>BSYR01000011.1:24078500-25404000 GCA_030270665.1 Hibiscus trionum
CAAATAATTCATTTCTTGTGATCGTTTCACTAAAAGATGTGTAGAAGTATGTTCCACGAAAAAAAACAGTAGCTGAATATCGAGCCATTTTCTCTTTCAGAAAGGTAGAAATGCAGAAATCTCGTGAAGATAGGAAAGTAATAAGTTTTTATGGGATGCTAAGGCAGAAATACAACCTATTTATACAGGTGGTTGTAGGCATGCAGGGACCTATTTGCGTGTTAGAAACGCGAACGACGACAAATGCAATTGTCAGCCCAAAGCCCGGTAAAGCCTGGTAAAGCATTTTCACAGGGCAATAATTTTAGAATTCGCGTTTTGGAAAACGCGAATATCATTATTCGTACTGAATTCACGTTTTGTAGGACGCGAATTCAATAGATTCCTACAGAATTCGCGTTGTACAGAACGCGAATTTAGTACGAATAATAATATTCGCGTTTTCCAAAACGCGAATTCTAAAATTATTGCTCTGCAAATGCTTTACCAGGCTTTACCGGGCTTTGGGCTGACAATTTGCATTATGGTGCTACAGAATTCACCAATAATTCAATATATGCACAAAATGCTTTACCAGGCACATTTCTATTTATAATTGAGGGTGTGCAGAATTTCTAGATGCACCCAAACAAAACTTAGAATCACAAAGCTCATCGATTTTCAGAAATGGCACCGCGAATTCAAGCTATAGTATACTACGATGGTCAGATGGTCCCCGATTCATACATTGGGATCATATTTCAATCTGAAAATACTGTTACGATCAACGTTCCAATCGCTTAGGACCTTAATATCCATGAAGGTTCCCAATCGCTCGGGGAGGGAGTTGCAGTCTTTGAAGTATCGATGTCCAACGTCGATAGAGCCACTGTATTACACAATATTCGATGTGGAAGACGACAGTTCTGTAGAAATGATGATAGATACACATAGCCAGTACTCAATGGGATGGGCCATGGAGCTATTTGTAACATTTGCTGAAGTTCACGTTGGTGCTCAAAATGTGGTACCAAATTGGTTACGAGGAAATATCGAGTTCAATCCAAATGCTATTAGTCCGACATCGAGTTTACGACGTGACTTCAACCTTCTACAAACAAGAACCGATGAAGCTTCATCGTCTTCGTCTTCGCGGCAACGACGTTCTTCCGTTCCAAGGTTCGAATTTGACCTTAACTTGCCACCAACCCAAGAGTCGTCATACAGTCCATACGTTCCAAACTATGATGATTTCTCTACGGGGCGCCACTCAACATACATCCCAAGTCACCGAAATGTGGATGATATGTTCTCAGCGGGGAGACATTCAACCGCCGCTACTGTCGATCCTGTTATGACTTCAGAACCTGTTCACACACAAGTTTATGATGACGCATAACTTTTCCAATTTGATGATGCGGTTTATGATGAAGAGCTGCGTACAGAGGTTGGGCCTGATGGTGATGAGATGGGTCTATTTCCTTCTGAACCATCTGACATTGACGAGCCGGTGGAATCAGAGGAGAGCGCAGAAAACTCTTCTGAGGATGATGAGGACGATGATGTTCGTTCGACGCAACTGCATGGACCAACCAGTTGCGCAACATATTACGACCCACCTTCGCACTTCACAATAGTGGATATGGATGGCTTCTTCGATACTGAATTCCCAGAACATCCACAATTAGACTAGTTCAACCAATGGAATGTGGGTTCGACTGAGCTACATGCTGGAATGGTCTTCATGACAAAAAAGCTCGCGGAGGCTGCCATCAAGCATTACAACATTAAGCGCTCAGTTACATCCACCGTTTGGAAGACCGAGGCTAGGAAATATATTGCAGAGTGTCATCACAAGTCCGCCGGATGTAAATGGAGGGTTCGTGTGTCGCAATTGAAAAGGCTGAATAACCTGTAGAAAATAACGAGATATACAGGGCCTCATACATGCTCCGTTGGGAGCCTCAGCCAAGACCATCCTAACTTGGATGTACACGTGCTTTCCGATGCAATCCTTCCACTCGTGAAAGCAAACCCACGTGTATCTGTGCCAGTGTGTATAGCTGCCATCAAATCCATTTACAAGTACACCGTCAATTACGATAAGGCATGGTATGCAAGATATCGAGCCATCGAAACACTGTACGGGCAATGGGAGCTATCATACAACGATCTGCGATCATGGCTTCAAGTTATGCAGGAATACAATCCATGGACAATTGTGGAATTGGAGACTGTTCCGAAGTACTACAACGACCGTGTTGTACCAGGGGAGGTCGAATTTCATCGCCTTTTCTAGACGTTCCCCCAATGCATAAAAGCTTTCCGTCACTGCAAACCTATGCTCCAGATCGACGGTACATTTTTATATGGCAGATACACGCAGATATTGCTAATTGCAGTTGCCCAGGATGGCAACAGAAAATGTATCCTAGTTGCTTTTGCGATTGTTGAAAAGGAAAATATCCCTTCTTGGGAGTTTTTCCTTTACAACCTCCGCAAGTATGTCATGCGCCGGGTTTTGCGTACACGTGAAGATGGCCTAGCTATTATTTGAGATAGAGGCACATGGATTTGGGGAGCAATTCAACGTTTGGGAGATTCATGGAAACCCCCATACATACATCACCGGTATTGTTTGCGGCATATATCAGCAAACTACTATCAAAGGTTCAAGAACGAGGATGAACGTATAATGGTTCTCCGTATGGGTATGCAACCATTCCATTTTGTTATTCTACGTCCACCAATTTCATATTATTACCAATTAACTATTTTGCATGTCTTATTCAACAGGCAACGCACACCGAGTTAATCAAGTGGAAGAGCTGCTGGAGGAGTTGCAATTGAGGAATCCACATGGGTATAACTATCTTATGGAGATACCGAAGGAGAAATGGTTGCGATGTTATGACGGGGGTCGTCGATGCGGCCATATGACAACAAACTTGGCCGAGGCGATCAATTCGTCTCTTAAGGGAACGCGCCATTTACCTATCACGTCCGTTGTCAAAGCAACATATTACCGATTGGCAACCCTTTTCGCAACCCTCGGCAAACAAGCAATGAACTGGATGGCAGCTGGCCGCATATTTAATCCAGATCTTACCGACAAAATCCAAGCGTCCATTGCGCATGCTAACTCGATGGGTGCGTTGTGCTTCTCTCGTCGGGAACACATCTTTGAGGTCACGCAATTTTCTGAACCGCTACAAGGAATAATGCAATACACCTACGTGGTTGATTTGCAAAAACGAACATGCGATTGCGAGGAGTTCCAGACGTTCAAGTTCCCGTGTTCGCATGCTTTCGCAGCATGTGCATCGGTTCATTTTGATGCAACGACACTCATTGATCCGGTCTACAGGCTCGAAACCGTTTTCAAGGTTTACCGAAACGAGTTCCCTCCGATCGGAAATGCACGTGACCGTCGTATAATCACCAACGAACCAAAGATATGCCCAGATCCCTCCATGCGACGAAAGAAAAAAGGCCGACCAAAATCAATGAGGATTCACTGTGCCGAAGATATGGTTCCGAGAGAAAAGACCGGACAACCTAGGAGGTGCAGTAAATGTGGGAACACTGGACATGATATTAGAAAATGCCCTCTTAGGACCGGCCCCCGAATTAACTAGATCAACCATTGTGTACTCTTTTCTGATTTGTGAACTTCTATTATCTGGTAATTTAATAAATCTTATGGGCACTCTTTTCCCCCTACATAGGTTTAGAGGGGGTTTTTAACGAGGCCCTTTAAATTTAAAAAAAACATGCCTATGGACACATTTTTTGCTTCAAAAATGTTACTTTGATAGCATTTTTAACACAATTTTCTCACATTTTCGGACACCGTCTTCCTCGGAACTTTAGCACCACTGTAAAATTAAGCTGCACATCTTTGTCTCCAAACTTAGGAAAAACCAAAAAAAAGTTCGAAACACACCGTAAAATGCATTTAAACATGCCTATACAATAATGTTTCCTTCTAAAACATTGTTACTTGCCCATTTCCAGGCAATTTTCAAACATCTTAGGATATTATATACGCTCGTATCTTTACACCATCTTAAAGATATGTTTCAATACGACACTGTTATAGTTCAAAAATTTTAATCGGGTACCCCGATAACCCGTTATTCGATCACAAATATTGCTACCTAAACATCTTATATTGGTTTCAATTCATTTTCATCTTGAATTTCTCGTGCGGGGCAGCAATAATTCGTTGAATTCGCGTTTTGCAGGACGCAAATTCCCTTTTCACTGAAACAGCGCAGGAATTCGCGTCCTGCAGGACGCGAATCTTGAATTCGCTTTCCCCAGGACGCGAATTCGTCCTACATGGCATGAAAGGGGGGTATTTTTCCCAATATCAAACTTTGGGGGTTATTTTTCCCAATAAATTCCCAAAAGGGAATATTCAAACCATAAAGCCTTAATCGTTATCATATAAAATGCACGACATAAAATAGCTTATAATAATTATAACACAAAAAATTTGCTCACAAATACACCATAAAGTAAAAATAAAAGTTTTAAAAAATATATATCAACAAAAAATTTATGAACAATTAACAAAATAAATATATCAACGAAAAATTGGGATTTAAACATTTCGTTTTTTTTATCTTGAACAACCCTTTTGATATGTAATGCAAAGACCCAATGATGCACTTTTAAGTTGATGTGTAACACCCCAAAATCTGGTCTAGTCGGAATTGAGTTTCGGTGATCGAAAATTTCACATCGATAAAGTCTGAATATAGTATTGGGTAGTTATTATTGACATCGGACTCTAATTGAGTTAATTTATCGAGTGCTAGTCTTATTGAATTTGTTATAAAGCTCCCTAGTGACCAAACTATAGCTATCGAAAAGTTTAGGGGTAAAAACTATAAAGTATTGAGAGTTAAGGGACTAACCTCGCGATTAACCCCTCCTCAAATAAAGACATCACCTACGTGGATAATCTGGACGAGCTTCCTTCATGTGAAGGAAAGCTATCGGTTTACTAAACAAAATATATAGAATAGAATTGAAAAAAAGCTTACCCGAGACATTGAAAGCAAACACCTCTCCAAACTCTTCATCTTCATCATCTCCTACCTAAGCAAGCACCTCCATTGGAGCTAGCTTCAAGCTTCGTTTTTCTTCGATTTATTGTTATCAAATCATTGCTATCGATCGGGTAAGCTATATCCCTCAATCGGTTATTGAATTTCATGGATGTATTGAGCTTAATCTTAAGCTAGGGTTTCGACCATCCATGGATATTTCATCGTTATTGTCTATATTGAAATCGGATGTTGATTTTGATATTGTTATATTGATTTTGATATCGTATTGTCGACCCTAATAATTTCCCTATCAATTTTCTAGCTCAAGGAGTGGGGAGAGAGGTTTCGTCATCTCCATCGAAAGCTAGAAGCAAAGGCGTTGTTATCCAAGAGCCGTAAGAGTATCAGATTTCAAGGTGAGTGTAGTCGGAGTCTCAAGAATAGGCGAGGAGCCTTCTTGAATCTATTAAAAGTTGTGTGTAAAGTTTCATTGCATTTGGACATTGCTTAGTAGGTTAATTCGATTAAAAACCAACAAAAATTTGTCATTACATGTCAGGCCGTATTGATATGGGTAATGGCGTATCGATACGGGTAGGCATAATTGAACTAACAAATCAGGGCGTATCGAAACAACTTAGAGCCGTACCGAAACATTTTGCTACTGGAATTCACTGTTTCAATACGGGTCTATAGCGTATTGAAACGGGTCAAAGTCAAGGTCAAGCGGAGTCAACTCGTACCGATACAGGACTTGCCCGTATCGATACAGTCTAAAGGACAAAGTGAACTTAGGCTGACCATCGTGCATCTATTTCGAAACAACCTTGATGTGTTTCGATACAGGGTTAGTTAAGTTAGTTAAAAAGGCTGAAACAAAAGGTTTGCAATGTTCTCAGTTTGGTCACTGAATATTGAATGAGTAAATGGGCTCCATATTGAAAGAATTTTTACAGGCTTATTAATATTGCACTGAATTTCATTGTGGTATAGTCTATTGCATCGAAGAATCTCTAACTTTTTAGATTTATAGATTAGTCTCTAAAACTTGTAATAGTTAAGAATTGGTCCTAAACGTTTAAATATTGTTTCACAAGGAGTCGAATGGACTAAGATGTATATCCGGTAATGTTTTGTTTGTGTAATGTTGATCAATCGTCGATTAAGAACCGTTCACCGGTAGCACACTCCGACCCGGTTCCCGACCAGGCCGGGAAATGGGTGTTACATTTGTGGTATTAGAGCTATAGTTTAGTTGATTATAGGACTAAACCGAAGCTTGTTGTATTGTTATTGGGTTACTTTTCCACCTAGGAGTTATGTATTGTGTATATTGTGACTTGTCGACTAATCCGATATTTCATATAGATATGTCTGAAACTAATGAAGCTCACATTGACGAGCTTGCCACCGACTCCTTGTCACATGGCGAGGAGATTAGATGACGGAATCCTCCGAACCCACCGCATTCGCAGGATCCTCCTGCTCAGGGTACCGAGCCTGTAGCACCTACTGCTCAGGCTGAATGTTTCAAGAACATGGCTGACATGTTCAAGCAGTTTATGACTGCTATGAGAGCTGAACAGGTAGTGCAACCCATCACTCATGCTGTTCAACATACCCGAGATCCTATCGATAAGATTTCACAGTATCGAGCTTACACTTTTATTGGACAAGAGGACGATAACCCTGAAGTTGTCGAATACTGGTTGGACAACACTTTGCGGACTTTGGATAAGCAACTTCAGTGTTCGGACAAGCTCAAGTGCGCCATCGCGTTGCTGGCTGATGAGGCACTTCACTGGTGGGAGACTACCATATTGACGGTCTCTGAAGACACTGTGACTTGGGAGTTCTTCCTTAAGGAATTCTGTAAGAAATATATCAATG
The DNA here is from genome assembly GCA_030270665.1 of Hibiscus trionum. NCBI lineage: Eukaryota > Viridiplantae > Streptophyta > Magnoliopsida > Malvales > Malvaceae > Hibiscus > Hibiscus trionum. The sequence continues at coordinate 24,085,430 of BSYR01000011.1, forward strand.
AGTTTTACCTTTTTGAGATGCGAAGTATCTTCCTCCACCTCAAACAAGGTGGGCGACCGATCGAGCAGTACATCCATGACTTCTGTAAGTACTGCAGATACGGTGCTGAGTACATTAAGAAGGAGGACGAGAAGTACCGGATGTTCATTGCAGGGCTCAATGACGAATTACGCCCTATGTTTACTACACTAAGCATTGCTGATTTCCAAGACCTCGTGAATCGAGTTAAGGCCACCAAAGCTGCACAGAAAGCTCAACGAGCTGGTGGATTCAAAAAGTCTGAGAAGAGGTTTAGGGATTATTCTCGACCTCTGATATGGAACAAGAAAGAGAGATATCAAGTCCCCAATCAGAATGTCTATCCACAACCCTCCAGTTCTAGAAATATTGAGAGGCCTTAATCTGTGACGCAGTCCTTTGCTAAGGCATCGTCTGTTGATAGCACCAGAGGTTTAAATCGAGGCAACCAACATCCAGTTTGCAATTATTGTCAGAATAGACACCCGGTGGGTCAATGTCGTAAGCAAACTGAAGCTTGTTACTACTGTGGTGAGCAGGGTCACTTTATTTGTGACTGCCCTTTGAATGCAACCAAATCCACTGCTCCACTGACTACTGCTGCCTCTCCTGCTCAATCATTTCGAGGTAATGGATCGATGTAAGGATCATCGGGAACCTATGGATGATTGAGTGGTTCGGGGAGACCATTCAATAAGCAAGATTCTAAATCACTTGCCCAAATGTATCATGTGTGGAGCAGAGAAGAGGAGGACGAACCTGACGTTATTGCATGTACCATTGAGCTATATTCATATCCTTTGTATGCATTGATTGACCCTGGTTCTACTCACTCTTTTATAAGCATCGTTGTAGTTAAGAAGTATAACATGTCTTCCGAACCAATAGCATAGAGAATCTCTATAACCAATCCCTTTGGAGATTGTGTCACCGTAAGGGTAGTGTGCAAGAACTGCCCCTTATTGTGTGCATTGACGTTAGAAGCTAAAGTTGAATCACAATTGCGGGACATTGACACCGTATGCAAATTCCCTGATGTCTTCCTTGATGAACTTCCGAGATTGCCCCCAACCCGTGAAGTGGAGTTTGGCATCGAGGTGCAATCTGGGACTGCTACAATTTCCATTGCACCATATTGTATGATAACTATTGAATTAGAGGAGTTGAAAGCACAAATTCAAGAATTATTGAGTAAAGGTTTCATTCAACCGAGATCTTCGCCTTGGGGAGTTCCGATTCTCTTTGTAAAGAAGAAGGATGGTTCTATGAGATTGTGCATTGACTACCGACAGTTGAACAAGGTAACCATCAAGAACAAATACCCATTGCCTAGAATAGATGACATGTTCGATCAATTAAAGGATGCCTCCATGTTTTCCAAGATCGATTTGAGGTCGGGCTATTACCAAATGAGAGTTAAAGAATGTGATGTACCGAAGACTGCTTTTCGTACAAGATATGGACACTACGAATTCTTGGTGATGCCCTTTGGGTTAACCAATGCAGCGAAAAATTTTATGGATTTGATGAATCGGGTCTTTCGACCCTGTCTTGACAAGTTCGTAATGGTGTTTATAGATAACATATTGATCTATTCCAAGAATGTAGCGGAACACTGAGGTCATCTTTGTAACGTGATTCAAACCTTACGAGAGAAGCAATTATATACGAAATTTTCCAAGTGTGAGTTTTGGCTCACCAAAGTTGCATTTCTTGGACACATTGTGTCGGCTTTGGGGATTCAAGTGGACCTGAAGAAAATCCAAGCTATTGTAGATTGGCATCCATCGAGGAACATTGGCGAAGTTAGAAGTTTCCTTGGGCTTGCTGGCTTTTATAGGAGATTTGTGAAAGGGTTCTCTATGATAGCCGCTCCTTTGACTAAGTTATTGCAGAAAGAAGCTCATTTTGTTTGGACCGAGGCTTAACAACGGAGTTTCGACCAATTTAAACAAGTGTTGACCCATGCACCAGTCCTAACCCAACCCGAGTCTGGAAAGGACTACACAATTTACAGTGATGCATCGCACCTCGGGTTAGGATATGTATTGATGCAAGGAGGCAAAGTCATTGCTTATGCTCCGAGACAACTTAAGCCACAGGAAATGAATTATCCCACCCATGACCTTGAATTGGCTGCAGTTGTCTTTGCATTGAAAATATGAAGACAATACCTCTACGGAGAGAAATGTTACCTCTTCACCGATCATAAGAGCCTCAAGTATCTATTGACCCAAAAGGAGTTGAATCTTCGACAACGAAGGTGTATGGAACTCCTTAAAGATTACGATCTTGTCATTGATTACCATCCGGGCAAGGCCAACATTGTAGCTGATGCACTCAGCCGCAAACCTTTGCCTGGTAAGTATTGACAGTGAGTATGGAGTTATATGTATTATGTGGTACATTAACTCATTGTAATATCGCTATATTGTAGCCCATTGAGCAATTAACGCTCACTTCCGACTTCGGAAGCATCGTTGTCTTATAGCTGAACTTCAAGTTCAGTCGACCATCGTTTCGTGAATCAAGGTTTTGCAAGAGCAAGATTCTAAGCTCCAATCTATTGTTTCTAAGCTATCGGACCACCCGACTTCAGAATTAACTCTGAAGGGCTGTTGTGTTTTCACGACCGGGTCTGTGTACCTAATGATGAATCTCTTCGCACTGATATTCTCTCAGAAGCTCATTCGATTTCTTTTACCGTTTACCTCGGGTCCGTGAAGATGTATAAGGACCTACGCAAACTCTATTGGTGGCCGGGCATGAAGCAGGCCATAGTTGACTACATTTCCCAATGTTTCACTTATCAACGTGTTAAGAGAGAACATTGTGCTCCTACCGGATTATTGCAGCCTATCGATCTGCCAAAATAGAGTGGGAAAAGATCACTATGGATTTTGTTAGCGGTCTACCTTTAACTCCCGCAAAGCATGATGCCATATGGGTCATTGTAGATTGTTTGTGGTGCGTTGTACTATAAATGATACACAAATAGTGAAAGTATACATGTCGAACAAGTAATAAAGTGATGAGTGAGTATCGTCTCCATAGGGATTGTAGGTGTTTTTAGGCAAGCTTAAGCACTCAAGTGTCAAGAAATGTAAATGAAGAATGTTGTAGCAATTTAAGTCAAAGAGATGAATGTTGTAGCAAATTAGAGCAGAGATAAGAATGCGATAGCAAATAAAGATAAAAGATAGCGAGCTAGAATCAGATAGACAAACAGGTCTTCTTACGCGTGTGAAACTCTCTTGGGAATGACTAGCTGAGCTATCAGGTTTACCTATGTTTTACCTCTCTACTAGGGTTTACCTCTCTATCTTAGTCTATGCTCGGCAAGATTTACTTAAGGTGCCCTAACTATCTCTAGCCAGGAACTAGGAGCAGGAAATGCTACAGCAATACCTCTCAACGTGAACTCTAACACTCCCCTACCCTTAAAATTCTATCCCTATTAGCCGTTGAAACCCAACACTTATCTCTAAGGTGGATTAGAGCTGTGCCTCTCAGCATCCAACTCCATTGTCTATGCAGGTTAAGGAAAGCTCTCTCGACCACTAACTTCAACTAACACCTAAGGAAAGGCCAACTCTCGAGGGCTCTTACAACCCTAAGCATATAACAACATAGACAAAGCAAGAAATAAATAAACATTCATAAAAGAGAATAAAACATAGTTCATCCAACAGCCCTAGCCACCTAAATCAGTTCATGGATGGGCAAATATTCGAAGTATCTTCGTTCATACAACCCATTTTTCCAGATGTAAAATAAATGCTAAAGCAACAGAAAGGGAAGAGAAGAACTCCCAATCCGTGATGGACTTGCAGCGCCACGAACCACCCTAGGCTTGCCGCCTCGTCTAAAGGTCAGTAAGGTTAGACCCTTGGAGCTTCTACGATGGAGGACACCAAGTGGCAGTGGGGGAAGAAGAAGAAAGGAGCCGCCTTTAGCTTTCTCTCCCTAGCCCTTTTTTTTACCTTTTCATGCTCTTCCCTAAATGAGGGTCTTGTGTCCTTTATATAGTGGGGCTCCTAGGGTTTTGTGCCCTAATGATTCTTTGGAGTCCTGAGAATATTCCCTATGCATGTGGGGCACAACCAGACAAAAGGGGGTTCACACATGTGGGCGATCAGCTTGTGCGCGTTACTTTGTCATTTTCTGCGCCCAAAATTGCTATCCAATTTGCTATAGCATTTTTCCTTCATTGACTTGCTTTAGCATCAGCCTACACAACACCATACCAGCAAATACCCTTCAAGCAGCATATAATCTCATGAAATAAAGCCATACCACCAAAAAATAAAGATACACGCAACTATATACTCTAAATGCACCTACATGCTATGAAATGACCTTGAGAACAAACAAATACTTAAGCTAAAAGGTGTAAAATATAAGCATTTTGACAAGTCATCACACCCCCAAACTTAAGCTATTGCTTGTCCTCAAGCAATGAATAGAAAGAAACAAAGAAAATGTTGTGGTAAAAATTTAGCTCGAGACAGATGTTATGGCAAAATTTCAACCCTCAGAAAAAGTAAGGCTTTAATATTTAAGACACAATTGAGATTTTAAGAATGATTTCCTAGGGTGAGGTCCTTTGTTAGTGTGTGCGTGATTGCATACAATTTAGGCTTAACAGTGCTAGAAAAATTTCTTAATAGAACCCAAGTTCATCCTAGTGTTTGAACTACTTTAGCTTAAAATTTTACTCCCATAAGTGAACTATTTTTTAAAGAGGGGTTTCAGCTCATCACAACTACCATCCCTCACTCTAGATGAGAAGGGAGCAAACCTCTCATCCCCGAGCTAGTAGGTAGAGTCATCCCGTGACAACTTTCATTCACTCATTTGACGTTGCTGCCATTTATTTAAGTTTGATTTCCAGGCTGTGCAACTCAAAGCGGAGTGTCCCTCTAAAATATGCCGTAGCATTTATTCACAGTTTGCTATATTCTATTAGGCACAAGGAAGATTAGATAAGCTCTCTTTTTATTTTTATTTTTTTAAATAAGCTCATTTCAGTTCAATTTCACAAAGATAAGCATAAGTTCTAAAAAAATTTCTCTAACACTTTCAAACCTAAAAAGCATACAATCGTGTATCAAAACAATATTAAGCATCAAACCTTAGAATTTATTCTAGAAATCTCAATAGTCATACATCAATCCATAGCCATGAAAATATGTTCATCATTGGGTATCATTAACTTATTCATACAACTATCATGGAGCTAAACAAAATGCCATAGCAAAATATTTGTTTCTACCTATTAATGAAATGCAAATGCAAATGCCTAACTAAAGGGCACTAACACCCCCAAACTTAAAGAGTGCAGTGTCCTTAATGCAACCGAATAAAATGATATGCAACTAACTGAATGCAATGCAAGGTTAAGAAGTACCTCACTTCTTCGTGGTGGCGGTCTTTGTGGCTTTGTGCTTGACTCCGGAAGACTTAAAGGAGGCGATTGGCGGTTCAACCTCATCTTGATATGGTGAAGGGGTCTGTTGTTGTTCAGCTGGTGTTCCTTGGTTGGTGGAACTTGTGTCGGATTCGTTTCTCTCGACTGGTGTACTCCAAACTCGTCCGGCAGTGCACTTGCTTCTTGTTCTCATCGATGGGGTAGCGCTCTGAGTTTGGGCTGGTGATTCCACTGACATAGAATGTGCAGGCTCATCATCCTCTGATCCAACTGTCACTTGGTTGACAGGCTCAACGGATGGTTCTTTTTTTGGGGCAACTTTGGTAGGTTTTGCTGTTCTCTTTCTTTTCCTGGGTAGCGGGCTTGCTGTAGCATCAGTGTCCTGGTTCTGGGAGGAAGATTGAGTAGTAGTGGGGCTCTTTTCGGCTACTTCCAGAAGCACCTTCTGCTCGCTTGCAACACACCATTGTTAGGAAAAAAGAGGGTGAAAGATGGTAAGATGGGAGAAAAGGTTTGGTTAGGGTTAGGGTTTTTGAGTTTTGAGCGGGTTGGAGAAGATGAAGTGGGAGGGTCTTTTGGTTTGCTTTGTTTCGATGTGATGAGAGAGTAAAGTAGTGGGAGTTGATGGGAGTTGAGGGGAGGTAACTGACATGAATTGAAAGAGAGAGAGTTTTGGGGGTTTGGGCAGCGTGTATGAGGTAAGGACAAAAGGGGTTTTAAATGAAAAGGTGAAAAGTAAGAAAGAGAAAAGACCTACAATAATTGCTAGGTTTTCTTTAAATGAAAAGGTGAAGAGGTTAATTAATTCCCCTTTTTTTTTTCCATTTTTTGAGCCGGCTTCCTCTGATGTTGAAAAAGCTTAATTGCTTATTCCTTATACCTTTATAAAACAAAGTACTAATGCGCCGTTGCACCATGACTTGCCATATGTGTCCTTGGGGTGCTTAGATGCAAACAAACAAACATGACATTAAGGCATAATGGAACAAACAGACAAATGGGATTAAAAACCTACAGTACGAAATAAAAATAAAGATTAAACTACGTTATTCATGAACATGAAAAAATAAAATTGTTGTAGCAAAATATAAAAGAGAAGAAGGTGGTGCAAAAGCTTAAGCATCCTGGAGGATGAAGGATAATTTGTTGCGCAGGACTGGGGCTCTATTGTACAGCTTCAGACGATGTCCATTGACTTTAAATACCGTGTCATCATCAAGCTTTTTAATGTCCACCGTACCATGGGCATAGACCTTGTGAACTAGGAAAGGTCCTGACCATCGTGACTTCAGTTTGCCTGGGAAGAGCTTAAGTCTGGAGTTATAAAGGAGCACTTGTTCCCCTTCTGAGAAATACCGCGGCAAAAGATGTTTGTCGTTCCATTTCTTTGTTTTCTCCTTGTATAGGCGGGCATTCTCATAGGCATGCGATCTGAACTCTTCCATCTCATTCAGCTCTAACAGCCTTCTTTCTCCAGCCAGTTGTGCATCCATGTTAAGCTTCTTAATAGCCCAATAGGCTTTGTGCTCAAGTTCCACTGGTAGATGACAAGCTTTCCCATAAACAAGTTTGAATGGTGACATTCCCAACGGTGTTTTGTAGGCAGTACGGTAGGCCCAAAGAGCTTCATCAAGCTTAGGAGACCAATCCTTCCTTTTTGGGTTAACCACTTTCTCAAGAATTTGCTTGATTTCTCTATTCGAGACTTCAGCATGACCATTAGTTTGAGGATGATATACTGTAGCAATCTTATGCCTCACACCATACCTCTGTAACGCTTTAGCAATTAGCTTGTTGTCAAAGTGGGTTCCTTAATCACTGATTATTGCTCTTGGTGCTCCAAATCTCGTGAAGATATTCTTGTGAAGGAACTTTATGACGGTCTTGGAATCATTCCTTGGAGTAGCAACTTCTTCAACCAATTTAAAGACGTAATCCACATCCAAAAGAATGTATAAATCTCCATAAGATGAGGGAAATGGTCCCATGAAGTTTATTCCCCATACATCAAAGAGTTCAACTTCTAAGATTCCTTGCAAAGGCATTTCATGCCTCCTAGAAATGTTACTCGTCCTTTGGCAACGATCACATGATTGACAAAATGCTTGCGCATCCTTGAAGAGAGTGGGCCAATAGAATCCCGACTGTAGGACCTTTGCAGCAGTCCTAGATCCTCCAAAATGTCCACTACAAGGAAATGAATGACAATGGAGAAGTATCTCTTTGTTCTCTTCTTCGGGGACACACCTTCTAATGATCTGGCCAGCACTTTGCTTGAACAAATATGGTTCATCCCAAAAATAGAATCTCGCGTCATGCCTGAATTTTCTTTGTCCCTGTCTATTCAAATCAGGAGGCAAAATACCACTAACAAGAAAGTTAACAATATCAGCATACCATGGAATTGCTGCAGCATATAATATTTTCTCATAAGGGAATTCCTCCTTAATTTCCATTTCATCATGCTTTTCACTATTGTTTTCTAGCCTAGAAAGATGGTCGACTACTTGGTTTTCACACCCTTTTCTATCCCTAACTTCCAAATCAAATTCTTGCAAGAGTAATATCCACCTAATAAGTCTAGGTTTAGCATTCTTTTTGGTCACTAAGTATTTAATAGCCGAGTGATCGGCGTGAACAATAACTTTAGTACCTATTAGATATGACCTAAACTTATCAAAGGCAAATACAACAACCAACAATTCTTTTTCAGTCGTGGTGTAATTAATTTGTGCATCATTCAATGTGCGACTAGCATAATAAATAACATGAAAGAGTTTACCTCGGCGTTGTCCACGAGTTGCTCCTATTGTGTAGTCACTTGCGTCACATATCAACTCAAAAGGTGAGCTCCAATCAGGTGGGACAACAACAGCTGTTGAGGTAAGTTTCTCCTTAAGTTCTTCGAAAGCGTTGAGGCATTTTTCATCGAATATGAAGGGCTGATTTTGCTGTAGCAAATTACACAATGGCTTGGAGATGTTGGAGAAGTCCTTAATGAACCTTATATAGAAGCCAACATGGCCCAAGAAACTCCTGATGCTCTTCACATTGGTGGGAGGAGGCAGCTTCTCAATAACCTCAATCTTTGCTCTATCCACCTCAATGCCTTTCTTCGATATCTTGTGACCTAAAATCGTTCCTTCGGTCACCATAAAATGACATTTTCCCAATTAAGCACCAAATCAGCTTCTTCACATCACTTTAGCACTTTGGCCAGGTTTTCTAGGCATGAATCGAAATCTTCCCCAGAGACTGTAAAATCATCCATGAAGACTTCTAGAAATTCCTCAACCATATCTGAGAAAATAGCCAGCATACACCTATGAAAAGTTGCTGGGGCATTGCAGAGCCCAAAAGGCATTATTCTGAAAGCATAGGTTCCATAGGGACATGTGAATGTCGTCTTTTCTTGGTCCTCAGGTGCTATAGCAATCTGATTGTATCTTGAGTATCCGTCAAGGAAACAATAGAATGCTTTGCCTGTCAATCTATCTAGCATTTGATCGATGAATGGGAGAGAGAAATGGCCCTTCTTGGTCGCTTTGTTGAGCTTCCTATAGTCCATGCAAATCCTCCATCCCGTTACCGTCCTTGTTGGTAACAATTCATTCTCATCATTACTCACCACGGTGATGCCTCCCTTATTAGGCACACATTGGACTGGACTAACCCATGAGCTGTTCGATATGGGGTAGACTTCACCAGCGTCAAGCCACTTGATTATCTCCTTCATCACCATCTTCTTCATGATGGGGTTGAGCCTTCTTTGGGGTTCAATAGAATTGCTGTGACAATCATCAAGCAGAATTTTGTGCATGCAAATAGTAGGGCTAAACCCCTTAAAGTCAGCCATAGTCCAAACTAAAGCTCTTTTGTGTTGCGATAGCATATTTATCAAACTAGCTTCTTGCTTAGGTCTAAGACTAGATGAAATTATCACAAGCAAAGTTTCATTACTACATAAATAAGCATATTTAAGATGAGATGGTAAGGGCTTTAACTCTAATGTTAGAGCATGCTCAAGTGAAGGTTTAGGAGGAATAAATTCTAAAAAATCAAGAGGTTCAAAGTGCGTACCTGGTTTGGCTTCGAGAAGGCTCGATTGCTCCACCTTCTCAGATAATTCCCCGAATTCCTCATACTCGATCTCGTGATCCTCCATATTGTCTTCATCTTGGATCTACTTATATTCATCCATTTCTAAAATATTGCTGAAGCAAAAGTCTACAGTCTCCCTTTTTGCAGTAGCATCCATGTACTGACACTCTTCATTTTCATCCACATATTTGAGAGTGTTGAAGACATTGATTGTCACCTCTTGATCAACCACCCTCATGGTAAATTCACCCTTTTCACAGTCTATCAAAATTCTACCGGTTGCTAGAAATGGTTGCCCCAAAATAATGGGTGCGTTATCATCCGCCTCACAATCAAGAATAAGGAAGTCAACTGGAAAGATGAACATGTCCACCTTTACTACCACATATTTTACTCTTCCTTCCGAGAGTACATGAGATCGGTCGGCCAATTGCAAGATAACCATAGTTGGCCTTACATCTCCTATACCGAGCTTCATAAAGACTGACTTTGGCATGAGATTTACACTAGATCCAAGGTCACACAAGGCTTTTCCCACATAGTTATCACCTATTGAACACAGTATAATAAAGCTGCCAGGATCCTGTCTCTTAGGAGGCAATTTGCTCCACACAGAATAGCATTCATTTCCTGTAGCAACTATCGCATACCGCTCAACCTTTCTTTTCTTGGTGACGATGTCCTTGAGAAACTTAGCATAAGTGGGCATCTGATCAATGGCTTCTAAGAATGGGACCTTAATATGTAGCTGGTCTAGAACATCCACGAATTTCCTAAACTGGAGATTCTCATTTTGTTTCTTCAATCCTTGAGGAAAGGGAGGTGGGGGTCTAATTTCTTCCTCTATCGATGCAGGTTTCTCTTTTGCTGTAGCATTTCCCTTTCATCAATAGTTTCTAATCTAGTTCCTCTTGCACTTCTTTAGAAGCAGAGTCTTTTTTCTTGTTCCCCCCAAACTTATCTTCAGTGTTAAGCTAGGTACCACTCCTCAATGTGAGGGCACCACATTGCTCTTTTCCATGCTTTTTAGTGACTTCAGTATCACTAGGAAGATTTCCTTGAGGCCACACATGTAATGCTTGAGCAATTTGACCAACTTGCGTTTCCAACGATCGCAAGGATGAACTGTGACTTTGCAGCAAGGCTCCTTGATTTTTGATGGTCATAGAATGATCTTGAAGCAATGTATTAGTAGATGCCATAAATTTATTCGTGGATGTCATGAATTCCTTGAGTGTAGCTTCCAATGAATTGTTGTTTGATGAAGATGCAAAACCCTTGTTGTTTTGCCACGACATATTCTGCTGTGGTCCATGTGATTCTCCCAGATTCTACTGATTTGTGTTCCCATAACTGCTATTTCCTTGATTTCCCCAAGAGAGATTAGGATGCTGACGCCATCCAACATTATAGGTGTTCGAGTAGGGATTGTTATTCCGATTGGAATTCCCTACATAGTTAGCAGATTCTTGGCTGTCCGGGCACTCGCTCAAGTGGTGGTTTCCATTGCAACGAAGGCAAGTTGATGCCACTTTTACTTTCTTCACCTCACTAGGCTTTTGGAGATTCTTTAGCATGGTCGTGATAACGGTCAATTGGGCTGCTACTGAGGCATCCACATCCGTATCACGTGATACTTGAGTTTTCCTCCCCATTCCAAGTCTTGATGAGGGAAATTGATAATCGTTGTTGGCTATTCTATCAAGGATGTCAAAGGCTTCCTCGAGTGACTTGTCTAGCAATGTCCCATTTGCTGAGGCATCTAGCAACATTCTGGTGGGAGCATTAACACTATTGTAGAACATAACCACTTGTCTCAAATCATGGAAACCGTGATTAGTGCACTTGTGCAATAATCCCTTAAATCTGTCGCAATACTCATACATTGATTCATCATCAGACTGGCGAAAGGATGCAATATCGTTCCTCAACTGAGTGTTCCTATTTGGTGGATTATACCGCAGCAAAAAGCTCTTGCACAAATCTGCCCATGTTTCCAATGATCCAGCTGGCACACCACTCAACCATTCTCGTGCTCGATCACGCAAAGAATAAGGAAAGAGTTTGAGTTTCAACACATCCTCGTGCACCCCTTGTTGACGAAAAGAGTCACATACTTCCAAGAAAACATGGATGTGTTGTCTAGCATCTTCATGAGGCGAGCCTCCAAACTGACCAATTGAGTTCAACATGTTGAACATGACAGGTTTAAGCTCAAAGTGGGTTGCCTGAATTTCGGGAGCAACAATCCCTGGATTAAGATCATCCAAGACAGGATTTAGGTGATCTCTAATAGCTCTGGGTCTTGCTGGAGCATCTTGACCTTGGTCTCCAATTACTGCAGTAGGTTCCCCTAGATTATGAGCTCCGTTCATGATTCTAATAGCTTATTGTATACGTCTCTGCTGACGAAATAGATGTTCAATTTTAGGAATATAAGGTAAGATAGGCTCACGATGTCTCCTTCGGCGCATGCAATAGCACAATACCTAAAAAGACAAACAAAAAAAGCTAAGAAAATATATATAAAAACAGAAACAAAAACAAAAAAAACTAGTGCAAAGACTAAACCTAAAACAACCAATTGCCAATCCCCGGCAACAGAGCCAAAAAACTTGTTTGCGGTGCGTTGTACTATAAATGATACGCAAATAGTGCAAGTATACACATCGAACAAGTAATAAAGTGATGAGTGAGCATCGGCTCCACATGGATTGGAGGTGTTTTTAGGCAAGCTTAAGCACTCAAGTGTCACGAAATGTAAATGAAGAATGATGTGGCAATTTAAGTCAAAGAGATGAATGTTGTAGCAAGTCAGAGTGGAGATATGAATGCGATAGCAAATAAAGATAAAAGATAGCGAGCTAGAATCAGATAGACAAACAGACCCTCTTACGCGTGTGAAACTCTCTTCGGAATGACTGGCTGGGCTATCAGGTTTACCTATGTTTTACCTCTATACTAGGGTTTACCTCTCTAACTTAGTCTATGCTCGGCAGGATTTACTTAAGGTGTTGTAACTACCTCTAGCCAGGAACTGGGAGCAGGAAATGCTACAACAATACCTCTCAGCATGAACTCTAACACTCCCCTACCCTTAAAGGTCTATCCCTATTAGCCGTTGAAACCCAACACTTATCTCTAAGGTGGATTAGAGCTGTGCCTCTCAACATCCAACTCCATTATCTATGCAGGTTAAGGAAAGCTCTCTCGACCACTAACCTCAACTTACACCTAAAGAAAGGCCAACTCTTGAGGGCTCTTACAACCCTAAGCATATAACAACATAGACAAAGCATAGATACGAGCAAGAGATAAATAAACATTCATAAAAGAGAATAAAACATAGTTCATCCAACAGCCCTAGCCACCTAAATCAGTTCATGGATGGGCAAATATTCGAAGTATCTTCGTTCATACAACCCATTTTTCCAGATGTAAAATAAATGCTAAAGCAACAGAAAGGGAAGAGAAAAACTCCCAATCCGTGATGGACTTGCAGCGCCACGAACCGCCCTAGGCTTGCCACCTCGTCTCAAGCTCAGTAAGGTCAGACCCTTGGAGCTTCTACGATGGAGGACACCAAGTGGCAGTGGAGGAAGAAGAAGAAAGGAGCCGCTTTTAGCTTTCTCTCCCTAGCCTTTTTTTCCTTTTCATGCTCTTCCCTAAATGAGGGTCTTGTGTCCTTTATATAGTGGGGGCTCCTAGGGTTTTGTGCCCTAATGATTCTTTGGAGTCCTGGGAATACTCCCTATGCATGTGGGCGATCAGCTTGTGCGCGTTACTTTGTCGTTTTCAGCGCCCAAAATTGCTGTCCAATTTGCTATAGCATTTTTCCTTTCTTGACTTGCTTCAGCATCAGCCTGCACAACACCATACCAGCAAATACCCTTCAAGCAGCATCTAATCTCATGAAATAAAGCCATACCCCAACAAATAAAGATACATGAACTATATGCTCTAAATGCACCTACATGCTATAAAATGACCTCGAGAACAAACAAATACTTAAGCTAAAAGTTGTAAAATATAAGCATTTTGACAAGTCATCATAGATCGTTTCACAAAGTCAGCTCATTTCATACCGTTTAGAATGGACTACGGTCTTCCCAAATTAGCTGACTTGTACATCAAGGAAGTGATCCGACTCCACAGAGTACCCAAGTCTATTATCTCTGATCGAGATCCCCGGTTTGCATCTTGGTTTTGGAGAACCCTGCAAGGAGCTCTGGGTACCAGAGTTAATCTTAGCACAACCTTTCACCCTAAATCTAACGGCCAGTCAGATAGGGTAATTCAGATCTTGGAAGATATGCTTCGAGCATGCATCATTGTAACGCCCGAGTTTAGGGCCCGAGAGATATTCAGGTTCGGTTAAGCCGGTTCGGGTTAAACTAATTTTGGGGAAAACAATTTAAATGATCAAATTTTAAAGCTTTTGAAGAAAAGGGAATTTCAAAAGGGGTTTTTGGTAAAATGGGTAGCAAATAGGTTTTTGGAGATAGATTTTAAACTAAACTAAAATATTATATTTCAAAACTACCAATCTCTTCTTCTTCCCCAAAACCATTTCACATCATTTTCTTCCCTCCATCAAACCTCCACCATTTTTGAAGACTCATCGAGGTAAGTGTTTTGTTCCTAACATATCTTTACATTTCCTTAATTTCTAACTACTTCCTTTCAAAACTTTGAAAGATTTCTCAAAGTTCTTCCTTTTGGGAGATAATGGGTTTTTGAAGGGTTTAAGCAAAGTGGGACAATACAGTGTTTTGTGTGAGTTATAAACCATATTTTGGGTGTAAAATGATGTTAAGATAATGGGTTTATCAAGAAATCATGGAATTTGGAAAATGGGTAATTTTTGGATAAGGGATGTTTGGGTTTTTGGCTTGGAAATGGTGGGGAAGGACTTCCAATGTTTTGATGGTGTTGGGTTGATGTTTCTAGGGCATTTGAACATGTTTTGAATGTTAGAATGATGAAGTTATATCTGATTTATGGTTAGAGTAGAAATGAGGATGGTTTTGGTTAGTTTCAGATAGGAATTAGAAACTTGTTGTTGTCGGATTTTGATAGGATTGATTTCAATGGGTTTGATTGTTGAAAGGTTTGTTAACTCCTTGTTTTGCTTTGAAATGTTTCAAAGAGTTTTTCTTGGGGTTTAGGTGGAGCCTTAGGGGCCAACCTAAACCCAAGTGTAAGTTTAACTAATTTTGCCTTGTTTCGTTAAGTGTTGGTGTATGTGATTATACGTGTTGTTGGGTGAAATACTGTAACCCACTTAGCCCGGCCTAGACGGTTGACCCGAACTACGAAGATTACACGGGGAAAACCAAAGTCAACCCGAAAGTCAACCTTGATTAACGACCCTTTTTTCATTTTAATCTTATCTAGATGTACATTAACCTTAAGCGTACCCTTGAGAAAAACATACTTGAAAAGCACAACGATCGGAAAACATTAAGGAACTCAATTGCACAACATTCAAAAGTTAGGGACCAAATTGCAAATTTTGGAAATTAAGAGGACTTAACTGATTTTTGAGTTACCAATACCAAATTAATCATATTACATGCTTCCCTGTCAAATTTCACCTCAAACGGGCACTCAAAACTCAAACAATTGCTAAAACGATTTTCAGGACTAAAACGTAAAGCTTGCAAACTTTTAAACCATTCAAATCAGTGCCCAACAGTCATCTGTTTCGGAACAGGGGTTGACCGTTCCGAAACGCGGGTTCGTTTCGAGACCTGTATCGAAACAGGGCTTGGCAGTGGCCAATTCGTTTCGAAACGGCCTCTACACGTTTCGATACACGAAGGCCATTTTAGGCCCCCGTTTCGAAACGCTAGTGCCCGTTCCGATACGGACTGCCCAGAAAGTGCAGAATTTGCTGGTTTAACACACAATTAACCACTCAAATACATTCTAATGGCCTCCTAATCATGCCAACAAGTCATCATACATATAAGGTACATATTTGCATCATCAAAACACATTCATGGCATCAATTAAGAAGATCCACAAATCTATAGGCATGCACCCTAACATCCAAAACCAACCAAACATCAAAACACCATCAACATACTTTAAACCATTCCTCAACATATCAACAACATGCCAAGCATCATAACCACCAATTTGCATTAACAACTAGATACAATCAAACCTTAGGTGCACCAACTCATTCAACATATCCAACACTTGGTCATGCTTTTAAAACAAGAAGTATAGCATAACAATCTTATGAAGAAGATTCAAATATGGCAAAGCGATCAACAACCAAGTTCAAACCATAAACCGAACTTGTTCAACATACACAATCTCATTACACATCAATGTAAAAGACTTTTCCCCCATTGCCTTTATTATCTATAGCTATAAACCAAGACATACTTCTCAAGTGGAGCTCTTCTTGAATCCCTTGCCTCTTGCTGTCCTAGCTTCAAATATCTGCATTGATGGACAAAAAGGAGCGTAAGCACATAATGCTTAGTGAGGAATGCTCAAAACCAACACACCATCAATGCAGCGAATCATAAAACCTTCTTAAAAGTAGATGCAATTCAATAAACCAAAGCATTGTTTGAAAAACCTCTTTTGAAACAACATGCTTTAAACCATGCATTGCTCAACATGATATCCAACCTTTAGCTTAGAAAAGCTAAACAACTCACCCCAAAACACATTCTTGCAAAAATTATTATTTAAACCTTTCCATGTATGAGCACCACATACAAAGTTAAGCTCAAATTCCATGGAAAACACTTACACTTCACAACATACTTTCCTCATGCATGATGATCATTTCCAAGCAAAACCTTTCGAAAACCATTTGTTCTTTCTAACTACCTCATGCATTCAACAAATGCAAAACATATGAACTACCAAAAGCAACCTTTGCATTACATGCCTTTCTAGACAAGTCTTCACAAGACTTCAATGCACTAATGAGATTCCATGTACATATGCACCAGTCACAATAGAAGATAAACACTTGTTCAAGCTTAACAAGCAATACATACACTCTTAAACCATTACACACTTCCCATGCAACCTTGCATCATTTCAAGCATCTCTCGCTTCATTACATTCAAGAACATTATATTGGCTTTCAAGTGATAATTCACAAACCATTTCAACTCAAGACACAATCGAATACGCGGATTACAAGCGTTGTCCCACACGCTTCATACACACTACCGAACAGCACAAGGTGGAGTTTACCGGTACAATCACAACCCCTCAACACCCGTGATGGAGTTTAACGGTACAATCTCAACCCCTCAACATCACTCATCGGAAGTTGTATAACTCACTGGCGAGAGCCGGGACACACCGCAAGACTTACACATGGGAGCTACCTCAACCATTGTAATCACCTTAACCAAGCTCACACACGGGAGCAACCCTCCACCGTTGTGACGCTTAACAAAGTCCACCCACGAGAGCCATCCTCCATCGTGGTGACACTTAACAAAGTCCACCCACGAGAGCCATCCTCCATCGTGGTGACACCAATTTCCTCAATCGCTAGGGTACTTGGATGGAGTTTACGGTACAATCACAACCCCTCAACATCCAAGGCTACTCAATTCACGGTGCACCCAATCCTATAGCCAGCTAACTATATCTGATTAAAGTAACCAAAAACAACTTACATCACTTGCCAATACACATCAATTAACATCATCAATTCACTATTTTAAAGCATTAAACAAAGCCATTAAACAACATGCAACACTATGCATCAATTCCACATTTCCATCATACAAAACCAAGGATCTCTTACCTTGAGCATCTTTCAACACATGACTTCAAAACCAGCATTAAACCATGCTAAAACATGCTTTCAAAACAGAATTTAAACATGCAAATTAAATACATTGCATCCAACCATCTTATGGTTCATCCAAGAGTGAGAGTTTTCCCGAAAACTTACTCTTTAGCTTAGTTAAGTTGCTTAGACTTAAACTAAGCTCCCATAACCTTCAAACATTGGTTTCAAAGCTGAAAACCCAACTTCACTCACCGATACACAAAACTAAGCTAGCCGACAAGACTTCCAAGCATCCGAAACCTCCAACGCCACCTCTATTGCTTTCGGATCATTCTCCCCTGTTTTAAACACATAAAAGCAGAGGATTAATGCATCATCATGCATTAAAAATACCAGCAACACAACTCAACTCGCTGCTCTACATAAATCTAACATTTCAGCTACCAAACACAACCGAAATCACCTCCAAACTTTTCCAAAACATAACCCAGCCAAGATCCATCACTTCTAACCATTTCTAAACATCAATTAACATCCAAAATGAACCCAACCTCGTCCTTATACCTCCAGCATTAACAGAACACCAAAATCACCCCAAAAACCACCATTTTCATAAGCAAAAACTTAGGAAACATAACCTATTCGGGATTGCATTGATCAAACCTCAATTAAACATCCAAAATACATTGAAAAGCCATCTCAAAACAGAGCCCAAACAATCACCACGAATTTCTTCAAGATTTGATCCAAATCTTGAGTTTTAAGCCAAAATCAAGATCACAACATTAAAACCTTTTACAAAACTTAATTTAAGGATTGAGAACTTGGGAATTTCAGTAAAGAACTGAATATTTAGAGGAGAAGAACATCCTTACTTCTAAATGTAGATTTCTCCTTGTTTAGAGCCAAAATCCTTGAAAATTCAATAAGCAAATGAAGAGGATTTGGTGTAGAAAGGATTAGGAATCAATTGATGATTGAAACCTCATCATTTAGTGTGAAAATCGAAAGAAATGTTGCTGTGGAAATGTGTTTGGCTGAGGGAATTTTGAGAGAAAATGAGATGAGAAAGTTTTAACAAAAGTTAGTTATGAAAATCTAAAATATGGTTTCCCTCTCTTCTTTTAATTAATTAAACATTAATAAAATCATTAAAATTAAGAAAAATCTGGAGAAATCCTTCCTTGGGTAAATTAGCTCCTTAAAGATTCAAAGTTTCAATCCTTACAAAACAGTCACCACTGAACTTTTCAAAAATTACATTTTAGTCACCATTTCAAAATGTCGCACTTCCAAACCTTATTTTGTAAAATTGATTTCACCATTCTCTTATATATATTAAAAGAGGATTTTTAGACATTTTTCCATATTTTTAATGCATCCTGAACTAGGCTTTCCCTAAAACCACCTTTTATATTTGAACCGAAAATCAGACCGGTCCGGTTCAGACCCTAAACTTCCAAGCCCAAAATTTGGGTGTTACAACTCTCCCCCTCTTAGGAAATTTTGTCCTCGAAATTTCAACCGGCGAAAAGAGCACAATACCAAACTTCTCAAAGCAACACAGGAGACTTAACCACAACTGAACATTCTCCACACAAAACACCACGAAAACCAACTCCTCCACAAATCAAACTTACACTATAATCAAACCCAACACCACTACATACTGTTCAAACTTCCAGAACACTCAGATGTTAACCTCAGCTTAACCTTTCACAACTCCGAACTGCGCTTAGCCTCAAGAACCCGAAGAACTTTCAAATTTTTACACATACTCCATCTTACCTCATAACTCCCAAACTCACACACATGGTGGCACCAACCCATCCAATTTCATCCACCATGTGACCCACAACCCTCGCTGCTTCCAAAACCCCTTGCAAAACTGCTTAGCTTCTTTCAAAAATTACCACAACAAGCCAAAAATTCTTAAGCTTCAACTGCTTACTCAATTTCTCAGCGTATGGAAGACATTCCTTCACATCCGTCACTATCTCCGCCATAACGACTCACCAAAACTACTCACTCAACATCCAAAATCCACATCACAAAACTCCAACCTTAACTCCGCCAGCTGTTCCACTTACCCCTAGCTGACTTTAGAAAAGATTCACTTATACACGACTAGCAAACCTCTTCTCACAAGAACCCGACCTACCCACAATGGCCCTTGAACTTACATTGCCTTTCCACTTCAAGCTTAACCAAAACACTAGCCTTACCTGGATACCGCCCAATCTATACAAACAGGTTAAGATTACGAAACCTCTACTCAACTCCTCGAAGGTTGCTACAAACCATCACCAACATAAACAACCCTCCTATTGCAAACATCAATGCCAAGACACCTCAGCACTCTGGAGACACATCCACTAACCTACAACATCACTTAACACAAAGAAACTACCACATCTACTAGCTGTTCACAACCACTTGACCGATTCTAACTCCAACCGGTAATCTCCTCACCACCACACCGCTAAACTCTTTAAGCACCAAAACACTTCCTCCTGCCAATCATGCAAGATCGCACTCTCTATTACTGACAACTCGCTTACTACCCTCCACTACTTCTAACATTCTCCTAGCACCAAAACAACTCTTAAAACCCACCTTCCAACCTAATCCTACCACAAAACTAACGGACCCAACTAGCTATTAGCAAGTGTGAACGTTCGTATGCATTGTCACCAATATGCCCTATCAATGTCTGTGTACATGTACGCAAAACTTCTAATGTCATGTCGCATGTATGCATGTACCAACATATATAATATAGTATATAGCAAATGGTTTTAACTGTTCATGTATGTCGGTTCACACCCACCAATAACATCCTCAGAATCCGCCTAAGAACAACCTCTTACCTCACTTCTAACTTGTCCAACTCCACCATTCTAATAATCCGCTAATCACAAAATACTCCACTAATGCCCTCTTCACACTAAAGTTGTTTTCAAAACAACTCCGGCTACTACCCCAAACTTGCTAGCTACAAGACCAAAGCCACTACGCAAGGAAAACCCAACCGAAACCAAACAAAGATAACTAGGGCAAAGATTACTTAACAAAGTTACCTGTAATCACCTCACTGCCCCGGAGCTTCAACAGACGAGCTCTCTTCCTCGCAGAACCACCATTCTTTAGCTGCACCGCCGCAGCATCAACCAAAAATTTAGGGTCATCACCATCTCCCTGCAGCAAAGAATCCTGACTACCCCGAACCAACTCCAAACAATTTCGTCTCAAATGTCCCCCGAACCCATAATTCCAACAAGATTCATCCCCCAAGCTCTTCACACCTTTCTGCCTTTCCTGCCACCTCCGAACTTTGTCTCGGCCGCGCCCATGACCCTTCTGAGACCCTTTTGCACCCACTGAAACCGATCTCACCACTTGAGGACAATTTCGCTTCACATGCTCCTTAGAACCACAGTTCCAACAAACTCCCGCGCCCCAACAACCTCCAACATGACACCTTCCACAACGGTCACACATCGGCAACCGAGCTACCACTCCTTGATCATGTAGCACTGAACCCACAACTGCACTACCACCTAGACTTCGATTCAAGCAAATCCTTCTATCACGTAGCCTCTTACGCTGACCGCTCCCGAGGTCAGTACCCACAGCTCTTTTGCTTAAACTTTTCTCACCTTCATAATCTGAAGCCACACCCCCACATTGCTTAACCCTTGAGAACTTCTCTCCAAGGTATCTTTCATTAAAGGCAGACACAAAGAACTCCCAATCTATATCGTGGATATGCGTTGCCACCACCACAGATGTCCACCAGGCACAAGCGTCCTCCAACATCAACGAGACGACACTTCCCAGCTTACATGCATAGTCACACCCTTCCTGATCCAAAATCAGAATTACACTGGCTAACCAAGCCTCGAATGCCACAGGTGTTGAACCATGATACTCCATAGCTTCCAAATCATACAAACGCTGTTTTGACAAACTCGCGTGTCCTTCATTCGGCACATCCTCAGGCCTCACTTTCACCACGGCCTGAGATGTTCCCGACACCTCCTGAACCATAGGTGATGAACCCTTCATCACAGAACCAGCTTCCTCCTCCAGCCTTACTACCTCAACTCCAGGCACTGTAGACTGAAACAAAACACCTCCACCAAACGGTGAATTCCACGCCTTAACAACCTGCTCTAAAGCAGCAACCATCTCACCCAACTGCCATTCTTTCATCGATTTCATCGTGCTATTAAACAACAAGCAATGATAACAAAACAAACAAAACGATCAGGCCAGCTTCAAGCAAGGATTCAAGACTCCAACTCTAACATAACACAATAGCTATAATAATAAGGCAATGGGAATCCCAAATTCTCCCCTTTTATACGACATCGCAATCGATAAAAACATTGATATCAAAAACACCGAGCATATCAATCAGCAAACTTCAATCATGCTTTCATCATACAACATTCACCCTCAACAGCACAATATCAACATATCATTAATACAAGTTCACATTAGCTCACGGATGATTCATAACCAAAAAGCATGATAAAAACATCAACCACTCGCTCAAAAACACATTTTTCAACCAACTTTCAACCACACATCAGAACAAACATCAAACACTTATTATAATAACTTACCCTTGCCCCACATATTCGCAACTTAGCTCTGAAACCACCAAATGTAACCCCTTAGCCCGGCCTAGACGGTTGACCCGAACTACGAAGATTACACGGGGAGAACCAAAGTCAACACGAAAGTCAACCTTGATTAACGATCCTTTTTTTCATTTTAATCTTATCTAGATGTACATTAACCTTAAGCGTACCCTTGAGAAAAACATACTTGAAAAGCAAAGCGATCGGAAAACATTAAGGGACTCAATTGCACAATATTCAAAAGTTAGGGACCAAATTGCAAATTCTGGAAATTAAGAGGACTTAACTGATTTTTGAGTTACCAATACCAAATTAATCATATTACATGCTTCCCTGTCAAATTTCACCTCAAACGGGCATTCCAAACTCAAGCAATTGTTAAAACGATTTTCAGGACTAAAACGTAAAGCTTGCAAACTTTTAAACCATTCAAATCAGTGCCCAACGGTCATCTGTTTCGGAACAGAGGTTGACCGTTCCAAAACGCGGGCTCGTTTCGAGACCTGTATCGAAACAGGGCTTGGCAGTGGCCAATTCGTTTCGGAACGGCCTCTACCCGTTTCGATACACGAAGGCCATTTCAGGCCCCCGTTTCGAAACGCTAGTGCCCGTTCCGATACGGACTGCCCAGAAAGTGTATAATTTGCTGGTTTAACACACAATTAACCACTCAAATACATTCTAATGGCCTCCTAATCATGCCAACAAGTCATCATACATATAAGGTACATATTTGCATCATCAAAACACATTCATGACATCAATTAAGAAGATCCACAAGTCTATAGGCATGCACCCTAACATCCAAAACCAACCAAACATCAAAACACCATCAACATACTTTAAATCATTCCTCAACAGATCAACAACATGCCAAGCATCATAACCACCAATTTGCATTAACAACTAGATACAATCAAACCTTAGGTGCACCAACTCATTCAACACATCCAACACTTGGTCATGCTTTTAAAACAAGAAGTATAGCAAAACAATCTTATGAAGAAGATTCAAATAAGGCAAAGCGATCAACAACCAAGTTCAAACTATAAACCGAACTTGTTCAACATACACAATCTCATTACACATTATGTAAAAGACTTTTCCCCCATTACCATTATTATCTATAGCTATAAACCAAGACATACTTCTCAAGTGGAGCTCTTCTTGAATCCCTTGCTTCTTGCTGTCCCAGCTTCAAATATCTGCATTGA
The DNA here is from genome assembly GCA_030270665.1 of Hibiscus trionum. NCBI lineage: Eukaryota > Viridiplantae > Streptophyta > Magnoliopsida > Malvales > Malvaceae > Hibiscus > Hibiscus trionum. The sequence goes on from BSYR01000011.1 coordinate 24,108,626, forward strand.
TGGACAAAAAGGAGCGTAAGCACATAATGCTTAGTGAGGAATGCTCAAAACCAACACACCATCAATGCAGCGAATCATAAAACCTTCTTAAAAGTAGATGCAATTCAATAAACCAAAGCATTGTTTGAAAAACCTCTTTTGAAACAACATGCTTTAAACCATGCATTGCTCAACATGATATCCAACCTTTAGCTTAGAAAAGCTAAACAACTCACCCCAAAACACATTCTTGCAAAAACTATTATTTAAACCTTTCCATGTATGAGAACCACATGCAAAGTTAAGCTCAAATTCCTTGGAAAACACTTCCACTTCACAACATACTTTCCTCATGCATGATGATCATTTCCAAGCAAAACCTTTCAAAAACCATTTGTTCTTTCTAACTACCTCATGCATTCAACAAATGCAAAACATATGAACTACCAAAAGCAACCTTTGCATTACATGCCTTTCTAGACAAGTCTTCACAAGACTTCAATGCACTAAAGAGATTCCATGCACATATGCACCATTCACAATAGAAGATAAACACTTGTTCATGCTTAACAAGCAATACATGCACTCTTAAACCATTACACACTTCCCATGCAACCTTGCATCATTTCAAGCATCTCTCGCTTCATTACATTCAAGAACATTATATTGGCTTTCAAGTGATAATTCACAAACCATTTCAACTCAAGACACAATCGGATACGCGGATTACAAGCGTTGTCCCACACGCTTCATACACATTACCGAACAACACAAGGTGGAGTTTACCGGTACAATCACAACCCCTCAACACCCATGATGGAGTTTAACGGTACAATCTCAACCCCTCAACATCACTCATCGGAAGTTGTATAACTCTCTAGCGAGAGCCGGGACACACCACAAGGCTTACACATGGGAGCTACCTCAACCATTGTAATCACCTTAACCAAGCTCACACACGGGAGCAACCCTCCACCGTTGTGACGCTTAACAAAGTCCACCCACGAGAGCCATCCTCCATCGTGGTGACACTTAACAAAGTCCACCCACGAGAGCCATCCTCCATCATGGTGACACCAATTTCCTCAATCGCTAGGGTACTTGGATGGAGTTTACGGTACAATCACAACCCCTCAACATCCAAGGCGACTCAATTCACGGTGCACCCAATCCTATAGCCGGCTAACTATATCCAATTAAAGTAACCAAAAACCACTTACATCACTTGCCAATACACATCAATTAACATCATCAATTCACTATTTTAAAGCATTAAACAAAGCCATTAAACAACATGCAACAATATGCATCAATTCCACATTTCCATCATACAAAACCAAGGATCTCTTACCTTGAGCATCTTTCAACACATGACTTCAAAACCAGCATTAAACCATGCTAAAACATGCTTTCAAAACAGAATTTAAACATGCAAATTAAATACATTGCATCCAACCATCTTATGGTTCATCCAAGAGTGAGAGTTTACCCGAAAACTTACTCTTGAGCTTAGTTAAGTTGCTTAGACTTAAACTAAGCTCCCATAACCTTCAAACATTGGTTTCAAAGCTTAAAACCCAACTTCACTCACTGATACTGTTGAGTGTGTAAAAGTTCTATTATTTACACCCTTTTTAACCCATATTTCTGCTGCATTCAAGCATCATTGCATTGCATTTAGGTTAGTTTTTAGTAAAACATCACAATTATACAAAAGGCACGGATTCTACTAAAAGATGGCTATTTTCGCAGGTATCTGTCATAGTAGACGATGAAGGCAGGCGCAGGGCAGAGAAGCAGGAGAGCGGAACTGGACAAGCAGCCAAAGGAGACGAACCTGTCAAGGACCTGTCGTGACAGCATGGTGACAGCAGATTTATGAAGAGGAAAAGTCAAGTGGACCTCGATAGATAGAGAAAAATCTGCTCGTCTGTCGTGTGAAAGCCAAATATTTTTCCAAGCCCCGGATCAAAAGATATGTCAAGCCAAAGCTCAAGGAAAGGAAATTCCTAGAAACAAGGATGGCGGCTGCAAAGTAGGAGATTTAGAGATTAAGTCTTTATTAGAATCTTACTTCTAATTAAAGTTGTAATCCTTGTTACCTTAGATAACTTGAGCTCAAAGCTTATATAAGGGCATAGGTTTTAACCTAGAAAGGATCCCTGATTCTACCCTATAACCGATAACCTAAACCCCCCTGCCGTCCACCTGTCACCGATATGTTCTAAATCCCCCCTAGGGTTACGGGTTGTTTTGTAAAGTAGTTGCAAGGGTTGTTTTGTTTTAGGATTTTTCAAGTTCAATAAAATAAACTTCAAGTTCTTTTATCTTGGTTTTAATATCTTGCAAGAGCATCGGGAGAGCATTGTGAGGTTATCCATTTACTTAGCATCGGGAGAGTTAAGTATACGAAAGAGATAAGAGCGCGTTCTCTAGTTTATAGTTGAACCATCTCGTGCCTAGGGATAGGGCGAGGTTAAGTGGCTAAGGAAGAATTCATACACATCGGTGTTCATCCTTCGATTCACGCCGGGAGGTATCATCAAAGACGTGATCATCGACAGACTTGTGCCTAGGGATAGGGCAAGGCAGATCTGGGATTCTTGCCAAGCTTGAAGTACGGAGTTGGTGTGTCTGCTGCCGCGACTGCCAACGGACAGGCGCCGCGACAGGTGCTGTCGGCGACGGGAGCGACGACAGAACTGGAGATCCTAAGCAACTCAATACCTGCACTACTGAGCAATTCAATACCAGCCCATTCTCTCTATCTTGATTTCTCAATCCTTTATTTTACGTTTTTACCTTATTATTCTCGTGACAACTCTTAATTATTTCCTTTACTTTCGTGCAGTAAACAAGGTGAAGTCATTAGCCCAATCCCTGTGGAGACGATATCCGATACTTCGTATCACTTTACTACTTGCGTCGTGTACACTTGCACTACAATTGCGATAGACTATTTTACACGCAACAAGTTTTTGGCGCCGTTGCCGGGGGATTGGCAACATAACTACATCTTTCTTTTATTGCACTTTTTATTTTTATTTTTTTCGTTTTTATTTTTCTTTAATTTTTCTTTTGTGTTTCCAACTCTTGCTTTTCACGAGATTTTCTTGTTTATGCGCAGATCCAAAAGAGGTGAAGATCCTGAATATAAATTAGATCCGGAGATCGAACGTTCCTTCAATCTCAAGAAACAACTTCGCCGACTTTTAGACAGAAACGAATATCTCGAAGAACAGCTAGAGAAGATGGCCCATAACCAACCTGCTGGTGGACCTGTCGCCGATCCGCCCGCAGCAGGTGGACGACGGTCATGTCGTGACTACATGCTGAATGATCATGTAGAGCTGGAGACCACGCTACCGGATATAGATGTTGACAACTTTGAACTTAAACCTGTCATGTTTAGTATGATCAACAATGCCGGGCAGTTTGGTGGTTCTGCAACAGAAGATGCTAGAGAGCATCTTAAAACGTTCCAGGAGATTTGTGGTTCGTTTAGACTGCCAGGAGTTAGTCCGGAGATACTGAGGCTTCGGTTATTCCCCCATTCATTAAGGGATAAAGCTAAAACTTGGTGGAATAAACTTACACCGGGTTCCATTATGACTTGGGCAGATCTCACTCGTGAATTTTTATCTCGTTTTAATCCTTCACATTTATCTGAGCGATTACGTAATGAAATTGCTACTTTTCAACAGGAAGATGACGAGCCGATGCACGAGGCCTGGGACAGATTTACTACTCTTCTACGGAACTGTCCAATGCATGGATTTCCTGTCTGGAATCAGGTAACTAAGTTTTATAATGCTGCTAACTTACAAACTCGCATTCGCATTGATTCTGCAGCAAATGGACTGTTATTGGATAAAGATCCGGACGAGGCATTACAAGTTCTGAAAAATCTAGCTAAGAATGAGGAGCAGTTTCCGACTGCTAGAAGAGGGGGTAAACGGGTACTTGCTGTCAAGGACTATGAGGCCGACAGCACTATGAAATCACAGGTAGCATTCCTCACTAAAGCCATGAAGCACTTATTAAATGAAGAAGACTTACGAGGATTTGCTGTCGAGGAAGTTTGTACTACTTGTGAAGGAAATCATAGTAGGGATGAGTGCCCTATAAATATAGAAGAGGGAAAATATGTTGGAAATTACAAGTCAAACTACAATTCCAACAACTACAACCCTAATTGGAGGAAGGATCCCAAATTTTCCTGGAGTAACCCCAACAATGCTCTGAATCCGCAAGTGCATCATCAGAACCAAGGGGGTCCTAGATTGTTGACGCGACAGCAACAGCAGCCGCAGAACCTGCCGCAGAACCTGCCGCCGCAGCAGCAACAGCAGCCACCACCTGCCACGAGTAGTGTATTGGAGCAGACTCTGGCCACTTTTATGTCTCAGACTGGTACGTATATGGAGAATATTAATCAGTTTGTCAAAAAGACGGAAAACTTTATGGATGAAACCAAGATGAGGATGACAAATCATGAGGCTACCATGAAATCTCTAGAGACACAAATGGGTCAGGTGTCCCAGCATATTAAGCCAAGGCAGAATGGAGGTTTTCCTAGCAATACTGAAAATGCTAGATCGCCCCCACATGAGCAATGCAAGGTGATTACTACTAGGAGTGGGAAAAAGTTACCAGGGCCGGAAAAAGAAGCTGAAACAGAAAAGGAACCCGCCTTGGATAAACCTGCCGAGGATGCTGCCCCGACAGGTAATAAGCAGACTGCTGCCGATGAGCCTGTCACGACAGCAGAAGCGACAGAGGAGAAAAATGAAGAACATCGGCCTCAGATTCGTATGCAGTGGGAAGGACGTGTAGCTGACTACCGACCTCCACCACCCTTTCCTCAACGGATAAAGCAAGCTAAGCAAGAATCTCAACTTAAAAAGATTTATGATATTTTTAAGCAGGTTCAGATTAATATTCCGCTGTTAGACGCCGTTAGGGAGATGCCCGGTTATGCTAAATTTCTCAAGGATGTCATGTCAAAGAAATATAAACTTGGGGAATTTGAAACGGTAAGGATGACAGATGGTTGCATGAGTATTCTTCATCGGCAGCCACCCCAGAAGAAGAAGGATCCAGGGAGTTTCCTCATACCTTGTGTAATCGGTGACAAATTTGTGGGTAAGGCACTTTGTGATCTTGGAGCTAGTGTTAATCTAATGCCCAAATCTATTTTTCAGAAATTAGGTATTGGGAAGTTGCGGCCCACGACAGTTACCCTACAGCTAGCCGACCGCTCTTACGTTCACCCCGAAGGAAAGGTTGAAGACATTTTGGTAAGAGTGGATAAGTTTATTTTTCCTGCTGACTTTCTTATTTTAGATTGCGAGGCAGATGAGAACGCACCAGTCATCCTTGGGCGACCCTTTTTAGCCACGGGAAGATCACTGATTGATGTGGAGAGAGGAGAACTCACCATGCGAGTAAACGATCAAGAGATTAAGTTGAATGTTCTCCAATCAATGAAACGAGCTGATTTGGACGAGGAATGCAAGGCCATCATTGAGGTGACCTTTGATTACCCCTGTTTCAGGTCGGGCTGCCGTGATATAAAACTTGGTCACTGCTGCGACAGCCACTTAAAGACCTGTCACGACAGTGATGACGACAGCAACGACGACAGTGACTCCTCTGCGTCCGATACATCTGACACTGCAGGTCAAGAGGAGGCCGACTGGTTAGACCATCGTCCAGGTAAGTTATTCGAACCCTTGAATTACACTTCGGGTAACCATTTAATCCAAAAGCCATCTACTGTTGAACCACCTGTCTTAGAACTTAAGCCCCTGCCAGGGCAGCTTAAATATGCTTATCTTGGTTGTGATAAAACACTGCCCGTAATCATCTCTGCTAAGCTGCCGCAGGAACAGGAACGACAGCTGGTCGACATGTTAAGACAACACAAAAAGGCAATTGGATGGACGATAGCAGACATTCAGGGCATTAGTCCGGCAATCTGTATGCATAAAATACTCCTAGAGGAAGACCATAAGCCGACTATTGATGCCCAGAGGCGGTTAAACCTTGCGATGAAGGAGGTAGTGCGTAAAGAGATAATTAAATGGTTAGACGCTGGTATTATTTACGCCATCTCCGACAGCAAATGGGTAAGCCCGGTGCAATGTGTTCCAAAGAAAGGAGGAATGACAGTAATAACCAATGAAAACAATGAGCTAATCCCAACCAGGACTGTGACCGGTTGGAGGGTTTGTATGGACTATCGGAAGCTTAACAAAGCTACCCGAAAGGACCACTTTCCTTTACCCTTTATTGATCAAATGCTTGATAGATTAGCGGGAAAATCTTATTATTGTTTCCTTGATGGTTATTCAGGTTATAACCAAATTGCTATTGCACCGGAAGATCAAGAGAAAACGACTTTCACATGCCCATACGGAACATACGCATTTAGGAGAATGCCGTTTGGCCTCTGTAACGCACCTGCCACCTTCCAAAGGTGCATGATGGCAATATTCTCCGACATGGTCGAGGACTTCCTTGAGATTTTCATGGATGATTTTTCCGTTTTTGGAGATGATTTTGAGAGCTGTCTCGGCAACCTTCAAAAGGTACTTGAAAGATGTGAAAAAGCTAATCTTGTTCTTAATTGGGAAAAATGCCATTTTATGGTAGATGAAGGTATAGTTTTAGGTCATAAGATTAGCTGCCGTGGGATAGAAGTCGACAGGGTGAAAATAGAGGTCATTGAAAAGCTGCCGCCACCAACAACTGTCAAGGGCATTAGGAGTTTTTTAGGGCATGCTGGTTTTTACAGGAGATTCATTGCAAATTTCTCAAAAATCACCAAGCCCCTATGCCATCTCTTAGAACAGAACCGACCCTTTGACTTTAATGAAGAATGTACTGAAGCATTCAAGGTTCTGAAGGAAAAATTAGTGACAGCCCCCATAGTACAGCCACCAGACTGGACACAACCGTTTGAGATCATGTGTGATGCTAGTGACTATGCTGTCGGGGCAGCACTTGGGCAGCGCAAGGACAGGCTGTTTCACGTCATATACTATGCCAGCAAAACATTAAATGAAGCCCAAGTGAACTATACCACCACAGAAAAGGAGCTGTTAGCTGTGGTGTTCTCCATCGACAAGTTTCGTTCTTACATACTTGGAACGAAGGTAATAATACACACCGACCATTCTGCCCTCAAGTACTTGTTCGCAAAGAAGGATGCGAAGCCTAGGCTGATACGATGGATTTTGCTATTACAAGAATTCGACCTTGAGATCAAAGACAAAAAGGGGACAGAAAATCAAGTGGCAGACCACTTGTCGAGGTTGGAGACGGGACAGAGTCTACCGTTAGATGAGACACACATACTGGAGACCTTCCCAGATGAGCAGCTCTTTGCTGCCGCAGTCGCTGTCGCGACAGCCATGGCGGCAGGTAAGTCTTCTAACCTTCCCTGGTATGCTGATTTCGTTAATTATATAGTTAGCGGAATATTACCTTCTGATCTTAATTATCAAGCAAGGAAGAGGTTTCAAAATGATGTGAAACATTATTATTGGGACGAACCTCTTCTTTTCAAAATGTGCGCAGATCAGGTTATAAGAAGGTGTGTACCACAAGAAGAACAAGAAGACATTCTCCATCACTGTCATGCGTCACAATATGGAGGTCACTTAGGAGGCAATAAAACTGCTGCCAAGGTGCTGCAGTCAGGGTTCTACTGGCCGACACTATATAAAGATGCACAGGAATTTTACAGAAACTGTGACAGGTGCCAGAGGACAGGTAACATCTCGAGGAGAAACGAGATGCCACTGCAGAATATTTTAGAAGTAGAGATCTTTGATGTTTGGGGGATTGATTTTATGGGACCTTTTCCATCTTCGTGTGGAAACCTTTACATCCTCCTAGCAGTGGACTATGTCTCCAAGTGGGTAGAAGCAATCGCAACGCAAAAGAATGATGCCAAAACGGTCCAAAAGTTTCTGCACAAAAACATTTTTTCTAGATTTGGCATCCCTAGAGCGATTATCAGTGATGAAGGGAGACATTTCGATAATAGGGTAATTGCTGCCGCTTTAAAAAAATATGGTGTCAAGCACAGGATCGCGACAGCATACCACCCACAGACCAATGGACAGGCTGAGATCTCAAATAGGGAAGTGAAGAACATCCTTGAAAAGATGGTTAAACCAACTAGGAAAGACTGGTCTTTACTTCTGAATGATGCATTATGGGCATACAGAACAGCTTTCAAGTCTCCATTGGGCATGTCTCCATTCCGACTGATTTACGGGAAAACCTGTCACCTGCCTGTCGAGATCGAGCACAAGGCATATTGGGCAATTAAGGCAGTGAACATGGACTTGGATAAGGCCGGCCAGAAAAGGTTATTGGATCTGAACGAAATCGAAGAATTACGAACAATGGCCTACGATAATGCAAGGATTTACAAGGAAAAAACTAAGAAGTGGCATGACAAGAAGTTGCTGCCACGACAGTTCTGCCCAGGGCAGCTTGTGTTGTTGTTTAATTCTAGGTTGAAACTCTTTCCAGGGAAGCTAAAATCTAGATGGTCTGGCCCGTTCCAAGTGGTTCAAGTTTTTCCCCATGGTGCCATTACAATTCAATCATTAAAAGATGGGCACCAATTCAAAGTCAATGGACAACGCCTCAAGCACTATCAGGGGACTGAAGCCCCAAGACTACAGGAAGTGGTTACTTTAGATGATGCCCCACAAGGCATCACTAATTTAACCTAACTTTTATTTTTATTTATTTTATTATTATTAGGAAATTAGGTTTATTTTAATAATGTTTTGTTTAATAATTTCAGTTTTTAGGAAATAAAGGAGTCAAGAAGAAAAGAAGAAGTGGCCCACCGCCCATCCATCAAGCCCACTAAAGCCCATTCATTAAAGCCTGCCGTTTCAGCTGCCGCCGCAGACGGACAAGACAGGCTGTCAACAGACTGACACGGCAGACGCAGAAGCGTGCGGCAGACGCACAGCAGACGCATTAATACGTGTCAGACGCGTCAGACACGCTATATTCAATCTGCCGCCCCGTTATTCTCGCCTGCCGTTGCGGCATTAAATGGGCAGCTCCCCAACAGCTATAAAACCCCCTTCTCCCTTTCACTTTTCATCACTTCAGATTTTCTCTCTTGTTATTCTCCTCTAGTTTTATCTATTTTTCTTTCATTTGCAGCCCTTGCAACTAAAAATGTCTTCAAGACAAACCCGACAAAACACCGCTGCCGCTTCTTCTTCAGCAGCAGCAGCCCCGTTCGCTAACAAGGAACTATGGGAGGAGCGGAGCTTCATCTATAACATAGATGCCCCCCATATGGGACTCCGGCCGTTCATAATGAAGGCCATAACAGCACAACTGTGGGAGGATTTCGCCGAGCAACCGGCAGAGCTTAATGACACTCTGGTCAGGGAATTTTACGCAGCGATCGACAGCAAGACGTCGACATCTGTCACCGTCCGAGGAGTGACAGTTCCTTTCACCGCCAGCAGCATCAACCATGTATTCGGCCTCTTCCTTGGCCCCAATGATGATGGGCATCAACAATTTTGGGACACCCTCGACGCTGCCGGACATGATGCTGTCATGAGGGCATTGACAGAAGCGGGAACGACATGGAGCACCAGTAAGAAGAACCCCCACTCTGTCAACAGGGGGCAGCTACTCCCTGAGGCAAAACTATGGAACGCGTTTATCAAAAAGCGTATCCTGCCCTCATCTCACCATACGACAGTCAACAGGCAGCGGTTGGCCCTCATCCACTCTATCATGCATGTCAGGCCCATTAATGTGGGCAGGTACATGAGGGACAGCATCCTCGATTGTGCTTTCCGCTCGGACTCACGACTATGCCTACCGTCAACCATCACCGCCCTCTGCCGCTGTGCTGCCGTACCAGAGGAGCCATCCGACAAAATCAAGAAGGTCAGCGGCTGGACAGACAGCAACATCTCCAGCCTCATGGAGGTCGTAGCTGCAACTCCCATCAACGCCTTCGACCCAAACGCCCCTCCTGCTGAGTCTGATGATGAGCCGGCCACCGAACCTGCCCCAGAAGCTGCCACCAACAACACTCCGACAGATCAGAACCCCGATATCCTTGCTGCCATCTTAAGGATAGAGGAGCGCCAGATGGGTTTAATGACTTTCATCCGTGACTTCTCCAATGCTACGGTAAATTTCATTACCAATACTTTGAATTTTACGGATGTCATTTTCCCCACCTTCCCCGCCCATTATTTCAATATCCCCTCCCCCACTCCCACATCACCTGTCTCTCCCCACGGAGAATCTGCCTCCTCCACACCATCCCCGACGGCAGCCGGCAGCCCCTCGGCAGACACTTCCCCTCGAGGAACAAAGCGAGCTGCCACTGATGACAGCCCTATTGTCCGGAGGAATTTGGACAGCGCCTTCACAAGAGTGAAACGAATTAAGCATGTGGCCGACAAAAGAAGACTGTCCAAAGCCATCACGAGTGACAGCTGGGACAGCAGCAGCAGTTCCGATGTCAGATTAGTGGAACAACCTGCCCTTCAACAGGCCGATGAACCTGTTGAGCAACCTGCTGTTGAACCTGTCCAGCCCCCACCTCAGCGCAGGCGCCGCCATCAGATCCGCGTCAGCAGCAGCAGTGAGAGCAGCAAGTGAAAATTTAAGTATTTATTGTCTCTTATTGCTGCCTGCCTTTATATTTTGTGATGTACCTTTTTTATTTTTTTTCATGTCATTTTGCATTGAGGGCAATGCAACCCTTGAGTTTGGGGGTGGCAACCCTCCATCATTAATGGAGTCTTTAGCACATCTTTTAATTATTGTTGTGTCTTTTTATTTAAGTTCTTCAAAAAAAAAAATAAAAAAAAATAAAACTGTTGGCTTAAAACTGTGAAGTTAACTTACCTGTCATGACAGCTCTGTCGTGGCAGCATCCTTAGGACAGGTTAAGGAAAAGTTTAGAGCCTTTCTATAGTTCTGAAAATTTAAACACTTTTGTGACTGTTATACTGCTTAGATTTCTGTTAGCCAAACTAGAATAGGAAAACTTAGCACTTAGAGTAGAAAAGAGACTAGAATCTCAGGAAACCTAGAGGTGCCTACCACCGGCTCTAGGCAGATAACCAGAGAAAAACTTCTAGAGGTGCCTATCACCGGCTCTAGACAGTTAACTAGAGGTGCCTGAAATACTGGCTCTAGTAAAAGAGAAGAAGTTTGAAAAAAGGAAATAACTAGAGGTGCCCAATTCTGGCTCTAGTAAGAAAAAGAAAGAAAACAGTCTCGTAGGAAAAACTCTAAACAAGCTAAAGTCAATTATTCTAGTGAAACTAAGAGAGTCTTGGCATATAACTGTTCACAAGCATGCACACACTGCACGAGAGCTATAGGGAGATTCCGGACAGATCCTAACCTTTCCGACAGGTTGCTGCTGCCATAGAGAATGAGCGACGGGTAAGGGACAGTTCACTGTTTGAAGGCCAACACAAAAAAATATTCATTTTTCTTTCTTAATTGCTTGAGGGCAAGCAAAGACTTGAGTTTGGGGGTGTGTTGAGTGTGTAAAAGTTCTATTATTTACACCCTTTTTAACCCATATTTCTGCTGCATTCAAGCATCATTGCATTGCATTTAGGTTAGTTTTTAGTAAAACATCACAATTATACAAAAGGCACGGATTCTACTAAAAGATGGCTATTTTCGCAGGTATCTGTCATAGTAGACGATGAAGGCAGGCGCAGGGCAGAGAAGCAGGAGAGCGGAACTGGACAAGCAGCCAAAGGAGACGAACCTGTCAAGGACCTGTCGTGACAGCATGGTGACAGCAGATTTATGAAGAGGAAAAGTCAAGTGGACCTCGATAGATAGAGAAAAATCTGCTCGTCTGTCGTGTGAAAGCCAAATATTTTTCCAAGCCCCGGATCAAAAGATATGTCAAGCCAAAGCTCAAGGAAAGGAAATTCCTAGAAACAAGGATGGCGGCTGCAAAGTAGGAGATTTAGAGATTAAGTCTTTATTAGAATCTTACTTCTAATTAAAGTTGTAATCCTTGTTACCTTAGATAACTTGAGCTCAAAGCTTATATAAGGGCATAGGTTTTAACCTAGAAAGGATCCCTGATTCTACCCTATAACCGATAACCTAAACCCCCCTGCCGTCCACCTGTCACCGATATGTTCTAAATCCCCCCTAGGGTTACGGGTTGTTTTGTAAAGTAGTTGCAAGGGTTGTTTTGTTTTAGGATTTTTCAAGTTCAATAAAATAAACTTCAAGTTCTTTTATCTTGGTTTTAATATCTTGCAAGAGCATCGGGAGAGCATTGTGAGGTTATCCATTTACTTAGCATCGGGAGAGTTAAGTATACGAAAGAGATAAGAGCGCGTTCTCTAGTTTATAGTTGAACCATCTCGTGCCTAGGGATAGGGCGAGGTTAAGTGGCTAAGGAAGAATTCATACACATCGGTGTTCATCCTTCGATTCACGCCGGGAGGTATCATCAAAGACGTGATCATCGACAGACTTGTGCCTAGGGATAGGGCAAGGCAGATCTGGGATTCTTGCCAAGCTTGAAGTACGGAGTTGGTGTGTCTGCTGCCGCGACTGCCAACGGACAGGCGCCGCGACAGGTGCTGTCGGCGACGGGAGCGACGACAGAACTGGAGATCCTAAGCAACTCAATACCTGCACTACTGAGCAATTCAATACCAGCCCATTCTCTCTATCTTGATTTCTCAATCCTTTATTTTACGTTTTTACCTTATTATTCTCGTGACAACTCTTAATTATTTCCTTTACTTTCGTGCAGTAAACAAGGTGAAGTCATTAGCCCAATCCCTGTGGAGACGATATCCGATACTTCGTATCACTTTACTACTTGCGTCGTGTACACTTGCACTACAATTGCGATAGACTATTTTACACGCAACAGATACACAAAACTAAGCTAGCCGACAAGCCTTCTAAGCATCCGAAACCTCCAACGCCACCTCTATTGCTTTCGGATCATTCTCCCCTGTTTTAAACACATAACAACAGAGGATTAATGCATCATCATGCATTAAAAATACCAGCAACACAACTCAACTCGCTGCTCTACATAAATCTAACATTTCAGCTACCAAACACAACCGAAATCACATCCAAACTTTTCCAAAACATAACCCAGCCAAGATCCATCACTTCTAACCATTTCTAAACATCAATTAACATCCAAAATGAACCCAACCTCGTCCTTATACCTCCAACATTAACAGAACACCAAAATCACCCCAAAAACCACCATTTTCATAAGCAAAAACTTAGGAAACATAACCTATTCAGGATTGCATTGATCAAACCTCAATTACACATCATTAAACATCCAAAATACATTAAAAAGCCATCTCAAAACAGAGCCCAAACAATCACCACGGATTTCTTCAAGATTTAATCTAAATCTTGAGTTTTAAGCCAAAATCAAGATCACAACATTAAAACCTTTTACAAAACTTAATTTAAGGATTGAGAACTTGGGAATTTCAGTAAAGAACTGAGTATTTAGAGGAGAAGAACATCCTTACCTCTAAATGTAGATTTCTCCTTGTTTAGAGCCAAAATCCTTGAAAATTCAATCAGCAAATGAAGAGGATTTGATATAGAAAGGATTAGGAATCAATTGATGACTGAAACCTCATCATTTAGTGTGAAAATCAAAAGAAATGTTGTTGTAGAAATGTTTTTGGCTGAGGGAATTTTGAGAGAAAATGAGATGAGAAAGTTTTAACAAAAGTTAGTTATGAAAATCTAAAATATGGCTTCCCTCTCTTCTTTTAATTAATTAAACATTAATAAAATCATTAAAATTAAGAAAAATCTGGAGAAATCCTTCCTTGGGTAAATTAGCTCCTTAAAGATTCATAGTTTCAATCCTTACAAAACAGTCACCACTGAACTTTTCAAAAATTACATTTTAGTCACCATTTCAAAATGTCGCACTTCCAAACCTTATTTTGTAAAATTGATTTCACCACTCTCTTATATATATTAAAATAGGATTTTTAGACATTTTCCATATTTTTAATGCATCCCGAACTAGGCTTTCCCTAAAACCACCTTTTATATTCGAACCGAAAATCAGACTGGTCCGGTTCAGACCCTAAACTTGCAAGCCCAAAATTGGGGTGTTACAAATATGATTTGCTTTTACCTCCTTTTTAATGCTGTTATGATGTTGTTGTTGTCAAAGCCTCACGTGATGGTTAATGGGAAATGTGTTGTTGAAAATGGTGATGTGTAGTCCCACTGGAAGTGACTAGTAGAGGAGTACGGTGACGTGTAGTCCCACCGGAAGTGACTAGTAGAGGAGTACGGTGACGTGTAGTCCCACCGGAAATATGCTAGTTGTTGTAAACGATGATGTGTAGTCCCACCGAGAATGGTTGTGCAAATGCATACCATGATTTTGATATTATGCTTTCAGTTTAATATATTTCCTTTCTAAATGGTCTTGTCTTTAAACTAGATACATGTTTTGAAACTGCATTGTTTTTGTTGTGATTTCAAGCTCCGCTTGTTGAGTGCATAAATGTTCTATATTTTAGCTCTCATTTATCCATATTATTGATGCAATCAAGCATGTTTAGTTGCATTTTTGGATAGAATTTGTATAAACATCATAGATGGATAATTTTGCACAGATGCTGCTGATTTCGGTCAATTCTTACAGGTAACTGTCATGGCAGCATCCAGGGCAGTAGAGGGACAAAAGAAAACTGTCGTTGCAGAATCTAGGGCAGCAGAGGAACAGAAGATAATTGTCAGGGCAGAATCCAGGGCAACAGAGGAACAGAAGATAACCGCAGAGTTGGAGTGAAGGGTTGAAGAAAACTACCTTATAAATCACTGTCGTGACAGTTGCTGTGAAAGTTGTCGTGACAGTTGCCGTGACAGTTGTCGTGACAATTACCATGACAATTGCCGTGATAGAAGTGGCGACAGTGAAGACAACATAGATGGAAAATGCGAAGTGTAGTTCGACTGATAGAGGATTTAAAGCCTGATTTTTGCAGACCACTTGCATAATTTTTGGAGCCCCGAAGCACAAGGAATGCCTTGCCCAAAGTTTGAGGAGAAAGTCAAAGCAAGAAGATAGGGCAAACTAAGGGACGTTTATTCAGAGATTTAGTCTTTAAATAAATTGTACTTTAATTCAAACTAGTATTCTTGGCCATCAAGAAAGCTTACACCCAAGGCCTATATATATGCTTGTATTTCGACAAGGGAAGGGATAACCTAGTTCCTAACGGTCTCCCATCACAAACCCTAGTTTCCCCCTTCTCCATCATGTTCTAAACTTCCCCAAGGGCTAAAGGTTGATCTTGTAAAGTAGTTGTAAGGGTTAAACTATTTCTTAGGATTTTTCTGTTCAATTCAATAAAACTTCAAGTTTATTTACTCTGGTTTTCATATCTCATAAGAGTATCGGGAGAGCATTGTGAGGTTATCTATTTACTTAATATCGGGAGAGTTAAGTATACGAAAGGAGTAAATACGAGTTTTCTAGTTTATGGTTAAACTATCTTGGCCTAGGGATAGGTACAAGGTTAAGCAGCTAAAGAAGAACTCACAAACATCGGTGTTCATCCTTCGATTCACGCCGAGAGGTATCATCCAAGAAGTGTTCATCGACAGAACTTGGACCTAGGGATAAGACGAGTCACAACAGGGATTCTTATTGAACTTGAAGTACAAAGTTGTTGTTCGCTGCCGCGACATCGACATACCTCTGCCGCGACAGGTGCTGCCGCGACAGGCTCGACGACAGACGCAACAGAAAGTCTTTTGAACAGTGCAAGACCTGCACTACTGAGCAAATCAATACCAACTTATTCTCTCAATCTGATTTCCTCCTCTATTTCCCTTGTCTATTTTAGTTTTACTTCAATCCAACCAACTATCAATTATCTGTGTTTTTATTTTTCTGGTGCAGGAAAATTAATTCTGAAGATGTCCCAATCCCTATGGAGACAATATCTTTTATACTATAACTTGACATGGGTGTACATTTGCGCTCCAATTTAATAGGACTCTTTTACATGCAACAAGTTTTTGGCGCCGCTGCCGGGGATTAGCGCACAAATTCATATTTTTTTCCCGCACTTATATTTATTTTCTTGCCCTATTTTATTCGTTTTTTTTCTTTTGTAAAAAAAAACTCAGGTGCAATACATGTTCAAGGGCATCAACATGTCAAGAAAAACCATTCGTGAGCTGATGTGGAAAAGTTCTTGCAATTACCGTGAAGGTAATCATGCACTCGAAAGTTGTCTCCATTTTTTCGGTGAATATATGGACAACCAACGATGGAACCAAAAAGAACAAGATATGCCGCCACAACAGCAACAGGGACAACAGATGCCGCTGCCGCAGCAACAAAATTTTTTATGGCATGATCAAAACCCGCAAAATTTTTGGTACCATAACAGTTTTGCTGCAGAACCCGACATGCCCTTGCAATATCATCATCCTCAAGAGCAGTCAAAATCCTTAGAAGACACACTGCAAGCCTTCATGGCACTTACTCAATAATTGTCGGATTCTATGAACAAAAGAATCGCCAAGGTGGATGCAATCTTGGGCACGCCGGTCCTCATTCATGCCACAGATGAACCTGAAATCCCGTGGCAAGATGACAAGGATGCCAATGAAAGAGACTGCCCAACACATGATGGTCATGAGCAGCAACTTACCTTGGTAATGATCGAGGAGCCTGAACGGAACAACGCCGCAACAACACCTAGTGAAGTTGAGAAAAATGTCAAGGCGACAACCACTTTCGAGGCAAAAACCCCCGCCGAAGCGGCAACCGCCGCCTCGGCAGCAACTGATGCTGAAGCAGCAACCACTGCCGAGGCAAAACCTCAACTCACTACCTCGGCTATGCCCGATAAAGAATGCATACATCCACCTTCGCCATGGCACTCGCACAACCACATGCAAGAGCAACCCAGTGGCAATGCCTCGCCAATGAAATATGAACAGGTAATAAACGAACCTTTTGAATTCTTTGAAAACTCAACAATTCCATTACAGGCATTTGAGGAACCAACACCGGTGGATTTAGAATCATCGAGATCTCTACTGATGGAGACCTAAGAGTGGCCAACAGAAATTGATATGGGGAGTCATGGCACTTTCCAATGTCCCCTTGACCTGCAAAGTAACCTGACAAAGAACTGTCAAAATAACTGGCTTCCGCAGCAGCAGACACGACAACAAAGGCTACTTCCCACCATAACGAACTTCGACGAGAATGAGGTAAGTAAATGGTTGGATATAGATATAATTTTTCCTAAACATATGTTCATATGTTCAGGAACAATGCCAAGATGGGAGGACTTTATGGATTAAAAAGGAACCAGAAAGAAAGTCACCTCCACCATGATAAAACAAAATTTTTATTTAGTTTCAATTTTTTATTTCATTATTTTAGGATAAGAGTTTCAAGGATTAATTACCTCTTGAACTCTTAAGTTTTTATTTTATTTGTTTTTCTTGTCTTTTCCAATAAAGAACTCTTAGCAACCTAAAAACCCAAGGCCATCAAGACATGATGTTCTCTGTCTCGGCAGTATCTAGTTTCTCTTCCCTGGTAGTAGACGAGGCATCCTTTGAAAGATCGGCAACCCAGGAATCCGCCACCCGGCAGTACTGATGCTGCCGTCCTGCACTCACCACCTGGAAGTATTGATGC
The DNA here is from genome assembly GCA_030270665.1 of Hibiscus trionum. Taxonomy (NCBI): domain Eukaryota; kingdom Viridiplantae; phylum Streptophyta; class Magnoliopsida; order Malvales; family Malvaceae; genus Hibiscus; species Hibiscus trionum. Next base: position 24,126,354 of record BSYR01000011.1, read on the forward strand.
GGCCGCCATGCACCCGCCACCCGGCAGTACTGATGCCGCCACCCTGCACCCACCACCCGGCAGTATTGATGCTGCCACCCTGCACCCGCCACCCGGCAGTACTGATTTTGCCGCCCTGCGCCCGCCGCCCAGTATCATCTGCCCACCCTACTACGACAGTGGAGACAACAATAGAAGCAGCAGCAAAAGCGACAGTAAGCTTGAGATTCTGGATAAAGCTCCAAAAGTTTCACCTACCAGAATCCAGCCACCTCGAGAGGCAAAGAAGAAGGTAGCCTCCTCTTCTCCAACCACAAAGCCAGCCTCTGCTACAAAAGAAACTGCCCACCGACAGCTCCGCATAGACAGCAATAGTGACGACAACACTTCAACTTAAGTTTTTTTACTCTTTCTGTTGTCTGTGCATCTAATTGAAATTTTTGATGTTTTTTATATTTCTGTTTGTCTTGCATTGAGGACAATGCAACCCTCGAGTTTGGGGGTAGGCAGTCCTCCTTTTATTAATGAACTTATCATATTTTGTGTTTCATAACTATTTATTTTGTGTCTAAAAAAATTGGCTTAAGTTTTTGAACTTCTGTTATCTACCGCGGTATTCTATGTCGTGAGAGTAACTTTAGAATGTTTTAGGAAGTATTTAGAGCCTTACTATAGTTCTGAACTCTTAAAAACACCTTTGTGACTTATATGTTGTTAAGACTCTGTTAGCAAACTTAGAATAGGAAGCTTAGCCACTTGAGTTAGAAAAAAAAACTTAGACTTAGATTTACTCCTAGAGGTGCCTAACACTGGATCTAGGAAGAAAACTAGAGGTGCCCGACACTAGCTCTAGGAAGAAAACTAGAGGTGCCCGACACTGGCTCTAGGAAGATAATTAGAGGTGCCCGAAACCGGCTCTAGCAGAAATAGAAAAACTTCAATCTAAGTTAGGAAGAAAACTAGAGGTGCCCGGAATTGGCTCTAGTTAAGAATTATTTTGAAGTAAAACTCAAGTGAGTTGAGCAACTATTCTGGTTGCTAAAGAGTCTAGGCTCATATTTGTTCACAAAAGCATCACACACTCACACGAGAGTTATAGTATTGCTCCGAATAAGTCTGTGAACATCCAAAAAGGTATTGATCTTGATGGTGAATGTGATGTAGGTAATGGTTGTTATTTGATTTAAGCCAAAGCCAAAAAGTTTCATTCTTAGTTAGATTGCATTTGCTTAAGGACAAGCAATAATTCGAGTTTGGGGGTGTGTTGAGTGTATAAATGTTCTGTATTTTAGCCCTCATTTATCCATATTATTGATGCACTCAAGCATGTTTAGTTGCATTTTTGGATAGAATTTGCTTAAACATCACATATGGATAATTTTGCACAGATGCTGCTGATTTCGGTCAATTCTTGCAGGTAACTGTCGTGGTAGCATCCAGGGCAACAGAGGGACAAAAGATAACTGTCGTGGCAAATTCCAGGGCAGCAGAGGAACAGAAGATAACTGTCGTGGCAGAATCTAGGGTAGTAGAGGAACAGAAGATAACCGCAGAGCTGGAGTGAAGGGTTGAAGAAAACTACCTTATAAATCACTGTCGTGACAGTTGCCGTGAAAGTTGCTGTGATAGTTACCGTGACAGTTGTCATGACAATTGCCGTGACAGTTGTCGTGACAGAAGTGGCGACAGTGAAGACAACATAGATCTAAAATAAGAAGTGTAGTTCGACTGATAGAGGATTTAAAGCCTGGTTTTTGTAGACCACTCGCATAATTTTTGGAGCCCCGAAGCACAAGGAAGGCCTTGCCCAAAGTTTGAGGAGAAACTCAAAGCAAGAAGATAGGACGAACTAAGGGACGTTTATTCAGAGATTTAGTCTTTAAATAAATTGTACTTTTATTCAAACTAGTATTCTTGGCCATTAAGAAAGCTTACACCCAAGGCCTATATATATACTTGTATTTCAACAAGGGAAGGGATAACCTAGTTCCTAGCCGTCTCCCATCACAAACCCTAGTTTTCTCCCTTCTCTATCATGTTCTAAACTTCCCCAAGAGCTAAGGGTTGATCTTGTAAAGTAGTTGTAAGGGTTAAACTGTTTCTTAGGATTTTTCTATTCAATTCAATAAAACTTCAAGTTTATTTACTCTGGTTTTCATATATCATAAGAGTTTCGGGAGAGCATTGTGAGGTTATCTATTTACTTAATATCGGGAGATTTACGTATACGAAAGGAGTAAATACGAGTTTTCCAGTTTATGGTTAAACTATCTTGGCCTAAGGATAGGTACAAGGTTAAGCAGCTAAAGAAGAATTCACAGACATCGGTGTTCATCCTTCGATTCACGCCGGGAAGTGTCATCCAAGACGTGTTCATCGACAGAACTTGGACCTAGGGATAAGACGAGTCACAACAGGGATTCTTACTGAACTTGAAGTATAGAGTTGTTGTTCGCTGCCGCGACATCGACAGACCTCTGCCGCGACAGGTGCTGCTGCGACAGGCTCGACGACAGACGCAACAGAAAGTCTTTTGAAGAGTGTAACACTTGCACTACTGAGCAAATCAATACCAGCTTATTCTCTCAATATGATTTCCTCCTCTATTTCCCTTGTCTATTTTAGTTTTACTTCAATCCAACCAACTCTCAATTATCTGTGTTTTTATTTTTCTGGTGCAAGAAAATTAATTCTGAAGTTGTCCCAATCCCTGTGGAGACGATATCTTTTATACTATAACTTGACACGAGTGTACACTTGCGCTCCAATTTAATAGGACTCTTTTACTCGCAACAAGTTTTTGGCGCCGCTGCCGGGGATTGGCGTACAACTTCATGTTTTTTTTTCTGCACTTATATTTATTTTCTTGCCTTATTTTATTCGTTTTTTTCTTTTGTAAAAAAAAACTCTGGTGCAATACAGGTTCAAGGGCATCAACATGTCAGGAAAAACCATTCGAGAGCTGATGTGGGAAAGTTCTTGCAATTACCGTGAAGGTAATCATGCACTCGAAAGTTGTCCCCATTTTTTCGGTGAATATATGGACAACCAACATGGAACCAAAAAGAACAAGATATGCTACCACAACAGCAACAGGGACAACAGATGCTGCTGCCGCAGCAACAAAATTTTTTATGGTATGATCAAAACCCGCAAAATTTTTGGTACCATAACAGTTTTGCTGCAGAACTCAACATGCCCTGGCAATGTCATCATCCTCAAGAGCAGTCAAAATCCTTAGAAGACACACTGCAAGACTTCATGGCACTTACTCAAGAATTGACGGATTCTATGAACAAAAGAATCGCCAAGGTGGATGCAATCTTGAGCACGCCGGTCCTCATTCATGCCACAGATGAACCTGAAATCTCGTGGCAAGATGACAAGGATGGCAATGAAAGAGACTGCCCAACACATGATGATCATGAGCAGCAACTTGCCTTGTTAATGATCGAGGAGCCTGAATGGAACAATGCCGCAACAACTAGTGAAGTTGAGAAAAATGTCACGGCGGCAACCACTTTCGAGGCAGAAACCCCGGTCGAAGCGGCAATCGCCACCTCGACAGCGACTGATGTTGAAGCAGCAACCACTGCCGAGGTAAAACCTCAAACCACTGTCTCGGCTATGCCCGATAAAGATTGCATACATCCACCTTCGCCATGGCACTCGCACAACCACATGCTAGAGCAACCCGACGACAATGCCTCGCCAAGTGGAATATGAGTAGGTAATAAACGAATCTTTTGAATTCTTTGAAAACTCACCAATTCCCTTGTAGGTATTTGAGGAACCAACGTCGGTGGATTTAGAATCATCGAGATCTCTACTGATGGAGACCTACGAGTGGCTAACGGAAATTGATATGGGGAGTCATGGCACTTTCCAATGTCCCCTTGACCTGCAAGGCAACCTGACAAAGAACTGTCAAAATAACTGGCTGCCGCAGCAGCAGACACGACAGCAAAGGCTACTTCCCACCATAACGAACTTCGACGAGAATGAGGTAAGTACATGGTCAGATATAGATATAATTTTTCCTAAACAAATGTTCATGTGTTCAGGAACAATGCCAAGATGGGAAGACTTTATGGACTACAAAGGAACCAGAAAGAAAGTCACCTCCACCATGATAAAACAAAAAGGAGTAGCCACGAGCACATTGGCCCAGCCATTTTTGGGCAAAGTTGTAACTCGATGGAGGGTGCGGATGGACCATAAGAAATATCGGAAACGACGCTCCTTAAATTTTATTTAGTTCCAGTTTTTAATTTCGTTATTTTAGGATAAGAGTTTCAAGGATTATTTCCCTCTTGAACTCTTAAGTTTTTATTTTATTTGTTTTTCTTGTCTTTTCCAATAAAGAACTCACAGCAACCTCAAAACCCAAGTCCATCAAGACATGATGTTCTCTGCCTCGGCAGTATCTAGTTTCGTTGCCCTGGCAGTAGAGGAGGCTTCCTTTGAAAGATCGGCAACATAGGCATCCGCCACCCGGCAGTACTGATGCTGCCGTCCTGCACCCACCATCTGGCAGTACTGATGCTGTCGTCCTGCACCCACCATCCGGCAGTACTGATGCTGCCGCTATGCACCCGCCACCCGGCAGTACTGATGCTGCTACCCTGCACCCACCACCCGACAATACTGATGCTGCCACCCTGCACCCACCACCCGGTATGACTGATATGCCGCCCTGCGCCCACCGCCCAGCATCATCTACCCACCTTAATGCGACAGTGGAGACGTCAGTAGAAGCAATAGCAAAAGCAACAATGAGCTTGAAATTCATGATAAAGCTCCAAAAGTTTCTCCTACCAGAATCCAGCCACCTCGAGAGGCAAAGAAGAAGGTAGCCTCCTCTTCTCCAACCACAAAGCCAGCCTCTGCTACAAAAGAATATGCCCGCCGACAGCTTTGCATAGACAGCAGCAGTGACGACAACACTTCAACTTAAGTTTTTTTACTCTTTCTGTCGTCTGTGCATCTAATTGAAATTTGTGATGTTTTTTATATTTCTGTTTGCCATGCATTGAGGACAATGCAACCCTCGAGTTTGGGGGTAGGCAGTCCTCCTTTTATTAATGAACCTATCATATTTTGTGTTTAATAACTATTTATTTTGTGTCTAAAAAAATTGGCTTAAGTTTTTGAACTTCTGTTATCAGTTGCGGTATTCTCTGTCGTGACAGTAACTTTAGAATGTTTTAGGAAGTATTTAGAGACTTACTATAGTTATGAACTCTTAAAAACACCTTTTTGACTTATATGCTGTTAAGACTCTGTTAGCAAACTTAGAATATGAAGCTTAGCCACTTGAGTTAGAAAAAAAAACTTAGACTCAGATTTACTCCTAGAGGTGCCTAACACTAGCTCTAGGAAGAAAACTAGAGGTGCCTAACATTGACTCTAGGAAGATAACTAGAGGTGCCCGAAACCGACTCTAGTAGAAATAGAAAAACTTGAATCTAAGTTAGGAAGAAAACTAGATGTGCCTGAAATTGGCTCTAGTTAAGAATTATTTGAAGTAAAACTCAAGTGAGTTGAGCAACTATTTTGGTTGCTAAAGAGTCTATGCTCATATTTGTTCACAAAACATGCACACATTCACACGGGAGTTATAGTATTGCTCCGGATAAGTCTTTGAACATCCAAAAAGGTATTGATCTTGATGGTGAATGTGTTGTAGGTAATGGTTGTTCATTGAGTTAAGCCAAAGCCAAAAAGTTTCATTCTTAGTTAGATTGCATTTGCTTGAGGACAAGCAATAATTCGAGTTTGAGGGTGTGTTGAGTGCATAAATGTTCTATATTTTAGCCCTCATTTATCCATATTATTGATGCACTCAAGCATGTTTAGTTGCATTTTAGGATAGAATTTGCATAAACATCACAGATGGATAATTTTGCACAGATGTTGTTGATTCGGTCAATTCTTGCAAGTAACTGTCGTGGCAGCATCCGGGGTAGCAGAGGGACAAAAGATAACTATCGTGGCAGAATCCAGGGCAGTAGAGGAACAGAAGATAACCGTCGTGGCAGAATCCAGGGCAGCAGAGGAACAGAAGATAACTGCAGAGCTGGAGTGAAGGGTTGAAGAAAACTGTCGTCGCGACAGTTGCCGTGATAGTTTCCGTGACAGAAGTGGCGACAGTGAAGACAACAGAGATGGAAAATGTGAAGTGAAGTTTGACTGATAGAGGATTTAAAGTCTGATTTTTGTAGACCACTCGCATAATTTTTGGAGCCTAGGAGCACAAGGAAGGCCTTGCCCAAAGTTTGAGGAGATAGTCAAAGCAAGAAGATATGGCGAACTAAGGGGCATTTATTCAGAGATTTAGTCTTTAAATAAATTGTAATTTAATTCAAACTAGTATTCTTGGCCATTAAGAAAGTTTACAACCAAGGCTTATATATATGCTTGTATTTCGACAAGGGAAGGGATAACCTAGTTCATAGCCGTCTCCCATCACAAACCCTAGTTTTCCCCCTTCTCCATCATGTTCTAAACTTCCCCAAGGGCTAAGGGTTGATCTTGTAAAGTAGTTGTAAGGGTTAAATTGTTTCTTAGGATTTTTCTGTTCAACTCAATAAAACTTCAAGTTTATTTAATCTGGTTTTCATATATCATAAGAGTTTCGAGAGAGCATTGTGAGGTTATCTATTTACTTAATATCGGGAGAGTTAAGTATACGAAAGGAGTAAATACGAGTTTTCCAGTTTTTGGTTAAACTATCTTGGCCTAGGGATAGGTACAAGCTTAAGCAGCTAAAGAAGAATTCATAAACATCGGTGTTCATCCTTCGATTCACGTCGGGAGGTATCATCCAAGACGTGTTCATCGACAGAACTTGGACCTAGGGATAAGACGAGTCCCAACAGGGATTCTTGCTGAAATTGAAGTACAGAGTTGTTGTTTGCTGCCGCGACATCGACAGACCTCTACCGCGACAGGTGCTGCCGCGACAAGCTCGACGATAAACGCAACAGAAAGTCTTTTGAACAGTGCAACACCTGCACTACTGGGCAAATCAATACCAGCCTATTCTCTCAATCTGATTTCCTCCTCTATTTCCCTTGTCTATTTTAGTTTTACTTCAATCCAAGCAACTCTCAATTATCTGTGTTTTTATTTTTCTGGTGCAGGAAAATTAATTCTGAAGTTGTCCCAATCCTTGTGGAGACGATATTTTTTATACTATAACTTGACACGGGTGTACACTTGCGCGCCAATTTCATAGGACTCTTTCACACGTATCACCGCTCACTAAGCTTTTAAGCTTACACTCTCTTTTCCAACAATGCATATCGTTAGTGGCTACAAAAGGCAAGTGGGGCAAAGGAGGAACCTCAGAGTTCTTTTGCTAGCTCAAGTATGGTTTTCGTGGTTGTAATAATACTTAGGCAATGGGAATGCTAGACTTTTATGTGAGGGAGTTGGTGTCCAAACTCTTATGTGGTTGTTATTGTTGTTAGCATGTTTTAAATGTTGAAGTGTGTCATGGTTTGTCTTTTAACCTCTTTATGAATGCCAAGTATGAATGTTTCCTTTAGTGAATTATGCCATGTCGAATCTTGTCATTTTGATTGTATACCTTGTTTAAAATGAATGCTCATGGATGTCTTAAGTCGTGAATATGGTTAGGGGTCGTTTAATATGCTTGCTTAGAGTGTTTGTGTTAGTCCCCTTGTGATTAAATCTGCAAAATTTTGTCTTTCTGTGCAAGGCGTATCGATACGCTCCAGGGCAGTATCGATACGGTCCCCTTTTTTAAGCCTATCGTACCGATACGCCGGGGCGTATCGATACCTGCTTTGTTCTCTGGAAATTTGAAATTTTGACGAGAAATTGGGGTATCGGTACAGGCCCTAAGTGTATCGATACGGTCTTAATGTTGACTTTGGGGAACTTGACCTTTGAGGGCGTATCGATACCATCATGTAGGGTATCGATACGATCTCCTAGAGTTGAACTTGGGAAGTTTGACCGTTGAAGGCGTATCGATAAGAGCCTTAGGTGTATCGTTACAGCTTGAAGTAAAATGGCTAAATTTTATCTTTTAATGTTGGGTAAACTACTGTGCAGGTCACTTACGTTTAACGTGTGTACAGAGTTAGTCACCACTTTTGAAAAGTACATATTAGTAGTCCTTCACGTTTTCGATGTGTAAATAGTTGGTCACTCCGACGTTAGACTCCGTTAGTCTCTAACGGATTGCTGATGTGGCTGACTTAATTGAATTCAATATCCACGTGTATTTCCACGTGGATAATAACATGGAATGTCGGTTTGAATTTCGAAATACGACGTTTGGGTTAATCACTATTAACCCTAATAGACTTGGTCACCGAAATACGACGTTTGGTTAATGTTCTAGGGTTCTCTCTGGGGAAAAAATGAAATCGGTTTGGGGGAATGATCTAGGGTTCAATTTCTCTCTGGGTTCTCTCTGGTTAATGATCTAGGGTTGTTTTTTTAGGGGAAATCGCATTAGGAAAGGGTTAGGATTCTTTTATTTTAGGGGTAAAAATCAAATCGGTTTGGGGGAAATCAAACACGTTGCTGAGATTGTTCAGAATCATTTCTGAGAAGAAGCGAAGGGTAAGTTTGTGTTTTTATTAATTTTTTATTGCTTATTGAGAAACGAAATGAAGGTTTGAAGATTTAGTTCTTTTTTTAATGATTTTTCCTGACAAGAATCGAAAGATTTTAAACTTTCTAGGGTTTATATTTGTTGTTAATTGTGTATTTCTATTTTTAGGGTTTATATTTGTTGATTATTATTTGTTGTTTTCGTTTTAAGATTGGAAGGTTTCTGATATTTGTTTTCTTGTTTTCGTAGGTGTAACAGTAAAGATGATTGGAGGGAAGCTTCGTCGGGAGGGAGATTTGGCAGTGCAGTATGGTATGTATTGCTGTCTTGAGTTTAGGGTTAGGAAATGTCTGTTTGTCTGATAGTATAATTTTCTTGTTTTCTGATATGGTATGCTTTTGGTTGCATGTTCTGAATATTGGTGCATGAAATTTGGAATGTTCTTTTGGTATGTTTATGCTTGTTGTTTGTCATATTCATTAAAATAGTAGTAATGTGGTCCAACCATTAGATTTTGTCTGTTGAAATGAGTACAAACCACAAATAGGCACAATAAAAAACCAAAAAAAATATGAATACAAACAAAAAACTTTAGAATAGGATCAATAAAATAGTAATGTTACCATTAAATAGGTAGAATAAAAAACAAAGAACTTTTAGAATACAGATAAAAAACTTTAGAGTACAGACATTAAAGTACATACTTTAGGGTGTAGGCCAGAAATAGGATCAATAATATAGTAATGTTACCTTATAACATAATAATGTTAAAAAACATTAAAATAGTAATGTTGACTTAAAAAACAGTAATGTAACTTTAAAAAACATTAAAATAGTAATGTTGACTTAAAAAACAGTAATGTAACTTTAAAAAACATTAAAATAGTAATGTTGACTTAAAAAACAGTAATGTAACTTTAAAAAACATTAAAATAGTAATGTTGACTTAAAAAACAGTAATGTAACTTTAAAAACATTAAAATAGTAATGTTCACTTAAAAAACAGTCATGTAACTTTAAAAAACATTAAAATAGTAATGTTGACTTAAAAAACAGTAATGTAACTTTAAAAAACATTAAAATAGTAATGTTCACTTAAAAACAGTCATGTAACTTTAAAAAACATTAAAATAGTAATGTTCACTTAAAAAACAGTCATGTTACCTTAAAAAAACATTAAAATAGCAATGTTAGAAAACATTAAAATAGTAATGTTGACTTAACAGTAATGTAAGTTTAAAAAACATTAATGCAACCAAAATCTAATGTTAAAAACAGTAATGTGACTTTAAAAAACACTAAAATAGTAATGTTACCTTAAAAAACTGTAATGTAACTTTAAAAAACATTAAAATAGTAATGTTAAAAAACATTAAAACAATAATGAATAATATGAACCAAAGCTAATGATGTTTTTTTTTCTACTTTACAGCTCCTGATTCAGAAATGTTCACTTGTGTAATGCAGTACAACTCTGGTGTTGTTGCATATTTTGACTATGTTGATTGTGATAGTTTCTCAATGTTTGAAGTATGTGGCATGGTTGAAAGGTTACAGTTAATGGGTTCATACAGCTTATCCTGGAGAGTTCCAGAGTCTGATTTATCTATGGCATCTGATTTTCCTTTGAAAACTGACTTTGATTGCTTGACATTAGTGAATAGCTTACCTAAGAATAGATACATCAATGTATATCTTGAGGAAATGTCAGATACTATTGTGAATGATGATGATGTAGAATTTGAGGATGAAGTAGCTGATGAAGTAGAGGATGATGTAGAAGTTGAGGATGATGTAGGTGATGAAGTAGAGGATGATGTAGGTGATGAAGTAGAGGATGATGTAGATGATGAAGTAGAAGTTGAGGATGATGTAGGTGATGTAGATGAAGTGGCTGATGAAGTAGAGGGTGATGTAGATGAAGTAGCTGATGAAGTAGAGGGTGATGTAGATGATGAAGTGTGTCATGGTTTGTCTTTTAACCTCTTTATGAATGCCAAGTATGAATGTTTCCTTTAGTGAATTATGCCATGTCGAATCTTGTCATTTTGGTTGTATACCTTGTTTAAAATGAATGCTCATGGATGTCTTAAGTCGTGAATATGGTTAGGGGTCGTTTAATATGCTTGCTTAGAGTGTTTGTGTTAGTCCCCTTGTGATTAAATCTGCAAAATTTTGTCTTTCTGTGCAAGGCGTATCGATACGCTCCAGGGCAGTATCGATACGGTCCCCCTTTTTAAGCCTATCGTACCGATATGCGGGGGCGTATCGATACCTGCTTTGTTCTCTGGAAATTTGAAATTTTGATGAGAAATTGGGGTATCTGTATAGGCCCTAAGTGTATCGATACGGTCTTGATGTTGACTTTGGGGAACTTGACCTTTGAGGGCGTATCGATACCATCATGTAGGGTATCGATACGATCTCCTAGAGTTGAACTTGGGAAGTTTGACCGTTGAAGGCGTATCGATACGAGCCTTAGGTGTATCGTTACAGCCTGAAGTAAAATGGCTAAATGTTATCTTTTAATGTTTGTATTGCTTGGTTCATACTCGTGTTTGCTTTTCCGATGTTTGCCTTCTCACATAAGATCAAATATGACATTTAAACAAGATTAATTTTAAAAAATAAAATAAAATAGGGTTGCTAATCGGAGTGAGGCCTTAACGGGTTTCGCTTCGATTTTCCCAGTGTAACTCGTTCGGTTCGGTCTGGTGGCTAGGCTGGGTCGAGGGGGTTACAATCATCGACTTTGGTGGAACTTGGGAGAAGTCTCCACCCCTCGTTGAATTTGCCTACAATAATAGCTACCAGACATCAATTCAAATGGCCCCGTATGAAGCATTGTATGGTAGGCGATGTCGAACTCCACTGTGTTGGTCGGAGCTTGGTGAGGGCAAGGTGTTAGACCCTGACTTACTTTAGGAAACTAAAGAACGGGTTGGCATTATTCATGATCGTTTAAAGGCTGTTTTTGATCGACAAAAGGCTTATGCTGATCTTAAAAGACGAGACATTGAGTATGATGTTGGCGAAAAAGCCTATTTTAAAGTTTCATCGTGGAAAAAGGTCTTGAGGTTTGGCAAGAAGGGAAAATTGAGTCCCCGATTCATTGGACCCTTTGAAGTTATTGAAAGAGTTGGCCTTGGGGTATATCGATTATTGTTGCCCTCTGAAATGAGTAAAATTCATGATGTTTTCCATATATCGATGCTCTGGAAATACCATTCTGATCCTTCGCACATTGTGGAACTTGAATCTGTAGAAATTTGGCCAAATTTATCCTACGAAGAGGAACCGATTCAGATTCTTGCAAGAAAAGTCAAAAGGCTTCACAACAAAACTGTATCGTTAGTTAAAGTGCTCTAGAAGAGCCACACTGTTGAAGAAGCTACTTGGGAACCTGAAGAGACCATGAAACATCAATTTCCACACCTCTTCGGTTCAGGTAATATTCGAGGATGAATTTTCTTAAGGGGGGAGAGTTGTAACACCCCAAAACTCAGTCTAGTCGAAATTGGGTTCTGGTGATCGGAAATTTCACATCATACTTCTGGAATCAAAATCCCCCCTAAGGAAAGGAAAAAAATGTATATCTTATCGTGAGCCCTAGAATCAGTTTGCCTAAAATCACTTGATGGAACAGGAGTTCTTACTCCAAGAACTACAGGGAATACCATAGTAGAGCTAAAGCCAATAGCCGTAGCGGTGAAAGTTGTCTATCAGAAGGTAGGAAAGGTCCTTTTGCTCTAGAATGGGAAAGGGATGATCTTGTTACTTGTTCTATACCAGAAAGGGAATCTACATATGAAATAGTTCCAATATCAACACAAAGATAAGCAGGAAATGGTGTAGCATCAGAGTGAATAGTTTATGTAGCTGGTAACTCATTCACCTCTCCAGCTTCTCCGAGCTATCTATCTCTAATTCATAAAGTCTAAACATAGTATCGGCTAGTTATTATTGACATCAGACTCTAATTGAGTTAATTTATTGAGTGCTAGTCTTATCGAATTTGTTAAAAAGCTCTCTAGTGACCAAATTATAGCTATAAGAAGTTTTAGCGGTAAAAACCATAAAGTATTGAGAGTTGAGGGACTAACCTTGCAATTAACCCCTCCTTAATTAAAGACATCACCTATGTGGATAATCTGGATGATCTTCCTTCATGTGAAGGAAAGCTATCGGTTTACTAAACAAAATATATAGAATAGAATTGAGAAAAAGCTTACCCGAGACATTGAAAGCAAACACCTCTCCAAACTCTTCATCTTCATCATCTCATACCTAAGCAAGCACCTCCATTGGAGCTAGCTTCAAGCTTCTTTTTTCTTCAATTTATTGTTATCAAATCATTGCTATCGATCGGTTAAGCTATATCCCTCAAACGGTTATTGAATTCTATGGATGTATTGAGCTTAATCTTAAGCTAGGGTTTCGACCATCCATGGATGTTTCATCGTTATTGTCTATATTGAAATCGGATATGAATTTTGATATTGTTATATTGATTTTGATATTGTATTATCGACCATAATAATTTCCCTATCGATTTTCTTGCTCAAGGAGTGGAGAGAGAGGTTTCGCCATCTCCATCGAAAGCTAAAAGCAAAGGCGTTGTTATTCGAGAGCTGTAAGAGCATCGAATTTTAAGGTGAGTGTAGTCAGAGTCTCGGGAATAGGTGAGTAGCCTTTTCGAATCTATTAATGTTGATTTCGGTTTAATAGCTAACATTCCTTTTAAAGGAAGAAGCATCAGATTGTTAGTCGGACCCATTGGTAAGCATCGGTAAGTTAGTATTGAACATCAGACATGGTCATTGGTATTGTCATCGTGCATTGTTGTCGATATAGCTATTGATATTGAAACATTGTGAATGAACCATTGAATGATCATATTGACATTGAAACAATGAAATATTGACATTGAGTTATGATCACTGCAGGTAACTTTAAAGACATTGGTTATTGAAACTATCATTGATTATTGACATTGATAAATGAAATTGTCATTGATTATTGATGTTGGTTATTGGAATTGTCATTGATTATTGACATTGGTATTGAAACCTTGGATTTGAATGGACTTTGGATACAGGTGGCATGCCATAGAATTCATGAGCTCAGTGTACGGGTGGACTACGGTCTTAAGGCTACGACTTATATTAATTTGGCGAGGCGGAGGTATGTGTTGGTATTGGTCATATTGGTGAGGTGGAGGAATTGGACCATTCATTGATTTGGTGAGGCGTAGGAATTTGCGTATCCACTATCTTTATTCAATCCAAGGATTATTAATGAATATGATATGTTAAACATTGTATATTGAGACATTGCATTGACATCGATGAGCATGAGATTATGTAAAACTTCATATATTGTCATTCATATTGCTGTGACTACCTCACTAGGCAATGCAGGCCTAATGTGTCTCATCTCATGCATTTCAGGTTGAAGAATCGAACCCCTTTTGAAGATCGGATAATTCTTGGCAAGACAAGTCACTACAACCCAAGTAAACATATTCATATGAGGATGAAATTTGGCATGCCTAATGTGTCTATTTTGTTATGCCTAATATGTGTAATAGATGAAATATGGTTAAGAGCCTAAAAATGACTTTTGGTTTGGCTAAAACTTGGCAAAAATGGTATATTTGGCACATAAAGGTCAAAACCTAGTAAACGTATTCATATGAGGTTGAAATTTGGCATGCCAGTAGTTTATAACTATTAAAAGTTGTGTGTAAAGTTTCATTGCATTTGGACATTGCTTAGTAGGTCAATTTGATTAAAAACTAGCAAAAATCTATCATTACAGATCAGACCGTATCGATACGGGTAGGCATAACTGAACTAACGAACATGGCGTACCAAAACGGATATAGCGTATCGAAACGGGTCAAAGTCAAGGTCAAAGGGAGTCAACCCGTACCGATACAGGGCTTGCCCGTATCAATACGGTCTAAAGGACAAAGTCAACTTAGGCTGACCATCGTGCACATGTTTCGAAACATCCTTGAGGTGTTTCGATGCATGGTTAGTTAAGTTAGTTAAAAGGGCTGAAACAAAAGGTTTGCAATGTTCTCAGTTTGGTCACTGAATATTGAATGATTAAATTGAATGAGTAAATGGACTGAATATTGTAAGAATTTTTACAGGCTTACTAATATTGCACTGAATTTCATTGTGGTATAGTCTATTGCATCGAAGGATCTCTAACTTTGTAGATTTATAGATTAGTCCCTAAATCTTGTAATAGTTAAGAATTGGTCCTAAACGTTTAAATATTGTTTCACAAGTTGTCGAATGGACTAAGATGTATATCCGGTAATGTTTTGTTTGTGTAATGTTAAAAAATCGTTGATTAAGAAATGAAATTTTATTGCACCGATCACCGTACCGTTCACCGGTAGCACACTCCGACCCGGTTCCCGACCAGGCCGAGAAAGGGGTGTTACATGATGTTGAATTGAAAAAACTATTGCTGAAGTTTAAAAATATTAAGAAATTAGAGAGAAAGAAATCGAAAATTGTGCAGTGGACCGGAGAATAAAGTGGAGTATTGGAGAAACTGAAAAGTTTAGGGATTTAGTTTATGGGGTTGGAAGTTTAAGTTACAGTTGTAACTAGGGCTGCAAATGGGATGAGACAGATCGCGAGCTACTCGAGTCCGACTCGGTCAACACTCTACTCGATTAGACTCGAGGTCGAACTCGGCTCGAGTTCTTAACAAGTCGAGCCGATCTACTTAATACTCGGCTCGAAAAGCTCGTGAGCTACTCAAAAATATAATATGCTATTTTTCTTTTTAAAATATAATATGTTATGTTAGTTTAGTTTTTAGTTTAAGGGTTTGTATAATTTTATATGTACTCTTTCCCCGACTATGATTAGGTTTTTTAATGAGGCACATGGAAATAATATTATTATTATTAAGGCATCTAGACAAGATAACTTTAAAAGAAATTTTCTAGGGTTGCTAATCGGAGTGGAGCCTTAACGGGTTTCGCTTCGGTTTTCCCTGTGTAACCCATTCGATGCGGTCTAGCGGCTAGGCCGAGTCGAGCGGGTTACATTAATAGTGATGAAGTGGTGATCTACGATGGTGACGTGGTAGTACACGTGGGATGATGACATGGCGGAGGGGGCTGAATTGATTATTTTAACCGAATTCGAAGGCATAATTGATTTTTTTACCGAATTCAGGGGCATAATTGATTTTAATTGAAAGTTCGATAACTTACTTAATCTTTAAGCTAGAAAAATAAAAAATATTAATGATCATCAATTTGATGTAGAAAAGTGAAAGAAAATTTGAGTTTTATTGTTATTCTAATACAAGGTTGATTCCACTGAAAATTTGTTTAATGAATGATAATACTCAGACTGACGAAGTTGAAGACTTTTTCGATGAAAATGTTTAATTTTTTAATACTTTATAAACATATTTTTATTAAATTTTTATATTTAAATTTTTTCGTTTTATAATTTTTAATACATTTTAAACTTTTATATAATTTTTATTTTTAATAATTTTTTGAATATTTTATTTATTTTATTAACTTTATGGATTTTTATAAAAGAAAAATGAAGATTATTTTGATATTTTGTGAGAGTCCTCACTTTGCTTATTTTTAAAATTATCAGAGACCTAAAGGATATTTACACCAATTTGTTAATTGATTTTTCATATATTTCATTTGTAAAAGTTCAACTAAAAAAACCAAATTATTTATCCAATTTTATTCAAAAACTAAATAAATCGATTAAATTAACTTGAAATTTAAATAAATTATTTTTCTAGTCTTAATATTTTTAAATTTTATTAATTTCCTAAATTCTTATTTTTTAACTTAAATATTAAATAAGTTATCGAACTTTTAATTAAAATCAATTATGCTCCTGAACTTGGAAAACAAATCAATTATGCCCTCGAATTCGGTTAAAATAGTCAATTTAATAGGACTCTTTTACACGCAACAGAAAGTCTTTTGAACAGTGTAACACTTGCACTACTGAGCAAATCAATACCAGCTTATTCTCTCAATATGATTTCCTCCTCTATTTCCCTTGTCTATTTTAGTTTTACTTCAATCCAACCAACTCTCAATTATCTGTGTTTTTATTTTTCTGGTGCAAGAAAATTAATTCTGAAGTTGTCCCAATCCCTGTGGAGACGATATCTTTTATACTATAACTTGACACGGGTGTACACTTGTGCTCCAATTTAATAGGACTCTTTTACTCGCAACAAGTTTTTGGCGCCGTTGCCGAGGATTGGCGTACAACTTCGTGTTTTTTTCTGCACTTATATTTTTTTTCTTGCCTTATTTTATTTGTTTTTTTTTCTTTTGTAAAAAAAAAAACTCTAGTGCAATACAGGTTCAAGGGCATCAACATGTCAGGAAAAACCACTCGAGAGCTGATGTGGGAAAGTTCTTGCAATTACCGTGAAGGTAATCATGCACTCGAAAGTTGTCCCCATTTTTTCGGTGAATATATGGACAACCAACATGGAACCAACAAGAACAAGATATGCCGCCATAACAGCAACAGGGACAACAGATGCTGCTGCCGCAGCAACAAAATTTTTTATGGTATGATCAAAACCCGCAAAATTTTTGGTACCATAACAGTTTTGCTACAGAACCCGACATGCCCTGGCAATGTCATCATCCTCAAGAGCAGTCAAAATCCTTAGAAGACACACTGCAAGCCTTCATGGCACTTACTCAAGAATTGTCGGATTCTATGAACAAAAGAATCGCCAAGGTGGATGCAATCTTGAGCACGCCGGTCCTCATTCATGCCACAGATGAACCTGAAATCTCGTGGCAAGATGACAATGATGGCAATGAAAGAGACTGCCCAACACATGATGATCATGAGCGGCAACTTGCCTTGGTAATAATCGAGGAGCCTGAACGGAACAATGCTGCAACAACAACAACTAGTGAAGTTGAGAAAAATGTCACGGCGGCAACCACTTTCGAGGCAGAAACCCCGGCTGAAGCGGCAATCGCCACCTCGACAGCGACTGATGTTGAAGCAGCAACCACTGCCGAGGAAAAACCTCAACCCACTGCCTCGGCTATGCCCGATAAAGATTGCATGCATCCACTTCTCCATGGCACTCGCACAACCACATGCAAGAGCAACCCGATGACAATGCCTCGCCAATGGAATATGAGCAGGTAATAAACGAATCTTTTGAATTCTTAGAAAACTCACCATTTCCATTGCAGGTATTTGAGGAACCAACGCCGGTGGATTTAGAATCATCGAGATCTCTACTGATGGAGACCTACGAGTGGCCAACAGAAATTGATATGGGGAGTCATGGCACTTTCCAATGTCCTCTTGACCTGCAAGGAAACCTGACAAAGAACTTTCAAAATAACTGGCTGCCGCAGCAGCAGACACGACAGCAAAGGCTACTTCCCACCATAACGAACTTCGACGAGAATGATGTAAGTACATGGTTATATATAGATATATTTTTTCCTAAACATATGTTCATGTGTTTAGGAACAATGCCAAGATGGGAAGACTTTATGGACTACAAAGGAACCAGAAAGAAAGTCACCTCCACCATGATAAAACAAAAAGGAGTAGCCACGAGCACATTGGCCCAACCATTTTTGGGCAAAGTTGTAACTCGATGGAGGGTGCGGATGGACCATAAGAAATATCAGAAATGATGCTCCTTAAATTTTATTTAGTTCCAGTTTTTAATTTGTTATTTTAGGATAATAGTTTCAAGGATTTATTCCCTCTTGAACTCTTAAGTTTTTATTTTATTTATTTTTCTTGTCTTTTCCAATAAAGAACTCACAGCAACCTCAAAACCCAAGTCCATCAAGACATGATGTTCTCTGCCTCGGCAGTATCTAGTTTCGCTGCCCTGGCAGTAGAGGAGGCATCCTTTGAAAGATCGGCAACATAGGCATCCGCCACCCGGCAGTACTGATGCTGCCGTCCTGCACCCACCATCCGGCAGTACTGATGCTGCCGCTATGCACTCCCCACCCGGCAGTACTGATGCTGACGCCCTGCACCCACCACCCGATAATACTGATGCTGCCACCCTGCACCCACCACCCGGCATGACTGATACTGCCGCCCTGCACCCGCCACCCAGCATCATCTACCCACCCTAACGCGACAGTGGAGACGACAGTAGAAGCAAAAGCGACAATGAGCTTGAAATTCTGGATAAAGCTCCAAAAGTTTCTCCTACCAGAATCCAGCCACCTCGAGAGGCAAAGAAGAAGGTAGCCTTCTCCTCTCCAACCACAAAGCCAGCCTCTGCTACAAAAGAATCTGCCCGCCGATAGCTTTGCATAGACAGCAGCAGTGACGACAACACTTCAACTTAATTTTTTTTTACTCTTTCTATCGTCTGTGCATCTAATTGAAATTTGTGATGTTTTTTATATTTCTGTTTGTCATGCATTGAGGACAATGCAACCCTCGAGTTTGGGGGTAGGCAGTCTTCCTTTTATTAATGAACCTATCATATTTTGTGTTTAATAACTATTTATTTTGTGTCTAAAAAAAATTGGTTAAGTTTTTGAACTTCTGTTATCAGCCGCGGTATTCTCTGTTGTGACAGTAACTTTAGAATGTTTTAGGAAGTATTTAGAGACTTACTATAGTTCTGAACTCTTAAAAACACCTTTTTGACTTATATGCTGTTAAGACTCTGTTAGCAAACTTAGAATATGAAGCTTAGCCACTTGAGTTAGAAAAAAAAACTTAGACTCAGATTTACTCCTAGAGGTGCCTAACACTAGCTCTAGGAAGAAAACTAGAGGTGCCTAACACTGACTCTAGGAAGATAACTAGAGGTGCCCGAAACCGACTCTAGTAGAAATAGAAAAACTTCAATCTAAGTTAGGAAGAAAACTAGATGTGCCCGAAATTGGCTCTAGTTAAGAATTATTTTGAAGTAAAACTCAAGTGAGTTGAGCAACTATTTTGGTTGCTAAAGAGTCTAGGCTCATATTTGTTCACAAAACCTGCACACACTCACACGAGAGTTATAGTATTGCTCCGGATAAGTCTGTGAACATCCAAAAAGGTATTGATCTTGATGGTGAAGGTGTTGTAGGTAATGGTTTTTCATTGAGTTAAGCCAAAGCCAAAAAGTTTCATTCTTAGTTAGATTGCATTTGCTTGAGGACAAGCAATAATTCGAGTTTGGGGGTGTGTTGAGTGCATAAATGTTCTATATTTTAGCCCTCATTTATCCATATTATTGATGCACTCAAGCATGTTTAGTTGCATTTTAGGATAAAATTTGCATAAACATCACAGATGGATAATTTTGCACAGATGCTGCTGATTCAGTCAATTCTTGCAAGTAACTGTCGTGGCAGCATCCAGGGTAGCAGAGGGAGAAAAGATAACTATCGTGGCAGAATTCAGGGCAGCAGAGGAACAGAAGATAACTGTCGTGGCATAATCCAGGGCAGCAGAGGAACAGAAGATAACTGCAGAGCTGGAGTGAAGGGTTGAAGAAAACTGCCGTCGTGACAGTTGCCGTGACAGAAGTGGCGACAGTGAAGACAACAGAGATGGAAAATGCGAAGTGAAGTTCGACTGATAGATGATTTAAAGCCTGATTTTTGTAGACCACTCACATAATTTTTGGAGCCCAGGAGCACAAGGAAGGCCTTGCCCAAAGTTTGAGGAGATAGTCAAAGCAAGAAGATATGGTGAACTAAGGGGCGTTTATTCAGAGATTTAGTCTTTAAATAAATTGTACTTTAATTCAAACTAGTATTCTTGGCCATTAAGAAAGTTTACAACCAAGGCCTATATATATGCTTGTATTTCGACAAGGGAAGGGATAACCTAGTTCCTAGACGTCTCCCATCACAAACCCTAGTTTTCCCCCTTCTCTATCATGTTCTAAACTTCCCCAAGGGCTAAGGGTTGATCTTGTAAAGTAGTTGTAAGGGTTAAATTGTTTCTTAGGATTTTTCTGTTCAATTCAATAAAACTTCAAGTTTATTTAATCTGGTTTTCATATATCATAAGAGTTTCGAGAGAGCATTGTGAGGTTATCTATTTACTTAATATCGGGAGAGTTAAGTATACGAAAGGAGTAAATACGAGTTTTCCAGTTTTTGGTTAAACTATCTTGGCCTAGGGATAGGTACAAGCTTAAGCAGCTAAAGAAGAATTCACAAACATCGGTGTTCATCCTTCGATTCACGTCGGGAGGTATCATCCAAGACGTGTTCATCGATAGAACTTGGACCTAGGGATAAGACGAGTCCCAACAGGGATTCTTTCTAAACTTGAAGTACAGAGTTGTTGTTCGCTGCCACGACATCGACAGACCTCTACCGCGACAGGTGCTGCCGCGATAGGCTCGACGATAAACGCAACAGAAAGTCTTTTGAACAGTGTAACCACTGCACTACTGAGCAAATCAATACCAGCCTATTCTCTCAATCTGATTTCCTCCTCTATTTCCCTTGTCTATTTTAGTTTACTTCAATCCAAGCAACTCTCAATTATCTGTGTTTTTATTTTTCTGGTGCAGGAAAATTAATTCTGAAGTTGTCCCAATCCCTGTGGAGACGATATTTTTTATACTATAACTTGACACGGGTGTACACTTGCGCGCCAATTTAATAGGACTCTTTCACACGTATCACCGCTCACTAAGCTTTTAAGCTTACGCTCTCTTTTCCAATAATGCATATCGTTAGTGGCTACATAAGGCAAGTGGGGCAAAGGAGGAACCTCAGAGTTCTTTTGCTAGCTCAAGTATGGTTTTCGTGGTTGTAATAATACTTAGGCAATGGGAATGCTAGACTTTTATGTGAGGGAGTTGGTGTCCAAACTCTTATGTGGTTGTTATTGTTGTTAGCATGTTTTAAATGTTGAAGTGTGTCATGGTTTGTCTTTTAACCTCTTTATGAATGCCAAGTATGAATGTTTCCTTTAGTGAATTATGCCATGTCGAATCTTGTCATTTTGATTGTATACCTTGTTTAAAATGAATGCTCATGGATGTCTTAAGTCGTGAATATGGTTAGGGGTCGTTTAATATGCTTGCTTAGAGTGTTTGTGTTAGTCCCCTTGTGATTAAATCTGCAAAATTTTGTCTTTCTGTGCAAGGCGTATCGATACGCTCCAGGGCAGTATCGATACGGTCCCCTTTTTTAAGCCTATCGTACCGATACGCGGGGGCGTATCGATACCTGCTTTGTTCTCTGGAAATTTGAAATTTTGACGAGAAATTGGGGTATCGGTACAGGCCCTAAGTGTATCGATATTGTCTTGATGTTGACTTTGGGGAACTTGACCTTTGATGGCGTATCGATACCATCATGTAGGGTATCGATACGATCTCCTAGAGTTGAACTTGGGAAGTTTGACCGTTGAAGGCGTATCGATACGAGCCTTAGGTGTATCGTTACAGCCTGAAGTAAAATGGCTAAATGTTATCTTTTAATGTTTGTATTGCTTGGTTCATACTCGTGTTTGCTTTTCTGATGTTTTCCTTCTCACATAAGATCAAATATGACATTTAAACAAGATTAATTTTAAAAAATAAAATAAAATAGGGTTGCTAATCGGAGTGAGGCCTTAACGGGTTTCGCTTCGGTTTTCCCAGTGTAACTCGTTCGGTTCGGTCTGGTGGCTAGGCTGGGTCGAGGGGTTACAATCATCGACTTTGGTGGAACTTGGGAGAAGTCTCCACCCCTCGTTGAATTTGCCTACAATAATAGCTACCAGACATCAATTCAAATGGCCCCGTATGAAGCATTGTATGGTAGGCGATGTCGAACTCCATTGTGTTGGTCGGAGCTTGGTGAGGGCAAGGTGTTAGACCCTGACTTACTTTAGGAAACTAAAGAACGGGTTGGCATTATTCATGATCGTTTAAAGGCTGTTTTTGATCGACAAAAGGCTTATGCTGATCTTAAAAGACGAGACATTGAGTATGATGTTGGCGAAAAAGCCTTTTTTAAAGTTTCATCGTGGAAAAAGGTCTTGAGGTTTGGCAAGAAGGGAAAATTGAGTCCCCGATTCATTGGACTCTTTGAAGTTATTGAAAGAGTTGGCCTTGGGGTATATCGATTATTGTTGCCCTCTGAAATGAGTAAAATTCATGATGTTTTCCATATATCGATGCTCTGGAAATACCATTCTGATCCTTCGCACATTGTGGAACTTGAATCTGTAGAAATTCGGCCAAATTTGTCCTACGAAGAGGAACCGATTCAGATTCTTGCAAGAAAAGTCAAAAGGCTTCACAACAAAACTATATCGTTAGTTAAAGTACTCTGGAAGAGCCACACTGTTGAAGAAGCTACTTAGGAACCTGAAGAGACCATGAAACATCAATTTCCACACCTCTTCGGTTCAGGTAATATTCGAGGATGAATTTTCTTAAGGGGGGAGAGTTGTAACACCCCAAAACTCAGTCTAGTCGAAATTGGGTTCTGGTGATTGGAAATTTCACATCATACTTCTGGAATCAAAATCCCCCCTAAGAAAAGGAAAAAAATGTATATCTTATCGTGAGCCCTAGAATCGGTTTGCCTAAAATCACTTGATGGAACAGGAGTTCTTACTCCAAGAACTACAGGGAATACCATAGTAGAGCTAAAGCCAATAGCCGTAGCGGTGAAAGTTGTCTATCAGAAGGTAGGAAAGGTCCTTTTGCTCTAGAATGGGAAAGGGATGATCTTGTTACTTGTTCTATACCAGAAAGGGAATCTACATATGAAATAGTTCCAATATCAACACAAAGATAAGCAGGAAATGGTGTAGCATCAGAGTGAATAGTTTATGTAGCTGGTAACTCATTCACCTCTCCAGCTTCTCCGAGCTATCTATCTCTAATTCATAAAGTCTAAACATAGTATCAGCTAGTTATTATTGACATCAGACTCTAATTCAGTTAATTTATTGAGTGCTAGTCTTATCGAATTTGTTAAAAAGCTCTCTAGTGACCAAATTATAGCTATAAGAAAGTTTAGGGGTAAAAACCATAAAGTATTGAGAGTTGAGGGACTAACCTTGCAATTAACCCCTCCTTAATTAAAGACATCACCTATGTGGATAATCTGGATGATCTTCCTTCATGTGAAGGAAAGCTATCGGTTTACTAAACAAAATATATAGAATAGAATTGAGAAAAAGCTTACCCGAGACATTGAAAGCAAACACCTCTCCAAACTCTTCATCTTCATCATCTCATACCTAAGCAAGCACCTCCATTGGAGCTAGCTTCAAGCTTCTTTTTTCTTCAATTTATTGTTATCAAATCATTGCTATCGATCGGTTAAGCTATATCCCTCAAACGGTTATTGAATTCTATGGATGTATTGAGCTTAATCTTAAGCTAGGGTTTCGACCATCCATGGATGTTTCATCGTTATTGTCTATATTGAAATCGGATATGGATTTTGATATTGTTATATTGATTTTGATATTGTATTATCGACCATAATAATTTCCCTATCGATTTTCTTGCTCAAGGAGTGGAGAGAGAGGTTTCGCCATCTCCATCGAAAGCTAAAAGCAAAGGCGTTGTTATTCGAGAGCCGTAAGAGCATCGAATTTTAAGGTGAGTGTAGTCAGAGTCTCGGGAATAGGTGAGGAGCCTTTTCGAATCTATTAATGTTGATTTCGGTTTAATAACTAACATTCCTTTTAAAAGAAGAAGCATCAGATTGTTAGTCGGACCCATTGGTAAGCATTGGTAAGTTAGTATTGAACATCAGACATGGTCATTGGTATTGTCATCCTGCATTGTTGTCGATATAGCTATTGATATTGAAACATTGTGAATGAACCATCGAATGATCATATTGACATTGAAAAAATGAAATATTGACATTGAGTTATGATCACTGCAGGTAACTTTAAAGACATTGGTTATTGAAACTATCATTGATTATTGACATTGATAAATGAAATTGTCATTGATTATTGATGTTGGTTATTGGAATTGTCATTGATTATTGACATTGGTATTGAAACCTTGGATTTGAATGGACTTTGGATACAGGTGGCATGCCACAGAATTCATGAGCTCAGTGTACGGGTGGACTACGGTCTTAAGGCTACGACTTATATTAATTTGGCGAGGCGGAGGGATGTGTTGGTATTGGTCATATTGGTGAGGTGGAGAAATTGGACCATTCATTGATTTGGCGAGGCGTAGGAATTTGCGTATCCACTATCTTTATTCAATCCAAGGATTATTAATGAATATGATATGTTAAACATTGTATATTGAGACATTGCATTGACATCGATGAGCATGAGATTATGTAAAACTTCATATATTGTCATTCATATTGCTTTGACTACCTCACTAGGCAATGCATGCCTAATGTGTCTCATCTCATGCATTTCAGGTTGAAGAATCGAACCCCTTTTGAAGATCGGATAATTCTTGGCAAGACAAGTCACTACAACCCAAGTAAACGTATTCATATGAGGTTGAAATTTGGCATGCCTAATATGTCTATTTTGTTATGCCTAATATGTGTAATAGATGAAATATGGTTAAGAGCCTAAAAATGACTTTTGGTTTGGCTAAAACTTGGCAAAAATGGTATATTTGGCTCATAAAGGTCAAAACCTAGTAAACGTATTCATATGAGGTTGAAATTTGGCATGCCAGTAGTTTATAACTATTAAAAGTTGTGTGTAAAGTTTCATTGCATTTGGACATTGCTTAGTAGGTCAATTTGATTAAAAACCAGCAAAAATCTATCGTTACATATCAGGCCGTATCGATACGGGTAATGGCGTACCGATACGGGTAGGCATAACTGAACTAACAGAACATGGCGTACCAAAACGGATATAGCGTATAGAAACGGGTCAAAGTCAAGGTCAAAGGGAGTCAACCCGTACCGATACAGGGCTTGCCCGTATCAATACGGTCTAAAGGACAAAGTCAACTTAGGCTGACCATCGTGCACATGTTTCGAAACATCCTTGAGGTGTTTCGATGCATGGTTAGTTAAGTTAGTTAAAAGGGCTGAAACAAAAGGTTTGCAATGTTCTCAGTCTGGTCACTGAATATTGAATGATTAAATTGAATGAGTAAATGGACTGAATATTGTAAGAATTTTTACAGGCTTACTAATATTGCACTGAATTTCATTGTGGTATAGTCTATTGCATCGAAGGATCTCTAACTTTGTAGATTTATAGATTAGTCCCTAAATCTTGTAATAGTTAAGAATTAGTCCTAAACGTTTAAATATTGTTTCACAAGGAGTCGAATGGACTAAGATGTATATCCGGTAATGTTTTGTTTGTGTAATGTTAAAAAATCGTTGATTAAGAAATGAAATTTTATTGCACCGATCACCGTACCGTTCACCGGTAGCACACTCCGACCCGGTTCCCGACCAGGCCGAGAAAGGGGTGTTACATGATGTTGAATTGAAAAAACTATTGCTGAAGTTTAAAAATATTAAGAAATTAGAGAGAAAGAAATCGAAAATTGTGCAGTGGACCGGAGAATAAAGTGGAGTATTGGAGAAATTGAAAAGTTTAGGGATTTAGTTTATGGGGTTGGAAGTTTAAGTTACAGTTGTAACTAGGGCTGCAAATGGGATGAGACAGATCGCGAGCTACTCGAGTCCGACTCGGTCAACACTCTACTCGATTAGACTCGAGGTCGAACTCGGCTCGAGTTCTTAACAAGTCGAGCCGATCTACTTAATACTCGGCTCGAAAAGCTCGTGAGCTACTCAAAAATATAATATGCTATTTTTCTTTTTAAAATATAATATGTTATGTTAGTTTAGTTTTTAGTTTAAGTTTTTGTATAATTTTATATGTACTCTTTCCCCGACTATGATTAGGTTTTTTAATGAGGCACATGGAAATAATATTATTATTATATGAATAAGGTTGTAAATGAAACGAGACAAATCGCGAGCTACTTGAGTTGGACTCGATCAAAGTTCGGTCAGCACTCGACTCAAGCTCGAGTTCTTAATGAGCCAAGTCGAGCTTAGCACATTCAAACTCGAAATCGGCTCAAATTCTTAACGAACCGAGTCGAGCTCATCACTACTCAGGCTCGACTCGGCTTATTTACACCCTAGTTGTAACAAAAGAAATAGTTAAAATCAGTTTTTATTACTAATTCATTAATGATCATTTATGAGTTTTATAGCTTAAAGAGTTCCATAGTTGGACAAGTACCAACATAATCTTTGATTACATTTAATTTCCATCTTCTTGCTGTTTCTGTGCAGCAGGCTATGTTTATGGTCATCCATGCTCAATTTTTTGTGTGTCAGTTATAATTAATAAAGATGTGAATCAGAAAATTAATGAAACCTAGCATCACTAGAGATTCACGCTGTATCTTAAGTTCTCCAGGTTGCATGTTGTCTCTTTGTTGACAATCAGAATTCTGGTGATCTTAAAAAAAACTGATAGCAAGAATATGTGTTTTTGAAGATACTCGGTACAAGTATGTCTGCGAAGATGTGGGAAGTCACCGTGGAGGATGCTCAAACATGTGTTCTGGATAAGAGAATTTACTTGTATTGCCCTCCAGGTTCTCAAATCTCAACAGAAATCTGGTGTGGTCTTCAACATTGTTGGACAAGTGAGAGGTCTACTTTCGGAATGCCAGTATATTACAACCGATAAGCTTTCAGAAACTGAGAAGGCACACTCTTTATTTGATTTTGTTTTATCTATTTATTTATTTACTTGTGTCTTTAAAGGCTTCTGATTATCTGCTCCACCATCAGAGTGAAGCGCAAAACTTAGTTATTTCTGCATTCCAACACGGGGGTTCGATGATGAAGCCTCTCTCACAGGTGGTTTACCGAATTTAGCTAATTCTCCATACACAAGCACAGCCGAGATGGAGAGATCCACTTATACTAGTGTTACATATAGAGGAGACACATCTCTAAGTTGTTTCTCTGCTATTAATATTTTAGCAATCCAACAGTTGAATTTATGCCCT
The DNA here is from genome assembly GCA_030270665.1 of Hibiscus trionum. Taxonomy (NCBI): domain Eukaryota; kingdom Viridiplantae; phylum Streptophyta; class Magnoliopsida; order Malvales; family Malvaceae; genus Hibiscus; species Hibiscus trionum. The sequence goes on from BSYR01000011.1 coordinate 24,153,916, forward strand.
ATTTACGTAGGTCATGCACGTTAAGTTTTGATGTTCCGTATACATCTGAGAATGTTTGGAGCATTTTTTTCAGACACCGATACGTGGGGGGAAACTAGCGTCCCTATGGTTTATAGCAGGGAACTTAACTGTAGAAGGTTTGAGCCTGGGCCCTGGTGTGCCATAGTGGAGTGAGCAGCCGGCTAATGCAAAGTTGTTAGCAAATGCATGGAAGGTAGCATGATGGAGGAATTTGGGAAATGTTTAAGGTAATTAATGTTATTATAATATTATAAATACATGAAAACCATATAAATATAATAAATCGATTGGTTGATGAAATCAGTTCATTTATATATTACATCAATATATCGCTATCCGGATTGATATATTTAAACTGATTAACCAACCAAACCAAATAATATTGTTGTTGGAGTTTGGAAGCATCAAAGTTAAAGAGGAAAGAAGAGAAGAGTAGGTTTGATGGATCTTTGGGATGGAAATCATCTGCCCCCAAAGTATGCCTCCATTTGTGCCCCCACTTTAAAATAGTGGGTTTAGGGTTTAGAGTTTGGGGTTTAAGGTTGGGGCTTAGGGTTTGGGTGTAGGGAATTAGGGGTAGGGTGTATTTTTTAGGGTTTAGAGTTTGGGGTTTAGGATATGAAAATTATGGTTATGGGGCAAGACTTAATTTTTAAGTATTTTTAGGTAGGGGCATAGAAGGAGGCATGGTTAGGAGGCAGGAGATTTTTACCCGGATCTTTGTGTTGTGGGTCATTTCAACGGGGGTGGGCTGATTTCTCTCTTTGTAATTTACCATAAAAAACCCCATACATGAAATACGCAACTCATAAATGTGAATATAAAACCTTTAGAACAAGTTTAAGATTAACTCATCAGAGTTCTTGCAAGGAACATGATAACCTAGATAATAAAGAACAAATCTGTAGGTAACTAAGAAACTCTATAATATTGGAAAACAGTATTCTCAAAGAATGTCTAATTAAATATGACAATTACTTTGGGAGTTTAGATTTGTACCGAATGTTTGACCAATTGCAAAAGGCGATTTTTTTTAATAGAAGAAACTAATTTTATTAAAAAATAAAATAATCAAAATTACAATAAAAGTTTACAACTAACATTTTTAACTAAATACATAATTTAAATATATTCCTATAACATTGACATAAAAACTAGTCACTTTATATCATACAAAGACCATACATGAAAAATGTTAAAAACTCAACCCAAAGATTTGAACGAAAATAGATACGAACAAATCTGACTGCATCGGCAAACAAATCACAAAAGGGGATTAAGTTATTGAAAGACCACCGAGAATCGAAAATCAGAGCCGAACATCATGAGAAACTATCCACGAACGCAAATCGCATATCTAAATTCAATCCGAAAGTCCAGAGCAGGGAAGATCAACAAGATTACAAATAAGCATCATCTTGATCAGTTGTGGTATCATCAAATCCACCTCTGAGAAAATATAAAAGAAAAAAAAACAATTAAACGATCGAGAAAGAAAACGAAAAATGTACCAAAAGACAGAAAAAAAAATATATCACAAAGGTAAAACTATTCTTATTAAAAATTAAAAAAAAGTCGACAAAAAGAGACTTAGGTTCGAACCCTACCGGAATCAAGGTGCTTTCCTTTCTGTTTTGCTTTGAATGGAGAAGAAAGAAAAAAATGGGGCGATCGGAATGGAGATCGGAATATTTCCAAGGGAAAGGGCGATCAGATCAGAACCAAAGGAGCGGGCAATCAGAGCAGAATCGAGAGCGATCTCAATACCAGATATGGACATTGTTTGTGATGAATCTACCATTACAATTGCATTGGAAGGGTGTGTGGCAAGTGTTCGATAGACATGGGAGAGTGGTGGATGTCTTTATTCCCAACAAGAAATCGAGAGAAGGAAAAAGATTTGGTTTCGTGCGAATGGGATCCAAAATAGATGCGGACAGAGTTATTGAGAGGCTGAATGGGTTCAGATTGTATGGGTCTTGGATTAGGGTTTCGTATGCAAAAAGGGAGGCAAGATCAGAATATTGGAAAAAGAAACTGATGGAGAAGCAATCGAACTCACAGAAATCATTTGTGAAAAATGTGAATTCCGCAAAGCAAAAGTCGGATACGGCACAGGAATTAGAGGTGAACAAGGAGAAGAAAAATATGCACAGAGAGGATAGAAGTGTGGAAGGCGTGGTGGATGATGACAAAATGGAAATACTTGGTTGTTGTGCCGTCAGATTTTGTAAATCGCCATACAAAATTCGTGATCTTGCGTTGGAATTTCGGAGAGCAAAGCTGGATGGATTATCGATAATGAGAGTGGCGGGTTCGATGGTTTTGTTGATGTTTGAGAACGTCGATACTCGAGCGAGACTCCTAGCAAAACAGGCTTTTTCGGAATGGCTGGAAAATGTGATGCCATGGACTGAAACTTTGGGATTGCCAAATAGAAGAGTTTGGTTATCCGCTAGTGGAATCCCTATACATGCTTGGTCCGAAGGTACGTGCAGGAATATCGCTGAGTTATGGGGTGAATTCATTCAATTGGATGGGGATACGATTGCGCCGTCGTCGTTTGAACGATGTAGATTTCTAATTGAGACAGATTTTTTGGAATCAATCGACGAGGTGCTAACCTTGAATATTGGGAGCCAATCATTTAGGGTACGTGTGATGGAGTCAGAGGAAATAATGGGAATCAAATGTGATTGTTGCTGCGGGATGGAGGTGGTGTCTAGGGCTGTATCGACGGACAAGGAGGGTGATTCGAGCGAGAGGCATTTGCATTGTGATGGTGTAGATGACAGTGAATACAAGGAGGAGGAATCATTTGTGCCGGATTCAATTTCCGGGGCTACTCCAACGGTGATGCATTATAATGAATTATGGAAGGAACAACAAGGCGGTCCGTTAGAATTTAATGTGGCTTCGACTAAGGAGAATTCCGGGGTAGCGGATGAAGATATAGGGCTGGTCTCACGATATTCAGAGGATCAATTACAAATTGTGGGTGAGGAATACGCACGAGCCTTGAGCGAGGAGATCCATGATACACCGATGGAGATGGGAGATGATGAGCATCGACGGTAGCAAGGGATAAGATCGGAAATTGATAGAGTTGGAAAGGCAATAGTGGTTGAAAAAAATGTGGAACTTAGAAGGGTGAGGAACCTATCGGAACTCTTATTAGATGAATTATCCCCTGAAAAAAAGATAGAAGCTGAGAAAAAATTTGTGAAGAGGGGTAGAGGCCGACCAAAAAAGAAGGTGAACGATCTACATGATTTTGCAAACATCTCCCTCTCGGATTCTGATTTTGAAAATAGAAAGAGATCGATAATTAAGGAGGCGAGGGAGACATTAGCATTAGGGAAGTACATTGGTGCGGAGGCAATTGGCAACGAAGATCACATAGTCCAGGATTTGGCAAGGCTAATTGCGAATCGTGAGGTAAATCAATAGCAAAGAGAGATGCGGATGTTGTCGTGGAACATAAGGGGGTTGGGTTCGAGTGTGAAGCGGAGAGCAATTCAAAATTTAGTTCGACAACATCGTTGTGAATTGTTGATTTTACAGGAAACAAAAATGGATGAGATTTTGGGTGACACGGTAGGTCGATTGTGGCCATCGGATGAGTATGAATTCGCTTATGCTCCAGCTAGGGGCAGATCCGGAGGTGTGCTAGTGATTTGGGATACGAAGCGGTTCAAGGCTGATTTGATACGAATTGGTGATCGATATGTAATGGTGGAGGGTGAGTGGATTAACGAAGAATGGCATTGTGGTGTGGTTGGTGTATACGCACCTTGTGTGGTTGCTGATCAAGGGGATTTGTGGTCTCGTTTGTCGGAGGTTTTGAAGAACAATTCAATCCCATGGTGTGTAGGAGGAGACTTTAACGAAGTGCTGCAGCCGACTGAGAGGCGAGGTGGTGTCGTACGAACGAGGGGAATGATTTTGTTCAAGGAGTTTGTTGAATCGCACGCACTGCTGGATATACCGTTGCAGGGGAGATGCTTTACATGGTTTGGTCCGGGTAAGCAATGCAGCAGGCTGGATAGGTTTTTGTTGTCCCCGGATTGGTTAGACAAATTCCAAGAGTTACAATTGACTGGTTTATCAAGGGGAGTGTCGGACCATGTGCCGCTGTTATTGGTTAGCGATCCTAGGGACAGTGGACCGAAGCCATTCCGCTTTATGAATGCTTGGTTGTATTCGAAGGATGCGTTGGACAAAATGGGGCATGAATGGGAGAGATTAGGATCTTCGGATGTGGGGTGGGGGAGCTTGAGTATTTCGGCAAAATTGAAAGGGATGAAATCATATTTAAAGCGATGGAATGAACACTCATTTGGCAACATTGATGGTCGAATCAAAATATCGACTAGTAAATTGGATGCTTTAGACGATATGGTAGAGAAGGATTCAGCTTCATGGGAGGACATAGAGGAACGATGGAAGCTTAGTTCGGAGTTGTGGAGGCTATCGAAATTACGTGAGGTACATTGTCGACAAAAATCGAGAGGGGCATGGTTAAAGGATGGGGACCAAAATACGCATTTTTTCCACCGGGCTGTTAAGATACGCATGATGTGTAACTCGATTAGAGGAGCAATGTGGCATGGCCGTTGGGTAATGGAGCCGACGCAACTAAAATCATATTTTTTCAGTGAGTTTCGGAAGCATTTTCAGCGCATTGAAATGGCGGGTTCGATGGAAGCGATGATTGATTTTCCTTGCTTGAGTGAATTGGAGGCGTCATGCTTGGAAGTGGATTTCGCCGAAGCTGAAATTCAAACAGTAGTATGGAATTGTGAAGGCTCCAAAACACCAGGTCCGGATAGATTCACCTTTGAGTTTTATAAAAAGGGCTGGGCATTTTTAAAGAAGGATGTGATGAAATTTATAGCGGATTTTGTGCAAACGAGCAAATTGCCGTCGGGGATTAATTCTTCCTTTGTGGTTTTAATTCCAAAAAAAGAGAATCCGTTAGTGGTTAGTGATTATAGACCTATTTGTCTCTTGAATTCGCTGTACAAAATTCTAGCTAAATGTCTAGCACAAAGATTACAGGAGGTGTTGCCGAAGTTGATTAGCGATGTGCAATCTGGTTTTGTAAGAGGTCGGCAGATTTTAGATGGAGTTCTATTGGCGAATGAAACAATTCATTCGATGCAACGAAGACGAGGTGAGGAGGGGGGATTTATCTTAAAACTGGATTTTTCGAAAGCTTATGATTGCATTTAGTGGGAATGTTTAGATCATATTTTGTGTAAAATGGGGTTTGGTGATTTGTGGCGTAAGTGGGTGATGGAATGTGTCACTACAGCAAGATTGTCGATCCTTGTAAATGGCTCGCCGACGGGAGAATTTGAAATGCAGAGGGGTTTACGACAAGGTGATCCACTATTGCCCCTCTTATTTGTGATTGTGGCTGAACTTCTACATCAATTTTTGAGTAATGCGAAGAGATTGGGAGTGTTTGATGGGGTTGTAGTAGCTGAGGGATGTGTTGTGTCACATTTGCAATTTGCGGATGACACAATCCTTTTTTTCCCGGCAAGGATTGAGTTTGCACGTGATTTGAAGCGTATTCTGACATGTTTCTAAACAAGATAGATCGGATACGGAGGAGATTTTTGTGGGGAGGTTCGGATACTAAAATGAAATTAAGTCGAGTGAGCTGGTCAATCGCTTGTCGACCTCGTCGGTTTGGGGGATTGGGAGTGGTGAATTTGCGCGTAAGAAATATTGCGGTTTTAGCAAAATGGCGGTGGAGGTATGCGACGCAAGAGGATTCCCTTTGGAGGACTATTATAGATGCGAAGTATGGTTGTGATATTAGGAAGTGGTGGCCGAGAGAGGTGGGGTTGCAAAAAATGTCATTTGTTTGGCGTCAAATTGTTAATCTTAATGAAGCGAATGAGATGAATGGTTTGATGGGTATAGAGGCTTTTATGTGGCAATTGGGGGATGGCGAAAAAATAATTTTTTGGCACGATGTCATTTGTAGTGATATGCTTTGGAGATTGCCGATACCTCCGAAGGTGCAACATTTTTTATGGTTTGCGTGGCTGAATCGCTTACCAACAATGGAGATGTTGTGCGCACGGGGGATGCCGATCACGGGGGATGGGGTCTGCTGTGTATAGTGTCGGACGGGTGAAGAAACACTCGATCACCTCCTGCTTCACTGCCCAGCGGCTTGGGCAGTTTGGACAACATTTTTTCGATGGTGGGGAACGGATATGGTACAACCTTGGCGTGTGGTGAATTTGCTGGAGATGTGTTTTGGGTCCTTGTTTATGGGACATGTGCGTGATTGGTGGATGGCGGGGTGTGCAGCGACGTTTTGGTCTCTATGGTTGGCGCGTAACAATGCGTTGTTCAATAATATTCGGGCGACAGCGGGGGAAATTATTTTCCTCATCAAGTTGAGGTCGATGTATTGGGTGCGGATGTTGAATAGTGAGAGTGTGATTTTGGAATCGGCCTGGTGGGTTTCTCCTTTGAAGTGTATGGTTCGTGGTCCGAGCAATGTCACGCGGGGGAATTTACAATGGGAGAGGCCACCGGTGGGGGTATTTAAATTTAATGTCGATGGCTTGGCGCGAGGTAAACCGGGTAGAGCTGGTTGTAGGGGCGTGCTAAGAGATGAATTTGGCCGTATTTTTGCATTATTTTCAGGTCCGATAGGGGTTGCGGATTCAAATGAAGCTGAGCTGCAAGCTATTTGTCACGCATTGGAGATGGTGGTTGGCTCGGGGTGGGAACAACATCCGTTGGTGGTGGAATCGGACTCCACTACGGCCGTGGCTTGGGTCATGCATTTGGAGAAGCGACCATGGAGGTTTTGGCGCTGGTTCCGGCGAATTGATGAAGCGTGTGCGGCACTAAATGATGTATGTTTCCAACACGTTTTCAGAGAGGGGAATAGACTAGCGGATGTCTTGGCTAAAACTAGTGTTGATAGACCGAGTTGGTTTAAGCAATGTGCCTAGCATGATGTATATATTATAAATGGTGTTTGTACTGGATACACGCTCACGAGTACTCTTTTCCTCTGTAGGATTTAGAGAGGTTTTTAATGAGGCTTGTGAGCGTGTTGGTCATGTATGTTATCTTATTAATAAAACATGCATGTTGCCGATTAAAAAAAAAAGTCGACAATTAACAACTTGAATCAAAGATAATATCGCTGTCGACTAAACAATATTGAAGAAGAAAAAGTTGCGATGCTCTATACTTCTGTAGAGAGAAAATGATGGTTGACATTTAACATCTTTAACTCATCAATTGCAAAAGGCGAATTGAATTTCGTGTCTCATGTGTGTGGAAAGAAGAGTTTGACGACAAAAGATAAATAATATATATATATATATATATATTATAACAAGTATGTAAGCAAACTTAATTGCTCGAAACTTTTTAAAAATACAGTTTGTGAAGTCATACTTACGGACAATTATATTGCAAGAAAGGCTAAATGAATTTGCTTTGACAACAATTGAAAGTGATCTTTTGGAAGAAGTTGACTTTGAAAACGTTATAGATAATTTTACTTCGAAATATGCAAGAACATTTTTAAGTGAAAATATTCAATTTTTAGATGTTTGTACTTTTACGTTGTTCAAAAAAATAATCTAACATTTTTTCTATTAAGAAATTTTTATTTGAAAAGAAAAAAAAGCCTTATACATCTTACATATTATATATATAAAGTGAGCAATTATAGAAACATGCTTTCATGACATTTTTTATTTAAAAATATAAAAAGAGTCAAATAAATAATTTAGACTCATTCAAAGATTTAAGGTGCCTTATACAATTTATTAAAACGTGCCATTTGATTTATAATATGTAAGATGTATAAGGTTTTTTTTTCTTTTCAAATAAAAATTTCTTAATAGAAAAAAATGTTAGATTATTCTTTTGAACAACGTAAAAGTACAAACATTTAAAAATTGAATATTTTCACTTAAAAATGTTCTTGCATATTTCGAAGTAAAATTATCTACAATGCTTTCAAAGTCAACTTCTTCTAGAAGATCACTTTCAATTGTTGTCAAAGCAAATTCATTTAGCCTTTCTTGCAACATAATTGTCCGTAAGTATGACTTCACAAACTGTAATTTTGAAAAGTTTCGAGCAATTGAGTTTGCATTATCCTTGTTTCTAGAATCTCAGTGGTCGGATCATTGCCTTATGGTGAAATCTGATTCGCGGATTGCTTTGGGCTAGGTGTTGCAGGTTCATATGAGGTCATGGCGGTTGTGAGAAGGATTTGGAGCAAATGATCGTACGTGCCCCGGCCTTGGAGTGTTAGTTTTCATCATGTTTATCGTGAGACTAATGGTTTGGTCGATGCTTTAGCCAAAGAGGGGGTGACGAGAGGCTTGTTGTTTCAAGCATGTATATGAGTGATGCATTCAAAGGCTTTCACTGGAGAATGCGCTGCGTTGCTAGTATGAGGTTGTGATTTGGGGTGATTGTTCAGTTGGTATGTAGGGGTTTAGCTCGAGTGTCAGACGTGTGTTGGTTGTTGGTGGGAAGCATGTTTGTCTTTGAGGTAGTTTGATTTTCCTGGTGTTGTTTGCTTTTATGAAGTTCGCTTTCTATGTTCCGTTGACGTATCATTCTCTTTTTCTCTAATTAGGTTTAAGGAGGTTTTTAACGAGACACACGTTTCAACGATTTGTTATATGATATTCATATAAATAAGATCATATGGATGTTGATAAAAAAAATTAATATGAATAGTCAATAAGACTTTATATGCAATTTTCGTATTTAGAAAACAATTAAAACATTTTAAAAACTTTAATAAATCCATTGCTCCTATTTTCTTTGGGTAAAAATTCTCTAAGTAATTTAAGCTCAACAAATAATTCATTTCCATCAACATCAAATAACTCACATTTTCTAAGAGCGTTTTCAAATTATTACAATGAGATTTGAGATCAATATCATCCAATAAATATAATTTATCAGAATGAAACAATAAGACAAAAACATTCTCATATAACTTGAGCAATTATATTATACATCTTTTAAGTTTAGCTTTTAATTGTCATATTCTACTTTTAATCTAGTCGTTAGAATAAAATTAATGGAATTGAATCACCCCTGACTTGGCCACAATTAATGCTCTTGGATTAAGATTTTTTTTAGAAAATTGTTATATATATATAATCCACTTACACGGTGTAAAACTCAATTACTCTTACACATGTTTGGACCGTTGAATGATGGTAATAAATGGCTAAGATTATTTCTTATTTTTTTTCAAGTGATAATTTTCAAATTTTCTACTGTTAATCTCATCCATCCAACGATCCAAAAAAGTGTAAAACTTAGAGAGTTTTACACTGTGTAACTGGATCCTATCTCATATATATTAGAGAACCCATTTAGGGGCCTTTTTTTTGGGACATGTGCGGTCGCACCTATTGAACATGTCTAGAACTCCCGACAAATGATATATTGTTGTAAAGGTCTCATGAAGTAGAATATGAAACCATAATTTTATGATTCAAATCTCGACATTTACCAATTGAAAATATGCCTCAAAGTTTCCAAAAGTCCATTTTTTCAACAATCTTCATATGAATGAAATTGATGGTTTAACAAAAAAGGCTAAAGGGGTACTTTTCCCTCTGAGTTCGACCCAAAAAATTTATTTCGCCCCTCGTCGAAAAACGCACCTAATGTGTGTTGAACTTATTTTGATTTTGATATAACTTAAAAGGAATTTAAAAGGACTAAATTGTAAAAATTTGTAAAGTATTTTTAAAGAAATAAATTTGTCAAAAACTCGATTTTAACTTGACAAAATGCTTTGAAAAAGTTCGACTTAATACATATATCGAACTACATTTTTGAAAGTCAACAAATGCCCAAAATGTTCATTTTGGAAGAAAAGTTTAAGGTTTCGAAACCTTGGCCTGAAAGTTTCGAAACCTTATGAAGGTTTCGAAACCTTTGGCCTGCAACGGTCAAGTTTTTCAAACAACGGTCATTTATTTCAAATCTAACCCTATAGTTTCGAAACCCTTGGTAAAGGTTTCGAAACTTAAGTGCAGGGGAGCTTTTTAAAGTCAAAAATAAACATCCCCAACGGCTCCAAAGACCCCCCAAAGGCTCCTAACGGCTAGATGCTCAAACAACACTATAAATGCAGCATTGGATCATCAAGAAACATTAAGAAAGAGCAAGAAACATCAAGAAAGCATATACAAGCATTCAAGCTTCCAAGAAATCATTTTGTGCTTATTTTTCGATCTTTCTTGTAAAAACACTAGAGTGTTCTTCGTTGTAATTCTTGAGCTAGTGTTTTTCGGGTGTGTGAGAGAGCTTAAACTTTGCAAACACTTTCCTAGTGAGGATTTTCTAGTTTGCTCATTTGTATCCAACTTTGGGATAGGATTCAATAGACTTTGGGGTATAAGTCTATTGAAGTGTGTAAGGTTACTCCTTGTCCTTAAAGGAAAGACAAATTAGTGAATTTGTGGGAAATCCTTAGTGTGGACGCTAAGGTAGTGGATGTAGACTTTGGTTAGAAAGTCGAACCACTCTAAATCGCTTTGCAATTTTTATCTTTGCAATTAGCTTCCGCCGCAATTTTCAAAAATCCAATTCACCCCCCCTCTTGGTTTTATTCGATCGATTGCCACGTTCTACAATTGGTATCAGAGCTTGGTTCATTAGAAGGTCTTACAACCTCTTGAAAAAGATCCAAGAAGTGTGCAATCATCCACAAAGTCATCCATGGCATCCACCTCCAATATTGTTGTTTGGGGAGATTCACAACCCACCAACAAACCGCCTTTCTTCAATGGAGTAAATTATTCGTATTGGAAAAACCGCATGAAGCTCTTCATCCAAGCTTATGATCTCGAAGCTTGGAAAATCATCATGAGAGGATACATAGCACCAACGAGCAATATTGAAACATGGAGTGTTGAAGAAGACAAGGGATTCTCAACAAATGCAAAAGCTATGCATCTCATCTTTTGTGCCCTTGGCCCGGACGAGTATGGAAGGGTGTCATCTTGTTCCAATGCAAAAGAAATTTGGGACAAACTTGAAGTTACACATGAAGGTACAAATCAAGTAAAGGAGACCAAAATCGGGCTCCTCAATCTAAGTTATGAGAACTTCAAGATGGACCCCGAGGAAGACATCAAAACCATGTCCGATCGATTCTCCGTGATCGTAAATGGTTTAAAAGGTTATGGCGAAGTAATCCCCGAAGACAAACTTGTGAGGAAGATGATCTACTCTCTTCCCAATACATGGGATTCGAAGAAAACGGCCATAATTGAAGCAAAGGACCTCAAAGTTCTCAAATTAGATGAGCTTATTGGTTCCTTGCTTACTCACGAAATGATGTCAACGGGCAAGGAAGAAAAGAAGAACGAAGTGGAGAAAAAGAAAGTTGGTCTTGCTCTTAAAGCATCCAAAAGAGATGATGATTCTAGCGAAGAAGATGAAGAAAAAGAAATGGCAATGTTTGCCAAAAGATTTAAAAACTTCATGTTGACCAACAAAGGAAGAAGATTCCAAAGAGAAGAGGGATTCAAAAGCAACAAAGGGAGAGATCCTCTAACTTGCTATGAGTGCAACAAACCGGGACATATCAGAATCGATTGTCCTCAACTAAATAAAAATAGCTATGAGAGGAAGAAGCACAAGGCTCACGTAGCTACTTGGAGCGATGACTCTTCCGACGAGGACGAGGATGAAGTAGCCAACTTGTGTCTTATGGCCTTCGAGGATGACTCAATGGTAACCTCTAATTCATCTTATTCATTTGATTATACTTTTGATGAATTACAAGAGGTTTATAATGAATTAGCCTTAGAGTATGAGAAGTTGATTTTGAAAAATAGAAAAATTACTTCAAAATTGAAAAATGAAAATGACTCTCTCTCTAAGACTAATAAGGAATTTGAAAGTAAATTTGGAGAAATGCAAGCCCAAATAAACGATTTTGAAAAGAAAAATAAAGACTTGCAAAATTTACTTTCAAAGGTCCATGAAGATCATCAAAAGGAACTTGATGATCTTAAAGCTTCTTTCAACAAAGTTGGGACAAAATTAGTTGAAAAATGTGAAAATTCAAGACCCAACTATGTTAGAAAGAACTATCATGGGTATAGACAAAGATCACCTAATCGAAAAAAGATTAGGAGCATTTGGGTTCCAAAAGGACTCATTGCTAACAAAGATTTTGATCTATTGTCAAAATGGATACCCAAAGGGACTAAATTACTAGGAACTAACTCTTATGGACCCAAAAGAGTTTGGGTACCAAAACATACATAGTTCCTTTTTGTAGGTGTGTTGGAGCCATGATATGCAAATTTGAAGAAACTTGAAAGCTCTAGACACACAAAATGGAAGGACACTTGAAGAAGCTCAATCGACATATCTTGGTTCAAGTGGTAACTATTTTATGCAAAATTTACTCTTACATGTTAATTTATATGAATAATTTGTGTTGAAACATGTTTGAGGTTCCCCATATGTTATATGAATGCTTTTAGTGAGGGGGAGTTATGTTTTGCATGTTTGCTCAATATTTGGCCTTATGTGTTAATTGTTTGTATTTAGGTCTTAAATATTAGCAATATTATGAACTTAATTGTTCAAAATCTTTTTAAGTGACCTTAGATAAGATAGTCACTTTTAAATCCAACAATAAGCGTAAAATTCTTTGATTTTGGTTCAAATATGGTCTTTAATGTTGATAATTATCATAGTAATATTAGAATGCTTTTAGAAACAATTTTGAGGCAAAATCTGATGATTTCTAAGTCAATACAGGGCAAAGTTTCGAAACTATTCCATAGTTTCGAAACCTTATAGTTTTTCCAGAAACATATTAGTTACTGGAACCAATAGTTTCGAAACTTATACAAAGTTTCGAAACTTTGGCCAGATAGTTTCGAAACTTTAGCAAAGTTTCGAAACCTTTAGGTGCCCAGAATCAATCTTGTGCTACTGGAGGCAAATAGTTTCGAAACTTTTGAAAAGTTTCGAAACCTTAGGCTGAAAGTTTCGAAACTTTCCCAAAGTTTCGAAACCTTCATTAAAACAGGCCGTGTTCGGACGGGTCTTTATGCTTATAAATCAAATTTTTCTTCTCCCAACCCTATTTTCTATCAAACCTAAACGGCTAATAACCCAAATTCTCTCAAAAAATCCTCAAAACCCTTGCTCAAATCTACAAGATTTCATCAATCTCTTGGGTTTTCATCTTTATCTTCAACAACTATTTGAGGTAATTTTTATTAAAACTTCAATCTATTCAAGTTTTTAAGGATTTTTAGGGTTATAAAATTTTTAGGAATTTAGTTCTAGAGAATTTTAGAACAATGTGGGTTGATTTTATTGTTATATATGTTGTGTTTTTGCAGGAGGTATCACCCAATCTTGTTAAAACTTTTGTTTAAACACCTCTAATCTCTTGCCCACAAAGTGTTTGATAAAATTCCCCAACCAAAAATTTTTTGAATCAAAACCATGCCTCCTAGAGTTATTCTCCCTAGAACCAATCCTCCTAGAGCTAAACGACAACGCAATGAAATTGGCCAAAATTCTAGTTCAAATCCAAACCCTCAATTTGAAGATCGTTGCTTTAGGGATTCGGATAATTTAGATAGATATCAAAGTATTTATGAAAATAAAAAAGTAAGAGAAGAAAGAACTATTGATTTTGATTTTCTTACTTCTCCAGATTTTAACTTTGATCTATTTGAACTATTTGTCGATTGGAAATGGCTTGATTTTTTAAACATTCCTCCCTACACCCATCGCAAATTAGTTCGTGCCTTCTTTGCCAATGCCTCCTTCATCAAATCACCTAGGGATCGAAACACCATCTTAGGTATCCGTTCTTACCTTATGGGTACTGAATTTGATATAACACCTCAAATAATAGCTGATCTTTTAGGTGTTCCTTTAGATGGTAATTCAGATGAAAACGTAGCTCATAACATTCCAGCTTTCCCGGATGGTAGTCCTACGCACCTTCCTCTCGAGGAGCGCCTCTTTTTACTCCTTACTACTTGGTTCTTCCGTCCCTCCGGCGGAAAAGCCACTAGTATGAGAGCTTGTGATTATTGGTGGCTACGCCAATATCGTGATAGGACTCGTCCCGATATTGCTACCATCATTTTCCTCAACCTCATCAAAATTATTCATAATCCCACCTCATTCTCTCTCTCTTATGGGAATGTTCTTAGCCATATTTTTAGGAAGCTCAATATTGACACTTCCTTAGATCCACATGTTAAGAACAAGAGCTTTATTGACATTAAATCTTGTCACAAAGCCCAATGGTATCATGGAGATCACGGTTGGGTTCATAGAGGAGAGGAGTTTGATGATGATGAGGATCCTATTGGAGAGGCTCCACTAGCTCCGGCACCGGCACCGGTTACATTAGAGAGTATGTATGCTACTATGGTCACGCGTTTTGATAGCTTAGATGCTCACCTTCGTGGCATAGACGATCGCGTTCGTGGCATAGATGATCGAGTCACATCGTTGGAGCATGACATGCACGATGTCCATACTCACTTTTTTCCACAGATGCCTCAGGATGATGTTTAGTTTATATTTGCATTCTATATGACTTTATGATGTTATTGGTACATTTTTAGACTTATTTTGATTTACGCTTTAGTCTTTGTTTTTAAGACATATTTTGCTCTTTGATTGAATATTTCTATGAATTTTATTTTGTTGGATTATAAATCTTGGATGCTATGCTTCATGAATGATATGCTTTATGGATGATATGCTATTGAATTATATTGATCTATTAACGTTTTTGTTGCTTGTGTAGCCATTTATCCTTTTTGCTATAACAAAAAGGGGGAGAAGATTAAGAGCAAATTTGTTTTTATCAAAAAGGTTTTTATTCAAATATTTCATATGTCTTTAAAATTACAATTTTAAAATTTTTCATGAAGACATTTATTAAGGGGGAGCTTATGAAAAAGATTTGAAATATTAAACAAATTATTTCAAAAACAAATTTTTACAAAATGTTTTGTTATATCAAAAAGGGGGAGATTGTTGAACTTATTTTGATTTTGATATAACTTAAAAGGAATTTAAAAGGACTAAATTGTAAAAATTTGTAAAGTATTTTTAAAGAAATAAATTTGTCAAAAACTCGATTTTAACTTGACAAAATGCTTTGAAAAAGTTCGACTTAATACATATATCGAACTACATTTTTGAAAGTCAACAAATGCCCAAAATGTTCATTTTGGAAGAAAAGTTTCGAAACTATACTAAAGTTTCGAAACCTTCCTGGGCAGAAGCACTCTGTTTTTGAAACCTGGGTAAAGGTTTCGAAACCTTCATAAGGTTTCGAAACCTTGGCCTGAAAGTTTCGAAACCTTATGAAGGTTTCGAAACCTTTGGCCTGCAACGGTCAAGTTTTTCAAACAACGGTCATTTATTTCAAATCTAACCCTATAGTTTCGAAACCCTTGGTAAAGGTTTCGAAACTTAAGTGCAGGGGAGCTTTTTAAAGTCAAAAATAAACATCCCCAACGGCTCCAAAGACCCCCCAAAGGCTCCTAACGGCTAGATGCTCAAACAACACTATAAATGCAGCATTGGATCATCAAGAAACATTAAGAAAGAGCAAGAAACATCAAGAAAGCATATACAAGCATTCAAGCTTCCAAGAAATCATTTTGTGCTTATTTTTCGATCTTTCTTGTAAAAACACTAGAGTGTTCTTCGTTGTAATTCTTGAGCTAGTGTTTTTCGGGTGTGTGAGAGAGCTTAAACTTTGCAAACACTTTCCTAGTGAGGATTTTCTAGTTTGCTCATTTGTATCCAACTTTGGGATAGGATTCAATAGACTTTGGGGTATAAGTCTATTGAAGTGTGTAAGGTTACTCCTTGTCCTTAAAGGAAAGACAAATTAGTGAATTTGTGGGAAATCCTTAGTGTGGACGCTAAGGTAGTGGATGTAGACTTTGGTTAGAAAGTCGAACCACTCTAAATCGCTTTGCAATTTTTATCTTTGCAATTAGCTTCCGCCGCAATTTTCAAAAATCCAATTCACCCCCCCTCTTGGTTTTATTCGATCGATTGCCACGTTCTACAATGTGGCCCTCAGTCTGTGAAATCGATCAAATTGACCCTTTGACCGACGTTGATTGTTACAGTGCTGACGTGGTAGTTAATTGTAACGCCCCGAGTTTAGGGCTGAGAGTTATCAGATTAGTTGAACCGGGTCGGGTTAAATTAAATCGGATACAAACTATTTTTAACACACCAAAAAGGGTTTTAAAAGACTAAAGGGAAAAAAGGGGAACTTTTAATAAAAGGAATAAAAAAATGGATTTTGAAAGCCTTTGTCTTCTTCAATTTTTCATTTCACGTTCTAAAACCTCCCCAAACCCTATTCATTATTCCATTGGGTTCAAGCTTCAAATCAAGTGATTTCTTCAAGGTAAATGGTTCCTCAACTTAGTGTCATCTTCCTTAAGTTCTAAGTGCTAAGATTTTCACAAAACTCATGGATAAAACAAATTTTGATTTTTAAAGTTTGGTTTGAAATGAAAGTAAATTTATGGGTTTTCGTTTGGGTTGGTTATGGCTGAGTTGAGGGTGTTTTTAACCTTGTTTTATCACTAAAATAACATAAAATGGTGGGTTTTTAGAGAAAACCCGAAATGGGTATTGTGGGTGATTTTAAGAATTGGAAATCTTGAGTTTTTGGTTGGGTTTTGAGTTTAAATGGTAGCTGGAGGTTTAGTAGTTTTGGATTGATGTTTATGGATGTTTAAAAGGTAGATTTTTATGCTAAATTCGCTGGTTGTGGATGCATGTAGTTTGAGACTGAAATTGTTACGTTTCGGGTGAAATTTGGGCTTGAATCGATATGTGTAGATGCAAGGTTGTTGAGTTCCGGGTTTTTGATGTGTTTGTGAGTGTATTAGTGTTCTAATGTTCGATTTTGGATTGCTCAAAACAGAGGAATTGGATTCGGGCTTTGTGGACGGAAATCAGGGTAGTTCGGAGGCTTGATTCGGCATCTCGGACATTGTTTGTGTGTTGGCAGGTGAGTGGATCGATTTTAAAAGCCTTAACGTGGTTAAGGGAAGGTTTTGGGAGTTTGGATTGAGCATGAAAGGCCAATCCAAGCTCGAGAGTAAGTTTTAAAGGTTTTATTCAATTAAATTGTGTTTTACGACTCTTATATGCAAGTTGAGCATGCTATGTTGTCACGTGTTGAATTGCATTATTATGCATGTTGAGATATGGGACTTGTGTTCATACTTGCATTGTGAGTACATGCCTTGCATGGAATTTTGGACTTGGTAAGTGGTTCAAGCATCGGTAAGGCTTGTGGTTGTGAATGAGTATATTGACACGTGTTTAGTGGTTACCGGATATAATTGATCGATCAATAGGATTAAAGTGCACTCGAGATAAAATTCGCGTGTGGCCTTAGTGATGTTAGATTCCACTAAGGAGGAGTACGGTGATGTGAGATTCCATCGGAAGTTATGTTTTTACTAGACGTGTAAGTACGGTGATGTGAGATTCCACCGGAAGTGTCTAGTGGGTTTGAGAAACTATTCGCATATCCGAGTAAAAAACGATGAATGTCAATATACCCATGAATGCTCTAATTCCCATTTTAAGCATGTTGTTGATTTCTTCTAGTATGTTTATGTTTATGCATTGTTGTTTACTTACTTGCGTTATGAGAACGAGAATGTGGTAAGCCTATGGTTTGTGGTTGCATTCGGTAAATGCACGTGAAGGTAAATGCATGACATTGAGTGTTCAAGCATGTGGAAATGATTTGGAAATGGTTTTGGTTTTCAAGCAAACTATGTTTTGAAACTGCATTGTTGTAGCTACCGTTTTGAACACTGCACACTAAGCTTAAACGCTCTCTTTTCCAACAATGCAGGCTCTTAGACCTTCAGAGTAGCCCGGGGAACAAGGGAGAATCCAGGGGAATTTGGTTTGCTCAAGTATGGTTTAGACTTCAATAACTAGTATAGAGCAATGGGATAGGACCTTTATGTTTGAAGTGTTGTTGGCATGTCCTTTTTGCTTAGTCAAGTTTGCTTAGATGTTTTGGGCTTGTATTGCCTTATGACATGTTGATTTATGCTTTTTTTTGGCTTTTGGCTATGTTGGTGAATGCTATGTATGCATGTTTCCCTTTTAAATCTTATCTTGTTGGATGTTGCTTCGTTGAGTGTTTAAAATGCTTTGTATCTTTATCCATGGATGTTTTATGTTGTATTTGAGCTTGTATGATGCTTGAATGTTTGGTATGTGGCTTTTGTGTTGAGTCCTTGTGTTTTCGGCAGCAAAAATAAGTCTTGCAGTGCAGGGCGGTATCGATACGGTCCCTTGTTTGGACCCTATTTTGGGCAGGGCGTACCGATACGCGGGGGTGTATCGATACGCCAAAAGCTCTCTGGAAATTTGAGAAATTGACGAGATTTTGGCGTATCGGTACTGGTCCTGAGGGTATCGGTACGGTCTTTGTAACGCCCTGGTTTTGGGCCTAGATGTTTTAGACATCGGACCGGACCGGTCGAGAGCAGTTCGAATCGCGTAAGGTAATTTAAGGAAATCAAGGATCGGGATAGGATAAAAATGTGGTAAAAATTGCTAAAATCCTCTAAAAATATGTTTAAGAGCTTGGTCAAATCAATTTTTGAAAAAGAGTTTCGGAAGTGGTACATTTTGAGTAGTGACCAAATTGTAGAGTTTCGAAACAGTGGAAAATGTGATTTTTAAAGGAGAAGCCAAAATCTTAGAATCTTTAGGGAGCTTTAAGGCAATTTAGCCTTTCCTTAATATGACATGTGTTTAAAATGGTTTTAATTAAATAATTTTAATTGGTTTTTTATTTTATTTAATTAATTAAGTGGTTAGTTAGTGAGATTCCATCACGTAACTACCATCCTCTTCTCATTTTCAGCCAAACACAAATTTTAATTCATTTTCTCCAGAACTCCTTTCTTCCAAACACTCTCTCAATATTTCCTAAACAATTTTCAAGAAATCCTTTCAAGTTCTTCAAGTTTTGTGAAGCAAAAACTTGTCATTCATTGAGGAAAGTAAGGATTGGAGGTAAATCCCGTTCTCAACCTCTAATCAAGGTTCTTTATTGAAATTCCCAAGATCTTTAGCTTTTAATTAATGTTTTTGGTTGAGTTTTCATTATAGTTTTCATTTGAGATTGAAATCTTGCAAAAATAACATGAAAACCTTAATTTTCGGACTTGTTTTGTTAAGCTCTGCTTTAGATTGATTTTAATTGAGTTTTGTGTTGGTTAAAATATTGAAAAGAGGTTTTGTTGATATAGATCCCGAAATCCTTGAGATCCGTGAGTTTCATGTTAGTTCTGATTGAGTTTTTGAGGTGGAAAGGTGGAATCATGCTTGCTGGAGGTATAAGGATGAGTTAGGTTGTTTATTAGATGTGTTTTGATGTTTATAATTGATTGGAAGTGATGTATGATGGTTGGGCTTGGTTTAGGAAGCAATCGATTGAGTTTTCGGTTGTTTCAGATGAGTAAATTGGTGTAGTTTGGGTGAGAAACGAGTTTGTGTTTGGTTGCTGGTGTAGAAATGCATTTTAATGCATTTGGATCTCTGTTTTGATGATGTGAAAACAGAGGATCATGATCCGGGAGCAAACGAGGCGTTGTTGGAGGCTCTGGAAGAGTAATTTCGTGTCGGCGAGCGAGGCTTCGTGTATCGGTGAGTGGAGATGGATTTTCCTGCTTTGTAACGCTATGAGCGTGGTCTTGGGAGCTTAGTGTAAGTTTGAAACACTTAGCCAAGCTCAAGTGTAAGTGTATCAAAAGTCTCTCTCTCGAAAATGTGCTATGTTTGATGGAAATGCACTTGAGTTAATGTGGTTTTGTTTACTGTTTTAAAGCATGGTTAATGCTGGATTTTAATGCCATTATGTTAAAGATGCACTAGGCAAGTAATCCTTGGTTTCATGTGATAAATGCATATGATGTTAAGCATGTTTATGCTTGTGGAAAAGGCATTGTGTTTATGCTTGTAAAACAATGGATTATTGATGTTAAATGATTATATTGGCAAGTGATGAAAGTGGTTTTTGGTTATTTTAATCGGATATAGTTAGCCGGCTATAGGATTGGGTGCACCGTGAATAAAGTAGCCTTGGATGTCGAGGGGTTGTGATTGTGTCGTAATCTCCAGCCAAGTACCCCTAACGATTGAGGCTAAGATCACCGCGGTGAATGGTTTAATCCCGTGTGTGAGTCTTGTGGTATGTGTCCCTTACTCTCGTTAGTGGAATTATACAACTACCGATGAGTGATGTTGAGGGGTTGTGATTGTGCCATTGAGTTCCACCAAGTGTAGTCTGGTAGTATGTATGAAGCGTGTGGGACAACATTTGTAATTCGCGTATCCGATTGTGTCGTTTGAGTTGGTTTTGGTATGGTTTGGGAATTAATCACTTGTAAGCTAATATAATGTCGCTGACTAATGGTTTAAGCATGAGATGCTTGTGAATTATGCTCGAATGCATGTGATGCTTGGTAAAACATGAGCAAAGGTTTATTTGATGTTTAAAGCGATGCATACGAACATGTCTTTCTTAAAAGTGCATTGATGCCTTTAGAGGGCATGTTTTAAGTAAAGGCATGTGTTGATAAATGGTGATTTTCCGGTTGTGTGAAATGCATTGATGAATGTTGTTTTAGCGATCCTCACTAAGCTTTGTGCTTACGCTCATTTGTTTCATCAATGAGGAGAATTAGGCTTTTGAGGTAGCAAGAAAGCAAGGGGAATCCAAGCACTTTGGTCTAGCAAAGTATGTGGTTTTACTTTGGTGTAATAAGAGGCAATGGGTGAGATTTCTACTCTTGGATGTTTGTAGATGATTTCAACTACCTTGAGCATGTTTGGTTGCTTATCTTTGGGTTGTAAATGGCCTTTGAGAATTGATTGGTGCTTGATTGTGGTTTTTAGCTTTACATAGTTTTGAAGACTAGGAAGCATGCCTAGAGTTTAAATGCTTGCATGAATGATGCTATGTTCAAGTTTGTGCTTCGTAATGTTGATCATGGATGTTTATACATGTTGTATGTATGTTGTAGCATAAATTGGATTATTTTCGGAGGGGAATTTGAGAGAAAAACCAGCAAAATGTGAAGTTGCAGGGCAAGGCGTATCGAAACGCCCTTACCTGTTTCGAAACGGTGGCCTGGAATGGTCATGAGGTTTCGGAACGGGTAGGAACGTTCCGTAACGTTTTGCTAATGGAAAGCTGTGTTTCGATACGGGTTTCGGAACGCACCCGCGTATCGAAATGGTCAACCTAGTTTCGAAATGACCGTTTCGATAAAGGGTCTCGTGTTTCGAAACGCCCGACCGTTAGAATTGAATTTGAATTGTTCCAGTTTTCTGTTTTCTTACATTTTGGTCCTTGAGTTTTGAATGCTTAATTAAATGAGTTTGGATGATCTGTTTAAAATGAAATTTGACACGTTGGCATATTGTATGTGTAATTTTGGATTGGTAACTTTAAAACTCTATTAGTCCTTATAAAACTAGAAATTTACAAATTAGTCACTAAAAGTCATTTGTTTACAATTGAACCCCTAATTGAACTCTGATCGTTGTGTCGTTTCTTTCTAATGGTCTTGCTATTCACATAGGTTAATAATGTGCTTATAGAAAAGTTAAAAGAAAAAAAGGGTCGTTAATCAAGGTTGACTTTCACGAGTTGACTTTGGTTTTCCCCGTGTAATCTTTTTAGTTCGAGTCGGACGTCTAGGCCGGGCTAAGGGGGTTACATCTGTTGGTATCAGAGCTAGGTTACGAAATAATTGGGGATGTTGGTATGTGAAATTGATATGTATTGACGTATGTTGTTTGAAAAGCATGAATTTGGTTGAATTTTGGAGCTTATGCTATGTTCGATGGATGTGAATCGCATGTGAAGTGAGTATGATTGTATGTTGATGATTCGATGTTGATATGTGCTGATTTTGGATAATGGAAAGCATGGTGAACATGATGTGTCATTGTATGCTATGCTATGTTTGAGGGAAATCGGGATGCCCATTGCCTTATTACACTAATTAAATGTTTTTATAAACTTGGATCCTTGCTTGAGGCTGGCCTAAATGGTTTGTTTTGTTTATTTGTTATGCCTTGATAAAAATAGCACTATGGGTCCGAGGAGAGAGCTGAGGTCGAACACAATAGTGCCTCGGGACGACTAGGGTGAGCAAGGGGCTGATGTCCCTCATGATGGAAATTTACCTCCTCCGCCACCACCTAGAGGTGGGGAGCAGGAGCAGCAACACAGACATGCTGGTCTGGGTTTGGGTGATTTGGCGCCACTAGTTCAGGCGATCACTGGGGGCGTTTCAGGCCGTAGTAGCCGGAGCGCATGTACAGGCCCTTGCAGCTGGGCAGGTGGGCTTACCTTTGGAGAGGTTGAGGAGCCTAGGAGCTGTGGAGTTCTTTGGAATTTATCCTGAGGCGTCCGAAGCCTGGTTAGCAAGTACGATCCGTATCATGGATCAAATGGAATGCAACAACGTGCGCAAGCTGGGATGCGCAGTTTCTTTTTTGCAAGGCGATGCCTACAGCTGGTGGACGACTACCACTGCTGGTTTGGAACCCAATAAAGTGGATTGAGAGTATTTCAGAGGTGCCTTCAAGAGGAAGTATCTGAGGGTGAGATACTTGGACGAGAAGAAACGTGAGTTTATGTCTCTAGTTTAGGGCAACCTTACCGTGGCTGAGTACGAGGTCCAGTTCGTACGCTTGAGCCAGTATGCCACAGAGCTGATACCTAGTGAGAGGTACCGATGTGATCGCTTCCGGTATGGGCTGGTACGTGCCCCGGCCTTGGAGTGTTAGTTTTCATCATGTTTATCGTGAGACTAATGGTTTGGTCGATGCTTTAGCCAAAGAGGGGGTGACGAGAGGCTTGTTGTTTCAAGCATGTATATGAGTGATGCATTCAAAGGTTTTCACTGGAGAATGCGCTGCGTTGCTAGTATGAGGTTGTGATTTGGGGTGATTGTTCAGTTGGTATGTAGGGGTTTAGCTCGAGTGTCAGACGTGTGTTGGTTGTTGGTGGGAAGCATGTTTGTCTTTGAGGCAGTTTGATTTTCCTGGTGTTGTTTGCTTTTATGAAGTTCGCTTTCTATGTTCCGTTGACGTATCATTCTCTTTTTCTCTAATTAGGTTTAAGGAGGTTTTTAACGAGACACACGTTTCAACGATTTGTTATATGATATTCATATAAATAAGATCATATGGATGTTGATAAAAAAAATTAATATGAATAGTCAATAAGACTTTATATGCAATTTTCGTATTTAGAAAACAATTAAAACATTTTAAAAACTTTAATAAATCCATTGCTCCTATTTTCTTTGGGTAAAAATTCTCTAAGTAATTTAAGCTCAACAAATAATTCATTTCCATCAACATCAAATAACTCACATTTTCTAAGAGCGTTTTCAAATTATTACAATGAGATTTGAGATCAATATCATCCAATAAATATAATTTATCAGAATGAAACAATAAGACAAAAACATTCTCATATAACTTGAGCAATTATATTATACATCTTTTAAGTTTAGCTTTTAATTGTCATATTCTACTTTTAATCTAGTCGTTAGAATAAAATTAATGGAATTGAATCACCCCTGACTTGGCCACAATTAATGCTCTTGGATTAAGATTTTTTTTAGAAAATTGTTATATATATATAATCCACTTACACGGTGTAAAACTCAATTACTCTTACACATGTTTGGACCGTTGAATGATGGTAATAAATGGCTAAGATTATTTCTTATTTTTTTTCAAGTGATAATTTTCAAATTTTCTACTGTTAATCTCATCCATCCAACGATCCAAAAAAGTGTAAAACTTAGAGAGTTTTACACTGTGTAACTGGATCCTATCTCATATATATTAGAGAACCCATTTAGGGGCCTTTTTTTTGGGGACATGTGCGGTCGCACCTATTGAACATGTCTAGAACTCCCGACAAATGATATATTGTTGTAAAGGTCTCATGAAGTAGAATATGAAACCATAATTTTATGATTCAAATCTCGACATTTACCAATTGAAAATATGCCTCAAAGTTTCCAAAAGTCCATTTTTTCAACAATCTTCATATGAATGAAATTGATGGTTTAACAAAAAAGGCTAAAGGGGTACTTTTCCCTCTGAGTTCGACCAAAAAAATTTATTTCGCCCCTCGTCGAAAAACGCACCTAATGTGGCCCTCAGTCTGTGAAATCGATCAAATTGACCCTTTGACCGACGTTGATTGTTACAGTGCTGACGTGGTAGTTAATTGTAACGCCCCGAGTTTAGGGCTGAGAGTTATCAGATTAGTTGAACCGGGTCGGGTTAAATTAAATCGGATACAAACTATTTTTAACACACCAAAAAGGGTTTTAAAAGACTAAAGGGAAAAAAGGGGAACTTTTAATAAAAGGAATAAAAAAATGGATTTTGAAAGCCTTTGTCTTCTTCAATTTTTTATTTCACGTTCTAAAACCTCCCCAAACCCTATTCTTTATTCCATTGGGTTCAAGCTTCAAATCAAGTGATTTCTTCAAGGTAAATGGTTCCTCAACTTAGTGTCATCTTCCTTAAGTTCTAAGTGCTAAGATTTTCACAAAACTCATGGATAAAACAAATTTTGATTTTTAAAGTTTGGTTTGAAATGAAAGTAAATTTATGGGTTTTCGTTTGGGTTGGTTATGGCTGAGTTGAGGGTGTTTTTAACCTTGTTTTATCACTAAAATAACATAAAATGGTGGGTTTTTAGAGAAAACCCGAAATGGGTATTGTGGGTGATTTTAAGAATTGGAAATCTTGAGTTTTTGGTTGGGTTTTGAGTTTAAATGGTAGCTGGAGGTTTAGTAGTTTTGGATTGATGTTTATGGATGTTTAAAAGGTAGATTTTTATGCTAAATTCGCTGGTTGTGGATGCATGTAGTTTGAGACTGAAATTGTTACGTTTCGGGTGAAATTTGGGCTTGAATCGATATGTGTAGATGCAAGGTTGTTGAGTTCCGGGTTTTTGATGTGTTTGTGAGTGTATTAGTGTTCTAATGTTCGATTTTGGATTGCTCAAAACAGAGGAATTGGATTCGGGCTTTGTGGACGGAAATCAGGGTAGTTCGGAGGCTTGATTCGGCATCTCGGACATTGTTTGTGTGTTGGCAGGTGAGTGGATCGATTTTAAAAGCCTTAACGTGGTTAAGGGAAGGTTTTGGGAGTTTGGATTGAGCATGAAAGGCCAATCCAAGCTCGAGAGTAAGTTTTAAAGGTTTTATTCAATTAAATTGTGTTTTACGACTCTTATATGCAAGTTGAGCATGCTATGTTGTCACGTGTTGAATTGCATTATTATGCATGTTGAGATATGGGACTTGTGTTCATACTTGCATTGTGAGTACATGCCTTGCATGGAATTTTGGACTTGGTAAGTGGTTCAAGCATCGGTAAGGCTTGTGGTTGTGAATGAGTATATTGACACGTGTTTAGTGGTTACCGGATATAATTGATCGATCAATAGGATTAAAGTGCACTCGAGATAAAATTCGCGTGTGGCCTTAGTGATGTTAGATTCCACTAAGGAGGAGTACGGTGATGTGAGATTCCATCGGAAGTTATGTTTTTACTAGACGTGTAAGTACGGTGATGTGAGATTCCACCGGAAGTGTCTAGTGGGTTTGAGAAACTATTCGCATATCCGAGTAAAAAACGATGAATGTCAATATACCCATGAATGCTCTAATTCCCATTTTAAGCATGTTGTTGATTTCTTCTCGTATGTTTATGTTTATGCATTGTTGTTTACTTACTTGCGTTATGAGAACGAGAATGTGGTAAGCCTATGGTTTGTGGTTGCATTCGGTAAATGCACGACATTGAGTGTTCAAGCATGTGGAAATGATTTGGAAATGGTTTTGGTTTTCAAGCAAACTATGTTTTAAAACTGCATTGTTGTAGCTACCGTTTTGAACACTGCACACTAAGCTTAAACGCTCTCTTTTCCAACAATGCAGGCTCTTAGACCTTCAGAGTAGCCCGGGGAACAAGGGAGAATCCAGGGGAATTTGGTTTGCTCAAGTATGGTTTAGACTTCAATAACTAGTATAGAGCAATGGGATAGGACCTTTATGTTTGAAGTGTTGTTGGCATGTCCTTTTTGCTTAGTCAAGTTTGCTTAGATGTTTTGGGCTTGTATTGCCTTATGCCATGTTGATTTATGCTTTTTTTTGGCTTTTGGCTATGTTGGTGAATGCTATGTATGCATGTTTCCCTTTTAAATCTTATCTTGTTGGATGTTGCTTCGTTGAGTGTTTAAAATGCTTTGTATCTTTATCCATGGATGTTTTATGTTGTATTTGAGCTTGTATGATGCTTGAATGCTTGGTATGTGGCTTTTGTGTTGAGTCCTTGTGTTTTCGGCAGCAAAAATAAGTCTTGCAGTGCAGGGCGGTATCGATACGGTCCCTTGTTTGGACCCTATTTTGGGCAGGGCGTACCGATACGCGGGGGTGTATCGATACGCCAAAAGCTCTCTGGAAATTTGAGAAATTGACGAGATTTTGGCGTATCGGTACTGGTCCTGAGGGTATTGGTACGGTCTTTGTAACGCCCTGGTTTTGGGCCTAGATGTTTTAGACATCGGACCGGACCGGTCGAGAGCAGTTCGAATCGCGTAAGGTAATTTAAGGAAATCAAGGATCGGGATAGGATAAAAATGTGGTAAAAATTGCTAAAATCCTCTAAAAATATGTTTAAGAGCTTGGTCAAATCAATTTTTGAAAAAGAGTTTCGGAAGTGGTACATTTTGAGTAGTGACCAAATTGTAGAGTTTCGAAACAGTGGAAAATGTGATTTTTAAAGGAGAAGCCAAAATCTTAGAATCTTTAGGGAGCTTTAAGGCAATTTAGCCTTTCCTTAATATGACATGTGTTTAAAATGGTTTTAATTAAATAATTTTAATTGGTTTTTTATTTTATTTAATTAATTAAGTGGTTAGTTAGTGAGATTCCATCACGTAACTACCATCCTCTTCTCATTTTCAGCCAAACACAAATTTTAATTCATTTTCTCCAGAACTCCTTTCTTCCAAACACTCTCTCAATATTTCCTAAACAATTTTCAAGAAATCCTTTCAAGTTCTTCAAGTTTTGTGAAGCAAAAACTTGTCATTCATTGAGGAAAGTAAGGATTGGAGGTAAATCCCGTTCTCAACCTCTAATCAAGGTTCTTTATTGAAATTCCCAAGATCTTTAGCTTTTAATTAATGTTTTTGGTTGAGTTTTCATTATAGTTTTCATTTGAGATTGAAATCTTGCAAAAATAACATGAAAACCTTAATTTTCGGACTTGTTTTGTTAAGCTCTGCTTTAGATTGATTTTAATTGAGTTTTGTGTTGGTTAAAATATTGAAAAGAGGTTTTGTTGATATAGATCCCGAAATCCTTGAGATCCGTGAGTTTCATGTTAGTTCTGATTGAGTTTTTGAGGTGGAAAGGTGGAATCATGCTTGCTGGAGGTATAAGGATGAGTTAGGTTGTTTATTAGATGTGTTTTGATGTTTATAATTGATTGGAAGTGATGTATGATGGTTGGGCTTGGTTTAGGAAGCAATCGATTGAGTTTTCGGTTGTTTCAGATGAGTAAATTGGTGTAGTTTGGGTGAGAAACGAGTTTGTGTTTGGTTGCTGGTGTAGAAATGCATTTTAATGCATTTGGATCTCTGTTTTGATGATGTGAAAACAGAGGATCATGATCCGGGAGCAAACGAGGCGTTGTTGGAGGCTCTGGAAGAGTAATTTCGTGTCGGCGAGCGAGGCTTCGTGTATCGGTGAGTGGAGATGGATTTTCCTGCTTTGTAACGCTATGAGCGTGGTCTTGGGAGCTTAGTGTAAGTTTGAAACACTTAGCCAAGCTCAAGTGTAAGTGTATCAAAAGTCTCTCTCTCGAAAATGTGCTATGTTTGATGGAAATGCACTTGAGTTAATGTGGTTTTGTTTACTGTTTTAAAGCATGGTTAATGCTGGATTTTAATGCCATTATGTTAAAGATGCACTAGGCAAGTAATCCTTGGTTTCATGTGATAAATGCATATGATGTTAAGCATGTTTATGCTTGTGGAAAAGGCATTGTGTTTATGCTTGTAAAACAATGGATTATTGATGTTAAATGATTATATTGGCAAGTGATGAAAGTGGTTTTTGGTTATTTTAATCGGATATAGTTAGCCGGCTATAGGATTGGGTGCACCGTGAATAAAGTCACCTTGGATGTCGAGGGGTTGTGATTGTGTCGTAATCTCCAGCCAAGTACCCCTAACGATTGAGGCTAAGATCACCGCGGTGAATGGTTTAATCCCGTGTGTGAGTCTTGTGGTATGTGTCCCTTACTCTCGTTAGTGGAATTATACAACTACCGATGAGTGATGTCGAGGGGTTGTGATTGTGCCATTGAGTTCCACCAAGTGTAGTCTGGTAGTATGTATGAAGCGTGTGGGACAACATTTGTAATTCGCGTATCCGATTGTGTCGTTTGAGTTGGTTTTGGTATGGTTTGGGAATTAATCACTTGTAAGCTAATATAATGTCGCTGACTAATGGTTTAAGCATGAGATGCTTGTGAATTATGCTCGAATGCATGTGATGCTTGGTAAAACATGAGCAAAGGTTTATTTGATGTTTAAAGCGATGCATACGAACATGTCTTTCTTAAAAGTGCATTGATGCCTTTAGAGGGCATGTTTTAAGTAAAGGCATGTGTTGATAAATGGTGATTTTCCGGTTGTGTGAAATGCATTGATGAATGTTGTTTTAGCGATCCTCACTAAGCTTTGTGCTTACGCTCATTTGTTTCATCAATGAGGAGAATTAGGCTTTTGAGGTAGCAAGAAAGCAAGGGGAATCCAAGCACTTTGGTCTAGCAAAGTATGTGGTTTTACTTTGGTGTAATAAGAGGCAATGGGTGAGATTTCTACTCTTGGATGTTTGTAGATGATTTCAACTACCTTGAGCATGTTTGGTTGCTTATCTTTGGGTTGTAAATGGCCTTTGAGAATTGATTGGTGCTTGATTGTGGTTTTTAGCTTTACATAGTTTTGAAGACTAGGAAGCATGCCTAGAGTTTAAATGCTTGCATGAATGATGCTATGTTCAAGTTTGTGCTTCGTAATGTTGATCATGGATGTTTATACATGTTGTATGTATGTTGTAGCATAAATTGGATTGTTTTCGGAGGGGAATTTGAGAGAAAAACCAGCAAAATGTGAAGTTGCAGGGCAAGGCGTATCGAAACGCCCTTACCTGTTTCGAAACGGTGGCCTGGAATGGTCATGAGGTTTCGGAACGGGTAGGAACGTTCCGTAACGTTTTGCTAATGGAAAGCTGTGTTTCGATACGGGTTTCGGAACGCACCCGCGTATCGAAATGGTCAACCTAGTTTCGAAACGACCGTTTCGATAAAGGGTCTCGTGTTTCGAAACGCCCGACCGTTAGAATTGAATTTGAATTGTTCCAGTTTTCTGTTTTCTTACATTTTGGTCCTTGAGTTTTGAATGCTTAATTAAATGAGTTTGGATGATCTGTTTAAAATGAAATTTGACACGTTGGCATATTGTATGTGTAATTTTGGATTGGTAACTTTAAAACTCTATTAGTCCTTATAAAACTAGAAATTTACAAATTAGTCACTAAAAGTCATTTGTTTACAATTGAACCCCTAATTGAACTCTGATCGTTGTGTCGTTTCTTTCTAATGGTCTTGCTATTCACATAGGTTAATAATGTGCTTATAGAAAAGTTAAAAGAAAAAAAGGGTCGTTAATCAAGGTTGACTTTCACGAGTTGACTTTGGTTTTCCCCGTGTAATCTTTTTAGTTCGAGTCGGACGTCTAGGCCGGGCTAAGGGGGTTACATCTGTTGGTATCAGAGCTAGGTTACGAAATAATTGGGGATGTTGGTATGTGAAATTGATATGTATTGACGTATGTTGTTTGAAAAGCATGAATTTGGTTGAATTTTGGAGCTTATGCTATGTTCGATGGATGTGAATCGCATGTGAAGTGAGTATGATTGTATGTTGATGATTCGATGTTGATATGTGCTGATTTTGGATAATGGAAAGCATGGTGAACATGATGTGTCATTGTATGCTATGCTATGTTTGAGGGAAATCGGGATGCCCATTGCCTTATTACACTAATTAAATGTTTTTATAAACTTGGATCCTTGCTTGAGGCTGGCCTAAATGGTTTGTTTTGTTTATTTGTTATGCCTTGATAAAAATAGCACCATGGGTCCGAGGAGAGAGCTGAGGTCGAACACAATAGTGCCTCGGGACGACTAGGGTGAGCAAGGGGCTGATGTCCCTCATGATGGAAATTTACCTCCTCCGCCACCACCTGGAGGTGGGGAGCAGGAGCAGCAACACAGACATGCTGGTCTGGGTTTGGGTGATTTGGCGCCACTAGTTCAGGCGATCACTGGGGGCGTTTCAGGCCGTAGTAGCCGGAGCGCATGTACAGGCCCTTGTAGCTGGGCAGGTGGGCTTACCTTTGGAGAGGTTGAGGAGCCTAGGAGCTGTGGAGTTCTTTGGAATTTATCCTGAGGCGTCCGAAGCCTGGTTAGCAAGTACGATCCGTATCATGGATCAAATGGAATGCAACAACGTGCGCAAGCTGGGATGCGCAGTTTCTTTGTTGCAAGGCGATGCCTACAGCTGGTGGACGACTACCACTGCTGGTTTGGAACCCAATAAAGTGGATTGAGAGTATTTCAGAAGTGCCTTCAAGAGGAAGTATCTGAGGGTGAGATACTTGGACGAGAAGAAACGTGAGTTTATGTCTCTAGTTTAGGGCAACCTTACCGTGGCTGAGTACGAGGTCCAGTTCGTACGCCTGAGCCAGTATGCCACAGAGCTGATACCTAGTGAGAGGCACCGATATGATCGCTTCCGGTATGGGCTGGTACAGGAAGTCAAGACGTATATGTTGGCCGCGGATTACACCGACTTCGACGTGCTTGTGTGTCGAGCCAAAGACATCGAATAGAATCTGGGTTTTTCGTCTCGAGGTGTTGGTTCTAGCTCTAGGAAGAGAGCCGCTGAGTATAGTTCTGGTGGTGGATGGAACAAAAGAGGACGTGATAGAAGACATCAGCCTGAGGGGAGGCGAGGTGCTCCGGGTTGAGGCGGTCAGGTTTAGACAGGCTTAGTGAGGTCTGAGCAGCACACGTGCTGTACATGTGGATCAGGGGACCATCTGAGGCGAGATTGTCCTCGAGCAGCTAGAGAGGTCTAGGCTCCTTTGGTGGTGACAAGGAATTCATGTTGTAACTGTGGTTCCGCAGATCACATGAGGCGGGAGTGTCCTTTGTTGGCTGGTGGAGGCTAGGGACGTGCACCTGCTGTGGCAGCACCTCAGAGAGGCTGTGGGCGTGGGCGGGGGAATTTTCAGAGAAGAGACGAGAGCCAGAGAGGCATTGCACATGTGGTTACAGTTCGTCCTGAAGGAGGTGGTCCTACGAGGGTTTATGCTCAGTGCGAGGAGCGCAACGATACAGATGTTATCGCATGTACCTTTGTTCTTCAGTCTTTATCCTTGCTGACTTTGATTGATTCTGGATCCACGCATTCTTATATCTTGAGTGAGCATGCGCATTTTATTGATTTACCTGTTGAGTTGCTTAAAGTAGGAATGCAAGTGACTAGTTCTTTTGGTAAGACTGTAGTCACTAGGAAGTTGTATAGGAGATGCCCTTTGTCTGTGCAAGGTCATGTTTTTCTTGTGGATTTAATGGAGTTACCCTTCTACGGTTTCGATGTGATCCTTGGTATGGATTGGTTATCTGAGCATAGAGCTATGGTTGATTTTGATGTCAAACGGGTCACCTTAAAGCTTGCCGATGATTATGAAGTAGTGGTAGTAGGCGAGAACGTGAAATTCTTGTCGAATGTGATTTCGGTTTTGGAAGCAAACCGTATGATGAAGTTGAGTTGTGAGGCTTACCTTGCCTATGTGATCAATCCTGGAACCAGGGATGTGCGTGTGCAGAACATCTAAACCGTTCGCTATTTTCCAGGTGTCTTTCCAAAAGAATTGCATGGGTTGCCACCAAACAGAGAAGTTGAGTTTGGTATCGAGTTGTACGAGAATACGACTCCAGTGTCAATTGCTCCTTATCGCATGGCACATAAAGAGCTGAAGGAGTTGAAAACGCAACTGCAAGAGTTGTTGGATCGAGGATTCATCCAACCGAGTGTGCCACCTTGAGGTGCACCGGTCTTGTTTGTGAAGAAGAAAGATGAGACAATGCGGATGTGCATAGATTATCGACAACTGAACAAGTTGACGGTCAAGAACAAGTATCCCTTGCCTAGGATCGATGATCTCTTTGATCAGTTCCGAGGAGCCTCAGTGTTTTCCAAGATAGACTTAAGGTTAGGATATTACCAGCTGAAGGTGAAGGATGTGGACGTACCTAAGACAACTTTTAGGACAAGGTACGGACATTATGAGTTCTTGGTGATGTTGTTTTGTTTGACCAATACGCCTGCTGCTTTCATGGACATGATGAATCGTGTATTCCATGAATTTTTGGATCAGTTTGTGGTGGTTTTCATCGATGATATCCTTGTGTATTCGCGTACCGAGGAGGATCATGATAGACACTTGAGAATCGTTTTGCGAGGGTTGTTGGAGAATCAGTTGTATGCCAAGCTAAGTAAGTGTGAGTTTTGGCTTAAGGAGGTGGTCTTTCTTGGACATATTGTATCATCTGAGGGTATTCGCGTTGATCCGCACAAAGTAGAGGCCGTGATGAGTTGGAAGGTGCCTAAGTCGGTAACAGAGGTACGAAGTTTCCTTGGTTTAGCTAGGTATTACTGTAGGTTTGTCAAGGGTTTTTCGAAGATAGTTGCACCTTTGACCAAGTTGTTGCAGAAGAATGTTCACTTTGAGTGGACAGATGCGAGGCATCAAGCTTTTGAGAAGCTGAAGAAAGCTTTGACGCAAGCTCCTGTTCTGATTCAACCTGAGTCTGGTAAGGAGTTTGTGGTATATAGTGATGCGTCCATTGTTGGTTTGGGTTGCGTGTTAATGCAGGAAGGTAAGGTAGTAGCCTATGCATCTAGGCAGTTGAAAGTGCATGAGCGTAACTACCCTACTCACGATCTTGAGCTTGCGGCTGTGGTGTTTGCCCTGAAGATCTGGAGGCATTACCTGTACGGTGAAAACTGTGTTGTGTTCACGGATCATAAGAGTTTGAAGTATCTCATGTCTTAGAAGGAGTTGAATTTTAGGCAACGTCGCTGGGTGGAGTTGCTTAAGGATTATGATCTAACGATCGAGTATCACTCGGGCAAGGCCAATGTTGTGGCTGATGCTTTGAGCCGGAAAGTGGCCGTGGAGTTAAGGGCGATGTTTGCTCGTTTGAGCATATCGCGTGATTATGGTCTTATTGCTGAGTTGCAAGTGAAACCATCTCTGATTCAGTTGATCAAGGATAAGCAGTTGCTTGATGATTCCCTTGTTTCGCATGTTCAGGACATTGTGGAGGGTAGAATTTCAGATTTCAGTTTTAGTGATGACGGTGTTCTGTGTTTTGAAAGTCGAATAGTGGTGCCAGATGATGTTGAGTTGAGCCACACTATTCTGACTGAATCTCAAGTAGTCCTTTTGCTATGCATCCTGGTATTACAAAGATGTATCGTGATTTGAAAGATGGGTACTATTGGGTGGGGTTGAAAAAGGACGTGGCTGAATTCGTTAGTAAGTGCATGGTGTGTCAGCGGGTGAAAGCTGAGCATCAGGTTCCTTCTGGGTTGTTGCAGCCTTTGAGAATCCCAGAATGGAAGTGGGAGAGAATTACTATGGATTTTGTGTCTGGGTTTCCGTTGTCACCGTCAAAGAAGAATTTGGTTTGGGTGATTGTTGATCGGCTCACGAAATGTGCACATTTCTTGCCGGTGCATACTACGTATACCCTGGATAAGTTGGCTGAGTTATACATTGGTGAGATTGTGCGGTTGCACGGTGTGCCAAAGTCCATTGTGTCCGATAGGGATCCGAGGTTTACAACGCGATTTTGGGAATGTTTGCATCAAGCCTTGGGTACACGGTTGAATTTCAGTACTTCTTATCATCCTTAGACGGATGGACAGTCGGAACGTGTGATCCAAGTGCTTGAGGACATGTTGAGATGCTGCGTGAAACATTTTCAAGGCTCTTGGGAGAAGCACTTTCTGTTGGTTGAGTTTGCGTATAATAATAGTTACCAGGCAAGTATTCAAATGGCTCCATACGAGGCTTTGTATGGGAGAAGATGTAGAACCCCTCTCTGTTGGGCAGAAGCTGGGCAAAAGTTGGTTTCGATGCCAGCTATGTTAAAGGGAACCACCGAGAAGGTGAAGCTCATTTGTGAGCGTTTGAAGGCAGCATCGGATAGGCAAAAGTCTTACGCGGACCTGAAGCGTAAAGAGATTGAGTTCGCGGTTGGCGAACGTGTGTTTTTGAAAGTATCACATTGGAAGAAGGTGATGAGATTTGGACGTAAGGGTAAGCTTATCCCAAGGTTCATTGGACCTTACGAGGTTGTGGAGCATATTGGTTCTGTGGCATATCGGTTGAGATTGCCTACAGAGTTGGAAAAGATACATGATGTGTTTCATGTCTCTATGTTACAGAGGTACAGATCGGATCCTTCGCATGTGATGCCTGTTGAGGAGATATAGTTGAATCTGGATTTGTCATATGATGAGGAACTAGTGAGGGTTCTGGATTTGAGCAGTAAAGTTTTTCATGGCAAGATGATAGAGCTAGTGAAGGTGTTGTGGCGACACCGAGGAGTTGAGGAGGCCACGTGGGAAAGCAAGGCGGACATGCTGAAACAGTTTCCGCACCTTTTTCCTTCAGGTAAAATTTCGAGGACGAAATTTCCTAAGTGGGGGAGAGTTGTAACGCCCTGGTTTTGGGCCTAGATGTTTTAGACATCAGACCGGACCGATCGAGAGCGGTTTGAATCGCGTAAGGTGATTTAAGGAAATCAAGGATCGGGATAGGATAAAAATGTGGTAAAAATTGCTAAAATCCTCTAAAAATATGTTTAAGAGGTTGGTTAAATCAATTTTTCAAAAAGAGTTTCGGAAGTGGTACATTTTGAGTAGTGACCAAATTGTAAAATTTCAAAACTGTGGAAAATATGATTTTTAAAGGAGAAGCCAAAATCTTAGAATCTTTAGAGAGCTTTAAGGCAATTTAGCCTTTCCTTAATATGACATGTGTTTAAAATGGTTTTAATTAAATAGTTTTAATGGGTTTTTTTTATTTAATTATTTAAGTGGTTAGTTAGTTAGATACCATCACGTAACTACCATTCTCTTCTCATTTTCAGCCAAACACAAATTTTAATTCATTTTCTTCAGAATTCCTTTCTTCCAAACACTCTCTCAATATTTCTTAAACAATTTTTCAAGAAATCCTTTCAAGTTCTTCAAGTTTTGTGAAGCAAAAACTTGTCATTCATTGAGGAAAGCAAGGATTGGAGGTAAATCTCGTTCTCAACCTCTAATCAAGGTTCTTTATTGAAATTCCCAAGATCTTTGGCTTCTAATTAATGTTTTTGGTTGAGTTTTCAATATAGTTTTCATTTGAGATTGAAATCTTGCAAAAATAAGATGAAAACCTTAATTTTTTGACTTGTTTTGTTAAGCTCTGTTTTAGATTGATTTTAATTGAGTTTTGTGTTGGTTAAAATTTTGAAAAGAGGTTTTGTTGATATAGATCCCGAAATTCTTGAGATCCTTGAGTTTCATGTTAGTTCTAGTTGAGTTTTTGAGGTGGAATGGTGGAATCATGCTTGCTGGAGGTATAAGGATGGGTTAGGTTGTTTATTAGATGTGTTTTGATGTTTATAATTGATTGGAAGTGATGTATGATGGCTGGGCTTGGTTTAGGAAGCAATCGATTGAGTTTTTGGTTGTTTTGGATGGGTAAATTGGTTTAGTTTAGGTGAGCAACGAGTTAGTGTTTAGTTGCTGGTGTTGAAATGCATTTTAATGCATTTGGATCTATGTTTTGATGATGTGAAAACAGGGGATCTTGATCCGGGAGCAAACGAGGCGTTGTTGGAGGCTCCAGAAGAGTGATTTTCATGTCGACGAGCGAGGCTTCACGTATCGGTGAGTGGAGATGTATTTTCCTGCTTTGTAACGCTATGAGCGTGGTCTTGGGAGCTTAGTGTAAGTTTAAAACACTTAGCTAAGCTCAAGTGTAAGTGTATCAAAAGTCTCTCTCTCGGAAATGTGCTATGTTTGATGGAAATGCACTTGAGTTAATGTGGTTTTGTTTACTGTTTTAAAGCATGGTCAATGCTGGATTTTAATGCCATTATGTTAAAGATGCACTAGGTAAGTGATCCTTGGTTTCATTTGATAAATGCATATGATGTTAAGCATGTTTATACTTGTGGAAATGGCATTGTGTTTATGCTGGTAAAACAATGGATTATTGATGTTAAATGATTATATTGGCAAGTGATAAAAGTGGTTTTTGGTTACTTTAATCGGATATAGTTAGCCGACTATAGGATTGGGTGCACCGTGAATAAAGTCGCCTTGGATGTCGAGGGGTTGTGATTGTCGTAATCTCCATCCAAGTACCCTAACGATTGAGGCTAAGATAACCGCGGTGAATGGTTTAATCCCGTGTGTGAGTCTTGTGGTATGTGTCCCTTACTCTCGTTAGTGGAATTATACAACTACCAATGAGTGATGTTGAGGGGTTGTGATTGTGCCATTAATCTCTATCACGGGTGTTGAGGGGTTGTGATTGTGTCATTGATCTCCACCTTGTGTAGTCCGGTAGTATGTATGAAGCGTGTGGGACAACGCTTGCAATCCGCGTATCCGATTGTGTCATTTGAGTTGGTTTTTTTATGGTTTGGGAATTGATCACTTGCAAGCCAATATAATGTCGTTGACTAATGGTTTAAGCATGAGATACTTGTGAATTATGCTAGAATGCATGTGATGCTTGGTAAAGCATGAGTAAAGGTTTATTTGTTGTTTAAAGTGATGCATACGAACATGTGTTTTTTAAAAGTGCATTGATGCCTTGAGAGGGCATGTTTTAAGTAAAGGCATGTGTTGATAAATGGTGATTTTCCGGTTGTGTGAAATGCATTGATGAATGTTGTTTTAGCGATCCTCATTAAGCTTTGTGCTTACGCCCATTTGTTTCATAAATGCAGAGAATTAGGCTTTTGAGGCAGCAAGAAAGCAAGGGGAACCCAAGCACTTTGGTCTAGCAAAGTATGTGGTTTTACTTTGGTGTAATAAGAGGCAATGGGTGAGATTTCTACTCTTGGATGTTTGTAGATGATTTCAACTACCTTGAGCATGTTTGGTTGCTTATCTTTGGGTTGTAAATGGCCTTTGAGAATTGATTGGTGCTTGATTGTGGTTTTTAGCTTTACATAGTTTTGAAGACTAGGAAGCATGCCTATAGTTTAAATGCTTGCATGAATGATGCTATGTTCAAGTTTGTGCTTCGTAATGTTGATCATGGATGTTTATACATGTTGTATGTATGTTGTAGCATAAATTGGATTGTTTTCGGAGGGGAATTTGAGAGAAAAACCAGCAAAATGTGAAGTTGCAGGGCAAGGTGTATCAGAACGCCCCTACCTGTTTCGAAACGGTGGCCTGGAATGGTCATGAGGTTTTAGAACGGGTAGGAACGTTCCGGAACGTTTTGCTACTGGAAAGCTATGTTTCGATACGGGTTTCGGAACGCACCCGCGTATCGAAATGGTCAACCTGGTTTCGGAACGACCGTTCTGATATAGGGTCTCGTGTTTCGAAACGCCCGACCGTTGGAATTGAATTTGAATTGTTCCAGGTTTCTATTTTCTTACGTTTTGGCCCCTAAGTTTTGAATGCTTAATTAAATGAGTTCGGATGATCCGTTTAAAATGAAATTTGACATGTTGGCATATTGTTTGTGTAATTTTGGATTTGTAACTTTAAAACTCGATTAGTCCTTATAAAACTGGAAATTTACAAATTAGTCCCTAAAAGTTATTTGTTTACAATTGAACCCCTAATTGCACTCTGATCGTTGTGTCGTTTCTTTCTAATGGTCTTTCTATTCACATAGGTTAATAGTGTGCTTCTAGAATAGTTAAAAGAAAAAAAGGGTCGTTAATCAAGGTTGACTTTCACGAGTTGACTTTGGTTTTCCCCGTGTAATCTTCTTAGTCCGGGTCGGATGTCTAGGCCAAGCTAAGGGGGTTACAGTCTTCGTAGTTGACCATGGAAAAGTTTACCGTTGAGAGCGTATCGATATGGTCTTCTAGCGTATCGATACTGTCTCCCTAGGTTGACTTTGGGGTGTTGACCAATGTCCAGGCGTATCGATACGGTCTTCTAGCGTACCGATACAACCTGTTATAAAAGCTAAAAAGGGAGTCTTAATTGTCTGTTTCGCGTGTTTTGTATCCATGTGTGTTTTCCGCTGCGTGTGATCTCACATAAGATATAATTAAAGCATCTAGACAAGATAAGTTTAAAAGAAATTTTTTAGGGTTGCTAATCGGAGTGGAGCCTTAACGGGTTTCACTTCGGTTTTCCCCGTGTAACCCATTTGATGCGGTCTGGAGGCTAGGTCGGGTCAAAAGGGTTATATTTGTTGGTATCAGAGACTTGGTTTCGCCTAGGTTCGTTGAGTTTTCGCAAGCCGTAAGGTAAGTGAGGTAAGTTTTATGGTGTAAGCTTGTTGATTGTGATTGCACGGTTATTGTAAGCATGCTTGTGGCTATCTTTGTGTTGGTTGAGAAATAGTTAGAGGCACCCATTGCCAGTATACTATTATTGTAAGTGATTTTATGTTTAAGGACTTGAGCACCTTGGACCTTGTTCCTTGCTGACCCCAAATCATTTCACTTGTTGTGTT
Organism: Hibiscus trionum; assembly: GCA_030270665.1. NCBI lineage: Eukaryota > Viridiplantae > Streptophyta > Magnoliopsida > Malvales > Malvaceae > Hibiscus > Hibiscus trionum. The sequence goes on from BSYR01000011.1 coordinate 24,192,968, forward strand.
TGTTGTTTAGCTTTGCATCTGTTAGCATGATGATCTTAAGAAAGAAAATATTTTGATTTCCAAAGAACTAGAAAAGAAAAATGATTTTGGAAAATCAAAGTTTTATCAAATACAATCTAGTGCCCCTAGATTTGTGAACGGTAAATGTTTTAGAAGTATTTGGGTTCCAAAAGGACTAAGTACTTCAACTAAAAGGGATGAAATTGAAAAATGGATTCCTAAGGGGACAAAATTTTGTGCTACTAATGTCTATGGATCCAAAGCAATTTGGATACCAAAAATTACTTGATTATCTTTTGCTAGGTGTGATGGAGAGTGATCAACAAGTCAAACATTGAGGGGGAGCTCCATGCACACAAGGACGAACACTTGAAGAAGAAAGGCTTCACATCCTCCCTTGGGTTCAAGTGTGGTAAAATCTAGTTGTTCTTGCTATTTGATTTATTTTCATTTATTTCAACTAGATGATCATATATGTTGAACTAACATTTTTTATGATGATTTGAGTAAGGGGGAGCCATTTTAAAACCAAACATCTCGATTTTTCAAAATTTTAACCTCTATTGTTGTTTTTTAGCTTAAAAGTCCTTTAAATTCTTTTTGATATAACAAAAAGGGGGAGAAAATGGTTTGAAAAATTGAATTTTCAAATGAATAAGGGGGAGCTTTAATTGATTTCAAGTCTAAATTCTCTTATTCTAGTTTTATTTCACAAAAGGGGAGAAATCTCAAACAATTTTTCAAGTTAGTTTTATTATATCAAAAAGGGAGAGATTGTAGAACTAATGATTTGATATAATAATTGGAAAATGTTTTGGACTAATTTGAAAAGAATTTAAAACATGTCCTTAAGTCCAAACAACTTGAAAATATGTTTGGGGCATTTAAAAAGGTTTTTGGCAAAGTTTTTCATGCTTTAAAATAGCCAAAATTGAATTTTCAGGTTGCCCGTACCGATACGGTGTACCCTGTATCGATACCTTTTTGCCCAGATTTTGTCACTGCCAGACTTGAATTTTCCAGGTTACCCGTATCGATACGGTCCTCTAGCGTACCGATATGACCTATTATAAAAGCTAAAAAGAGAGTCTTAATTGTCTGTTTCTCGTGTTTTGTATCCATGTGTGTTTTCCGCTGCGTGTCCTCTCACATAGGATATAATTAAAGCATCTATACAAGATAACTTTAAAAGAAATTTTCTAGGGTTGCTAATCAGAGTGGAGCCTTAACGGGTTTCGCTTCGGTTTTCCCCGTGTAACCCATTCGATGCGGTCTGGCGGCTAGGCCAGGTCGAGGGGGTTACATTAATAGTGATGAAGTGGCGATCTACGATGGTGACGTGGCAGTACACGTGGGATGATGACATGGCGGAGGGGGCTGAATTGATTATTTTAACCGAATTCGAAGGCATAATTGATTTTAATTAAAAGTTCGATAACTTACTTAATCTTTAAGCTAGAAAAATAAAAAATATTAATGATCATCAATTTGATGTGGAAAAGTGAAAGCAAATTTGAGTTTTATTGTTATTCTAATACAAGGTTGATTCTACTGAAAATTTGTTTAATGAATGATAATACTCAGACTGACGAAGTTGAAGACTTTTTCGATGAAAATGTTTAATTTTTTAATACTTTATAAACACATTTTTATTAAATTTTTATATTTAAATTTTTTCGTTTTATAATTTTTAATACATTTTAAACTTTCATATAATTTTTATTTTTAATAATTTTTGAATATTTTATTTATTTTATTAACTTTATGGATTTTTATAAAAGAAAATTGAAGATTATTTTGATATTTTGTGAGAGTCCTCACTTTGCTTATTTTTAAAATTAGCAGAGACCTAAAGGATATTTACACCAATTTGTTAATTGATTTTTCATATATTTCATTTGTAAAAGTTCAACTCAAAAAACCAAATTATTTATCCAATTTTATTCAAAAACTAAATAAATCGATTAAATCAACTTGAAATTTAAACAAATTATTTTTCTAGTCTTAATATTTTTAAATTTTAATAATTCCTAAATTCTTATTTTTTAACTTAAATATTAAATAAGTTATCGAACTTTTAATTAAAATCAATTATGCTCCTGAACTTGGCAAACAAATCAATTATGCCCTCGAATTCGGTTAAAATAGTCAATTTAGCCCATCCGCCACGTCATCATCCCACGTACGCTGCCACGTTAGCATCATGGACCACCATATTAGCATCGTGGACCGCCACATCATCACCGTTAACTACCACGTCAATATTGTAACGGTCAACGTCAGTCAAAGGGTTAATTTTTAATCGATTTCGCGGACTGAAGAATTACATTAGGCGCGTTTTTCGACGAGAGATAAAATTGATTTTTTAAGTCAAACTTAGGAACAAAAGTAACCATTTAGCCATAAAAACATTCTATTTATCTTCGAGACATAATGCAGAATTCATCAACGTATAGACATGAAGTAAGTTCATTCTTTGTCAAACATATACTAGTTAGATTCTATTTTGAGTAATTGACTTTCATGCTAAAATAAGGCTTTTTTTGTGATAATTTATTAGTCATACATCTAATAGAGAATCAAATCTTTCATGCAAGGACAAAACATATAGAAGTCATTATTATTATATTCGCGAGAATACAGTGATGGAGAGATTAAAATGGTGCCAACAAAGACGGGTGAATAATTTGCAGACATATTCATAAAGAGTTTAAGTATAGTAAAGTTTAAGAAATTTAGAGTAACACATGAAATGATCTACAAATCATCTAGAGAGAAGCCGATGAAAGGGAATGTTAAATATTCATTAACATCTCTATCTTTCTAGATAATTCTTAATACTTATCTATATATTTGTAAAAATAATAATACAAGGATATGTGTAGAAATATCTATAAAACAATTTAGATATTTATTATATTTAATTATTATGTCAAAAAATTTCATAAAAATATCTTGATATTTGTAAGAGTAATGGATAAGATGTTGATATGTGTAACAATCTAAAGAGCACTAAACTTTCTAAATAATGGTTGACTTTAAAAAAAAAAAACTCTCTAAATAATGGTAGAAGATCGGGGTGTGCAAAAAAATTTGATCCGATCCGATTGATCTGATCCGGTTATTTGTTGAATCGATTTGAAATTTTGGATATTCGATCTATTTTTTATTTTTCGGATAATTTAGATCTGATATCTGAAAATTTCGGATTGGATACAGATAGTTATTTCACATTTGGATTGAATATCAGATTATCCGATATCCGAAAATTCAATTTTTTATAGGTATGTATCTTGTTATATTCAATATTTTTACTTGTTATATATGAAAAATTAAAATTTTCATGGATACAAATATTGTTATATTCAACAATTTGTTGATTGTTATATTCGAAAACCTAATTTTTTTATGGATAGGACCGTCAAATTTAAAAAATAATCAAATAAAGTCATAAATTTAAGATATCCGATCCTAAAATTTAGATTTTCATATCTCTATTTTTTCTAATCAAGTATGGATCGCTATTTAAGTGAATCAAATTTTTCGGATATTAAAATTCCGGATCGAATCCGATATTCGAAAATGAACACCCCTAGTAGAAGCATTCATTTTTTGTAAGATAAAAAGAGATAACCCAAATTTTAAGCTTTTCCTCATAAATATAGGGATGACAATTTAATTCGGACCCGACGAGTCCCGACCCGACCCTATAAGGACGGGATTTTTTTATAAATTTTTTGGGTTCGAGGTGGGGCGACTTTAGAAAGAAACAAAGTTGAGTCGTGGCAGGTTCGGGTTTGGGGTGAGAATTCCCCAACCCGATACATATATATTTTATATTTTTATATATTATATTTAATATTTTTATTATTTTTTTCTGGGGCGGGTCGGGTTTAGTCGGGTTTTTACTAAAAAATTGGGGTCAAGTCGAGATCGGGTTATGATTTTATTAGGTCGGGGCAGGGCGGAAATAAAATATATTAAAGTCGGGTCGAGTTAGGGCAGGGCGGGAGATTTAAATTTCAAGTCGGGGTCGAGTGGCCAAAAACCCGCCCCGCCCCGTTGCTATCCCTACATAAATATTATAAACTGATTTTGACAATTTGGGGTTCTTTTTTCGGCTTAATAACCAAATAGGTGCCCAAACTATGTTTGTGGATCACTTTTGGTGCCTAAACTATTTTTAGCTCTAAATAGGTGTCTAAAATTTTAATTTTAGTCATTTTAGGTGCCTAACCGTTAATAAAAAAATCGTTAGCCAATTAAAATGTAACAAGTGGCATGTTTTAATTTTTAATTTCTTTTAATTAATTTTTAAATGAAATTCAAAATTCATTTTTTTTAAAAAAATTGAAAGTTTTAAATCTTTACAAAACAGTCTCAAATCCCTAACCCAAAACCCAAAATCCTCAAATTATTGTCACTGTCGCCGTTTACTGCCTCACCGGAGACCACCAATACCGCCGCCGAACCACAACGGTCGTTTCCCCCAACCACCCATCGCCGATAACTGATGGTATGTGTGCTGACGATTTCTTTTTCGCGATTTTGGCTTCTTTCGACGTTAGGAAGCCGATCGACACACTTACCGCCGATTACCGACGATGGGTGGTTGGGGGAAATGATCGTGGTGTTTCGTCGACGGATATGGGGGCGGCGGCGTGACCATCAACAGCGGAATCGGCTGGGGAAGTTAGGGATTTCGAATTTGGGGCTATTTTGTGAGTTTTCGGAAATTTAGGGTTTTTTTAAATTAAGTTAAAAAGTAAATTAAATTAAAAAAGAAATAAAATAAAACAATATTTTTTAATAAAAATAACGGTAGTTAACGGTTAAGCACCTAAAATGACCAAAATTAAAACTTTAAGCACCTATTTAGAGCTAAAAATAATTTAGGCACTAAAAGTGATCCACAAGTTTAGACACCTATTTGGATATTAAGCCTTATTTTTTCGGATGATCTCATATTTTATTGATGAAATATTCGACTCTCTTTGTGCTTCACATACGTGGGTGATTCAACATATACTCGTTATAGTCATACAAATTTTACATATATATCAATGATTAATGACATGATTCAAAAGAAAATATATAATATAAAATTCCTCCAAATTTTACATATATTAATGACTAATTACATGATTCGAAAGAAAAATATGAAATATAAAATATCACCAACTTCGGTATTTGAACACAGTCAAATAGTGTCATACCTCATTTTTTTTCCTTATCTTTATTTTGTTATTATTATTATTATTATTATTATTATTATTATTATTATTCCCTTTATTATTATTAGGGTACACTACATCGGTAACCACCAAACTATTTAGGAATAATTATTTTGACCACCGAACTAGGCAACTCGTCAATCAGACTACTAAATTTATTAAATTGGCCTATTTTGACTACCACCGTTAAAAACTAACGGAGGGGTGACGTGACAGTTAACAAAATTTGTAAAATTATACATTTGGTCTTTATTATTTACCTATTATATCAATTTGTAAAACTAGGTTTGTACCCAAACCAGCCTCCTTCGTTCCACGCCTCCACCACCACTGTCACTAGCGGCGCCCCACAAAATGGTTTACAGATTAGAATAAAAAATTTGGTCCATATTACTCGAGATGATGAATGGGAGTCTCCAGTAGTTTTCTCTGTTAAAGCCTCTCCACCCACATTTGAGACTAGTTAGATCAGTGCATTATGTTATATTAACCATTAGCAAGGAATTAACTATTTTGGCGATGGCTGTACAGTTTTTGTTTTACACATTTGCATCGACATTATTCGTTACAGGCTGTACATAAAAGAAGAGGGGATAAGATACTAATATCCTCTACAGTGAGGTCGATGTTAAGGTAGTTCATTTCAGGAGTTCACCTGCAGATTGAGAAGAATTAAGAATGTATATCAATTATCAAGTACCTACATAATAGTTGGATTACCTTATTTCGTGCTTGAAAAAAATGTGTGTGGTAGTGAAATCTTTAACCCTTCAATGGTTTGATGGTGGATTGTCATTATAACTGAAAGTCATGTAAGTTTGATTTTTTAACACGATCAAGAACTCTGCAATGGCTAATCCTCGACAATATCTATCCATTACATTACCTGTAAGTGCTAAACATCTTATATTAATACAAAATAACCACGTTGACTTTAATTTAAGAATTTCCAGTAATTGTTGTAAATAATAGTAATACAAAACAAAATCAAAGCCCAATTTCATTCAAAAACAGAAACACTTAAACCTAATGACCTCTCCTGAAATCTCAGAAACCTCACATTTATCGAAAAAACCACGGCAGCGTGACGGGGATCCGCCGGGAGCCTCCCTTCAACCACCAGGACCGTCAGCAACCATGAATGGTAACCAGCCTATCTCGGCTCCTGCCTCCTACAAAGATAAGGTAATTGACTCCCATGGTGATGCTTGTGATGAGGATTTATTCCTGATTGAAGATGATGATATCGAACTCCTCGAGGAAGATGTTTGTCTAAGTGTTGTTGATGGCATCCCGACAATCGATTTCTCTGACCGTGTGCAGAATCTGGCAATTAAAAGTATGGATCTCGCTTTGGTAGTCAAAGTTCTCGGTCGTAGAATTGGTTTTAATACTCTCTGCAATCAGATCTTTAGCCTCTGGACACCAGCCTACCCCTTGAAACTAATTGGTATTGAAATGACTATTTCCCCGTCAAATTTGCTGCTCGGAGCGATTACCTCAATGTTCTCACCGATGGACCATGGACAGTTTTCGGCCACTATCTCATTGTCGAGCCATGGTCTACAAATTTAAGCACTAGCCAATCCCATCCCAGCCGTATCATGACTTGGATTCGTCTCCCTGGATTGCCAATCACCTATTACAAATGGAGCTTCCTGGAAGCCATCGGTTCTCAGATCGGATCAGTGGTTAAAATTGATTTTCAAACCGATAACGGTAATCGTGGAAGTTTTTCCATACTGGCCGTTAAAATTAATCTTCGACATCCTCTTGTCTCTAAAATCCTGGTCAATGGCAGAGTGCAAGTTGTTGAGTTTGAATCCTTGCCTGTGGTTTGCTGCGAATGTGGTACATACGGCCACACCCAAGAATTATGCCCAAAGTTGCACCCTTCTTTTGATACACAACCTGCGGATATCCCAGTCACCTCTCCCGTTGCTCCCGCTCCTCCTTAGGAGCCCTTTGGCCTGTGGATGGTTGTTGAAAGGAGGAGTCGCCGCTCTTCTAAGTCCAATCCTCCTCCTCCCAAACCTGCCCCTAGTTTTCTAGGTAATTCTACCCGTTTTAATCCCATTTTTAATGTGGATGAGGATGATGCCCTTGCTCCCCAGTTTGACCCCTCTTTGGCTAATCCTAACGACCAAAATGTTGCACCTGATGACATCGTCAACCCAGACCTTTCACGTATGGCCCAGCCTTCGGGCAAGGAGAATGTGCCTCGTGGTGCAGATAAAGCTAAGTTGAAGTCCAAGCAGTCGTTGGCTATCAAAAAGTCCACAACCTTGGTGCTTAATCCTCGTAATGTGAATATCCCTTCTTTGCGACTTCTTGGTAATTCTGTGGCCACTTCTAGTCGATTGCCAAAGACTAGGGATTCACAAGCTGCACCTAATACAAGCAAGCACACAACGGTCACTTTGGAAGTCGACTCTCATCCGACTCTTCCTATTATTGTTGTCTCGCGTCTGCCTTTACCTAATGTAGCAGGGAAATCTTCTAGCGAGGATACTTCTGCTAGTTCTAACCAAGCCATTAAACGTAACTCTTCAATGGCTCTTGGAATGTCGACTTCAATTATTTTCCAGTGTTCTGCTAGCTCTCCCTCAGCTTTCGGATGATCGTTCGGACATGGTTGAATGATTTCTTCCTTGATCCTAGATATACTTTTATGATGAAGGCCAAAATCATTGTGTGGAATGCTCAGGGATGCGAAAGTGGAAAGTTTATTCGCTTTGCTAAACAATATCTACGTGATCATCGTCCTGATGTCTTTGTTTTTGTTGAAACTCGTGTGAGTGGTGAATCTGCTTCCAAAGCGATTGAGTCTCTTGGGTTTTCTAGCCCTTTTCGCGTAGAGGCGGCTGGGTTCTCTGGAGGGATTTGGCTATGTTGGTTCGATAGCATCTCTGTTGACATTATTTCATGTCACTTTCAGTTTATTTTGTGTAGAATCACTGATTCGTGTACATCATCTTCCTGTCTAGCCACATTTTGTGTACGCTAGTTCTAATTACATGAGTCGTCGCGCTCTATGGACTTATCGGCGCGACATTCACGAACAAATCTCTGAGCCATGGGTTATCCTTGGTGACTTTAATGCTACCTAGCTCCTGGTGATCGTAAAGGTTGTGCCATCTCTTCTCAGCCTGACCCTAATTTTTAGGATTTTGTTTTTTACTACAGCCTCAATGATCTCGATTTTCAAGGGCCTGAGTTCACTTGGTATAAAGGGCCTATAGTTGTCCGTCTTGATCGAGCCTTTTGTAACGATCGTTGGCTCAATCAATTCCTACATCTACTGTGCAACATCTGCTCCGAATGAAGTCGGATCATCGTCCAATATAGCTTTCTCCAAATCCGTCTACAAGTTCTACTCGCAGCAAGCATTTCCGATATTTTGCTGGCTGGGCCTTGCATGCTGATTTCAATCACTTTGTTCAGAATAATTGGCAGCCGTCTTTGTCCCTCAAAGAGACAATTGCTTCTTTTTCCACTGTTGCTGCCCAATAGAACATCTCAGTCTTTTGGAGTCTCGGCCGAAGGAAAAAATCTATCATGGCTCGCCTCCGTCGTATACAACACTACCTTGATCAAAGGCGCACCTCTAATATGATCAAGCTCGAAGCCAAATTATTAGAGGAGCTTGAGATTGTCCTAGAACAAGAAGAAATATTATGGAAACAAAAGTCTTGTTCCGATTAGGTCCAACTTGGTGATAGAAACACCAAGTATTTTCATTCCTTAGATATGAGAAGGAAGCGACGTGCCATGATTTCGATGCTCAAGTTTGATGGTGTAGACTGGTGTTCCGATCATGAATTTTACGTGAGGAGGCTGCTTCTTATTTCGGCAAATTGTTTGAAGTTAGGGACGTGCCCCAGGGTTCATTCCCGTATACACATTGCTTTCCTCCGCTTCTTCAAGCAAAGCTTGTCTGCTCTGGATCGCATTCCCTCCCCGGAGGAGATCAAAGATGATCTTTTCTCGATGGCTCCCCTCAAGTCGCTAGGTATCGACGGGCTTCATGCTCATTTCTTCCAACATAATTGGAATGTTGTTGGTCCATCCATTTGTGCCATTTTTAAACATTGTGCACTTCATAGCATGCATCAGAATAGGCTTTAAGAATTTAATTTTAAAATAGAGAACCAAATTCTTCTATGCTTTGATTCGAGACCTTAGTCGGAATTTAGTAACTAATGTTATTTCTAAAATAAATTTACCGATTTATTTCTAAAATTTAATTATACTTGATTCTTTAAGAAATAATAACTTTAAGTTATTTCTCTTTCCAAAATAAATTCACCAATTTATTTCAAGGTTGAATCATTCTAGATTCTCACGAAATTAAATTCAACGATTTATTTCCCTTAACAAGTTAGAATCAACACATGATTCTAGTACAGAAATAAATTTAATGATTTATTTCCTTTACACAAAATGAATCGTATTTGATTCTTACGTGAATAAATTCAATGATTTATTTTTCTTAACAAGTTAGAATCAACGCATGATTCTAGCATAGAAATAAATTTAATGATTTATTTCCTTTTACAAAAATTGTATCATACTTGATTCTTACGGAAATAAAATCAATGATTTAATTTTTCCCGCAACCTTAGAATCATACAAGATTCTCTTGAAAATAAATTCAATAATTTATCTTCTTTTCCAAAATTAGAATCAACACAAGATTCTAACGAAGAAATAAATTCAATGATTTATTTCCCTTATATCTTCTGTTAAATATTGAGATTAGTAGCACTAAAACCCAAACCAAAGTTATCAAGGCAACAAAATCAAAGGAATTGATCCTTTAATTTTTTTTATTCTTGTTTTGGAAAAGATCACGTAAATCCGTTAAAATGACAGAAATTAATTCCTGAAACGAATTATTTACGAGATCTTTGTTTCAAAAACAAATCACGATTTCGCCTGAATATTCTGTTTGTCTCTATAAAATTTCTCAAAAGAAAATTATTAGTACGAAGAAAAATATTCATGCCATATAACAATACCATAATATTATTACTAAAATAATACCATAATTTAAATAGAACATGATAACATACCGTAATTCCACAAAAGGAACATAGTGCTTGGCTAAGCCAGTCTTGCTCATCATACCAACACTCATAAGGAAACAATCACATTAGTAAACAATTAATGTAAACCTGTTTTCGTATAATCCATATAAGCATTTTAGGAAATTAAGTTCTTTATAAACTTGATTATTGGCAGTGGAAAATTTTAGCCAAATATAAGAATTATACTTACATTAAAAGGTATCTTATTTTTATAATTTAATGGGTTTAAGATTACCATAATTCAAGCACACGTATTTTCTATTTCAAGAAATCTACATAAAACATTAATCAATGACATAGTTACATTGTATCCATTCTACAAAAGAGGACTAAGTCCTTGGCTGCAATCAACGCCACATCACCTTGGATGAAAAAGAAGTAGCCCATAAGAATTGAACCATGTTGTGTATGCGAGTATTCTAGCACTGGCGATATCAATGCTTCTTTGAGCAATTTTGATTTTTCTCAGCCATGAGAAGCATATATCTGAATGGTTTGATGACGGCGCTGGAAGGGAAAAATAAAAAATTAGATATTATAATTTTTGAACCGAAATAAACCAATGTTTGATTTGCTCGGGTATGAACCACCGTCTTGGATTAGTAATTTGTTCGTCTTGGATTAAAATTCGAGAATCTGTCTTAAGATTGTTAGAAAATAAGCGTTAATCCAAGAATAAATAATAAGATAAAATAATATTATTTAAAAGAACAATACAAAATTAAGAGCAATACAACAATATATAAATCAAACTGATTTGGAACCAAAAGAAACGTGTTGAGGCCTACACGAACGCAGTTTCCTTAAGACAGATTTTCGGCCACTCCTATGGTGCTCGAGTTCATTGGTCGTCTGTCTCCCAGGATACAACAACATAAGATCAGCCACAGTTGCACTACTATGGAGATCACGAACCAACCCTTGCCTTCGCCTATCACCGAAAACCACTTGTAAAATCCACAGAGTAAAACAATAAAAATTTTCTGTGGTTTTTGTTGGTTGTAAACCTAGAAGCTTTACTCCCTATTTATAGGATTGTCATGAGGGTATAAGTGGAAATTTTAACCTAATGGAGCATTTAATATTGAGAATCAATTGATTCTCCTATAAAGCAATTTCCAAAATTATTATCTGAATTAAAGGTAACTTCCAATATTTACCCTTTTAATTCCAAGATAAAATTTGGCAAATTTATGCTTTTATTTGAGGAAAATTCATTTCAAATTTGGGTCAAAATATCTTTAAGCCCACGAAGGACCAGACCGGTTCAGACATTTGCGTTACCCACGTCGTGCACGTCTGCACATTTACGTACCAACAATTGGTTCCACATTTTCCTCAACAACATTTGAATCAATTTCTTATTCAAAGCTCCAAAATTATAAATTTTTCCAACATTATTTCATGTCACTTTCAGTTTATTTTGTGTAGAATCACTGATTCGTGTACATCATCTTCCTGTCTAGCCACATTTTTGTACGCTAGTTCTAATTACAGGAGCCGCCGCGCTCTATGCACTTATCTGCGCGACATTCACGCACAAATCTCTGAGCCATGGGTTATCCTTGGTGACTTTAATGCTACCCTAGCTCCTGGTGATCGTAAAGGTTGTGCCATCTCTTCTCAGCCTGACCCTAATTTTAAGGATTTTGTTTTTGACTACAGCCTTAATGATCTCGATTTTTAAGGGCCTGAGTTCACTTGGTATAAAGGGCCTCTAGTTGTCCGTCTTGATCGAGCCTTTTGTAACGATCGTTGGCTCAACCAATTCCTACATCTACTGTGCAACATCTGCTCCGAATGAAGTCGGATCATCGTCCAATATAGCTTTCTCCAAATCCATCTACAAGTTCTACTCGCAGCATGCCTTTCCGATATTTTGCTGGTTGGGCCTTGCATGCTGATTTCAATCACTTTGTTCAGAATAATTGGCAGCCGTCTTTGTCCCTCAAAGAGACAATTGCTTCTTTTTCCACTATTGTTGCCCAATAGAACATCTCAGTCTTTGGGAGTCTCGGCCGAAGGAAAAAATCTATCATGGCTCGCCTCCGTGGTATAAAACACTACCTTGATCAAAGGCGCACCTCTAATATGATCAATCTCGAAGCCAAATTATTAAAGGAGCTTGAGATTGTCCTAGAACAAGAATAAATATTATGGAAACAAAAGTCTTGTTCCGATTAGGTCCAACTTGGTGATAGAAACACCAAGTATTTTCATTCGTTAGCTATGAGAAGGAAGCGACTTGTCATGATTTCGATGCTCAAGTTTGATGGTGTAGACTAGTGTTCCGATCATGAGATTTTACGTGAGAAGGCTGCTTCTTATTTCGGCAAATTGTTTGAAGTTAGGGACGTGCCCCAGGGTTCATTCCCGTATACACATTGCTTTCCCCCGCTTCTTCAAGCAAACCTTGTCTGCTCTGGATCGCATTCCCTCCCCGGAGGAGATCAAAGATGATACTTTTCTCGATGGCTCCCCTCAAGTCGCTAGGTATCGACGGGCTTCATGCTCATTTCTTCCAACATAATTGGAATGTTGTTGGTCCATCCATTTGTGTCATGATTTAGGGTCTTTTTAATGGAGAAGTTTGGACCCATAATTCAACAAGACCGCTATTGTTCTCATCCCAAAGCTGTCTTTTCCTAAAACTTTCGAAGCTTTTCGTCTGATAAGTCTTTGCTCTGTCATCTACAAAATCATTACCAAACTCATTGTGCGCCGCCTTTAGCCTCTAATGTATTCTCTTATTGGACCATCTCAAACTAGCTTCATTAAGGGACGTAACATTGCCGAGAATATTATCATTAATCAAGAGGTTATTCACTCTATGGAATCTAAGAAGGGGCTTACGGGTTGGATGGCCATCAAGGTCGACCTTCAAAAAGCCTTTGATTGTCTATATTGGTCTTTTATTCTTGATACGCTATCCGATATTGGGCTGCCACCTCTCTTGACTCGAATCATATCCATGTGCATCACCTCTCCCACAATGTGTGTTCAGTGGAATGGCTCTTTAAGTTGTTCTTTTAGTCCCTAAAGAGGCATTCGACAAGGCGATCCCCTTTCTCCATACATGTTTAATTTGACAATGAAAAGACTTGGGCCTAGCATTTCTCATTTTGTTGATTCTGGGAATTGGTCTCTCTTTAAATTGGCTAGACATGGTTCGCCTATCTCCCATCTGCTCTTCGCATATGATTTAATTTTATATACAAAGGCGGACATCAGCAATGCAATTAATATTGAGCATATTCTTGACTGCTTTGGCAAGTTCTCTGGGCATTGTTTCAATAAGCAAAAAGACTACATTTTTTTCTCCCCCAACACTGACGTGGGACTCTAGCAAGCTATCAGTGATCGCCTTGGGTTTCAGGTAGTTACAAGCTTCAATAAGTACCTTGGTACCCCCGTCTGATACGTTGGCACATCTAACCGTAGATTTGATTTCCTTATTGACAAAATTCAATCCCATCTTGGGGGCTGGTCGGCCAAGCACTTGTCTTTTATGGGCAGAGTCACTTTGGCAAAATCAGTATTGCTTAGTAGTCTTTCCTATTTGATGCAAACAATTGCCCTACCATCTTCTGTATGCTCGACAATTGAGAAAATAGTATGCCGTTTCATTTGGGGTTCATCCGCTACTGCTAAACTGTTGTCTCTTATGAACTGGGATGCTATTTTTCAACCCCTCAATCGAGGTGGTCTCGACATTCGGCGAACCAAGACTAGTAACTCAGCCTTCTTGATGAAGACTTGTGATGCTCTTGTTCACTCATTGGATGCTTTGTGGATTAGACTGTTGCGCGAGAAATATAGAGTTGATGGTCATTGTCCTGCTTCCATTGCAAGATCTAATTGCTCTACTTTCTGGAGATCTTTGGCGAAGATTTGGCCCTCTTACACTAACAATCTTGCTTGGTCCGTTTGCAATGGTATGTCTACGAACTTTTAGACAGATTTATGGTTACCAGATCTCGGAATTCTCTCTAATTTCCAAGCGCCCACAGCTCTTATTGATCCAACTACCAAGGTACAAGACTTCACTTTGTCTTCTGGTGAATGGAATTGGAATCGACTTGCCCGGCCTTAGCCTTCAAACTGTTGCTCTCCTTCATATTCGCAATGTCCCACCAGCAACTTCCAATCTCGACCCCTAATGTTTGCTACTGGCGTGGTCACCAAAATAGGCTATTCACCGTCAAAAGTGCTTATGAGCATTGCACCATCTCTAGTTGGAATGATTCCAATCCATGTTGGAAGATCATTTGGTCTTTGAAAGCTTCGGAGCGAGTTTGTGAATTTATTTGGTTGGCATTTCAAGATAAGTTGCTGACTAATTCTAATCGCCACTTGCGTCACCTATCTCCCACGGCTGCGTGTGATGTGTGTGAAGCGAGTGATGAAACCCTTTTGCATATACTTCGCGACTTCCTAGATATGCACTCTAGTTGGGTTCTCCTTGTCCGTGCCGGTATTTGTCAGAATTTTTTCAAGCTTCCACTACGAGAGTGGCTGCTGCAAAGTCTCACAACTACTAGCTTCTGTCCTTTGATCAAAGGGCCTTGGAATCTGTTGTTTATTTCCATCTAATGGCAAGCTTGGAAACGCCGTAATGGGACAATTTTCCATGGAGACCATCTTCCCCCGCATTTGCTTCTTGCGATCAGCTCTCATTGGGCGAAAATATATGCCTCTTTCATGTTTCGTTTCCATCCTCATCCGGCCAGACTCGAAATGATCAAGTGGCAGGCTCCTGCTCTAGGGTGGATTTGCATCAACTCCGACGGCGCCGTTTCTTCTTCTACTGGTCTTGGTTCGATAGGTGGTGTAATCCGGGATCATGATGATACTTTTCTCGCCTCCTACTCCAAAGGTATAGGTATATCTTCTGTGCTACATGCCGAGCTTTGGGGGTGTATTGGAGGGGCTACGTATCGCTGCAAGCCAGGGCTATGACCGTGTCACTGTACAACTAGATAGCGCGGATGCGCACTAGCTCCTTTTGACTCATGCTCCCTTGAGTCCACACGCCTTAATCCGAGCTATCTCTTCTCTTCTTGCTCTTCTATGGATTGTTGAGTTTGTTCATATTCGTCATGAGGCGAACATGCCAGGCTGCCAGCTGGCTTTTTGGCTAAATCAGACCCTCCTGCTGATGGTACCCTTGCGATCTCTTTGGTTCCTTCACCTGATCTAACCAATTTACTGCATAGAGATGTCCTTGGTCCTCTTTACCCTCGCTTAACGGGGGCTTAATGTACAAGCTTCGGCCTCCCACTCATTCAAAAAAAAAAACCCAATTTCATTCTCATAAAATGACAGCATACACATTTTCTCCATAATCAGCAGATAAAAAGCATATGGTGCTTTAACAATCAGATAATTGCCAAGATGTGTACAATGTTATCGGCTTAATAATCCCTTACGGATATCACTGGGAATTCATCAGTTCGCAGCACTAGAAAAACTGTACATCGGATACTTCCAAGTACAAGCAATAGGCAAAGCTACCATAGATAGAAGTTTCCAAGTCATGGCGCTGCCTAGCTTATCTTCTGCTTCCCTTTGTTCAATTGCCACCATATTGAGTTTCAATGAAACACACGATGGCATTAATAAAATTCAGCACACAGCAAAACAAAAGCAGATGAAACGGCAGAAGCTCGAAGCTCTAAAATGGCGGGCACCCCATCGATGACAGATGATTTATAGCGTAAGGACAATCCGTTTTATATGTATATGTAAAGCAATAAATGGTAGGGAAAGTGCCTTCGAGCGTAGAAGTTAAGGTTTCAAAATAGGCGATAAGCTTTAGGCACTCAACTTCACATTCAGATGATGAGAAAAATAAGATCCTTCACATAAGCTTTTTCAAGCTCCTCTGGTGCTTTGACAGTGCCATAGCTTAACGTCCATTTAGGTAAGGGCTTGGTGTATTATTGAATAAATGGGTCAACTTGGAATCAAATAAAATGGGGCTTTGAGCTCGGAGGACTGGAGAAGTAAACAGGACACGCGCAAAGAGAACTGAACTTTATTCACTACAAAACATTGGAATCAACAAACCATAATAAAGAAAAGTAGAATAATAGGGATTAAATGTGTAATTTTATAAATTTTTGTTAACTTCCACGTTACCCTTCCGTTAGTTTTTTAACGGAAGTGGTCAAAATAGGTCAATTTAATAAGTTTGATAGTCTGATTGACGAATTACCTAGTTCGATGGTCAAAATAGGTATCCCCAAATAATTCGGTAGTGCCAGTATAGTTTACCCTTATTATTATTACTAGTCTCTTAAAATAATATAAATATCATATATATATATATATAACATATTCATAAAATTCATATAGTAAAGGTACTCTATATATATGTATATATATATATTTAAAGGATTTATATCTTATATACTGGCCGTGAAAACTGAAGGTTTCCACAATTCTCTTAGTTTTAGGGTTTAGAGTCTTAGTTTAAGGTGTAGGGTTTAGGGCTATAGATGTAGGAGTTTAGAATTTAGGGATTGTGGTTAAATTTTAGGGTTTAGGGTTAGAATTTAAGGTTTAGAGGTTGAGGTTTTATTTTTAGAGTAATATGGTTAGGATTTAGGTTTTAACTTATAAACCCTGAATTATAACCCTAAATTCTAAATTTTTACCACTATCCCTAAATTTTAAACCTCAAAATTTTATACCCTAAACTCTAAAATTAAGGCGTTTTATAAAATACAATCCAAATCCCAAGTCTGCATTTTTAAATACAAGCTCAGTGTATTATAGAATCCATTAAAGGCCCGAGACTTCTGATCTTCTCTACAGTTCTCTAGACTCTTTCAAAGTTGTCAACTGGCATGTAATGAATGGTGAATTTTATTTCACAGGATTTGACTCTTCATTTTACTGAGATATTCTCTACCATTGATGAAAAGAAGGTCCAACGACAGAAAACAATGACTTCTAGGAGACGTTTGTATCTCTAGAAAAATACCAGGTTGTCACTGCGCAAGTGACAATGCAGTAACCAATTAGGACACACGTTTTTTTCACCTCAGACACCGAAGCCCATGGTAGTCCGCCATGTCACCACTGCATGCAAAAATGAAAACAAGCATCAGTAGGAGATGTGGTGCGTAGCAACGATGAGAAGAATTTCAAAGTACAAGACTGGTCAAAAAATGAAAAGCAGCGGGATGGAGACAGTATTTCAGTAGGATTTTAATAAAAAAATGTCAATTGTAGTCCATATGAATGTGAACCATAATAATGCATCTGTTAAGGGCTGTATGAGATAGTTGGGACTGTAAAATGAGGAGTGCATTTAAAAAAAGAGTATAGTGACATTATGTATTTACTAAATGTACCAATTGATAATCACTTCTTCAAACACCAACTTACAATTGCTTTACACTTGGAAACATCAATATGACCCAAGCTATCGGAGAATACTCGACCCTTATTAATTGCAAAAAGATTGAGGAAAATCGAGTTTACTCCAAGCCAAGCAAGAACAAATCTTTCAGGGCTAAATTGGTTAGATTTTCAAAAGCGATGCCATCATGGGGAGAAGAACAAAAGAGAACATCTAAATTGGGAAGGAATATTGGCATTGGCGTTAGTACTCCCAAGCGGCAAAGTGCAACAAGACTTGTTTGCTCTTTTCATTTATGGCTTGGTAATATTTCCAAAAGCGTTGGGATGCATTGATGTGTTCGTATTAGATTTGTTTGATCGTTTAGATGAGAAAGTCAACCTAATACCCATAATATTGGCAGGAACTTTCAGATCATTGAAGTTTTGTAGAAAAAATAGAGGTCGCTTTAGGGGTGCGCTCAGTTATTAATGATTTGGTTCTATATTAGCCATCGTTGGTTCAATGCCAAGTTTTCAAGGCCAATTTATGATAGCTGCTTCTCAGCACTCGAAGAATTTTTACAAAAAGATGATTGGCTGATAGGAAGACCTGAAGAAATAAGGTTCGAGGTATTTCAAAATTTGAAAGAGGATGAAGTAGTTTGGAGGACTCAATGGTTACCAGCTAGGAATATATTATATAGATGTGGATAAGATAATTGGGTTCCTCCACTTGGACTTTGGGGTCATACCGCATATGCACCAGTGATGGTGTCAAGACGATATGGTGATGAAATTTGTAAGACGAAATTGGGAATTTAGGGTTTAAGTTCTTTGAGTTTGATTTAGGGTCGAGAGACGAAATGAAGGGAGAGAGTAAGAGAGCACGTGTAAAATAAACTTCTGTTTTATTTATCTTGAATTAATTATACAAGGGAAAATAGAGTTTATATTTATACAACTAAAAACTTAAAGAAAGCATAAAAGAAATACAACTACCTAAATAACTACCTTAGCTGTCAACCAGCTAATTTAACAAACTCAATACCCCCTCAAGTTGGAGCATAAAGATTCTGTATGCCCAACTTGAGAACCATGGTCTTGAAAGAAGGAGTGTGTAAAGCTTTAGTAAAGCAATCTGCAAGTTGATGTTGAGTGGAGATAGGCAGCAATGTAATGATTACTTTTTGAACCTTTTCTCGTATCAAATGGCAATCTATGTCAATGTGCTTTGTCCTCTCATGACTAACAGGGTTTCTGCAATTTTAATGGCAGATATATTGTCAATTTTAATGGCATATAGATTGTCACAAAACAAGTTTGCAGATGAAGAAAAAATGTTTAAGTCATTCAAAAGATAAATCAACCATTGAATTTCACAGGTGGCAGAAGCCATGGCCCTGTATTCTGCTTCACTGAAAGATCTGGAAACAATAGCCTGTTTCTTTGACTTCCATGAAACTAAAGATTTGCCAAGAAAGATACAATACCCTGTAACAGACCTCCTAGAGTCATGGCATGTAGCCCAATCAGAATCAGAAAACCCATTAAGTTTTAAGTCATTATGAACTGGAAAAATAAGCCCTGACTAATAGACCCTTTTAGATATCTTAAAACCCTATGTGCAGCAGCAAGATGTATGTCAGTAGGAGAAGATAAAAATTGGGATAACTATTGCACATCAAAAGTAATATCAGGTCTGGTATTGGTTAAGTATAAAAGCTTACCTATAAGCCTTCTATATCCAGTTATGTCAACCAGAGGAGTTCCTTCTTCTTTAGACAAATTATGTTTAGCTAAAAGAGGTGTAGACAGAGATTTAGATTCAAGAAAACTTGTTTCATTGAGAAGTTCTAATGTGTATTTTCTTTGACATAAATTGATTCCATCTTTAGATCTAGCTACTTCTAATCCTAGGAAATACTTTAAGTCTCCTAGATCTTTGATTTTAAAAGTGTCATGCAAAAATTCCTTCACAGCTTGTATTTGATCTTTATTAGGACTGGCAATTATAACATCATCCACATAAACAACAAGAACAATAAAATCAGATGCAGTACCTTTAATAAAAATAGAATTATCAAAAACTAACTGTTTATAACCTTGAGACAACAAAGATTCAATTAACCTAGCATTCCATTGCCTACTAGCTTGTTTGAGACCATAAAGGCTCTTCTTAAGCTTACAAACAAGTTTAGAAGACTGAGGTAAAAAGCCAGGTGGAGGTTTCATATAGACTTCTTCATCTAAAAAGCCATGTAAGAAAGCATTGTTAACATCAAGTTGCTGCAGAAACCAACCTTTTGCAGCAGCAACAGCAAGGATAGTTCTAATACTAGTCAACTTAGCAACAGGACTAAAGGTATGCAAATAGTCTAAACCAGGTTGCTGAGTATAACCCTTAGCAACTAGCCTAACTTTATATCTATCTAGGGACCCATCTGACTTTAATTTAGTTCTATAGACCCATTTACAACCAATTGCAACCTTATCAGGTGGTAAAGAAACTAATTCCCATGTATTATTGTTTTGTAAAGCTTGTATTTCTTCATGCATTGCTGTTTTCCAGCAATCATGAAGAATGACATCTTTATAGGATTTTGGCTCACTTAAAATTGTAGTGTTTAAGACATAAGAATAATGAGCAGAAGATAGGGAATCATAAGATAGCACCTGAGAGACATTATGTGGAGATGTGTGTGCACCAGGTAAAGAAACCTGATAATCCCTGAACTTTTGTGGAAGATTAACAGCTCTAGAAGGCCTTTTGGAAGGAAGCTTCTGCAAATTTTGCATTGAAGAAGATCCTGTATCATTATCATCAAGAATAGAGTCAGAATTATTATCTGAACATGGATTAGTATTAGAAGAGGAGTTAGAACTCACAACCTGAGGAACCAAGGAAGAAGGGGCAGTGTCTGAAACTGTTGGAGGATCATCAAACAAAGAATTTTCATGTAAAGGAAGAACTAGACCAGAATCAGTTGTTTTTCCTTTTTGAAAAGGAAAGGAGTTTTCAAGAAAAGAAACATCTCTGGAAACAAAGATTTCTTTTGTTTCTAAGTTATATAAACGAAACCCTTTTACATTTTTCGGATACCCAAGAAAAATAGCTTTAACAAATTTATAATGCAACTTGGTTTGAGGCTTAGGCAAAATTTTAGCAAAAACAAGACATCCAAAGGTTTTTAAATGAGAAAGCTGAGGTTTCTTGACAAACAAGGTTTCATAAGGAGTAGAATTATTCAAAACAGGGGTTGGAGTCAAATTAATTAGGTAAGCTGCATGCAGAATACAATCTAACCAGAAAACTAAAGGAAGATTAGATTGAATTCTTAAGGAACGAGCAACAGAAAGTAAATGCTGGTGTTTTCGTTCAACTATAGCATTCTGTTGAGGAGTATAATTACATGAAGTTTGATGTATCACTCCTTTTTGTTTAAAAAAATCTTCCATATTTAATTCCTTAGTATTATCACTTCTGAAAATTTTAATCTTCTAAGAAAATTGAGTTTCAACCATACTATAGAATTCCTGAATAGCATTTTTAACATCAGATTTGAGTTTTAAAGGGTATATCCAGGTGTATCTACTATAGTCATCCACAACAGTTAAAAAATACCTAAAACCATATATGCTAGTCATAGGAAAAGGTCCCCATATGTCTAAATGTACAAGATCAAAGCATGACTCAGTCTTAGAAGTACTAATAGGAAAATGAAGCCTTTTTTGCTTAGCAAGATGACAAGTGTGACAATTAAGATCAGAAGATTCAGATGAACTAGCAGGAACATTTTTATTCAATTCAGCAAAAGACCTCATTCTAACATGTGAAGGATGGCCAAGCCTATTGTGCCAAAGTTTAAAACTAACAGAATTACAATGAGATTCAACAGAAGTAAAAGGCTTAACAGAAGTGGATTTAAAAGAAAAGGAATCAGAAGTGTCTAACTGATATAAGCCACCCTGCTGCTTAGCTATACCAATCATCCTCCAGGCTAGAACATCCTGTAAAATGCAAACATCTGCATTAAAAATCAATGAAATATTGGCTATTGCTAATTTAGATACTGAAACTAAGTTAAAAGCAAAATTTGGAATGTAGAAAACATTATCTAAAACCAGCATAGAATTAAATTGCACAGTTCTAATAAAAGGAACTTGAATTAACTGCCCATTAGGTAGTTTAACAAATTTATTAGAAACAACATGCTTATTAGTAAAATAATCAAGATTATTTATTATATGGTCTGTTGCACCACAATCCAAAATCCAAGATGAAGAATCAAGATTAACAGAGGAATTGAAATTATTAAAGACCATACCTGTTTCTTGAGAAGGAATGTCAAAAGCAACAGTCAAGGCATTAACCTTTGACTCTGGAACAGAGGATTGGTTTCTTTCTTGTAAAAGAGATAAGAGGGCCTCATACTGGTCCTTAGTAAACCCAGTAGATGCCAAGGTACTACACTGATTGTCAGGATTAACAGAAGAATCCCCAGAACAATGAACATTATTGGCATTTGAAACAACATTCCTATTTTTATACCCAGGAGGAAAGCCATGTTTCTTGTAACACCTATCAACAGTATGCCCATATAATCCACAGAAGACACAAAGGGGACGTTTGCTATTGGCAAGATTTGCAGGAAACCTCTTATTATACCTAGACTCAGATCGACCAGAAGACTCAGAATTCTTGGAATTAGACTCAAATTTACTGGCAAGCAAAATGCTAGAATCAACAGAAGAGGTTAAAGAACGTTCATGTTGCAAGACAATGCCAAAAGCCTCATTTACAGTAGGGATCGGTTTCATCATCAATAACTGAGATTTAGGAACTGAAAAGTTTTCCCCTAACCCTCTAAGAAACCGAAGCAAGAAATCTTGCTTACGATATTTAATAGCAGAACATTCACAAGACAAAAGAGGACGAAGATTGGAAATCTCATCCCAAATCATCTTTAACTGAGTGTAATATAAGGTAACGGAGAGATTACCTTGACTCAAAGAGTAAAACTCATGGAGCAAATCTGAAACCCTAACAAGATCACCCTGGTTGAACTGATCGAACATGTCTTTCCACAGTTCAGACGCCGTGTCAATCCAAAGGACGCTCTGGGCGATATCCGGGCTCAAAGCTCTCTGCAACCACGAAAGCACTAGGTTATTACACTTAACCCAGGAAGTAAATCGAGAATCAGATTCGACTGGTTCTTTGATTGAATCGGCAACAAAGCCAAACTTGTTCTTTGATATCAACGACATGCGCATCGATCTAGCCCACACGTGGTAATTGCTGCCGTTAAGAAGAGAGGAAGACAAAATCAACGCGGGATTTTCATTGGGGTGAATATAAAATTCACTAGCAGGATCATCGGCCTTGAAAGGACGGCCGGACTCAGCGGAATCGGAAGGGAAATCAACTGATACCATGATGAAATTTGTAAGACGAAATTGGGAATTTAGGGTTTGTGTTCTCTGAGTTTGATTTAGGGTCGAGAGACGAAATGAGGGGAGAGAGTAAGAGAGCACGTGTAAAATAAACTTCTGTTTTATTTATCTTGAATTAATTATACAAGGGAAAATAGAGTTTATATTTATACAACTAAAAACTTAAAGAAAGCATAAAAGAAATACAACTACCTAAATAACTACCTTAGCTGTCAACCATCTAATTTAACAAACTCAATATATGGGTCTAAACAATTTGTGCCGGCTACAAGTGGATTGAATGAGTTTGAATTAAATTATGAGACGGAAAAAGTCTTCAAAGACAAAGTGCATCGTGCTGCCAGTGCATGGAATAATACGAGGTGAGTCAGAATTTTGGCCGATTCACATTTGATGACCCCGAAGTACAAAAAGTGTGGCGTTTCTATTGCATCAATGACAATATTCCTAAACTGAATTCTGAAAGCATGGTATATGCTGAGGAGAGATCGGTTGTGCTTTCGACTGAGATTGACTTGGTAAGAAAGCAATTAGAAGATGAGGAAGAAAAGTCAATTTCACTTGCAAGAAATATTGATCAAGAAAGGTTCAAACTCAAATTAGACAAGACCAAGTTTGAAGGTAAGATCAAGGGTTTGCAAAAGAGAAATGATGAGTTGGAGCTTGAACTCAAAATAGAGAAGGAATAGATTCAGAAATTGCAAAGGTTGAAGAAAAATAAGAGGGTAATAGAAGATGTACCAAAAAAAAAAATTTAATACAAAGGGTTAAAGAAGAAAAGACAAGGGCTGAGGTCTACAAAAAGAAATACTACGAGTGCAAGGATCGAGTACATATCTTTACTCAAGAGATGGAGAATTTGTGTGTCTTTGCTTCAAAACAACTCAAGGATGAAAGGGTTCAAAATGAGAAGATGAAAGCTTAAGTAAAGCATTTGGAAATGTCTCTCAAAAAGTACAAAGGTTCAAGTAAAAAGCTAGAAGCTAGCCACTCAGAAAATCAATATTTGAATATTCGAATTGAGAAAATAGGAATTGAGGTTCATAAGCTCAAAGATCAAGTTGCAAGCTATGAAGGGGCAATTCAAGTGTATGAAATTCTGATGGTAGAACGACTTCGAGATGATGCTCAAACTATTTGGGGACAAGAACAAGAAATGGCAAACTTGATGGCTCAAGTTCAGGGAGTTGCTCAACAACTCTATTTTCTGGCGCAAGAGGCTACTGAGCTCCAGAAATACATTGGAGAGGACACTAAAGAAGAGCAAAGGCTGTTTTGGGTTCCAGGAGAAATTAGCAATCTAGGTATTAGGGTTAGGCCGTATGTTTAGAAATTTTCTTTTGTCGTTGTAATGGAACTACATGTCCGTTAATATAAGTTGTTTATCAAAGATATTAGCTGAATCAATGTTTTCCTTTGCATTCATGCATACATACATTACATTTTCATTTTCATTTGCAAAATATTGTTAAATTATTGAAATTATTTAAGAGATATCTTGATGAAAGAATTTTGATTCCTTAAATCGCAATTGTAAAACCAATGTTTGATTTTGATATAACAAATAATCTAAAGACTAAATTGCAAAGTAAATAAATTTTTAAGTACTCAAAATACTCACGTTTGAAAACTAAAATTCATACTTAAAATGTTTTGAAGTCAAAACTTAAACCCCATAAATTTTTCTAAGTGTTTGAAAGCTAAAATACTCAAAATTGCCCAGGCGTTTCGAAACACCCCTAAAGTGTTTCGATACGTTTTGCCATTGGAAACGTCTATTTCGATACGGACTAATCTATTTCGAGACAAGGGTTTCGAAACGGTCTTGCCTGTTTCGATACAACCTTTATCTGGGTTTTTCATTTTTAAAGTATCGTTTCGAAACGACTCATACCCGTTTCGATACAAGGGTTAAGCATTTTCAAAATCGAGCATTAAATGAACTAGCCATTACTTGTTAGAACCGAACTTTTGAAAAATTGGTTAAGTGTTTCGATACACCCCTTTGCTGTTTAAACACCAATTTACAGTTTCAAAACGTTTTGATATAGCCTATTGCCGTTTTGATACGGCCCCATTTTTACACTTACAGGCATTTTACGGTTTCAAACTGTTTCGATACGTCCTATAGCCGTTTCGATGCGGGTCCCTTTTACACACAACATCTTTTTCTTTTTTTGGTGTTTGTTTCGATAGAGGGCCTCGTGTTCCGATACGGGTAGTTGTAGAACAACATTTATTGAGGGAAGAGAGAGCCCCAACGGCTCTATTGATGATCTCAACCACCAAAACGGCTAGAAATCAATGAGATGGTATAAAAGCAAGCCTCAAAAGCACCAACAAAAACTATTGAACCTCAAAGCAACATCTAAGCAATTAAATCTAAACCCTAAGCACTTATTATCGATTCTAAACCCTCAAGCCACTCCAATGAGCTCATCAATAAAGCTTGACAAAGATGAGGGAGGTAAGTGTGTCGATTCTAAGCTTTATAGATCTATGGTTGGCTCTTTACTTTACCTTACCGCAAGTACACCGAATATTATGTTTAGTGTTTGCTTGTGTGCTAGGTTTCAAGCTAGCCCTAGAGAATCACTCCTAGTTGCCATTAAGAGAATTTTTAGATACTTTAGAGATACATCTAGTTTAGGTCTTTGATATCCTAGGGATTCCTCCTTTGACCTTCATGCCTTCTCCGATACGAATTATGGGGGATGTAAGATTGATAGGAAAAGTACATCCGGAACATGTCAATTCTTAGTTAGTATGCTCGTATCTTGGTTCTCTAAGAAACAAAATAGCGTTGCCTTATCTACCACCGAAGCGGAGTACATATCCTTAGGGAGTTGTTGTGCTGAAGTTCTTTGGAGGAAACAACAACTTTTAGATTATGGTGTTCAAGTAGATACCATACCCCTTAAGTGTAACAACACTAGGGCCATTTGTCTCACTAAGAATCCTACCCAACACTCTAGAACCAAACATATAGAAATTAGACATCATTTCATTAGAGATCATGTCTTGAAAACTTATGTAGTTCTAGAATATGTTGGTACCTTAAACCAATTAGCGGACATATTTACCAAACCTTTAGATAAAGAACGTTTTTGGACCCATAGGAGAGAGTTAGGTTTAACCAACCTTCCTTAACACTTTTAGGTCCTAAATGACCAAAAATGTGCTTGAAATTATTTGATGCTCATGCTTGTGTTGATTTGCCTCCTTTTGCATCTGTGCTTGTTGTTAGGGGGAGTATGGAACTGTTTTAGTTCATTTAACATGCTCATATATCATTTACATGCATTTAGGCTCGATCTAAGTTGGCCTTTGGACTTAAAACTGCTCAAAAATGCATTTTATGGCAAAGGTGTATCAAAACAGGTACATATGTTTCGATACGGGATCTAAGTTGGTTAAAGTAATGAATCGTATCGAAACAGGCTCTTCGCGTTTTGATACGGGTTCACGATGTTGTTCCGAAACAGGGTCAACCAGTATGAAAACAAGTCTCGTAGCGAAACGGCTCGAAAGTGTTTCGAGATCCCCGTTCCGATACACCAAGTGACGTACCGATACGCGTCCGTGCAAATTGTTTTAAATAGCCATAAATGAGTATTAAACTTTAATTAAAACACCAACTTTCTTTTTCTCTCAAACCCTTATATAAACTCCTCAAATCTCTTGATTTTTCACATCAAAACCTAAAATTTTTTGTGGGTTTTCAATCTACACATCAAGGCTAAAGCTTTGCAAGCAATTTGATGCATTAATCATCCCTCATTCAACCATTATCCTATATCAAGGTATAAACCCTTTTCTTTTCTATTTAATTTTTGTTTGATTTTCTTTAATGTTTTTACTCAATTTTTGTCTAGAATATATCCTTGTAGTATGGATTTTGAAGTTTTTGCAAAATTTCTTTAAAACTCGAAAATTTTTTGTTCGAATATAAAAACTATATCATATAGTTTTCTTTACTATTTTTCGAAATTCTTTTTACCAAAAATTTATTTTATGTTTATATATTTTTTAAATTATATTGTGTAGTTTTTTATACACCTTGACTATTGGATTGCCTGTTGGACTGAATTTGGTTGATTTACGCATACATGTGTTTTTGTGTCTTGATTTACTTCTAGATTTCAAATATGAGTTCTAGAAAGAGAGTACAAATCGATGAGGCTGGTGGAAGTTCTAACATCGATGACGATTCCTCCTGTCCCAACCTCACTCTACTCTATCAAAAGATTCTTCGAAGCAAAGACGCCCATGCCAACTTCAAGCTCTTTCAAGATCATGTAATCCCTCGTGAGCGTGTTTTCTCTATACCCTTTTTGGATTCTGAACGTTTTCAATTTCGTTATCTCACTTTATTGAGGCGTTGGATTTTCTTACACCTTTTGAGTTTAACCGGTACTATGTACCGTAACATGGTTCTTCTCTTCTATGCCAATGCCCAATGTATCTCCAATGCCGATCATTCTCAAGTGATAGCCATCAAATCCTACCTCATGGGGAAGAAGTTTCAGGTTGATCCACAAACCTTGGTCAATGTTTTTGGATTTGAAGATGAAGGGATTTCAGATGAAAACTCGTTGGGACATACTCTTGGTGGCTCCGTCACGGCCCTTGGTGCTCATGATCGCAACCTTTATCTCATGGTCTCATGGTGGTTTCGTCCTTCTGGAGGAAAATTCTCCCACATTTGGAAAGTCGATGATTTTTGGATTCGTTGCTTTCGTGAGGAACATAGACCAAATCTTTTCCAAATCATGTTTTCCGAGATGGTGCATCTTGTTCAAAACTTCAACTCGGATCTTGTCACTTCCTTCACTTATGGCACCGCCTTGAGTTACTTGCTCTCAAAGTTGGGGATCGATTGCTCTATTGACTTTTCGGAATCTCTCAAGGATCCCATCGATGAGTGCACACTTCTCTGTTGCAAATTTCATTTCATTAATGGAGAGTGGATTCGTGTCGAGCATCTTCCTCAAGTTGCGGCCCCCGAACCTCAACCTCAAGTTGCTCCACCAAACAACAAAGCCCTCATGACTTTTCTTACCGAGCAATTTAATGGCTTGTGAACCCACATGGACTCCGGTTTTGCCACTCTTGACACTCGATTCACTTCATTGGAGGGACGTGTCCAAAGTGTTGAGAATCGACTCACTTCGGTTGAAACTCAACAAGCCTCAATGGACATGTCTTTTACCGGCTTCTATGGTGAGTGAAGACAATCTTGAAGGAGCACCACCAATGATGAAGATGAAGATGACGATGGGCCTTAGATCTTTGCATTCCATTGCATATCATCTAGTTTAGGATTTTCCAATTTATGCACCTATCTATGTTTTTGCTTTAAGACCTATGCTTTGATCTATTGCTTTTAAGTATTAAGTTTGGATATTATGTTTGGATATTGTGGAATTATATTGCTTTGGTTTGTTATGCTTAATGAAATTATGTTGCTTTAATTATGCTTTGTCTTGTGTTATATTGCTTTATCTCATGATTATATCCCTTCATTGAGTTTGATCAAACAAAAAAGGGGGAGAAGGGCTAAGCTAAAATTTTCAAAATCTTTTTCAAAACCTAGCTTAAATTTAGAGGGAGTTTACTTAAAAATTTACTTTGGTTTTGTTATATCAAAAAGGGGGAGATTGTAAAACCAATGTTTGATTTGATATAACAAATAATCTAAGGACTAAATAGCAAAGTAAATAAATTTGAAAGTCAAAACTTAAACCCCATAAATTTACTTTGGTTTTGTTATACTTAAAATGTTTTGAAGTCAAAACTTAAACCCCATAAATTTTTCTAAGTGTTTCAAAGCTAAAATACTCAAAATTGCCCAGGTGTTTCAAAACACCCCCAAAGTGTTTCGATATGTTTTGCCACTAGAAACGTCCATTTCGATACAGACTAATCTATTTCGAGACAAGGGTTTCGAAACGGTCTTGCCCGTTTCGATACAACCTTCATCTGGGTTTTTGATTTTTAAAGTATCATTTCGAAACGACTTATACCCGTTTCGATACAGGGGTTAAGCATTTTCAAAATCGAGCATTAAATGAACTAGGTGTTACTTGTCAGAACCGAACTTTTGAAAAATTGATTAAGTGTTTCGATACACCCCTTTGTTGTTTTGAAACGCCAATTTACAGTTAAAAGCATTTCGATACAACCTATTTCCGTTTCGATACAGCCCCCTTTTACACTCAAAGGCATTTTACAGTTTCAAACTGTTTAGATACAGTCTATAGCCGTTTCAATACAATTTACTTTTTACACACAACAACTCTTTCTTTTTTGGTGTCCGTTTCGATACAGAGCCTCGTGTTCCGATAATGTTGTTGTAGAACAACCTTTGTGGATGGAAGAGAGAGCCCCAATGACTCTATTGGTGATCTCAACCACCCAAACGACTAGAAAGCAATGAGATGGTGTAAAAGAAAGCATCAAAAACACCAGCAACAACTATTGAACCTCAAAGCAACATCCAAGCAATCAAATCCAAACCATAAGCACTTATTGTCAAATTCTTGTACCCAACTCTTAGAGTTCTTAGTGTAAATCAAATTTGTGAGTTTGGGAAGTGTTTGTAATCAATTTGGGTTATATTTATCTTGTGAGAGATCAATTGTAATAGCCAACATCTTCTTTGTAAGTGAGAGTCTTGTGGTTCAATCTTTTTTGGTAGAAAGATTGAACATTTGTAAAGGTTGCCTCCTTAACTTAGAAAAGGGGAAGAACAAATTAGTGAAGAGTTTGTTGAAAATCCTTAGTGGGAGCTAAGGTAGTGGATGTAGAGCTTGTTTAGAAGCTTGAACACTATAATTGCCTTGTCCATCATTTTTAATTGTTCCTTTTGCTCCCTTCATTCTTTAAATTGCCAATTCACCCCCTCTTGGCCATATCGGTTAATTCGATCCACTCAACAATTGGTATCAGAGGATACCTCTTTGAAGGCTTCACAACCACGAGAGGGGATCCTAGAAGAGTGTTGATCAATTTCCAAGTTAAGCCATGGCATCTACCTCCGGGCCAAGCATATACGAGTCACAATCTATCACTAAGCCACCATTCTTCAATGGGGATAACTATCCTTATTGGAAGAACCGAATGCACTTCTTCATCAATTCAAACGATTACACTATGGGATGTGGTAGAAGATGGACCAATCATTCCAATGAAGAGAGATGAAGAAGGAAGGCTTGTTCCAAAGAAGAAGGTGGATATGAGTGAAGAGGATAGGAAGAGATTGCAAATGAATGACAAAGCCTTGCACATGTTATTTTGCTCACTCGGACCGAACATCTACTCCAAAGTGTCCTCAATCACAAGTGCCAAAGAAGTGTGGGACACTCTTGAGACCACTTACGAAGGAACAAGAGATGTAAAGGAGACGAAGATCGGGATCCTCAATCTTAGTTACGAGAACTTCAAGATAGAGGCCGATGAGACCGTAACGAAGATGTTTGATCGCTTCTCTGTCATCGTGAATGGTTTAAAGGGCTTCAGAGATATCATCCCTGAAGACTAGCTAGTCCGGAAGCTACTCTATTCACTTCCCGAATCATGTGATGGGAAGAGAACCGCAGTCATCAAGGCAAATAATTTGAAGACATTGAAGCTTGATGAGTTGGTAGGATCTCTTCTTACTCATGAGATCATGAAACAAGGGAGAGAAGAAGAGAAGAGTAGTCAAACAAGAGGTAGAAAAGAAGAAACAAAGAGTTTCTCTCAAAGCCTCTCTACCAAAAGAGAAGAAAACTTCTAGTGGGGAAGGCAAGTTTGAAGAATTGGCTATGATATCCAAAAGATTCTCAAGGTTCATGAAGTCCAACCGTGCTAGAAAGTTTTCAAGAAGAAAAGACTTTAAGAACAAGAACAAAGAACAAGAGAAAGACCAACTCATTTGCTATGAATGCGAGAAGCCGGATCACATTCGCATTGATTGCCCTCAACTAAAGAAGAAGAGCTTTGAGAAGAAGAAGAAGCTCAAGGCTCAAGTAGCAACTTGGAGTGATGAGAAGTCATCATCCGAGGATGAGGAGCATGAAGTGGCCAACCTTTTCCTCATGGCCCTTGAAGAGTCATCTCTTACTTATGATGAACTTTATGATACATATGATGTAACACCCTTAGCCCGGCCTAGACGGTTGACCCGAACTACAAAGATTACACAGGGAAAACCAAAGTCAACCCGAAAGTCAACCTTGATTAACGACCCTTTTTTTATTTTTATCTTTTCTAGATGCATATTAAGCCTATATGACTACTCAAGAACCATAGGAGAGAAAGACGCCGCGATCGGAAAACAATTAAGGACTCAATTGCAAGAATTACACTTTTAGGGACCAAAATGTAAATTTTGGAAAAATATAAGGACTTTGCAGGTTTTAAGCTTACCAATATGTAATTATTCGTATTACATGCCTCTTTGTCAAAATTCAGCTTAAAAGGACATTCCCAACTCAAACAATTGCAACCATAATATCAAGGACTAAAATGTAAAACAAGAGAACTTGAAACAATTCAAATTTGCAGTTCAACGGTCGGCTGTTTCGGAACGCTGACCTTTGTATCGAAACACCCAATCAAAACTGGGCTGGTCCTTTCGGTACTCAGGCCCGTTCCAAAACTCGTATCGGAACATGGCTTTCCAGTAGCCAAAGTGTTCCGAAACACCTTCAGTCGTTCCGAAACGCCATAACCATTTTAGGCCCCCGTTTCGAAATAGTTAAGGGTGTTTCGGTACACCCTGCCCTGCAACTGACGAATTTGATGGTTTTTCACATCTTTCCACACTCAAACATAACCCAAGTCATACCATAACATGCCAACAACATAAGTAGCCATAAAAGAACATGTTAAAGAAGCTTAAGCTAAAACATGACATCACACACATGAACATTTAGTCTATAGGCATGCTTCCTAACCTCATGAACCAAATATGAACCTCAAACCTCAAACCAAACCATATAAGACCATTTACAAACTTTAAAACCATAACAAACTTGCTTCAAACATAGGGAGTTCCAAATACATCTCCCAAAAACAACAATGAAGCCCCATTGCCAAATATCAATACTAAAGTATGTAAAAACATCACCATACATGAGATTTACACCCCCTTGGATGTTCTTAACCTTTTTGCTGCCCAAAATCACTTCAATTATCTGCATTGTTGGTAAAAGAGAGCGTAAGCATGTTTGCTTAGTGAGGCAAGCTCTAAAGAAAACCAACACAACAATGCATTATTCAAAACACTTCCTCAAAAGCCATTTTCTACAACATGCTCATTCTATCTCATGCTTGAAACCCATTTCAAAACAAATCTTCATTTGAAACCACTTGTACCTCTATTCTATCTCATGCATTTTGTAACCCCCTTAGCCCGGCCTAGACGGTTGACCCGAACTACGAAGATTACACGGGGAAAACCAAAGTCAACCCAAAAGTCAACCTTGATTAACGACCCTTTTTTTCTTTTTTAATCTTGTCTAGATGCACATTAACCCTAAGCGAGCACTTGAGAATCATATACGAGTAAAGCAAAACGATCGGAATCAAATAAGGGACTCAATTGCACAAATTACAAATATTAGGGACCAAAATGTAAATTCTGGAAATTTGAAGATCTTAACTGATTTTTAAGTTACCAATATTAAATTAGTCATATTACATGCTTCCCTGTCAAATTTCAACTCAATCAGACGTCTCATACTCATGCAATTGCAAATACAATTTTCGGGACTAAAACGTAAAGCTTACAAACCTCAAAACCATTCAAATCAGTGCCCAACGGTCACCTGTTTCGAAACGGGGTTGACCGTTCCAAAACACGGGTTCGTTTCGAGACTTGTTTCGAAACAGGGCCTTCCAGTGGCTAAACCATTTCGATACGGTCACCAGCCGTTTTGAAACACCAGGGCCATTACAGGCCCCCGTTTCGAAACGCCTATGAGTGTATCGATACGGGTTGCCCAGAAGCTGCAGATTTTGCTGGTTTATCATGCATAAAATTATTCAAACGCATCTTAATGACTTCCTAATCATGCAAATAAGTCATCATACATATAAGGTACATGTTTACAACTTCAAAACACATTCATGGCATCAATCATGGAATTCCACAAGTCTATAGGAAAGCATCCTAGAATCCAAAACCAAACAACCAACAAAACACCAAATCAAGCATCAAAATGGCCAATTACAAATCCAAATCATCAAAAGCATCAATCCACAATTAGGGAGTCCAAAACATCTCCCAAAACACATCCTAGGTTCCCATTGCCAAAATATCAAAAACTAATAGTGTAATGAAAACATCACCATACATGAGCTTAGTTTTCCTTGGACTCTTAGCCTCCTTATTGCCCTCAACCACTTCAATTATCTGCATTATTGGTTCAAGAGAGAGAGCATAAGCACAATTGCTTAGTGAGACATGCTCTAAAGAAACAACACAATAATGCTTTTCATAAACACTTTTAACAAAGCCCTTCAACACATAATCATCATTATTCATGCAATCTTGCATACATAACAAGCATCTCATGCTTCATTAAAATCAACATGTCATAATGGCTTCCAAGTGATCATCCATAACCATTTTCAACACAAAACACAATCGGATACGCGGATTACAAGCGTTGTCCCATACGCTTCATACACACTACCGAACACACAAGGTGGAGTTTACCGGTACAATCACAACCCCTCAACACCCGTGATGGAGTTTAACGGTACAATAACAACCCCTCAACATCACTCATCGGTAGTTGTATAACTTCACTAACGAGTACACAGGACACACAACACAAGATCCACACACAGACTTTTAACCACCGTTGTGATCTTAACTTACTCGTTAGTGTACTTGGATGGAGTTTACGGTACAGTCTCAACCCCTCAACATCCAATGCGACTTTATTCACGGTGCACCCAATCCTATAGCCGGCTAACTATATCCGATTCAAGTACTTTAAAACCATCACATCACTTGCCAATATACATCATATAACATCAACAACTCACTGTTTTAAAGCATTAAACAAAGCCATTTAACATCATGCATCACTATGCATCAAAACCACATTTACAATATGTCAATCCAAGGATCTCTTACCTTGAGCATCCTTCAACATATGGCTTTCAAAACCAGCATTTACCATGCTAAAACATGCTTTCAAAACAGAATTTAAACATGCAAATATAATCAATGCATCAAACCGCATCATGGCTCATCCAAGAGAGTTTTCCTGAAAACTTACTCTTGAGCTTAGCTAAGTTGCTTAGACTTAAACTAAGCTCCCAAAACCTTCAAACATTTGTTTCAAAGCTGGAAATCCAACTTCACTCACCAATTCCGTTTCGCAAGCTTGCCGAAACGCCGATCAAGCCTCCGGATCAACACCACAAGTGTCCGAAGATGTCTCCCCTGTTTGAACACATCAAAGCAGAGGATTAATGCATCATAATGCATTGAAATCTTCAGCCAACACTCTTAACTCGCTGCTCTACCTAGAGCCAACATTTCGGCTACCAAACATAACCGAAATCACCTCCAAACTCTTCCAAAACTTAACCCAGCCAAGATCCATCACTTCTAACCATTTCTAAACATCAATCAACAACCAAAAAGAACTTAAACTCGTCCTTATACCTCCAGCTATAACAGAACACCAAGATCACCTCAAAAACCACCATTTTCATAAGCAAAAACTTAGGAAATTCAACCTATTCGGGATTGCATTGATAAAACCTCATTTACACATCATTAGACATCCAAAATATATTTAAGAAACATCTCAAAACAGACCCCAAACAATCACCATGAAATTCTTCAAGATTTCATCCAAATCTTGAGTTTTAAGCCAAAATCAAGTTCATATCATTAAAACCATTTATAAAACTTAAATTAAGGATTGAAAACTTGGGAATTTCAGTAAAGAAATTAATATTTAGAGGAGAAGAACAACCTTACCTCTAAATGATGATTTCTCCTTGATTTGAGCCAAATTGCTTGAAAATCCAATGAGGAAATCAAAAGGATTTGATGTAAGATGAATTAGAGACTAATTGATGATTGAAATCTCATCAATTGGAGTGAAAATCAATAGAAAAGTTGCTGGAGAAAAGTGTTTGGATGATGGAATTTTGAGAGAAAAAAAAGATGAGAAAATTTTAGGAAAAGTAGTTATGATTTTAACAAAAGGTAGTTTCTCCTCACTTCTAATTAATTAAAACATTAATTAATTCACTCAAAATAAAGAAAAATCTGGAGAAATCATTTTTGGGTAAATTAGCTCCTTAAAGATTCAAAGTTTCAATCCTTACAAAACAGTCACCACTGAACTTTTCAAAAATCGCATTTTAGTCACTATTTCAAAATGTTGTATTTCCAAACCTTATTTTGTAAAATTGATTTCACCACTCTCTTATATATATTAAAAGAGGATTTTTAGATATTTTCCATATTTTTAAAGTATCCCGAACTAGGCTTTCCCTACAACCTCCTTTTATATTAGAACCGAAAATCAGACCGGCCCGGTCCAGACCCTAAACTTCCAAGCCCAAAATTGGGGTGTTACAACTCTCCCCCCTTAAGAAATTTCGTCCCCGAAATTTACCTGGAGGAAAGAGGTACGGAAACTGCTTCTTCATATCATCCTTTCTTTCCCACGTGGCTTCCTCAACATCAGGATGCTTCCACAACACCTTAACCAATTCAATGGTCTTGCCTCGAAGAACTTTATTGTCCGAATCCAGAATTTCAACCAGCTCCTCATCATAGGTCAAGTCTGGATTCAACTCCACTTCCTCCACAGGCATAACATACGAAGGATCAGATATATACCTCCGAAGCATAGAGACATGAAACACATCATGTATCTTTTCCAACTCTTGCGGCAACCTCAGCTTGTACGCAACAGGACCCACACGTTCAATCACCTCGTATGGTCCAATGTACCTAGGTCTCAACTTACCCTTCCGGCCAAACCTCATCACCTTTTTCCAAGGCGAAACCTTCAAAAACACACGGTCACCTACCGCAAACTCAATCTCCTTACGCTTCAAATCCGCGTAAGACTTCTGTCGATCAGAAGCTGCCTTCAAACGCTCACAAATGAGCTTCACCTTCTCGGTGGTTCCTTTCAACAAAGCTGGCATTGAAACCAACTTCTGACCTGTTTCAGCCCAACAAAGAGGAGTTCTGCACTTCCTCCCATACAAGGCTTCATAAGGTGCCATTTGAATACTTGCCTGGTAGCTATTGTTATAAGCAAACTCTACCAAAGGAAAATGCTTCTCCCAAGAGCCCTGAAACTCAATCACACAACACCTCAACATATCTTCCAGCACTTGGATAAACGTCCAGACTGTCCATCCGACTATGGATGATAAGAAGTACTGAAATTCAACCGTGTACCCAAAGCTTGATGCAAACATTCCCAGAAACGCGATGTAAACCTCGGATCTCTATTCCGACACTATAGACTTTGGCACACCATGCAGTCGCACAATCTCAGCAATGTACAACTCTGCAAGCTTGTCCAAAGTATACGTAGTATGCACTGGCAAGAAATGCGCACACTTCGTAAGGCGATCCACAATCACCCACACCGAATTCTTTTTCGATGGCGACAAAGACAACCCAGACACAAAGTCCATGGTAATCCTTTCCCACTTCCACTCAGGAATCCTCAACGGTTGCAACAACCCAGAAGGAAATTGATGCTCAGCCTTAACTCGCTGACAAACCATGCACTTACTCACATAATCCGCAATATCTCTCTTCAAACCCACCCAATAGTACTCATCCTTGAGATCACGATACATCTTTGTACTACCAGGGTGCATAGCAAAAGGACTACTATGTGCTTCAGTCAGAATAGCACGTCTCAACTCAGCATCATCCGACACTACTATCCGACTCCCAAAACATAGAACCCCATCATCATTAAAACAAAAATCTGATGGTCTATCCTCAACAATATCCTGAACATGTGGCACCAAGGAATCA
This sequence comes from Hibiscus trionum, assembly GCA_030270665.1. Classification (NCBI taxonomy): domain Eukaryota; kingdom Viridiplantae; phylum Streptophyta; class Magnoliopsida; order Malvales; family Malvaceae; genus Hibiscus; species Hibiscus trionum. The sequence goes on from BSYR01000011.1 coordinate 24,230,128, forward strand.
TCCAACAACTGCTTATCCTTTATCAACTGAACCAAAGATGGTTTCACTTGCAATTCAGCCACAAGACCCCCATCTCGCGAAATACTTAAGCTGGCAAACATAGCCCTCAACTCCACCGCCACCTTCCTACTCAAGGCATCCGCTACAACGTTAGCTTTTCCCGGATGGTACTCGATCGTCAGATCGTAATCTTTAAGCAACTCCACCCAACTTCGTTGCCTAAGATTCAACTCTTTCTGAGACATCAGATACTTCAAACTTTTGTGATCCGTGTACACAGTACACTTCTCACCATACATGTAATGTCTCCAAATTTTCAAAGCAAAGACCACCGCAGCTAACTCAATATCATGAGTAGGATAATTGCGCTCATGCACCTTCAACTGGCGCGATGCATAAGCCACCACCTTACCCTCTTGCATCAACACACACCCCAAACCAACATAGGATGCGTCGCTATACACCACAAACTCTTTCCCTGATTCAGGTTGAACCAAGATAGGAGCTTGCGTCAAAGCTGCCTTAAGCTTCTCAAAAGCCTGCTGTCTTGCCTCTGTCCACTCATACATGACATCTTTCTGCAACAACTTCGTCAAAGGTGCAGCAATCTTTGAAAATCCATCCACGAACCTCCGATAGTATCCTGCCAATCCAAGGAAACTACGGACTTCATGAACAGACTTAGGAGGCTTCCAATTCATCACCGCCTCAATCTTCTGAGGATCAACACGAATCCCCTCAGCAGAAACCACATGACCAACGAACACAACTTCCCTAAGCCAAAATTCACACTTGCTCAGCTTAGCATAAAGCTGATTCTCCAACAAAGCCTGCAACACAATCCTCAAATGCCCTTCATGCTCCTCCTCAGTACGAGAGTACACAAGGATATCATCAATGAACACCACAACAAACTTGTCCAAATATTCATGGAACACTCTATTCATCATGTCCATAAAGGCTGTAGGAGCATTCGTCAAGCCAAACGGCATCACAAGGAATTCATAATGCCCATACCTCGTTCTAAAGGCTGTTTTTGGCACATCCACATCTTTCACCTTGAGCTGGTAATAACCTGACCTTAAGTTAATCTTAGAGAACACAACCGCTCCCCGAAATTGATCAAAAAGATCATCAATCCTCGGCAAAGGATAACGATTCCTGATAGTCAGCTTGTTCAGCTGACGATAATCGATGCACATTCTCATAGTGCCATCCTTCTTCTTCACAAACAAGACCGGTGCACCCCAAGGTGACAGTCTCGGCCGAATGAAACCACGATCAAGCAACTCCTAAAGTTGCGTCTTCAGCTCCTTCAACTCCTTAGGTGCCATTCGGTAAGGAGTACTGGACACTGGAGTTGTGTTTTCATACAACTCAATCCCAAACTCCACCTCTCGACTAGGAGGCAATCTAGGTAACTCCTCCGGAAACACACCAGGGAACTCTCGCACAGTCCTGATATCTTGAACTCACAACTCCTTAGAGCTAGGATTCATAACAAAGGCTAGATAGGCCTCACACCCTTGCTTCAGCATTCGACTTGCTTCCAAAGAAGACACCACATTGGCAAGAAACTTCACATTCTCACCAACCACCACTACCTCGTAGTCATCCGCAAGCTTCAACGAAACTCGCTTGTTTTCAAAATCCACTATAGCTCGATGCTCAACAAGCCAATCCATACCAAGGATTACATCAAAACCATAGAATGGCAATTCCATGAGGTCAACAAGAAAAACATGGTTTTGCACTACCAAAGGACATCTTCTATACAACTTTCGTGTCACAACGGTCTCACCAAAGAAACTAGTTACACGCATACCAACATCCAAAGACTCAACAGGTAAACCAAGCAATTGAGCATGTTCACGCAATATGTATGAGTGTGTAGATCAAGAATCAATCAAGGAAAGTAATGATAAGGATTGCAAAGTAAAGGTACCTGCGATCACATTCGTATCATTTCTCCCCTCTCGCTGAGCATACACTCGAGCCTGGCCACCACCCTCAGGTTGGACAGCCACCACATGCGCCACATTCCTCCCACCATCATCTATGTGCTGGAAGTTACCACGGCCGCGCCCATGACCTCTCTATGGTGCAACAACCCCAGGAGCACGTCCCTGACCGCCACCAGCCAACAAAGGACACTCCCTCCTCATGTGGTCTGCTGAACCACAATTCCAGCACGAATTACCAGTCACTGTTACCGGAGCCTGAACCTCCCTCGCTGCTCGAGGACAATCACGCCTCAAATGGCCACGCGATCCACACGTCCAGCACGTGTTCTGATCAGCTCTCATCCTATCTCCCTGAACAGGCGCACCATGCCCTCCATTACCACGCCTAGCAGAAGACTGATACCTCTTATCTCGTCCTCTCTTGTTCCGTCCACCACCGGAACTATACTCAGCTGCTCTTTTGCCCGAGCCAGAACTAACACCCCTGGAAGACAAACCCAGGTTCTGCTCAATGTCCTTTGCCCTACTCACCAGCACATCAAAATCTTTATACTCAACAACAAGCATAAAGGTCTTCACATCCGGCATCAAACCATATCGGAAGCGTTCACACCTCTCTCGTTCATCAGGGATAAGCTCAGGTGCGTACTGACTAAGACGGACAAACTGGATCTCATACTAAGCCATCGTCATGCTTCCTTGCACAAGAGACATGAATTCTCTTTTCTTCTCATCCAGGTATCGCACACCTAGATACTTTCGCTTGAACGCGTTCAGAAAGAACGTCCAAGTCACATCAATATCCTCCATTCCGGAGACAGTGGTCGTCCACCACGTATACGCATCATCGTGCAACAGCGATACCACACAACCCAACTTCTGCACATTGCTGCAGTTCATTTGCCCCAAAATCCTCTTGGTGCTTTCCAACCAAGATTCAGAACCTTCAGGAGATAAACCTCTGAACTCAGTCCCTCCCAGACTGCGAATATGTTCCAAAGGCAATCTCAAATTAGCATCACCCTGATGCGCAGCTCCTTGAGCCTCAGCTACTGCTGCCTGAAAGGCTCCAACAATAGTCTGTATCAAAACAGTCATGTCAGGAGCAGCTTGCCCCTGCACACCTTCAGGTCCAGCGACCCCAGCACCGGCACCAACACCAGCACCATTACCTCCAGCACCATCACCGCTAGGTGGTCCACCACCAGGGGGAGGAGGTAAATCCACAACATTATCAGCGTTTTCTTCATTCTCATTCTGAGCCATAGCTCTCGTATTCATCCTCGTTTCTCTACGAGGTCCCATTTACAAGAAAACAATACACTGACACAAATGCAATAAACATAATTAAGCTCAACAAGGTAAGTAATCCAAGAACTCAAGCTCATTTTCCAAAAACAATTCCTTTCATTAGTTTTGATATGGCAATGGGTCCCCCTAACATGCTTCAACATAGCATAGCATCACATTTGCAACCATCCATCACATTTCAAACAACATTCTTTCATCAAAAAGGCATATCATGAAAATACACATACATCACCCACATAACCATTCCCAATTACACGAGAACTCAGCTCTGATACAACCAAATGTAACCCCCTTAGCCCGGCCTAGACGGTTGACCCGAACTACGAAGATTACACGGGGAAAACCAAAGTCAACCCGAAAGTCAACCTTGATTAACGACCCTTTTTTTCTTTTTTTAATCTTTTATAAATGCACATTAATCCTAAGCGAGCAGTTGAGAATCATATACGAGTAAAGCACAGCGATCAGATTCAAATAAGGGACTCAATTGCACAAAATACAAATATTAGGGACCAAAATGTAAATTCTGGAAATTTGAAGGTCTTAACTGATTTTTAAGTTACCAATATTAAATTAGTCATATTACATGCTTCCCTATCAAATTTCACCTCAATCGGACGTCTCATACTGATGCAATTGCAAATACAATTTTCGGGACTAAAACTTAAAGCTTGCAAACCTCAAAACCATTCAAATCAGTGCCCAATAGTCATCTGTTTCGAAACGGGGTTGACCGTTCCGAAACATGGGTTCGTTTCGAGACTTGTTTCGAAACAGGGCCTTCCAGTGGCTAAAATGTTTCGATACGATCACCAGCCGTTTCGAAACACCAAGGCCATTACAGGCCCCCGTTTCGAAATGCCTATGAGTGTATCGATACGGGTTGCCCAGAAGCTGCAGATTTTGCTGGTTTAACATGCATAAAACCATTCAAACGCATCTTAATGACTTCCTAATCATGCAAACAAGTCATCATACATATAAGGTACATGTTTGCAACTTCAAAACACATTCATGGCATCAATCATGGAATTCCACAAGTTTATAGGCATGCATCCTAGAATCCAAAACCAAACAACCAACAAAACACCAAATCAAGCATCAAAATGGCCAATTACAAATCCAAATCATCAAAAGCATCAATCCACAATTAGGGAGTCCAAAACATCTCCCAAAACACATCCTAGGTTCCCATTGCCAAAATATCAAAAACTAATAGTGTAATGAAAACATCACCATACATGAGCTTAGTTTTCCTTGGACTCTTAGCCTCCTTGTTTCCCTCAACCACTTCAATTATCTGCATTATTGGTTCAAGAGAGAGAGCGTAAGCACAATTGCTTAGTGAGACATGCTCTAAAGAAACAACACAATAATGATTTTCATAAACACTTTTAACAAAGCCTTTCATTACATAATCACCATTATTCATGCAATCTTGCATACATAACAAGCATCTCATGCTTCATTAAAATCAACATGTCATATTGGCTTCCAAGTGATCATCCATAACCATTTTCAACACAAAACACAATCGGATACGCGGATTACAAGCGTTGTCCCATACGCTTCATACACACTACCGAACACACAAGGTGGAGTTTACCGGTACAATCACAACCCCTCAACACCCGTGATGGAGTTTAACGGTACAATCACAACCCCTCAACATCACTTATCGGTAGTTGTATAACTTCACTAACGAGTACACAGGACACACAACACAAGATCCACACACGGACTTTTAACCACCGTTGTGATCTTAACTTACTCGTTAGTGTACTTGGATGGAGTTTACGGTACAATCTCAACCCCTCAACATCCAAGGCGACTTTATTCACGGTGCACCCAATCCTATAGCCGGCTAACTATATTCGATTCAAGTACTTTAAAACCATCACATCACTTGCCAATATACATCATATAACATCAACAACTCACCGTTTTAAAGCATTAAACAAAGCCATTTAACATCATGCATCACTATGCATCAAAACCACATTTACAATATGTCAATCCAAGGATCTCTTACCTTGAGCATCCTTCAACATATGGCTTTCAAAACCAGCATTTACCATGCTAAAACATGCTTTCAAAACAGAATTTAAACATGCAAATATAATCAATGCATCAGACCGCATCATGGCTCATCCAAGAGAGTTTTCCCGAAAACTTACTCTTGAGCTTAGCTAAGTTGCTTAGACTTAAACTAAGCTCCCAAAACCTTCAAACATTTGTTTCAAAGCTGGAAATCCAACTTCACTCACTAATTCCGTTTCGCAAGCTTGCCGAAAACGCCGATCAAGCCTCCGGATCAACACCACAAGTGTCCGAAGATGTCTCCCCTGTTTTAAACACATCAAAGCAGAGGATTAATGCATCATCATGCATTGAAATATTCAACCAACACTCTTAACTCGCTGCTCTACCTAGATCCAACATTTCGGCTACCAAACACAACCGAAATCACCTCCAAACTCTTCCAAAACTTAACCCAGCCAAGATCCATCACTTCTAACCATTTCTAAACATCAATCAACAACCAAAAAGAACCTAAACTCGTCCTTATACCTCCAGCTATAACAGAACACCAAGATCACCTCAAAAACCACCATTTTCATAAGCAAAAACTTAGGAAATTCAACCTATTCGGGATTGCATTGATAAAACCTCATTTACACATCATTAGACATCCAAAATACATTTAAGAAACATCTCAAAACAGAGCCCAAACAATCACCATGAAAATCTTCAAGATTTCATCCAAATCTTGAGTTTTAAGCCAAAATCAAGTTCATATCATTAAAACCATTTATAAAACTTAAATTAAGGATTGACAACTTGGGAATTTCAGTAAAGAACTTAATATTTAGAGGAGAAGAACAACCTTACCTCTAAATGATGATTTCTCCTTGATTTGAGCCAAATTGCTTGAAAATCCAATGAGGAAATCAAAAGGATTTGATGTAAAATGAATTAGAGACTAATTGATGATTGAAATTTCATAAATTGGAGTGAAAATCAATAGAAAAGTTGCTGGAGAAAAGTGTTTGGATGATGGAATTTTGAGAGAAAAAAGAGATGAGAAAATTTTAGGAAAAGTAGTTATGATTTTAACAAAAGGTAGTTTCTCCTTACTTCTAATTAATTAAAACATTAATTAATTCACTCAAAATAAAGAAAAATCTGGAGAAATCATTTTTGGGTAAATAAGCTCCTTAAAGATTCAAAGTTTCAATCCTTACAAAACAGTCACCACTGAACTTTTCAAAAATCGCATTTTAGTCACTATTTCAAAATGTTGTATTTCCAAACCTTATTTTGTAAAATTGATTTCACCACTCTCTTATATATATTAAAAGAGGATTTTAGATATTTTTCCATATTTTTAAAGTATACCGAATTAGGCTTTCCCTACAACCTCCTTTTATATTCGAACCGAATATCAGACCGGCCCGGTCCAGAACCTAAACTTTCAAGCCCAAAATTGGGGTGTTACACATTTAAACCGATGCAAATCTCATGGCAAGGCCATACACATGCTTGCGAAAACTAAAGCATTTCATATACAAATCTCATATGCATTTCTCATAGCATAAACTATATCAACATTTGGTACATGCGAATCAAATTCATTTTCATATATTATATTGGCATCACATTTCATCTTTACTCGGATATGCGGATTATCTTGACTCAAAGTCAAGTCCTACCCCGGTAGAATCTCTCATCACCGGACTCTCATGGCGGTATCTCTCATCGCCACAAAGCTTGGGTATTTCACCAAGTCCTACCCCGATGGTATCTCTCATAATCGGATTCTCACTTTGGATCGGGATGGCACTAAACCTATTGCCCGACTCCAAAGACCACGTACGAATTTTAGTTTATAGTGCACTCTCATCCTATTGATCGATCAATTATATCCGGTAACTATCTCATCTTCTATACCAATATATTATGCCAAAAACAACATCTCAACTACTGTTTTTATGCAATATTTCTCAAGTCCTTTTCATCTTATTTCAAAATCTCATCTAATGCTTTGCATTAAATCAAAATCTCAAAACTCTTCAACGCAACATGCTATATCATGAAAACTCTACAAAGCATCATCTCATGCTACAAACCATGCATAAAACAGTAGGAATTTGTCTATCTTAAAACAAGAGCATGTAAAAGCATTTTAGGGGCAACAACCACATATTTGAGAGCAATTCTAGCCATACTTACTTCCGGACTTAGAATGGTGTTTCAAACCAATCCTAAATCCCCAAACCTTGTTTCTTTGTCCCTCAAGGACTTCTAAAACCCATTCGCACTCATCGATTACGTTTCGCTTGCTCGCCGAAACGATATCTAAGCTCCCAGTACTTCCGGATCAACACCAAAAGCGTCCGAAGATGTCTCCCCTATTTATTACACATAAGAGTAGAGGATTAATGCATCATCATGCATTGAAATCACCAGCTAACTAATCAAATTCGCTGCTCTACCCAAAAGCATCATTTCGGCCACCAAAAACAACCGAAATCATCTCCAAACTCTTCCAAAGCAAAGCCCAGCCAAGATCTATCACTTCTAATCATTTCTAAATCTCAATCAACACCAAAAATCACCATAAACTCGTCCTTAAGCCTCCAGCTACAACAAAACACCAAAACCACTCCAAAAACCACCAATCTAGCATGCAAAACTTAGGAATCCAAACCTATTCGGGATTTGATTGTTAAAACCTCATTTATAACATCAATTACTATCCAAAATACATTAGAAATCAACCTCAAAACAGAGCCTAACCAATAGTTACGAAAATCATCAAGATCTCTCCAAGAATCTTGAGTTTTAACACAATTTCATGTTTCTAACATTAAAGCAACTAAAAAATCATTAACAAAGGATTGATAACTTGGGAATTTCAGTAAAGAACTGATCATTAGAGGAGAAGGACGAAGCTTACCTCTAATGGCTGATTTCTCCTTAATTTGGGCAAGTTTCCTTGAAAATCCAAAGTGAAAACAAGAGGATTTGATGAGGAAAAGATTAGGAATCAATAGGAGATTGAAATCTCATCAAAGGGGATGAAAATCAGAGGCTAATTGATGGAGGAAATGTGTTTGGCTGAGTGGAAGTTGAGAGAAAATGAAAAGAGGGAAAAAGATCGTAAAGTAGTTATGAAAGTCAAAATAGATTTTTCTCTTTTAATTCTCTTCATTAAATCATTATTAAAACACCCAAAATAAAGAGAAATCTGATTTAAAATATTTTTGTAAAATTAGCTCCTTAAAGATTCAAAGTTTCAATCCTTTACAAAACAGTCACTAGTCAACTTTTTCAAAAACTGCGATTTGGTCACTACACCGAAATGTAGTATTTCCAAACCCTATTTTGTAAAATTGTCTTCACCATAATCTTTCATATAATAAATGAGGATTTTAGATATTTTTCCATAATTTTAAAGCATCCCGAACAAGGTGTTCCCTAAATCTCCCTTAAAGATTCAAACCGTTCTCGACCGGCCCGATCCAAACTCTAAAACTTCTAGGCCCAAAATCAAGGCGTTACAACTCTCCCCCTCTTAAAAATTTTGTCCTCGAAATTTACCTGGTGGAAAAAGGTAAGGAAATTGCTTCTTCATGTTATCCTTCCTTTCCCACTTGGCTTCCTCAACACCACGATGTCTCCACAAGACTTTAACCAGCTCGATGGTCTTACCTCGAAGAACCTTAATATTCGAATCCAGAATCTCAACAGGTTCCTCATCATACGTCAAGTCTGGATTCAACTCAACCTCTTCCACAGGCATAACATGCGACGGATCCGATCTATACCTCTGAAGCATGGATACATAAAGCACGTTATGTATCTTTTCTAACTCTTGAGGTAGTCTCAGCTTGTAAGCAACAGGACCCACACGTTCTATAACCTCGTATGGTCCAATGAAACTTGGGCTCAACTTGCCCTTCCAGCCAAATCTCATCACCTTCTTCCAAGGTGAAACTTTCAAAAACACACGCTCGCCCACAGCAAATTCTATCTCCTTACGCTTCAAATCCGCGTAAGACTTTTGCCGATCCGATGGTGCCTTCAATCACTCATAAATGAGCTTCACCTTCTCGGTGGTTCCTTTTAACAACGCCGGCATCGAGACCAACTTTTGTCCCGTTTCAGCCAAACAAAGAGGAGTTCTGCACTTCCTTCCGTATAAAGCTTCATAAAGTGCCATTTGAATACTTGCCTGGTAACTGTTATTGTAAGCAAACTCCACCAAAGGCAAATGCTTCTCCCACGAGCCTTGAAACTCAATAACACATCACCTTAACATATCCTCAAGCACTTGGATAACACGCTCCGACTGTCCATCCGTTTGCGGATGATAAGAAGTACTAAAATTCAGCCACGTACCCAATGCTTGATGCAAACACTCCCAAAACTTTGCGGTAAACCTCGGATCTCTATCCGACACTATAGATTTTGGCACTCCATGCAACCGTACAATCTCATCAATGTACAACTCCGCAAGCTTATCCAAGGTATACGTAGTATGCACAGGCAAGAAATGCGCACATTTCGTAAGGCGATCCACAATCACCCAGACAGAATTCTTCTTTGATGGCGATAAAGGCAAACCAGACACAAAGTCCATGGTGATCCTCTCCCACTTCCATTCAGGAATCCTTAACGACTGCAACAACCCTGAAGGAAATTGATGTTCAGCCTTAACCCCCTGACAAACCATGCATTTACTATCATGCTCGGCGACATCTTTCTTCAATCCCACCCAATAGTACTCATCATTCATATCACAGTACATCTTTGTACTACCAGGGTGCATAGCAAAAGGACTACTATGAGCTTCAGTCAGAATAGTGCGCCTCAATTCAACATCATTCGGCACCACTATCCGACTCCCAAAACATAAAACACCATCATCATTGAAACAGAAATCCGATGGCCTACCTTCTGCAATATCCTGAACATGTGGCACCAAAGAATCATCCAACAGTTGTTTGTCCTTTATCAACTGAACTAGAGATGGTTTCACTTGCAACTCAGCAACAAGACCACCATCCCGCGATATGCTCAAGCTAGCAAACATCGCCCTTAACTCCACCGCCACTTTCCTGCTCAAAGCATCGACCACAACATTGGCATTCCCCGGATGATACTCGATCGTTAGAACGTAATCCTTAAGCAACTCCACCCAACATCGTTACCTAAGATTTAACTCCTTCTGAGACATCATATACTTCAAACTCTTATGATCCGTGTACATAGTACACTTCTCACCATAGAGATAATGTCTCCAGATCTTTAGAGCAAAAACCACTGTTGCCAACTCAATGTCATGCGTAGGGTAATTGCGCTCATGCACTTTCAACTGTCGCGATGCATAAGCCACTACCTTACCCTCTTGCCTTAACACATACCCCAAACCAACATAGGATGCGTCACTATACACCACAAACTCTTTTCCTGATTCAGGTTGAACCAAGATAAGAGCTTGCGTCAAAGTTGCCTTCAGCTTCTCAAAAGCTTGTTGTCTCGCTTCCGTCCATTCATACTTAACATCTTTCTGCAACAACTTCGTCAAAGGGGCAGCAATCTTAGAAAATCCATCCACGAACCTCCGGTAGTAACCTGCCAACCCAAGGAAACTACGAACTTCATGAACAGACCTAGGAGGCTTCCAATTCATCACCGCCTCAATCTTTTGAGGATCAACTCGAATGCCTTCAGCTGAAACCACATGGCCAAGAAAAACAACTTCCTTTAGCTAGAACTCACATTTGCTCAGCTTAGCATAAAGCTGATTTTCTAACAACACTTGCAAAACGGTCCTTAGATGACCCTCATGCTCCTCCTCAGTACGAGAGTACACAAGGATATCATCGATGAACACCACAACGAACTTTTCTAAGAATTCATGGAACACCCTGTTCATCATGTCCATGAAAGCAGCAAGAGCATTCGTCAGTCTGAACGGCATCACCAGAAATTCATAATGCCCATATCTCGTTCGAAAGGCTGTTTTCGGCACATCTACATCCTTCACTTTTAAATGATAGTACCTTGACCTCAAATCAATATTTGAAAACACAACCGCTCCTCGAAACTGATCAAAAAGATCATCAATCCTCGGCAAAGGATACTTGTTCTTGATGGTCAACTTATTCAGCTGACGATAATCAATGCACATCCTCATCGTGCCATCTTTCTTTTTAACAAACAAGACCGGTGCACCCCAAGGTGACACACTAGGCCGAATAAAGCCTCGGTCAAGCAACTCTTGAAGTTGCGTCTCCAACTCCTTCAACTCTTTGGGTGCCATGCGATAGGGAGCAATGGACACCGGAGTTGTGTTCTCATACAACTCGATTCCAAATTCCACCTCCCGACTAGGCGGCAAACCAGGTAGTTCCTCCAGAAACACTCCAGGAAACTCACACACGGTCCTTATATCTTGTACGCGAACCTCCTTTGTTCTAGGATTCATAACAAAGGCTAGATAGGCCTTACATCCTTGACGCAACATCCGGCTTGCTTCAAGCGTAGACACCACATTAGACAGAAATTTCACATTTTCCCACCACCACAACCTCATAATCATCCGCAAGTTTCAGTGAAACTCACTTGCTTTCAAAATCCACAACGGCTCTATACTCAACAAGCCAATCCATGCAAAGAATTACGTCAAAACCATAGAATGGTAATTCCATAAGATCAACAAGAAACACATGATTTTGCACCATTAAGGGGCATCTCCTATACAATCTTCTTGTCCCAACCGTCTCTCCAAAGGAACTAGTCACACGCATACCCACATCCAAAGACTCAACAGGCAAACCAAGCATTTGAGCATGTTCACGCAATATATACGAGTGTGTAGATCCAGAATCAATCAAAGAAAGTAATGACAAGGATAGCAAAGTAAAGGTACCTGCGATCACGTCCGTGTCATTCCTCCCCTCTTGATGGGCATACACTCGAGCATGGCCACCACCCTCAGGTTAAACAACCACCACATGTGCTACATTCCTTCCACCTTCATCTCTACGCTGAAAGTTACCACGGTCGCGCCCACGACCTCTCTGTGGCTCAACTGCTCTTATCGGAGCCTAACCTTCTCTCAACGGCTGAGGACAATCTTTCTTCATGTGCACTCAGGAGTCCTCATGAAAGTATTTGGTCCTTGCTGACCTCTTCCAGGGTTACCACCCCTACGTCTAGCATCACCACGTGGCCTTCTATCCTTATGCCTCTTATAGCAATCTCTACCAAGATCATGCTCTGCATCTCGCTTCCCTGAGCTAGATCCTCCTGCTCGAGTCGCCAGACCAAGATTCAGCTCAATGTCCTTGGCTCTGGTGACCAAGACATCAAAATCAGTATAGTCTGCTGCGAGCATATAGGTTTTCACATCCGCCACCAGCCCGTAACGGAATCAGCTCAGGTGCATACTGGCTAAGGCGTACAAACTGCACATCATATTCTGCCACCGTCATACTCCCTTGCACCATGGACATGAATTCCCTCTTTTTCTCATCGAGATAACGAACTCCCAAATTTTTTTGCTTGAACGCATTCAAGAAGAATGTCCAAGTATCATCATCATCATCCATCCCAGATATCGTGGTTGTCCACCATGTATATGCGTCACCATGCAACAAGGACACAATGCATCCCAACTTCTGAACATTGTTGCAGTTCAACTGTCCAAGTATCCTCTTGGTACTCTCTAGCCAAGACTTGGAAACTTTCGGGGTCAACCCTCTAAACTCAGTCCCTCCTAGACTGCGGAGTTGCTCCAACGACAACCTCACATTAGCACCATCCTGAGGTGCAGCTCCATGAGCCCCAGCTACTGCTGCCTGGAAAGCTCCAACAATAGCTTGTATCAAAACAGACATATCAGGAGCAGCTTGCCCTTGAACTCCCTCAGGTCCAGCAACCCCAGCACCAACTCCAGCAATACCAACCCCAGCTCCACCACCACCAGGTGGTCCACCAGGGGGAGGAGGAGGTAAATCCTCAACATTCTCTACATTCTCGTTCTCATTCGTAGTACGATTATTGATTCTAAGCTCTCTACGTGGCCCCATAATAAAACAATGCAACTGAAAAAATACAATAAATTCAATTAGGCATAATAACGCAAGTAATCCAAGTACTCAAGCTCATTTTTAAAAACAATTCTTCTCAATAGTAATGATATGGCAATGGCATCCCCAACTATACCCCAAACACAGCATAGCATCTCAACTCATCTCAATAGAACCAAACATCAACAATCATACATCATACTTTCACCGAAAAGTCACAAACATTCACAATCACATTCAATAAACACCCCAAATATTCGTTAACTTGGTTCTGATACCAACAAATGTAACCTCTTTAGCCCGGCCTAGACGCTTGACCCGAACTACGAAGATTACACGGGAAAACCAAAGTCAACTCGAAAGTCAACCTTGATTAACGACCTTTTTTTCTTTTTATCTTTTCTAGATGCATATTAAGCCTATATGATTACTCAAGAACCATAGGAGAGAAAGACCCGCGATCGGAAAACAATTAAGGACTCAATTGCAAGAATTACACTTTTAGGGACCAAAATGTAAATTTTGGAAAAATATAAGGACTTTGCAGATTTTAAGCTTACCAATATGTAATTATTCGTATTACATGCCTCTTTGTCAAAATTCAGCTTAAAAGGACATTCCCAACTCAAACAATTGCAACCACAATATCAAGGACTAAAATGTAAAACAAGAGAACTTGAAACAATTCAAATTTGCAGTCCAATGGTCGGCCGTTTCGGAACGCTGACCTTCGTATCGAAACGCCCGTATCGAAAGTGGGCTGGTCCTTTCGGTACTCGGGCCCGTTCTGAAACTCGTATCGAAACATGGCTTTTCCGTAGCCAAAGTGTTCCGAAACACCTTCAGCCGTTCCGAAACGCCATGACCATTTCAGGCCCCCGTTTCGAAACAATTAAGGGTGTTTCGGTACACCCTACCCTGCAACTGATGAATTTGCTGGTTTTTCACATCTTTCCACACTCAAACATATCCCAAGTCATACTATAACATGCCACCAACATAACTAGCCATAAAAGAACATGTTAAAGAAGCTTAAGCTAAAACATGACATCACACACATGAACAATTAGTCTATAGGCATGCTTCCTAACCTCATGAACCAAATATGAACCTCAAACCTCAAACCAAACAATATAAGACCATTTACAAACTTTAAAACCATAACAAACTTGCTTCAAACATAGGGAGTTCCAAATACATCTCCCAAAAACAACCATGAAGCCCCATTGCCAAATATCAATACTAAAGTATGTAAAAACATCACCATACATGAGCTTTACACTCCCTTGGATGTTCTTAACCTTCTTGCTGCCCAAAATCACTTCAATTATCTGCATTGTTGGTAAAAGAGAGCGTAATCATGTTTGCTTAGTGAAGCAAACTCTAATGAAAACCAACACAACAATGCATTATTCAAAAAACATTCTCAAAAGCCATTTTCTACAACATGCTCATTCTATCTCATGCTTGAAACCCATTTCAAAACGAATCTTCATTTGAAACCAAATGTACCTCTATTCTATCTCATGCATTTAAACCGATGCAAATCTCATGGCAAGGCCATACACATGCTTGTGAAAACTAAAGCATTTCATACACAAATCTCATATGCATTTTTCATAGCTTAAATCATCTCAATATTTGGTACTTGTGAATCAAATTCATTTTCATATATCATATTGGCATTTCACATTTCATCTTTACTCGGATATGCGGATTAGCTTGACTCAAAGTCAAGTCCTACCCCGGTGGAATCTCTCATCACCAGACTCTCATGGCGGTATCTCTCATCGCCATAAAGCTTGGGTATTTCACCAAGTCCTACCCCGATGGTATCTCTCATCATCGTATTCTCACTTTGGATCGGGATGGCACTACCCCCATTGCCCGACACCAAAGAGTACGTACGAATTTTAGTTTATAGTGCACTCTCATCCTATTGATCGATCAATTATATCCGGTAACTATCTCATCTTCTATGCCAATATATTATGTCAATAACAACATCTCATCTATTGTTTTTATGCAATATTTCTCAAGTCTTTTTCATCTCATTTCAAAATCTCATCTCATGCTTTGCATTAAATCAAAATCTCAAAACTCTTCAATGCAACATGCTATCTCATGAAAACTCTACAAAGCATCATCTCATGCTACAAATCATGCATAAAACAGTAGGGATTTTTCTATCTCAAAACAAGAACATGTAAAAGCATTTTAGGGGCAACAACCACATATTTGAGAGAAATTCTAGCCATACTTTCGGACTTAGGATGGTGTTTCAAACCAATCCTAAATCCCCAAACCTTGTTTCTTTATCCCTCAAAGACTTCTAAAACCCATTCGCACTCACCGGTCACGTTTCACTTGCTCGCCGAAACGATATCTAAGCTCCCAGCACTTCCTGATCAATAGCAAAAGCGTCCGAAGATGTCTCCCCTATTTATTACACATAAGAGCAGAGGATTAATGCATCATCATGCATTGAAATCACCAGCAAACTAATCAAACTCGCTGTTCTACCCAAAAGCATCATTTCGGCCACCAAAAACAACCGAAATCATCTCCAAACTCTTCCAAAGCAAAGCCCAGCCAAGATCTATCACTTCTAATCATTTCTAAACCTCAATCAACACCAAAAATCACCATAAACTCGTCCTTAAGCCTCCAGCTACAACAAAACACCAAAACCACTCCAAAAACCACCAATCTAGCATGCAAAACTTAGGAATCCAAACCTATTCGGGATTTGATTGATAAAACCTCATTTATAACATCAATTACTATCCAAAATACATTAGAAATCAACATCAAAACAGAGCCTAACCAATAGTTACGAAAATCATCAAGATCTCTCCAAGAATCTTGAGTTTTAACACAATTTCTTGTTTCTAACATTAAAGCAACTAAAAAATCATTAACAAATGATTGATAACTTTGGAATTTCAGTAAAGAACCGGTCATTAGAGGAGAAGGACGAAGCTTACCTCTAATGGCTGATTTCTCCTTAATTTGGGCAAGTTTCCTTAAAAATCCAAAGTGAAAACATGAGGATTTGATGAGGAAAAGATTAGGAATCAATAGGAGATTGAAATCTCATCAAAAGGGATGAAAATAAGAGGCTAATTGATGGAGGAAATGTGTTTGGCTGAGTAGAAGTTGAGAGAAAATGAAAAGAGGAAAAAGATCGTAAAGTAGTTATAAAAGTCAAAATAGATTTTTCTCTTTTAATTCCATTTATTAAATCATTATTAAAACACCCAAAACAAAGAGAAATCTGATTAAAAACATTTTGGTAAAATTAGCTCCTTAAAGATTCAAAGTTTCAATCCTTTACAAAACAGTCACTAGTCAACTTTTGCAAAAACTGCAATTTGGTCACTACACCGAAATGTAGTATTTCCAAACCCTATTTTGTAAAATTGTCTTCACCATAATCATTCATATAATAAATGAGGATATTTAGATATTTTCCATAATTTTAAAGCATTCCGAACAAGGTGTTCCCTAAATCTCCCTTAAAGATTCGAACCGTTCTCGACCGGCTCGATCCAAACTCTAAAACTTCCAGGCCCAAAATCAGGGCGTTACATATGATGAGTTGAAAGAAGTTTACGATGAATTGGTTGAAAAATATAAAGAGTCTATTTTAAAAAACAAGAAAAATATTTCCGATTTAAAATCTCAAAATGAGTCTCTTTCAAAAACCAATTCCGAATTAAAAAAGAAGATTTTATACTTGATAAATCTTTCAAATGAGCTTAAAAAGAAAAATCTTGATGTTGAAAAACTTCTTTCCGATTTCCAAGATTATCACACTAAGGAAGTGGATAGTCTTAAAACTTCTCTTGCTATTGGGAAAAAATGTTTTGACAAGGGTAGTTCTTCAAAATCCAATATGTAAAGAGAAAGAATTTTAACTATAAAAAAAGTGGCTCTCAAAGGCATTATAGAACTAAGAGGATTAGAAGTGTATGAGTTCCTAAGGAGCTTGTAGCTTCTAATAATATTGTTGCTATTTCATCTTGGATTCCTAAGGGAACCAAGTTTCTGAGAGCTAACACTTATGGACCCAAAATGGTTTGGGTACCAAAATCAAAGAACTAATCTTTGTTTGTATGGGGGCATTGCTACAAGGCCAAAGCTTCAAGTCAAAACACATGGTACCTTGATAGTGGATGCTCAAGACATATGACCGGAGACAAGAGTAGATTCATAGAGCTCAAGCCAAAGTATGGTGGAGTGGTAACTTTCGATGACAACTCCAAATGCCATATTGAGGGCATTGACTCTATTGGTGATCACTCGTCCATTCTTATCGAGCATTTGTCAACTTTGTGACAAAGGTTTTGATGTTTATTTTGATAAAATGGGTGTAAAATTGTGAACATTAAAACAAATAGAATAATGCTCATTGGTTATCGCATAGGAAACATTTATATGGTGCATTGAGATGACATACATTCATCCCATGCATGTTTAGTTGCACATGATGAGAATGATGCATGGTTGTGGCATAGGAAACTAGGGCATGCTAGCATTAGTGTTTTAGAAAAGTTGGTTTCCCAAAATCTAGTTAGAGGTTTACCTAAACTAAAATTTTCATTAGATAAAATATGTGATGCTTGTGCTAAAGGTAAACAAAAGAGAACATCATTTAAACCCATTAATGATGTTTCAACTAGTAGGGTGTTACAATTAATCCACATGAATTTATTTGGGCCTATTAGAACTATAAGCTTGGGTGGTAAGTCATATGCATTTGTATTGGTAGATGACTTTTCTAGATACACTTGGGTTCTATTCTTAAGTACTAAGGATGAGGCTTTAGAAAATTTTATCACATCTACAAAACTTACCCAAAATGATCTTGATCTTAAAATCTCACATATTAGAAGTGATCATGGAACCGAGTTTCAAAATATGGATTTTGAAGATTTTTGTAATGAAAATGGTATTAGCCATAATTTTCATGCTCCTCACACTCATCAACAAAATGGGGTAGTTGAAAGAAAAAATAGAACTTTAGAAGAGATGGTCAGGACCATGCTTCGTGAAAACAATTTACCTAAGAATTTTTGGCCGGAAGCCACTAATACGACTTGTTATATCATTAATAGAGTAATGATTAGGCCTATTTTAAAGAAAACACCTTATGAGATTTTGAAATCCAAAAAGGCTAACATTAGCTATTTCCACCCTTTTGGTTGTAAATGTTTTGTTTTAAACAATGGAAAAGATAACTTAGGTAAATTTGATGCTAAAAGTGATGAAGCAATATTTTTGGGTTATTCCCTAAATTTTAAAGCCTACCAGGTATTTAATAAAAGAACTTTGGTTGTTGAAGAGTCTATACATGTTGTTTTCGATGATAACCTCCTTCTGAGGAAGGAATCTTGTGATGATGACGATGTAGGGATCATTGAAGCCATTGATGGAGGACAAACATCAAAAGTGGATGAGATTCCAACTAAAGAAGAGGAAGCACAAGATCCACCTCTTGAAGCCTTGAAGGACTTAGCTCTTGAGAAAAAGGAGGTGACATACCCAAGGGAGTTCAACTATGTCAAAGGTGGTGAAATCTTGGGTGATCCATGCAAGGGGGTAACTACTAGATCCTCTCTCAAACTTTGGATCATGTTGCATTCATCTCGTGCATAGAGCCAAAAATATCAAAGAAGCATTTAAAGATGATTTTTGGATATTGGCTATACAAGAGGAACTTAATCAATTTGAGAGAAGTGGAGTATGAACTTTAGTTGATAGGCCTAGTAATCAATCTACTATAGGAACTAAGTGGGTATTTAGAAACAAACCAGATGAGAGTGGTAACATAGTGAGAAACAAGGCTAGGCTTGTTGCTCAAGGTTGCACTCACGAAGATGGAATTGATTTTGATGAAACATATGCACCCGTAGCTAGAATGGAAGCTATTAGGATGCTTCTTTCATTTGCATGCTATCACGATTTCAAGCTTTTTTCAAATGGATGTGAAAAGTTCTTTTCTAAATGGTTTTATAAATGAAGAAGTGTATGTTGAACAACCACCGGGTTTTGAAGATCCACAATTTCCGAATCATGTTTTCAAACTATCTAAAGCTCTATATGGTGTAAAACAAGCTCCTAGAGTTCGGTATGAAAGGCTTTCAAACTTTTTGATTCAAAAAGGTTTTGAGAAAGGCAAGGTGGATACTACACTTTTCATTAAAAGATATGACAATGACATCTTAGTAGTTCAAATATATGTTGATGATATTATTTTTGGTTCTACTAATGAATTTTATTGCCAAGAATTTTCTAAGCTAATGCAAGGTGAATTTGCGATGAGCATGATGGGAGAGTTCTCATTTTTCTTGGGGCTCCAAATCAAGCAAAGGAAAGATGGTACCTTCATCAATCAAGCAAAATACATAAAGGACATGCTCAAGAAGTTTGGATTAGAGAATGTAAAGCCTCAAGCCACTCTAATGAGCTCATCAATAAAGCTTGACAAAGATGAGGGAGGAAAGTGTGTCGATTCTAAGCATAATAGATATATGGTTGGCTCTTTGCTTTACCTTACCGCAAGTAGACCAGATATTATGTTTAGTGTTTTCTTGTGTGCTAGGTTTCAAGCTAGCCCTAGAGAATCACACCTAGTTGCCATTAAGAGAATTTTTATATACTTTAGAGATACATCTAGTTTAGGTCTTTGGTATCCTAGGGATTCCTCCTTTGACCTTCATGCCTTCTCCGATGTGGATTATTAGAGATGTAAGATAGATAGGAAAAGTACCTCCAGAACATTTCAATTCTTAGTTAGTATGCTCGTATCTTGGTTCTCTAAGAAACAAAAATAGCGTTGTCTTATCTACCACCGAAGCGGAGTACATATCCTTAGGGAGTTGTTGTGCTCAAGTTCTTTGGATGAAACAAAAAATCTTAGATTATGGTGTTCAAGTAGATACCATACCCCTTAAGTTTGACAACACTAGTGCCATTTGTCTCACAAAGAATCCTATCCAACACTCTAGAACCAAACATATAGAAATTAGACATCATTTCATTAGAGACCACGTCTTGAAAAATGATGTAGTTCTAGAATATGCTGGTACCTTGAACCAATTAGTGGACATATTTACCAAACCTTTAGATAAAGAACGTTTTTGGACCCTTGGGAGAGAGTTAGGTTTAACCAGCCTTCCTTAACCCTTTTAGGTCCTAAATGACAAAAAATGTGCTTGAAATTATTTGATGCTCACGCTTCTGTTGATTTGCCTCCTTTTGCATCTATGCTTGTTGTTAGGGGGAGTATGCAACTGTTTTAGTTCATTTAACATGCTCATATATCATTTACATGCATTTAGGCTCGATCTAAGTTGGCATTTTAGACTTAAAACTACCCAAAATGCATTTTCTGGCAAAGGTGTATCGAAACAGGTACATATGTTTCGATACGGGCTCGATCTAAGTTGTTTAAAGTAATGAATCATATCGAAATGGGCTCTTCGCGTTTTGATACGAGTTCACGGTATTGTTCCGAAACAAGGTCAACCTGTATCGAAACAAGTCTCGTAGCGAAACGGCTCGAAAGCGTTTCGAGACCCCCGTTCCGATACACCAAGTGACATATCGATACGCGTCCGCGCAGATTGTTTTAAATAGCCTTAAATGAGTATCAAACTTTAATTAAAACACCAACTATCTTTTTCTCTCAAACCCTTATATAAACTCCTCAAATCTCTTGATTTTTCACAACAAAACCTAAATTTTTTGAGGGTTTTCAATCTACACATCAAGGCTAAAGCTTTGCAAGCAATTTGGTGCATTGATCATCCATCATTCATCAATTATCCTATATCAATGTATAAACCCTTTTCTTTTCTTTTTAAATTTTAGTTTGATTTTCTTTAATGTTTTTACTCAATTTTGTCTAGAATATATCCTTGTAGTATGGGTTTTGGAGTTTTTGCAAAATTTCTTTAAAAGTCAAATTTTTTTGGTTCGAATATAGAAACTATATCGTATATTTTTCTTTACTGTTTTTTGAAATTCTTTTTACCAAAAATTTATTTTATGTTTACATATATTTTTAAATTATATTTTATAGTTTTTATACACCTTGACTATTGGATTGCCTATTGGATAGAATTTGGTTGATTTACGCATACATGTGTTTTCGTGTCTTGATTTGCTTATATATTTCGAATATGGGTTCTAGAAAGAGTGTACGAATTGATGAGGCTGGTGGAAGTTCTAACATCGATGACGATTCCTCCCGTCCCAACCTCACTCTACTCTACTCAACCTGTATCGAAACAAGTCTCGTAGCGAAACGGCTCGAAAGCGTTTCGAGACCCCCGTTCCGATACACCAAGTGACATATCGATACGCGTCCGCGCAGATTGTTTTAAATAGCCTTAAATGAGTATCAAACTTTAATTAAAACACCAACTATCTTTTTCTCTCAAACCCTTATATAAACTCCTCAAATCTCTTGATTTTTCACAACAAAACCTAAATTTTTTGAGGGTTTTCAATCTACATATCAAGGCTAAAGCTTTGCAAGCAATTTGGTGCATTGATCATCCATCATTCATCAATTATCCTATACCAATGTATAAACCCTTTTCTTTTCTTTTTAAATTTTAGTTTGATTTTCTTTAATGTTTTTACTCAATTTTGTCTAGAATATATCCTTGTAGTATGGGTTTTGGAGTTTTTGCAAAATTTCTTTAAAAGTCAAATTTTTTTGGTTCGAATATAGAAACTATATTGTATATTTTTCTTTACTGTTTTTTGAAATTCTTTTTACCAAAAATTTATTTTATGTTTACATATATTTTTAAATTATATTTTATAGTTTTTATACACCTTGACTATTGGATTGCCTATTGGATAGAATTTGGTTGATTTACTCATACATGTGTTTTCGTGTCTTGATTTGCTTATATATTTCGAATATGGGTTCTAGAAAGAGTGTACGAATTGATGAGGCTGGTGGAAGTTCTAACATCGATGACGATTCCTCCCGTCCCAACCTCAATCTACTCTATCAAAAGATTCTTCGAAACGAAGACGCCCATGCCAACTTCAAGCTCTTTCAAGATCATGCAATCCGTCGTGAGCGTGTTGTCTCTATAACCTTTTTGGATTCTGAACGTTTTCAATTTCGTTATCTCACTTTATTGAGGCGTTGGAATTTCTTACACTTTTTGATTTTACCCGGTGCTTTGTACCGTAACATGGTTCTTCTCTTCTATGCCAATGCCCGATGTATCTCCAATGCCGATCATTCTCAAGTGATAGCCATCGAATCCTACCTCATAGGGAAGAAGTTCCAGGTGGATCCACAAACCTTGGTCAATGTTTTTGGATTTGAAGATGAGGGAATTTCGGATGAAAACTCGTTGGGACATACTCTCGATGGCTCCGTCACGGTCCTTGGTGCTCATGATCGCATCCTTCATCTCATGGTCTCGTGGTGGTTTCGTCCTTCTGGAGGAAAATTCTCCCACATTCGGCAAGTAGATGATTTTTGGATTCGTTGCTTTCGTGAGGAACATCGACCAAATCTTTGCCAAATTATGTTTGTTGAGATGGTGCATCTTGTTCAAAACTGCAACTCGGATCTTGTCACTTCCTTCACTTATGGCACTGTCTTGAGTTACTTGTTCTCAAAGTTGGGGATCGATTGCTCTCTTGACTTTTAAGAATCTCTCAAGGATCCCATCGATGAGCGCACACTTCTCCGTTGTAAATTTCATTTCATTAATGGAGAGTGGATTCGTGTCGAGCATAATCCTCAAGTTGCAGCCCCGAACCTCAACCTCAAGTTGCTCTATCAAACAACAAAGCCCTCATGACTTTTCTTACCGAGAAATTCAATGGCTTGCAAACCCATATGGACTCCGATTTTGCCACTCTTGACACTCACTTCACTTCTTTGGAGGGACGTGTCCAAAGTGTTGAGAATCGACTCACTTCGGTTGAAACTCAACAAGCCTCAATAGACATGTCTTTTATTGGATTCTATGGCGAGCAAAGACAATTTCGAAGGAGCACCGCCAATGATGAAGATGACGATGAGCCTTAGATTTTTGCATTCCATTGCATATCATCTAGTTTAGGATTTCCCAATTTATGCACCTATCTATGTTTTTGCTTTAAGACCTATGCTTTGATATATTGTTTTTAAGTATTAAGTTTGGATATTGTGGAATTATTTTTCTTTGGTTTATTATGCTTAATGAAATTATGTTGCTTTAATTATGCTTTGTCTTGTATTATATTGCTTTATCTCATGATTATATTCCTTCATTGATTTTGATCTAACAAAAAGGGGGGAGAAGGGATAAGCTAAAATTTTCAAAATCTTTTTCAAAACCTAGCTTAAATTTAGGGGGAGTTTACTTAAAAATTTACTTTGGTTTTGTTATATCAAAAAGGGGGAGATTGTAAAACCAATGTTTGATTTGATATAACAAATAATCTAAGGACTAAATTGCAAAGTAAATAAATTTTTAAGTACTCAAAATACTCACATTTGAAAAGTAAAATTTATACTTAAAATGTTTTGAAGTGAAAACTTAAACCCCATAAATTTTCTAAGTATTTCAAAGCTAAAATACTCAAAATTGCCCAGGCATTTCGAAACACCCCCAAAGTGTTTCGATACGTTTTGCCACTGAAAACGTCCGTTTTCATACGGACTAATCTATTTCGAGACAAGGGTTTCGAAACGGTCTTGCTCGTTTCGATAAAGCCTTCATCTGGGTATTGATTTTTAAAGTATCGTTTCGAAATGACTCATACCCATTTCGATACAGGGGTTAAGCATTTTAAAAATTGAGTATTAAATCAACTAGCCGTTACTTGTCAGAACCGAACTTTTGAAAAATTGGTTAAGTGTTTCGATACACCCCTTTGTTGTTTTAAAACACCAATTTACAGTTTCAAAACGTTTACAGCCTATAGTCGTTTTGATACGACCTCATTTTTACACTTAAAGGCATTTTACAGTTTCAAACTGTTTTGATACGGCCTATAGCCGTTTCGATACGGGCCCCTTTTTACACACAACGATTGTTTCTTCTTTTGGTGTCCGTTTCGATACATGGCCTTGTGTTCCGATACGATTGTTGTAGAACAACATTTGTGGAGGGAAGAGAGAGCCCCAATGGCTCTATTGATGTTCTCAACCACCCAAACGGCTAGAAAGAAATGAAATGGTATAAAAGAAAGCCTCAAAAGCACCATCAAAAACTATTGAACCTCAAAGCAACATCCAAGCAATCAAATCCAAACCCTAAGCACTTATTGTCAAATTCTTGTACCCAACTCTTAAAGTTCTTAGTGTAAATCAAATTTGTGAGTTTGGGAAGTGTTTGTAATCAATTTGGGCTATATTTATCTTGCGAGAGATGAATTGTAATAGCCAACATATTCTTTGTAAGTGAGAGTCTTGTGGTTCAATCTTTGCGTAGAAAGATTGAACATTTGTAACGATTGCCTCCTTAGCCTAGAAAAGGGGAAGAACAAATTAGTGAAGAGTTTGTTAAAAATCCTTAGTGGGAGCTAAGGTAGTGGATGTAGAGCTTGTTTAGAATCTTGAACCACTATAATTGTCTTGTCCATTTGTTGCGTGCAAAAGTGATGCGCAAATTGCGTGCAAGTATACACGGTTCCAAGTTATAGTATTTAAGATATTGTCTCCACAGGGATTGCGACAACCTTTCGGAGTTCACCTTTCTGCACAAGTAAAAATAAAAACACAAATATTAGGAGTTGGTTTGGTTAAAGCTAAAACTAAAGCAAGTAAAGTGAATTGAGAAATCAGAGTGAGAGAATGGGCTAGTATTGGATGCTTCATAGTGTGGAGATTTGATGCACTGTCTCGACAAAGATTTGCATATCAACTTAACAACTTTCAACAGCCGCCCACGACTATGCCTCGGCAGGCGCTCGCCTCGGCAGAGACCAAAGTGACTGCCTGGGCAGTTAAGCGATGATTCAAGGTTCAGCAAGGCTCCCTTCAATGACTTCCTCTTCTCCCGAAGCTTGAAGTACTATTGGCGAACATGTCTCGGATGATACCTCCCGGCGTGAATCTAAGGATAAACACCAACCGATTATGAAGCCTCACTTAGCTGCTGAACTTCTAAACTTATCCCTAAGCCGAAGTAGCTTTACCCTATGGTTGGATAAAATCGTGTTTACTCATTTCGTGAGTTCAACTCTCCCGATATTGAACAAATAGATTGAAGCTCTCTTCTCTCCCGATAAAGATTGCAACAATGAAGAACCAAGAGTAAACAAACCTTGAGTTTTATTGCAAAAACCGAAATCCTAAACGAATACAAGCAAAACTATCACAACTACTACACAACCAACCCTTAGACCTAGGGAAGGTTTAGAACATAATGGAGGATGGCGGCACAAGGGTTTTTCGAAAAGAAGGAGTTTTTCTCTCTAATCTCAATTGTGTTTTTCTCCTTCAAGTCGATTACATATATATAGGGGAGGAGCCTAGGTCTAAGTCGGTTCAGGGCAGGAATACTAGTTAGAATATAATTACAAATCATTAAAAGAACAAATTTAACATTAAATCTTCCTAGATTCCCGTTTGACTTTTTCCACCTTGACTTTGACCATGGCTTTTCTTTGTCTGTTGGGCTCCAATGCACGTGCAAGTGGTCTCCAAAAATTGGGCTTGATGAGCTCTTTCAATTGCATACTACTTTGTATTTTTTCACACTTCCTCGAGTTGCTGCCTTGGCGACACACTGTTGACTGCCTCGGCAGAGGTGTGGACTGGTGTGCAGGGGTTGGCACAGCTCTGAATTCTGGGCTTCTCCTCCTCGTTCAGCTCTCCAGATGGTCCATCAGCTTCCTCCATCAGTTTCCACCTTCTCCTCTTCTGCCCTTTCTACTGCCTTGGCGACATCTGCCTGGGCGGGTACCTGCGCACAAAAAGGAAACACACCTGAGCAATATCTTATATATAAAAACAATCAAGTTCAATGAATAAGGCAAAATATCCAATCTATGCAGTTTTGTGTATGTTTTTCTAATAAATGTAACTAAACTATACTTAAGAATAACAATAATTGAGCTAAACTAGGGCATAAATATAGGACTTTTGCACACTTAACGCACCCCCAAGCTCGAACTATTGCTTGTCCTCAAGAAATGCAATCTAATAATAACATGCCAAAACTTAAAATCATATGTAAACTAAGTTGAGAAAGCATCTTGAGCAACTTTTACATACCGTGTAGATTTACGCCTAATTAGCAACCCTTCGAATGACAATGGACTTACCCGGAACTGAACTATGTATATCGTGAGTGTGTGCGGTCCTTGTGATAAGAATGATTCTTCGGCTTCTAAGTAAACTTTTGATAAACACCTTAATTCCCTTGGGTTTCCCTCTAGTTTCTTTTGCAATTAAACAACTAGTGCCGGTGATAGGCATCTCTAATGATTTCATCATTTTTTTTATTTTTTTATTTTTTTCTCTAGAGCCAGTTTCGGGCACCTCTAGCTTATCCTAGACCCAATTTCGGACACCTCTAGGACGTTTTTTTTCAAACTTCAAGTTCTACCCAAGCTTACTAGGTGAAATACCTAAGTTTCCTAGATGTCCTAAAATCAAACTAGTCACAAATAGTGTTTTCTTTAAGTTCAGACCATAGTAAGATTCTAAGTCAATCCAAAGTCATACTAAGTGTTGTGTGTCAAAAGTCCTATCGCAATGTAGTGCAAGTGTACACGACGCAAGTAGTTAAGTGATACTCAAAGTATCGGATGTCGAATCCACATGAACTAGAAATAGCTTTAGCCTTGAATTGTTGCACAAGAGAGAAAGAAATGAGTTTAAATTGTTTGGGAAATAATATTGAAGAATACTGAATATAAAATACTGAAGATTCAGGGTTAAGAAATAGGCCAGTATTGATTTGCTCGGTAGTGCAGGTGTTGCACTGTATAAGAATTCATGTTCTGTCGTCGTCCATGTCGCGGCAGCACCTACTGCGGTAGAAGTCTGTTGTTGTCGCGGCAGCGATCACACAACTCTGTTCTTCAAGCTTGGCAAGAATCCCCGCTGTGACTTTTCCTATCCCTAGGTCCAAGTCTGTCGATGAACACGTCTTGGATGATACCTCCCGGCGTGAATCGAAGGATGAACACCGATGTTGTTGAATTCTTCCTTAGCCACTTAACCTCGTCCTATCCCTAGGTCCGAGATAGTTGAACCATAAACTGGAGAACCCGCACTTATTCCTTTCGTATACTTAACTCTCCCGACATTAAGTAAATAGATAATCTCATAATGCTCTCCCGATACTCTCGCAAGATGTTGAAACCAGAATAAGCAAACTTGAAGTTTTATTTCACTGAACAGAAAATTCCTAAAATAGTACAATCATTGCAACTACTTTACAGAATCAACCCTTAACCCTAAGGGGAGTTTAGAACATGATGAGAAGGGAAAACGACAAGGGTTTTGGGGAAGACGGCTAGAGATGAGATATTTTTCCTAGGTCGAATTACATGCCTTTATATAGGCCTTGGGTTCAAGTTTTCTAATAAGGTAAGAATACAAGTTCAAACTAAAGTACAACTCTAATTAAGATTAAATCTTCTGAGTAAATGCCTTTAATTCGTCCTCTTTTCTTGCTTTGGGTTTCTTCCTTGAACTTTGGGCTTGGCCTTCATTCTGATCTAGGGCTCAGAAAAATATAGGAGTGTCCACGACAAACCGACTTAAATTCCTCTATCTGTCGAGCTCCACTTCACTTTTCCCTTCACCAATGCTGTCGTCATAGCTGCCACGGCAGTGGCCACGACAACGTCCTCCTTCTCGACTCCAGTCCTGTGTTCCAGCTCTGCTCCTTCGCTGTCCTGAGTCTACCGCCGCAAATACCTGCAAAAGTAGCCAAAATTAGTAGCAACTGTGCCATTTTATCTATTTGTGATGTATATGTGAAACTTTACCTAAATGCAATGAATTATGCTTGAATGCATCAAAAATATGGGTTAAATAAGGGGTAAAAAGTAGAACTTTTGCACACTCAACACACCCCCAAACTCAAGTTCTTGCTTTCCCTCAAGCAATTCTGACCTAAAAAAATATTTTTTTGTTTGGCTTAATTCAATGAACTTTTCATTACCTACCACACATGCTCTATCACGAACAACACCTTGTTGAACATTTCTGGATTTATTCGGAACCATGCTATAGGTCTCGTGTAGTGTGTGCATGCTTTGTGAACAAATATGTTCCTAGACTCCTTTAATTTACTAGAATAACTAAGCTACTTATATGAATTTTTATGCCAAATTTCATTTTCTTGGAGGCAATTCTTTGGCTCCTTTAGTTTTTCTACATTAGACTCGGTTTTCTTTTCTTATTTTAAGTTTACTAGAGCCTGTTTTTGGGCACCTCTAGCTAACTTCCTAGAGCCGGTTTTAGGCACCTCTAGGTGTATTGAGTCTAAATTTTTTTGTCTTCTTTTCCTAGAGCCAGTGTTAGACACCTCTAGGGGCAACTCAAGTGTTTAAGCTTTTCCTATTCTAGTTTATAAATAGAAGTCTAGACAGCATAAGAGTCACAAAGAGTGTTTAAAGATCATACCTATAGTAAGGCTCTAAATTGTTCCTAAAAATATCCTAAAGGCACTACCACGACAGAGTATGTCGCGGCAGGTAAGTTCAGTTCAAAGACTCAAGCCAAATGTTTTTAAGCAAAAATAAACTAAATAATTAGACACAATTTTAAAACACAAAAGACACTTCATTAATGGAGGGATGCCACCCCCAAACTCTAAGGTTGCATTGCCCTTAACGCATGATGACATGTAAATTAAAAAACAGAAAAGAAAAACAAAATACATCACAAAATAAATAAAACAGCAAGACATCAAAAATAAGATAGAAACTTAATTTGAGGAGCTGTCGTTGCTACTGTTGCTGCTAATCTGTAGCTGCCGGCGGGCAGTGACTTTCATTGTGGGGGCCGGCAGAGTGCTAGGGGAGGAAGAGGCGGTTTTCTTTTTGGCTTCCCTTGGCGGCTGGATACGGGTGGGTGAGATTTGGGGTAGCTTGTCCAGCACTTGTACCTCGTCGACGGAGCTGCTGCTGCTACTGCTGCTGCTGGCAGACCTGCCCTGGCCGGAGGGTCCTTCACCAGTTTTGTTGGGCTTCTGCCTCTTCATTGGAGTGAACTCCTTGGAGAGGTTTCGGGCAACAGAGGGCTCCCCGTCAAAGTCCTGCCAGACGGATGATGAGGAGAACCCATCGAAGTAGTCTTCGTTGAGCTCTAGCAGTGGCTCCTTTCTTTTCTCACCCCTGCCCGTGGCAGTTTGGCTGCCGCCTTCAGCTGTCGCGGCCGGTGTAGGAGTAGATGCAGCAGATGGGGTCTTTGGCGTGGCAGCAGGAGTAGGTGTGGGGAAAGCAAAATATTGTTCTGGGAAGGCAAAGAACGGTACATGTGGAAAAGTTAAATTGTTATGAATAAAAGTTACCATGGCTGCCGTGAAGTCCCTTACGAAGCTCATCAGACCAAGCTACCTTTCCTCCATCTTTTTGAGTGTTGCCAGAATCTGGGTGGAGGCGTCTTATGGAGGGGCCGCTGCCGTCGGCTGCTGCTGCTCTGCTGCGGCAGGTTCTGGCTGACTGGGCCTGTCGGCTCCTCTGCTGTGGCTAAAGGGTTGAAGTAGGACAATGGGGTTGCTGCTTTCAGCTCCATGAGGCTTAAGATGTTACGCTCCGTTCACCCTTTCCCTCGGACTTTGAAGTCTTCAGCAATTTCTAGAACGTTGTGGAGTCGGCATATTTCGGTGATGAGGTACGGGAAGACAAGAGGTCCCGATGGTCGAGAGAACATTCCACAATTCCCTCCCTTATGTATCGGCCGACATTGATGGGTCTCTCATTTAAAATTGAATGTACAAGTGCTAACCTGGGTCGGTCGACCGTGCTATTATGGGAGAATGGCATGATTCTCTTCTTCGTGAAGTGGTTCCATAATTTGGCCTCGGTAGTTAGTTGAGTTCTTTTCACCTTCCATCGATGCTTTGGGTCGGTGTTCCATTATGTCCCCTCCTCCGTAACTTCTGCCATAACTGCATCATAGTTTGCCGGCGACAGACTCTCGACGAATCTCTTGTGGCCGTTCTCCTTTTTGCTGACGTAGAGGCCATAGAGGGTGTTGATGTTGGAAGGCTCGAAAGAAAGCTTTTTACCTTGAACCGTCATGGTCGTAGTATCTTTGCTGTCGACGGCAGCATAAAATTCCCGGACCAGCGTGACATTCATTTCTTCTGGCTGGGCAGCAAACCGCTGCCACTTCAGGGCATGGATCTTCCGTGCGATGAAGGGTTCAAGCCCTAGGTTTCCCGTGGGCTCGGCGTAGAGAAACCCCATTCTTCCCACATCTCCCTCTTTTGGAAGGAGCTGTAGTATCTGCCGGCAGAGTCGGTGGAGGCGAAGCGGTTTGGGATGGCACTATGGTTAGGAGTGCTCACTGCTGCGGCAGAGCTGGAGGCAGCACTTCTATGAGTCTGTCTGGTAGTCATAGTTGCAAGGTCTGTGGAAAATAAAGAGAAATTTGAGATTTAGAGAAAACAAGTTGAGAGAGTAAAAGTGAGGTGAAAAATGAATAGTGAATGGGGGTTTATATAGATGGATGATTTTCTGCCCGTTGGGGCTGTAACGGCAGGCACGAATAATGGGGCCAGCTGTTACGCAGTTTCTAACACGTCCGTCACGCGTTTCCGTGTCTACTATGCGTCTATTACGCGTTTGCGTGTCTGTCGCGACAGCGTGGTGACAAGTTGTATTTTCCGCGTCTGTCACGACAACTGATGACAAGCTGTGACGATAGACTCATCCTTTGGGCTTTTTGGGCTGCTGTTGATATGGTGGGTTGGTTCACTTCTTCTCTTCTCCGTGTTTCCTTTATTTCCTAAAAAGAATAATTAAAATAAAAACTTAGTTTCTAAAATAAACAAATCTTAATTCCTAATAAATAATTAAAATAAAAATAATAAAAATAAAGACTAAGTTAAATTAGAGATGCCTTGAGGGGCATCTCCTAAAGTAACTACTTCCTGCATTCTTGGGGCTTCAGTCCCCTGATAATCCTTTAGTCTCTGTCCGTTGACTTTGAATTGATGCCCATCTTTTAAGGATTTTATCGTGATGGCACCATGGGGAAAAACCTGTACAACTTGGAAGGGGCCGGACCATCTAGATTTAAGCTTTCCTGGGAAAAGTTTCAACCTAGAGTTAAACAACAACACAAGCTGCCCTGGGCAAAACTGTCGTGGCAGCAACTTCTTGTCGCGCCACCTTTTGGTTTTATCTTTGTAAATCCTTGCGTTTTCGTAGGCCATTGCTCGAATTTCTTCAATTTCATTCAAGTCAAGTAGCCTCTTCTGTCCTGCCTTATCTAAGTCCATGTTTACTGCCTTGATAGCCCAATAAGCTCTGTGCTCTATCTCGACAGGTAAGTGGCATGTTTTCCCATAGATAAGCTTGTAGGGTGACATTCCCAATGGTGTTTTGAATGATGTTCTATAGGCCCAGAGTGCATCATTGAGGTGTAAAGACCAATCTTTTCGAGTGGGTTTAACCATCTTCTCAAGGATGTTCTTTACTTCCTGGTTAGATATTTCAGCATGTTCATTGATTTGAGGGTGGTATGCTGTTGCAATCCAGTGCTTTACTCCGTATTTTCTCAAGGCAGCAGCAATTACCCTGTTATCGAAATGTCTCCCTTCATCACTGATGATCGCCTTAGGTACGCCAAACCTGTAGAAAATATTCTTGTGCAGAAATCTCTGAAAAGTCTTGGCATCATTTTTCTGTGTGGCGATCGCTTCAACCCACTTGGACACATAATCCACTGCCAGTAGGATGTAGAGGTTCCCACAAGATGCTGGGAATGGTCCCATGAAATCGATCCCCCATACATCGAAGATTTCGACTTCTAGGATGTTCTGCAATGGCATCTCATGTCTTCTTGAGAAATATTCCCAGTCCGTTGGCATTTGTCACAGCTCTTGTAGAAGGCTTGGGCATCCTTGAACAGTGTGGGCCAATAGAGACCAGATTGCAAAACCTTGGCAGCAGTATTGTTTCCACCTAAGTGTCCTCCATATGGGGAAGCATGGCAGTGGTGAAGTACAACTTCTTGTTCTTCCTGTGGTACGCATCTCCTGATAATTTGATTTGCACAATGTTTGAAAAGAAGAGGTTCGTCCCAATAATAATGTTTTGCATCATTTTGGAACCTCTTCCTTACTTGATAATTATATTCAGGAGGTAGTACTCCGCTAACAATGTAATTAACAAAATCAGCGTACCAAGGAAGTTCAGAAATCTTACCTGCCACCATGGTTGTCGCGGCAGTGCTTGTGGCAGCAAACAATTGCTCATCTGGGAAGGTCTCCAGTATGAGGGTCTTGTCTGTTGATAGACTCTTTCTCATCTCTAATCTCGACAAGTGGTCTGCTACTTTGTTTCTGTCCCCTTTTTATCCTTGATTTCAATGTCATATTCTTGCAGTAGCAGAATCCAACGTATCAGTCTAGGTTTTGCATCTTTTTTAGCGAACAGATACTTCAGTGCTGAATGGTCTGTATGGACCATCACCTTCGTTCCATGTATGTACGAACGAAACTTTTCAATCGAGAACACCACTACTAATAGTTCCTTTACTATTGTGGTGTAGTTTACTTGGGCACCGTTTAGTGTTTTGCTGGCGTAGTAAATTACGTGGAAGAGCTTGTCCTTCCTCTGCCCAAGTGCTACCCCTACAGCGTAGTCTCTGGCATCACACATTATTTCGAATGGCAAACTCCAGTCTGGTGGCTGTACAATCGGGGCTGTTACCAACTTCTCTTTCAGGATTCTGAATGCCTCAGTACATTCAGCATTGAAGTCAAAAGGACGATTCTGCTCTAATAAGTGGCACAAGGGGTTGGTAATCTTCGAGAAATTTGGAATAAATCTTCGATAAAACCTAGCATGCCCTAAAAAACTCCGGATTCCATTGACTGTGGTGGGTGGCGACAGCTTTTCAATGACTTCTATATTTGCTCTATTTACCTCTATGCCTCGGCAGCTTACCTTGTGGCCTAGGACTATACCTTCATCCACCATGAATTGGCATTTTTCCCATTTTAAGACCAAGTTCGCTTTTTCGCATCTTTCAAGCACCTTCTGTAGGTTGCCTAAACATCCTTCAAAACTGTCTCCAAAGATGGAAAAATCGTCCATGAATATTTCCAGGAAGTCCTCCACCATGTCGGAGAATATTGCCATCATGCACCTTTGGAAGGTTACTGGTGCGTTGCAGAGTCCAAATGGCATTCTCCGAAAAGCATAGTGTCGTATGGGCAGGTGAAGGTAGTTTTCTCTTGATCCTCCGGTGCAATAGCTATCTGGTTGTAACCTGAGTAACCATCAAGAAAACAATAATAAGGTTTCCCCGCTAATCTATCAAGCATTTGATCAATAAAAGGTAGGGGAAAATGGTCTTTCCGGGTAGCTTTGTTAAGCTTCCGGTAATCCATACAAACCCTCCAACCGGTCACAGTCCTGGTTGGGATTAGTTCGTTCTCTTCATTGGTCACCACAGTTATTCCTCCCTTTTTAGGAACACACTGCACCGGGCTCACCCACTTACTATCCGAGATGGCATAAATTATCCCGGCGTCAAGCCATTTGATAATTTCTTTTCTCACCACTTCTCGCATAGCATCGTTTAAGCGTCTCAGAGCATCAATAGTTGGCTTATGATCATCCTATAGGAGAATTTTGTGCATACATAATGCCGGACTGATGCCTTGGATATCAACTATCATCCATCCAATAGCCTTCTTATGCTACTGCAGCATCCCAATTAACTGCTGTTCCTGTTCCTGCATTAACTTGGAAGAGATGATTACGAGCAACGTATCATTTAAACTAAGAAAAACATATTTAAGTTGCCCTGGTAGGGGCTTAAGATCTAAAACAGGTGGTTCTACAGTTGAAGGCTTTTGGATTATGTGTTCATTCGAGGTATAGTTTAGGGGCTCGAATAACTTACCTGGACGATTTCCTATCCAATTTACCTCCTCATAACCTTTAGTGTCGGATATGTCTGAGTCGGAGGAGTCACTGTCGTCGTTGCTGCCGTGACAGCCTTCCAGATGACTGCGTTGGCAGTAACCAAATTTGATGTCATGGCAGCTCGACCTGATGCAGGGTTGGTCAAGGATTACTTCAGTGATGGCCTTGCATTCTTCTTCTGCATCAGCATGTTTGATTGCTTGGAGAACATTGAGTTTGATCTCTTGATCATTTACTCTCATTGTCAGTTCTCCTTTTTCTACATCAATCAGTGATCTGCCTGTGGCTAGGAAGGGTCACGCCAGGATGATTGGTGCGTTTTCATCTGCTTCACAGTCTAAAACAAGAAAGTCAGTAGGAAAAATAAACTTATCCACTCTTACCAGAATATCTTCGATCTTCCCTTCTGGTTGTACGTAAGAGCGGTCTGCCAGCTACAGCATAACTGTCGTGGGTCATGCTCGTCCAATACCTAATTTCTGGAACACAGATTTTGGCATTAAATTTATACTAGCACCTAGATCACAAAGTGCCTTACCCACAAATTTTTCACCAATTATGCACGGTATGATGAAGCTCCCAGGATCCTTCTTTTTCTGGGGTGGATGCCTGGGCAAAATAGTCATGCATCCTTCTGTCATTTTTACCGTTTCGAATTCCCCAAGTCTAGATGTTTTTGACATAGCATCCTTGAGAAATTTCGCATAACCGGGTATCTGCTTGATGGCCTCCAACAGCGGTATATTAATGTGCACCTGCTTAAAGATATCGTAAATCTTTTTGAGCCGGTACTCCTATTTCTGCTTTTGCAACCGCTGTGGGAAAGGAGGTGGATGACGGTAATCTTCCAAGCATCCTTCACATGGAATTCGGATCAGAGGAGGCTTAGGTTTTTCAGCATTCATTTCTTGCTCCCCTGTCCCTTCTGCTGCCGTGATAGGTGTGTCGGCAGTAGGTTTCTCTTCTTCTGTCGGGGCAGTGCTCGCGGCAGGTGTTTCTAGGGTTGGTTCCTCAATTGGTATGGTTTTCATCTCTGGCCCTGGCAGTTGTTTCCCACTCCTAGTTGTGATTGCTTTACACTGCTCATGTGTGGGTTTTCTAGCGACTTCAGTATCACTAGGGAATCCTCCATTTTGCCTTGGTTTAATATGCTAGGAAACCTGGCCCATCTGTGTCTCCAGTGATTTCAGTGTAGCTTCATGGTTAGTCATTCTCATCTCTGTTTTGTCCATGAGTGTCTCAGTCTACTATAGTATACTAGGTGTGGCTGTCAGCTGCTGTTGTGGTTGCTTCCGTGTCAGAATTCTGGGCGCCCCTTGGTTCTGATTGTTCTGCATCTGAGGATTAAATGCATTGTTTGGATTGCTCCAAGAGAACTTGGGATCTTTCCTCCAGTTGGGATTGTAGTTGTTGGAATCATAATTTCTTGGCTTATTGAAGTTTCCAACATACATCCCTTCCTCTAGCTGTAACGGGTAGTCTTCCGAACTGTGATTCCCACTGCAAGTGTCACATACCTCTTCTGCAGAGTAAACAGGTTTTGAATCTTTTTTAGCAGATTTTCCACTGCCTTTGTGAGGTATGCAACCTGTGTCTTCAGGGAATTGTCGGCTTCATAATCTTTTATAGCTAATACTCGTTTACCTCTCCTCGTTGTAGGGAATTTCTCGTCATTCTTTGCTAAGTTTTTCAATACTACCATGGCTTCGTAAGGATCTTTATCCAACAACAGTCCTTTTGCTGCTGAATCTATTCTCATATGAGTGTGTGTGTTGGCAGCATTGTAGAATTTGATGACTTGATTCCATACGGGGAATCCATGCATTGGGCAGTTCTTTAGAAGAGTGGTAAACATGTCACATGCCTCGTGCATTGGCTCGTCATCTTCCTGTTGAAAAGTAGCAATTTCATTACGTAATCGCTCAGATAAGTGAGAATGATTAAAATGAGATAAAAATTCATGAGTAAGATCTGCCCAAGTTCGTATTGAACCCGGCGTTAGTTTATTCCACCAAGTCTTAGCTCTATCCCTCAGTGAATGAGGAAATAACCGGAGCCTCAGTATTTTCATATTTACTCCTGGTAGTCTAAACGATCCACATATTTCTTGGAACGTTTTCAACTGTTCTCGGGCATCCTCTGTTGCAGCACCACTAAACTGGCCAGCGGAATTGATCATGCTGAACATAACAGGTTTCAGCTCGAAGTTTTCAGCTTCTACGTCTGGCAAGGTGGTCTCTAGTTCCACATGATCGTTGATCATGTATTCACGGTGGGATCGTCGTGCGGCCTCGGCAGCGGCAGGCCTTCCGTTTCGGGCATCATGGGGATGATCTCCAATAACCCCTTGGTTATCATCTACCCCGTTGTTCTGTCTTCCGTTCAACATTGCCTCTAGCTGTTCCTCAAGATAGTCGTTTCTTGCTACCAAGAGGCGGACTCAGTTCCTGAGATTGCACGAACATTCGATTTCAGGGTCTAGTTTGTACTCAGGTTCTTTGCCTCGTCTAGATCTGCGCATAAGCAAACAGAAAACCTTGTGAAAGGAACAGGGTAAATGATACCAATAAAAAATAGAAAAATTAAAAAGAAGAAGTGCAGTAAAAGTAAAGGTAAAGATATGTTGCCAGTCCCCGGCAACGGCGCCAAAAACTTGTTACGTGTCAAAAGTCCTATCGCAATGTAGTGCAAGTGTACACGATGCAAGTAGTAAAGTGATACTCAAAGTATCGGATGTCGAATCCACATGGACTGGAAATAGCTTTAGCCTAGAATTGCTGAACAAGAGAGAAAAAAAAGAGTTTAAATTGTTTGGGAAATAATATTGAAGAATATTGAATATAAAAGACTGAAGATTCAGGGTTAAGAAATAGGTCGGTACTGATTTGCTCGGTAGTTCAGGTGTTGCACTATATAAGAATTCATGTTCTGTCGTCGTCCATGTCGCGGCAGCATCAGCTGCGGCAGAAGTCTGTTGTTGTCGCGGCAGCGATCACACAACTCTGTTCTTCAAACTTGGCAAGAATCCCTACTGTGACTTGTCATATCCCTAGGTCCAAGTCTATCGATGAACACGTCTTGGATGATACCTCCCGGCGTGAATCGAAGGATGAACACCGATGTTGTTGAATTCTTCCTTAGCCACTTAACCTCGTCCTATCCCTAGGTCCGAGATAGTTCAACCATAAACTGGAGAACCCACACTTATTCCTTTCGTATATTTAACTCTCTCGATATTAAGTAAATAGATAATCTCACAATGCTCTCCCGATACTCTCGCAAGATGTTGAAACCAGAATAAGCAAACTTGAAGTTTTATTTCACTGAACAGAAAATTCCTAAAATAGTACAATCATTGCAACTACTTTACAGAATCAACCCTTAGCCCTAAGGGGAGTTTATAACATGATGAGAAGGGAAAACGACAAGGGTTTTGGGGAAGACGGCTAGAGATGAGATATTTTTCCCTAGGTCGAATTACATGCCTTTATATAGGCATTGGGTTCAAGTTTTCTAATAAGGTAAGAATACAAGTTTAAACTAAAGTACAACTCTAATTAAGATTAAATCTTCTGAGTAAATTCCTTTAATTCGTCCTCTTTTCTTGCTTTGGGTTTCTTCCTTGAACTTTGGGCTTGGCCTTCATTCTGATCTAGGGCTCAGAAAAATATAGGAGTGGTCCACGATAGACCGGCTTAAATTCCTCTATCTGTCGAGCTCCACTTCACTTTTCCCTTCACCAATGCTGTCGTCATAGCTGCCACGGCAGTGGCCACGACAACGTCCTCCTTCTCGACTCCAGTCCTATGTTCCAACTCTGCTCCTTTGCTGTCCTGAGTCTGCCACCGCAGATACATGCAAAAGCAGCCAAAATCAGTAGCAACTATGTCATTTTATCTATTTGTGATGTATATGTGAAACTTTACCTAAATGCAATGAATTATGCTTGAATGCAGCTGAAATATGGGTTAAATAAGGGGTAAAAAGTAGAACTTTTGCACACTCAACACTAAGGTTGCTGCCCAAGAGGGCCATCTGCCGCGGCGAGTAAAAGGTACTTAAGAATTTTCCTCAAACTTAGAATTTATTAGATTTTAAATAAAGGAATGTTACATTAGAACCTAAATGCGATTACTTAAAAAAAACAACATAAAATAAAAACGTGAAAAAAAGAAAAATAAAAGAAAAACAAAAGAAAAAAAATTAGAGGACTAATTTTCCCTCCCAAACTCGACAGGAGCATTGTCCTCAATGAATGTCTACATACACAAAATTAGCATAGATTTGATAAAAATAAAATAGAAGAAGGAGAGAGAAGCTTAAATTGATGGTGTCTCGAAGGAGGCGTCGTCGTCGTCGTCGCCGACTATGATCAAACTCTTCCGAGCTACCATTTTGAAGCGTTTGGCCGCCCTCGGCGGCTGGTGGTGGGAAGGTGGGCTGGTTTGTGGCTTCTTTGTGACTTTTCGTTCGCCGCCTTCTTCGCTTTCTGCGCAAACTTCTTTGGCAGAGTGTGTTCTATTTGCACCTAGGGAGAATGATGGTTCAAGCCTCCTTGTGACGGATCGAACCGTGTCTTGCCATACCGAATCGTCTGATAAGTAGTCGTTGAGGTAGGCTGAGTTGGATGGTCTGGGTGCGTCGGCTGCTGCCCGTGATGCCTACCCTTGTTCTCTGATTGGGACTGCCGCTGTGTCTCTACGGTTGTCAGAGATGGAGAGGACTTCGGTGGCCGTGGCTACTTGGGAGGCTTGAGGCTCGGTTGAGATAGGGGCAGTTGGAGTTGCTGAGGCGGCCGGATGGGTTGCCGAGGCAGAAGGTGCGACGGGCGTTTCTGGTGCGACCGGGGCAAATATCTTGGCAGGGAACTCTGGAAAGTGGGCCACTAGGAACTTCTACTTGATGGTTGTGACGGTGGCTTTGTTGAAGTCCCGGATGTAGGCCATGAAGGTCAGCTGGCGTCTTTCCATTCTGTCCAGCTGGGCTGCCAAGCTGGCTATGGTGGTTGCCGGGGCGGGATGTTGGAATTGTTGCTGGCTGCCCATCTCCGATGCATGGGCATAGTTCTCTAGGGTGGCAGATGTGATCTCCATTTTCCGAAGGATGATGTCCCTCGTCCATTCGGTTCTGTCCAGCATTATAGTGTCTATTGGGGCGGCCGTAACGTGTTCCTTTTTGCATAACATCATGATGAGGCTGGGGAAGTAGAGTTGCCCCTTCGTTTTCTGCCCACACTCATAAATTTTGTTAGCAATAATCGCACCCACATTGATATACCTTTTGTTGATGATTGAGTGGATGAGTGCCAAGCGTGGCTTGTCGACGCTGGAGTTGTAGGATGTGGGCAACAACCTCCTCTTTACGAACGTGTTCCATAACTTTGCCTCGGGCAGCAAGTTCCGCCGATTGATGGTGCCTCTGTTTTTGCTTTCATTCCAAATTGTTCATGGAATGCAAAACTCTTCCTTCATTGCCTCGTAATTGTCTGAGAGAGGCGAGGAACTCCCCGTGTTGATCTTCGTGGATGTGGAGGCCGTAGTATAGGTTGACCTTGTCTTCGTTGATAGTCACTGGCCGCCCGCGGACATTCACCGTCGACACTTCCTCTGTCGGCCCATGGGCATAGTATTCGCGCACCATTGTTTGATTTGCCAGCTTCGGTTGCTGGGCAAATATCTTCCATTTTTGTGCTCGATCTTTTAGTAAATGAAGTGCTCGAGCCCAAAATTCTTCTTCCCCGTCTCATAGTAGAAACCTTGCTCTTCCCACATCGATCTTTCTTTGATTTTCATTGTGGCGGGCTTTAACCTTCGGTGTGGCAAAGTGGTGAGAGATTCCTCTGATTTTGCCTGGGCAGCACGGTGGCGTGGGGTTCTTTCCATTCTTGATATTGGGTTTTAGGGTTTTTGTGTGAAGCGGGTTGTGAGAGTTTGAGAATCTATAGAAAAAGAAAGAAATCTGAAAGCAAAGGAAATTTGTGAAACAATATGCAAAAGAGAGTAAAGAAGAGTGAATAGTAAAAAAATGAGGGGTTTAAATAGGAGTGAAAATGGATGTTGCTTCGTTTGCCCGGGCAGAGAGCCGTTGGAACGGAACGGGCGTCTGTGAACGGCTAGTTTTGACGGGATGCAACGTCTGTCTGCCACGGCAGATTTGGCACGCGGGCTGGAATGGGGGATGGATTTGGGCTTGCTTCTTCTCTCTTCTCTTAGACTATTGTTCCTCCTAAAATAAAAAAAAAACTGAAATAAAATTTATTAGAGAACAAATGCTAAAATTAAATCTACTTCCTAAGAACTGAATAAAAATGCAAGACATTAAAATCTAAATCCTGAAACATAAAAATAAAAGAATAATAGTGTAAGTTATGTTGGGAATGCATCTGGATGCATTTCCCAGCATAACCACTTCTTGGGTTGCTGCAGCATCTGCTTTACCCTCTGCCAGGGCGGGTCTTTGTGTTTCTCTTTATCAGTGTCACTACCGGGCTGCTATGGCTGGGGTGCTATATTGCTGTGCTAGGTTTTGTATCAGCCCAAGCATGAACATCTTGTAGTTCTTCTTTGTCGTCAGCTTTTTTCAAAGGTTGCAAGACATTCAGCTTAATTTTTTTGGTCATCCACCCTCATAGTAAGCTCCTAATTCTCCACGTCTATCAGAGTTCTGCTCGTGGCTAGGAATGGTCTTCCCAGGATAATGGGTGCTTTTTCGTCTGCCTCACAGTCTAGAATTAAGAAATCAGCAGGAAAAATAAGATTGTGTACTCTTACTAGGATGTCTTCAATTTTTTCTTCTGGTTGCACGTAATAGTGGTCAGCTAACTGGAGCATGACGGTGGTGAGTCTAGCTTTTCCAATTCCTAGCTTTTCAAACACTGACTTAGGCATTACATTGATGCTTGCCCCAAGGTCACATAAGGTTTTCCCCTCGTAATGGTTCCCAATAGCGAATGGAATAAGGAAGCTACCTGGGTCACTCAGTTTGGGCGGTGTTTAATTGTGCAACATGGCCATGCATTCTTCCGTCATGGTGATCGTTTCGAATTCCCTGATTCTTCTTTGTTTGGAAACCATGTCTTTCAGAAATTTGGCATAGTTCGGCATTTGTTGTATGGCTTCCACCAGGGGTATGTTGATATGAACTTGCTTAAGGATATCTAGAAACTTTTTGAACTGGTGGTCCTGCTTCTGTTGTTTCAGCTGCTGTGGAACAGGTGGGTGTGCATGTACCTCATGTTTTTCGGAAGCATCAATAGGGTATGCTACGGCAGAAGGTCCTGGATATGCCGATGCAGGCTTGCTTGCTTCTGTCTAGGCAACTGAATTGACGACCTTCCACTGCTTGTAAGTGGGTTTCCTCACGACTTCAGTATCACTGGGCAATCCTCCCATAGGTCTGGTGTTCAGGACTTGTGCAAATTGTCCCACTTGAGTTTCCAGTGACTTTAAAGTTTCCACGTGATTCTACATTTTCATCTCGGTCATGTCCATGAAAGCCTCATTTTTCTTAACAAATAAATCAATGTTGGACATATAGGTACATGTCTGAGTCATGAAGGCACTTAGAGTCTACTCTAAAGCATTGGGTGTTGCCTGTTGCTGATGCGGCGTCTGCCGCCGCGGCATAGTTTGCTGGAATCCTTGCGATTGGTTCGTCTTGTTATTTGAATTCAGAGTATTGTTGGGGTTACTCCATGAAAAATTAGGGTGCCTCTTCCAGTCTGGATTGTAGGTGTTCGATATATGGTTGTTGTTCATGTTAAAATTCCCAACAAAGCAGCTGGTTTCGGTTCCCTATTGGCACTCAGAAGAGTCATGATCTCCTCCACATTGGTCGCAAAAGGCATCTATGGCTTTAATATGCTGTGTATTATTCTGCCCTTGCATAGCTTCTACCATCTTTTTCAACCACGCAATTGGTGCTACAACTGCATCAGATGCTCCTAGCTCGTTTGCTGTGGCCTGCCTCCTTA
The DNA here is from genome assembly GCA_030270665.1 of Hibiscus trionum. Classification (NCBI taxonomy): domain Eukaryota; kingdom Viridiplantae; phylum Streptophyta; class Magnoliopsida; order Malvales; family Malvaceae; genus Hibiscus; species Hibiscus trionum. The sequence goes on from BSYR01000011.1 coordinate 24,272,583, forward strand.
TGCCGCCTCGGTGGGCATTAGGGAACTAATAGTTGTTTTTGGCCATTCTGTTCAAGATTTGAATTGCTTCGTCCGGCTCCTTATCGAGTAATGTACCATTGGCAGAGAAATCCAACATCATCCTTGTTGGTGTGTTTACACCATTGTAGAATATGGATACTAGTGTCCACTCTGGAAATCCATGGGAGGGGCATTTATTCAGCATCTCGCAATATCTATCACATGCCTCGTACATTGGTTCAACATCTGCCTGTCGAAAAGTAGTGATGCCAGTCCGCAATTTATTAGTTAGATTGACATGATAGAATCGAGCTAATAAATCCCGACATAGTTCTGTCCAATATTCAACGGACTCCGATGATAGGCTGTTGAACCAAGTTTTTGCCCTATCATTTAGTGAATAGGGAAATAATCTTAGCCGCAACACGTCCGAGTGGACTCCATGAATTTTGAAGGACTTGCAGATATCCAGGAAGGATTACATGTGTTGGCGGGCATCTTCAGTGGCAGATCCTCCAAACTGGCGAAGTGTATATAGCATGTTGAACATGACTAGTTTTAGCTTGAAGTGGTATGCTTCTATTTCTGGATCAATAACGCCAGAGTTCAGTCTTCTAGGATCCTCATCCAGGTAGTCACGAACTAGCCGCCGAGCGGCAGGAGGTTACCTGCCATTGCCCGCCGCGGCATTGTTGATTGGGGGCGGTGGTGGTGGAGGCTGGTCCTGGATGTTTGCTTGGTCACCCACGGCTTCTCTGTTTACTAGTCTAAGTCTGCGTGCAGTACATTTAGGCTCTAGATCGTAATCTCGCAAGGGTGATTTCTGGTTTGATCTAGTCATAAACCAAAGAAAACCAACGAGGTTAAATAGAAAAATAAAAAATGCAAAAAATAAAAACAAAATGTTGTACGCCAATCCCCAGCAACGGCGCCAAAAACTTGTTGCGTGTAAAAGTGATACGCAAATTGTGTGCAAGTATACTCGGTGCCAAGTTATAGTATTTAAGATATCGTCTCCACAGGGATTGTGACAACCTTTCGGAGTTCACCTTTCTGCACAAGTAAAAATAAAAACACAAATATGAGTTGGTTTGATTAAAGCTAAAACTAAAGCAAGTAAAGTAAATTGAGAAATCAGAGTGAGAGAATGGGCTGGTGTTGGATGCTTCGTAGTGTGGAGTTTTGATGCACTATCTCGGCATAGTTTTGCAGATCAACTTAACAACTTTCAACAGTCTCCCACGACTATGCCTCAGCAGAGACCAAAGTGACTACCTGGGCAGTTAAACGATGATTCAAGGTTCGGCAAGGCTCCCTTCAATGACTTCCTCTTCTCCCGAAGCTTGAAGTACTATTGGCGAACACGTCTCGGATGATACCTCCCGACGTGAATCTAAGGATGAACACCAACCGATTATGAAGCCTCTCTTAGCCGTTGAACTTCTAAACTTATCCCTAAGCCGAAGTAGCTTTACCCTATGGTTGGATAAAACTGTGTTTACTCGTTTCGTGAGTTCAACTCTCCCGATATTGAACAAATAGATTGAAGATCTCTTCTCTCCCGATAAAAATTGCAACAATGAAGAACCAAGAGTAAACACACCTTGAATTTTATTGCAAAAACTGAAATCCTAAACGAATACAAGCAAAACTCTCACAACTACTACACAACCAACCCTTAGCCCTAGGGAAGGTTTAGAACATAATGGAGGATGGCGGCACAAGGGTTTTTCGACAAGGAGTTTTTCTCTCTAATCTCAATTGTGTTTTTCTCCTTCAAGTCGATTACATATATATATGGGAGGAGCCTAGATCTAAGTCGGTTTAGGGCAGGAATACTAGTTAGAATATAATTACAACTCATTAAAAGAACAAATCTAACATTAAATCTTCCTAGATTCTCGTTTGACTTTTTCCACCTTGACTTTGACCATGGCTTTTCTTTGTCTGATGGAGTCCAATTCATGCGCAAGTGGTCTCCAAAAATTGGGCTTGATGAGCTCTTTCAATCGCATACCACTTTGCATTTTTCCACCCTTCCTCGAGTTGCTACCTCGACGGCACACTGTTGACGGCCTCGGTAGAGGTGTGGACTGGTGTGCAGGGGTTGGCACAACTCTGCATTCTGGGCTTCTCCTCCTTGTTCAGCTCTCCAGATGGTCCATCAGCTTCCTCTATCAGTTTCCACCTTCTCCTCTTCTGCCCTTTCTACTGCCTTGGCGACATCTTCCTGGGCGGGTACCTGCACACAAAAAGGAAACACACCTGAGCAATATCTTATATGTAAAAACAATTAAGTTCAACGAATAAGGCAGAATATCCAATCTATGCAGTTTTGTGTATGTTTTCTTAATACATGCAATTAAACTATACTTAAGAATAACAATAATTGAGCTAAACTAGGGCATAAATATAGGACTTTTGCACACTTAAACACCATCATTTTTAATTGTTCCTTTTGCTCCATTCATTCTTTAAATTGCCAATTCATCCCCTCTTGGTCATATCGGTTAATTCGATCCACTCAACAGAAATCATACCACACTTATACGGAACTCGTTCGCAATCAAGACTCAAGGAAGAATGACTAGATAATGTGGAGGAATCCCAAAAGGACATTGAGGACCATTTGGGAACTATCGAGCAAATGATTCAACAATCACAGGATGAGATTTTAGCCCGACTCATTGTGTTGTTAGGGGAAAAGAATACTGGAAAAGCACCTATTTTTGAGAGAAATTCCAAGGCGGGAACTTGTCTCACACAAAGGTTGAACTAGAGGAATCAACTCTAAAGAACGTTCAAGTTGCTAGAGCATCTGTCAATAATCTAATTAACTTAGGATGCAGTTTCAAGAACAGTGTTGTTATGGATATTCCTTATCTGAATCTGATCAATGAGATAAAAACAAGATTGAGGAAAAAAATGAAAAGAAAATTGAAGAGTAACGTCTTTAGATGGAGGAAAAGTCCAACTTTTTACAAGCAACTAGTGATTATGGGGTTGATGTTGTGGAATTGATTTTGGTTGTTGATTTGATTATTCCACACAAATTCAAAGTACCTAACTTTGAGAAATATAATGGGACTACTTGTCCATCAACCCATTTGACCATGTATTGCTGTAAGATGGCGACACATTTGAACAATGAAAAACTATTTATTCATTTCTTCCAAGACAATTTGATTAGGGCAATTGGGCGTTGGTATGTTCAACTCAGTCGAGCCAATGTAAAATCGTGGAAGGATTTTTCCATAATTTTCAGTGAGCAGTACAAGAATGTCAAGGATATGGTCCCTAATAGAACAATGTTGCAAGGAATGACTCAAGGCCATAATAAGAATGTCAGGAAATACGCCCAAAAATGGAGAGATATTGTTGCATAAGTCCAGCCACCTATTATGGAGAATGAAATTACCACTTTACAAGAAGATGGCTAGTCACATATCTTTGAGCTTTACTGAATTTTTGAACACTGCATAATCAATTGAGGATGTGTTCAAAAGTGGCAAACTTAAAACTGGGGAAAGTTCTCAAAAATACCATAAGAAAAGGGACAATGAAATGAGTAATTTGAATACTCCTAATATCAACAATGTCATAATTACACCAAAGCTAGTAATAGGAAAATCACAAGGATCGAACAGAAGGGAGACAAGAGGACCGAGAGAGGAGGTTTTCAATCCATTACCCATGTCTTATGTTGATTTATACCCCAAGCTTCTCGAAGTAGATTTGATTCACCCTTACCATCTTACTCCGATGCAACCTCCATATTCTACATGGTATGATACCAAGGCTTAATGTGAATATCATGCGGGAATCATAGGGCATTACATTAATAATGCAAGGTATTCAAGAAGGTGGTTCATAACTTAATCAATACGGGAGTTCTCGAATTTGACTCACCTAATGTGGCAACCAATCCATTACCTAATCACAATGGGTGAGAAATCAATGTCATTGAGGAGGATAACCCTAGGAAATTAAAGAGAAGTGTTGATGAGATTAAATCCCTGTTGAGTTGGGTGTACAAGTAGTTGCACGAAAATGGGCTTATTACGCAAAATATGGAAATTAAGAAAAAAAACTTGAAAAATGTACTATGAATAACATCAAGAAGAAGGTCATGACATTCAACGTTGCCCAGAATTTAGATGTTTGCTTCAGAAAATGATGGATAACAAGGGGATAGAATTCTTTGAGAATACTTGGATTTAAAAAATAATAGATGCTTACATCTCTGAAAGTGTTTGGGGAAATTATGGCGTGCATAGGCCATTGATCATTTCCACTAAGCCAAAATCCGAGAGTTCATCTAAAGTTGTTGCCCCAGTGACTACCCCAAAGGTTATAATTATTGTTCCAGCTTTGTTCCCATTTAAAAACACTTGGAAGGTCCATTGGAGATATACTACCAAAATATCCAAGGCATGTAGATCTATGAAACAAGAGAATGAAAAGCTATATGTTGGACCCATTCAAGAAGAAAAGCCAGCTTAAGAGGAAAAGCCAATTCAAAAGCCTATTCGGGAAGAAAAGCCAGTTCAAAGAAAAAGCCAGTTGAGGAAGGACATAAATTGTTTGAAAAGGAAATTGAGCCAACTAATGAGAATGTGAATGAAGTCGGACATTTTACTAGAATTGGAAGGTGTTATTCCCCAGATACCTCCAAAGAAGATGAGTAGGCAAAATTGAAGGGAAAAGCAGCAGTTCCCGAAAAAATATTTGAGGAAGAGCCAACTCCTAAGATCAATGAGCCGGTAACACAATTCCAAGTTGAAGAGTTTTTGAAGTTTCTGAAGCAGAATGAGTATAATATTGTGGAAAATTAAAGAGGCAGCAAGCACGAATCTTAGTGCTAGAACTGATATTGATTTCAAAGAAACACTGAAGTGCTTTGATGAAGGTATTGAATCAAACCATTTTACATGATGATGTAACCCCCTTGACCCGACCTAGGGGCTAGGACGAACCGAGCAAGCTACATTAGGTTTGCCGAAGCAAACATGAACTGAATAGCTCGAATTAGGTCCATTTGTTTCTTTTTTTTATCTTTTCCAGATGCATCAGTACAACATAAGGTGTGCATACTGAAAGTGGATAAATTTTTAACAAAATCGGGCGCTGAATCAACATCCAATTGCGTGTATTTGCAATTTAGGGACCAAATTGAAAATCAGGAAAATTAAGAGGGCTTACTTTAATTTGGGGTTACCATTCCTCAATTAGTCAGGTTACATGCATATATGTTCGGTTTCAGTTAAAATGGATCATTAAAACACATCCAATTGCATATATGCGAAATTAGTGACCAAAATGAAAGAAGCTAAAACCTAAAAACACATTGGGTATCGATACGTGGGCAACCATACCGATACCTGGCTTAATATTACAAGGTCGTACCGATACCATAAACGTCTTTCGATACGCATACAATTTTACAAGAGGCCCGTATCGATACCCCTTCCTGAGTATCGATACCCAGACCATTTTGGCCAAATTCCAATCGCTAAAACCTGTATCGATATGCCTTACCATGTACTTATACTCGGGCCAAATTTTCACCTTCCAGACCCGATACAGACCCTGTGTACCGATACCAAAGGTACCATATCAATACCGAGAGGCCTATAATGCCCTTTTTATCTGATTTTTGACTTCCAAAATCACTCATACGTGTCCCAACCATCCTAGCATTCTTACTAAACATTCTCAATATAAAAGGGTACATCCATGACACAACAAAACCAACACATATGCACTTTCAAACATTGGAACATAACCTATAGGCATGCTTCCTATGAAATTCAATCAACATATCCAAAATTGAAACGAAACATAGAATCATCAAACCACATATCAAATCTAAGCTACAATCCATCAAACAACTTGATGCAATACTAGGAAACAAAAGGAAAGAAATACAAATCCCCAATTATGGTGAACACAATGTCTTATTACCAAATTGCTTTAAAACAAGAACCATACTCAAAATCCGATAAAGTCTTTGGATCTCCTCGCTCCAAATGCCTCCTCAAGCCTCAATTCTCTACAAAGAAAAATGAGAGAGTAAGAAAACATATGCTTAGTGGTGTCGCTCTTCCAAATTCATCAATGCATAAACATGAGTATAAAACCATTATCCTTGACTATCACATTTCAAAACATGATATGCATAACAATCATATGCAAATACAAATTCACTTGTTCTCGTATATTGACAATTAATGTGACCTTTAGAAAAATCATTGTTTCATAAAAAACCTCATCAGATACATGGATTTCCTGATGGTCTTACCTCCACCAACTCATACCTTGCCTAGTTAAATCGCAAGATACCATCAACACGTGTTGCCTAGTTAAACTGCAAGCCCAAGTGATAACCCAACAGTCCAGGTAGCCTAGTGTTAGAGTATGCCCAAAAACCAATCACAAGTTGAACGACGTGAACTTCCTTGACATGTCACTGAAAGAAAAATGTTTTCATTGGAAGAAGGACTGCCCCATTTACCTTGAAAAAGTCAAGAAGGCAAATGAAAGCGGAGCTTCCGCCTCAGATATTTATGTTATTGATATTAATTTATCAACACCTACTCCTTGGGTATTGGATACCGGTTGTGGTTCTCATATTTGTACATCTTTACAAGGACTAAAAAAGAGAATAAATATGAGAAAAGAAGATGTGGACCTACAGGTTGGTAATGGAGCAAGAGTTGTTGCATAAGCTATAGGAACACATATTTTATCGTTGCCTAGTGGACTTAATTTATGGGATTGTTATTTTGAGCCTAGTTTGACTAAAACATCATTTCGATTTCTTGTTTAGACAAGATTGGTTTTGAGATAATTATTAAGAATAATTTTTCTTTTTATCTCGATAATGTTTTCTATGGTCTGGCACAATTAATAAATGGCCTCTATATTTTTTATCAATAGAATTTAATTTACAACATAAATACGAAATGATCAAAAAATAAAGGACTCTAATCAAACTTATCTTTGGCATTGTCGCATGGGTCACATAAGTGAAAAACCCATTTCAAAACTTCATAAAGATAAATTTTTAAATTCATTTGTTTTCAAAAAATTTGATGTATGCGAGCCTTGCTTATTGGGAAAGATGACCAAAGCTCCTTTTAATAGTAAAAGTGAGTGAGTGAGTGATTTATTGGAATTAATACATAGTGATGTATATGGACCAATGAATACACAAGTCAGAGGAGGGTTTCAATACTCCATTACTTTCACAGATGACTTCGGTAGATATGGGTACATTTACCTAAAACATCATAAATCTGAAGCCCTTGAAAATTTCAAGGAATTTAAAAATAAAGTAGAAAACCAACTAGGAAAAAGCATTAAGGCTCTTCGATCAGTTCGAGGAGGAGAATACTTAAGTTTAGAGTTTTATGACATTCTTAAGGAATGTGGGATTGTCTCACAACTTACACCTCATGGTACTCCACAATGGAATGAAGTTTCCGAAAGAAGAAATTGAACACTGTTGGACATGGTTGATCAATGATGAGTCACGCTGATCTTCCAGTTTCTTTTTGGGGACATGCACTAGAAACAACTGCTTTCACACTAAATCGTGTTCCATCTAAATCAATTCAAAAGACACCGTATGAGATACGAGATGAGAAATGTCCTAGTATGTCTTTTATGAAAATTTGGGGATGTGAAGCTTATGTTAAACATCAAATGTCTACAAATCTCATAAATGTAATTTTTTAGGTTATCCTAAAGATACTAAGGATATTATTTCTTCAATCCTTCCGAGAACAAAGTGTTTGTTGCTCGAACATGAATCTTCCTAGAAAGAGAATTTGTTTTCAGAAAAGGAGGTGTGAGAAATATTGAACTCAATGAAATTTGAGATCAACCACAAATCTTTGAACCAGAGATCAAACAACAACAAGTTCAACAAGTTGTTGAGGAACATTCAACTGATTTGGAACACAATCACTGCAAAGATCCTTGAGAGAATGCAATGCGTCTGAGAAATATGGATTTCTTGTTACAGTGCATGGTGATGTTCTCTTCATGGATCAAGATAAGCCTAGGACTTATCAAGAACTAGTGATGGGCCCATACTCTGAGAAATGGATAGAGGCCATGAAATTCGAGATGGATTCCGTGTCAGAAAATAAAGTTTGGACCTTGGTTGAACCACCTCTAAGGGTTAAGCCCATAGGGTAAAAATGGGTTTTCAAAAAGAAAACTGACATGAATGGTAATGTACAAACATACAAAGGGAGATTAGTCGCTAAAGGTTTTTCTCAAATTCATGGTATAGACTATGATGAAACCTTTTCTCTTGTTGCTATGTCTAAATCTATCCAGATCTTACTTGTGATAGCTACATTTTATGATTATGAGATATGGAAAATGGATGTTAAAACCGCTTTTCTTAGTAGAAAACTAGATGATGATGTGTACATGACACAACCTGAATGTTTTATCGATCCAAAAGTTGTCGAAAAATATGCAAGCTAAAAAGGTCCATTTATTGATTGAAGCAAGCTTCTCGATGTTGGAATCTTTGTTTTAATGATGCAATCAAAAAGTTTGGTTTTATCAAAAATGAGGATGAGCCATGTGTTTTGAAGAAAATTAGTGGGATCACTGTCATATTCTCGGTATTTTATGTGAATGACATACTGATAATAGGAAATGACGTACCTAGCTTACAGTCTTTAAAAAAACTTGGTTAGGAAAATGTTTTTCTATAAAGGACTTGGGTGAGGCAACATACATATTATGAGTCAAAATCTATAGAGATAGATTGAGGCGACTCCTAGGACTGAGTCAAAATACATACATAGATAAAGTACTTAAAATATTCAGTATGGAATAATCCAAAAGGGGGTTTTTACCTATAAGACATGGTATTTTACTCTCGAAGGAAATGTCTCCTTCAACACTTCAAGAAAGAGAACACATGAGTAAGATTAAAGATGCTTCAACAATTGGATCTATCGTGTATGCCATGATATGTGTTCGTCCAGATGTATCATACGCTTTAAGTATGACAAGTCGGTACCAAGTAAATCCCGATGAAGGTCACTGGGTCACAGTTAAAAACATCCTTAAATAATTAAGAAGAACTAAGGATACATTCCTTATATATAGAGGTGAGGAAGAGCTCAGTATAAAAGGTTATCTGATGTCAACTTTCAACCCGATAAGGATGATTCACGATCCCAATTAGGTTTTGTGTTCTGCCTTAATGGAGGCACCGTGAGCTGGAAAGGTTCAAAGCAAGATAGAATAGTTGATTCTACAACAGAAACCGAGTATATTGAAGCATGCGATGCTGCAAAAGAGGGTGTTTGGATCAAGAAGTTCATATCTGAACTAGGGGTTGTACCGAGCATATTGAATGCCATAGATCTACGTTGTGATAACAATTGAGCCATCGCACAAGCAAAAGAACCTAGATCTCACCAACGATACAAACACATACTTAGGCATTACCATCTCATTTGAGAAATTATAGATCGAGGAGATGTGGAAATATATAGAGTACCAACAGATGATAACATTGTCGATCCACTGACAAAACCTCTGACGCAACAGAAGCATGACGATCACACTAATTCACTTGGTATTAGATACATGAGTGATTGGTCTTAGTGCTAGTGGGATATTGTTAGTGTATGCCCAAAGACAAATCATAAGATGATTGTAAATGACATTTTTTTACCTTATTTATTCATAAAGAGGCATTGACATTATTATTTTCAGTTACAATTCAGTGTGCATAAATAAATTGAATTATAATAAAGTCCTTGGAATAATATAGTTATTCTTAAATGTCCTTAGTCGAGTATTATTGTGGTCATGGACAAAAATAATACATTAAGACTAATATGTAGTTGATTGATGATAAAGTGTTGTCATTGACATAGAGATGTCAAAATCAATACATAAGTATGTGTTAGAGAACGACATACTGGACTGACCCGCTATGAGCATGTTTCTTGGATTATTATGTGACAGTCACAACATTGCTCATAGTGATAACTACATGTATGATCCTCGGACTTGAGATCAACATTATTTCAACATCGTGAGTAACATATTTTGATACAGTCAAACATGTGTCGTAACTGACTACACTATAAATACTGATACTGGATATGTCGGAATCTATGTAGTGGGATATGGTTGATCAAGATAGGATTTGTCCCTCTTACATAATAGGAGTAGTACCGTAGTCCACTTGATTGAGTGAGACTAGAAATGCATGGCTATGCTCGAATAAGTTGATATGAGATATCATAGTTATTCGTTTATACTAGTCTACTCAAGATATCAAGAAATATTAGATGGACTATACAAGTGTGACTATTCCATGGCTTGTGTCCAATCTAAATATAAGGACAAAAGGATGTAATACATGAAAAGAGTCGATCACGAAGAGGTTATGTTGAATCATGGTTTCTTGTAACTTAGGTGACAATGTCATATTGCTAGACGTCACTTATTGTTTGTAATATTAGAAATGTTCTAATATTCACTACTAACGTTACAAAGAACCTACAGGATCGCACCCACGGTTGAAATGAGCATATATTAAACGAATTATATATGTACAAATTTGTTGTATACGAATTTAGTTAAATTAATATATATGTGATATATATAATTTAACTATTGGATAAATATTAAAAGAAAATAATTATTGTAATTATGACTCTTTGAATATATAAATAATATAATTTGATTTAAATTAATATATATTAAAATCCTAATTAACGTTGAATTGAGATTATATATATTAATATATATATATATATATATATATATATATATATATATATATTGAAATTCGAATTGAGTTGATTTGGGATTATATATATTAATATAGATATATATTGAAATCCTAATTAAGTTGAATTGGGATTATATATATATATATATATATATATATATATATATATATAGAAATCCTAATTAAAGTTGAATTCGGATTATATATATTTTATATATATTGAAATCCTAATTAAAGTTAAATTAGGATTATATATATTAATATATATTGAAATCCTAATATGAATTGAATTAGGATTTTAAAGGCTATATAAAGGCACGAGAGATCTAGCAGTCATTAATGCTTTTTAGAAAAACCCTCTAAATAGTTTAGAGAGTTTTATATGCTCATTTTGTAACCCCCGAAAACCGGTCTAGTCGAAATTATGTTCTGACGATCTAAAATCCTACATCGAAAAAGCTTAAGCATTGCATTTTCATTAAGACTTATGATCTCTTTCATTGATAAAGACCTTAGTGAGTCCAAACCTTCATTTTTGGATTACTTTTGAAAGCATAAAATGATGTTTTTGAGCTAGGCGTTTCGATACGATCAGACCCGTACCGAAACGGCCTACGTAAGGCGTTTCGAAACGGGTATAGGGTGTTCCAAAACGGTATAACTATATTAACTAACTTTTGGACTTTTGCTTGACCGTTTCGATACGGTTTCACTCGTTTCGAATTGGGTCCCCTGTTTCGAATATGTTTAAAGGATAAAATTGAAAAGAAATAATTAGGTGATGACTCACCAGCTTGCTTATCACATTTTCTCACGTGAATGATCAGAAAAGATGACTTATATCCATCTATATGTCTGATTTGGGAAAGGGTAAAGAGAGAATAAATAATATTGTTTTATAGTTTACCCTTGGATGAATGAAACCTTCTTATTAGCTTTAAGAAAGGTGGGTAATGATTAGGTTTAAAATTCTCTTAAAATGAATTTTGAGAAAAGAGAGCTCTCATCTTTGTATTGTTTCACCGAGATCCATTTCCATCTTTTATCTTTGAAATACTAAGCACACACCTCCATTGTCATCTTCTCCATCAAGCTCAAACACACACCTCTCCATTTGTGAACCTTAAGCTTAGGCTTTCCTTGATTTAAGAACATCAATTCGTAGCTATCGATTGGGTAAGTGGAAGCCCCAAGTCAATCATCGATTCTCTTGATTATTAGATAATCAATTTCAAGCTTAAAGATAAGCTTTGTCTAATAGCTAATGGCTATTCGAGCATCGATATTGTCATATTGATTCTAATGATTCCTTATTGCTCTTCCTAGTTCAAGAAGTGGAAAAGACTAATCCATTGCCTCCATCGAAAGCTAGGGATAAGGGTATCGTCATCCGAGAGCCTTAGAAGCTTCAGATTATCAAGGTGAGTGTAGTCGAAGTCACGAGAGTGGCTAGGTGCCATCTCAAATCATCATTTATTGATTTACTAACCATTGATTTTAAGGGATTCGCATGAAGCATTATTGTAAGTCATGTTGGTAAGTTTTGGTAAGTATTGCGTCGATTCATTGTCCATAGCATTGCTATCATTATCATGGAAATCATTGAAGCATTGACATGTAGAATCATTGACATGAGTTTATTGCTATTGCTTATTGCTATGACTAAATGATTATTGAAATATTGTCAATGAATCATGGATATTGAACTATTGATTATTGGACCTTGGATTCGAAGTATTGGATACAATTGACATGCCATAGAATTTATGAGCTCAGTGTACGGGTGGACTACGATCCTAGGGCTACAGCCTATATTGATTTGGCGAGGTGGAGGGATGTATTGTGTATTAGTCTTATTAGCGATGTCGGCGGGTTGACCATTTATTGATTTAGCGAGGATGTGGAATTCATGTATCCATATACCATGAATTGATCCAAGAGGACTGTTGGTTATTGATATTGTTTTGCTATGAAATCATGATATTGCCATTGATAACATGATACTATGTTTTTATTATGAATATGGAGCATGCCATGTTTATTGCATAATTAATATTATGATTATCATTGAAGCATGTTATATGGCATACCATGTTCATCCATTTTAATTGTGATTACCTCACTAGGCAAAGTATGCCTAATATATTCCATTGCATCCATTTCAGGTTAGTAAAGTTTCAGGATCGAGATCAGAGGAGTTAAAGAGTTGCACAAGTCACAATCAAGCTCTAAGTAATGTATATTGACCCTTTGAAACTCCTAGTTGGTGGCAAGGTCTATCTACAAGTCTATTAAGTCTCTTTTGATATGCCTATGTTATGGTTAAGTGTGATATGTTTAAGATGAGTCTTCTATATGGTGAGAAATGGCCTTAAATGCATGTTTTGGCACTAAAGGTAAAAACTGGGTAAATGGATCCATATAGCTCTAAAATTTGGCATGCTAGTAGAATTTATGGTTATAATGTTGTGTGTGAAGTTTCACTGCATTTGGAACTCTTTCATAAGTCAAAATGAATGAAAACCAGCAAGAATCTGTCATTACAGGTCAGGCCGTATCGAAACGGGTGATGGCATTTCGATACGAATAAGCATATTGAACCTGAGAAAACAGGGCGTACCGAAACGGGTTAGGGAAGTTTCGGAACATTTTGCTACTGGAATCCATCAGTTTGATACGGGTTCATAGCGTATCGAAATGGGTCAAAGTCTAAGTTAAAGGAAGTCAACTCGTACCGATATAGGGCTTGCCCGTATCGATACGGTCAAAAGGGAAAAGTCAACAAGGTTGGCCATCGTCCACTCGTATCGAAACGGCTCTAAGCGTTTAGTCACTGATTTTAGGGTGATTAAATTAAATGAGTAAAAGATCATGTTCTGCATGAAATTTTACAAGCTAGCTAATATTGTACTGAAATTCATTGTGATATTGTCTGTTGTACCGAATGACCTTTAATTTGTCAATTTTACAGATTAGTCCCTAAAACTTGTAATAACTATGAATTGGTCCTAAATGGTTAATTTTGGCCTTTTTATGAATGATTTGGACTGAAATGTATATTTGTAATGTTTTATTTGTGTAATATTGATTAGGTGTTGATAATAAGATGAAATTTTATCGCACCGATCACCGTATCGCTCACCGGTAACACGCTCTGACCCGGTTCTCGACCAGGCCGGGAAGGGGTGTTACATGTTTCAACTGGGTTAGCTACGTAGAGGTTGGAGCATTATCGTTGCGGCTTAGGAATCGACATCGTGGAATCGTGATTGGATATCTATCTCCTCCAAATTCAGAATTCCATATTTTAAACAGGTAATTCTTCACCCTTATTCACCTTGATTCGTTCATCATACATCAATCTCTGGTGCTAATCATCGGATAATTTTCCGATGCGCCATGAGGTGTACCGGTGTGACCCAACACCTAGTTAAACCACTTTTCCTCAAAGATCGTGGTGCGATCGACTTACATATTATAGTGCACTTTAAACCCTATGGCATGCCCACTATATCTGATACTTTGTTTCATTGTCACATAGATAATATACACACTTAAACCACATTTACTTATTGTTATTCCATATGCATTTACCAAACCATTTTCCATATGAAAAACTCATTGCCCAAGGCAAACGTATTCCAATTAGGAATCATTTCTCAATGCACTAAAACATTCTCTCAATTAATAAACCATTGTACATCTTTAATTGATGCATAAAAACAGTAAGTAACTTCAATCCATGCTTTTAGCCCAAAACATGTCAACAAATCACATATCAACCTATATTCAAAGGCGAGTTTAGGAATAACTTACTTCTGAGATTAGTTAAGCTTTCTAGGCTTACACTAAACTCCCAACTTCTCCTTCAAACCTTTACTAGTGTTTGAAACAAATATACACTCACCGATGTGCAACACCTTGCTTGTCGTTGCGTCCCAAGCCTCCGAAACGAGCCGATATCCACCCTGCGATCTAGGATTGATTATCCCCTATTTTGGAAACTCAAAACTATAGGCAAAATACATTAAAATGCATTCTAACACAAGCATACAATCACCCCTGCAACCTCTACGAAATTGCATCCAAAAACCATCCGAAAACACCGAAAACTACTCCAAACAATATCCACAAAATCTCCAACAACAACCCAAAGAATCTAACATCCTTTCAACATCAAACAATATCTAAAAACATATTCCAACCTTCCTTATACCTCCAGCAACCTCATAACACCTCAAAAACTAACAATTAACAACCTAGAAAATTAGCAATTCCTTTAGTTTCGGAATTTCTTTTGTAAATCTCATCAGACCACATTAAAATATACTTCAAATGTGATCTAAACCAATCAAGATCACAACAATTAAGATACATAACAAAACTCAACCAATTTCTCAATAAAACAACCATTAAACCTTCTAATCTTGATTTAATCATCAAAACATATAAAAATCAATTACAGAGGATCAAGAACTTGAGAATTTCAATAAAGAACCTTTGATTAGAGGAGAGGAATGAAAATCACCTCTAATTGTAGACTCCTTCCTTAATTAGCATGGTTTTGCAGAAATTTCCAAGGTTGAAGTAGAAGATTTAATGTAGAAACAAAGGAATCAATTGTTGAAATCAAAAGTAGAACCGAAAATGTTGATCCCTAGTATTTTTAGAGGCAATGTAGTTTGGTTGCTGAAAATTGGAGAGAAAAAGATTTGGAGAAAAGTAGTTACGTAGAAAAGTAAAATCCCAAACTAATTAAAAACCTTTTAATTCTTTTATTAAATCCTCATTTAAAAACTATTTTAAAATAGCCAACATTAAGGAAAAGTCTGATTAAACCAATGGGTTTAATAACTCCCTAAATATTCTAAGTTTTTCCCTTTTACTATTTAGTCACCAAAACAGTTTTGAAATCTTTACATTTTGGCCACCAACCCAAACTGTCAATTAATCCGAATTTATTTTTAAAAATTGACACCTCAACTATGTTTAATTAATGAATAATTTTTCACATTTTCATTTTAGCCAAAAACCATTTGTTAGAATTTATTTCCCGAAACTAGTCAAACTAGCTAACCCGGTTCACCCGAACTGTATAACCCGATCCTCTAATCTTCTAGGCCAAAAATTGGGGCGTTACAGATGATATCTCCATTGACAAACTTGATTGAATTGTGGGTCACATTGCAACTGACGGCAATATAACTTTTAGCGACGACGAGATACCAAGTGGAGGAATGGGATTGATAAAAACTTTGAACATTACCACTCACTGCAAGGGTTATATCTTGTCATAGGTATTGCTTGATAATGATCTTCCCTGAACGTTCTACCAATGGTAACTCTGTAGAGGTTGCCTATTGATAGTTCGCACATGAAAACTTACCAAAATATTGTGAGAGCTTTTGGTGGAACATGGAGGGATGTACTTGGTCGAATTGAGATCTGGTTGCAGATTGGACCAATGGAATATAATGTTGACTTTGTCATAATGGAGATCAAGCCTACGTATAATTGTTTGCTCGGGAGGCCATGGATTCACTCTGCCGATGTGGTTGCTTCTCTAAACCAAAAGTTGAAGTTTGCCATAGAAGGCAAATTAATGAGCATTGGGGTCGAAGAAGATATTATTGCTTCGGTGACTTCTGATGCTCCACACATTGAAAAAAAGTAAGGATGCTTTGGAATGCTCTTTCCGATCTTTTGAGTTTGTGAATGTAACATTTATCTCTAAATGGCGGCAAGATTCCTCGCCCTAGGCTTTCCAACTACACTAAAACGACTATTAGAAAGACATTAGGAAGGGGAGCCAAAATTGGTAAAAGTTTTGGAAAGAATTTTCAAGGAAGTCTTCGACCCAGAGCTGTGATTAACAAGAAAGACAAGTTTGGACTCAGTTTCAAGCCAAGTTTTGCGAAAATGAGGAAGGAACTGACGAAAAGAGAACCAAGAAGGAGAGCGAGAATGGCTAGAGAAGACATGCTTTGTGATTGTATAGATTTCTCAAATATAAAAGATATATTCATTTATGTTGGTCTTGTTGATACCGCAAAAGAAGTTGATATTGAGATTCATGAGAATCAAAGGCTTCACGAGCTGGAGATTTTTGGTTAAACACTAGATGGGTTATCTGCTAATGGCATTTCAACTAATGAGAAAGCTGGCAAGTTTCTGAGCAGCATCTGTCCATGCATTCCAGGAGAAAAGCTCAACAACTGGAAATTTGAATATCTACTTGTAGTTTTTAGGACCTCTATAGAGTAATATCCTGAACCATCCCAATCGTTTTCGCTTTTGTAAGGGCATTAGGGTTTTTTTGTAAGGGCACCTATCAATTTATTTGTTTTCAATAAAATGACTTGTTTCTTATGTTATTTTTCTCAAGTGAAAACTTCATCCATCCATTCATTTAATCATTAAATTAAATTATTTATTCCAAAGTATATATACATATTTTCAATTTCTTTACAGGGCCCCTATTATTAATTGTATGAATGAATCGAACTTTAATCCCAAAAATAAAGCAATCCATATGTTTGATGGAAATAAATGAATACGAAGATGAAGAAGAAATTGATAATTTCAATGAATTATTAAAATTGGTTGAGAAAGAGGAAAACAGATTTTGCCTCACAAGGAAGAAATTAAGATTTTGAATTTAGGGACAGAAAATGAAAAGTGAGAAGTAAAGATCAGTACAACTTTCTCAGCTAAGACATATTGATTAAATTGCTACAAGAATTCAAATACATCTTCACATGGTCATACCAGGATATGCAATGACAGAATACAAATGATGTAACACATAAGATACCAATAAGGCCCGAATGCAAACCGGTTCAGCAAAAGCTCGGAAGAATGAGATCGGAGATGGTGTTAAAAATAAAAGAGGAAGTTCAAAAGCAATTTGAAGCATGCTTTCTCAGAGTGGCCAAATATCCTAAATGTGTAGCTAATATAGTCCTTGTAACAAAGAAAGATGGAATGGTACGCATGTATGTCAATTATAGAGATCTCAATAGGGCAAGCTTGAAAGATAATTTTCCTTTGCCCCATATTGGCACATTGGTTGATAATACAACAAGTCATTCATGGTTCTCTTTCATGGATGGTTTTTTCTGGTTATAATCAGATTAAAATGAATTTAGAAGATATGAAGAAGACAACCTTTGCAACTTTATGGGGCACGTTCTACTATAAGGTGATGCTCTTTGGATTAAAGAATGTTGGGGTAACATATCAAAGAGCTATGGTGACTATTTTCCATGACATGATACACAAAGAAAGTGAAGTGTATGTGGATAATATGATTATTAAATCTCGAACAGAATAGGAGCATATACAGAATTTGGGAAACTTTTCCAAAGATTGAGAAAGTACCAATTGAAGCTTAATCTGTCAAAATGCACTTTTGGAATCACATTCGGGAAGCTCATGGGTTTTGTAGTCAATAGAAGGGGAATTGAGATTGATCCTGATAAAGTAAAAGCTATAAAAAATCTTCTTTCTTTGGTCACACAAAAAGAAGTCTGGGTTTTGTAGGAAGATTGAATTTTGTCTCCCGATTTATCTCTTAGTTGACTGATAAATGCGATCCAATTTTCAAGTTGCTAAAAAAGAATAACCCAAGAGTATGGGACGACAAATTCCTAGAAGCCCTAGAAAAGATAAAGAAATATTTATCAAATCCCCCAATTTTGGTAGCACCAGTTTTAGATAGGCCGTTAATTCTTTACTTAACAATCTATGAAAATTCAATAAGGTTTGTACTAGGCCAACATGATGAAACTAGAAAGAAAAAAAAGAGCTATTTATTATCTAAGCAAAAAGTTCACCAATTATGAAACGCATTAACCACCGATTCAAAAGTTATGTTGTGCACTAGTTTGAGTAACTCGAAGGCTCGGATAGTATATGTTGTATCACACTACTTATTTGATCTCAAGAATTGATCCTTTGAAATTCTTAATGGAAGCCTCAGTGTTAACTGGGAGAATGGCTCGTTGGCAAATGTTGTTATCAGAATTTGATATCATGTATGTAAGTCAAAAGGCAATAAAAAGAGGGGCAATAGCTGATTTCTTGGCAAGTCGTGCTTCAGATGACTATGAGTCCCAAAACTTTGATTTCCAGATGAAGATTTGATGTGAATAATGGAAGAGAAATGAGAAAGCTCAAAAGCAAATTGTTGGAAGCTTATGTTTGATGTAGCATCTAATGCTTTGGGACATGGAATTAGAGCAGTTTTGATTTCCCTAGAAGGTGATTACTACCTGTTTACAAGTAGATTAGACTTTTTCGACACCAATAATATAGCAGAATATGAAGCTTGTGCTATGGGATTTTGAGCAACCATTGAAAGAAAATATTAAAGTGTTAAAAGTATATGATGATTCCTCATTGGTGATTCACCAGGTTCGAGGAGAATGGGAAATAAGAGATTTTAAGTTGATTGACTATCAGAAGCTGATTCGTGTGTTGATAAAATTACTTTTGATCACGTTCCAAGAGAAGATAATCAGATGGCAGATGCTTTGGCTACTTTAGTCGCCATGTTCCAAGAAAGCACCAAAATAACTATGATGCTAATTAAAATGCAAATATTTGTAACACCCTTTCATTTCTATAGTCTAGAAGAAGAGATGGATGGTAATCCATAGTACCATGACATCTTACAATACATTAAGTTTCAGACTTATCCAAAGGAGGCAAATTAGAATGAAAAAGGGACCATTGGAAGAATGGTTGTTGGATATGTCCTTGATGGTGAAATTTTGTACAAAAGGGCAAAGATCAAATACTTTTGAGATGTTTTGATGTTCGAAAAGTTAAGAGTATTCTAGAATAATTCCATAATAGGATATGTGGTAAACAAGTAAGTGGCTTCTCAATGGCCAATAAAATCATGAGATATGGGTATTATTGGTCAACCATAGAAGAATATTGTATTAACCAGGGAAAGAGGTGTCATAAATGCCATACTTATGCTGATAAGATCCATGCACTACCGTCACCTTTGCATACAATGAATGCACCATGGCCTTTTGATGTATGGGGCATGAATGTCATTGGGCAGATTTATTCGAAAGCTTCCAATGGGCACCATTTTATCCTGGTTGTTATAGATTACTTCAGCAAATTGGTAGAGGCTGCTTTCTATGTCAGTATTACAAGAGCAAAGGTTTGTAGTTTTTGAAGAAAGAGATTATTTTTCGATATGGTGTGCCAGAGAGAATCATCATTGATAATGCCTCTAATTTTAACAAGAAGATGATATCAGATGTTTGTCATCAATTCAAGATAAAGCACCATAATTTCATGACTTATCGCCCAGAGATGAATGGGGAAGTAGAAGCGGCAAATAAGAACATCAAAAAATCATTTCAAAGACAATAGATACTTACAAAGACTGCCATGAGAAACTATTGTTTGCCTTGTATGCCTATCGAACTACAATGCATACTTCAACATGGGTGACATCGTATTCCTTAGTCTATGAAATGGAAGCAGTGTTATTAGTTGAGGTTGAGATTCCATCACTTCGAGTTCTGACAAATGTGAAATTGGAAGACGTAGAGTGGGTGCAAGCTCGTTATGATCAATTGAATCTCATTGAAGAAAAGAGGTTGAAAGCAATTTTCCATGTTCATATGTATCAAAAGAGGGTGATGCGAGCTCATGACAAGAAATTCCAACCAAGAGAATTCTGAGAAGGTGATTTGGTGCTGAAAAAGATCTTGTCGATTCATAGAGATTTCGATGGGAAATGGATGTCTAATTGGGAAGGGCCATACATCGTTAATAAGGTATTTTCCAGTGAATTTAATTTTGTTATGATCAATTGAATTTAATTTTGACGAAGATGGAAGGAGATGAGTTAAATAATCCAGTGAACTCAGACTCAATCAAGAGGTACTACACTTGAAGAATTAAAAAATAGTCAAAAAGCGAAGTGAAAACCTAGAAAGGGTGATTTGCAAAATGAAAATACCAAGGTGAAAACCCAAAAATGCACCTTAGGTATTCAAAAACAAATCAAAAGAAAATGAGGGATCATGATGAAAATCCGTAAAGGGCGTCTTGAAACCAAAGGAGGATTTGAGTCGAAAACTTAAAAAGGCAGCTTAAATGCATTTTTGAATAGGCATCCGACAATAAAACTTCTCGAAATTCTGCGATATTGAGGAATCTTGGGGTTAGAAGCTCTTTTCGGTTGATAGGCTTTCGCGTCCTTCATATAGTGGATACTTGGGGCATTGCATTGATTTTATTTTCTCATGTTTGCCATGACTTGTCAACTTGTTCCATTTTCTCAAAATTTAATAAAATAATATTTTGAGCCTTTATTTTATCGTTTCAACAAGCACTTTGTAGGTAAATTGCATAGGCCCAAGAATAGCAATTGGTTTCGTGAATATTACTATGATGTACTATATGTTAAGTACATATAGAGTAGGAGGAAGCCTTGATAATTTTTTAATGATGGAAAGTATAATGATGAAGGGATATAATTTTGAGTGTCAGAAATATTCAGACAAAAGCTGCAAGAAAGCGACACAATTAATTTTGGGGCAAATGGAAATGTTGACCATTTTTTAGAGCAAAAGCTGCAACAAGATCAATCCATTAAAGATTTTAACCATTCTAGAGTTGAGATCTTTACGTCCGATGCATTGTGAGACAAGAAAGATTTGAAAAAAATGAAAAAAGAAAAAAAAAACAATGTGAAAACCCGAAAAGGCACTTTAGAGCAATAAGATACAGTGATTCTGAAGATTGAACCTAAGTGTGAGATGTGTTACTTTAGCAACGGAAAAAGCTTCAGCTAAGAAATTCAAGCTATCCTGAAGAAGAAAGCACACCCAAGTGGTCCTCAAATAGCATTCATTCATGCACAGGGACGGAGCCACAGCTCCCATGGTTACTTATATTTTTCCAGAAAAAATTGGGATAATTGTGAATTTGCCCCCCCACCTTTCAAAATTTATGTTTTGCCCCCCTTAACTTCAAATCCTGGCTCCGTCCCTGTTCATGCATTATTTGTAGTTAGACATCCTTAGGATAGGAGCATGCTAACTCATCATTAAATTCCTGTCTTTTTTGACAAAATTTTTGAAGACAAGATTGAAAAGATTATCAGTAAAGCCTCTAGTATTTAACTTTAATTTTCTGAGTCGTCGACCTTCTG
Source organism: Hibiscus trionum (assembly GCA_030270665.1). NCBI lineage: Eukaryota > Viridiplantae > Streptophyta > Magnoliopsida > Malvales > Malvaceae > Hibiscus > Hibiscus trionum. The sequence goes on from BSYR01000011.1 coordinate 24,294,554, forward strand.
TGCAAGATGATCCGGATTATTAGTAAAACCTCCAGTGTTTGACTTTAATTTTTCGAGCCGAAAACCATCAATGCATGAAGATTTAGATTATCAGTAAAGCCTTCAGTGTTTGAATTTAATTTTCTAAGACACCAACCTTTAGTGCGTGATGATTCGGGTTATTAGTAAATCTTTTAGTGTTTGACTTTAATTTTCGAAGCTGTCAAACTTCAGTGTATGATGACTTGGGTCATGAGTTCGATTTTGAATCTTTCGTTCATGATACTTTTGACCATCAATAAGACCTACAGTGTGTGATGATTCAGACCACCGCTTTTAGAAGTTGTAGACATTTCAGCTCGGACAAAATTCGTGTCTTTTCAATCTTTGCCCTATTTCTGTTCCATAGCAATGAGAAAAGAGGGGAAACTGTAATACCTCATTTTTTCCGATCTTTATTTTGTTATTATTATTATTCCCTTTATCATTATTTTTACCAGTCTCTTAAAACAATATAAATATCATATATATATATATATATATATATATATATATATATATATATATATATATAATAAACCCAAATACAGTCCATAAATAATGTTTGTAAAATTCAATCCAAAGCCAAAGTATGTTTTTTTAAATACAAGACCAGTTCATTACAGAACCCATTAAAGTCCCCAGACTTATGATCTTCTCTACAAGTCTCTAAACCCTTCAAAGTTGCCAGCTGGCATGTAATGACTGGTGGATTTTATTTCACATGTATTGAATCTTCATTTTACTAATATATTCTCCACCATTGATGAAAAGAAGATCCAACGACAAAAAACAGTGACTTTTAGGTGACGTTTGGCATCTCCAGAAAAATACCAGGTTGTCATTACGCGTGGCTTTCAGCTCCACGCGTAGGTGACAATGCAGCAACCAATTAGGACACTCATTTTTTCCACCGAAGCCACCAAAGCCAATGGTAGTCTGCCACGTCAACAATACATGCAAAAATGAAAGTAAGCTATAAAACTTATGTTTGATTTTTATATAGTAAATTAATTGATGACCTATTTGCAAAAGTAAATAAAATTTTAAGTACCTAAAACTCTCACTCAAAGTTAAAAACTTAAACCCAAAAATTTTCTAAGTATTTCAAGTCAAACTTTACAAAATCGCCCAAGCGTATCGATACGCTCTAGAGCATTTCAATACGGATTTTGGCTACTAGAATTTTAATTGAACACATCATTTCGATACAGCTTACCCTGGTTCGATACGGTGTTGCGATATGGGCTTGTCCGCTTCGATACGGCCTTCAAACTAGATTTTATTCAAATGAGTTTCGGTACAGGTCTTAGGCGTACTGATCATCAGTTTCGGTACGACATGTCAGCGTACCGGTATGGGGTCTTAAAATTTTTTAAAATTCTTTGCATTAAATTTTTCGACCGTTGAGTGTCAATTAAAGCTTTAAATTTTAGTTATATCGTACTGATACGGGTGACGTTCGTTTTGATACGCTTTTGTTAAAACAAGCTTTCCGTTTCGATACGCCCTTGAAGCGTACCAATACATTTTTCCCAAGACTTTTTCATCAGATTCCAGTGAGCAAAAATCGTACCGATACAGCCTAGCCGTTTCGATATGACCCCTATTTTACTCTAAGACCGTTTCGATACGCCTTCCCGTGTACCGATACACCCCTGCATTTACTCTTGCAATAGCTAGTTTCTGTCTTACAAGTATCGATACGGGGTTCCCGTGTATCGATACGCTCTGCACCAGAAGTGCATTTATTGCGGGGAAAATGGTCTCAAACGGCTCTATTTATGATCTCAGCTACCCAAACGGTTAGAAATCAATGAGGGGATATAAAAGCAAGACTCAAAAGCTACAACAACAACTATTCATCAAGTGAGAAGCATTCAAGAAAAAATCCAACCTCTTTGAGCCTTTTAGAGTCAAACCCTTGTACCCAACTTCTGATTTTTCATTGTAATCTTTTATTTCAAGTTTGGGGAGAGTTCACTTGTAATTGGGCAAAATATAAGCCTATTTGAGAGGTCAATTTAAGTTTGCCAACTATCTTTTGTAAAAGAGAGATCTTAATTAAGCTTTGGGTAGAAAACTTGATTATCTTGTAACGGTTTCCTCTTGAGCCTAGAAAAGGGGACGAATTCAGTAGTGAATTGTTTGAAAATCCTTAGTGTGAGCTAAGGTAGTGGATGTAGAGCTTGTTAGAAGCTTGAACCACTATAAATCTCTTGTTCTTTATTTTTATCTTTCCAACTTGGTCCCTTAAATTTTTTAATTACCAATTCACCCCCTCTAGGCCATTTTGGATTCGATTGTTCATCTCAACAATTGGTATTAGAGCTACAATCATTAGAAGGATTAACACCCTCTTGAGTAGATTCTAGGAGAGATACATAAATCCAAAAATCAAGTCATGGCATCTACCTCCAACAATAGCATGTACGAGTCTCAATCGGTCACCAAACCGTCTTTCTTCAATGGAGACAACTATCTCTATTGGAAGAATCGGATGAGGCTATTCATCATGTCAAATGATTATGACCTTTGGGATGTAATCAAAGATGGACCATCCATTCCGATGAAGCAAGAAGAAGACAAGCAAGTTCCAAAATCAAAGCACGAAAAGACGGATGGAGAAAGAAGAAAGCTATAAGTTATTGACAATGCCTTGCATATGCTCTTTTGTGTACTTGGACCAAATATGTACTTGAAGATGTATTCGTATACAAGTGCAAAGAAGGTGTGGGATACACATTGAGACCACCTATTAGGTAACCGACGATGTAAAGGAGACCAAGATTGGACTCCTCAATTTGAGTTATTAAAATTTCAAGATGGAGCCCGATGAGAATGTCACAAATATGTTTGATCGTTTCTCCTTCATCGTCAACGATCTCAAAGGTTTCGGAGAAGTCATCCCCAAAGACAAGCTTGTCCAGAAACTCCTTTATTCTCTTCCCGAGTCATGGGATGGGAAAAGAACCGCCATCATCGAGGCAAAGGATTTGAAGACCTTTAAGCTTGATGCTCTCATGGGTTCTCTTCTTACTCATGAGATTATGAAGCAAGGAAGTGTAGAAGAAAAGAGAAGAGAAGAGAAGAAGGTCAAGAAGAAAGAGGTAGGGAAGAAGAAACTCGGAGTTGCTCTCAAAGCTTATTTTGAATAGAGCGATTCGAGTGAGGAGGAAGACGAAGAGATGGCTATGCTAGCCAAAAGATTCACTCGTTTCATGAAGTCCAATCGAGGAAGAAAGTTTGACCGAAAAGGAGACTTCAAGAACAAAAAAAAGGAGGAGGAGAAGGATCAACTCATATGCTATGAGTGCAAGAAGTTGGGACACATAAGAACCAAATGCCCCCAACTCAAAAGGAAGAGCTTTGGGAAGAAGAAGAAGCTCAAGGCAAACGTTACTACTTGGAGTGATGAGAAATTATCCGATGATGAGGAGCAATGATTTCCTTACCTTTGTCTTATGGCTCTTGAAGAAGATCCTAAGGTAACCTCTAACTCATTTACATTTGATTTCACTTTTGATGAGCTTCAAGAAGCTTATGATGAGTTGCAAGAGGTGTATGATGAATTGTTTAAAAAGTATAAAGAATTAATTTTGAAAAATAAGAAAATTATTTTTGATTTGAAAACATAAAACGATTCCTTAACTAAATTCAATTCTGAACTTGAAAAGAATGTTTGTACTTTAAAAACAATTTAACATATTTTGAAAAAGAAAATGTTGATTTAAACAACCTTCTTTCCGAGTTTCATGATAATCACCATAAGGAGGTGAATGATCTCAAAGCTTCTTTGAACAAAGTTGAGAATTCTAGTTTTGAAAAAGGTGAATCTTCAAAACCCAACTATGTAAAAAGAAACTTTGTTAACCAAAAACAAAGAGGATTCCAAAGGCCCTCTAGAGATAAGAGGATTAGAAGTGTATGAGTTCCTAAAGAACTAGTTAGTTCTAATAATATTCTTGCCATTGCTTCTTAGATTCCCAAGGGAACCAAGATTTTGGAAGCTAATGTCCATGGACCCAAAATGATTTGGGTACCAAAAACCAAGGCTTAATTCTTTTTTTGTAGGGGGGCATTGCTACAAGTCAAAAGTCATGGTACCTTGATAGTGGTGCTCAAGACATATGACCGGTGACAAGAGTAGATTGTTGGAGCTAAAGCGAAAGAGTGGAGGAGTAGTAACTTTCAGTGACAACTCCAAAGGACATATTGAAGGAATTGGTTCCATTGGTAATCATTCTTCTATAAGTATTGATAATGTTTTGTATGTCAACGGTCTAAAACACAATTTGTTGAGCATTAGTTAATTATGTGATAAAGGTTTTAATGTTCTCTTTGATGTTAATGGTTGCAAAATCTTGAACATAGAAACTAACAAAATAGTGCTCATTGGTTATCGCATAGGAAACATATACATGGTGCATTTAGATGACATGCGTATTTCTAATGCATGCTTTGTTGCTAAAGATGAACATGACTCATGGCTATGACATAAAAAACTAGGGCATGCTAGCATGAGTGTTTTAGAAAAAAAATGGTTTCCAAATATCTAGTTAGATGTTTGCCTAAGATTAAATTTACACTTTATAAAGTTTGTGATGCATGTGTAAAAGGAAAATATAAAAGAACTTCTTTTAAACCTATTAATGATGTTTCAACTAGCAGAGTCTTACAATTGATTCACATGGATCTTTTTTGCCCTATTAGAACAATGAGCTTAGGTGGAAAATCATATGAATTTGTTTTAGATGATGATTTCTCTAAATACACTTGGATTCTATTTTTAAGTACCAAGGATGAGGCTTTAAAAAATTTCATCACGTTTTCAAAAATTTCTCAAAATGATATTGGTCAAACTATTTCTCATATTAGAAGTGACCATGGTACTGAATTTCAAAATTTAGGTTTTGAGGATTTTTGCAATTCGAATGGTATAAGCCATATTTTTTCCAATCCTCGCACTCCCCAACAAAATGGGGTAGTTGAGAGGAAAAACAAAACTTTAGAAGAAATGGTTAGAACCATGCTTTGTGAAAACAATTTACCTAAGTATTTATGTGCAGAAGCCACAAATACTGTTTGCTACATCATAAATCGAGTAATGATTAGGCCAATTTTTTTTTTTATAAAAAAACTCCTTATGAGATTTTAAAATCCAAAAAGCCTAATATTAGCTATTTTCATCCATTTGGATGCAAGTATTTTGTTCTAAACAATGGAAAAGACAATTTAGGTAAATTTGATGTTAAAAGCGATGAAGCTATTTTCTTAAGGTATTCTTTAAACTCTAAAGTCTATCGAGTATTTAATAAAAGAAATTTAGTTGTTGAAGAGTCTATACATGTGGTTTTCGATGATAACCTCCTTCCGAGGAAGGATTCTTGTGATGATGATGATGTAGGGATATTTTGAAAATAATGATGGTGGGCAATCATCAAAGGTGGATGAAGTTCCATCCAAAGAAGAATAAGCACAAGATTCATCTCTAAAAGCTTTGAAGGACATGGCTCTAGAGGAAAAGGAGGCCACCTACCCAAGGGAGTTCAACTATGTCTAAGGTGGTGAGATTTTTGGCGATTCATCCAAAGGGGTAACCACTAGATCTTCTCTTAGACTTGCTAGTAATGTTGCATTCATGCATTAATCCTAAAAATAAAAATTCTCTATCCTACGCCTGGTGGGATTTGAACCCAGGTAAGGTAGGGGAGAAGTAGTGGCTTAGCCACTACACCAAGCACAAGTTTGTGCCTTAAATCACTAATTCTAATATATGTCTTATTGTTTTATACATTCATTTTTTTGATTACACATATATAATCATCGGATTGTTTTTTAATTTAATTAAAAAATCTCAATTAAATTATTATATATATGTTAAATTATATTCTAAAATAAAATTTTTAAATTATAATAAAATTTCATTTATCGAACCCAAACTCACAAACATAATTCAAATGAATTTATCTTGTGATTTGTGTTATATTGAAATTTATTTAGCGAATCTAAACTCACAAACATAATTTAAATTAATTTATCTTGTGATTTGTGTTGTATTTATATTTATTTTAAAAAAATAAATGTAGAGAAAATATATAATAAATTAAAATTATTAATTCGATGATTATATATGTAAAATTATAAAATATATAATAATTTAATTGAGGTTTTGGATTAGTTAAATGAAATTTTATTATAATTTAAATTTTTTATTTTTAAATATAATTTAACATATATATAATAATTTAATTGAGATTTTTAAATTAAATTAAAAAAATTGATGATTATATATGTAAAATTAAAAAAATGTAGAAAACAATAAAACATGTATTAAAATTAGTGATTTATTGCACAAACTTGTGCTTCGTGCAATGGCTAAGCCATTGCTTCTCCACCTGCCATACTCGGGTTTAAATCCCATCATGCATGTGTCACCACCTAATTAAATAATTAATTTATTTTATTAATTTAAAATTAGGACTAAATTGAAAGAATACGTAAATAGTAGGGATCAAATGTGTAATTATACCCTTTTTTACAGTCGCGTCATCTTGCCGTTAGATTCTAACGGCAGGTGGCCAAATTGAGTCCAAATTAATAGTATGGTGGCTTAATTGCTTCAAAAAAAAGTAAGGTGGTCAAATCGCAACTTTACCAATAGTATGGTGGTCAAATCGCGACTTTACCAATAGTATGGTGGTCATTTATGTAGTTCACCCTAAATTAAATGTATTCACCAAACATGGGGAATTCCAAGTTTTAAGGGGACTTGTACAAGTTAAAAAATTTAGTCCTTTAAATAGTAATATGAAAGAGGTATATTTTTTTTTCTAATAAAGTTCCCTTAATGCAAAAAAAAGGTTAGATTACTCTTTTGAGCAACGTAAAAATTACTTACAAACATCTAAAAATATTATATTTTCACTTAAAAATATTGTTCTTCTTGCATATTTCGAAGCAAAACCATCTATGACGCTTTCAATATCATTTTTTCCCAAAAGATCATTCTTGATTGCCGTCAAAGCCAGTTCATTTAGCCTTTCTTGCAGCATAGTTGTACGTAAGTATGACTTCACAAACTGCAATTTTGAAATGTTTTGTTCTGCAAAAGCAACAATAATATTGTTGAGCTCGATGGTCACAACCGAGATGCTAGCCAAGTGATGGAAAAGGTTGATTTTTAGGTGTTTTTGTGGAAGCTAAAAATGTAAGACTTGAACACAAGGATTTAGAGTGGTTCAGCTTTCTAACCCAAAGCCGACATCCACTACCTTAGCTTCCTACTAAGGATTTCAACCCAATTCACTATTGAATTTCGTCCCCTTTTCTCTGATGAGGAGGAAACCGTTACAACTATCAAGCTTTCTACCCAAATCTTGATCAAGCACTCTCTTACAAGAGAAATTCAAAGCAAACAAGAAATCCCTCCAATAGGTATATGTTTGCGATTTTAAGCACTCACCCAAAACCTAGACACTTGAGCAAATTTGACAATTAAGCTCACAAGTGCTGTCTATACAAGAAATATACAATTTAGCTCTAGAGACAATCTTTCATCATAGTGTTGTTGACAATTGAAGCATTAACCATCTCTTGATGCTTGGAGGTCCCTTTTCTATTCCTAATTGAGTTTGTAGCCGTTGAGGACTGTTGGGGTTGAATTAGAGCCGTTGGAGCCTTTATTTCCCACCATAAATGCAGTTCTGCAGCTTGGCGTATCGATACCCTTGAAACCGTATCGATACGGTCCCAATGAGGAAATAGCTGTTGAGCACTTCAAGATGGTGCGTATCGATACGCTTGGCTAGCGTATCAGTATGGTCCTACAATTTAAAATACCATTGGAAAAATGACCGTTGGGGATAGTTGGGTGTATCGGTACGAGAACTAGTCGTTGGCTGTTTTAAAGCACACCGTATCGATACGAAAAAGCGCATCGGTACGAATTTTGGCTACTAGAAAAACACTGTAGTTAAAACCCAAAAGGTTATCGATACAGTACCATACCGTATCGGTACGATTATACTTAAAACATGGTTTTGACTACTTTAAATGCACTTTAAATCATTCCAAAGCCTTGTAAAACTCTTAAACATATTTTCAAGTTGTTTTTGACTAAAAACATATTTTAAATTCTTTTCAATTTAGTCCAAAACATTTTTCAATTATTATATCAAAACAATTAGTTCTACGATCTCCCCCTTTTTGATATAATAAAACCAACTTAAAAAATTGTTTGGGATTCTCTCCCCCTTTGTATTTTAAAATTTTGACTAATAGATTAAAATTTGACTGAAATTAAAGCTCCTACTTATTCTCTTGAAAAATCAATTTTTCAAACCATTTCTCCCCATTTTTGTTATATCAAAAAGAATTTAAAAATGACATTAGGCTCAAAATAACTTAGGAGGGGGAAAATGACACAATTAAAAATTTGGTTTTAAAATTGGCTTCCTCTTACTCAAAGCATCAAACAATGTTAGTCCAACACATATGATAATCTAGCTGAAATAAAAATAAATCAAATTAAACAAATAAAACAACTAGATTTTACCACACTTGAACTCAAGGGAGGATGTGAAGCCTTCCTTCTTCAAGTGTTCTTCCTTGTGTACATGGAGCTCCCCCTTAAATTTGGACTTGTTGATCACTCTCCATCACACCTAACAAAAGACAATCAAGTAATTTTTGGTATCCAAATTGCTTTGGATCCATAGACGTTAGTGGCACATAGTTTAGTCCCCTTTGGAATCAATTTTTCAATTTCATCCCTTTTAGATGAAGTACTTAGTCCTTTTGGGACCCAAATACTTCTAAAACATTTACCGTTCAAAAATCTAGGGGCACTGGATTGTCTTTGATGAAATTTTGATTTTCCAAATTTATTTTTCTTTTCTAGTTCCTTGGAAATCAAAATCTTTTCTTTCTTAAGATCATCGACTTTTTTTGATGAACTTTTTCCATCGTTTGAAGCAAATTTTGTAAATCTAAAATTTTAAGTTCAAAATCTTTAAGTTTTGCTTCAAACTCTAGATCTGTTTTGGAAAGCAAATCATTTTCCTTTTTCAATGATGCCTTAAATTCCAAAAGCAAATCATCATAGGCATCTTGTAACTCATCAAAGGTATATGAATTTGAGCTAGATGAGTTAGAAGTTACCTCCCCCTCATTGAGGGCCATGAAGCATAGGTGGGCTACCTCATCATCGGTGGAGTCTTCATCACTCCATGTAGCCACATATGTTTTCTTTGAAGATGATCCCTTTTTGTTGGACTTGTGGGAATCCTTCATCTTCTTCTTCAATTCATGTTTGGATTTATCCATCTCACTCTCCATGAACTGGGTGAATTTCTTGAAGAGATAGGCCATCTCTTCATCTTCGTTTTCCTCCTCACTTAGTTCTACATGATGGCATGTGGAGGGTTTGAGAGCAACATCACTTGTGTTGATGCCTAGCTCCATGATCTTCTTTTTCCTCATCTTTCTTATCTCTTCCTTCCTCTTCTCTTCTTCTTTGTCTTTCTTCATGATTTGGTGAGTGAGAAGTGACCCCATGAGTTCATCAAGCTTCAAGGTCTTGAGATTTTTGGCTTCAATGATGGCGGTCTTTTTCGATTCCCGTGACTCGGGAAGGGAGTAGATAAGCTTTCGGACAAGCTTTTCTTCCGAAATGACTTCTTCATAGCCTTTTAGTCCATTGCTTATGATGGAGAATCGATGGAACATCTTCTCAATGTCCTCTTTTGGATCCATCTTGAAGTTCTCATACCCGTGGTTGAGGAAGCCGATCTTGGTCTCCTTTACTTCGTTAGTTCCCTCATATATGACTTCAAGCTTGTCCCATACTTCCTTGGCACTCTCACAAGAAGACATCTTCTCATAGATGTTGAGGCTAAGTGCACAAAAAAGGAAGTGAAAAGCCTTGCAATTAAGTTCCATCTTCTTGCGGTCGTCGGCACTCCATTCTAACTTGATTCTTTGTGGTATGAACGGACCATCCTCAATAATGTCCCAAAGCTTGTAGTATTTGGATTTGACAAAGAACATCTGTAACACCCGGGTTTAGGGGTTAGGTGAAAATAATATTTTAATATTATTTGGGCTCTGGTTTAAAATTAAAATGATCCTTTAAAATTTCGGGTTTCAAAATAAATATTTGAATTGGGACCAAATTGATTTAATTGCAAGTTGAAGAGCTTTTCAAAGAACAAGGGAATAGCCATTCAGTAATGGCCTTTTTGCAATTTACCCATTTTTCAATTTAAATCCCCTTTATACAAATAAAACACCCATTTTACTATTCATCCACTTCTTCTTCAACGGGAAAAGGAAGAGCTCTCTACCAAACACAATTCCATCTCATTTCTCATCCATTTCAACTCCGTTTTGAAAGGTAATGACGTTTTTGACTTCCCCTCAACTCCCTCTCTTTAAAAGTACCATTTATTCTCATTTTCATGGAGGTTTTGGAAAATGGAATTTTGGAATATTTTGATTAAAAATGGAAACTTTATGTTGTTAAGTTAAATGTTTTGATTTAATGTGTTTAGTTATGATGTATAGAGGTCAAATGGTATAACATATGTGAATTTTGAATGATTTTGAGCAATTTTCGGATTTGGGTAAACATGGGGTTTTTGGAGGGTTTTGGGTGAGTTTTGGGGGTTGGTTTAGGTGGAATTTGATAGGCTTTTGATACTACTATGGATAGGGGTTGAATTGGGATCATTTGTGGGTGTAATGGAAGTTGGAAACATGGTTTTTGGACATGGTTTTGGGGCTGTCCGAGTTGGTGAAAAATGGGATTTGTTCATGCTTACAACATGGAAATTGTGATTGAATTGTATTCCGGGTTAGTTCCGACGATGAGTTATTGATTGTGGATGTTTTGTTTGTGTTTAGGATTGATTAGAATCGAGGTTGGGCATCGGTGAAGCATCGGAAGTAAATCCGGGAATTTGAAGGTGGTCGCTTGCTTGGTCTTTGAGCTTGGGAGCTTAGGTGAGTGGTTAAACGTTTTAAGTGGTTTTTAAATGGTTGGTTCGAGTATGTGGACTAGGTCGGACTTGGTAGACCCACCTAGAGTTAGGATTAGGGTGGGAGCCTAATCCTAAACTTGATCTAGAGCCTTTGGATGAGCTTATATATATAGATGTTTATGCCTCGTATGACTTGTGATATGGTTGCTTATGTATATTGTGTTATACTTGTGAGATGAGGCATGATTTGTGATGCTTATGGCATGCATGGTAATGGTACATGATTGTGTTCATGGTGAGTACGTGCTAAGCACCGAATTGATTGAAATGAGTAATGTGGAATGAGTTAAATGTTGGCACTAGTATGCTTGAGTACAAATGATCGATCATTAGGATGTTAGTGTGCACCCATGAGTCTAAATTCGCGTGTGGCCTTGGTGGCGTTGAGTCACCAAGTAGGAGTACGGGTTCGCCCGGAAATTGTATTTATATATAGTCGATGATGAGTGGAATCCCATCGACGGGGCGTGAGGATGAGTGGAATCCCCTCCGCGAGACCGGTGATGAGTGTAATCCCACCGTGAGGTAAAGTGGTTGTTGGATGTGAGTTCCAACATGTTTATCCGCGTATTCGGGTCATAGCTAGGTGCCAATGTTGATTGATATGTATATCAATGTGTTGTGATATGTGATCTTTATTTGGATGTTTATATGTGTTTACATATATGGTGAAATAGAGCTTTATGAGCATGACATTTAATTGGATATTGTTCATGCATCTTTAACTGATGGCTCTTGTGGACTCTTGGTAATTATGTATTTTGCCTTGGCTAAGATCGTGCTCGGACCCTGCATCGTCGAGGTTTGTTTTTAAAGAGCTTACCCTCACTAAGCTTATTGCTTACGCTCTCTCTTTGTTCGAAAATGCAGATCCTTAGTTCGTGGGTTGCTAGGAGCAAGAAGGGGGCCTCCAAGTGTGCTTGTGGTGCTTTTTTAGCTACCAAGTATGAACTTTTAAATTAAGATGTAATGGTCAAGCAATGGGACATGTAATCGTATTATGATGTTTTTGGATTATGTTGTGGTTGATGTTGCTTAGGAGCATGTTAGACTCCTCGTATGTGCTTGCTATTTGGCTTGGGATGTATGCCTTGCTTGAAACCTTGTTAGTATGTTGCTATCTTGAATTTGTCTAAGTGTTGGCTATGTGGATGCTTAACTCCTTAAATGAGTTGTATGAATGTATGACTTGTGATGTTATGCCTTGGTGTTTAGTTTCGTTTTAATGAAGTCAAAGCATGCTTATATAGTTGGTTTGCCTTAGGTTTAAATGTTAATGTGTTTTGGTGGTGTTTTAGGGCACCCTTATGCCTTAAAACAGCCAAAATGAGTCTGCAGACAGGGGGTGTATCGAAACGGGCTACCCTGTTTCGATACGGTCCCTTTGTATTTGGCCAAGCGTTTCGAAACGGATAGGGGCTGTTTCGGTACATTTTTGCTACTGGAATTTTGAGAAATTGACGAGATAAAGGCGTTCCGAAACGGGCCTTTGATGTTTCGAAACGGTCAAATCTCGTTGACCACGAGAAGTTGACCGTTAGGGTCCTTTCGATACGGGCCACCCCTGTTTCGAAACGGTCTCCTCATGGTTGACCCTGGCCTGTTGACTAAGTCAAGGCGTACCGAAACACCCTAAGGGCGTTTCGATACGGCCTGCTGTAAAGGGCTAAAATGAGATGTTTAAAGTGTTGTCTTGGTTGGTCGATGTTGGATTGTTTGTGTTTCCGCTGTTGTGCTTCACATAGGATTTAATCATGCCTATAGACAAGATGAAGTTAAAAGAAATTTTCTTGGTCGTTAACCGAGGAGGAACCTTAACGGGTTTCGCTTCGGTTTTCCCCGTGTGGCCCACTCGGACCTGTCGTCTGACCAGACCGGGACGAGGGGGTTACAATTGTTGGTATCAGAGCCTAAGGTTACCGAGACCTTGGGCAGGTAAGTGAGGTAAGTTCAAGTTTTTGATTGATATGCACGGTGTTTGCTTGCCTTATAGGAATGATTGCTTGCGTGACAAGTATGTTGATTGTTTTATTTCAAAGCATGTGTGTAAGAGTCTCATTGCTACTATTACATTGGAAAAATGATTTTTAAGTGAGGGAACGTACTTGAACACTTGGAAGCCTTGCCTTGCTAACCCAGCTTTGTATGTTTTGTTGTTGTGGTTGTAGTTAATATCTGTGAGAGCGATGTCTAGACCGAGAGGTAGGCCGAGAGTGGTTCATCAGGAAACACGTGTTGCGGCTCTTGTTGAGCTGGCAGTTGGTGTGGATGCTCACATAGAAGGGCCGGTGGCCGCGGGAGTTGGTGCTCCTCCACCACCACCTCCTCCGCCTGGAGCTGGAGGCGAGGATGGAGCTGAAGGAGAGGGACCTCAAGGTGGCCAAGGTCCAGCTGGAATTGATATGACTCCGCTAGTGCAAGCTATAGTAGGAGCATTTCAGGCCGCAGTTGCGGGAGCTCAGGCTGCAGCTCAGCCTAGGTGTGACGATGCCAGTCTACCTTTGGAGAGGCTCCGTAGCTTGGGGGCCGAGGAGTTTAGGGGATCTACTCCGGAGAGGTCGGAGTTATGGTTGGAGAATACGGTCCGTACCTTAGCTCAGATGGGTTGTGTGGGCGCACGTAGACTGGGTTGTGTGATTTCCTTGCTTCAGGGTGATGCCTACACCTGGTGGGTCACCATTACTACTGGGGTTCCAGAGGCAGAGATTGACTGGGATTTCTTTGAGTTTGCATTCAGGAAGAGGTACTTGGGACCGAGGTACCTATATGAGAAGAAGCGAGAGTTTATGGCCCTTACTCAGGGAGATGCTTCGGTGACCGATTATGAGATCCGTTTTGTTCGCTTGAGTCAGTATGCTCCAGAGCTGGTTCCTACTGAAGTGGAACACTATAACCGTTTCCGCTACGGGTTGAACGAAGAGGTTAAGAGATACACGTTAGCTTCTGACTACTCAGACTTTGATGTATTGGTCGCGAGGGCCAAGGATTTGGAGCACAGTTTGGGTTCGGCCAAACGATCTGGTGGTTCCAGTTCTGGTAAGAGGCATAACCACTTTGATGGTAGAGATGCCAAGAGGCATAGAGGTGGCGGACATCAGTTTGACCATAGGCGTGGCGGTGGCCACCATGGTAGGGGCCATCAGGGCCATAGAGGAGGAGGGCGCTTGCCCGAGTGTACACGTTGTGGGAGACAGCACGCTGGTGAGTGTTGGGGTAACTTCCATGCCTGTTGGAATTGTGGTTCGAGGGACCACTTTAGGAGGGAGTGCCCGCATCAGGCGGCACAGGCACCAAACATTGCTCAGGCTCCTGCGAGAGCGAATGATTTTCAGAGAGGCCGTGGGCGCGGTCGTGGCTACTTCCAGCCTAGGGCTGATGCACCTAGGGTAGATGCTCAGAGGAACCTTGCTCATGTTGTGGCAGTGCAGCCAGAGGCAGGAGGACCAGCGAGAGTTTATGCTTAGAGAGAGGCCGGAACGACACTGATGTGATAGCATGTAATTTCGAGTTACAGTCTATGTCTTTGCTTTCTTTGGTCGATTCGGGTTCTACACATTCCTACATTTTGAGTGAGGATGCACAGAAGTTAGATATCCCTGTTGAGATTTTAGATGTAGGTATGCATGTTACTAGTTCTTTTGGTGAGACAGTTGTGGTTAGACGTATGTATAGGAGGTGTCCACTGAAGATTCAGGGTCACGTGTTCTCTGTTGATATGATGGAACTTCCTTTCTATGGCTTTGATATTATTTTGGGTATGGACTGGTTAGTTGAGCACCGGGCTAGTGTGGATTTTGAGACGAAGAGGATTTCCTTGAAACTTTCTGATGACTACGAGGTAGTAGTAGTAGGCGAGAACGTTAAGTTCTTGTCTAATGTGGTGTCAGCTTTAGAGGCTCATAGGTTGATGGACTCTGGATGTGGGGCTTATTTAGCTTACGTCATGAATCCGGATATGAGTGAAGCTAGACCGAAAGATATTAGAACAGTTTGTGATTTTCCGGATGTGTTTCCTGAAGAGTTACCAGGTTTGACTCCTGATAGAGATGTTGAGTTTGTGATTGAGACAGTTTCAGGGTCTAATCCAGTTTCGATAGCTCCGTACCGTATGGCTCCGAAAGAGTTGAAAGAATTGAAGAGTCAGTTGCAAGAATTATTAGACCATGGTTTCATTAGGCCTAGTAGTTCTCCTTGGGGTGCTCCTGTGTTGTTTGTGAAAAAGAAAGATGGTAGTATGCGCATGTGTATTGACTATAGACAGTTGAATCAGTTGACTGTGAAGAACAAGTATTCGTTGCCTCGTATAGATGATTTGTTTGATCAGTTGATAGGTGCTTCAGTGTTCTCGAAGATAGATTTGAGATCCGGGTACTACCAGTTGAAAGTAAAAGAGTGTGATGTTCCGAAGACGGCTTTTAGGACTAGACATGGTCACTATGAGTTTCTTGTGATGCCGTTTGGGCTCACGAATGCACCTGCAGCATTCATGGACATGATGAACAGAATTTTTAGGGACTATCTAGACCGTTTTGTAGTTGTTTTCATTGATGACATACTTGTGTATTCGAAGACAGAAGAATAGCACGATGAGCACTTGAGATTTATTTTACAGAGATTGTTGAGCAATCAGTTGTATGCGAAGCTTAGTAAATGTGAGTTCTGGATTCGAGAGGTTGTATTTCCTGGCCATGCTGTTTCGGCCGAAGGTATCCGAGTTGATCCATCGAAGATTGAGGCTATTGTTGAGTGGAAACAACCTAAGTCCGTGACCGAGATTAGGAGTTTCCTAGGATTAGCCGGTTACTATAGGAGATTTGTTGATGGTTTCTCTAGAGTAGCTGCTCCTTTGACTAAATTGTTGCAAAAAGGAGTTAAGTTCGAATGGTCAGATGCAAGACAGAAGGCCTTTGAGAAATTGAAAGAAGCTTTGACAAATGCTCCAGTGTTAGTGCAACCTGTTTCAGGTAAAGAGTTTGTGATTTACAGTGATGCTTCCTACGTAGGCTTAGGATGTGTTTTGATGCAAGAAAGAAGAGTTGTTGCTTATGCTTCTAGACAGTTGAAGATTCATGAGAAGAACTATCCTACTCATGATATAGAGTTGGCCGCAATTGTGTTTGCATTGAAGATTTGGCGTCATTACTTGTATGGTGAGAAGTGTATTGTTTACACCGATCACAAGAGCTTGAAGTACTTGATAACACAGAAAGAGTTGAACTTGAGACAAAGAAGATGGCTAGAGTTGCTAAAAGATTATGATTTGACCATCAAGTACCATCCGGGTAAAGAAAATGTAGTAGCCGATGCTTTGAGTAGGAAATTGGCCGTTGAGTTGAGAGCTATGTTTGCTAGATTGAGTGTGTCTGATGATGGTGGTTTGATCACCGAGTTGCAAGTGAAGCCTTCTTTGATTCAGTTGATTAGAGAGAAGTAGTTGCAAGATGTGAGTTTAGTTCCTCATGTTCAAGATATAGCCGAAAGAAGACCGACCGAGTATAGTTTCAGTGGTGAGAACTTGTTGTGCTTTAGAGATAGAATTGTTATACCAGAAGATGTTGAGTTGAGACGTCAGATTCTGAGTGAAGCACATTCGAGACCCTTTTCTATGCATCCGGGTGGTACCAAAATGTACCGAGACTTGAAGAATGATTACTTCTGGGTTGGTTTGAAGAGATATGTAGTCGAGTATGTGAGCCGTTGTATGGTTTGTCAGAGAGTGAAGGCGGAACATCAGGTTCCTTCAGGTTTGTTACAGCCTTTGAAGATTCTGGAATGTAAATGGGAGAGGATCACCATGGATTTTGTGTCGGGGTTGCCTTTGTCTCCTTCGAAGAAGAATTCTGTTTGGGTGATTGTTGATAGGTTCACGAAGTGTGCTCACTTCTTAGCAGTGAACACTACGGATTCCTTAGACAAGTTGGCAAACTTGTACATCCGTGAGATTGTGAGACTTCATGGAGTTCCGAAGTCTATTGTTTCAGATAGAGATCCTAGATTTACTTCGAGATTCTGTGGTTGCTTGCATAGTGCTCTAGGTAGCCGTTTGCATTTCAGCACGTCTTATCATCCGCAGTCCGATGGGCAGTCAGAGCGAGTGATACAGATTCTAGAGGATATGCTTCGTTGTTGTGTGATTGACTTCCAGGGTTCTTGGGAGAAGCACTTACCGTTGGTTGAGTTTGCTTACAACAACAATTATCAATCTAGTATTCAGATGACACCTTATGAGGCTTTGTATGGTAGACGATGTAGGACTCTGATTTGTTGGACTGAAACAGGCCAGAGATTGTTACCTATGCCAGACTTGCTTAAGGGGACTACCGACAAAGTGAAGTTGATCTGTGACCGTTTGAAAGCAGCTTCTGATCGTCAGAAGTCTTATGCGGATTTGAAAAGGAAAGAGATTGAGTACTCTGTGGGTGAGAAAGTGTTTCTGAAAGTATCTCCGTGGAAGAAGGTAATGAGATTTGGCCGAAAGGGCAAGTTGAGTCCGAGGTTCATTGGTCCGTATGAGATAGTTGAGCGGATTGGGCCTGTAGCTTATCGTTTGAGGTTACCTTCTGAGTTAGAGAAGATCCACGATGTCTTTCATGTGTCCATGCTTAGGAGATACAGATCAGATCCTTCCCATGTTATGCCCATTGAGGAGATAGAGTTAAATTCGGATCTGTCCTATAATGAAGAACCCGTTGAGATACTTGCTTCTGATAGCAAGGTGTTGCGTGGCAAGACCATAGAGTTGGTCAAGGTGTTATGGAGACATAGAGGCGTGGAAGAGGCCACGTGGGAGAGGAAAGCAGATATAGTTGAGCAGTTTCCATATTTGTTTCCATCAGGTAATTTCGGGGACGAAATTCCTTAAGTGGGGGAGAGTTGTAACACCCAGGTTTAGGGGTTAGGTGAAAATAATATTTTAATATTATTTGGGCTCGGGTTTATAATTAAAATGATCCTTTAAAATTTCGGGTTTCAAAATAAATATTTGAATTGGGACCAAATTGATTTAATTGCAAGTTGAAGAGCTTTTCAAAGAACAAGGGAATAGCCATTCATTAATGGCCTTTTTGCAATTTACCCATTTTTCAATTTAAATCCGCTTTATACAAATAAAACACCCATTTTACTATTCATCCCCTTCTTCTTCAACGGGAAAAGGAAGAGCTCTCTACCAAACACTATTCCATCTCATTTCTCGTCCATTTCAACTCCGTTTTGAAAGGTAATGACGTTTTTGACTTCCCCTCAACTCCCTCTCTTTAAAAGTACCATTTATTCTCATTTTCATGGAGGTTTTGGAAAATGGAATTTTGGAAGATTTTGATTAAAAATGGAAACTTTATGTTGTTAAGTTAAATGTTTTGATTTAATGTGTTTAGTTATGATGTATAGAGGTCAAATGGTATAACATATGTGAATTTTGAATGATTTTGAGCAATTTTCGGATTTGGGTAAACATGGGGTTTTTGGAGGGTTTTGGGTGAGTTTTGGGGGTTGGTTTTAGGTGGAATTTGATAGGCTTTTGATAGTACTATGGATAGGGGTTGAATTGGGATCATTTGTGGGTGTAATGGAAGTTGGAAACATGGTTTTTGGACATGGTTTTGGGGCTGTCCGAGTTGGTGAAAAATGGGATTTGTTCATGCTTGCAACATGGAAATTGTGATTGAATTGTATTCCGGGTTAGTTCTGACGATGAGTTTATTGATTGTGGATGTTTTGTTTGTGTTTAGGATTGATTAGAATCGAGGTTGGGCATCGGTGAAGCATGAGAAGTAAATACGGGAATTTGAAGCTGGTCGCTTGCTTGGTCTTTGAGCTTGGGAGCTTAGGTGAGTGGTTAAACGTTTTAAGTGGTTTTTAAATGGTTGGTTCGAGTATGTGGACTAGGTCGGGCTTGGTAGACCCACCTAGAGTTAGGATTAGGGTGGGAGCCTAATCCTAAACTTGATCTAGAGCCTTTGGATGAGCTTATATATATAGATGTTTATGCCTCGTATGACTTGTGATATGGTTGCTTATGTATATTGTGTTATACTTGTGAGATGAGGCATGATTTGTGATGCTTATGGTATGCATGGTAACGGTACATGATTGTGTTCATGGTGAGTACGTGCTAAGCACAGAATTGATTGAAATGAGTATTGTGGAATGAGTTAAATGTTGGCACTAGTATGCTTGAGTACAAATGATCGATCATTAGGATGTTAGTGTGCACACATGAGTCTAAATTCGTGCGTGGACTTGGTGGCGTTGAGTCACCAAGGAGGAGTACGGGTTCGCTCGGAAATTGTATTTATATATGAGCATGACATTTAATTGGATATTGTTCATGCATCTTTAACTGATGGCTCTTGTGGACTCTTGGTAATTATGTATTTTTCCTTGGCTAAGATCGTGCTCGGACCCTGCATCGTCGAGGTTTGTTTTTAAAGAGCTTACCCTCACTAAGCTTATTGCTTACGCTCTCTCTTTGTTCGACAATGCAGATCCTTAGTTCGTGGGTTGCTAGGAGCAAGAAGGGGGCCTCCAAGTGTGCTTGTGGTGCTTGTTTAGCTACCAAGTATGAACTTTTAAATTAAGATGTAATGGTCAAGCAATGGGACATGTAATCGTATTATGATGTTTTTGGATTATGTTGTGGTTGATGTTGCTTAGGAGCATGTTAGACTCCTCGTATGTGCTTGCTATTTGGCTTGGGATGTATGCCTTGCTTGAAACCTTGTTAGTATGTTGCTATCTTGAATTTGTCTAAGTGTTGGCTATGTGGATGCTTAACTCCTTAAATGAGTTGTATTAATGTATGACTTGTGAAGTTATGCCTTGGTGTTTAGTTTCGTTTTAATGAAGTCAAAGCATGCTTATATAGTTGGTTTGCCTTAGGTTTAAATGTTAATGTGTTGTTGGGTGTTTTGGGGCACCCTTATGCCTTAGAACAGCCAAAACGAGTCTGCAGACAGGGGGTGTATCGAAACGGGCTACCCTGTTTCGATACGGTCCCTTTGTATTTGGCCAAGCGTTTCGAAACGGATAGGGGCTGTTTCGGTACATTTTTGCTACTGGAATTTTGAGAAATTGACGAGATAAAGGCGTTCCGAAACGGGCCTTTGATGTTTCGAAACGGTCAAATCTCGTTGACCACGAGAAGTTGACCGTTAGGGTCGTTTCGATACGGGTCACCCCTGTTTTGAAACGGTCTCCTCATGGTTGACCCTGGCCTGTTGACTAAGTCAAGGCGTACCGAAACACCCTAAGGGCGTTTCGATACGGCCTGCTGTAAAGGGCTAAAATGAGATGTTTAAAGTGTTGTCTTGGTTGGTCGATGTTGGATTGTTTGTGTTTCCGCTGTTGTGCTTCACATAGGATTTAATCATGCCTATAGACAAGATGAAGTTAAAAGAATTTTTCTGGGTCGTTAACCGAGGAGGAACCTTAACGGGTTTCGCTTCGGTTTTCCCTGTGTGGCCCACTCGGAACGGTCGTCTGACCAGACCGGGACGAGGGGGTTACAACATCATTCTCGTTTCTCAATAAGTGTAGTTGGTCCCGTTGAAGAATGGTGGATTGTCAATGGATTGCGTCATTGAACCGGTTGTTTGAAATGTTGTTCGAGTTTGTCGGATCGCCTCAATAGGATGTTAATCCTCTTCAACTGAGCTAAGCTCTGATACCAATTGTTGAGCTCGATGGTCACAACCGAGATGCTAGCCAAGTGATGGAGAATGTTGATTTTGGGGTGTTTTTGTGGAAGCTAAAAATGTAAGATTTGAACACAAGGATTTAGAGTGGTTTGGCTTTCTAACCCAAAACCTACATCCACTACCTTAACTTCCTACTAAGGATTTCAAACAAATTCAGTATTGAATTTTGTCCCCTTTTCTCGGATGAGGAGGAAACCGTTACAACGATCAAGCTTTCTATCCAAAGCTTGATCAAGCACTCTCTTACAAGATAAATTCAAAGCAAACAAGAAATCCATGTAATAGGTATATGTTAGCAATTCTAAGCACTTACCCAAAACCTAAACACTTTAGCAAATTTGACAATTAAGCTCAGAAGTGTTGTCTATACAAGAAATATACAATTTAGCTCTAGAGACAATCTTTCATCATAGTGTTGTTGACAATTGAAGCATTAACCATCTCTTGATGCTTGAAGGTCCCTTTTATACTCCTTATTGAGTTTGTAGTCGTTGAGGACTGTAGAGCATTTGGGTGTTCTCCAATTATGAGCGCAAGTGCACACTCTAATCAAGTTATAGTATAAAAGATATCGTCTCCTACGATGATTGGACAACTAATTCGGATATAAATTCCTGCACAAAGAATATTAATTGCACAAGTCAATTTCAGTTTATAAGAAATTCTAACTTAAAGAAACACAAGTAATTAAGAGAAGAGATCAGATTGATGGAATGGGTCAGGTTATGCTGCTTCGTAGAGTGAAACTGCGTTGAATAAGTCAAGTTGTATTGTGCTGACAGACTTTGTTTCCTCGGCAGAAGATGGCATATTGGTGCTTCAACAACTTTCGTTGCCTCGACAGGTGGAACGGATGATTGGCTCGGCGGCAAACTCGGCAGACCTTCAAGGCTCGACAGAACTCTTCGAGAATGATTCTACTTATGTCTAAGCTAGAATACTGTTGATGCCCGCTGCATATAACAACAACCTTTGGTTCGTCATCTTTTAGCCGATTTAAACCCTAACCTATGTCTAGGCTAGATTGATCAACACCTGGTATGGATGAGATCGTGCTTACTTCTTTCGTGAGTTTTGTTGCGTGTAAAAGTGTCTATCGCAATGTAGTGCAAGTGTACACGACGCAAGTAGTAAAGTGATACGTAAGTATCGGATATCGTCTCCACAGGGACTGGGCTAATAGCTTCACCTTGAATTACTGCACGAGAAGAAAAAAAGAATAGTTTAAATTGTTGTCACGAAAATAAATAAGAGAACTTAATAATAGAGTAATGGAATCAAGATAGAGAGAATGGGCCGGTATTGAATTGCTCAATAGTGTAGGTGTTGCAAAGTCTGGGAAAATTTGTTCTGTCGTCGTCCCTGTCGCGGCAGCACCTGTCGCGGCAGCGGTCTGTTGTTAGTCGCGGCAGCGATCACACAACTCTGTACTTCAAGCTTGGCAAGAATCCCTGCTATGCCTTGGCCTATCCCTAGGTCCAAGTCTGTCGATGAACACGTCTTTGATGATACCTCCCGGCGTGAATCGAAGGATGAACATCGATGTTGTTGAATTCTTCCTTAGCCACTTAACCTCGTCCTATCCCTAGGTCCGAGATAGTTAAACTATAAACTAGAGAACCCGCACTTATTCCTTTCGTATACTTAACTCTCCCGATATCAAGTGAATAGATAATCTCACAATGCTCTCCCGATATCCCTAGGTCCGAGATAGTTAAACTATAAACTAGAGAACCCGCACTTATTCCTTTCGTATACTTAACTCTCCCGATATCAAGTGAATAGATAATCTCACAATGCTCTCCCGATACTCTTGCAAGATGTTGAAAACCAGAATAAGCGAACTTGAAGCAATTTTATTGAACAGAAAAATTCCTAAACAAATGCAATCCTTGCAACTACTTTACAAATCAACCCTTAGCCCTAGGGGAAGTTTAGAACATGTTGAGGAAGGAAAAATGGCTAGGGTTTTGGGAAGAAGGCTAGAGAATGGTGATCTCCTCTCCTAGGTCGAATTACATGCCTTTATATAGGCCTTGAGTTCAAGTTTTCTAATATGGCAAGAATACAAGTTTAAATTAAAGTATAACTCTAATAAAGACTAAATCTTCAGAGCATCGGTCTTTAATTCGTCCTTCCTTCTTGCTTGGAGTTTCTTCCTTGAACTTTGGGCTTGGCCTTGATTCTGATCTAGGGCTTGGAAAAATATAAGGGTGCTCCACGACAGATGGGCTTAATTTTCTCTTTCTGCCGAGGTCCACTTCACTTTCTTCCCTTCACTATCACTGTCGTCCTTGGCTGCCACGGCAGCGGCCATGGAAGTATCGTCCTTCACGTCTGTATATCCAGTTCCAGCTCTGCTTCTTCACTGCCCAGCGTCTGCTTCTCTAATGCCCTCCATCTGCTACAGCAGCTACCTGCAAAAGCAACCAATTGCAGTAGAAACTATGCGAATTGATATATTTGTGATGTATAACTGAAATCTAACCTAAATGCAATGAATTATGCTTGAATGCAGCAGAAATATAGGTTAAATAAGGGGTAAAATATAGAACTTTTACACACTCAACACACCCCCAAACTCAATTTTTTGCTTGCCCTCAAGCAATTCAGACCTAACAAAGAAAAATAAAATAAAAAATTGTTTGGCTTAAAACAGTGAACCTTCCTTTACCTACCATTCCATTCTCTATTGTAAGCAACACCTTGTCGGATAATTCAGGATTCATTCGGAACCATGCTATAATTCTCGTGTAGTGTGTGCATGCTTTGTGAACAATTATATGCCTAGACTCACTTAGCTTACTAGAATAGCTGAAACTTCTAACTTGAATTTTTATGCCAATTTTCATCTTTTTGGAGGCAATTCTTAGGCTCCTTTAGTTTTTATGCAGACTTGATTCTATTCCTCAAGGTTAAGTTTGACTAGAGCCGGTTTTTGGGCACCTCTAGCTAACTTCCTAGAGCCGGTTTCGGGCACCTCTAGGTGTAAGAGTCTATTTTTCTTAACTTCTTTTCCTAGAGCCAGTGTTAGGCACCTCTAGGGGCTATTCAAGTATTAAGCTTTTCCCTATTCTAGTTTACCAGTAAAGTTCTAGACAGTATAAAGGTCACAAATGGTGTTTTGAGATTTCAGGACTATAGCAAGGATCTAAACTTCTCCTAAAACTATCCTAAGGGCACTGCCACGATAGAGGCTGTCACGGCAGGTAAGTTCAGTTCAAAGACTTAAGTCAAATTTTCATTTTTTTAGCAAAAATAACTAAGTAAAAGACACAAATTTTAAACTTAAAAGACTCCATTAATGGAGGGATGCCACCCCCAAAATCGAGGGTTGCATTGCCCTCAATGCAAATGACAGATAAAAGAAAATAAAAAGTACATCACAAAATATATAAAAAGGCAGACATCAATATAAGATAAGAAACTTAAAATTTAGGCGTTGTCGTCGTCGCTGCTGGCGTTGCTGAGCTGAATCTGCCGACGGGCAGGGACCTTCTTGGCTGGTGCTGGCTGGCGGATGGAAGAGGTAGAGGTATTCTTCGTTTTGGCCTCTCTTGGCGGTTGAATACGGGTATGGGAGATATGGGGAGGTTTCTCCACTACCTGAACCTCGGTGCTGCTGCTGCTGCTACTACTACTGCCACTGCCGCTATCTTCTTTTCCTTTGTCTGCTACCGTTTTCTGCCACTTTACTGGTGTGAACTCCTTGGACAAATTCCTCTTGACGGAAGGTTCGCCATCGGATTCCTCCCAGATTTAGGAAGAGGAGAAACCTACTATATATGCGTCGAGTTCATCTGACGACATTCTTTTCTTGGTTCCTCGGGTCGAGGTGTCGGCTGCGCGGCTGCTGCCTGAAGCTGTTGTGGCAGGGGTCGGTGTGGACGCTGCAGATGGTGTCTTGGGCGTGGCAGCAGGTGTAGGGGTATGGGCAGGGGTGGGGACAGCAAAATATTGATTTGGAAAGGCAGGGAATACAGCATCAGGGAAATTAAGAGAGGTTTGAATAAAGTGTACCGTGGCAGTGGTGAAGTCTCGGATGAAACTCATGATGCCGAGCTGTCGTTCCTCCAGTTTTTGAATGGCAGCAAGGATCTGGGAGGATGTGTCGGCCGGAGGTGCTGCTGCTGTAGGCTGCCTGGGTTCTGTGGCAGCAAGCTAGGTGTCGGTGGGTTCTGTCGGCTCTGCTGCTGTGGTGGTAGGGTCGAAAGACGACAGCGGGGTGGCAGCAGTGAGTTCCATCAGGCTGAGTATATTTCTCTCTGTCCAGCCCTTCCCTTGGACTCGTAAATCTGTGGCAGCTTCTGGTACTTGATGGCCGCGGCAGAGGGCGGTGATGAGATAAGGGAAGAAGACTGGTCCTGTCGGCCGTTATGCACATTCCAATATACTCTCCCGGATGTATCTGCCAACGTTAATTGGCCTCTAATTTAATATAGAATGAATGAGGGCTAACCTGGGTTGGTCCACGGTTGTGTTGTGCGAGGATGGCATAATTCGCTTTTTGATGAAGGCGTTCCACAGTTTGGCCTCTGAGGTGAGTTGGACTCTCTTTACTGTTCTTGGGTTTTTTGGATCAGTGTTCCACTGTGTTCCTTCGTCCGTGAGTTCTGCCATCACAGCGTCGTAGGCAGCAGGCTCTAAACTCTCGAGAAATTGCTGGTGGCCATCTTCGTTTCTGCCCACATAGAATCCGTAGAGAGTGTTGATATATTCTGGCTCGAAAGGCACCTCTCTCCCTCTGACTGTGACTACTGTCGCGTTCCTGCTGCAGATAGCAGCATAAAAGTCTCGGACAAGAGACACGTTCATCTCTTCTGGCTGTTCTCCGAATAGCTGCCACTGCAGGGCTCTGATTTTCCTAGATATGAATGGCTGCAATCTCAGGTTCCCCGTTTTCGACGTGTAAATGAAACCCTTCTCCTCCCACATATCGCGAATCTGGAAGGATCGTGGAGTTGATGCTGCCGGGGCAGAGCCTGATGCAGCACTTCGACGGGTGTTTCTAGAAGACATGTTGCAAGGATTGTGTAAGAAAAATGAAAGCAAGTAAAAATTCTAGAGAAAACAAGTAGAAGGAGTAGAAGTGAGTGGAAAATGAATAGTAAAATGGGGTTTATATAGGGGAGTGTTTGCTGCCCGTTGGAGCTGTAACGGTAGGCGCGAATAACGGGGCCATCTGTTACGCAGTTTCTGACGCATCTGTCACGCGTTTCCGTGTCTGCTGCGCGTTTGTTACGCGTTTGCGTGTCTTCTGCGACAGCATGTCGACATGCTGGATTTTCCACGTCTGTCGCGTCAGCTGTAACGGCAAGCTCCAAAGTTGGGCTTTTTGGGCTGATGGAAAGATGGTGGGCTGAAATCACTTCTCCTTTTCTCCTTGTCTCCTTTATTTCCTAAAAAATAAATAAAAACTTTAGTTCCTAAAAAATATAAAATAATTCTAATTACTTAATATATATAATAAAAATAAATAAAAATAAAATAAAACTTAGGTTAAATTAGGGATGCCAGGAGGGACATCTCCTAAGGTAACCACTTCTTGCATTCTTGGGGCTTCAGTCCCCTGATAATGCTTCAATCATTGTCCATTCACTTTGAATTGGTGCCCGTCTTTTAAAGATCTGATTATGATGGCACCATGGGGAAAATCCTGCACCACTTGGAAAGGGCCAGACCATCTAGATTTCAGCTTCCCTGGGAAGAGTTTCAACCTAGAGTTAAATAACAACACAAGCTGCCCTGGGCAGAACTGTCGTGGCAGCAACTTCTTGTCATGCCACTTCTTGGTTTTGTCCTTGTAGATTCTTGCGTTGTCATAGGCCATTGTTCGAATTTCTTCAATTTCATTCAGATCAAGTAGCCTTTTCTGCCCTGCTTTTTCCAAGTCCATATTAACTACCTTGATGGCCCAGTATGCTCTGTGCTCAATCTCAACAGGTAAATGGCATGTTTTTCCATAAATCAGCTGATAGGGTGACATTCCCAATGGAGTTTTGAACGATGTTCTGTAGGCCCATAATGCATCATTGAGGTGTAGAGACCAGTCCTTCCTAGTTGGCTTAACCATCTTTTCAAGGATGTTCTTAACCTCTCTGTTGGATATTTCGGCCTGTCCATTGGTCTGAGGGTGGTATGCTGTTGTGATCCGATGTTTGACACCATACTTTTTCAAGGCAGCAGCTATAACCCTATTGTCGAAATGTCTCCCTTCATCACTGATGATCGCCTTAGGGATGCCGAATCTGGAAAAAATGTTTTTATGCAAAAACCTTTGAACCGTCTTGGCATTGTTTTTCAGAGTAGCGACCGCTTCAACCCATTTGGACACATAATACACTGCCATGAGGATATATAAGTTCCCACATGAAGTTGGGAATGGTCCCAAAAAATCTATCCCCCACACATCGAAAATTTCGACTTCAATAATATTTTGCAGCGGCATCTCGTGTCTCCTTGAGATGTTTCCAGTCCTTTGACACTTGTCACAGTTTTTGTAGAATGTTTGGGTATCCTTGAACAGTGACGGCCAGTAAAATCCCGACTGCAAAACCTTGGCAGCAGTTTTGTTACCTCCTAAGTGTCCTTCATACTGTGAAATATGACAGTGATGTAGTATAGCTTCCTGTTCATCCTGTGGTACACATCTCCTAATCACTTGATCTGCACAGTATTTGAAAAGAAGAGGTTCGTCCCAATAATAATGCTTAACATCATTTTGGAACCTCTTTCTAGCTTGATAATTAAGGTCATGAGGGGTTATTCCGCTAACTAAAAAATTAACGAAATTAGCATACCAGGGGAGTTCAGAAAACTTACCTGCAACCATGACTGTCGCGGCAGTGATTGTGGCAGCGAACAACTGCTCATCAGGGAAGGTCTCTAGTATGTGTGTCTCGTCTGCTGGGAGACTCTTTCCCTTCTCTAATCTAGACAAGTGATCAGCAACTTGGTTCTTTGTCCCCTTTTTGTCCTTGATTTCAAGGTCGAACTCTTGCAACAGCAGAATCCAACGTATTAGTCGAGGCTTTGCATCATTTTTGGTGAACAGATACTTCAATGCAGAATGGTCTGTGTGGATTATGACCTTCGTTCCAAGTATATAAGAATGGAACTTGTCAATAGAGAATACCACAGCTAATAGTTTCTTCTCTGTGGTGGTGTAGTTCACTTGGGTGTCGTTTAGTGTTTTGCTGGCATAATATATGACATGAAAGAGCTTGTCTTTTCTCTACCCAAGTGATGCCCCGATAGCATAGTCACTAGCACCACACATGATCTCAAATGGCAGTTTCCAATCTGGTGGCTGTACTATTGGGGCATTTACCAGCTTTTCTTTCAGAACCTTGAATGCCTCAGTACATTCAGCGTTGAAGTCAAAGGGACGGTTCTGCTCCAGAAGATGGCATAAGGGTTTAGTGATCTTCGAAAAGTTCGCAATAAACCTCCGATAAAAACCAGCATGCCCTAAGAAACTTCTGATTCCCTTGACTGTGGTGGGTGGTGGCAGCTTTTCGATTACTTCAATCTTAGCTCTGTCGACTTCTATGTCGCGGCAGCTAATTTTATGGCCAAGGACTATCCCTTCATCCACCATGAAGTGACACTTTTCCCAGTTTAATACCAAGTTTACTTTTTCACATCTCTCGAGCACTTTCTGTAGGTTGCCTAGGCAGCTGTCAAAGTCTCCAAAGACTGAAAAATCATCCATAAATATTTCTAGGAAATCCTCCACCATATCGGAGAATATTGTCATCATGCACCTTTGAAAAGTTGCCAGTGCATTGCATAATCCAAATGGCATCCTCCGAAAAGCATAAGTATCATATGGGCATGTGAACGTCATCTTTTCTTGATCTTCCGGTGCGATAGCTATTTGATTATAACCTGAGTAACCATCAAGAAAACAATAGTAAGGCTTACCCGCTAATCTATCAAGCCTTTGATCAATAAAGGGTAAGGGGAAGTGGTCCTTCTGGGTAGCTTTGTTAAGCTTCTGGTAGTCCATACAAACCCTCCAACCGGTCACAGTCTTGGTTGGGATTAGTTCGTTTTCTTCGTTGGTTACCACGGTCATTCCTACTTTCTTGGGAACGCACTGCACCGGGCTCACCCACTTGCTATCCGAGATGGCATAGATTATTCCAGCATCTAGCCATTTTATGATCTCCTTTCGCACCACCTCTCGCATAGAATCATTCAGACGTCTCTGTGCATCAACGGTCGGCTTATGATCATCCTCTAAGAGGATTTTATGCATGCATAGTGCCGGACTGATGCCTTGGATATCAGCTATCGTCCATCCAATAGCCTTCTTGTGCTGTTGTAGCATCCCTATTAGCTGTTGTTCCTGTTCCTGCATCAACTTGGAAGAGATGATTACGGGCAACGTATCATTTAAACCAAGGAAAACATATTTTAACTGCCCTGGCAGGGGCTTAAGATCTAAAACATGGGGCTCAACAGTTGATGGCTTTTGAATTATATGGTTATCCGAGGTATAGTTTAAAGGCTCGAACAACTTACTTGGACGATTGCCTATCCAATTTACCTCCTCTTAATCTTCAGTATCAGATGTATCAGATTCTGAGGAGCTACTGTCGTCGGTGCTGTCATGACAGTCTTCTAAATGGCTGCTGAGGCAGTGGCCAATTTTGATGTCGTGGCAGCCTGACCTGATGCAGGGTTGGACAAGAGTAACTTCAGTGATAGCCTTGCATTCTTCTTCTGCATCAACATGTTTTATTGCCTGGAGAACGTTTAGCTTGATCTCTTGATCGTTCACTCTCATAGTAAGTTCTCCTTTTTCCACATCAATCAGTGATCTTCCCGTGGCTAAGAAGGGTCGCCCCAGGATGATTGGTGCGTTTTCATCTGCTTCACAATCTAAGACAAGAAAGTCAGCAGGAAAAATAAACTTATCCACTCTTACCAGAATGTCTTCAATTTTTCCTTCTGGGTGAACGTAAGAGCGGTCTGCCAGCTGCAGGACTACTGTTGTAGGCCGAGCTTTTCCAATACCTAATTTCTGAAAAACAGATTGGGGCATTAAATTTATGCTAGCACCAAGATCACAAAGTGCCTTACCCACAAATTTGTCTCCGATTATGCATGGTATGATGAAGCTCCCAGGATCCTTCTTCTTCTGGGGTGGATGCTTGTGCAGAATACTCATGCATCCCTGTGTCATTTTAACCGTTTCAAATTCCCCAAGTCTGGATTTCTTCGACATGGCATCCTTGAGAAATTTTGCATAACCAGGCATTTCCCTAACAACATCTAACAGTGGAATGTTGATATGGACCTGCTTAAAAATATCGTAGATTTTCTTAAGCTGGGATTCCTGTTTCAATTTCTGTAACCGCTGAGGAAAAGGAGGTAGGGGACAATAATCGACAATACGTCCTTCCCACTGCATTCGGATCTGAGGAGGTTTTGGGTCTTCATCTTTCTCCTCTGTCCCTTCTGCTGTCGTGACAGGTTCATCGGCAGCAGGCTTTTGTCCACTGCTGGGGCAGCTTTCTCGGCAGCAGACTCCAAGGTTGGTTCCTTAACTGATTCGGCTTCCTTCTCTGGCCCTGGTAATTTCTTCCCACTTCTAGTAGTGATGGCTTTACACTGCTCATGTGTGGGTTGTCTAGCGTTTTCAGTATCGCTAGGAAATCCTCCATTCTGCCTCGGTTTAATATGCTGGGAAACCTGACCCATCTGTGTCTCTAATGATTTCAGAGTAGCTTCATGGTTGGTCATCCGCATCTCTGTTGTATCCATGAATGTCTCAGTCTTCTTGACGAAGTGATTCATGTTCTCAATGTAAGTTCCTGTTTTAGACATAAACTTAGCTAAGGTCTGCTCCAGTATACTAGTTGTGGCAGGTGGTGGCTGTTGCTGCTGCTGTTGTGGTTGCTGCCGAGTCAGTAATCTAGGTACCCCCTAATTTTGTGTGTTATGTGCTTGAGGATTCAGAGCATTATTAGGGTTGCTCCAAGAGAACTTTGGGTCATTTCTCCAATTGGGATTGTAGTTGTTGGAGTTATAATTCTGCTTATTGTAGTTCCCAACATACATCCCTTCTTCTAACTGTAACGGGCACTCCTCCGAACTGTGATTTCAATCGCAAGTTTCGCATACCTCTTCAGCAGAGTAGACAGGCTGTGAATCTTCTTTCAAGAGCTTTTTCATTGCCTTAGTGAGATATGCCACCTGTGATTTTAACGAACTGTCGGCCTCATAATCTTTTACAGCTATAACTCGTTTACCTCCTCTTCTTGCTGTAGGAAATTGTTCCTCATTCTTCGCCAGATTCTTCAATACTGCCATTGCCTCATCTGGATCTTTGTCCAGCAGTAATCCATTTGCTGCTGAATCAATTCTGATACGAGTTTGTAAATTAGAAGCATTATAGAATTTAGTTACCTGGTTCCAAACAGGGAATCCATGCATCGGGCAGTTCCTTAAAAGAGTGGTAAATCTGTCCCAGGCCTCGTGCATTGGCTCGTCATCTTCCTGTTGAAAAGTAGCAATTTCGTTACGTAATCGCTCAGATAAGTGTGAAGGATTAAAACGAGACAAAAATTCACGAGTTAAATCTGCCCAAGTTCATATTGAACCCGGCGTTAGTTTATTCCACCAAGTTTTCGCCCTGTCCCTCAATGAATGAGGAAATAACCAAAGCCTCAGTATCTCCGGATTAACTCCTGGTAGTCTAAACAAACCACAGATTTCCTGGAACGTTTTCAGATGCTCCCTTGCATCCTCAGTAGCCGCACCACTAAATTGGCCAGCGTTGTTGATCATGCTGAACATAACAGGTTTTAGCTCAAAGTTGTCAACATCTACATCTGGCAGGGTTGTTTCTAGTTCTACAAGATCATTGAGCATGTAGTCTCGGCATGACCGGCGTGCGGCAGCGACAGGAGGATCGGCAGGTTGGTCGTTCCTCCCATCTCCGACAGGATTATTATTATCCTGAGGATTGTCTTGGTCGTTCCTTCTTTCTTCGTGCCTTCCGTTCACCATTGCTTCTAACTGTCCTTCTAAGTATTGGTTTCTCTCTACAAGGTACCGAACTCTTTTTCTGAGATTGCACGTACGTTCGATTTCAGGATCTAACTGGTGCTCAGGTTCTTTCCCTCATTGAGATCTGCGCATAAGCAAACAAAAGACCTTGTGAAAGGTATAGGTTGAACGATCCAAGTAAAAACAGAAAAGAAAAGGAAGTGCAGTAAAAGATAGGGTAAAGATATGTTGCCAGTCCCCGGCAACGGCGCCAAAAACTTGTTGCGTGTAAAAGTGTCTATCGCAATGTAGTGCAAGTGTACACGACGCAAGTAGTAAAGTGATACGTAAGTATCGGATATCGTCTCCACAGGGATTGGGCTAATAGCTTCACCTTGAATTACTGCACGAGAAGAAAAAAAGAATAGTTTAAATTGTTGTCACGAAAATAAATAAGAGAACTTAATAATAGAGTAATGGAATCAAGATAGAGAGAATGGGCCGGTATTGAATTGCTCAGTAGTGTAGGTGTTGCAAAGTCCTGGAAAATCTGTTCTATCGTCGTCCTTGTCACGGCAGCACCTGTCGCGACAGCGGTCTGTTGTTAGTCGCGGCAGCGATCACACAACTCTGTAGTTCAATCTTGGCAAGAATCCCTGCTATGCCTTGGCCTATCCCTAGGTCTGAGTCTGTCGATGAACACGTCTTTGATGATACCTCCCGGCGTGAATCAAAGGATGAACACCGATGTTGTTGAATTCTTCCTTAGCCACTTAACCTCGTCCTATCCCTAGGTCCGAGATAGTTCAACTATAAACTAGAGAACCCGCACTTATTCCTTTCGTATACTTAACTCTCCCGATATTAAGTAAATAGATAATCTCACAATGCTCTCCTGATACTTTGCAAGATGTTGAAAACCAGAATAAGCGAACTTGAAGCAATTTTATTGAACAGAAAAATTCCTAAACAAATGCAATCTTTGCAACTACTTTACAAATCAACCGTTAGCCCTAGGGGAAGTTTAGAACATGTTGATGAAGGAAAAACGGATAGGGTTTTGGGAAGAAGGCTAGAGAATGGTGATCTCCTCTCCTAGGTCGAGTTACATGCCTTTATATAGGCCTTGGGTTCAAGTTTTCTAATATGGCAAGAATACAAGTTTAAATTAATTTACAACTCTAATAAAGACTAAATCTTCAGAGCATTAGTCTTTAATTCGTCCTTCCTTCTTGCTTGGAGCTTCTTCCTTGAACTTTGGGCTTGGCCTTCATTCTGATCTTGGGCTTGGAAAAATATAAGGGTGTTCCACGACAGATGGGCTTAATTTTCTCTTTCTGCCGAGGTCCACTTCACTTTCTTCCCTTCACTATCGCTGTCGTCCTTGGCTGCCACGGCAGCGGCCATGGCAGCATCGTCCTTCACGTCTGTATATCCAGTTCCAACTCTGTTTCTTCACTGCCTAGCGTCTGCTTCTCTAATGCCCTCCATCTGGTACAGCAGCTACCTGCAAAAGCAACCAATTTCAGTAGAAACTGTGCGAATTGATATATTTGTGATGTATAACTGAAATCTAACCTAAATGCAATGAATTATGCTTGAATGCAGCAGAAATATGGGTTAAATAAGGGGTACAATATAGAACTTTTACACACTCAACAAGTTTGACTCCCTCGATACCAAACAAATGGATTGCTCACAATTGATCTTTTGAACTCAATTGAAAACAATGAAGAACGCGAAATAAGGAAACCTTGAATTTATTGCAATAACAAACTTGAACCTAAACAATCGTTCTCACAACTACTTTACAACACAACCAAAACCCTAGAGAATTTAGAACATAGCGGTGGCAAGGAAGCACAAGAGAAACCTAAGCTATTGCCAACTAGGGGGATTCTAAGATGTCTAAAATAAAAAATATGATCAAGTATATATAGGGCATGGCCTAGGTTAAGTCCTCCTTGGAGTAGAAGTCTTCCTCATGATAAAGTAGCTTTTGCATCAAATGCAATCTTTAAATCTAACTT
Source organism: Hibiscus trionum (assembly GCA_030270665.1). Classification (NCBI taxonomy): domain Eukaryota; kingdom Viridiplantae; phylum Streptophyta; class Magnoliopsida; order Malvales; family Malvaceae; genus Hibiscus; species Hibiscus trionum. The sequence goes on from BSYR01000011.1 coordinate 24,328,343, forward strand.
CTTTGAATTTAATTTGGACTTCTCTTTTTGTTTCCTTGTGCCACAAGCAAGCCTTGATCTTCTCCTTTGGTGGTTATGTCTGTTGTTTCTGGCTTCAGTAAATTGCATGGATGGGATCATTGGACTCAGAAAATTATGCTCTACCGATCGCACTCCACTTCACCAATTCCTCAAGTTGCTGCCCTGGGCGGCAAGTATGGCAGCGGCGGCTACTCAGCAACATCTCTCTCTGTGTGTTGAATTGCTTCAGTACAGCTCCTTAGTGTGCTGCCTTAGCATCCGCTCCTCTAATTTCTCCTTCTTCTGACAGCTTCTAGCATCTGAAACTAAAACTAAACTAAAACAGTATCTTTTCTTACCAAATCAAAGATATTCAATAGAAACAGGGTAAAGTAAAGAATACTGTAAATAATGCATGCATGTACCTAAATATGCCTAAAATGCACTTGAGAATAGCAATAATATGAGATGGAATGCCTTCAAAATATAAGACTTATGAGCACTTTACAAGGACCGTTGGGGTTGAGTTAGAGCCGTTGGAGTCTTTATTTCCCACCATAAATGCAGTTCTGCAGCTTGGCGTATCGATACCCTTGAAACTGTATCGATACGGTCTCGATGAGGAAATAGCCGTTGAGCACTTCAAGCTGGTGCGTATCGATACGCTTGGCTAGCGCATCGGTACGGTCTTACAATTTAAAAGACCGTTGGGAAAATGATCGTTGGGGTAGTTGGGCGTATCGGTACGCAATACAACTATATCGGTACGCGAACTAGTCGTTGGCTGTTTTAAAGCACACCGTATCGATACGGGTTTTGGCTACTAGAAAAACACTATAGTTAAAACCCTAAAGGGTATCGATACGGTACCATACTGTATCGGTACGGTTACACTTAAAACATGATTTTGACTACTTTAAATCATTCCAAAGCCTTGTAAAACCCTTAAACATATTTTCAAGTTGTTTTTGACTAAAAACATATTTTAAATTCTTTTCAATTTAGTCCAAAACATTTTTCAATTATTATATCAAAATAATTAGTTCTACAAATATGAATAGTCAATAAGACTCTATATGCAATTTTCGCATTTGGAAAACAATTAACACATTTTTAAAAACTTTAATAAGTTTATTGCTCCTATTTTTCTTAGGTAAAAACTCTCTAAGTAATTTCAGCTCAACAAATAGCTCATTTTCATCAACATCAGATAACTCACATTTTCTAATAGCATTTTCAAAAGTATTAAAATGAGATTTGAGATTAACGTCGTCCAATAAATATAATTTATCATAATAAAATAAGAAGCCAAAAATATTCTCATATTACTTGAGCAATTATATTCTACATCTTTTAAGGTCAGCGTTTAGGAAATTTCTAGAACGGGCGATGCACACCGCTGAACACCACTAACGTAATACACTGCTGAACACCATTAATTTTAAATGACTTTTAAATAACTAGTAAAAATTTCAAAGGCTCGACATACATTTAATTGTATTTCAAAATAAAATTAGAAGAAATTAGTCCATGAATTATTCTCACAATCTCATATATGGTCCTACCCAATTAAATAAACTCACACCATCTTTATTTTCCACACAATATTTTCTTATAAATTTAAATTTACAAATCATCATCTTCTTCCCCATACCTCATATATTTATTCTAATATGTTAGCGAATGAAATCGGTAAAATAAAAAAACACCCAAAAAACTTAACCAAGAATCAAAAGAGACAAAAATAAAATTATTATTAATGAAATCACAAAATTCCAATCTCGACCCAATCTGTTGAGATATTTATTTTATATAACTCAAAGAAAAATGATTTGGACTTGAACAAATATTGCAAAAAAAAAATCAAAGTCCATTTAACTTGGAAAATATGTTTGAAAGCTTTTAGAAATGTTTTTGACTTGAACAAACATTTTCAAAATGGTTTAAGTGTAAAAAAACAGGCATTCGGTACCGGTACGATACTCCCAGTACCGATACGTAGTTGCCCGTATCGGTACGGCTATGCCCTATACTGATACCATTTTGATTTCAAGATTCCAAAGATTACTTTGCGTACCGATACCCGAAGTACTATACCGATATGGATGTATCGTGTGCCGATATGCTCTGCATTTATGTGCAATGACTCTTTCTTGTTTTGGCAGGTACTGATACCCACTTTCGAGTACCGATACCCAAGGTTGCAGAAATACATTTTTGGGTGGAATTAAAGTCCCCAACGGCCATAAACGACTAGTAGCTCATTCCACACTATAAATACAAGCCAAGGACACTTGAAGAATGAGAGAATGGACATCCAAGCTTAAAGATCAAGAGATAAGATATTTTCATTGTTTATTTGCTTATTTCTCTTGCAATTAAGTCAAATCCTAGTGAACCAAAATGTGTAAACACCCACCTAGAAAGTTATTAAGTTTACATTCTCAAGACCTCGTAAATGAGGGATAGGTTCTAGTTGAGGCTTAGAAAAACTAGGGAGGTTCTATCTTAGCCTTTGAAAATATAGGTTGTAAAGGTTATTACTTTGCCCTGTAAAAAGAAAGAATTCATTAGTGAATTGGGAAATCCTTAGTGTGGATGTTAAGGTAGTGGATGTAGACCTAGATTGAGAAGGTAGAACCACTCTAAAAACGATCGTTCCAAATTGTCATCTTTTATTCGGTTTTTGCTTCTTAATTTCAACATGAGACTTTTACACCTTTCAACGGTGATATTTGGTTGGAGTACATCGAGCCTATCATAATCTTTGATGAAATCACTACATTCATCCCCATCTTCAATTAAATAAACCCAATTTTTTTATTTGATCGAAGATTGAGGATGGATGTATTGGTTTCATCGAAGATTGGATTGAGATTGGAATGTTGTGATTTCATTAATAATAATTTTATTTTTGTCTTTTTTATTCTTGAATTAAGTTTTTTGGGTGTTTTTTTTTATTTTAACGATTTCATTCACTAACATATTAGAATAAGTATATGAGGTGTGGAGAAGAAGATGGTTCTTTGTAAATTTAAATTTATAAGAATATATTATGTGAAAAACAAAGATGATGTAGGTTTATTCAATTGGGTAGGACTATGGATAAGATTGTGAAAATGATTCATGAAATAATTTCTTCTAATTTTATTTTGAAATATGATTAATTGCATGTTGAGCCATTGAGATTTTTAATAATTATTTAAAATTCATTAAAAAATTAATGGTGTTCAGTGGTGTATTGCATTAGTAATGTTCAGCGTTGTGTTGATATATATATATATATATATATATATGAACTCATTCAGGGCCCTCTTTTTTGGGCTCTGTGCGGTCGTATCTATTGAACATGTCCAGAACCACCCCTAGTAATAACAAACTATTTTTGTTGTAATAAAATCTTTATTAACATGGGAGAAGCCACCATAGTAAATGAGGGGTCATGTTTTGAAAAAAAAAATCCCCTATAAATTTAATATAAAATAATATTAAAAATAAAATTAACATAACTTTAAATAAATATTAACACTTTTTAAAAGAAAATTGATACATCTTAAAAAGAAAATTATACCCATTATTTATTACCATGTACTTAAAAAAATTCCTTCATAAAATTTTTAAATTTTAAGACTCCAAACCACGGGTTCACCCTTATTTATTAACGTACAGTTTTATTTAAATTTTTAACTATCATTTTCATTTCTCCTAATGAAACAGAGTAGAAAAATAAAAAAATATATATTTACATCATATAACCTAATAAAATATATTATTTTTAACACATTAACCAGGCGGTTTTATTGATAAACAAAAATAAAAACATAACATTATTAAAAAAATAGAACGTCAAAAAAACAACAAGAAAATGATAAATCTAAAAATAAAAGATAAGCATTGCACCAGTCAGATCAGATACTTCCTCTTTGCACCAAAGAAAATCTCTATGGTCCATTGCAGGAAGGGTCCTTGGGGAGTTCTCAAAATACGAACTAGATGAAATCCTCAAAATTGATTGTAATGCCCTGGTTTTGGGCCTGGATGTTTTAGACATCGGATCGGACCGGTCGAGAACGGTTCGAATCACATAAGGTGATTTAGGGAAATCAAAGATCGGGATAGGAAAAAAATGGGGTAAAAATTGCTAAAATCCTCTAAAAATATGTTTAAGAGGTTGGTCAAGTCAATTTTACAAAATGGATTTCGAAAATGGGACATTTTGAGTAGTGACCAAATTGTAAAGTTTCAAAATTGGGAAAATGTGATTTTTAATGTGGAAGCCAAAATCTAGAATCTTTAGGGTGCTTTAAATCAATTTGACATTTCCTCAATATGACATGTGTTTTAAAAGGCTTTTAATTAAATGGATTTAATTGAGTTTATATTAATTAATTAATTAAGTTAGTTAATGTGAGATTTTCAATTACGTAACTACCAACTCTTTCTCATTTTCAGCCAAACACTAACTCACTCATCTTTTTCCAGAATTCTTTCTCCCAAAAACTCTCTCAACATTTTATAAACCATTTTCAAGAATTCTTTTCTTATCCTTCAAGATTTTGCTAAGGAAAAGTTGTCATTCATTGAGGGAAGCAAGGATTGGAGGTAAATCCCGTTCTCAACCTCTAATCTAAGTTCTTTATTGAAATTCCCAAGATATTTGGCTTCTAAATACTATTTTTGGTTGATTTTTCATTATAGTTTTGATTGGAGATCAAAATCTTGTAAAACCATGGTTGAAATCTTAATTTCGGACTTAATGAGTTAAGCTCTGTTTTGTGTTGATTTTAATTGAGTTCTAAGTTGATTAATATGTTAAAGTAATGTGTTGATAACATAGATCCCGAAGTCCTTGAGTTTCTTGTTAGTTTTAAGTGAGTTTTTGAGGTGAAATGGTGGAATCTTGCTTGCTGGAGGTATAAGGTTGGGTTAGATTGTTTATTAGATGTGTTTTGATGTTTATTATGGTTTGGAAGTGATGTATGTTGGCTGGGCTTGATTTAGGAAGCAATCGATTGAGTTTTCGGTTGTTTTGGATGGGTATTTTGGTGTAGTTTGGGTGAGAAATGAGTTTGTGAATTGTTGCTGGTGTTGGAATGCATTTAGATCTCTGTTTTGATGATGTGAAAACATGGGATCTTGATCCGGAAGCAAACGAGGTGTTGTTGGAGGCTCCAGAAGGATACTTTTCGTGTTGGCGAGCAAGGCTTCGCGTATCGGTGAGTGGAAATGCAATTTCTTGCTTTGTAACGCTTTAAGCGTGGTCTTGGAAGCTTAGTGTAAGTTTGATACACTTAGCTAGGCTCAAGAGTAAGTGGTTCGGAAATCCCTCTCTTGGAAATGTGTTATGTTTGATGAAATTGCACTTGAGTTGAGTGTGGATTTGATTACTATTTTTAAAGCATGTTTTAAGCATGAATGTTGCTGGATTTTAATGCCATTATGTTAAGGATGCACTAGGTAAGTGATCCTTGGTTTTTCATATGAATATGCATATGATGTTAAGCATGTTATGCTTGTCGAAATGGCATTGTGGTTATGCTTGAAAAATAGTAGATTGTTGATGTTAAATGATTATATTGGCAAGTGATGAAAATGGTTTTTGGTTACTTTAATTGGATATAGTTAGCCGGCTATAGGATTGTGTGCACCGTGAACAAAGTCGCCTTGGATGTCGAGGGATTGTGATTGTACCGTATACTCCATCCAAGTACCCTAACGATTAAGGTTAAGATCACAACGGTGGATGTTAATTTCGTGTGTGGATCTTGTGTTACGTGTCCCGTGCTCTCGTTAGTGGAAGTATACAACTACCGATGAGTGGTGTTGAGGGGTTGTGATTGTACAGTTATACTCCACCACAGGTGTCACAACGATGGAGGGTATAGTTGATGAAGCGTGTATGAAGCGTGTGGGGCAACTCTTGTAATTCGCGTATCTGATTGTGTCTTGAGTTGAAATGGTTATGGATTATCACTTGTGAACCAATATAATGTTAATGATAAATGTGAAGCTTGAGATACTTGTAAGTGATGCAAGAATGCATGAGATGCTTAGTAAAGCATGAGCAAGGGTATAGTTGATGTTTAATATGTTACTTATGAGCATATGTTGTTAAATGCATTGTTGTCTTGAGAAGACATGATTTATAAAAAGGCATGTGATAATGAGCATCTAGAAAAGATAAAAAGAAAAAAAGGGTCGTTAATCAAGGTTAACTTTCGGGTTGACTTTGGTTTTCCCCGTGTAATCTTCTTAGTTCGGGTCGGGCGTCTAGGCCGGGCTAAGGGAGTTACATTTGTTGGTATCAGAGCCAGGTTACGAAAGAATTAGGAATGTTGGTATGTGAAATTGATAAGTATCGATGTATGTTGTTTGAAAAGCATGCAATTGGTTGAATTTTGAAGCTTATGTTATGCTTGATTTGTGTGAATTGCATGTGGGATGATTATGATGGTATGATAATTATGCGATATTGATGCGTGCTGTTTTGAATGATAGAAAGTATGTTGAGCATGATGTGTCATTGTATGCTATGCCATTATTGAGGGAAGTTGGGGTGCTCATTGCCTTATTACACTAATAAAATGTTTTTTTTTTGTAAACTTGGATCCTTACTTGAAGCTGGCCTGAATGGTTTGATTTGTTTTTTATGGTTATGCATTGTTAAAATAGCACTATGGGACCGAGAAGAGAGCTGAGGTCTAATACGATAATACCTCCAGCTGAGCAGGGTGACCAGGGTGAACAAGGGGATGATGTCCCTCCTGGTGGAGATATACCTCCTCCGCCACCACCTGGAGGTGGGGAGCAGGTGCAGCAAGGACCTGCTGGTCCTGGTTTGGGTGATTTAGCGTCACTGGTTCAGGCGATCACCAGAGTGTTTCAGACTGTTGTTGCTGGAGCGCATGTGCAGGCCCTTGCAGCTGGGCAGACGTGCTTACCGTTAGAGAGATTGAGGAGCCTAGAAGCTTTGGAGTTCTTTGGTATGTCTCCTGAGGCGTCTGAGGCCTGGTTAGTGAGTACGATCCGTATCATGGATCAGATGGGCTGTAATGATGTGCGCAAGCTGGGATGCGCAATATCTTTGTTGCAAGGCGATGCCTACAGCTGGTGGATGACTACCACGGCTGGTATGGAACCCAATGAGGTTGATTGGGAGTTTTTCAGAGGTGCCTTCAGGAGAAAGTATCTAGGGGTGAGATACTTGGACGAAAAGAAACGTGAGTTTATGTCGGTTGTTTAGGGAAACCTTTCTGTGGCTGAGTACGAGGTCCAGTTCGTACGCTTGAGCCAGTATGCTCCTGAGTTGGTACCTAGTGAGAGGCACCGATGTGATCGTTTCCGATACGGGTTGGTACAGGAAGTTAAGACGTATATGCTGGCTGCAGATTATACTAATTTTGACGTGCTTGTTTGTCGAGCGAAGGACATCGAGAAGAATTTGGGTTTGTCCTCTCGAGGTGTTGGTTCTAGCTCTGGGAAGAGAGCAGCTGAGTCCAGTTCCGATGGTGGACGGAACAAGAGGGGACGAGATAGGAGGTATCAGCCGGCTGCTAGGCGGGGTAATGGTGGACATGGTGCACCTGCTCAGGGAGATAGGATGAGGGCTGAACAGAACACGTGTTAGACGTGTGGTTCTCGTGGTCATTTGAGGCGAGATTGTCCTCGGGTGGCTAGGGAGGTTCAGGCTCCTGTGGTGGTGACAGGGAATTCCTGTTGGAATTGTGGTTCGGCGGATCACATTAGGAGGGAGTGTCCTTTGTTGGCTGGTGGAGGCCAAGGGCGTGCTCTTGTGGTAGCTGCACCTCAGAGAGGCCGTGGGCGCGGTCGTGGAAACTTTCAGAGGAGAGACGATGGGCAGCGAGGTATTGCTCATGTAGTAGTCGTTCGACCTGAGGGAGGTGGACCAGGGAGGGTTTATGCTCAGCGGGAGGAGCGCAATGATACCGATGTCATCGCGGGTACCTTTGCTCTCCAGTCTTTATCTTTGTTGGCTTTGATTGATTCTGGATCCACGTATTCTTATATCTTGAATGGCATGCACATTTGCTTGATATACCTGTTGAGATGCTTGAAGTAGGAATGCAAGTGACTAGTTCTTTTGGTGAGACTGTAGTCACTAGGAAGTTGTATAAAAGATGCCCTTTATCTGTACAATGACATGTTTCCTTGTGGATTTGATGGAGTTACCTTTCTACTGATTTGATGTAGTCCTTGGCATGGATTGGTTGTCGGAGCATATGGCGGTGGTTGACTTTGATGCCAAGCGAGTCACCTTAAAGCTGGTCGATGATTATGAGGTAGTGGTAGTAGGCGAGAATTTGAAATTCTTGTCAAATATGATTTCGGTTTTGGAAGCAAACTGTACGATGAGGTTGGGTTGCGAGGCTTACCTTGCCTATGTGATGAATCCTGGCACCAAGGATGTGCGTGTGCAGGTCATCCGAACTGTTCACGATTTTCTGGGTGTCTTTCCGAAGGAATTGCCTGGATTGCCACCAAACAGGGAAGTTGAGTTTGGTATAGAGTTGTACGAGAATACGACTTCGGTGTCCATTGCTCCTTACCGCATGGCACCCAAAGAGTTAAAAGAGTTGAAAACGCAATTGCAGGAGTTGTTGGACCGAGGTTTCATCCGGCCGAGTGTGTCACCTTGGGGTGCACCGGTCTTGTTTGTTAAGAAGAAGGATGGGACAATGCGGATGTGCATAGATTATCGGCAACTGAACAAGTTGACGATCAAGAACAAGTATCCCTTGCCTAGAATTGATGATCTATTTGATTAGTTTTGGGGAGCCTCGGTGTTTTTTAAGATAGACTTGAGATCGGGGTATTATCAACTGAGAGTGAATGATGTAGACGTACCTAAGACAGCTTTTCGGACGAGGTATGGACATTATGAATTCTTGGTGATGTCGTTTGGTTTGACCAATGCGCCTGCTGCTTTCATGGACATGATGAATCGTGTATTCCATGAATTCCTGGATCAGTTTGTGGTGGTGTTCATCGATGATATCCTTGTGTATTCGCGTACCGAGGAGGATCATGATAAACACTTGAGAATTGTTTTGCAAGCGTTGTTGGAAAATCAGTTGTATGCCAAGCTGAGTAAGTGTGAGTTTTGGCTTAGGGAGGTGATCTTCCTTGGACATGTTGTGTCAGCTGAGGGTATTCGTGTTGATCCGCACAAGGTAGAGGCCGTGATGAGTTGGAAAGTACCTAGATCAGTGACAGAGGTAAGAAGTTTCCTTGGATTAGCTGGGTACTACCGTAGATTTGTCGATGGTTTCTCGAAGATAGCAGCACCTTTGACCAAGTTGTTACAGAAGAATGTTCGCTTTGAGTGGACTGATGCGAGACAACAAGCTTTTGAAAAGTTGAAAGAAGCTTTGACGCAAGCTCCTGTTCTAATTCAACTCGAGTCTGGTAAGGAGTTTGTGGTCTATAGTGATGCGTCCATTGTTGGTTTGGGCTGCGTGTTGATGCAGGAGGGTAAGGTAGTGGCCTATGCATCTAGGCAGTTGAAGGTGCATGAGCGCAACTACCCTACTCATGATCTTGAGCTTGCGGCTGTGGCGTTTGCCTTGAAGATTTGGAGGCATTACCTGTACGGTGAGAAGTGTGTTGTATTCACGGATCATAAGAGTTTGAAGTATCTTATGTCTCAAAAGGAGTTGAATCTTAGGCAGCGTCGTTGGGTAGAATTGCTTAAAGATTATGATCTGGCGATTGAGTATCACCCGGGTAAGGCTAATGTTGTAGCCAATGCTTTGAGTAGGAAAGTAGCTGTGGAGTTGAGAGCGATGTTTGCTCGCTTGAGCATATCGTGTGATGGTGGTCTTGTTGAAGAATTGCAAGTGAAACCATCTCTGATACAGTTGATCAAAGATAAGCAGTTGCTTGATGATTCTCTTGTTTCGCATGTTCAGGACATTGCGGAGGGTAGACCTTCAGATTTCAGCTTTAGTGATGATGGTGTTTTGTGCTTTGGGAGTCGAATAGTTGTTCCAGATGATGTTGAGTTGAGGTGCACTATTTTGACTGAAGCTCATGGTAGTCCTTTTGCTATGCATCCTGGTAGTACGAAGATGTATCGAGATTTGAAAGATGAGTACTACTGGGTGGGGTTGAAAAAGGACGTGGCTGAGTTCGTTAGTAAGTGTATGGTGTGTCAGCGAGTGAATGTTGAACATCAGGTTCCTTCTGGGTTGTTGCAACCTTTGAGAATCCCAGAATGGAAGTGGGAGAGAATCACCATGGATTTTGTGTCTGGATTGCCCTTGTCACCATCCAAGAAAAATTACGTTTGGGTGATTGTAGATCGGCTTACAAAGTGTGCACATTTTCTGCCTGTGCATACTACGTATACCTTGGATAAGTTGGCTGAGCTATACATAGCTGAGATTGTGCGGTTGCACGGTGTGCCAAAGTCCATTGTGTCGGATAGAGATCTGAGGTTTACAGCACGATTTTGGGAATGTTTGCATCAAGCCTTGGGTACACAGTTGAATTTCAGTACTTCTTATCATCCTCAGACTGATGGACAGTCGGAACGTGTGATCTAAGTGCTTGAGGACATGTTGAGGTGCTGTGTGATAGATTTTCAGGGTTCTTGGGAGAAGCACTTGCCATTGGTTGAGTTTGCGTATAATAACAGTTACCAGGAAAGTATTCAAATGGCTCCATACGAGGCTTTGTATGGGAGAAGATGTAAAAACCCTCTTTGTTGGGCAGACGCTGGGAAAAAGTTGATTTCGATGCCAGCTATGCTAAAGGGAACCACCGAGAAGGTGAAGCTCATTTGTGAGCGTCTAAAGGAAGCATCGGATAGGAAAAAGTCTTACGCGGACCTGAAGCGTAAGGAGATTGAGTTCGCGGTTGGCGAACGTGTGTTCTTGAAAGTATCGCCTTGGAAGAAGGTGATGAGATTTGGGCGTAAGGGTAAGCTTAGCCCAAGGTTCATTGGACCTTATGAGATTGTGGAGCGTATTGGTCCTGTGGCATATCGGTTGAGATTGCCTGCAGAGTTGGAGAAGATACATGATGTGTTTCATGTCTCCATGTTACGGAAGTACAGATCAGATCTTTCGCATGTGATTCTTGTTGAGGAGATAGAGTTGAATCTGGATCTATCGTATGATGAGGAACTAGTGAAGGTTCTGGATGTGAGTAGCAAAGTTCTTCATGGCAAGACAATAGAGCTTGTGAAGGTGTTGTGGCGACACCGAGGAGTTGAGGAGGCCACGTGGGAAAGCAAGGCGGACATGCTAAAGCAGTTCCCGCATCTCTTTCCATCAGGTAAGAATTTCGAGGAAGAAATTTCCTAAGTGGGGGAGAGTTGTAACGCCCTGGTTTTGGGCCTGGATGTTTTAGACATCGGACCGGTCGAGAACGGTTTGAATCGCGTAAGGTGATTTAGGGAAATCAAGGATCGGGATAGGATAAAAATATGGTAAAAATTGCTAAAATCCTCTAAAAATATGTTTAAGACGTTGGTCAAGTCAATTTTACAAAATGGATTTCGAAAATGGGACATTTTGAGTAGTAACCAAATTGTAAAGTTTCAAAACCGGGAAAAGGTGATTTTTAATGTGGAAGCCAAAATCTTAGAATCTTTAGGGTGCTTTAAGTCAATTTGACATTTCCTCAATATGACATGTGTTTTAAAAGGCTTTTAATTAAATGGATTTAATTGGGTTTATATTAATTAATTAATAAAGTTAGTTAATGTGAGATTTTCAATTACGCAACTACCAACTCTTTCTCATTTTCAGCCAAACACTAATTCACTCATATTTTTCCAGAATTCTTTCTCCCAAAAACTCTCTCAACATTTTATAAACCATTTTCAAGAATTCTTTTCTTATCCTTCAAGATTTTGCTAAGGAAAACTTGTCATTCATTGAGGGAAGCAATGATTGGAGGTAAATACCATTCTCAACCTATAATCTAAGTTTTTTATTGAAATTCCCAAGATATTTGGCTTCTAAATACTATTTTTGGTTGATTTTTCATTATAGTTTTGATTGGAGATCAAAATCTTGTAAAAATATAGTTGAAATCTTAATTTTCGGACTTAATGAGTTAAGCTCTGTTTTGTGTTGATTTTAATTGAGTTCTAAGTTGATTAATATGTTAAAGTAATGTGTTGATAACGTAGATCATGAAGTCCTTGAGATCCTTGAGTTTCTTGTTAGTTTTAAGTGAGTTTTTGAGGTGAAATGGTGGAATCATGCTTGCTGGAGGTATAAGGCTGGGTTAGGTTGTCTATTAGATGTGTTTTGATGTTTATTATGGTTTGGAAGTGATGTATCTTGGCTGGGCTTGGTTTAGGAAGCAATCGATTGAGTTTTCGGTTGTTTTGGATGGGTATTTTGGTGTAGTTTGGGTGAGCAACGAGTTTGTGAATTGTTGCTGGTGTTGGAATGCATTTTAATGCATTTAGATCTCTGTTTTGATGATGTGAAAACAGGGGATCTTGATCCGGAAGCAAACGAGGTGTTATTGGAGGCTCCGGAAGGATAATTTCTGTGTCGGCGAGCAAGGCTTCGCGTATCGGTGAGTGGAAATGCAATTTCTTGCTTTGTAACGCTTTGAGTGTGGTCTTGGGAGCTTAGTGTAAGTTTGATACACTTATCTAGGCTCAAGAGTAAGTGGTTCAGAAATCCCTCTCTTGGAAATGTGCTATGTTTGATGAAATTGAACTTGAGTTGAGTGTGGATTTGATTACTATTTTTAAAGCATGTTTTAAGCATGAATGTTGCTGGATTTTAATGTCATTATGTTAAGGATGCACTAGGGAAGTGATCCTTGGTTTTTCATATGAATATGCATATGATGTTAAGCGTGTTATGCTTGTGGAAATGGCATTGTGGTTATGCTTGAAAAACAGTGGATTGTTGATGTTAAATGATTATATTGGCAAGTGATGAAAATGGTTTTTGGTTACTTTAATCGGATATAGTTAGCCGGCTATAGGATTGGGTGCACCGTGAACAAAGTCGCCTTGGATGTCGAGGGGTTGTGATTGTACTGTATACTCCATCCAAGTACCCTAACGATTGAGGTTAAGATCACAACGGTGGATGTTAATTTCGTGTGTGGATCTTGTGTTACGTGTCCCGTGCTCTCGTTAGTTGAAGTATACAACAACCGATGAGTGGTATTGAGGGGTTGTGATTGTACAGTTATACTCCACCACAGGTGTCACAACGATGGAGGGTTGCTCTCGTGTATGAGCCTTGTGTAGTCCGGTAGTGCGTATGAAGCGTGTGGGGCAACGCTTGTAATTCGCGTATCCGATTGTGTCTTGAGTTGAAATGGTTATGGATTATCACTTGTGAACCAATATAATGTTAATGATAAATGTGAAGCTTGAGATACTTGTAAGTGATGCAAGAATGCATGAGATGCTTAGTAAAGCATGAGCAAGGGTTTAATTGATGTTTAATATGTTACTAATGAGCATATGTTGTTAAATGCATTGTTGTCTTGAGAAGACATGATTTATGTAACACCCGTGTTTTGGGGTTAGGAGTTTGGTGTGTGTGTTGAGTTCGAGTTGTCAAAATCAGTTTAATTTAATTAGACCTTGGTTTTAATTTAAATGAGATTAAAATTAATGCAATGGCATTTTTGTAATTAATTCAAAACAAGGAAAAGTGATGAGTCTTTTAAAACAAAAAAAAAGTCTTTCTCCTTCATTCCTATCTCATGACAAAGAGAACCCAAAACCCTCCCAAAGCCTAAGTTACTATTCCATCCATTTTCTCCATCAATTCAAGAGCTCCTTTGAAGGTAATTTCATTTTTGAACTCTCCTCATCATCCCAATCATTTCCATGTTTTTAGATTTCAAAACCATCATCTTTTTAAATTTCCAAGTTTTCAAGGTTGAAGAAAGTATGAATCTTTATTGGGGTTTTAACTTGTTTTTGGGTTGTTTAGTTAAGTTTTGAGTTAATCTCACCTTAATTCTCCTTATATTTCGAAATGGAAGGATTTTGAGAAAAATCACGAAATGGGTCTTGGGGGCATTTTTAAAAGTGTCAAAACATGAATTTTTGGTGTGGTTTTGTGTTGGGATGAAGGGCTGATGATATAGGGTAGTTATGGAAGTATTTTGGAAGTCTTTAGAGGTCATTTGGGTGTTGGAAAAGGTAGATTTCAGCTGCGTATTTGGGGAGTACGAAAATGTGGGTTTTGTGGTTAGTTTGGGTTGAAATTGTGAAGTTTTGGCTTTTGATTGGGGGTTGAGTTTGTGGCTGAGTTTGACAGTGATTTGGTTGAGTAATACTTGTCTTTTGATTGGTTAGAAGCAAGGGGAAACATCGGAGAAGTTTCAGGGTCGATTCCGGAAGTTTCGGAGGCTTGAGAGGCTTTGCTTGGTTTGCTAAGGAAGGGTGGTGAGTGAAACTTTCAAATTGTTTAAATTGGTTCAAGTGTGTGTAGATGAGGTTTAGGGATGTGCTTGGTAGGCCATTCTAAGGTAGAAGTTAAGTTAGTAGCTTAACTTCTTGTGTGTTTATAAGCTTTCAATTTTTATGCCTATTATAGACTTGTGAAGCATGATTTGGTTATGTATGAATATACATTGATGTGTGTGATGATGGATGTGTGATATAAATGATGAATGTTATGATGTGGTTTAAAAGTATAATTGGCACTAGTTAACTTACCGGGTATAAATGATCGATCATTAGGATTAGTGTGCACACGGTTGAGTCAAATTCGTACGTGGCCTTGGTGGCGTTAAGTCATCAAGGAGGAGTACGGTGATGTAATATTCCACCGGAAATGTTTATATTTATACGTGATGATGAGTGGAATCCTATCCGTAGGGCATGTGATGATGAGTGGAATCCCATCCATGCAAGATCCGGTGATGAGTGTAATCCCACCGAGGTAATGTTGTTGTTGAGAGTAAATCTGCATATCCGAGTAAACTAATAGTGGCCAATATACTTGTTCATGTGGTTATGTTGTTGAGACAAGTGCCTTATCTTGTTGAACTTAATATGAAGTAAGATGCCATATTATTGTCTCTTGTGTTGCTAGCTAAATTGCTATATTGATGCTTATGTATGTTTGTGTATGATGTAAGGATGATATGCTTGAACCATGCATTGTCGTTGTTTTTGGTTTTAGAGCATCCTCACTAAGCTTCTAGCTTACGCTCTCGTTTTCGACAATGCAGATCATTAGCGTGGAGTTAGCAAGGTGCAAGGAAGGGGATTTTTAAGCTTTTGTGACTGCTCAAGTATGGTTTAGTAAATAAAGTAGTACTTTAGCAATGGGGCTACTATGTGTTTGTATGAGCGTTGTATGACTTATAGATGTTGATTGTTGTTTATGCAATGCTTAGATTTGTAAACCATGTTATGTTAGATGAATGCTTGTGTTGATGAGGCTATGCTTTGGATGTTATATGTGTTTTGAGCATATGAGCCTTGTATGTGACAACATGTGCCTTTTGGCTTTTAAGTTTTAAGCATGCCTTGTATGATCTTTGGAATGGATGCCTTACCTTATGTCTTATGAAATTTGAGTACGTTGTGCAATAGGATGCATGCCTCTAGAGTGTGTTTGTATGCTAAGCATGCTTTCTGGGGTTGTTAAGGGCGTTTGAGATTGTTTGGAGATGTTTAAAAATGGTTTTGGGAAATTGCAGACAGCATGTGTTTTGAAACGGGCTGAGCCATTTCGGAACGGTTGTGGCTCTAGGGCCCCCGTATCGGAACTCGTTTCGATACGGTTTGGCTACTGTGAGCCCCTCTTTCGAAACAAGTTTCGAAACACTTTGGCTACTGGAATTGCCTGTTTCGAAACGGGTATCGGAACGCCTAGGCAAATTTAGACCCTGTTCCGAAACGGGGTGGATGCATTTCGGTGCGGGTGTCTTGCTTTTTGAACTGGAGCCCGTGTTTCGAAACTGGTGACGTCTGTTTCGAAACGCAGGCCTGAAAATGGGCTTTTTGACTTCTCTAAAAGGTCTCAAGGGTTGGGCTTAGGCTCGGTTTGCTGTAGGGCTCCTCGTGAGCCTCGTTTTCCGCTGTCGTGATCACTTAGGAAATAATTATGCCTTTAGACAAGATGTAAAATAAATGAAAAAAATTTAGGGTCGCTAACCGAGGTGGGACCTTAACGGGTTTTACATCGGTTTTCCCCGTGTAGCCTACTCGGACCGGTCAGTTGGCTAGACCGAGACGAGGGGGTTACATTTGTTGGTATCAGAGCCTGAGGTTACCGAGACCTCGGGAAGGTAAGTGAGGTAAGTTTGAAGTGTTAAGTAATTGCATTGTTTCGATGTATGTTTTGCCATGTATGCTTGATGTTTGTTCATTCGTATGATGTTTAGAAGCATGATTGTTGTGTCTGAGGTAGTGTCGAGTTCCCATTTCTACTATTACTTAATTTGAAAAAGTTTTGTAAAGGAAGATACTTGAGCACAGTTGGACCCTTGCCTTTGCTAACTTAATCCTTATATGTTTGTTTGTTGTAGTTGTTATCTTGCTAGCTGTGAAATGAGACCACGAGGGAGGCCTAGGATGGTTCAACCGGAACCACGGGCACAAGCTCCGGGAGTTGAGCAAATTGGTGGGGTGCAGGCTCCTCAACCTCCTCCACCTCCTCCTCATCAAGAGGGAGGCGAGGCAGGAGCCGAGGGCGTAGAACCTCAAGTTGGCCAAGGACCGGCCGGAATAGATTTAGCTCCCTTAGTTCAGGCAATAGTCGAGGCTTTTCAGGCTGCTGTGGCTGGGGGTCAGGCTGTGGCACAACCCCAGGGAGAGGGTACTAGTTTACCTTTAGAGAGACTCCGCGGTTTAGGAGGTGAAGAGTTCAGAGGGTCGACACCCGAGAGATCTGAGATTTGGTTTGAGAAGACCGTTCGTATTTTGGCACATATGGGATGTACCGGGGAACGTAAGCTATGGTGTGTTATATCTCTTCTTCAAGGTGATGCCTACACTTGGTGGGTCACCATCACTACGGGTATGGAAGAGGCTGAGATCACTTGGGAGTTTTTCGAGTCAGCTTTCCGTAAGAAATATCTGGGTCCTCGATATCTCGATGAGAAGAAGATGGAATTTATGGCTTTACTTCAGGGGAGTATGACTGTGACAGACTATGAGATCAGATTTGTCAGGCTGAGTCAGTATGCGTCTGAGCTTGTTCCTACTGAAGAGGAACGTTGTAACCGTTTCTGCTATGGGTTGAATGAAGAGATCAAGAGGTACACTTTAGCTGCTGACTACACAGATTTCGATGTCTTGGTCACTATGGCCAAAGACTTAGAGCACAGTTTGGGCTTGACCAAACGATCTGCTGGTTCTAGTTCTGGGAAGAGATCTAGTGACTTTGATAGAGGTGATGCCAAGAGGCATCGGGACAACCGGCATCACTATGACCATAGACGTGGTGGAGGTAACCACGGTAGAGGCCATCAGGGCAAGAGAACTGGTGGACGGCTGCCCACGTGTGCTACTTGCGGGAGGAATCACACCGGTGAGTGTTGGGGGAATTTCCACTCGTGTTGGAGCTGTGGAGCTAGGGATCATATTAGGCGTGACTGTCCACATCAGGTGGGGCAGGCACCAGTTCAGGCTCCTACTAGAGCCAATGACTTTCAGAGAGGCCGCGGGCGCGGTAGAGGTAACTTCCAGCCGAGAAATGATGGCCAGAGAAACATAGCGCATGTAGTTGCAGTCCAGCCAGAGGGCAGAGGCCAGGCCAGAGTTTACGCTCAGCGCGGGGATCGGCATGACACAGATGTGATCGCAGGTAACTTCTCGATACAGTCTTTGGGTTTGCTTTCTTTGATTGAATCCGGTTCTACACATTCTTATATACTGAGTGAGCATGCAAAGTTGTTGAAATTGCCTTGTGAAATATTAGAGGTAGGAGTTAGTGTTACTAGTTCCTTCAGGGATATGGTAGTAGTTAGAAAGATGTACAGAAGATGTCCGTTAATGGTTCAGGGGCATGTGTTTCCAATGGATATGATGGAGCTACCATTTTATGGCTTTGATGTGATTTTGGGTATGGACTGGCTCACTGAGCATAGAGCTAGGATAGACTTTGAGATTAAGAGGATTTCTTTGAGACTCGCGGATGATTATGAGATAGTAGTGGTAGATGAGAACGTGAAGTTCTTATCGAATGTAGTTTCAGTTTTAGAGGCTAAGAGGCTAGTTGAGACGGGTTGCGAAGCGTATTTGGCCTATGTGATGAACCCAAACATGAGTGAGGTTAGACCTCAAGACATCCGGACAGTGTGTGACTTTTCGAGTGTGTTTCCGGAAGAATTGTCGGGTTTACCACCTGATAGAGAGGTAGAGTTCGCTATAGAGACTTATTCAGATTCAGCTCCTGTTTCGATTGCTCCGTATCGTATGGCACCGAAAGAACTGAAAGAGTTGAAGACTCAGTTGCAAGAGTTGACAGATAGAGGCTTTATCTGACCGAGTTCTTTGCCTTGGGGCGCTCCAGTTTTTTTTGGAAAGAAGAAAGATGGAAGCATGAGAATGTGTATAGATTACAGACAGTTGAATCAGTTAACAGTGAAGAACAAGTATATGTTGCCGAGAATTGATGATTTGTTTGACCAGTTGAGAGAGGCATCCGTCTTTTCGAAGATCGACTTGAGATCCGGTTACTACCAGCTAAAGGTAAGAGAGGTTGATGTAACGAAGACGGCCTTTAGGACTAGATATGGTCACTATGAGTTTTTAGTCATGCCTTTTGGGTTGACTAACGCACCGGCTGCTTTCATGGATATGATGAATAGGATCTTCCATCAGTACCTAGATCAGTTTGTAGTTGTTTTTATAGATGACATATTGGTGTATTCGCGTACCGAGGAAGACCACAACCGACACTTGAGGCTAGTTTTGAAGACCTTGTTAGAAAATCAGTTGTATGCCAAGTTGAGTAAGTGTGAGTTCTGGATCTGAGAGGTAGTCTTCCTAGGGCACGTAGTGTCAGCCGATGGGATTAGAGTTGATCCGAAGAAAATAGAAGCTATTGTTGAGTGGAAGCAACCGAAGTCAGTAACAGAAGTTCGTAGCTTTATAGGCTTAGCTGGATACTATAGAAGGTTCGTAGAAGGTTACTCGAAGTTAGCCGCTCCATTGACACAGTTACTTCAGAAGAGTGTTCAGTTTGAGTGGTCAGATGCAAGACAGCGAGCCTTTGAGAAATTGAAAGAAGCTTTGACCCAAGCACCGATCTTGATTCAGCCAGAGTCGGGGAAGGAATATGTAGTTTACAGTGATGCTTCCTATGTAGGCCTAGGTTGTGTTCTCATGCAAGACAAGAGAGTGGTGGCTTATGCCTCAAGACAATTGAAGACTCACGAGCGTAACTATCCGACTCACGACATAGAGTTAGCTGCAGTTGTGTTTGCTCTGAAGATTTGGAGGCATTACTTGTACGGTGAGAAGTGCACAGTGTACACAGATCACAAGAGTTTGAAGTATATCATGACTCAGCGAAATTTGAATCTCAGACAGTGTAGGTGATTAGAGTTGCTAAAGGACTATGATCTTACGATTGAGTACCATCCGGGTAAGGACAATGTAGTGGCCGATGCTTTGAGTAGAAAGGTAGCTATAGATTTGAGAGCCATGTTTGTTAGATTGAGCTTGTCCGGAGATGGTGGCTTAGTGGCCGAACTTCAGGTTAGACCTACTCTAGGTCAGTTGATTAGGGAGAAACAGCTCCTAGATAGATCTTTGGCACCTCACGTGCAAGACATAACCGAGGGTAGACCTTCCGACTATAGTTTCAGTACCGATGGGGTCTTGTGTTTCAGAAATAGGATAGTTGTGCCAGAAGACAGTGATTTGAGACATACGATCTTGACTGAAGCGTACAGTAGTCCGTTTGCTATGCATCCTGGGAGTACTAAGATGTACCGAGATTTGAAGAACGAGTACTTTTGGGTTGGTTTGAAGAGAGATCTAGCCGACTTCGTGAGTAAGTGTATGGTGTGTCAGAGAGTGAAGGCGGAACATCAGGTTCCCTCAGGTTTTTTGCAACCGTTGAGAATTCCGGAATGGAAAAGGGAGAATATCACCATGGATTTTTTTCGGGCTTGCATTTGACTCCTACGAAGAAGGACTCGGTTTGGGTTATAGTAGACCGTTTCATGAAGTGTGCTCACTTTTTAGCAGTCAATACGACTTATACCTTAGATAGATTGGCCGATCTGTACATTGGTGAGATTGTTAGACTGCATGGTGTGCCAAAGTCGATTGTGTCCAATAGAGATCCGAGGTTTACAGCTCGATTTTGGGAGTGTCTGCACACAGCTTTGGGTACCTGTTTCAGCACGTCATATCATCCTCAGACAGATAGTCAGTCAGAGAGGGTTATACAGATTTTAGAGGATATGTTGCGTTGTTGCATCATTGATTTTCAGGGTACATGGGAGAAGCACTTGCCTCTAGTCGAGTTTGCTTACAATAACAGTTTTCAGTCGAGCATTCAGATGGCTCCGTATGAGGCCTTGTATGGTAGAAAGTGTAGAACTCCAGTTTGTTGGGCCGAAGTGGGACAGAAGTTATTGCCTATGCCGGATTTGCTTAAGGGGACCACCGATAAAGTGAAATTGATTTGCGATCGCTTGAAGGTAGCTTCGAATAGACAGAAGTCCTATGCCGACTTGAAGAGGAAGGAAGTTGAGTTCTTAGTGGGTGAGAAGGTGTTCCTAAAAGCCTCTCCGTGGAAGAAAGTAATGAGATTCGGCAGAAAAGGGAAGTTGAGTCCGAGGTACATAGGACCGTATGAGATTGTGAAAAGGGTTGGCCCAGTTGCTTATCAGTTGCGTTTGCCATCCGAGCTAGAGAAGAGACACGATGTGTTTCATGTTTCGATGCTCCGTAAGTATAGGTCAGATCCATCACATGTTATGCCCGTAGAAGAGATTGAATTGAATCCGGATTTGACTTATGACGAAGAACAAGTTGAGATCTTAGCTTCAGACAGCAAGGTGTTTCGGGGTAGATCAATTGAGTTAGTCAAAGTGCGGTGGCAACGTCGAGGGGTGGACGAGGCCACTTGGGAGAGGAAGGAGGATATGGAAAGGCAGTTTCCTTATCTCTTTCAGTCAG
This sequence comes from Hibiscus trionum, assembly GCA_030270665.1. NCBI lineage: Eukaryota > Viridiplantae > Streptophyta > Magnoliopsida > Malvales > Malvaceae > Hibiscus > Hibiscus trionum. The sequence continues at coordinate 24,349,455 of BSYR01000011.1, forward strand.
GTAATTTCGGGGATTAAATTCCTTAAGTGGGAGAGAGTTGTAACACTCGTGTTTTGGGGTTAGGAGTTTGGTGTGTGTGTTGAGTTCGAGTTGTCAAAATCGGTTTAATTTAATTAGACCTTGGTTTTAATTTAAATGAGATTAAAATTAAAGCAATGGTATTTTTTTTAATTAATTCAAAACAAGGAAAAGTGATGAGTCTTTTAAAACAAAAAAAAGAAGTCTTTCTCCTTCATTCCTATCTCACGACAAAGAGAACCCAAAACTCTCCCAAAGCCTAAGTTACTATTCCATCCATTTTCTCCATCAATTGAAGAGCTCCTTTGAAGGTAATTTCATTTTTGAACTCTCCTCATCATCCCAATCATTTCCATGGTTTTAGATTTCAAAACCATCATCTTTTTAAATTTCCAAGTTTTCAAGGTTGAAGAAAGTATGAATCTTTATTGGGGTTTTAACTTGTTTTTGGGTTGTTTAGTTTGAGTTAATCTCACCTTAATACTCCTTATATTTCGAAATGGAAGGATTTTGAGAAAAATCCCGAAATGGGTCTTGGGGGCATTTTTAAAAGTGTCAAAACATGGATTTTTGGTGTGGTTTTGTGTTGGGATGAAGAGCTGATAGTATAGGGTAGTTAGGGAAATATTTTGGAAGTCTTTAGAGGTCATTTGGGTGTTGGAAAAGGTTGATTTCAGCTAGGTATTTGGGGAGTACGAAAATGTGGGTTTTGTGGTTAGTTTGGGTTGAAATTGTGAAGTTTTGGCTTATGATTGTGGTTTGAGTTTGTGGCTGAGTTTGACAGTGATTTGGTTGAGTAATACTTGTCTTTTGATTGGTTAGAAGCAAGGGGAAACATCGGAGAAGGTTCGGGGTTGATTCCGGAAGTTTCGGAGGCTTGAGAGGCTTTGCTTGGTTTGCTAAGGAATGGTGGTGAGTGAAACTTTCAAATTGTTTAAATTGGTTCAATTGTGTGTAGATGAGGTTTAGGGATGTGCTTGGTAGGCCATTCCAAGGTAGAAGTTAAGTTGGTAGCTTAACTTCTTGTGTGTTTATAAGCTTTCAATGTTTATGCCTATTATAGACTTGTGAAGCATGATTTGGTTATGTATGAATATACATTGATGTGTGTGATGATGGATGTGTGCTATAAATGATGAATGTTATGATGTGGTTTAAAAGTATAATTGGCACTAGTTAACTTACCGGGTATAAATGATCGATCTTTAGGATTATTGGGCACACGGTTGAGTCAAATTCGCGCGTGGCCTTGGTGGCGTTAAGTTATCAAGGAGGAGTACGGTGATGTAATATTCCACCGGAAATGTTTATATTTATACGTGATGATGAGTGGAATCCCATCCATAGGGCATGTGATGATGAGTGGAATCCCATCCATGCGAGATCCGGTGATGAGTGTAATCCCACCGAGGTAATGTTGTTGTTGAGAGTAAATCTGCATACCCGAGTAAACTAATAGTGGCCAATATACTTGGTCATGTGGTTATGTTGTTGAGATAAGTGCTTTATCTTGTTGAGCTTAATATGAAGTAAGATGCCATATTATTGTCTCTTGTGTTGCTAGCTAAATTGCTATATTGATGCTTATGTATGTTTGTGTGTGATGTAAGGATGATATGCTTGAACCCTGCATTGTCGTTGTTTTTGGTTTTAGAGCATCCTCACTAAGCTTCTAGCTTACGCTCTCGTTTTCGACAATGCAGATCATTAGCGTGGAGTTAGCAAGGTGCAAGGAAGGGGCTTTCTAAGCTTTTGTGACTGCTCAAGTATGGTTTAGTAAATAAAGTAGTAGTTTAGCAATGGGGCTACTATGTGTTTGTATGAGCGTTGTATGACTCATAGATGTTGATTGTTGTTTATGCTATGCTTGGATTTGTAAACCATGTTATGTTGGATGAATGCTTGTGTTGATGAGGCTATGCTTTGGATGTTATATGTGTTGTGAGCATGTGAGCCTTGTATGTGACAACATGTGCCTTTTGGCTTTTAAGTTTTTAAGCATGCCTTGTATGATCTTTGGAATGGATGCCTTACCTTATGTCTTATGAAATTTGAGTACGTTGTGCAATAGGATGCATGCCTCTAGAGTGTGTTTGTATGCTAAGCATGCTTTTTGGGGTTCTTAAGGGCGTTTGAGATTGTTTGGAGATGTTTAAAAATGGTTTTGGGAAATTGCAGACAGCAGGTGTTTCGAAACGGGCTGAGCCGTTTCGGAACGGGTGTGGCTCCAGGGCCCCTGTATCGGAACTCATTTCGATACGGTTTGTCTACTGTGAGCCCTGTTTCGAAACAAGTTTCGAAACACTTTGGCTACTGGAATTGCCTGTTTCGAAACGGGTATCGGAACGCCTAGGCGAATTTGGACCCTGTTCCGAAACGGGGTGGATGTGTTTCGGTACGAGTGTCTTGCTTTTTGAACTGGAGCCCGTGTTTCGAAATGGGTGACGTCTGTTTCGAAACGCAGGCCTGAAAATGGGCTTTTTGACATCTCTAAAGGGTCTCAAGGGTTGGGCTTAGGCTCGGTTTGCTGTAGGGCTCCTCGTGAGCCTCGTTTTCCGCTTTCGTGATCACTTAGGAAATAATTATGCCTTTAGACAAGATGTAAAATAAATGAAAAAAATTTAGGGTCGCTAACCGAGGTGGGACCTTAACGGGTTTCACATTGGTTTTCCCCGTGTAGCCTACTCGGACCGGTCAGTCGGCCAGACCGGGACGAGGGGGTTACAATTTATAAAAAGGCATGTGATAAAAGTGGTGGTTTTGCAAGTCATATGAAATGCATTGATGAATGTTGTTAGCGATCCTCACTAAGCTATATGCTTACGCTCTTTTGTTTCATCAATGCAGAGAATTGAGCATTTTAAGGCAGCCCATAAGCAATGGAATTCCAAGGCTTTGTTAAATAGATGTATGTGGTTCACCCTTAGTGTAATAAGTGGCAATGGGTGGGATTTCTATTTCCTGATTTTGTCGGTGGTGTTTTTTGTTTCAAGCATGTTTAGTTTCTGATTGTGGACTTGTATTTGGCCTTTTAATGGTTCTATGGTTTGATTGTGGTGTTTTACCTTTGCTATAGCTTAGTATCTTAAGCATGCTTGGATAGCTTAAATGTTACCTTAGTATGATGTGGTTGAGGATTATGTTTTGCTGTTTGATGATGTTTATAAGTTTATTAGATGGATTATATCATGTATGCATGATTTGAGCTTGTTTGGATGTGCTTTCGAATGCCTAAATGATGTTGAAATGAGCCAATCTGGTATGTGTATTGATACTCGGGGAAGTGTATCGATACGCTAAGGCAAAACTGAGGCATTTCTGTATAGGGGTATCGAAACAGATTGCATGCGTATCAATACGCCTAGGCCAAGTTTGAAGGCCGTACCGATACGCGGGGAAGCTTTTCGATACACTCAACCCTTCTTTAGCTACTGTCTTCCCGCGTATCGATACAGGCTCAAGTGTATCGATACGGGTAGTTAATTTTCAGTTAAAAGTATCTTTTAAAGTTTGGAAATGTTGCATCTTGGTCCCTGAATACGATGTGTGCAATTGAATGAGTTTGGATGATCTGTCTGAACTGAATTTTGGCATGATGGCATATTACATGACTAATTAAAGATTGGTAACTTTAAAATCTTGAAAGTCCCCGTATTTTATCGAAATTACAATTTAGTCCCTAAAAGTCAAATGTATGCAATTGAACCCCTAATTGAACTCCGATCGCTGTGTCGTTTTCACCTAATCGCGTCGCTGAACATATAGGATAATAATATGCATCTAGAGAAGATAAAAGAAGAAAAAAAAGGGTCATAAATCGAGGTTGACTTTAACGAGTTGGCTTCGGTTTTCCCCGTGTAATCTTCTTAGTTCGGGTCGGGCGTCTAGGCCGGGCTAAGGGGTTTACATTGATAGCAACCATCTTTCACGCATATTCTCAAGAAAAATGATTCGTTATAAATTACATCGGAAAACAACTCAAAAGGGGATCAAACTCTACGTAACCACCGACAAAAACAAATCAAAAACAAGAGGCAAACAACGGAACAACAAACACGATCATGAACTAAGTAGAAAGGACATTAAAAGATAACTTTTAGCCATTTTACTTCAGGCCGTATCGATACACCTAAGGCCCGTATCAATACGCCTTCAATGATCAAACTCCCTCAAAGTCAACTTCAAGAGGTCGTATCGATACTCTCCAAGGCTGGTATCGATACGCCCTTAACGGTATCGGTACACCTAAGGCTCGTACCGATACCCCAATTTCTCGTCAAAATCTCAAATTTCCAGAGGAAAATGTAGGCATCGATACACCCCCGCGTATCGGTACGATAGGCTTAATACAGGGAACTGTATCGATACTTGCCCTTGAGCGTATCGATACGCTCTGTACAGAAAGACAGAAATTTACAGATTTAAGCATAAGGGGACTAACATAAACACCCTAAGCAAGCATTTGACCAATTCCTAAACATACATGCAATTCAAGGCATCCAAGAATACTCATTTAAAACAAGTTGAACATTCAACGAGGCTAGACCATCATAGCAAGATTTAACAAGGGTAACTAAGCATGCTTAACAATCACAAGGGGTCAAAAGCCAAACCAAGGCATGCTTCAACATTCTTAACATGTTAAAAACAACAACAACCACATGACATAGGGGTTTGGACACCAACTCCCCAACACAAAAGTCTAGCATTCCCATTGCCTAAGTATTATTACAACCATGAAAACCATACTTGATCTAGCAAATGGACTCCAAGGTTCCTCCTTTTCCCCACTTGCCTCCCAAAGCCACTAACGATCTATATTGTTGGAAAAGAGAGCGTAAGCTTAAAGCCTTAGTGAGCGGAGCTCAAAATCACAACAACAACAATGCAGTTCAAAATATGTATTTTGTTTAAAGACAAAACCATTTGGAAAGGAAATACACTAAGCCGAAAGCATAAAAACAAACTCATGGTATGCACATGCACAACCATTCTCGGTGGGACTACACATCACCGTTCACAGCAACTAGCATATTTCCGATGGGACTACACATCACCGTACTCATCTACTAGTCACCTCCAGTGGGACTACACATCACAGTATTCAACAACACACTTCCCAATAACCATCACGCGAGGCTTTGACAACAACATCAATAACATAACAACATTGAAAAGGAGGTAAAAGCAAATCATATTTTACCCAACAGCACGTATAGTCACATACACCAACACTTAACGAAACAAGGTAAAAATTAGTTAAACTTACACTTGGGTTTAAGTTGGCCCCTAAGGCTCCACCCAAACTCCAAGAAAACCCCTTGGAAACGTTTCAATGCTTTAAAACATTACCACTCACCAGCACAATTCCAAAACTAGCTAACGGTCCATCTTCAAGCTTCCTCAACTCCCGGTGTAGCGTCCGAAGAATCCAAATCTTTATCTGCTTCTTCCACCCAAATCAAAACAAGGAATTAATACACTTTTCAACAATCAAACCCACTGAAATCAACTCTATCAAAATCCGACAACATCAAGTTTTCGATTTTTATCCGAAACTAACCAAAACCATCCTCATTTTTACTCTAAACTCAAGTCAGCCATAACTTCATCAATCTAACATTCAAAACATGTTCAAATATCTCGAAAACATCAACCCAACACCATCAAAACATTGGAAGTCCTTCCCCACCATTTCCAAGCCAAAAACCCAAATATCCCTTATCCAAAAATTACCCATTTTTCTAAATTTTGGGATTTCTTCATAAACATGGTTTATAACTCACACAAAACACTGTTTTGACCCACTTTGCTTAAACCCTTCAAAAACCCATTATCTCCCAAAAGGAAGAACTTGAGGAATCTCTCGAAGTTTTGGAAGGAAATTAATAGAAAATAAAAAAAATGCGAAGGAATGTTAGGAATAAAGCAGTTACCATGATTAATCCTCGAAAATGGTGGAGGTTTGATGGAGGGAAGAAAAGTGACGTGAAATAGTTTTGGAGAAGAAGAAGAGATGGGTAGTTTTGAAATATAATATTTTATTTTAATTTAAAAATCCATCTCCAAAACTTATTTGTTGCTCATTTTACCAAAAATCCTTTTAAAAAATCCTATTTTCTTCAAAAGCTTTAAAATTTGTTTATTTAAACCGTTTTTTCCAAAATTAGCTTAACTCGAACCGGCTTAACCAAACCTGAATATCTCCCGGGCCTTAAACTCGGGCGTTACAAATATCATTACTAAGCATATACGAAGGATGTATTTATTAATTTCTTAGTTGTGAAATTATTTTTTAATAAAATTTTAATAATTATTAATTTTAGATGTATATTTTAATTTCTTATTTATGAAATTATATTTTGAATATAATTTTTTAATTATTAAATTTAGATGTATATATTAATTTTTAATTTGTGAAATTATCTTTTTAATTTTATTAGTTATTTAAATAAACTTTTTGTAATTGTCTATAACAAAAGAGTCTTTAAAATTCTTTTATCCAAATCTCTAACTCAAAAACACTTAAAATGAGTTTTTAAATAAAAAATTTGACTCCAAATCACTATTACAATCCTCTATTTATCTAACATCTAGAATTAACAACTCTAAAAATAATTAAAACCTCTAATTTTTACTTTAAAAAAATGTTTATCAAACGAGACTTTTGTATCTTGCTATTGATGTTGTCATTGCATATGTCAGCCTGTGAAGAAAACAAAAACAAAGCAAAACAGATGAGTAATGTGAAACATAACACATGTCAGTGACGTGCTAAAATCAGAAAATAAAATACAAACAAGAGATTCTTCTCTTAAGTATATAACACAAACACGTGTCAAAATCTATATAACAAGAAATATACGATACCTTAAACAATTCAATGAGAATACAAGTAACGTGAACACAACTTGATCCGGTCTAGCTTTTAATAATCCCCACAGTTAGAGGATTAGGACATTTTACTTTCCAAAGGTAGGAATATCTGGAAAATCTGAGAAGACTTAATATGGAAACAATAACAGTCATGGATTCATCCATTTCAAAGACGGATGGAAATTATCTACTCTTAACTATATCTTTATTGGTGCTTTTATTTTAAAATAGCAGGTTTAAGGTTTAAGATTTAAATTTTAAGGTTAGGACTTAGGGTTAGGGTATAAGGAATTAGGAATAATGTGTATTTTTAGGATTTAGAGTTTAAAATATAGAAATTATTAGGTGTTTTTTAGCAGGGGTGTATAAAGAGACATGGTTAGGGGCAGAAGATTTTTACTATTCAAAGACATCTGTTTGTTTATATGATAAATAAACATAGAAAGGATAAGTTTGTGTAATAGAGAGAGATCCAAGCACTACAAGAAAATGCATTTTTAGTGACATTGAAAATGGTCACTAAAAGTATTAAATTTAGTCACTGTAATTTATAGTGACAATTTTTTTGAGTCGTCACCACTCGTCACTAATAACTCCGTCACTATTATACTTGGGAAAAAATTGGAGAATAATCCAAATAAAAATAAATATTTGAAATATAGGAGATATTGAAGAATATTTGGAGATATAGGCCATTTTCTACAGTGCACAGGGGACCTCGCCATGTGCAGGTGGCGAAGTCTAATTTTTTAATATTTTTTCTCGAACCTCGCCATGTGCAGGTGGCGAGGTCCAATTTTTTAATAATTTTTTTCTCAAACCTCGCCATGTGCAGGTGGCGAGGTCCCCGTGTACTGTAGAAAATGGCCTATATCCTCAAATATTTTCCAACATCCCCTATATTCTAAATATTTACTTCTATTTTGGCCTACAAATCCAACGGAGCCATTATACTTGTGACAACTTCATGCATTTCGTCACAATTAGTAATATTTTTTGTGACTACATTTTTGACACAAAAGATTAACAACAGTGACTAAAATTTAGACACTAATATTATTCTTATTAGTGACAAATATTTTATCACAAATACATGTTGATTAGTGTCTAAAACATGTTGTCACTTTTCAATAATAAAAATGTTAATATTATATAATAATTATATTTTTAGTTGTAACCATCTTATTTATGTCCCTTAAATTTAATGGGTCTTTTGCATTGTAGTCAACAAATACTTTTAACCATTCATTAGGTCATTGAACTTTTATTATAGATGATGTGGCACCTTTAGATGTCAATTTTTATTAAATAAATACAATACATGGCTTCAAGGAGGATCGAACCTGGAACATTTACGGCGGGAATGCAATGTTTATCCATTAAGCTAGGCAAGAAATTTAATGTTATTTTAAAGGTATTTAGGTTAAATTGTGATTGAAATTAATTTTATTTATTTTTAAAATATGTATTAATAATAACACTAATTATCATAATGATAATTTAATTCATTTTACTATGGGTTTTTATACGAAATGTGTTTGTTGAAGAAAATATATAAAAATAATTGAGTTGGTTTTAAAATATAATATGTAAATATTAAGATTTACGCCTAAAATAATGAATATTATATTTTAATTAAATAATTTAATTAATTTAATTCAAATTATTGATAGAATTATCCTTTTATGTGATACTTATTGCGCATACTGATAATGCAAATTTTAACTCGACAAGCAAAGTTAAAACAAATATTAAGTGTAAAATTTTTCATAAGGTAAAATTTTGCTATCATATATTATGCTAAGATTACATATTAGTCTTTGTACTTTAATTTGGTCACTTTAAGTTTCTGTATTTTTAAATTTTGAAATTTAGATCTTGACATGAATGGTAGTCTTTAAATATATTAAGTAATTTTTTAGCCTATTTGTTATATATAAGTTGCATATTTAATTTTTTTTCTTTTATTTGATCATTTTTAATCATTTTAATTTAGTCATGTTGTCGTTGTCACGTTTGGATTAGGATCGGAAATTTAAAATTTGAAAAACAATAGGGACTACAATTGATCAAAACAGAATAACTAAAACAAGAATTTACACATAGTATAGAGAATAATAGAATTATTTTACCTTTTGACAAACTAATTTATGGTAACTTCAATTTTTATAATTGTTATTATTACTAGTATTATAAAAATAAATAAATTTATTATTGTGACAATATCTAATTTGTCACTAATTTTATTTTTGCAATGGTGACAAAATTTATCACAACAAAAGTAAAATTTAAAGTGACAAACTATTTTACTGTCACAACAAAAATCAAATAATAGTGACCACTTTATATATCGTCACTATTACGTGTCAAAGTTTTAGTGTTAAAGAAATTTCTGTCACAGTTATAGACTAATAGTGAGAATTTAATTGTGAAAGATGTAATTGTCACAATTACTACTATAACAGTGACAAAATAAAAATCCATCACAATTACTCATACTAATAGTGTCGCACACAAAAATTGTCACAAAAAGTTTAATATCTGTGACAACATTACTTCTAGTCACTGGTATTTTGTCACTAAAAATATATATTGTTGTAGTGAAGACGGACGCCTGACTTAATGTTAAGGGTGCGAACTTTTATACTTAATAAAACTATATGGTAGTTAAAATTTCAGGGGTGCGAGATTAGATTTTCAACATATAATAGAAGAAAAAAATTTAAAATATATGAGAATTCGAAATTTTCAGAAGTGCAACCGTCTCTCCTAACACCCCTCGGACCTTCCTTGTGCATGCACGCTACTCAACTTATCTATTGTTGTTAACGATAGAACCTTGAAACCTCATACAGTAACAGAATGCATGTCTTGTTCTTTCTTCTTGTCTCCAAGATCTCTTCTAATGGTGGCCGGCCTGAAAAAAGAACAGAAATCATTAAAACATGAAATACCTGTAAAATTTACAAGCCAGTACTTGTAATAATATCACATGTAGGTTAAGATGCAGCCTGCAGGTGCAATCTGTAATGTAACCAAATATTAACAAGAGTTCACAAAAGAAAACTAGGAATGGAGAGTCGTAAATTCAGTTTCATTTTTTTTACCTAAACGGAACTCAAAGTATATAGAATAGAGAAATTCAAGTACAGAGTATTTTACCAGTAATTTGAAGACGATATTCAGCCCAAACACCATAGAATAGATGGAATCAGCAATTGTCGCAATCTGCAGATTATAGCATGGAATCAGTAATTTGAAGAAGATATTTTACCTGATTTGGGTTTGGTTCAAACTATTTCAGACATTTTCTGATTTAAATTTTATAATCAATTACTTGTATTTTAATCTTTAGATTTTGATTATTTCGAATTCAGAAGATTTTGGATATAATTCTTTTGGCTAAACTAATTGCAATGGATAATTCTACGGTAAATGACATGTACTGCAATGTACCACCATTTATATGTATCGCAATGTATCATTAATTGTTTTAATTAGTTTTGAAATCTTAAGGATCGAAAATGTTATTATCCCTTACATTCACTTTAATTTAAGGGTAAAGTTCACAAATGGTCACTAAACTTTGATCAATTATTCAATTTAGTAATCAAACTTCCAATTGCTTCAATTGTTACAATTAAACTTTTAGTTTTGTTTCAATTTGGCCGCTGACCCATTAACAACCGTTAAAAGTGGTTGTTAAAATATTTTGTATAATAACACATTTAGTCCTCCACATTTACACATTTTAACAATTTTTTCTTAATTCGAAAGAAATAATAAATTTAAGACGTAATGCCTAAATTTGCCCCCTAAAGTTTCACAATTTTGTCACTTTGACTCTTTTTTTTTGAAGTACTTAACCCCTTAGCATTTCATTTTGAGGCAAAAACACCCTTCATTGGATGAAAATCGTTAGTTGACTAACAGTCAACGATTTTTATTGACTAGATTAATTAGTTTGACTGAAACGCTAATGTGACATGTCCATATGTAAAAAAGTAATAACGTGTCATAAGGCCATGTCATCGTTTTAAAAAATATATGTATTTTTTAAAATTAATTTAATCACAATCAATAAAACATACGACAGTCTATAATCGATTTAAAATTGAAGATTTATAATTTTGTCTTGAAAAGGATCGAACTCACGCAATACACATTAATATCCAAACGTCTTGTCATCAAGACAACAACCATTTTCTTAATGTGAAGATGGCAAGCAAAATTATGTTTTTCTAAACATATGAACATATCATCACTTTACTGTATGAAGATTAATATCCAAGGGTTTTTTAAACCCTTTTTAAGGGGTTTTTTTTACCCTTTACTGTATGAATTTATGTTTTTCTATATTTTGCAAAGCAAAACCTTTAAATTAATTGGAATGAAGTTGGCATGGTAGCCAACAAAACAAGGTTGCCAACAGTACAGAGACGAAACAAAGTTCAGCAAAATTATCCAAACAACGATACAATGTTGAATTGTAAATATGTTGTTAGGCAGATAGTTTTTCTGTTATAGAGTTTGTTTGTAATCAGTTTAGTAGTTATAGTTGTTATTACTTTCATATTGTAATTCTATAAATAGTTAGTCAATAATTTAATAATACATCGAGAAAATAATTCTAAATTCCTATTCTCCTTAATACTTTTAACATGGTATCAGATTTTTCAGATTTTCCACATATTCTCTTTCCACGTGTTTTTTCCTCTCTTTGACGAGCGTTTCCTTCACGCTTTGCCTCTTCATTTTTTCATCGTCTTTTCCTCTTTTTTCTCTCAAAATGCCTCCATCCACCACTTCTCCGGCCGATTCCACGGTGATTGATTTCAATCACCCTCTATTTCTTCATCCCTCGGACACTCCTGGCGGTTTGTTGGTTTCTCATCAGCTTCTTGGCATCGAAAATTACAATATCTGGAGTTGATCCATGCGGATTGCTCTCCTAGCGAAAAACAAGATCGGGTTCGTCACTGGTGATTGCAAGAAAGGTGATTATGAAGATGCTTTGCACTCTCAATGGGAACGCTGTAATGCGTTCGTCTTATCGTGGATTTTGAACACTGTTAGCCGTGATTTGTCTGCCGGAATCGTGTTTGCTTCCAGCGCCGCTCAAGTCTGGGCCGATTTGAAAGAACGCTTTGATAAGGGAGATGGTGCTAGGGTTTATTTCTTACACCGGGAAATTTCAACGCTCTCTCAAGGTGATTCCTTTGTTTCTTCCTATTTTACTCGTCTAAAATTACTTTGGGATGAGTATCACTCTGTGGTGCCCCTTTCTTCGTGTGATTGTGAGGTTTCGAGTCAGAACGCCGATCATCTTGCCCAACAGAAGTTGTTTCAATTTCTTATGGGCCTCAATGAAACCTACTCCGCGATTCGAAGTCAGATCCTGTTGTTGAAGCCCCACCTTCCGCCAATCAGGCCTATTCGATGATTATTCAGGAAGAATCTCAGCGCGCTCACTTGTCTGGTTTTTGATTTCCGATTCTACAGCCTTGTACTCTACCTCGGGGAATTCGGAGCGTCGTCGTTTCATAGGCACTTGTGATTACTGTAAAATCAAGGGCCATAAGCGTGAGAGTTGCTATCGTCTCAATGGTTTTCCGGCTGATTTTAAATTCACCAAAAAGAAGGGCTCCTCTGTGTCCATGGTTGCGTGTCCATCATCTGCTCCGGGTTCTTGTGCAGCTTCTTCTTCTTCTCCAACTGCTCCGACATTCACTCAGGAGCAGTATACTCAAATTTTAGGTCTTTTGAACAAAGCCCCTTCTTTGGATTCAGCTGCGAATCTGGCAGGTATTGCTTCTCAATCTGCTCTTGTCCCTAGTTGTTTTTCTGTTGATTCTGGGGAAATTACTTGGATACTAGATACGTGCGCTACTGATCATATGTTGTCTGTGTTTCATGGCTTAACATCTCCTGTTTCTTGGGTTTCTCAGTCCAGATCAGTCCATTTACCTGATGGTCAAACCACATCCATAACTCATATTGGTTCTTTCCACTTTGATTCTTCCCATAAAATTACTAATGTCCTTTATGTCCCTTCTTTCACTCATAATCTTCTTTCAATTTCGAAATTAACCAAAGATTTACATTGTAGTGTTCATTTTTTTCCCGATTTCTGTATTTTACAGGAACTCTACACTGGAAGGATGATGGGGATTGGTAGAGAGTCCCATGGTTTATATTTCTTTGATTCTTCAGGTTTTTTGTTCTCATCACAGTTCTTTTTCCTCTAATTGTTCTTCTGTTGTGTTGCCTATTTCTGATGTTTCTGTTCCATTAAGTCCTGTGTTACCTGCTTCTTGTATGGTTTTTGCTGATGCTATTAATAATACGACTTTGTGGCATGCTCGTTTGGGGCATGCTGGTATTGCCAATTTAAATAGAACTCCTTTTTTGCACTCTGTTAAACTAAATGATGAAACTGTTCACAATTGTACTATTTGTCCCCTTGCTAAACAGTCTAGGTTACCTTTTCCTTCAAGTGTCTCTCGTTCTACTAAACCTTTTGATCTAATCCATATTGACTTATCGGGACCTTATAGGGTGTCCACTCATAGTGGCCACCGTTTTTTCCTTACCATTGTAGATGATGCTACTCGTATGACTTGGATCTACTTGTTAAGACTGAAAAGTGATGCTATATTGTCTCTTCGAGCCTTTTTTTCCTTTATTCAAACTCAGTATTCTGCTATTATCAAAATTGTCCGTAGTGACAATGGAACTGAATTTTTCAATTCCAATTGTTCTTCTTTCTTTTCTTCTCTTGGTGTTATTCACCAGAACTCTTGTGTGCACACTCCATAGCAGAATGACATAGCTGAACGAAAACATAGACATTTATTGGAAGTAGCTCGTGCCCTTAGGTTTCATTCTGCTGTTCCTTTAAAATTCTGGGGGGAGTGCGTGTATATTACATGCTATTTGATTAATCGTCTTCCATCTTCTGTCTTAGGATGGAATAGTCCTTTTGAAATGCTTCACAATAAACCTCCTTCTTTATCTCATTTGCGTGTGTTTGGGTGTCTTACTTATGCCACTCAGGTTCCTAAAAAGGACAAATTTTCTTCTCGGGCTATTCCTTCTATCTTCATGGGCTACTCTTCCACCCAAAAGGGTTACCTTCTTTTCAATCTTGAGTCTCATACTTTCTTTGTCAGTAGAGATGTGCAATTTCATGAAACAATTTTTCCTTTTAAATTTTCTCTTTCTCCTTCTTCCTTGTTTTTTCCACCTATATCTGATTCTTTTTCTGTTTTTCTTTGTCTTCATGATAATTCTTTGTCTTCTACTTCTTCATCTCCTGCACCTTTTGATTCTGTTCTTACTACATCTCCTGTGCATGACCATTCTTCTGTGAATGAGTCAGTTCCTGATTATATTACATCTTCTCCTATACATGCTGAGTCTTCTCCTGTTCAAACTGAGCCTTCTCTTGTTCATACTGAGTCTCTTCCTGAGCATACTTCTTCTGATATTTTAACAAGTGGATCCAGTCAACCAGTTGTTGCACCAATTCTTCCTTCTCGAAAATCTGCTCGTATTGTTAAACAACCTTCTTGGCTTAATGACTATGTGCAATCTTACCAATCCTCATTCCTTCCAGATTCATCCTCAGGTGTGCATTCTATTTCTGATGTCATTTCTTATATTCATTTGCCTTCCCATGTTCAAACCTTTCTTTCATCCACTTCTCATCTTGTTGAGCCTCAGTCTTTTTCCCAAGCAATTAAAAATCCGATCTGGGTTGAGGCCATGAAGAAGGAGATTTCAGCCTTGGAATCAAACAACACTTGGTCAGTGGTTGACCTGCCATCTGGTAAGACTCCTATTGGTTGTAAATGGGTGTTTCGGATTAAGTTCAAGGCTGATGGGAGTGTTGAGCGTTACAAGGCTCGGCTTGTTTCCAAGGGGTATACGCAGCAAGAGGGAGTAGATTATTCTGACACTTTCTCTCCAGTGGCTAAGCTAGTTACAATTAGGCTTGTTTTGGCTCTAGCTTCAATTTTTCAATGGCCACTCTATCAAATGGATATCTACAATGTTTTTCTTCAAGGAGACTTACTTGAGGAAGTTTACAAGCATCTCCCTGAAGGATTTGACAGCCAGGGGGAGTCTAAGGTGTGCAGGCTGCACAAATCATTGTATGGTCTTAAGCATGCGTCTAGACAATAGAATTTAAAGCTTACGAATGCACTGTTACTTGCTGGATACAATCAAAGCAAGTATGACTACTCCATGTTCACAAAGAAAAAAGGATCTTGCATTGTCGTCATGCTTATCTATGTTGACGATCTGTTGATTACTGGAAATGATAATTTTTTGATTGAAGAATTGAAAGGGATCTTGAATACGAACTTTAAAATGAAAGACCTTGGTAAGTTGAAATTTTTATTGGGTTTAGAAGTGCTGAGGTCGAAGGAAGGAATTTTGGTGAATCAAAGAAAATATGCCATGGAGCTGATCGAAGACTCAGGTTTAGGGGGAGCTAAACTAGCTTTGACACCACTTGAACAAAATCTGAAACTCACTTCAGTGGTGTTTGATGAATCTCTAGCTACACAAGAGAACTTTGATGAATTATTGCCAGATAAAACAGTGTATCAGAGACTGATAGGGAAACTCATTTATTTGACACATACAAGGCCTGATATCACCTATGCAGTGCATCACTTGAGCCAGTTTATGCAACAACCAAAAAAATCACATTTTGATGCAGCACTCAGGGTGGTTAGATATGTGAAGAAGAATCCAGGACAAGGGATTCTGTTAAGTGCCATGAGCAAGTGTGAGTTATTAACCTTTTGTGACTCTGATTGGGCATCATGTCCAATGACAAGGAGACAGTAACTGGCTTCTGCATTAAGCTGGGTGATTCCTTGATTTCGTAGAAATCCAAGAAGCAAAATACGATTGCAAAGTCATCAGCTGAAGCTGAATATAGAAGTATGACAATGACAGCTGTTGAGATTGTTTGGTTGAAGGTATTACTTGCAGAATTAGGTATTCGAGAAGCACAACCAGCTATGTTGTTTTGTGATAGCAAATCAGCCTTGCAAATTGCAGCAAATCTAGTCTTCCATGAAAGAACAAAGCATATAGAAATAGATTGTCATTTTGTTCGAGAGAAGATTGTGGAAGGGGTAATACAAACTGAGTATGTGAGATCTGGAGAACAACTAGCATATGTGATGACTAAAGCTCTTGGCATACAACAACATCAGTATTTGTTATCCAAGTTGGGGTTAAAAGATATTTTTAAACCACCAACTTGAGGGGGAGTGTTGAATTGTAAATATGTTGTTAGGCAGATAGTTTTTCTGTTATAGAGTTTGTTTGTAATCAGTTTAGTAGTTATAGTTGTTATTACTTTCATATTGTAATTCTATAAATAGTTAGTCAATAATTTAATAATACATCGAGGAAATAATTCTAAATTCTTATTCTCCTTAATACTTTTAACATACAATGAACTAATTAAAATCAAACAAAACGATCAAAACACTGTTTTCAATAAAAAAAATTATTGACCGTTAGTCAACTAACAATTTTCATCTAACGAGAGGTGATTCTGCATCAAAATAAAACGTTAAGGGGTTTGCTTTAGAGAAAAGAATAGGGGCCAATGTGACAAAACTGCGAAACTTTAGGTGCAAATTTACGCATTATGCCTTAAATTTATTATTTCTTTCGAATTAGGACAAAATTGTTTGAATATGTAAACGTGGAAGACTAAATGTGTTATTATACAATATGTTTTAATAGCCACATCACTTTTTAACGGTTTTTAACGGGTCAGTGGCCAAATTGAAACAAAACTAAAAGTTTAATTGTAACATTGAAGCAATTAAAAGTTTAGTTACCAAATTGAATAATTGATCAAAGTTTAGTGATCATTTGTGAACTTTAGCCTTAAATTAAAATAAATGTAGAAATTATTACAGTAATATTTAAAATTAAAAAATAAAAGAAAATCTAAAAAAATAATATAAAAAATATTTTTTAAGATTTTATTCTAAAAAGGAGATAATAACACTTTCGGTCCTTAGAATTTCAAAACTAATTAAAACATTGCGATACATATAAATAATGATACATTACAGTACATGTCATTTACTGAAATTACAATAATAATTTTGTATCTTTTAAAATCCAAAAACTAAAAGATCATTTTTATTTAGTTTAGTGATTACTTTATAACAAGACATTAATCTATCTCAATCTAATTTTTTTTCATTTTTCGCTCTTATCTCACTAGATCAACTAAACGTTGGGGAATAAATTCTAACCATCCAGAGTTATAAGTTATCCTTATTATAAAAATTAAAAGAAATATTTTCTAAACACAAGAAGACATAAGTTTAACATCAGCATATCAAGTAACGGGTGGCAATGGTATTGCTTTAAACACCTCTCTTATCTCACTGGGAGTGAGAGGCACAGGCACAGATGAGATGTGGGATGGGAGAAGAGAGGCGAAAAATGTGCGAGCGGGTGAGTACAGCAACCACACAACAAACAAGGAACAAAAGGGAGGCATTAAAACTGCTTCATAATCCAGATTTACAGCGGAAATTAAACAAAACAACTCAACACTGTCATACTGCTATAGCGTGTACTAATACAATTAACACTGGTGATAAATAAATATGAGATATCATCATCACACGGATGGGAAATATTTGTTCAGGTTGAAGGGCAGGGAATAAAACTCTTCACTCCTGTTATCCCCCTTGAACGACCGGAACTTGTCCCACCAATGCTTACCTCTGTCCTTCCTAACTGAGCTGTCCTTGTGTAATGTGTTGTCAAGAAAATATGCCACGCAACCAGCCACAAAGGCTTCCGACGAGAATGGCACATTTACAATGTCATTGAACTGTTCATACCACGCATAAAATCCTATTAAATGATTGCACCAAGTAGCTTATTCAGTATTAACCAGTATGAAAGAGATTTAGCGTCAATACCCATCTAGCGCCTGTGTGAACGGGGCCATAGCCATTGATTGCTGTATACTCGTTGAAGTACTGTGGCACAGATAAGCCCAGAAAAACGGAGAAGCCTAATACGAACTTGGTACGGAAACTGTTCAGGTTGCAGAACTGAAGTAAACTAAGACCTCCAGCACCTGCAGAAACACAGGAGTTAAAATACTAGATACTTGAAAGAGCTTATTGTAGATCATAGCACGTGTTTCCTCATAAACAGCTGAAAACAGACACGTACCGACATAAGCAAAGAACAGGCAGTACAAAGCAGCAATAATGGGTGCTGGAATTGAAGCAAAGACTGCTCCAAATTTTCCTGCACGTTGATTATAACAAAAATCAATTAAACATGAAAACAAAATGTACGAGATCTAAATAGAGAAAAATCTCCCAAATCTGCAAATTACCAAGAATGGAGAAGAAAATCATAAATCCCGCTGAGATTTGGACAACCCTTCGGCTGCCAACTCGTGTTAAGGCTAAAAGACCAGCATTCTCTCTGAAACAAGACCAAAGTCGGTACGTGAATTCTGGTTTTTTCTATTAATTAAACAAGTAAAAGGTACAACAATAACGTTTGTAGTAAAAGCCTTACACGGATACTGAGGATCCATTGACAGTTCCAAACAACCCAGAGATCAGAATTGCTACTCCCTAAAGCAGGCAAAAAAGAAAATTTTGATCAAGTTACTTTGCAAAACATAAGAATGCAGTATTAACATGGAACTGAAGTTCCAGTAAACTGAGATGAAACTTCCAAATGTTAAATGGAAATGCAGGGTCCTCTCTCCTGTTATCATGGAATTGAAGAAAGTTTAGGCACAACGTTAGCAGTGAGGCAATTCCATGTTATCATGGAATATAAGACAGCCAATTTAACAAATAATTTTAATTGTACAAAATTTCTTCACATCATATGCCTAATTGCCTATGGAACAAGCTTTATCTACCTGCCAACCAACACCACGGCTAAGAATAGATGGTGGCATTGGAGTTGCGCTAGCATATCTTGACACCGCAACAAAAGCCCCAGTGGACTGTTCATGACATTGAACAGGAAAAAAGTTAGTACTTTGAATTATCAAACAACACTGCAGTTAACTATTACTTTCCTAAAATTATGGAAAATTTGCTTTGACCATGTTTAAGCAGAAATATAGAACAATGAAATCACCAAAGAAACTTAAAAATGTAATAATTTTACCACTAGGGAGAAAATTAAAGAGAGAAAGAATACTTTGAGCTAGTTCATAAAAGAGTTGTTTAAATAAATAGCAGTGCAGGAGAGACGATAAGAAATGACATAAAAGGAAAAGGCTTCATCATCATAGCAAAAGAAGAAAACAAACCTCTACAAGAGCAACAAAAGAAGCCATCATCATAGCAAAGGCTTCACCAGCATCAAATGAAGGGGCTCCCCATTGAAAGGGATAAGGAACTCTTATCCTGCACATTGCTAATTCTTGTAAGAAGTTATAACTATTCCATTCTTGACAAATTATATCACATTATGGTAAAAAGATATCTTGAGTTCGTTATCAAACATGAATCCAAAAGATCCAATTTATAGTAGACTAACCAGTGAAGCGAACTCAGGACCAAAACTGTTTCACACTTCTAAACCAATTACAAATTTATATTTCACAGAATGCAAGTAGGCTTGATTTACTACATCCAAAGCTTCATCCAAGTTCCAACATGTACCAAGATTGTTAATAAGCGGAATTTTCCTCAGATGGAACACATATATACCAGTCTTGCAAATTAGTTTGCACATGATTTAAAATGGATGAACTTAACCATTCAATTGATAGTGTAATCCTATGATATAAGAAAATGTGCCCTGGTCAAAAGTCTTTTATAAGCACCTCTTCTCAAAATAAATAATTAATAGGTTAAATCATGCATGATATACCAATTGAAAAACATGATAGAGCAACTGCACTAAGGATTCTGCATGAACTCACCATGGAGCAGCATCTATTAGACCAGCACGGTCGGTGCGGCAGCTTATTTGCGTCCTTGGTGCTTTATGGTCATAAGCGCCACCCACAGTGAGTAAATGAGCATAAATCCATACAATCACCACTGAAAATATGACGGCAAAACGATCAAACACGTGTCTCCCAGATTTTATCACATGGGGCATATACTGCAAATAAACACAGACAAATGATGATTACTTGATAAAAAAATATTATAGTCCTGAAAACAACTGAAATCAAAAGTCACAAATATGCAAGACTGTAACTAAAAAATGGATGACAGCATGCCTCAAAAACTAGTACCTGTGAGACAAATACTACAAGAATCAACTGAGGCAGTCCAATCTCCACACATTTGGCAACCTGTTAATTGAAACAGTAGTCAACATACATAGTGATGATGATATAATACCATGTCATGATATCCCTTCACGTAGTGTATCATATAAAGCAGAGGCTTACCCCAGGAAACCCGAACTCATAAAGCCCAAAACCAACTAGGGACACCAAAGGAACAACTGAAAGTGGACTTAAAAACCTGAAAATGGAAAATAAAACATGTATGATTAGAATAACTCAACTAAAAAGAATGCACTATAATATTTTACTATGATTTCAATATACTAACGCAAACATTCATGAGAATCAGCATGAAGCAAGTATTGATCAAAGAACATATATAATTCAGAAACTGAATCCGCTTACAAGAACTACTATTAAACATATAGAAGACCTGCATACCATCAACCTAATTCCAAATTACATGGAACGAAAAGCAAATGTAGGCAAGCTGGTCAAGCTTTCCCTGAAATATTTAAACACGTATCAACGAACCTAGCAACATTACGCCAGAGGCCACTGAAGCCAAGGACAATCTGAAGAGTTGAAGCGACAATGAGGGAACCTTGAATTGCCCGCATTATCCTTTTAAATCTCTGAAAGGTATCAAAACACAACATTTAAACAAACCAAGAAACACAAATCTGCAGAATGTTGGTATTCAAACTGGAAAGCTTAATTAATCCTTTGCATATATACTTTTCATGTAATAAACTACAAAAAAAAAAATCTAGAATATGGTACCTTATAATGAGAAAGGGTTGTAAACTCCTATTAAGAAAAAAGGGCATGCATTCTAAACATCTTTATGCTATTCTTTCAATAGAATGTTGAAGAGTGAAGACATGGTATCACATTAGTAACATTCAAGCTGGACAAAAATATGTTCCCTCATTACAGTAAATGCTTGCTTCTCTAAATTTAAAGCGACTTTGGCAATTACAAACAGACATCACCTAATATAGAAAAATGGAGTTTAGATCACAACCTCAATAGGATCTGAAGTATCACTGAACCGACCGGCAAGTATAATAGAGATGGTTGTTGGGACAAAGGTATAAGACCCTCCAATCACAGCAGGCAATCTAGAGCCAAATAGTGACTGCAGCAATGTGTTCAAACCGGCAACAAAGAGTAGAGTCTGGATCACCTTTGCTTTCTCCTCCTATAGAGGTCATTGCAATAACATGATTGAGATAATAATGTCCGGGTAAATTACCATAGTAATCAAAGCAAGTAACCATTATTGATACTTCATATTTGATTAATTTTCACGGGCCTTACATTTCCACCTCCCATCTGGGGAACAAGAGAAGTGGGAATGATCACTGCCGTGCCAAGCACCACAAGATAATGTTGAAAACCAAGAAGGATTGCCTCGGCTGCATCGAGTACAAGATCAAAATGTCAAGAGATCAGTTGCGATTATTTCCTACCAACCAACATATGCCAACAATAACAGTAGTTGATCACATACTAGCGAAGTGAAGGCATATCCACAATAGGAATCTAAAGTCTTCAATCCACAACAAGGAAAGAAAATAAGAATTCCTAAAATGTTCAAGGTAAAAATAGAAGACCCCGGAGAAATTGAAGAGAGTGAGGATTGAGGAGGAAAAATTGGTTAAAGAGAAGTAGAAAGGACCAAAATGTAGAGGGAAATGCTAAACTAAATTGAACCAAAAGAAAAGTCAATTGCACAAAAAACTTGGCTTGGCCTCAGATTAACTCCAACCAAATCTATAATCATATGACTAGAATTATCATCCTTAGTCACCACAGATGCATAGAGAAAAACATTTTAAAAAAAAATAGTTTATACATATAAAATATATCACAGATACATAATATTCCTCGTTCAATAAAATAAAGACAAACATTAGTAGATTAGTTATCAAAAGCAAATATGTTTTCTTTTCTTTTCCCCTAAAAAAAAGTTCTTTTTTTTTTCTGCAGAAGAGTGGATTTCACTTTTCCAAAAAGGGGTATCTCAGCCGAAAGAAGAACCCAAAAAAGCTACTTTCAGCTGTAAAAGAAAATAGAGAAGTATAAATCCGAAAAAACAATGACTAATACCATAATATACCTAAAACATTCCCTGGGAATCACAAGAGACACGCTGTAACCAGCCAAAAATCTACCTAAAACATTCCCTGGGATTCACAAGAATCACACTGTAAACCAACTAAAAATATACCTAAAACATTCCCTGGGATTCACAAGAATCGCACTGTAGACCAAACAAAGATCTAACATAATACCCAATGTGCCAAACATAAGAGTAGGAATCTAAGCTGTCAAAACTGAGGAGACAAAAAAAAAGAGGATAAACAGAAAAGCAGAGTAGAAGAAACTCACGCCATGGAGGTGGACTTGTAATACAATAAGAAATGTTGGGCAACTGCTCTTTCGGTGGATGTGGCTGTGGCTCATCTGCTTTTGCTGGAGCTCCTCCTCCTGCCATGGTTTCTCTCTCTTTCACTCTCCTTTTCTCTCTATTAAAAAAAAGATAAATAAAAAAACAACTTCTTAAAATCAGCAAGAGTAAACTACTAAATCTGAGAAATACCCAGATCCCAAATCCTGAAGAAAGTAACAAAACAACAACAAGCTGGAGAAAAAGAAGGGGAAACAAGATGATGCAGAAGGCCCAAAGAGTGTGCAGCTACTAGAATGGAGCTAAAAACAGAAGGGAAAATAAGGAGATGGGGGCGGCTTAGCGAAGGGCAAGGAACAAAAAAAAAAGGAATCAAAGATGATAAAATCTTCAGTTGAGATATGAGAAAGATGAAATGTTGGAAACAACATCACCAAAGAAAAAGAAGGTTTTTACTGAGAAAAAGAAAGAACCTTTTTGACAAACTTGAAAGCAAAACCAAGTGAAAGGCATTAAAAGTCAATAATAAATCATGTTACCCCACACCACCAGCTATAAAATTTTGCAGCAGAAAGAAATCAAACAACCCAGTTTCAAAATAGAAAAGAAAAACTAAACCGAGAAGTCAGAAACGAAGAGGCAAGTTAAGATTGAATTGAATGATAAAAAGAGAGTGCTAACTTACTTTGTACTCTGAACTTTCCTCCTATCTTTTTTCCTCTCTTTTTTCTTTATAATGTATGAACCAGGGGGCTTTTTTGTTTCTATTCTGGAAACTACGGTTTCTTAATTACACATTTAAGAGAAAAACAAATTAGCTAATAATACTATAACATCATTTACTGTAGGGAGTATCTGTTTTTGTTACTCGCACAAGAAGGGTAGAAACTTCATTGAAATTGTATGCACCGACAAGGTAAAGACTAAAAGAGTAGAAAAGTCCTGGCAATATCAATTGCCACCTTGTGCTCTTTTGATAAACCTACATGGCCTTTGTCACTAAAATGACGGGATTGGCCTCAGAAAGCTAATCAAGGGTGAGGGTAGTTTGGGGAATTACAAGAGGATGATCACATGGGGGAGGGGTAGTGTGTAGGGATTAGGTGCCCAAAAACCAAGGGCCAATGGAACGAAAAAGGAGACTTTTTTAGGGAACAGTCAAAGCGAGGGCCAACATGTTCCCTTGGTTAGGCCGGGGTGGGCGGCCCCAATGGTAAAAATGTGCCTTAATAATTATATAATAGTGTAGTTACTAGTTAGTATTAATAATAATCCCTTAAAAGAAGACTCTATTGAGTTAAGAGGCAAAATTGAAGGGAGTTTGGCCCCGCCCCATAGGTCTACACAGAAAGTATAACATAAAAAAGAACTTTTAATACCGCCGCCTGCCAGTTGTGATTGAATCTTAGCCGAAACCGTAACAGAAAGAAATAAATCGAAGCAATTTCTAGATAGGGCTCACTGCCTTTCATGTGCATATATAATCGGTTGAATCCATCTAGTGATCTAAATAAATAAAAAATAATGGTCATATATGATAATAGTATTTTGAATTATAATTAAATTCGTTGTTTGGTAAACATAAATTATAATGGTGGATTAGGGTAAATCATCTCAAAATAAAAAAAAAAAACTTTTTTTGAGTTCGAAGGATTTAACATAAATATCGAAAAAATTCTTTTATTTTTAATAATTACAAAAACTTTATAAATAACCTAAATTTAATCTTTAATATCATAATTTGAAGAATAAAAAACTATTGCACTTTCTACTGTTGTTTAATATCATAATTTTGTATGTTAAATATGCTGTTTTATTAATTTCTTCCACCAATTTTACGAGCTATGTATTATTTTGCATCTAATTTCATAACAAAGTATCATGAAAAAGTAATGTATTAAAGATTCGACATATTTATTGTTACTACTAATTTTAAATGGTGACATTTTAAAGTAATGTTTTTTTTATTCTCGCATATTTATATTGTATTTAAATAACATATACTTTTGAACTAAAACATATTTTTATATATAATTTAATAATTATGTTTCCTTCAAATATGAGATTAATACATATGCTTCAAATATTATTTAAATTTAATAATTAATCAAATTATGTTAAAAAAATTACATTAATAAAAAATTAATATATACATCCTTCAAATATGCTTAATAATGTTATATTAAAAAACGTAATTTTCATAATCTAATTAATACTAACATATCGCAAATATCGATAACTAATAAACTATTCAAACAAGTATTGAATATAATCGTGTTCTTATATGTCATTTTGTTTGTTCAAATAATCAATCAATCACATGCTATCAGTTAATTTTACCAAACACTTTTATATAACCAGCTAGTCAAATTAGCTAATACAATCCACTCTCAACTAATATAATCTGTTATCCGCTAGTTGTCAGACATGGTGTTGAGATATGATGTGTATCGATACGCCCCTTTGTCTCCAACGGTCTAGTATTCCAGTAGCCAAAACTCTTACTGGTACAGATTTGGTTGTACCAATACACGAGGGGGTGTACCGATACACATACATAGTGTACCGATACCCAGTGTTAAATTTGCCCAGTGGCTCTTTCTTCTTTGAGGCATGTACCGATACACTTGCACACGTACCGATACGCCATGCTTTAGAAGTGCATTTAATGCTGGAAATAAAGTCTCCAACAGCTCCAAATCAAACCCCCAACAACTAGTAACGACCACAAATTCTTTAAAGGGTTTAAAAGACCTCTTCAAACAGCCATGGAACAACAAGAAATAACCTGCCAACATTCATGTATTGAGAAATCAAGTTTTGTACTTAAATTGTCAAATTTCTTGTAGAAAACACTAGTGAGCCAATTTGTCACATTTGCTCAAGTGTTTAGGATTTTGGGTGTGAGCTTAACTTGCAAACACATTTGCCTTGTAATGGTTTTTATTGTTTGCTTTTTTTTTCTCTTGTAAGAGAGTGTATTCAAGACTTTGGGGTATAAGTCTTGGTTGTGAGGGTTATCTCTTTGATCCCGAAAAAAGAAAAGACAAATTAGTAGATTTGTGAAAAATGCTTAGTGTGGATAGCAAAGGTAGTCGAGATAGACTTGGTTTAGAAGTCGAACCACTATAAATCATTGTGTCAATATTTTTATTACTTAGCTTTTCATCCACCAAAGCAAAAATCTAATTCACCCCCTCTTGACATATTCGGTTGATCGTTCGTGCTCAACAATTGGTATCAAAGTTTCGTCTCTACGTCGGATTAACATCCTAGAGTCGATCCTTGAAGTGTTCAACATTTCTACAGCAACCGGAGTTCATGGTGCAATCCATTGACAAGGCTCATTACTTCAACGGTGTCAACTACTCCTATTGAAAGAATAGGATGTTGTTCTTCATCAAAGCCAATGAATATCGTATTTGGGATGTAGTTCTTAATGGTCTGTTCGTTCCTCAAAGAAGCAAGGCGGAATGGAATGCGAAATATCGGAAGAAGATGCAACTCAGCGATAAAGCTATGCACATCTTGTTTTGTGCACTTGGACCCGATGGGTATTCAAAGACATCTTCCTGCTCGAGTGTCATGGAAATTTGGGACAAGCTTGAAGTCACTCATGAAGGAACCAATGAAGTAAAGGAGATCAAGATTGGTCTTCTCAACCTTGAGTACGAGAACTTCAAGATGGACCCGGAAGAAGACATCAAAGCTATGTTTGATAGATTCTCCACCATCGTGAATGGACTCAAAGGCTATGGAGAAGTGATTTTTGAGGACAAGCTTGTGAGGAAGTTGATTGATGAGTTCTCAAATGTGACATATTTCATATGCTACTTTTCTAGTTATTAGGACTTCTTGTTGCTTAATACATGCTGCTTTTGCTATATTTTGTGCAGGGATCCAATTCTGGAAATAGCAGTGAAAATGGGGCATTTCTGCAGTTTTTATTATTATTCTGTCATGACTGGCATCATGGGCACGACGCGTCTGACGAGGCAGTGACGTGGCGACTTCTAGAAGCTTCTGGAACGTTCGGAGAGATCTTATCAGCTTATCCGTTTAGATTTCCTGCATTTAAATTTCAAAACATTTGAATTGTTTTATCTTTACTTTATTATTTTAAATTTTCTTATATTTTATCTTTGTAATTCCAAGCCTATAAATACCACTCCTTGGTAAAGTCTTAGGCATCAATCAATTCATCATCTAGCTTTGAGTTTTTTTTATCTTTGTAAACATTTTTCTAGTTTTAATTAAAAATTCTTCTTTTTCTTTATTTTCTTTGTTTCATTTATTTTATGTTATTTAATTATTTTTCAAAAACCAAGTTAAGCATGATAATCAATATCATGCTTAGCTAAATCTTTTAAGCCAAGAACCAGCCAAGTCAATTCGATTCGTGAGAATTGAACTTGCTTAAATTCTTTTGGGAAATCATTTTTATCTTTCTGCTTAGATAGTTTGGCAATCGGCCTTACTAAAGGTTTTTAACCGTTTTTCAAATCAAAAAGAGCTCGTTGGTCTGGAATCGTTTAAAAACATAGTTGGGAGGAAGGATCGGCCTGTGGCAAATTTTGACTTCCTGTGAACACTCTTAGCGGCGGTCCGCTAAGGAAAGATAAAATCAGAAGCGATTCTATTTTAGACAATTTCTGAGTCGGGTTTTTCCTACTTTTATTCTAAATATTTTAACGGCGATAGACGTGGTTGATTTATTTAAGAACCATCTTTCGAAGATAGAATTGGGAGGAATGGTTACTCGAGAGAGAAACAAGTTACGACGGGTTGGGCCTCGTAGACTGTAACCGACATGATCCCCGAAATAAAAATCTATTTCAGTGATCGAAAGAATTGAAGGAGCTGGTTCGAGGCTATTTCACATACTTGTTTTTTCTTATTATTTTTACTTCTTGCATTTTATTTTATCACTTCACTCAAAATCAAATCACTCCCCCCATTTTATTTAATCACTTTGCAGATATTCCTGGAAGTACTAATCGAAGCAGTCTTCAGTCAATAATTCCAGCTAATCTCCTTGCGGATCGACCCTCTTTCCCTATATCTATTCAATTTCTTTATTTTATTTATTGTAGAAAGAGGTTAAACATTTATTTATTTTTGACCGGTTAAACGACGACTTGTCATTGATATAGTCATTTTCCGATTCATAGGATTCCAAGAAAACCGCAATCATTGAAGTAAAGAACTTGAAGGAGCTCAAGCTTGACAAGCTTATGGGATCTGATCGGTGTGAAAATGTCATACTTTTTAGTGCAAGATACACTATCGATACAAGTATAGAAACAAGGTAATCTTGTTTGAATATCGATCCCACGAGGACGAAATATTACATTTATACTTATGTTGCTACATTAAAGTACTATGAAAGTAGTAGTTGTGGGTGCAATGGTGGTTGCAATAGTAATATAAAAAAGATAGTAAATAATTTAATGTGGTAGCAAAAACAAATAGTAATAAAAGATAGAGAGAATATTGAAAACAAGCCTGGATCTCCTTAGCTCAGCTCAGCAGAAAGATCAAGTGCACTTCGAGGATTAAGGATTGGTTTGATCAGCGATGTGATGGTCAACTTGAGTGTTAACTTCCATTTAACCTTCATTTTAGGCTCGATAACCTTCAACCGATTTGCTTCCCAAGTGTGGAGAAGATTGATTTTTGGGTGTATTTAGTGGAAGTAAAAAGATAGACAAAACGATAAAGGATTTATAGTGGTTCAAGTTTCGAACAAGTTATACATCCACTACCTTAACTTCCCACTAAGGATTTCAACCAATTCACTAAGAATTCTTCCCCTTTTCTTGGCTTAGGAGGCAACCAATTACAACCTAGACTCACTCACCAAGTCTAGCATCCAAAGCTCACAAACCGAGCTTTGGGATCACTCTCTAACAAGAGAAAACTTAGCAAACTAGAAATCCCTCTAAAAGGTTAATGTTTGCACTCTTAAGCTCTCACCCAAAACATAATACACTTGAGCATACATTGACATTTAAGCTCACAAGTGTTATCTATAAAAAGAATGAAAAATTAAGCTCTAAGACAAATTTTCATCATAATGTTGTTGACATGTGGATCATTAGTCTTCTATAGATACTTGGAGGTCCCTTATATACTTCCAATTGAGTTTGTAGCCGTTGAAGACCGATGTGATTGAATTGGAGTTGTTGGGGCCTTTATTTCCCGCAATAAATGCAGTTCTAGAGCTATTCGTATCGATACACGAGTAGCTGTATTAGTACGCCCTTCTTTAGAACTAGTCATTGTGCTTTCCTCAGATGATGTGTATCGATACACGTTGGAGCGTATCGGTATGACCTGCAATTCAAATAGCCATTGGGAAAATGACCATTGGGAGCAGTTAGACGTATCGGTACTCGATATAACCGTATCGGTATGGATACTAGTCGTTGGGGGTTTGTAAAACAACCGTATTGAAACGCCACGTAGCGTATCGATATAAGTCATCTATGTATCGGTACGGCCAAGCCGAATAGGTACGGGTTTTGGCTATTAGAATTTTCTTGTAGTTGAAACCCTAAAGCGTATCGATACGAGGTATATCGTATCGGTACGGTTACTTGAAAAACTCTGGTTTGGCTACTTGAAAGACATTTTAAATCATTTCAAATACTTATAAAAACCATCAAACATATTTTCAAGTTGTTTGGACTTATAAACATTTTGAAACCTTTTCAATTTAGTCCAAAACATTTTTTCTATTAGTATATCAAAACAAACATCTCAACAATCTCCCCCTTTTTGATATAATAAAACCAACTTGAAAAATTGTTTGTGATTATCCCCTTAGTATTTAAAATTTTGAATAAGAGATTTTAAAAATGAAATGTAGTTAAAGCTCCTCCTTATTCACTTGAAAAATCAATTTTTCAAACTATTTCTCTCCCTTTTTGTTATATCAAAAAGAATTTAAATAACTTTAAGTTCAAAATAACAATAGTGGTAAAAAAAATTGACAAAAACAAAAATTTTGGTTTTAAAATGACTCCCCCTTACTCAAAGCATCATTAAATGGTTAGTCCAACAAAAATGATTACCTAGTTGAATTAAAGTAAATAAATCAAATAAAAAGCAAATAAATTCAACTAAATTAATTTTACCACTTGAACCAAAGGGAGGATGTGAAGCCTTCCTTCTTCAAGTGACCCCCTTGTGTGTATGAAGCTCCCTCTCAATGTTGTACTTTATTGACCAATCTCCATTACACCTAAAACAAGACAATCAAGTAATTTTTGGTATCCAAATTGCTTTGGATCCATAAGCGTTAGTAGAACATAATTTAGTTCCCTTAAGAATCCATTTCATCCTTTTTAGTTGAAGTAATTAGTCCTTTTGGGACCAAAATACTTCTAAAACATTCACCATTTAAAAATCTAGGGAAACTAGATTGTCTTTGATAAAAATTTAATTTTCCAAAATTGGTTTTCTTTTCAAGCTCTTTGGAAATCAAACATTTTTCCTCTTGAACTTTATGAAGCAAATTTTGTAAATCAACACATTTTTGTTCAAACTCATTGAGTTTTGCTTCAAGTTCAATTTTGGTTTTAGAAATCAAACCATTTTGAATTTTCAAATTTGAAAACATTTTCTTGTTTTTCAAAATGTGATTTTTAAACTTTAAAACTAAATCATCATAGGCATCTTGTAATTCATCAAAAATAATAAGAATTTGAAGTAGATGAATTAGAAGTTACCCTTGAATCTTCTTAGATGACCATAAGGCAAAGGTTGGCTTGTTCATTATCGGTAGAGTCATCATCACTCCAAGTAGCCACATATGCCTTCTTCTCATGGCTTGAAGAGCTTGCCCTTTTCTTCTTCATCGATTTATGCTTGGATTCTTCCATTTTGCTCTTCATGAATCGGGGACATTTCTTGAAGAGGTATGCAATCTCTTCTCCTTCACTTTCCTCCTCACTTGAATCTACTTGTAGGCATGTAGAGGATGAAAAAGCAATGACATTCACATCAATGCCTTGCTCTTTGATCTTCTTCTCTTTCTCCCTTTCCAAAAGTGTAGACATCATTTCATGGGTAAGAAGGGACCCAATTAGCTCTTCAAGTTTGAGCTCCTTTAGGTTCTTGGCTTCGATGAGAGCCTTTGTATTGCCCTCCCATGATTCGAGAAGTGAATAAATCAACTTTCAAATGAGCATGTCTTTCAGAATCACCTCTCCAAAACCTTATAGTTTGTTGATGATTGTGGAGAACCATTCGAACATGCTCTTGACATCTTCTTCCGGGTCCATCTTGAAGTTTTCATACTCAAGGTTGAGAAGACCAATCTTGGTCTCCTTTACTTTGTTTGTTCCCTCGTATGTGACTTCAAGTTTGTCTCATACTTCCTTGACATCTTCACAAGAAGAGATTTTTGCATATACACCGGGGCCCAATGCACACAATAAAATGTACAAGGCTTTGCAATTTAATTCCATCATCTTCTTGTCATTTGCATTACAATCCGCCTTCCTCCTTATTGGTACGAACGGTCTGTTAGACTTGGAGCGCGCTCGAATCGATCACTAAAATCCCGTCAAGAGGGTAGTTTTTGATCCTTGGTTGAATTGGCTAAAATCAATATAAAGATGGACAATTTGCACGATGATTTTAGAGTGGTTCGACTACCCAATCGAGTCTACATCCACTACCTTAGTACACCAATAAGGATTTTCAACTAATTCACTATGAATTCTTCCCCTTTTCTAGGCTAAGGAGGTAACCCTTACAACTTATCTTTTAATGGCTAAGATAGAACCACTATAGTTTTTCACTAAGGCTAAACTAGAACCTCTCCTTTTACAAGAGATTTGTTTGGTAAACTAAATACCTCTCCTTGTAAAATTCATCAAACATATTTTCAAGTTGTTTGGACTTATTAACATTTTGAAACCCTTTTAATTTAGTCTAAAACAATTTTTCTATTATTATATCAAAACAAACATCTCAACAATCTCCCTCTTTTTGATATAATAAAACCAACTTAAAAATTTGTTTGTAATTCTCCCCCTTAATATTTAAAAATTTGAATAAGAGTTTTTAAAATTTAGAAGTAGTTAAAACTTCTCTTTATTCACTTGAAAAATTAATTTTCAAACCATTTCTCCCCTTTTTGTTATTTCAAAAAGAAATTTTGAAACATTAAGTTCAAAAAAAAATTGTTTGTAAAATTCCCCCCCTTAATATTTAAAAATTTGAATTAGAGTTTTTAAAATTTAGAAGTAGTTAAAACTCCCTTTATTCACTTAAAAATTAATTTTCAAACCATTTCTCTCTTTTTTGTTATATCAAAAAGATATTTTGAAACATTAAGTTGAAAATAACAAATGAGGTAAGATAAAACTTTGACAAAATTAAAAAAAATTGGTTTTAAAATGACTTCCCCTTACTCAAGCATCAATTTGAGGCATAAAATTATCCAAGACTTTAAAATGAAAATTGGATAACCAAAGATAAAAAATAAAAGCTTTAAGCTTAGAGGTTACACAATTTCTTCACTTGTGTGATTAGAGCATTTCCAAGTCTTTGCACTTCTTTCCATTGCTCCAACACACCTACAAAAGACATGCACTTGATTTTTGGTATCCAAATTGCTTTGGATCCATTCACATTAGTCACAATGTCTTTAGTTCCCTTAGGAACCCATACTTGTCTAATCCTATAAGATTTCTTCTTCTTTATAAGACAAGTATGCAAGGAATGACCATGATAATGACAATGTGAGCATTTTGTCATTATGTGACAAGATGAATTATTAAAAATGATTTCTTTTTCTTTTCTTAAGCTTTCAAGCTTAACTTTCAAATCAAGATTTTCTTTTTCTAAAACCTCATTGCTTGTTTTTGAAAACTCTAAATCATTTTTCAAACTTTCATTTTGGTTTTCAAAATCCAATTTTGTTTTCAAAAGAAAATCATTTTCAAATTCAAGTTTTGAAATCATTTTTCTTAAATTTTGAATTCGTGGTCTTAAATTCCAAAAATAATTCATCAAAATCATCTTGCAACTCGTCAAATGTATATGTATTTAATTCACTTGAGTTAGAAGATACCTCGGCTCATCGAGAGCTAAAACACCATCCACCTTAGGTGTTGAGAGGAGGTTTACACAAGATGAAGCGTCATATTTCTTTTCTCCCTTGTTGTTCCATAAAGCTTCTCAAGCTTCTCCCAAATTTCTTTTGCACTTTTGCATGTGGAGACTTTCTTGGAAACATCTTCATTGAGGCCACAAAGAAGAGTGTGCATCACCTTTGTGTTTAGCTTGGCCTTCGTGTCATTTGCACTCCTTTGCTTATTCTTCTTCTTCTTAGGAGCTTCCAAGTAACCATCTTCGATGATATCCCAAATCTCAAAATCAAGAGATTTGATGAAATACTTCATGACATTGCTCCATTGGAAGTATGCTTCTCTTTCGAAGAGCAGAGGACACGAGATAGAACGACATTCTTCAACTCTTGCCATTTTCTTGAACGGTGGATTTCGTGCAAATGATCTTTACTCCCGGATGTTAGTCCTTCAATAGAGACGAGGCTCTGATACCAATTGTTAGACTTGGAGCACGCTCGAATCGATCACTGAAAGCCCGTCAAGAGGGTTGGTTTTATCCTTGCTTGAATTGGCTAAAACCGATATAAAGATGAACAATTTGCACGGTGATTTTAGAGTGGTTCGACTACCCAGCCTAGTCTGCATCCATTTCCTTAGCACACCACTAAGAATTTTCAACCAATTCACTATGAATTCTTCCCCTTTTCTAGGCTAAGGAGGTAGCCCTTACAACCCTATCTTTTAATGGCTAAGATAGAACCACTCTAGGTTTTCACTAAGGCTAAAATAGAACCTCTCCTTTCACAAGGGATTTGTTTGGTAAACTAAATACCTCACAAGGTGGGCATTTACACAATTTAAGCTCACAAGAATGAGTGAAAAATTTACAATTTAAGCACTCTTTTAAACTATGTACAAGAGAAATGAAGAAATGTGATTTAGACTCAAATTCTCTTGATCATCTTGCTTGGATATGTTCTCTGACCATCTTCAAGTGTTCCAGCATTCATAATATAATTAGGAATGAGCTTGTGGCCGTTGAGGATGATTTGGAGCCATTGAGGCTGATTTCCATGCATATTTTCCCAATATGGTGCAGGGTGTATCGATAGACGGGTACCCATATCGATAAGATTACTTTGGGAAAGAGATGTTATGTATCCCTCAGCTGATGCGTACGCTTCTGAGCGTATTGGTATGACTTGCACTTTAAAAATCTGTTGGGAGATAGTCGTTGGGGTAGTTAGAAATAGCTGTTTTAATTAAAACACAGGGTACTAGTACACTTCATAGCGTATCGATATGACCGTACTCCGTATCGATACGGACAAGCCGTATCGGTACAGGTTTTGGCTACTGGAATTTTCCTGTAGCTGAAACCCTAAAGCGTATCAATACGGTGTATACCGTATCGATATGGTGGCTTGAAAAACAAAGGTTTGGCTACTTTAAAAACATTTTAAATCATTCCAAAGCCTTGTACAATTCATCAAAAATATTTTCAAGTTGTTTGGACTTATTAACATATTGAAACCTTTTCAATTTAGTCCAAAACAAATTTTCAATTATTATATCAAAACAAACATCTCAACACGGTCCATCTTCAACAAGATCCTAAAGTCGGTAGTCCTTGGCCTTAATGAAGTACATTATCCTATTCTTCAAATATGCATAATGTTCACCGTCGAAGAATGGTGGCTTGTCGATTGATTGCACCATCTATCACCGTTTGACTTGTTTGTTGATTGAGCTTCCAGATCATCTCAATAGGTGGTTAAACCTTCTCGATTGAGCCTCACTCTGATACTAATTGTTAGGCTCGATATCCTTCAACTGAATTGCTTGCCAAGTGTGAAGAAGACTGATTTTTGGGTATATTTAGTGGAAGCAAAAAATAGACAAAAAGACAAAGGATTTATAGTGGTTCAAGCTTCAAACAAGTTCTACATCCACTACCTTAGCTTCTCACTAAGGATTTCAACCAATTCACTAAGAATTCTTCCCCTTTTCTTGGCATATGAGGCAATCAATTACAACCTAGACTCACTCACCAAGTCTAGCATCCAAACCTCACAAACTGAGCTTTGGGATCACTCTTTAACAAGAGAAAACTTAGCAAAGTAGAAATCCCTCTAAAAGGTTGATGTTTGCACTCTTAAGCTCTCACCCAAAACCTAATACATTTGAGCATACATTGACATTTAAGCTCACAAGTGTTGTCTATACAAAGAATGAGAAATTAAGCTCTAAGACAAATTTTCATCATAATGTTGTTGACATGTGGATCATTAGTCTTCTATATATTCTTGGAGATCCCTTATATACTCTCAACTGAGTTGGTAGTCGTTGGAGACCGCTGGGATTGAATTGGAGTCGTTGGGGTCTTTATTTCTCACAATAAATGCAGTTTTGAATTCAAGTATCTAGATTGCTTATTCACTTATCCCTCTTGTCCTCAAGTAAAATTCAAAACAGCAAGGTTAATTAAAAGATCAAAGGTATTCTAGATACTTGAATTAATCTAATCAATCAATAAATTTGATGCATCGACAAGAGGGATAAGTGAATAAGCAATCTCTACGTCAATAGACAAGCTAGCAATTCGAGAATACCTAACATCATCACTAACATCTTAGATTCATTTCTCCTATCAGCATTTATTTAGCAGCACACATAATATCATATATATATATATATATAATTATATTTATATTTATATTTTTGTTCTTTTCTCTTTTTTTGTTTTTTTATGTAGCGAGGGATATTGAACAATGAATGTACCCTAAGCCCTAAGAAGTAAGATGTTGCGCAAAGAACCCCTAGGAAGTACTTCATTGTAACGACACACACTCATGCAACGACAATCTTTGGCCAGATTCCTTTTTCTAACACATGCATAGGAATGTTCCCCCTTGAAAGTACTTTATTTATTTCATTGTACTCACATTGGAATGCCTTTATTTATAAAATATTCAAATATAAATATATAGCACACATGTTACAAAAAGGAGAAGGTCATCCAAAAACAAAAGGAATGATACAAGATATTCTCTCATCAAACCAACATATATACCAATACAGAGCTAGGGAATGTAATTATCCATCATATATATCCAATAGACTTATTAAAGATCAGAACACTTCAAGATTTATACATTGAATGCAAGCAATAGAATGTTCAAAGCACTAGAACCTTGCATTTGTATAGATTTTTTTGAAAATTTTGAAATAGGGGAGAATTTCAACTCCTAGGTGTATACCCCCAAACTTAAAGGTTGCATTGTCCCCAATGCAAAAGAAAATAAAATGGAATGAAGGAATGCAATGATAGAATGTAATGACAAAATGCAATAACAAAATGCAGTTACAATGATAAATGCAATGTAATTATAACTAGAGGCTTACATTGAGAATGTGAATGCAGTAACAAGAATACAAAATGAAATTACACTACATGAAATGCATGTCTGCAAAAACTAAAATTAAACTTACTCAGGTTGCTGGCTCATGGGAATAGGAGGTGGATCGTCTCTTATTTTTCTTGCTTCTCTTCTTTTTTGCTCACCCCTTTGGACTTGAAGCGTTTCCTTTTCTTCTCTTTCTTTGGCTGAGGAGTCTCTTCATCATCTTGTTCTGCATCTTCTTCTCTTTCAGGCTCCTCTTCCACTTCGGCATCATCGGCCACATCCTCAAGTAAGATGAGCTGTGGCAGTGCCTTGTAGAGTACCATTTCAAGAGGGTTTTTCTCTTGTTCATCATCTATGGATCTAGCTTCCACCGGTCTCACAGCAGTTGACGCGGTGTCAGGTTCTTCAGTGGTTGCATCCACTCTCTTAGACACAACCAAACGTTTCTCTAAAATTTTCTCTACACCAGTCATCTCAACTTCAAAATCAACATCTTCTTCTTCATCAATGTCCTCAACGAGGAATTTGTCATCTTCGGTAGTAAAGGGTATTGCATCAACATCCATAGTGACGTTCAAGTCGAACAAATAGTCTATGATGACCTTACTTGATGCCTCTTCTTGTGGTGGGTCACCAACTTCACTTACTTTGGCTGGAGAGTTCACTAACTTTGCTGGTTTATCCTTGGTAGTAGTATAAGAGGAGAAGTCATAGCTTCGAATGATGGGATGGAAGAGAGGAAATTTTGGAAACTCTACTGGGGCAAGTCTACTCATCCCATCCAATGCCGATTTGTGCCATGTCCTCACATAAGCATAGAACAAGTTCTGTGCCAATTCCATTTTTTGCACTGTGGTTGCAACTAGGCTCAATTTACTCATTACAGCGTCGAGTGTGTCCTGAATTTTTAAAACTTTTTTCCAAATATCATCACTCATTGGGACATTATCTGATGTAGTGTCCACCTTAGCCTCACCCTTATTCTTTCTCAATGCAGTACCCAAATATGGTGTATGGGCTTTAGAAGTACGAATCATCCTATCAACAACAACCTTGTTGATAGCCCCTTTATTGATAATCATTTCTTCGTTCTTCTAAGGTTTTAGACCCTTCGAATTGCAGAGCTGCATGATCAATGAAAGGAAAGTCAATATACCAATCTTCTTTTCAACAGAGCCCTTTATCTCCTTGTGTATTAATGCCCCCACATCAATCTTTCTTCCCTTGATAATAGAATGTATGAGGCACATTATATCAAGGGATACATTGGTGTTGTGGGTGGAGGGAAACAATATAGAATTGATGAATTGAAACCAAACTTTATCAGGCAAGGTTAAGTACTTTCTAAGCATGGTGAAGTTCCCAGCATTGGTCCCCGACCATACTACACCTGTTATACATAAGTCTTCAACAAAATGAGCGAGTTTCTTATTAGTTATATCATTCACAAACAAAGCATGCTCGTCCACGGTTACAGTAGTATTAAAAAACTTGTTAATAAAAGAGGCACTTCAAGGAATAGAGTATTCTCCCACAAAAACAAGTTTCAGAGAGGGCCCATACAAATTCACATAAAACTCTATTATCATGGCATCACTGTATCTGCCATAATGAACTCAGAATTTGTCCCAATTGTAGAGAGTGATGGTGTTGTGAATGGACTTTCCAGGTTCTTCCTTAGCGGAGAGTTTGATTCCTTGCTCCGGAGGACTGCTGCATGTTTGGATGTGGTCAATGAAACGTTTAGCAGCTGTCCCAGTCTGAAAAACTTCATATTCAGGAATTTCTTTCAGATTGAGGGGTTCTTCAGATTGAGGGTTTGACTCGGAGCTTTCAATATTCTGAACATGGGTCTCCCTTGCTATCTTTCGGGTTGCCCTAGTCTTTGCCATTGATGATTTTATGAAAAATAATGAAAAGAAAAGAACTTGCAGAGAAAAAATGTGAACTTGAAAGCTTTGAATATGCAGAGAGAACAAGAAAATAAGTGAGAAATAGATGAAGAATCAAGCTGCATAATAAAGACAAAAATAAGAGGAAAAACAAAATGACATGATGATTATCGTTCGAAGCGATGAGATTCAACAACATGATCTTGGCGTAAAAATCATGCTCATTCATTGTCTCTCTCACGCATGTGATTAAGGGCTGCGATTGTTGGGGATAAATTGGTGCAATAGAATTCCCCTATTTGCCCCAAAAATAATTCATGCTTATCTTGCAAGTCCTTCAATTGTACAAGTGGTTAGAGAAGGGACAAAATAAAGAGATTTTTATTCTGCAAAAAGAAATAAAGGAAATTTAAAAAAACAAGAAAAATAAAATATAAACCTAATAACGCAATTAAAGATAATTTCAAAAGGATTCGACCAACTTAATGGTCTCAATAATTCCAGGATCAAATTCACCCAATAGAGTTTAAATTGTTGACCATTGACTTTTAATGGGGTTCTTCCTTTGGTATCTAAGATTGTGACAACATAATGTGTAAATGCTTCCACACTTTCAACAGGTCCAGACCATCACAATCTCATGTTTTTTGGATGCATCTTCAATATAAAGTTTGATGACAAGACCAATTGTCCCAAGATTGCGTTCATATCAAGATTACTAGCATCGCATATAAGTTCAAACGTTTGCTCCCAATTGGGTGAATCATAAAACATTGCGTCCACAAGCTATGTTTTTATTATATTGAATGCATCCAAACACGCATCATCAAAAACATAGTTTCTGCCTTGCTCCAACAATAGGCATAAAGGTCTGGTAATCTTTGAGAAATCTCGAATGAATATCCTATAGAACCCAACATGGTTTACGAAACTGTGGATGACTTTCACATTTGTTGGTGGTGGCAGTTTTTAAAAAACATCAACTTTGGCTCTATCAACCTTAATTTTTGCTTCTGAAATTTTGTGGCCTAGCACAATTCCTTTAGTTACCATAAATTGACATTTCTCCCAGTTCAGAACCAGGTTGGTGTCGTCACATCGTTGCAAAACCTTTTCTAAATTTTTTTGACCATTTAAAAGTATTCCTATAAACCAAAAAATCGTTCATAAATATTTCGAGGGAATTATCAATCATGTCTAAGAATATTGTCATCATGCACCTTTGAAATGTGGCAGGTGCATTGCAAAGACCGAAAGACATGCGACGGAAAGCAAATGTCCCAAAAGGGCATGTGAAGGTAGTCTTCTCTTGGTCGTCAATGGCAATAGCAATTTGATTGTAGCAGAATATCCATCTAAGAAGACATAATATTACTTGCCCGCAAGTCTATCTAACATCTGATCAACGAAAGGAAGATGAAAATGGTCCTTCCTTGTAGCCGCGTTGAGGTGCTTGTAATCTATACAAATTCACCAACCAATAAGAATATGAGTTGGAATCAGCTCATTAGCATCGTTACGAACCACAATAATGCCACTTTTCTTAGGGATGGAGTGGACTGGACTAGGGATGATAACGAAACGAGCCGAGCTGAGCTCGAGCCTGGCCAGGCTCGACTCGACTCAGAAACAGTATTATTGGGCTCGGCTCGGGCTCGAGGCTCACCGAGCTCAAGTGGGCTCGAAATTTTAGGCTTGAGCACGGCTCAGAAACAATACTATTGGGCACTGCTCGGGCTCGAAGCTCGTCGGGCTCAGCTCGAAATGGATAGTTTTGCTATAATTGTTTTCATAAAATGGGGCCTCGTTAAAAGCTCATTTCATAACCAACATTGAAACGAAATTCAATGTCGAGAAAGAAGAAAAAAGCGCCTAAAAATTAGATTAATCCAAATAACCAAGAAATATTATTACAATACATACACATAATAAAAGAAAATGCAAAATCAAAGAAAAACCAACTAAGGAAAATGCCCAATTTATTTTAGTTAATTTGCTTTTAGTGGGTTTCCCTAATTTATTTTATTGCTTTTCTTTTGCTAAACAGATTACTTTTAGTGTATATGTAGCATATATATAATATATAATTATTCTGAGCATGTTCACAAGCTTTTCGAGCCGAGCTTTGGCCGAGCCATGCCCGAGTAGCTCACGAGCCGCTCAGGCTCATTATCACCCCTAGACTGGACTCACCCATGCTCTGTCAAAAATTGCATGGATAATGCTTATGTCCAATCATTTAAGGATCTAAATCTTGACCACATCTTTCAATTTTTTCATTCAATCTTCTTTGCAGCTCAATGGATTGTTTGTTCTCATCATCCAACTTAATTTTGTGCATACTTAATGATAGACTAATTCCCTTAATTTCAGCAATTTTCCAAGCTATATCACGCTTGTGTCTTTTTAGTATATCTATCAACTTAGCTTCTTGTATTGCATCTAGACTGGAGTGTTTTTGCATCTCCAAGGAATACAGATTTAAGATTAGCTGGCAAGGGTTTGAGTTCCAGAGTAAGGGCTTCTTCAATCGATGGCTTGAAAGTAGGGATTGATCGGTGAGCAAGATTTAAGGATTCAAGTTGCCATTTATGTTGCACTGCCGTAGTGAGAACTTCAATGATGTGGTCACAATTTGGGAGATCTTCTTCTACCACTTTCAGTTTTGTACCTGATGTAACGAGAATATCACGATAATGGAGGTCTTCCTGAATAATGTGATCAAGAATGTCAATATGATGACATTCTTTAGAATTCCTTCTCATAGCAATAGTAAACATCCCAAATGCTACCATCATTAACCCTCATTGTAAGCTCTCCTTTTGACACATCGATTATTGCCTTCCCAGTAGCTAAAAATGGACGACCAAGAATAATAGGAATATCTTTGTCAGCCTCACAATTCAAAATAATAAAATCAACTGGGAAAACAAACTTATCAACACAGTCCAAGACATCCTTGATTTGACCGTCTGGATAAGTCAAAGATCTATCAGCCAATTGTAATGTGACTACAGTGGGCTTCATTTCTCCAATGCCCAACCTTTGAAAAGTATAAAGTGGCATTAAATTTGTACTAACCCCCAAATCATAAAGAGCTTTAGTAAAATAATGATTACCAATTGAGCAAGGTATGATGAAACTGTATAGATCCTTCATCTTTCTTAGTAGAGGGGTAGATATCAACGCACTGCACTCCTTAATGAGTGCAATGGTTTCCATTGCATTGAGCTTCTTCTTCTTGGACAAGATATCCTTCATGAACTTTACATAGCTCGGAATCTGTATAAGAGCATCAATCAAAGGAATTTGCATTGTAAGCTATTGCAAAGTATCATGAAAGAATTGAAATTGATTATCCAACTCAACATTCTTGAACCGTTGAGGAAAAGGTGGAGACAAGTTATCTAGTTTCTGCCCCGACATTGGATACTGTGGCGACAACGTCGGGTGTGAATCAATTGGAACAGGAGTAATAGTAGGAGGGATATTACTCGACTTGTCTTCATGCTCTCTATCCTTTATTTTATGATCAGGTAAAAATGACTCTCCTCGTTCATGGGTGGACATGGGTAGTTGTTGCATCGAGTTAGCAATCTATTTGCCACCACGTAGAGTAGTAACTTTGCAATGCTCCTTTCCCTTGTTCACTGGAATCTCAGTGTTGCTAGGTAATATGCTTGGCTATTTAGAATTCATATCAGTAGCTAATTGTCTCAATTGAGCTTCTAAAGTGTGTATTGATGAAAAGTGACCTTGCACTATTGCTTCAGTGCGAGACAAGTGATCACACATCATCTCTTCGATAAGGGTAAATGGGTCAGATACACTTGAATGAGCATAATGGCTCATCTAAGATGGGGCCTGAAATGGTGCACCATATTGTGATTGCATACCAAAATGTGATTGTTGAGACTATGATGCAATATATTGTGGTTGCATCTGATTATATTGTGGCTGCATTGGAGTCTATGGCGTGTACTGTTGCTGCGAATAACCAAAATTTCCTTGGTCCACTCTAGAATTACCTTGAAAAGAGTTATTTCCAGAGCGAAACACTCCTTGTTGTTATACAAAATTACAGATACTCCGAGGCTGGCGATTAGTTGCATTGAAAAATGTACCCAAGTTGTTGCCTCGCATGTTGCTAACATAAATCACATTTTCCGCATGTTGTGGACAATCCTCAAAGCTATGATTATCTCCAAAAATATCACATGAAAATATAGGGGTGTTTGTTTGTTGAGCTAGGTGGATAGGAGCAACGTCACTTGTCCTTTCCATATTCTTGATTTTATTCTCCAAAATAGAAATATGAGCGTTTAGATAAGATAAACCATCAAGCTGAAACACTCCTGGGTGCAGCTTTGCATGATGCAGCCTAGAGATAGGATATTGTGAATCATTCTAAGAAAATTGCTCCAATACACCCATAACAACATTGTAGGTACAATCAATTAGGGGACCATTAGACGACTCGTCGACTATATGTCTTGTGGCTGCATTCAACCCATTATAAAAAATCTCGATATGAGTTTCCAGTTGAATGCCATGATTAGGATATCGTCACAACAAAGACTTATATCTCTCCATGTAGTATGAAGAGTCTCATCATCTAACTGATAGTAGGTTGTAATGTCATTCCTCAGGCGCGAATTCATTTTCGGTGGGTTAAATCGCATAACAAATTGTGTCGCAAGTTTGTTCCATTATGTGATAGAACTAGCAGATAATCTTCTGAACCATGCGTGAGCTCTACGCTGCAATGAATAAGGAAAAAATTGCATTCGTAAGGCATCATAAGGAATGCCTTGTTGACTAAATGAAGCACAAATTAAAAGGAAAGATTGAAGATGCTCTCGGGTGTCTTCATGTGGTAACCCTGTATATTGCCCATTTGAGTTGAGCATTTAGAACATTACCGGGTTCAACTTAAAGTTCCTAGTTTGAATATGAGGTCTAACAATTCCCAGTTTCAAAACTTCCAATTAGGGAAAAACAACCTCGTGAACTGTTTGGTTTTGGGATGGTGGGTTTTCTTGAGCATTAGGAATTCCCTCATTGTTTGGGTTTTTGGCCATTCCACTATTTTCAAAAATCATTTTTTGAAAATTTCTCTCAATTTCTGGATTTGGTACGTAGAGTGGTGTAATGGCAATTCTGGTCATACAACACCTAAACAAGGTAATAAAAAGAAAATGAAAAAGATAGAACTATGAGAAACAAATACAAAATTAAAATAAAGAAAATAACATTAGAAGCATTAACAGAAGAACATAATAACACCATCTCCGGCAACGACGCCAAAAATTGATCGGTGTGAAAATGTCACACTTTTTAGAGTAAGCTACACTATCGATGCAAGTATAGAAACAAGGTAATCTTGTTTGAATATCGATCCTACGAGGATGTAGTATTACATGTATACTTATGTAGCTACAATACAGTACTGTGAACGTAGTAGTTGTGGGTTCAATGGTGGTTGCAATAGTAATATAAAAAGGAGAGTAAATGATTTAATATGGTAGCAAAAACAAAGAGTAATAAAAGATATAGAGAATATTGAAAATAAGCCTAGATCTCCTTGGCTCAACTTGGCAGAAA
Source organism: Hibiscus trionum (assembly GCA_030270665.1). Taxonomy (NCBI): domain Eukaryota; kingdom Viridiplantae; phylum Streptophyta; class Magnoliopsida; order Malvales; family Malvaceae; genus Hibiscus; species Hibiscus trionum. The sequence continues at coordinate 24,393,041 of BSYR01000011.1, forward strand.
GATCAAGTGCACTTCGAGGATTAAGGATTGGTTTAATCAGCGATGCAATGGTCAACTTGAGTGTTAACTTTCATTTAACCTTCAACTATTGACTCGGGTATGAAGATCGGCTTCAACTTTCGTTTTGAGTCAAATCCAAGGCCCCTTGGACGAGTGGACCAACTTTCGTTGTATCTGGACAACCTTCGTTGCAGGAACTCGTTAATCTTACTCGTTACTGCATCCATTAAAGCTTAAGAAAAAGCTAACACTGAGATATATTAAAATAAGAAAATAGTTTAAATAAGTTCAACAAGCTATAGAAAATTAAACCATAGTCAAAATGAGCACAAATACATGTAAATCTCCAAACAAACATCAAAATAGAGAGAAGTTCAAGAAGATAACAAGATATTTCCTCAATTCAGCACTCGACTCCTCATTTCCTTGGATAAATCTGTCTTGCTTCACCTTGGATCTCTAGAAAATAAGCTCAAGCCACCATGGGAGGAGGATAGAAGCTTTGAGGTTGAAGATGATGCGAAAATAGGAATAATATGACTTTATCTTTCCTCCAAAATCGTCCTTATATAGGCCACCCGAGGAAGGACACATGTCTTGCATATTATTTGCGTGCTCAACGTTGTACACTTTGTTGTAACAGAATGGACATCTGACATATTCGTTCTAATCGTCAAGAAGTCTGGATAGTTGGCAGATGTAGTGTCGAATTGGCTGCAGTGGTGAAAACAACCTCTGTAGGGACATTAGTGTTGCAACGACAATAAGGAAAAAAATAGGCAAAATATAAAAAATACGAGCCATTGAAACTAAGTTAGAAAATATGCAGAAATAGACATGAAAATGCAAAAATGGATGCAATGAGTGTCAATGTGGGGACAATAAGACCTATAAATCGAGGGAAAAACCATGCTCTTTGTTGATTGTGTAAAACTTCTATATTTACCCCCTATTTAACCCATATTTATGTTGCATTCAAGCATATTTCATTGCATTTAGGATAGATTTCATTCATACATCACAATTATATCAAATGGCACAGCTTCTACTAAAATTGGTTGCTTTTGCAGGTAGCTACTACAACAGATGAAGGGCAGTGGAGAAGCAGAGCTAGAACACTGGACTGCAGCTGAGAAGAAGAATGCTGCCATGGCCGCTGCCGTGGCAGCCAAGGACGACAGCGATGGTGAAGGGAAGAAGTGAAGTGGACCTCGACAGAAAGAGGAAATTAAGTCGGTCTGTCGTGGAGCACTCTTATATTTTTCCGAGCCCTAGATCAGAATGAAGGCCAAGCCCAAAGTTTAAGGAAGAAACTCCAAGCAAGAAGGAAGGACGAATTAAAGACATATGCTCTGAAGATTTAGTCTTTAAAAGAGTTGTACTTTAATTTAAACTTGTATTCTTGCCATATTAGAAACTTGAACCCAAGGCCTATATAAAGGCATGTAATTCGACCTAGGGAAGGATAACTTACTCTCTAGCCGTCTTCCTTTAAACCCTAGTCGTTTTCCCCCTCCTCATCATGTTCTAAACTTCCCCTAGGGCTAAGGGTTGATTCTGTAAAGTAGTTGCAAGGATTGCATTGTTTTAGGATTTTTTTCTGTTCAATAAAATAGACTTCAAGTTTGCTTATTCTGGTTTTCAACATCTTGCAAGAGTATCAGGAGAGCATTGTGAGATTACACATTTACTTAATATCGGGAGAGTTAAGTATACGAAATGAATAAGTATAGGTTCTCCAGTTTATAGTTGAACTATCTCGGACCTAGGGATAAGACGAGGTTAAGTGGCTAAGAAAGAATTCAACAACTTCGGTGTTCATCCTTCGATTCACTCCGGGAGGTATCATCAAAGACGTGTTCATCGACAGACTTGGACCTAGGGATAGGCCAAGGCATAGCAGGGATTCTTGCTAAGCTTGAAGTGCTGAGTTGTGTGTTCCCTGCCGCGAAAACAACAGACCGCTGCCGCAGCAGATGCTGCTGCGACAGGGGCTACGACAGAATAGAGAAGTCTTAGACATTGCAACACCTGCACTACGGAGCAGATCAATACCGGCCCATTCTTTACTCTGAATATTTTCATCTTTTATTTTCAATCTTCTTTAGTATCTCGTGACAAACAATTAAACTATTTCTTTTCCCTCTCGTGCAGAAATTCAAGGTTAAAGCTATTAGCCCAGTCCCTGTGGAGACGATATCCGATACTTACGTATCACTTTACTACTTGCGTTGTGTACACTTGCACTACATTGCGATAGACACTTTTACACGTAACAAGTTTTTGGCGCCGTTGCCGGGGACTGACAACATAACTTACCCTTACTTTTTACTGCACATTCTTTTTATTTTTCTGTTTTGTTTTACTTGGATTGTTCAACTTGTGCTTTTCACAAGGTTTTCTGTTTATGCGCAGATCGAAACGAGGAGAGGAACCTGAGTATCCACTAGACCCTTAAATCGAACGCTCATACAATCTTAGGAACTGACTTCACCTCGTGTTAGCCAGAAACGAATAACTTGAAGAACAGTTAGAGGCCATAAACAACCAAGGGAATCCCTAAGATCCTAACGATCCCGTCGGGGATGGAGAAAACATACAACCTGTTATTCCTGCTGCCGGAGCCGCACGCCGGTCCTGCCGAGACTACATGATCAATGATCATGTGGAATTAGAGACCACCCTGCCAGGCGTGGAAGCTGAAAATTTCGAGCTGAAACCTGTCATGTTCAGCATGATTAATAACGCTGGCCAATTTAGTGGTGCTGCTACAGAGGATGCTAGGGAGCATCTAAAAACGTTCCAGGAAATCTGTGGTTCGTTTAGACTACCAGGAGTAAATCCAGAGATACTGAGAGATTACGTAACGAAATTGCTATTTTTCAACAGGAAGATGACGAGCCAATGCACGAGGCATGGTACAGATTTACCACTTTACTGAGGAACTGCCCGATGCATGGATTCCCCGTTTGGAACCAGGTAATTAAGTTTTATAATGCTGCCAACTTACAGACTCGTATGAGAATTGATTCAGCAGCAAATGGATTGCTGTTGGACAAAGATCCAGATGAAGCAATGGTAGTATTGAAAAACCTGGCAAAGAACGAGGAACAGTTTCCTACAGCAAGAAGAGGGGGTAAACGAGTACTAGCTGTGAAAGATTATGAGGCCGACAGTTCCCTAAAAATACAGGTGGCATATCTCACAAAGGCAGTGGAAAAGCTCTTGAAAAAAGATTCAAAACCTGTCTACTCCGCTGAAGAGTTGTGTGAAACTCGCGATGGGAATCACAGTTCGGAAGATTGTCCGCTACAGTTAGAGGAAGGGATGTACGTTGAAAACTACAACAAACAGAACTACAATTCCAACAACTACAATCCCAACTGGAGAAAATATCCCAAATTCTCTTAGAGCAACCCTAATAACGCCCTAAATCCTCAAGCACGGAACACTCAAAATCAGGGGGAACCTAGATTACTGACTCGACAGCAGCCGCAACAGCCACCGGCTGCCACGACTAGTATACTGTAGCAGACCTTGGCTATGTTTATGTCTCAAACAGGAACTTACATTGAAAACATGAATCACTTCGTCAAGAAAACTGAGTCATTCATGGATAAAACAGAGATGCGGATGACTAACCATGAAGCTACTCTGAAATCACTGGAGACACAGATGGGTCAGGTTTCCCAGCATATTAAACCGAGGCAGAATGGAGGATTTTCTAGCGATACTGAAAGCGCTAGACAACCCACACATGAGCAGTGCAAAACCATCACAACTAGGAGTGGGAAGAAATTACCAGGGCGAGAGAAGGAAGCTGAACCAGTTAAGGAACCAGCCCTAGAAACGACTGCCGAGAACGCTGCCCCGGTAGACGACAAACAACCTGCTGCCGATGAACCTGTCACGATAGCAGAAGGTACAGAGGAGAAGGATGAAGAACCTAAGCCTCCTCAGATCCGAATGCAGTGGGAAGGACGCATTGCAGATTATCGTCCTCCACCTCCTTTTCCACAGTGGCTACAGAAGTTGAAATAGGAATCCCAGTTTAAGATGATCTATGATATTTTTAAGCAGGTCCAAATCAATATTCTGCTATTAGATGCTATCAAGGAGATGCCTGGTTATGCAAAATTTCTCAAAGATGCCATGTCAAAGAAATCCAGACTTGGGGAATTTGAGACGGTTAAAATGACAGAGGGATGCATGACTATTCTACACAAGCATCCACCCTAGAAAAAGAAGGATCCTGGGAGCTTCATAATACCGTGCATAATCCGAGACAAATTTGTGGGTAAGGCACTTTGTGATCTTGGTGCTAGTATAAATTTAATGCCCAAATCTGTGTTTCAGAAGTTAGGTATTGGAAAAGCACGGCCCACAACAGTCGTACTGCAGCTGGCAGACCGCTCTTACGTACATCCAAAAGGAAAGATAGAAGATATTCTGGTAAGAGTGGATAAATTTATTTTTCCTGTTGACTTTCTTGTTTTAGATTGTGAAGCAGATGAGAATGCACCAATCATCCTGGGGCGACCCTTCTTAGCCACAAGAAGATCACTGATTGATGTAGAAAAGGGAGAACTCACTATGAGAGTAAATGATCAAGAGATCAAGCTGAATGTTCTCCAAGCAATAAAACACGTGGATGCAGAAGAAGAATGCAAGACTATCACTGAAGTTATCCTTGACCAACCCTGCATCAGGTCGGACTGCCATGACATCAAATTTGTCCACTGCCCCAGTATCCATTTAGAAGACTGTCACGGCAGAGACGACGACAGCAGTTCCTTAGACTCTGACATATCTGATACTGACGATCATGAGGAGGTAAACTGGATAGGCAATCGTCCAGGTGAGTTATTCAAGCCCTTAAACTATACCTCGAATGAACATGTAGTCCAAAAGCCATCAACTGTAGAGCCATCTGTTCTAGATCTTAAGCCCCTGCCAAGGCAGCTTAAATATGTTTTTCTTGGATTAAATGATACATTACCCGTAATCATCTCTTCCAAGTTGATGCAGGAACAGGAACAACATCTGATAGGGATGCTGCAGCAGCACAAAAAGGCTATTGGATGGACGATAGCTGTTATCCAAGGCATCAGTCCGGCATTATGCATGCATAAAATCCTCTTAGAGGATGATCACAAGACAACCATTGATGCCTAGAGACGTTTGAATGATGCTATGCGAGAAGTGGTCCGAAAAGAAATTATCAAATGGCTAGATGCTGGGATAATTTATGCCATCTCGGATAGTAAGTGGGTGAGCCCGATGCAGTGTGTTCCTAAGAAATGAGGAATAACCATGGTGACCAACGAAGAAAACGAGTTAATCCCAACCAGGACTGTGACCGGTTGGAGGGTTTGTATGGACTACCGGAAGCTTAACAAAGCTACCCGGAAGGACCACTTTCCCCTGCATTTTATTGATCAAATGCTTGACAGATTAGCGGGAAAGCCTTACTATTGTTTTCTTGATGGTTACTCAGGTTACAACCAAATAGCCATCACACCGGAGGATCAAGAGAAAATGACCTTCACTTGCCCGTACGGTACTTATACTTTTAGGAGGATGCCATTTGGACTTTGCAACGCACCAGCAACTTTTCAGAGGTGTATGATGGCAATATTCTCCGACATGGTGGAGGACTTCCTAGAGATATTCATGGACGATTTCTCTGTCTTTGGAGACAATTTCGAAAGCTGCCTAGGCAACCTACAGAAAGTGCTCGAGAGATGCGAGAAGGCGAACTTGGTATTAAACTGGGAGAAATGTCACTTCATGGTGGATGAAGGGATAGTCCTAGGCCACAAAGTAAGCTGCCGTGGCATAGAGGTCAACAGGGCAAAAATTGAGGTAATTGAAAAGTTGCCGCCACCCACCACAATCAAGGGAATCCGAAGTTTTTTAGGGCATACTGGTTTCTATCGAAGGTTTATAGGCAATTTTTCGAAGATCACCAAGCCGTTATGCCATCTTTTAGAGCAGAACCGTCCCTTTGACTTCAACACTGAATGTACTGAGGCATTCAAAATTTTGAAAGAAAAGCTGGTAGCAGCCCCGATAGTACAACCACCAGATTGGAAACTACCATTTGAGATCATGTGTGATGCTAGTGACTATGTTGTCGGGGCAGCACTTGGGCAGAGGAAGGACAAGCTCTTTCATGTTATATATTATGCCAGCAAAACACTGAACGATGCCCAAGTAAACTACACCACAATGGAGAAAGAACTGTTAGCTGTGGTATTCTCGATTGACAAGTTTCGTTCATACATACTTGGAACGAAGGTCATAGTCCATACAGACCACTCTGCATTAAAGTATCTGCTCGCCAAAAAGGATGCGAAGCCTAGACTAATACGTTAGATTCTGCTACTGCAAGAGTTCGACCTTGAGATCAAGGATAAAAAGGGGACAGAGAATCAAGTCACAGATCACTTGTCAAGATTAGAGAAGGGAAAGAGTCTCCCAACGGACGAGACACACATACTGGAGACCTTCCCTGACGAGCAGTTGTTCGCTGCCATAAGCACTGCTGCGACAGCCTAGACGACAGGTAAGTTTTCTGAACTCCCCTGGTATGCTGATTTCGTTAATTATTTAGTTAGCGGAATACTTCCTCCTGATCTTAACTATCAAGCTAGGAAGAGGTTCCAAAATGATGTCAAACATTATTATTGGGACGAACCTCTTCTTTTCAAAATGTGTGCAGATCAGATCATCAGGAGATGTGTACCACAAGATGAGCAGGAAGCTGTGCTTCATCACTGCCATGCTTCACAATATGGAGGACACTTGGGTGGTAACAAAACTGCTGCCAAGGTTTTGCAGTCGGGATTTTATTGGCCATTAATGTTCAAGGATGCCCAGGCATTCTACAAAAGCTGTGATAAATGTCAACGGACTGGAAATATCTCAAGAAGACATGAGATGCCGCTACAAAACATTCTGGAAGTCGAGATCTTTGACATTTGGGGGATTGATTTCATGGGACCTTTTCCAGCATCATGTGGGAACCTTGATATCCTCCTAGTAGTGGACTACGTGTCCAAATGGGTTGAAGCGATCTCCACGCAGAAAAACGATGCCAAGACGGTTTAGAGGTTTTTGAATAAGAACATATTTTCCATATTTGGCATCCCCAAGGCAATCATCACTGATGAAGGGAGGCATTTCGATAATAGGGTTATAGCTGCTGCCTTAAAGAAATATGGTGTTAAACATCGGATCGCAACAGCGTACCACCCTCAGACCAATGGACAGGCTGAAATATCCAACAGGGAGGTAAAGAACATTCTTGAGAAGATGGTTAAGCCAACTCGAAAGGACTGGTCTTTACACCTCAACGATGCACTATGGGCTTACAGAACAGCGTTTAAAACTCCATTGGGAATGTCACCCTACCGGCTGATTTATGGAAAAACATGCCATCTACCTGTTGAGATTGAGCACAGAGCGTACTGGGCCATCAAGGTAGTGAATATGGACTTGGAAAAGGTAGGACAGAAAAGGCTACTTGACTTGAATGAGATAGAAGAAATTCGAGCAATGGCCTATGACAACGCAAGGATTTACAAAGACAAGACGAAGAAATGGCATGACAAAAAGCTACTGCCACGAAAGTTCTTCCCAGGGCAGCTTGTGTTGTTGTTCAACTCTAGGTTGAAACTCTTCCCAGGGAAGCTGAAATCTAGATGGTCCGGCCTATTCCAAGTGGTGCAAGTTTTTCCTCAAGGTGTCATCACGATCAAATCTTTAAAGGACGGGCACCAATTTAAAGTCAACGGACAGAGATTAAAGCATTATCAGGGGACTGAAACCCCAAGAATGCAGAAAGTGATTACTTTAGGAGATGCCCCTCATGGCATCCCTAATTTAACCTAATTTTATTTATTAATTATTATTTATTATATATATATATATATTAGGTAATTAGAATTATTTTATTTTTAGGAACTAAGTTTTTATTTTTTATTATTTTCAGGAAATAAAGGAGACAAGGAGAAGTGAATTCAGCCCAACATCTCACCATCAGCCCAAAAAGCCCAAAATAGGAGTCTGTCGTTACAGACGCAAAAAATCCAGCCTGTCAACACGTTGTCGCGGCAGACACGCAAACGTGTAACAGACGCGCAGCAGACACGGAAACGCGTGACAGACGCGTCAGAAACCGCGTAACAGCCGGCCCTATTATTCGCGCATGCCGTTACAGCTCCAACGGGCAGCAAACTCCTCATCTATATAAACTCCGTTTTACTATTCATTTTCACTCACTTTTACTCTCTCTACTTGTTTCCTCTCTAGAATTTCATTTGCTTTCATTTTCTTTCTACAGTCCCTTGCAACCATGAGTACCAGAAACACCCGACGCAGTGCTGCCTCAGGATCTGCCCCAGCAGCAGCCACTCCCAACTCCTTCCAGGTCAGAGATATGTGGGAGGAGAGAGGGTTCTGTAGAACTAATGTTTTGATATAATAATTGAAAAATGTTTTGGATTGATTTAAAAAGTATTTAAAACATTTCTAAAGTCCAAACAACTTGAAATTATGTTTAGGGAAGTTTTTAAAAGGGTCTTTCATGTTTTTCAAAGCCAATCTAAACAAAACTGTCCAGGTGTTTCGAAACACCTTAGGGCGTTTCGAAACAGGGGATTCCAGTGGCAAAATCGTTTCGATACTCGTATCGAAACGGGCTTTCCTTGGACAGGATATTTGCCCAGCGTTTCGAAACGGGCTAGGCCGTTTCGATACGCCCATGTGGCAATGACCACAACGGTCATAAACCCCAACGGCTCTTTCCCAACCAACTTTCAAATGCAGGCGTTTCGATACGGGCCTATAGCGTTTCGATACGCGTTTCGAAATGGCAAGGGGGTGTTCCGAAACGGGTACCCTGACAGACTGCAACGGCTCTTTCTACTTAAAGGGTGTTTCGAAACGGGTTCGAGCGTTTCGAAACGGGGAGCTGCAGAACTGCATTTATGGTGGGAATTAAAGTCATCAACGGCTCCAATATGATCCCAACGGCTAGTAACGGCTACAAACTCATTTGGGAGTATAAAAGGGACCTCCAAGCATCAAGAGAAGGCTAATGCTCATATTGTCAAACATCAAATGATCAAGAAATTGTCTTAGTGCTTTATTTGTCATTTCTTGTATAGACAAACACTAGTGAGCCAAAATTGTCAAATTTGCTCAAGTGTTTTAGGTTTTGGGTGAGTGCTTAATTGTGCAAACAAACACCTATTAGAGGGTTTTAAGTTTGCTTTGTTTATCTCTTTGTAAAAGAGGGTTTTGATCAAGGCTTTGGGTAAAAGCTTGATCGTTTGTAAGGGTTACCTCCTAAGCCTAGAAAAGGGGACGAATCAATAGTGGATTGATTGAGAAATCCTTAGTGGGTAGCTAAGGTAGTGGATGTAGACCTTGGTTAGAAGGTTGAACCACTATAAATCATTGTGTCAATTTCCATTCTAGCTTCCTAAACCCTAACACCCAAAAATCCACCTCTCCACCACTTGGTGAGCTAAATTGGTTGATCGAATCGAGCACCACACAACTCAACAATTGGTATCATAGCTTGGCTCAATCGAAGGGGATTCACATCCTATTGAGAAGATCCGGCAAGCTTGATCACTTTTTCATCAACCGGCTCAATGGCACATTCAGTCGACAAACCGCCTTTCTTTGACGGAACTCACTATGCCCATTGGAAGACAAAGATGAAGTTCTTCATCAAATCAAGAGATTACAAGCTATGGGATGTAGTTGAGGATGGTCCATTCGTGCCTCAAAGAAGTAAAGCGGAGTGGAGTGTCGACGATCGCAAGAAGATGGAGCTAAATTGCAAAGCCTTGCACATTCTATTTTGTGCATTTGGTCCATCCATCTATGAGAAGATGTCTTCTTGTGAGAGTGCCAAGGAGGTATGGGACAAGATTGAAGTCACATACGAGGGGACAAATGAAGTAAAGGAGACCAAGATTGGGCTCCTAACCTTGGAGTATGAGAACTTCAAAATGGATCCGGAAGAGAACATCGAGAAGATGTTGGATAGGTTCTCCACTATCACCAATGGTCTTAAAGGTTATGGAGAAGCCATCCCGGAGGAAAAGCTTGTTCGAAAGCTCATCTACTCACTTCCCGAGTCTTGGGACTCAAAGAGGACCGCCATCATCGAAGCAAAGAATTTGAAGACTTTGAAGCTTGATGAACTTATGGGGTCACTCCTTACTCATCAAATCATGAAGAAGAACAAAGAGGATGAGAAGAAGAGGGAAGAAATTAGAGCTATGGGAGAGAAGAAAATCAAAGGGCTTGGCATCAATGCAAGTGCCATGGCTCTCAAATCCTCTACTTGCCATCATGTCTACTCAAGTGAAGAGGAGGTTGAAGATGAAGAGATAGTTCATCTCTTCAAGAAGTGTGCCCCGTTCATGAAGAAAGCCTTGAGAGAGCTTGAACGAGAACCCAAGAGAAAGGAGAGGGCAAACACTTCAAGCCATAAGAAGAAGGCACATGTGGCTACTTGGAGTGATGAGGACTCCACCGACGATGAACAAGCCAACCTTTGCCTTATGGCCATCGAAGAAGATTCAAGGGTAACTTCTAATTCATCTACTTCATGTTCTTACTCTTTTGATGAATTACAAGATGCCTATGACGATTTGGTTTTAGATTTTAAAAGACATATTTTGAAAAACAATAAATTGATTTCAAAGTTAAAAATTCAAAATGATTTGCTTTCTAAAACCAAACTTGAACTTGAAGCAAAACTTGAAGAGTTTGAATTAAAATGTTTTGATTTACAAAAATTGCTTCAAAAAGTTCAAGAAGAAAAAGATTTGATTTCCAAAGAGCTTGAAAAGAAAAACAATTTTGGAAAATCAAATTTTTATGTTAGACAATCTAGTGCCCCTAGATTTATAAAAGGTAAATGTTTTAGAAGTGTTTGGGTCCCAAAAGGACTAACCACTTCAATTAAAAAGGATGACATTGAAAAATGGATTCCTAAGGGGACTAAAATTTGTGCTACTAATGTTCATGGATCCAAAGCAATTTGGATACCAAAAATTACTTGATTGTCTATTGCTAGGTGTGATGGAGATGTTCAACAAGTCAAACATTGAGGGGGAGCTCCATGCACACAAGGAAGAACACTTGAAGAAGGAAGGCTTCACATCCTACCTTGAGTTCAAGTGTTGGTAAAAATCTAGTTGTTTTAGCATTTATTTGTTTTATTTTTAGTTTATTCAACTACATGATCATAAATGTTGGACTAACATTTTTAATGATGCTTTGAGTAAGGGAGAGCCATTTTAAAACCAAATTCTTATTTTTGTCAAAGTTTTTACCTCTATTGTTATTTTGAACTTAATGTTTTAAATTCTTTTTGATATAACAAAAAGGGGGAGAAATGGTTTGAATCTTATTCACATTTTTAAAGTTAAAGGGGGAGAATCCCAAACAATTTTTCAAGTGAGTTTTATTATATCAAAAAGGGGGAGATTGTAGAACTAATGTTTTGATATAATAATTGAAAAATATTTTGGACTGATTTAAAAAGTATTTAAAACATTTCTAAAGTCCAAACAACTTGAAATTATGTTTAGGAAAGTTTTTAAAAGGGCCTTTCATGTTTTTCAAATCCAATCTAAACAAAACTGTCCAGGTGTTTCGAAACACCTTAGGGTGTTTCAAAACAGGGGATTCCAGTGGCAAAATCATTTCGATACTCGTATCGAAACGGGCTTTCCTTGGACAGGATTTTTGCCCAGCGTTTCGAAACGGGCTAGGCCGTTTCGATACGCCCACGTGGCAATGACCACAACGATCATAAACCCCAACGGCTCTTTCCTAACCAACTTTCAAATGCAGGCGTTTCGATACGGGCCTATAGCGTTTCGATACGCGTTTCGAAACGGCAAGGGGGTGTTCCGAAACGGGTACCCTGACAGACTGCAACGGCTCTTTCTACTTAAAGGGTGTTTCGAAACGGGTTCGAGCGTTTCGAAACGGGAAGCTGTAGAACTGCATTTATGGTGGGAATTAAAGTCCTCAACGGCTCCAATATGATCCCAACGGCTAGTAACGGCTACAAACTCATTTGGGAGTATAAAAGGGACCTCCAAGCATCAAGAGAAGGCTAATGCTCATATTGTCAAACATCAAATGATCAAGAAATTGTCTTAGTGCTTTATTTGTCATTTCTTGTATAGGCAAACACTAGTGAGCCAAAATTGTCAAATTTGCTCAAGTGTTTTAGGTTTTGGGTGAGTGCTTAATTGTGCAAACAAACACCTATTAGAGGGTTTTAAGTTTGCTTTGTTTATCTCTTTGTAAAAGAGGGTTTTGATCAAGGCTTTGGGTAGAAGCTTGATCGTTTGTAAGGGTTACCTCCTAAGCCTAGAAAAGGGGACGAATCAATAGTGGATTGATTGAGAAATCCTTAGTGGGGAGCTAAGGTAGTGGATGTAGACCTTGGTTAGAAGGTTGAACCACTATAAATCATTGTGTCAATTTCCATTCTAGCTTTCTAAACCCTAACACCCAAAAATCCACCTCTCCACCACTTGGTGAGCTAAATTGGTTGATCGAATCGAGCACCACACAACTCAACAGGTTCAATTACAGCCAAAGAATGGAGAATCTCGAGCTCAAACCATTCATAGCCCGTAAGATCAGAGCTCTACAGTGGCAGATGTTTTCCGAGCAACTGGAAGAGATGAGCGTCACCTTAGTCCGAGAATTTTATGCTACCATCGACAGTAGGGAGGCGACAGCAGTGATGGTTCGTGGGAAGGAAGTACCCTTTGAGCCAGAATACATCAACACCCTTTATGGATTCTACGTAGGCAGAAGGGAAGATGACCACCAAAGATTTGTGGAGAGCTTGGAGGCAGCGGATTATGATGATGTCATGGCAGAACTCACCGAGGAAGGCACCGAATGGAATACCGATCCCAAATATCCAAGGACGGTGAAACGATTTCAACTCACCCCCGAAGCCAAGCTGTGGAACGCATTCGTCAAAAAAAGGATTATGCCCTCCTCACACAACAACACAGTCAATCAACCAAGGTTAGCTCTCGTCCATTCAATTCTAAACGAGAGGCCTATTAATGTTGGTAGATATGCTCGGGGGGGAATTTTGGATTGTGCATATAGGCCATCGGGACCCCTTGTCTTCACCTACCTCATAACAACCCTCTGTCGTGGCCACAACGTCCCTGAAGCTGCTGAGGACTTGAGAATCCAAGGAAAAGGGTAGACGGAGAGGAACATCTTTAGCTTGATGGAGCTGAAGGCTGCAACGCCAATATCCAGTTTCAACCCTTCTGCCGCGGCAGATGAGCCGACAGAGCCCACCCAGATAGAACCTGCCGCCACAGAACAAAGGCAGCCCACTGCGGTAGCTCCCTCAGCCGATTCCTCTGCCCAGATCCTTGCTGCCCTGCAGAAAATGGAGGAACGACAGCTAGGCCTGATGAGCTTCATTCGGGACTTCACAACAGCAACAGTACATTTCATTAAAACCAATCTTAATTTTCCTGATGTACTGTTTCCTGTCTTCCCCGACCATTATTTTACTGCCCCCACACCTGCCCATACCCCTTCCCCTGCTGCCACACCGAGAACACCATCTACCGCGTCCACCCCGACCCCGGCCACAACAGCTGCAGGCGGCAGCCACACTGCCACATCATCTGCCAGGGGAGAAAAGAGAAAAGAGCCCATGTCCGACCTCGACAGGTATATAGATGGTTTCTCCTCCTCCTCTATTTGGGGGGAATCTGATGATGAGCCCTCGGTCAAGAGGAACCTGTCCAAGGAGTTTACCCCGGTGAAACGACAGAAACCAGGCACCGGAGTCGGACAATCCGACCAAGGAAAATCTGACAGCGGCAGCAGCAACATCGACGACAACGCTTAAAATTTAAGTTTCTTTTCTTATATTTGATGTCTGCTATTTTGTTATATTTGTGATGTTGTTTTTATTTCTTCATTATGTTATTTGCATTGAGGGCAATGCAACCCTTGAGTTTGGGGGTGGCATCCCTCCATTAATGAAGTGTCTTTAAGTTTAGAAATTGTGTCTATTATTTAATTTATTTTTGCTTAAAAAAAAGAAAATTTGGCTTGTCTTTGAACTGGACTTACCTGCCGTGACAACCTCTATCGTGGCAGTGCCTTTAGGATAGTTTTAGGAACAGTTTAGAGCCTTACTATAGTTCTGATTCTCAAACACCCTTTGTGACTTTTATACTGTCTAGAACTCTGCTAGTTAACTAGAATAGGAAAAGCTTAACACTTGAATTGCCCCTAGAGGTGCCTATCACTGGCTCTAGGAAAAGAAGTTAAAGAAAAATGTACTCAATACACCTAGAGGTGCCCGAAACCGGCTCTAGGAAGTTAGCTAGAGGTGCCCAAAACCGGCTCTAGTCAAACTTAAGCTTAAGAAAAGAGAAATCGAGTCTAAGTTAAAAACTAAAGGAGCCAAAGAATTGCCTCCAAAAAATGAAAATTGGCATAAAAATTCAAGTTAGAAGCTTAGCTATTCTAGTAAACTAAGGGAGTCTTGGCATATAATTGTTCACAAAACATGCACACACTACACGAGAATTATAGCAAGGTTTCGAATGAATCCTGAACTATCCAACAGGGTGTTGCTCACAATAGGGAATGAATGGTAGGTAAGGAAAAGTTCACTGCTTAAGCCAAACAAAAAAAATTCTATTTCTTTCTTAGGTCTTAATTGCTTGAGGGCAAGCAAGAACTTGAATTTGGGGGTGTGTTGAGAGTGTAAAAGTTCTACATTTTACCCCCTATTTAACCCATATTTCTGCTGCATTCAAGCATATTTCATTGCATTTATGATAGATTTCATTCATACATCAAAATTATATCAAATGGAATAGTTTCTACTGAAATTGGTTGCTTTTGTAGGTAGCTGCTGTAGCAGATGAAGGGCAGTGGAGAAGGAGATCTGGAACACTGGTCTGCAGCTGAGAAGAAGAATGATGCCATGGCCGCTGTTGTGGCAGCCAAGGACGACAGCAATGGTGAAGGGAAGAAGTGAAGTGGACCTCGACAGAAAGAGGAAATTAAGCCGGTCTGTCGTGGAGCACTCTTATATTTTTCCGAGCCCTAGATCAGAATGAAGGCCAAGCCCAAAGTTCAAGGAAGAAACTCCAAGCAAGAAGGAAGGACGAATTAAAGACATGTGCTCTGAAGATTTAGTCTTTAAAAGAGTTGTACTTTAATTTAAACTTGTATTCTTGCCATATTAGAAACTTGAACCCAAGGCCTATATAAAGGCATGTAATTCGACCTAGGGAAGGATAACTTACTCTCTAGCCGTCTTCCTTTAAACCCTAGTCGTTTTCCCCCTCCTCATCATGTTCTAAACTTCCCCTAGGGCTAAGGGTTGATTCTGTAAAGTAGTTGCAAGGATTGCATTGTTTCAGGATTTTTTTCTGTTCAATAAAATAGACTTCAAGTTTGCTTATTCTGGTTTTCAACATCTTGCAAGGGTATCGGGAGAGCATTGTGAGATTACACATTTACTTAATATTAGGAGAGTTAAGTATACGAAAGGAATAAGTATAGGTTCTCCAGTTTATGGTTGAACTATCTCGGACCTAGGGATAGGACGAGGTTAAGTGGCTAAGGAAGAATTCAATAACTTCGGTGTTCCTCCTTCGATTCACTCCGGGAGGTATCATCAAAGACGTGTTCATCGACAGACTTGGACCTAGGGATAGGCCAAGGCATAGCAGGGATTCTTGCCAAGCTTGAAGTGCTGAGTTGTGTGTTCGCTGCCGCGAAAGCAACAGACCGCTGCCGAAGCAGGTGCTACTACGACAGGCGCTACGACAGAACAGAGAAGTCTTAGACATTGCAACACATGCACTACGGAGCAAATCAATACCGGCCCATTTTTTACTCTGAATATTTTCATCATTTATTTTCAATCTTCTTTATTATCTCGTGACAAACATTTAAACTATTTCTTTTCCATCTCGTGCAGAAATTCAAGGTTAAAGCTATTAGCCCAGTCCCTGTGGAGACGATATCTGATACTTACGTATCACTTTACTACTTGCGTCGTGTACACTTGCACTACATTGCGATAGACACTTTTACACGCAACACTCTTTAAAGATCTATCAAGATCTTTGCTAACGCAAGAGATGATGATGTCAAAGGGAAAGAAGAAAGAAGAGCGAGACATTGAAGATTTAAATGTTGCTCTTAAATCCTCCACAAGCCAACGAGAAGATTTAAGTGGAGAGGATAATGAAGAAGAAGAGATGGCCAAGCTCTTCAAGAAGTACACCGATTTATGAAGCAAGAAAAGGAATAATCAAGACATGAATCAAAAATGAAGATGTGGGATACCATCATATGCTTCGAGTGTAAGAAGCTGGGGCACACTAGGTATGATTGCCCTTGATTCAAAAAGAAGGGATCAAGCCATAAGAAAAAGGCATTTGTGGCTCCATCGTGTGATGAAGAGGACTCCACCAATAATGAGGTAGTCAACCTCTGTCTCATGGCCATCGAAGAAGATTCAATGGTAACTTCTAATTCATCTACTTCAGCTTCAAATACTTTTGATGAATTACAAGATGTCTATGATGATTTGGTTTTAAAGTTTAAAAATCACATTTTGAAAACAAGAAATTGGTTTCAAATTTAAAAGTTCAAAATGATTTGATTTCTAAAACCAAAGATGAACTTGAAGCAAAACTCAATGAGTTTAAACAAAAGAATTTTGATTTACAAAAATTGCTTCAAAAAGTTCATGAATATCATCAAAGAGAATTAGATAATCTTAAAAGAGAAAAAATTTTGGTTTACAAAAGTTTTAAAAAGAAAAATGAAAGTTTTGTTAGATTAAATTTTTATGTTAAACAATCTAGTTCCCCCAGATTTTTTAAAGGCAAAATGGTTAAGAACATTTGGGTCCCTAAGGGACTAATTTGTTCAAACAAAAAGGAAGACATTGAAAAATGGATTCCTAAGGGGACTAAGTTATTTGGGACTAATGTCATTGGATCTAAAGCAACTTAGATAACAAAAAATACTTGATTGTCTACTTGTAGGTGTGCTTGAGCATTGATGAACAAAGTCACAAATTTTGGAAGCTCTTGACACACAAGCTAGAATGACATTTGAAGAAGGAGATGCTTAACATCCTACCTTGGTTTAAGTGGTAAATTTAAGTTTCATGCAATTGCTTGATCATGTTTTTCATGTCTACATTTTCATAATGATCTAAACATGTTTGTATGACTCCAGATTGTGCCTAATTGCATATAGTTAGGAGGAGTCTAAATTGCACGAGTTACATGTTTTTGGCCTATTATGCTTATACTCGTGATTTTGGCCATAAACTTGTAATGTTTGGTTGAATTTGGTAAAATCCATGCTTGCCTTGATTTAAATGTGTTATTTTGAAAAGCATGTTAATTTGTAGCAAAACTGATCAAAATGTGTATCTAGAACTTAATAGAGCCTTTGTATGAACTTATACATAAGTTGTAAGGTCTTTCTAAGTTGATTTTGCTACATTTTCGCGTAAAAGTGCCCTGCAATAGTGCAAGTGTACACGTCTCAAGTAATATAACAATAAGTATATCAAGTATCATCTCCACGGGGATTGGGCTAACCTTTTGATCCTACTTCCTTGCACTGCAAAACAAATAAAAGAAAAGAACACATGTAAATTGGGTTGTTTTGAATAAACTAAAGAACTAATTCTAAAATAAGCCAGAAATAAAATAAAGAGAAAATCAAGTTGAGAGAATGGGCCAGATCAGATTGTGTCGTAGTGTGAAAGCCCAATTGACTTGTCTTAGTTTGAATGCAACGAACACAAAGATGCCTCGGCAGCGACCTAAGTCCCTGCCAAGGCCACAATGTGCTAAGGCCCTGTCGCGACAATACCTTGCTGAACGGCAGTTGCTGTCAAGGTTCGGCAAAGCGTCCTTAGATGGCTCATCCTTATCCCTAAGCTCGGAACACTATGGATGAATGGAATTTAACCAAACCTCCCGGCGTAAACCAAAGATAAGCACCGACCAATCACACACTTCTTTTAGCCGTTGAAACTCTAACTTATCCCTAAACCGAGTTAGTTACCACCATGTGGGATGACAACCATACTTATTTGTTTCGTGAGTATAACTCTCCTGATATTAGACAAATGGATAATCTCACAAACTATCTCCCGATAAGTATGCAAGAATAAATTCAATGCCAAGAATATGCAAACCTTGAACTAAATTGCATCAAAACTAAAACAAAGTACAATTGTCTTTACACAACTACTAAACAATTAATCCTAACCTTAAGGAAAATTAGAACATAATGAATGGAATGAAAACTCAAAATAATCCTAAGCTCTCTCATTTTTCTCCTCTTCACGACTTCTTTTCTAGTTGGTGGCAAGCCTTCTTTATATAGGGGATGGTGTAGGGCAAGGTCCTTCTTGGATAGGAAGTTAAGTTGGACTTTGACATGTCTTCATTAAAGAGGTGAATCTCTTTAATTTTAATGTATTTATCCACTTTTACCAAAATTCCACCTTTAACCTTCCTTCCATCTTTTCATCCTTCTCTCGAGCTCTCCTTGCCGCGCAAAGTGTGTAGAAAAATTAGACATTTTTTGCTTTTCAAATCGGCTACCACTTTGCTCAATTTGCCCTCCGGCAGGTTGATCTGTGCGTTGCCTCGGCAGGGAATATATGCTGCCTTGGCAGAGGTCTATCACTGAATCTGCTTCGTAAGTCTTCATCTTCATAATCCAGCTCCCCTCAATAGAAGTTGTCATCTTTGGCTCAGCTCGATCAGGGTCCTTTTAGTAGCCCATTCTGCACCATACTCATGTTCCATCATTACCCACACGACATCAACTGCCCTCGGTGTTGCGTGTAAAAGTGTCTATCGCAATGTAGTGCAAGTGTACACGACGCAAGTATTAAAGTGATACGTAAGTATCTGATATCGTCTCCATAGGGACTGGGCTAATAGCTTTAACCTTAGATTGCTGCACAAGAAAGAAAAGAAATAGTTTAATTGTTTGTCACGAGATAATAAAGAATATTGAAAATAAAAGAGTAAAGGAATCAGGATAGAGAGAATGGGCTGGTATTGATTTGATTAGTAGTGTAGGTGTTGCAAAGTCTAGGAATCTCTGTTCTGTCGTTGCGCCTGTCGTGGCAGCACCTGTCGCGGCAGCGGTCTGTTGTTTTTCGCGGCAGCGATCACACAACTCTGTACTTCAAGCTTGGCAAGAATCACTGGTGTGCCTTGGCCTATCCCTAGGTCCAAGTCTGCCGATGAATAGGTCTTTGATGATACCTCCCGGTGAATCGAAGGATGAACACCGAAGTTGTTGAATTCTTCCTTAGCCACTTAACCTCGTCCTATCCCTAGGTCCGAGATAGTTCAACCATAAACTGGAGAACCCGTACTTATTCCTTTCGTATACTTAACTCTCCCGATATTAAGTAAATGTGTAATCTCACAATGCTCTCCCGATACTCTTGCAAGATGTTGAAAACTAGAATAAGCAAACTTGAAGTCTATTTTATTGAACAAAGAAAATCCTAAAACAATGCAATCCTTGCAACTACTTTACAGAATCAACCCTTAGCCCTAGGGGAAGTTTAGAACATGATGAGAAGAGGAAAAACGACTAGGGTTTATGGGAAGACGGCTAGAGAATGAGATATCCTCCCCTAGGTCGAATTACATGCCTTTATATAGGCCTTGGGTTCAAGTTTTCTAATATGGCAAGAATACAAGTTTAAATTAAAGTACAACTCTATTAAAGACTAAATCTTCAGAGCATATGTCT
This sequence comes from Hibiscus trionum, assembly GCA_030270665.1. Lineage (NCBI taxonomy): Eukaryota > Viridiplantae > Streptophyta > Magnoliopsida > Malvales > Malvaceae > Hibiscus > Hibiscus trionum. The sequence goes on from BSYR01000011.1 coordinate 24,412,916, forward strand.
TCAGTTCGTCATTCCTTCTTGCTTGGAGTTTCTTCCTTGAACTTTAGGCTTGGCCTTCATTCTGATCTAGGGCTTGGAAAAATATACGAGTGCTCTACGACATATCGGCTTAATTTTCTCTTTCTGTCGAGACCCACTTCACTGCTTCCTTTTACCATTGTTGTCGTCCTTGGCTGCCACGGCAGCGGCCATGGCAGCATCGTCCTTCTCGTCTGCAGTCCAGTTCCAGTTCTGCTTCTTCACTGCCCAGCGTCTGCTTCTCCACTGCCCTCCATCTGTTATAGCAGCTACCTGCAAAAGCAACCAATTTCAGTAGAAACTGTGCCATTTGATATAATTGTGATGTATAAATGAAATCTATCCTAAATGCAATGAATTATGCTTGAATGCAGCAGAAATATGGGTTAAATATGAGGTAAAATATAGAACTTTTACACACTCAACACACCCCCAAACTCAAGTTTTTGCTTGCCCTCAAGCAATTCAGACTTAAAAAAGAAATACAAAAATTTTTGTTTGGCTTAAAACAGTGAACTTTTCCTTACCTACCATTCATTCCTTATTGTGAGAAACACCCTATTGGATAATTCAGAATTCATTCGGAGCCTTGCTATAATTCTCGTGTAGTGTGTGCATGCTTGTGAACAATTATATGCCAAGACTCCCTTAGTTTACTAGAATATCTAAGCTTCTATCTTGAATTTTTATGCCAATTTTCATTTTTTGGAGGCAATTCTTAGGCTCCTTTAGTTTTTATTTAGACTCGATTCTATTTTCTCAAGCTTAAGTTTGACTAGAGCCGGTTTTGGGCACCTCTAGCTAACTTCCTAGAGCCGGTTTCGGGCACCTCTAGGTGTATTGAGTCTATTTCTCTTAACTTATTTTCCTAGAGCCAGTGATAGGCACCTCTAGGGGCGATTCAAGTGTTAAGCTTTTCCCTATTCTAGTTTACTAGCAGAGTTCTAGACAGTATAAAGGTCACAAATGGTGTTTAAGATTCAAAACTATAGTAAGGCTCTAAACTGTTCCTAAAACTATCCTAAAGGCACTGCCACGACAGAGGCTATCACGGCAGGTAAGTTTAGTTCAAAGACTTAAGCCAAATTTTCATTTTTAAGCAAAAATAAACTAAGTAAAAGACACAATTTTTAAACTTAAAGACACTTCATTAATGGAGGGATGCCACCCTTAAACTCAAGGTTGCATTGCCCTCAATGCGAATGACAGAATAAAAGAAAAAGAAATAAAAACAACATCACAAAATATAACAAAAGAGCAGACAAAAATAATAAGAAAAGAAACTTAAATTTCAAGCGATGTCGTCATTGCTGCTGCTGCTGATCTGAATCTGTTGGCGGGCAGTGACTTTCCTTGTCGGTGCCGGAAGATGGATGGGAGAGGCAGAGGTGTTCTTGTTTTTGGCTTCCCTTGGAGGTTGAATGTGGGTAGGGGAGATATGGGGTTGTTTCTCCAATACCTGAACCTCCTCGGAGCTGCTGCTGCTGCTGGGGCAGATCCTGAGGCAGCACTACGGTGGGTGTTTCTGGTACACATATTGCAAGGACTGTAGAAAAGAAAATGAAGCAAATGAAATTCTAGAGGAAACAAATAGAGAGAGTAAAAGTGAGTGAAAAATGAATAGTAAAACGGGGTTTTTATAGAGGGGGAGTTTGCTGCCCGTTGGAGCTGTAACGGTAGGAGTGAATAACGGGGCCAGCTGTTACGCGGTTTCTGACGCGTCTGTCACGTGTTTCCGTGTCTGCTGCGCTTCTGTTACGCGTTTGCGTGTCTGCCGTGACAGCGTGTTGACAGGTTGGATTTTTCTGCGTCTGTCGCGGCAGCTGTAACGGCAAGCTCCTAATTTGGGCTTTTTGGAAAGATGGTGGGCTGAATTCACTTCTCCTCTTCTCTTTGTCGCCTTTATTTCCTAAAAATAATAAAAATAAAAAAATAGTTCCTAAAAAAATAGTTCTAATTACCTAATATATAAAAATAAAAAATAAAAATAAAAATAGGTTAAATTAGGGATGCCAAGAGGGGCATCTCCTAAAGTAACCATTTCCTGTATTCTTGGGGCTTCAGTCCCCTGATAATGCTTTAATCTTTGTCCGTTAACTTTAAATTGGTGCCCGTCTTTTAAAGATCTGATTGTGATGGCACCATGAGGAAAAACTTGCACCACTTGGAATGGGCCGGACCACCTAGATTTCAGCTTCCCTGGGAAGAGTTTCAACCTAGAGTTGAACAACAACACAAGCTGCCCTGGGCAGAACTGTCGTGGCAGCAGATTCTTGTCATGCCACTTCTTTGTCTTGTCTTTGTAAATCCATGCGTTGTCATAGGCCATTGCTCGAATTTCTTCTATCTCATTCAAATCAAGAAGCCTTTTCTGTCCTGCTTTTTCCAAGTCCATATTCACTGCCTTGATGGCCCAGTATGCTCTGTGCTCAATCTCGACAGGTAAATGGCATGTTTTTCCATAAATCAGCCGGTAGGGTGACATTCCCAATGGAGTTTTGAACGATGTTCTGTAGGCCCATAATGCATCGTTGAGGTGTAGAGACCAGTCCTTCCGAGTTGGCTTAACCATCTTTTCAAGAATGTTCTTAACCTCTCTGTTCGATATTTCAGCCTGTCCATTAGTCTACGGGTGGTATGCTGTTGCGATCCGATGTTTGACACCATACTTCTTTAAGGCAGCAGCTATAACCCTATTGTCAAAATGCCTTCCTTCATCACTGATGATCGCCTTGGGGATGTCAAATCTGGAAAATATGTTTTTATGTAAAAACCTCTGAACCGTCTTGGCATCATTTTTCTGAGTAGCGATCGCTTCAACCCATTTGGACACATAGTCCACTGCCAGGAGGATGTATAAGTTCCCACATGAAGCTGGGAATGGTCCCATAAAATCAATCCCCCAAACGTCGAAGATTTCGACTTCAAGAATGTTTTACAGCGGCATCTCATGTCTCCTTGAGATGTTTCCAGTCCGTTGACATTTGTCACAGTTTTTGTAGAATGTATGGGCATCCTTGAACAGTGACGGCCAATAAAATCCCGACTGCAAAACCTTGGCAGCAGTTTTGTTACCACCTAAGTGTCCTCCATATTGTGAAGCATGGCAGTGATGAAGCACAGCTTCCTGTTCATCTTGTGGTATGCATCTCCTAATAACCTGATATGCACAATATTTGAAAAGAAGAGGTTCGTCCCAATAATAATGCTTAACATCATTTTGGAACCTCTTCCTAGCTTGATAGTTAAGGTCAGGAGGATTTATTCCGCTAACTAAATAATTAACGAAATCAGCATACCAGGGGAGTTCAGAAAACTTACCTGCAGCCATGGCTGTCGCGGCAGTGCTTGTGGCAGCGAACAGCTGCTCGTCAGGGAAGGTCTCCAGTATGTGTGTCTCGTCTGTTGGGAGACTCTTTCCCTTCTCTAATCTTGACAAGTGATCTGTAACTTGGTTCGCTGTCCCCTTTTTGTCCTTGATCTCAAGGTCGAACTCTTGCAGTAGCAGAATCCAACGTATCAGTCGAGGCTTTGCATCCTTTTTGGCGAACAGATACTTTAATGCAGAGTGGTCTGTGTGGACTATGACCTTCGTTCCAAGTATGTATGAACGAAACTTGTCAATTGAGAACACCACAACTAACAGTTCTTTCTCCGTTGTGGTGTAGTTTACTTGGGCATCGTTTAGTGTTTTGCTGGCATAGTATATAACATGAAAGAGCTTGTCTTTCCTCTGCCCAAGTGTTGCCCCGACAGCTTAGTCACTAGCATCACACATGATCTCAAATGGTAGTTTCTAATCTAGTGGTTGTACTATTGGGGCTGTTACCAGCTTTTCTTTCAGAACCTTGAATGCCTCAGTACATTCAGTGTTGAAGTCGAAGGGACGGTTCTGCTCTAGAAGATGGCACAAGGGTTTGGTGATCTTCGAAAAGTTTGTGATAAACCTCCGATAAAAACCAGCATGCCCTAAGAAACTCCTGATTCCCTTGACTGTGGTGGGTGGCGGCAGCTTTTCGATTACCTCGATCTTAGCTCTGTCGACTTGTATGTCGCGGCAGCTTACTTTATGGCCTAGGACTATCACGTCATCCACCATGAAGTGACATTTCTCCCAGTTCAATACCAAGTTTGCTTTCTCACATCTCTCGAGCACTTTCTGTAGGTTGCCTAGGCAGCTTTCAAAATTGTCTCCAAAGACAGAGAAATCATCCATGAATATCTCCAGGAAATCCTCCACCATATCAGAGAATATTGCCATCATACACCTCTGAAAGGTTGATGGTGCATTACAAAGTCCAAATGGCATCCTCCGAAAAGCGTAAGTACCGTATGGTCAAGTGAATGTCGTCTTCTCTTGATCCTCAAGAAAACAGTAGTAAGGCTTTCCTGCTAATCTATCAAGCATTTGATCAATAAAAGGCAGGGGAAAGTGGTCCTTTCGGGTAGCTTTGTTAAGCTTCCGTAGTCCATACAAACCCTCCAACCGGTCACAGTCCTGGTTGGGATTAACTCGTTTTCTTTGTTGGTTACCACGGTTATTCCTCCTTTCTTAGGAACGCACTGCACCGGGCTCACCCACTTGCTATCCGAGATGGCATAAATTATTCCAGCATCTAGCCATTTGATGATCTCCTTACGAACCACCTCTCGCATAGCATCGTTTTGACGTCTCTGGGCATCAATGGTCGGCTTGTGATCATCCTCTAAGAGGATTTTATGCATGCATAGTGCCGGACTGATGCCTTGGATATCAGCTATCGTCCATCCAATAGCCTTTTTGTGCTGCTGCAGCATCCCTATCAGCTGTTGTTCCTATTCCTGCATCAACTTGGAAGAGATGATTACGGGCAACGTATCATTTAATCCAAGGAAAACATATTTGAGCTTCCCTGGCAGGGGCTTAAGATCTAGAACAAGTGGCTCTACAGTTGATGGCTTTTGGACTATATGTTCATTCGAGGTATAGTTTAAGGGCTCGAATAACTTACCTGGACGATTGCCTATCCAGTTTACATCCTCTTGATCTTCAGTATCAGATATATCAGAGTTTGAGGAGCTGCTGTCGTCGTCGTTGTCGTGACAGTCTTCTAAATGGCTGCTGGGGCAGTGGCCAAATTTGATGTCATGGCAGTCTGACATGATGCAGGGTTGGTCAAGGATAACTTCAGTGATAACCTTGCATTCTTCTTTTACATCAGCATGTTTTATTGATTTGAGAACGTTCAGCTTGATTTCTTGATCATTTACTCTCATAGTGAGTTCTCCCTTTTCTACATCAATCAGTGATCTTCCTGTGGCTAAGAAGGGTCGCCCCAGGATGATTGGTGCATTCTCATATGCTTCACAATCTAAGACAATAAAGTCAGCAGGAAAAATAAATTTATCCACTCTTACCAGAATATCTTGTATCTTCCCTTCTGGATGTACGTAAGAGCGGTCTGTCAGCTGCAGTACGACTGTTGTGGGTCGTGGTTTTCCAATACCTAACTTCTGAAAAAAATATTTGGGCATTAAATTTATACTAGCACCAAGATCACAAAGTGCCTTACCCACAAACTTATCTCCGATTATGCACGGTATTATGAAGCTCCCAGGAACCTTCTTTTTCTGGGGTGGATGCTTGTGTAGAATAGTCATGCATCCCTCTGTCATTTTAACCGTCTCAAATTCCCCAAGTCTGGATTTCTTCGACATGGCATCTTTGAGAAATTTGGCATAACCAGGCATCTCTTTGATAGCATCTAATAGCGGAATATTGATATGGATCTGCTTAAAAATATCATAGATCTTCTTAAGCTGGGATTCCTGTTTAAACTTCAATAGCCGCTGTGGAAAAGGAGGTTGGGGACGGTAATCTGCAATGCGTCCTTCCCACTGCATTCGGATCTGAGGAGGCTTAGGTTCTTCATCCTTCTCCTCTGTCCCTTCTGCTGTCGTGACAGGTTCATCGGTAGCAGGCAGTTTGTCGTCTGCCGGGGCAGCGTTCTCGGCAGTCGTTTCTAGGGCTGGTTCCTTAACTGGTTCAGCTTCCTTCTCTGGCCCTGGTAATTTCTTCCCACTTCTAGTTGTGATGGCTTTACACTGCTCATGTGTGGGTTGTCTAGCGTTTTCATTATCGCTAGGGAATCCTCCATTCTACCTCGGTTTGATATGCTGGGAAACCTGACCCATCTGTGTCTCCAGTGATTTCAGAGTAGCTTCATGATTAGTCATCCGCATCTCTGTTTTATCCACGAATGACTCAGTCTTCTTGACGAAGTGATTCATGTTCTCAATGTAAGTTCCTGTTTGAGACATAAACGTAGCCAAGGTCTGCTCCAATATACTAGTTGTGGCAGCTGGTGGCTGTTGCTGCTGCTGTTGCGGTTGCTACCGAGTTAGTAATCAAGGCCCCCCCTGATTCTGAGTGTTCTGTGCTTGATGATTCAGGGCATTGTTAGGGTTGCTCCAAGAGAACATGAGATCCTTTCTCCAGTTGGGATTGTAGTTGTTGGAATTGTAGTTCTGTTTGTTGTAGTTTCCAACATACATCCCTTCCTCTAACTGTAGCGGACAATCTTCCGAACTGTGATTCCCATCGCAAGTTTCACATACCTCTTCAGTAGAGTAGACATGTTTTGAATCTTTCTTCAAGAGCTTTTCCACTGCCTTTGTGAGATATTCCACCTGTGTTTTTAGGGAATTATCGGCCTCATAGTCTTTCACAGCTAGTACTCGTTTACCCACTCTTCTTGCTGTAGGAAACTGTTCCTCGTTCTTTGCCAGGTTTTTCAATACTACCATTGCTTCATCTGGATCTTTGTCCAACAACAATCCATTCGCTGCTGAATCAATTCTCATACGAGTCTGTAAGTTGGCAGCATTATAAAACATAATTACCTGGTTCCAAACGGGGAATCCATGCATTGGGCAGTTCCTTAGCATAGTGGTAAATCTATCTCATGCCTCATGCATTGGCTCGTCGTATTCCTGTTGAAAAGTAGCAATTTCGTTACATAATCGCTCAGTTAAATGTGAAGGATTAAAACGAGACAAAAATTCACGAGTTAAATCTGCCCAAGTTCGTATTGAATCCGGCGTTAGTTTATTCCACCAAGTTTTCGCCCTGTCCCTCAATGAATGAGGAAATAACCGAAGCCTCAGTATCTCCGAATTTACTCCTGGTAGTCTAAACGAACCACAGATTTCCTGGAACGTTTTCAGATGCTCCCTAGCATCCTCTGTAGCAGCAACACTAAATTGGAAAGTGTTATTAATCATGCTGAACATGACAGGTTTTAGCTCGAAATTTTCAGCTTCTACGTCTGGCAGGGTGGTTTCTAGTTCCACAGGAGGATCGGCAGGTTGTCCGTTCCTACCATCTCCGACAGGATCTTCAGGACTCTAGGGATTCCTTTGGTTGTTCATGGCCTCTAACTGTTCTTCAAGGTATTTGTTTCTGGCTAATACGAGTCGAAGTCGATTCCTAAGATTGCACGAGCGTTCGATTTCAGGATCTATCTGGTACTCAGGTTCCTTTCCTCGTCTCGATCTGCGCATAAATAGAAAACCTTGTGAAAGCACAGGTTGAACAATCCAAGAAAGAAAACAGAAAAATAAAAAGAATGTGCAGTAAAAGGGTAGGGTAAAGATATGTTGCCAGTCCCCGGCAACGGTGCCAAAAACTTGTTGCGTGTAAAAGTGTCTATCGCAATGTAGTGCAAGTGTACACGACGCAAGTAGTAAAGTGATACGTAAGTATCGGATATCGTCTCCACAGGGACTGGGCTAATAGCTTTAACCTTAGATTGCTGCACAATAGAGAAAAGAAATAGTTTAATTGTTTGTCACGAGATAATAAAGAATATTGAAAATAAAAGAGTAAAGGAATCAGGATAGAGAGAATGGGCCGGTATTGATTTGCTCAGTAGTGTAGGTGTTGCAAAGTCTAGGAATCTATGTTCTGTCGTTGCGCCTATCGCGGTAGCACCTGTCGCGGCAGCGATCACACAACTCTGTACTTCAAGCTTGGAAAGAATCCATGCTGTGCCTTGGCCTATCCCTAGGTCCAAGTCTGTCGATGAACACGTCTTTGATGATACATCCCGGCGTGAATCGAAGGATGAACACCAAAGTTGTTGAATTCTTCCTTAGCCACTTAACATCGTCCTATCCCTAGGTCCGAGATAGTTCAACCATAAACTGGAGAACCCTTACTTATTCCTTTCGTATACTTAACTCTCCCGATAATAAGTAAATGTGTAATCTCACAATGCTCTCCCGATACTCTTGCAAGACGTTGAAAACCAGAATAAGCAAACTTGAAGTCTATTTTATTAAACAAAGAAAATCCTAAAACAATGCAATCCATGCAACTACTTTACAGAATCAACCCTTAGCCCTAGGGGAAGTTTAGAACATGATGAGAAGGGGAAAATGACTAGGGTTTAGGGGAAGACGGCTAGAGAATGAGATATCCTCCCCTAGGTCGAATTACATGCCTTTATATAGGCTTTGGGTTCAAGTTTTCTAATATGGCAAGAATACAAGTTTAAATTAAAGTACAACTCTATTAAAGACTAAATCTCCAGAGCATATGTCTTCAATTCGTCATTCCTTCTTTCTTGGAGTTTCTTCCTTGAACTTTGGGCTTGGCCTTCATTATGATCTAGGGTTGGAAAAATATACGAGTGCTCCACGACAGACCGGCTTAATTTTCTCTTTCTGTCGAGACCCACTTCACTTCTTCCTTTCACCATTGCTGTCGTCCTTGGCTGCCACGGCAGCGGCCATGGCAGCATCGTCCTTCTCGTCTGCAGTCCATTTCCAGTTCTGCTTCTTCACTGCCCAGCGTCTACTTCTCCACTGCCCTCCATCTGTTACAGCAGCTACCTGCAAAAGCAACCAATTTCAGTAGAAACTGTGCCATTTGATATAATTGTGATGTATAAATGAAATCTATCCTAAATGCAATGAATTATGCTTGAATGCAGCAGAAATATGGGTCAAATAGGGGGTAAAATATAGAACTTTTACACACTCGACACTCGGCAGTGAGTAAGTCTGCACAAGTACCAAACGTGCATTAAAACAATACATTTTCATTAAATAAATCAAATATCAAGATCAAAGATAAAGGCAATGTAAATAATGCATATAAGGTTATAATGCCACTCGAATGGGTGTAGGTTAAGCCATAATTGCCATGTAAAAGGGGTAAAAATATAGGACTTTTGGGCACTTATCACACCCCCAAACTCGAACTATTGCTTGTCCTCAAGCAATGCAAACCATCAATTGGCAAACCTTAATCTTCATGAAAATCCTCCTTGTTCTTACTTTTCCTTCTTCTCTCCAAACCATAACAAATAATGCTCAGCCTTTAAGTCTTTCGAAGCCTTAAGAATTCCCTGGAATCAAACTATAAGATTTGTGAGTGTGTGCATGCATTGTGAACAAGATGATTATCCGGGTTCTAAGTAAAAACTTAATCATTAAACTACTTAACTTGAGTATTTTCTTTTCTTTTCTTTTTCTCTTTTTTATAAGCATTCTAACCTACTAGAGCCAGTTTCGGGCACCTTTAGTGATTAGCCTAGAGCCGGTTTCGGGCACCTCTAGGGCTTCCTTAAGCTAGAGCCAATGTTAGGCACCTCTAACTTTTTACCCAAAATTTTCTTTCTAAGCAAGTCTATACCCTAAGTGTACTAGAACTCCTTAAATCATACAAGTCACAAAGGTGTTTTAAAGTTCTAATCTCATAGTATGATCCTAAGTTGTCTTCCTTAAGCATCCTAAAATTAAAGGCTCTAAACAGTTCTAAACTATGGTAAGAAGAGAGATATCTATTGCCAAGATAGAAAATTAAATTAAAATAAGGCAATTGATAAAGAGCATTGCCGAGGCATAAGCTTCATTCGGCTAAGGCAATTGTGCAGTAAAAGTTTTTGGACAAGTAAGAAACAGAACTACATAGCAATTATATTAGAATGTCGCGGCAGTATAATGCCACTCGGCAGTATAACCTACACCCCCAAACTCAAGCCATGCATTGCCCTCAATGCATTAGCAACAATGACAAAATATAGAAAAATTAGCACAATTATTAAGGGCAAAAATAAGAGCAAATGAGAGAAAAGAAAGTTTAGATTGACTCGGATGAGTCATCACTGTCTAGGATCAATTTCCTCCGTTTACAAGCGACATGCTTGACACGTTTGGTTGCCCGGGGTGGTTGGGTGCGTGTGGGTGGTGTTGGCTTGGCTGGCGCAGTTATCTCTTCCCCTTCCTTCGTTCTAGTTTTCCATCCTAAAAGAAAATAATAGACTAAATCTTTATTCCTAAGAAAAATTAAAGATGTGGAAAATAAAAACTTAAGAGAAAAGTGCAAAATAATAAATAATAAAAATAAAAATATAAGGTAGTGTGAAAAGGTCAAGGAACTAGAGGAGTGCATGTGGATGCATCTCCTAAAGTGGTTCCTCCCTTATGCCTCATGGCATGTAGTCCCATGTTTGGTTCCAGCTTGTGTTTAGGTTCTCTTGTCAGATTGCTGAGGCAGTTGCCCATGTTGCTGCCGCAATAGTGTTTAGCCTCTCTGCCGAGACAGTGTTTCTCAGCCTGGATTGCTTGACACTTCTCAGGTTCATCAGCATGTTTCCTAATGTTGAGTACATTGAGTTTAACATGCTGATTGTTTGTTCTTATTGTCAGCTCTCCTTTTTCGACATCAATTATAGTTCTCCTAGTGGCGAGGAATGACCTTCCAAGGATGATTGGAGCTTTTTCATCTGCATCACAATCTAATTTGAGAAAATCGATAGGGAAAATAAATTTATTAACTTTTACCAATATATCCTCAATTTTCCCTTCGGGTTGCACATGGGACCCATCGGTAAGTTGCAACATTATGGTGGTCGGTCTAGCCGTTCCAATCCCCAATTTTTGGAAGACGGGCTTAGGCATTATATTTAAGCTTGCTCCTAGGTCACATAGTGCTCTCCCCTCATAGGTATCTCTGGTTGTACATGGGATGAGAAAGCTTCTAGGACCCATAAGCTTGGGTGGTGTTCGATTGTGAAGCATGGCCATGCATTCCTCTGTCACACCGACCGTTTCAAATTCCCCAATCCTTTTCCGCTTTGAGATCATGTCCTTGAGGAATTTGGCATAGCTCGGGATCTCCTTAATTGCTTCCACAAAAGGGATATTAATATGTACATGCTTTAAGATATCTAGGAATTTCTTAAATTGGTACTCTTGCTTTTGTTGCTTCAGCCTTTGTGGGAATGGGGGAGTTGGTCGGGTGTCCTTTATGCTTCATGTGCACATGCTTTTGGACGCATCGACGTTGGGCTTTGCAGTTGGTACTGCCACAGGATCTACTGGGGCAGTGTCTTCACTGGTAGCTGCTGCGGCATTATCGTTGGGCAGTGTTGTGGCAGTTGGTTCCTTTAGCTTTTATTGATCTGGTTGCTTTATTTGAGGCCCCTTGAGTTGGATACCACTTCTAGTGGTTATGGATTTGCATTGCTAATATGATGTTCCTCTAGCATCCTGTAAAGTGTTAATAAGTTCTATATTTCATGCACATTCTATCTCATATTATTGTTATTTTTAAGTAAATTTTAGGCATAATTAGGATCATGCATTGCATTTTACAATATTCTTTCCTTGGTCATGCTTTTTATTTATTATTTTTTATTTGGTAAGGAAAAGCTATTGTTTTAGTTTAGTTTTAGTTTCAGGTACTAGAGGCTGATAGAAAGAGAGAAGAGACGAGGACATGATGCTGAGGCAACAAACCAAGGAGCTGTACTGATGTAGTTTCAGACAGAGACAACAACTGCTGAGTAGCTGTCGCCGCCTTACCTGCCGCCCAAGGCAGCAAACTCAGGAATTGGAGAACTGGGTGCGATCTGTAAAGAAGAAAATCATGATTTTAACGATGTTATCCACTCAATTTTTCAATGACTGTAGCAGCAGGCAGAGCTACCAAAAGAGGAATTCGAGATTACTTGCGGAGCAAGGCAACATGAACAAGTCCACATTCAACTCAAAGAAGTCAGAATTTAAGGTTGCATTTAATGCAAAAGCTACTTTGAAGACTTCTACTTCAAGAAGGACTAGACCTAGCTAATGCCTATATATACCCATTGTACTTTTACTTCAAAACAACTTAGGTTTTCCCTTAGGCATAGTTTAGGTTTTCTTGTCGCCATTATGTTCTAAAATTCTCTTTGGGTTTGGGTTATGTTGTAATTAGTGTGAGAACGATTGTTTAGGTTTCTAAGTTTGTTTTTGTAATAAAGCTTCAAGGTTTGCTTATTCCATGTTCTTCATAGTTTTCAATTAAGGTGAAAGATTAGTTGATTACTATCCATTTGTTCGGTATCGAGAGAGTCAAACTCACGAAAGGAGTAAGTACGGTCTTCACCTTAATCAAGTGTTGATCAATCCAGCCTAGACATAGGTTAGGGTTTAAAGCGGCTAAAAGAGAACGAACCAAACATTTTTGTCTTTGCATGATTCACGATGCGACTGGTATTGTCTGCAGTGGGCATCAACATCATTTTGACTTAGACATAAACGATATCACTTTTGAAGCCTTCTGCCGAACCTTGTAGTTCTGCCGAGTTCGTCGCCGAGACACACTTCCATTCCACTGTTGGGGCAACGAGAGCGTCACAGCAGTCTACCTGCCATCCCCCGCCGAGGCAGTGAAGTCTGGCAGTGCAAAGCAACTTATCCTATTCAACGCAGTTTCACACTAAACAGCAGCATAACCCGACCCATACCATCAATCTGATCTTTTCCCTTTTATTTACTTGTGTTTTATTTTATTTTCCTCTTAAACAATTCAACTTATTTGTGCATTTAATTTTCCTTTGTGCAGGAATTACGATTCGAGTCAAGCTGTTCAATCCCTGTGGGAGATGATATCTTTTATACTATTACTTGACAGGAATGTGCACTTGCGCTCATATTTAGAAAACGCAAAAACGCTCTACAAGTTTTTGTCGTCGTTGCCGGGGATTGGTAACAGCGAAATTCGTTTTTCATTTCTGCACTCTTATTTTATTTGCATTTAATTTTTAGTGCTTCTTATTTTTATTTTTATTTTTATTTGAAAAAGAAAAGAAAAAGATTTTTACAGTTTCCTTTGCTAGTGCATGACAGGGCAAACCCAAAAGGTGAAATCGTTTATTGTGACGATATCGTACGAAGAGCAAGAGAACTCAAAAAGGAAATCAGTACAACCCTAGGGAAAGCGAAAGAAGAGAGAAAATGAGAGGAAATCATGGAAGAAATAAACGACAACCCTGCCAACAATGCTCAGAAAGGCAGCGGTGGGCAGCAAGACCCGCCGCCCAGAGAACAACAGCAAGTTCCACCTAGGCAGCCGCCCCCTGTTCCGCCAGGCAGCCACAGTACGTTCGAACCACCAAGGATTATTTGGAACATGACTTCAGAGGGTTCAATCCTACAGTGACAGAATCTGAAATTGAGACGGATCACTTTGAGCTAAAGCCCGTGATGTTTAACATGATCAGCACGTTGGGGCAATTTGGAGGGACTGTCACAGAAGATGCTTGGCAGCACTTAAGAGGATTCCTGGACATATGCAGAGCTTTCAAAATACATGGAGTCCACCAAGATGTGCTAAGGCTGAGGTTATTCCTCTATTCACTAAGGGATATGGCAAAACAGTGGTTGAACAACCAGCCAGCAGGATCATTCAACACATGGACAAAGCTGTGTGAGGATTTCTTGGATCGTTTCAGCCTATCTAATGTCACAGACAGATTGAGAAACGAGATCACAGCTTTCCGACAAGGGGATGATGAGCCAATGTATGAAGCATGGGAGCGGTACCAAAAGATGCTAAATAATTGCCCGCTTCATGGTTTTCCAGCTTGGACACATGTGTCAATGTTTTACAACAGGGTAAACTACCTAACTCGAATGATGATTGATGCCTCAGCCAACGGAATCATCCTCGACAGACCACCAGAAGAGGCACTGCAGATCCTGAACCAAGTCGCCAAAAATGACTATAAGTACCCAACAGCCTGCCGAGGCGGCATTAGGCGGCCAGTAGTTGTGAACGAAGTGGAAGCCTCAGAATATGTCAATGCCCGCCTCGACAAGTTGACAGAGCTGGTTATGAACATGGTAAAGCCCACTGGGAAAGTCTATGAGGACAAAGCTGTAGAGCCATTATGCGATGAGTGTGGGGGAAACCACGACTCTTCTGAATGCACTACATCTTCCAATTTTATCGGAAGATACGAGAGGAACAGCAGGCCCAACACGAATACGTATAACCCTTTTTGGAAGAATCATCCAAACTTCTCCTGGAGCAATCCAAAAACTGTTGCCAATCCACAACAGCAATAGGGAGGCTACCAGCAAAACCAGTCCAGACAGCAACCTCAGCAACCACAAAAAATAATTCACTAAAAGCAACTCTTCAAACTTTTATGACTAATACTAGTGAGTTTATTGTTCGTACAAATAAGTTTGTTGATAAAATTGGTTCATTCATGGACAAGACAAAGATGAGGATGAACAACCAGAAGGCTGCGATAAAGAACATGGAGACCCGGCTTGGGCAGTTCACTGCGATCTTCAGCAGCAAGAAAATGAGTGCACCATCTAGCAGTACAGAGGCAGCAGCTAAACCCACATATGAGCAGTGCAAAGCCATATCAACCAGAAGTGGGAAATAGTTGAATGAGCCTAAAATGGAAAAACCAGCAGAGAAATAGCTAGCACATAAAGAACTACCTGCCACGGCAGCATCCACACCAGCCGCCCCAACAGATGAGCCTAACAGCAGCCCTGAGGCAGATGATCCTCCACAGATAAAGTTCCCATGCAAAGAACTTATAGAGGACATCCGCTTGCCAACACCATTCCACTAGAGGCTTAAGCAACAGAAGTAAGAGCACCAGTTCAGAAAATTCTTGGATATTTTGAAACAAGTGCACATAAATATCCTTCTCATAGAAGCCATTCAAAACATGCCCAACTATGCAAAACACTTAAGGGATATGATTTCTAAGAGGAGAAGAATTGGGGAGTTCGAAACAGTCGTTATGACAGAGGAGTGCAAGACTATGCTGCACATCAAGCTGCCGCCCAAGCAAATAGATCCGGGAAATTTTGTTATACCATGCAGAATAGGCAGCAAGCACGAAACAAAAGCCCTGTGCGACTTAAGAGCCAGCATAAACTTGATGCCTAAGGCAGTCTTCGACAAACTAGGAATTGGGCAAGCCAAACCTACCTCTATTATGCTGAAACTTGTCGATCATTCATTTGTACAACCAGAGGGCAAGATTGAAGACATCCTAATACGAGTGGGCAGCCTTAATTTTCCAATATATTTCATCATTTTAGACTGTGAGGCCAATGAAAACGCCCCAATCATCCTTGGGCGACCATTCTTGGCCACGAGCAGAACGCTAATAGACATAGAACATAGGGAGCTGATCATGAGGGTAGACAATCAGAGCATCAAGTTAAATGTGTTACAACCCTCAGAAAAGGAAAAGAAAGGACGCCTAGATGCTCAGGCCGCCAAAATCAGCATAGAGACAGGCCAAGACAACAGCTGTCACGGCAGACTCAAGGGCAGGCTGAAGGACCCAGTAGCACACCACCTTAAAGAACAGGAAGACCCCCCAGGAGGGAAAGACAAGAAACACCACCTCATGAAGTGGTTATGTTTGGGAGATGCACCCAAATGCACTCCCAACATAACTTAATTATTTTTATTTTTATGCTTTAGAAATAGAATTTAATTTTCTACAATTTAATCTTTTAGATTTTATATTAGTTGAATTTATTTTCCACATTTTCAATTTTTCAAAATTTATTTTAATATTTAATTACCTTTATTTTTATTTTAGGCTTTAGGAATAAAAGAGCTGGATCAAGAAGAAGGCTCAACAAGGAGCCCGCCCACCATCCCGCCAAGACAGCCAAGGGCGGCCCAGTGCAGACAGCGCATAACGGCTAGTTGCCCACTAACGGCTAGCTGCCAACGTCTACAGAAATAACAGGCAGAAATCCCGTAACGTGCGCGAGACAACTTGCCCGTTGGACATTTAATGTCGCCCCGACACCTCTCGGCAACCTCTATTTAAACCTCACTCATCTCATTCATTCATTTTACTTTCACCTCCTTGATATACTCTTCTTGAATCCATAGCTCTCTTTTCTCACAATATTTCCTTTAAGTTTCAGTTATATCTAAATCATCTCACACATGGCATCAACATCAGCACCCAAACCCACCTTCCAATGCTTCTGCTACAAGGCAGATGAGAAGAGATACAAAACGCAGTTTGCAAAACAAGCAATTTGGGAGGAGCAAGGGTTCCACTACACGAAGCAAATAGGGGACCTAGGCTTAGAGCCTGCCTTATTCGAAACCATTCACATCAAGGGATGGAAAATATTCGCACGACAGCCGGAGATGGCCAACATCACTTTGGTCAGAGAATTCTATGCCCATCACCCATGCCCAGAGCTGTCATTTGTCTATGTCCGAGGGGGTCTGTCAAGCTGAACGCTATCGTGATCAACAGCTTCTACGGCCTAGAGATAGACGACAACCCTCACGAGGAATGGAGGCAGTCATTGACGGCTGCTGACTACAACAGACTCAAGGCCCAGCTGTGCAAGCCCAACACGTCGTGGTTGGCAGGAAAGCATGGCGGCTCTGTCCAATGCCGCCACCTGCTACCTGAGCCTATGTTGTGGATTACCTTTATTAAACGACGTCTACTGCCCACCTCCCACAACTCCACTATTGACCGGCAGCGCCTTGCACTCATCCACATCATCATGGTGAACCGGCCCATCAACGTTGTGGAGATCATATGTAAGGAGATCCAAAACTGCTTTCGCAAGACAAAGAGCAGGTTGTACTTCCCGTCTCTCATCACAGGCCTTTGTGCCAACTTTAACGTCCTAACCGACCTAGAAGATGAGATGACAACTGCCAAGGAGGGGTGGACCAAGAAAGTTTGCCCGCAGATGATGCATGCCTAGGAGACAGAGCCCATCACCCCCAGCCATCCCTCTGCCGCCCAGCCAGCCACTCCAGCCGCCCTCGGCAGTACTGAAGCTACCCCGACCAATAAAATCCTCACTCTGCTACGCACCCTCATTGACAGCAACAAACGGATCGAGCAGCGGCAGATAACCTTCATGAAGTACGTGGGCGAGGTACGAGATGCCTTTGTGGCATATCTCCTTCAGAAATTTCCAGACAACGACCCCACCCTACCAACCTTCCATGTCGACCTCGCCACAGCAAATGCACCCAAAGAAGGCACACCATCAGAAGCAGCTGCCCGCCACGCCGCCTTCTGCCGTCTTTGACGCACTACCCATCATATTCCGCCACCTCTAGTTCTAACACGGTGGTAGACTCTCCAGAGAGGCATCAGCAACATATTTCTCCCATCTGCACAACGGCAACAGTGGCCAACACCTCCTCATCCGATGAGGTTGAGCAACAGCTGATAGCAACAGCAGTAGTACCATCAATGGCGATAGACCTTCCGGCAACACCAACAACGGAAGGAACAAGAAAAAGGAAGCGGCAGATCATAGCCGCCAAGCCAATGGATGAGGAAACAGAATCTAAGGAGAGCGAAGCCCCTCTAGAAGAACCCCGTGAAGAACCTCATGAAGAGCCTCACCCAACTCCTAAGAGAGTCCAGCCGTCACAGACAGCAAAGGTCTCACCAGCCAAGTCTGCCACCTGGGCATCTGTCGGCTGCCGCCTTGTCATCCAATCCTCCTCTTCCTCTTTTTCCGCTAAGACCCAAGCCTCCTCTCAATCCTCAACTAATTTTTAGAGTTTTTTCTCTCTCTTTATTTTATTTTTTCTATTTTTATCTTAATTGTAATTTCTGTTTGTATTTTGTATTTTATTTTGTGCATTGAGGACAATGCTCGTCTCGAGTTTAGGGGGTTAGCACTCATTATTTTTTTAGGCATAATTAGTGCATATTAGGTTGCATTTTGTACTTGCCTTAGAAAATTAATTGAAAAGAATTTTTTTTAAAAGAACTTGTGCCTATGATAGGATAACCGACTTAAATTTTTGCACCAAGTTAAAATGAACTTAATTTTGGGGGAAAAGCATGAAGTAAACTTAGGATTTTCTATAATTGCCAAAAATTTAAAGCACTATTGTTACTTATTTAATTTGTTTGAGTTTTTGATAAACATATCCTGTTGAATTATTTGTAAAATTCTAACATGGTTGCAGCAAGCTGCCGCGGCAAGCAACAAACAGAAAAAACAAAAGCACTGCCAAGGCAGGCAAAAGAAAAATTTTATGCTATCTATCCCTAAAGGTGCCTGAAACAGGCTCTAGGAAGAATCATGTGCAAAGACACTCTGATGCGATCAAAGTCCATGATCTGAAAATCTTGAAGTGACGAACAAATTAGCATGAGTGAATGAAAGTCTTCACGGGATGACTCTACTCCATGGGTTCAGGGTTTTGTAGTTTGCTTTTATCTTAATTTCATACCTAGAAGAGTAGTTGTGATAAGCTAAATCCCTTATTGCCATGATTATTTAATTGTGCTTAATTATTTTGTCTCGACAGCAACCTTGCATATCATGACAACATCTCTGTTTACTTAGAATATTCATCAGATTCAGCCTGTACACAGTTCTGCACACACTTCACTGGCATATTGTAGTTTAATTCCAAGGTAATTCATGTTATTCCCCTCTCACTAATCTAATGATAGGTGCCACTGCCTTGAGGTGTTAAATCAAGTTTAAAACAGAATTTTTATTTCCGATTAGTTTAAAAGGGCAAGTATATTTAGGTTGCATTGCTTGAGGACAAGCAATAGTTTGAGTTTGGGGTGTGTAAAGTGTCAATAAGTTCTATATTTCATGCACATTCCATCTCATATTATTGCATTTTTAAGTACATTTTAGGCATAATTAGGATCATGCATTGCATTTTACAGTATCCTTTACTTGGCCATGGTTATTATTTATTATCTGTTATTTGGTAAGGAAAAGGTATTGCTTTAGTTTAGTTTTAGTTTCAGGTACTAGAGGCTGATAGAAGGAGAGAGAAGTCGAGGACATGATGCTGAGGCAACAAACCAAGGAGTTGTACTGATTCAGTACTAAACAGAGACAACAGTTGTTGAGTAGCTGTCGTCGCCCTACCTTTCGCCCAAGACAACAAACTTAGGAATTGGAGAACTGGAGTGCGATCTGTAGAGAAGAAAATCCTGATTTTAATGATGTTATCCACTCAATTTTCCGATGGCTGTAGCAGCAGGCAGAGCCTCCGAAAGAGGAATTCGAGATTACTTGCAGAGCAAGGCAACATGAAGAAGTCCACATTCAACTCAAAGAAGTCATAATTTAAGGTTGCATTTAATGCAAAAGATACTTTGAAGACTTCTACTTCAAGAAGGACTAGACCTAGCTAATGCCTATATATACCCATTGTACTTTTACTTCAAAACAACTTAGGTTTTCCTTTAGGCATAGTTTAGGTTTTCTTGCCGCCATTATGTTCTAAAATTCTCTTTGGGTTTGGGTTATGTTGTAATTAGTGTGAGAATGGTTGTTTAGGTTTTTAAGTTTGTTTTTGTAGTAAAGCTTCAAGGTTTGCTTATTCCATGTTCTTCATAGTTTTCAATTAAGGCGAAAGAGTAGTTGATTAGTATTAATTTGTTCGGTATCGAGAGAGTCAAACTCACGAAAGGAGTAAGTACAGTCTTCACTTTAATCAAGTGTTGATCAATCCAGCCTAGACAAAGGTTAGGGTTTAAAGTGGCTAAAAGAGAACGAACCAAACATCGTTGTCTTTGCACGATTTACGCTGCGACTGGTATTTTTTGCAGTGGGCATCAATAGCATTCTGACTTAGACATAAGCGGGATCACTTTTGAAGCCTTCTGACGAACCTTGTAGTTTTGTCGAGTTCGCCACCGAGACAAACTTCCATTCCACTGTTGGGGCAGCGAGAGCATCACAGCAGCCTACCTGTCATCCCCCGCCGAGGCAGCGAAGTCTGGCAGCACAAAGAAATTTATCATATTCGACGTAGTTTCACACTAAACAGCAGCATAACCCAGCCCATGCCATCAATCTGATCTTTTCCCTTTTATTTACTTGTGATTTATTTTATTTTCCTTTTAAACAATTCAACTTATTTGTGTATTTAATTTTCCTTTGTGCAGGATTTACGATTCGAGTCAAGCTGTCCAATCCTTGTGGGAGACGATATCTTTTATACTATTACTTAATAGGAGTGTGCACTTGCGCTCATATTTAGAGAACAGTGAAACGCTCTACACAGCCTCAATGTCACTAGGCAAACCTTTTGTTGGCCTTGTGTTCAAAATCTGTGCAATCTGCCCCACTTGTGTCTCTAGGGATTTTAGGATTGCCTCATTGTTTTGCAGCTGCATCTCAGTCATGTCCATAAAAGCGTCGGGCTTTTTTATGAATTTATCAGTATTAGCCATGTATGCACTAGTTTGAGACATAAAAGCATGAAGAGTGTTTTCTAAAGAACTAGGCTGCATTGGCTGTTGCGGCGGCATGGGTTGCTGCTACAGCATGTTCTGCCGAGGCATGTTTTTTTGGAATCCCGCTGTTGGAGCCTTCTGATTTTGCGGATTAAGTGTATTATTGGGGTTGTTCCAGGATAAGTTGGGGTGTTTTTTCCAGGCCGGGTTGTAATTGTTGGATGTCATGTTGTTATTGCGATTGTAGTTTCCAACATAGAAGGCCGACTCTGGGTTCTGAGGGCATTCAGAAGAAACATGGTTACCTCCACAGTTTTCACAAAATAAATCCATTACCTTGACCTCCTGGTGATTGTTTTGCGATTGCATGTTCATGACCAACTTTGTCAAGGTTGCAATTTGAGATGAAATTGAGTCCAAGGACCCTATTTCGTTTACTGTGGGTTGGCATCAGATTCCTCATCGTCTGGCCGTTGGGAACTGATAGTCGTTCTTGGCCGTCCTATTCAGAACATCCATTTCTTCTTCTGGTTCTTTGTCTAAGAGTATGTCGTTTGTCGAGGCATCGAGCATCATCCTAGCTACCGTGTTGATAGCATTATAGAACATGGTTACCTGCGTGGGAATCAATGCAAGAGGCATTTTTGTAACAGTTCTATGTATCCCTCCCAAGCCTTGTGCATGGATTCGTCGTCATCCTGTCAAAAAGAAGTGATTTTGTTACGCAATTTATCAGTTCAATTTGTAGGATTAAAACGTGCTAAGAAATCACGACATAAATCACTCCAGGATCCAATTGATCCTGCTGGAATACTGTTTAGCCAAGTTTTTGCCCTATCCCTCAGTGAATATGGGAACAATTTTAATCTTAAAATATCTTTATGTATTCCCTATAATTTAAACGAATTACAAATCTGCAAGAAGGATTTGAGGTGTTGTCTGGCATCTTCAGTTATTGAGTCGACAAATTGCCCCATAATATAGATCATGTTGAACATTACAGGTTTCAGCTCAAAGTGGGCGGCCTCTATTTCTGGTGTAACAACTCCAGGATTTAGTCTGTTTAGATCCTCTTCAAGGTAGTTTCGGACAGTTAGGTTTCGTACTGGCGCGAATTTAATTCGCGGATTTTCTCCATCTCTTACAGGGATATTCTGCTGCCCATCGGCAACTGGCTGCCCATCGGCAACTGGCTGCCCATCGGCAGGTTGCTGCCCATTGGCATTCTGATTGTTGTTGGCATTATTGCCGCCAACTTTGTGTGCCATCTTTGGTCGCAGTTGTTGCCTTATTTGTCGCTTGAGTCTCTAACAACTTCAATCGATTTCTTGATCAAGGTCGTGGAGTGGATACTTCGGGTTCGCCCTGGTCATACACCAATGAAAAACTAAAGTTTATTAGTGCCTCTCAAAGTAGATAAAAAGTGTAAGAAAATAGAATTGAAAGTTGCTATTGCCAATCCCCGGCAACGGCGCCAAAAACTTGATACTCGCGTAAAAGTGCCCCGTAATAATGCAAGTGTACACGTCTCAAGTAATATAATGATAAGTATATCGAGTATTGTCTCCACAAGGATTGGGCTAGCCTTTTGATCCTACTTCCTCGCACTGTAAAACAAATAAAAGAAAAGAGCACATGTAAATTGGGTTGTTTTGAATAAACTAAAGAACTAATTCTAAAATAAGCCAGAAATAAAATAAAGAGAAAATCAAGTTGAGAGAATGGGCCGGATCAGATTGTGTCATAGTGTGAAAGCTCAATTGACTTGTCTTAGTTTAAATGCAACGAACATAGAGATGCCTCGGCAGTGACCTAAGTCCTTACCTCGGCCGCAATGTGCTAAGGCCCTGCCGCGACAATCCCTTGTTGAATGGCAGCTGCTGTCAAGGTTCGACAAAGCGTCCTTAGATGGCTCCTCCTTATCTCTAAGCTCGGAACACCGTTGATGAATGAACTTTGACCATACCTCCTGGCGTAAACCAAAGATAAACACCAACCAATCACACGTTTCTTTTATCCGTTGAAACTCTAACTTATCCCTAAGCCGAGTTAGTTACCACCATGTTGGATGACAACCATGCTTATTCGTTTCGTGAGTCTAACTCTCCCGATATTAGACAAATGGATAATCTCACAAACTCTCTCCCGATAAGTATGCAAGAATAAATTCAATGTCAAGAATAAGCAAACCTTGAACTAAATTGCATTAAAACTAAAACAAAGTACAATTTTCTTTACACAACTACTAAACAACTAATCCTAACCCTAAGGAAAATTAGAAAATAATGAATGGAAAGAAAACTCAAAGTAATCCTAAGCTCTCTCGTTCTTCTCCTCTCCTCTCTATGACTTCTTTTCTAGTTGGTGGCAAGCCTTCTTTATATAGGGGATGGTGGAGGGCAATGTCCTTCTTGGATAGGAAGTTAAGTTGGACTTGGACATGTCTTCATTAAAGAGGCGAATCTCTTTAATTTTAATGCATTTATCCACTTTTGCCAAAATTTCATCTTTAACCTTCCTTCCATCTTTTCGTCCTCCTCTCGAGCTCTCCTTGCCGCGCAAAGTGTGTAGAAAAATCAGACATTTTCTGCTCTTCAAATCGGCTACCACTTTGCTCAGTTTGCCCTCCAGCAGGTTGATCTGTGTGCTGCCTCGGCAGGGAATATATGCTGCCTTGGCAGAGGTCTATCACTGAATCTTCTCTGTAAGTCTTCATCTTCATAATCCAGCTCCCCTCAGTAGAAGCTGTCATCTTTTGCTCAACTCGATCAGGGTCCTTTCAGTAGCTCATTCTGCACCATACTCTTGTTCTTTCATTGCCCACACGACATCAACTGCCCTCGGCAATGAGTAAGTCTGCACAAGTTCCAAACGTGCATTAAAGCAATACCTTTTCATTAAATAGATCAAATATAAAGTAGTGTAAATAATGCATATAAGGCCATAATGCCACTCGAATGGGTGTAGGTTAAGCCATAATTGCCATTTAAAAGGGGTAAAAATATAGGACTTTTTAACACTTATCAGTACGCGTAGACAAAAAGGGACATTTTTGTCTCCTTTTGTCCATGTCTTAAATTCTTATTTGTTTATTTTCATAAATGACATGTTTGATTGAATTTTTTGTATTTATTTATTTATTTGAAATTCAATTTATTTCTCTTGAATTGTTGGACTAACAATTTTATTGATGCTTGATTAAGGGGAACCATTTTTAAAAATTCTTTTATGTAATTCTTTTCTCATTCTCCATTGTTATTTTACACCAATAATTGATATTTTTCAATTAATTGGTACTAAATTTCCAAAGATTGATATCAATATTTCAACAATTGGTGTTTTGAACTTAAATGTGATTTCAAACTTAGTTTTGAAATTATTTTTTATATAACAAAAAGGGCAGATAGGTTTGAAAATTTCAATTTCAAAAGGAAAAAAAATGAGCTTTAAATATTTTCTAAAAATATTCTCTTTTACTAAAATTATTTTTCTAAGGGGAAGAAATTTCAAAAACAATTTTCAAGTGGTTTTGTTATATCAAAAGGGGAGATTATTGAGATATTTGATTTTTGATATAACTTAAATGAAAAATATTTTTGGACTTAGACAAATTTGCAAAAATATTTCAAAAATCCATAAACTTAAAAATTATGTTTGAAATGTTTTTAAAGTGTTTTTGACATGTTTAAAATGATTTTAAATAGTCAAAGTGTCAAAAACAGTCCATGAGTACCCGTATAGTATGACTCGTACCGATACCCAAAAGAGCCCGTACCGGTACAGCTATGTTGTGTACCGATACTCCCCTTTGTCCCCAACAGTTTAATTTTTCAGTAGCCAAAACCCGTACCGGTACAGGCTTGGCCGTATCGATATGCGAGAAGGTGTACCGAAACACTTACTTAGTGTACCGATACCCAGTGTTAAATTTGCCCAACGGCTCTTTCTTCTTTCAGGCAAGTATCGATACACTTGCACGCGTAATGATACGCCCTACTTTAGAAGTGCATTTAATGCTAGAAATAAAGTCCCCAGTGGCTAGTAACGACCACAAACTCCTTAGAGGATTTAAAAGACCTCTTCAAGCAGCCATGGAACAACAAGAAACAACTTGCTAACATTCGTGTATTAAGAAATCAAGTTTTGTGCTTAAATTGTCAAATTTCTTGTAGAAAACACTAGTGAGCCAAAATTTCACATTTGCTCAAGTATTTAAGATTTTGGGTGTGAGCTTAAATTTCAAACACATTTTCTTTGTAAGAGTTTTCATTGTTTACTTATTTTTTTTTCTCTTGTAAGAGAGTGTATTCAAGACTTTGGGGTATAAGTCTTGGTTGTGAGGGTTATCTCTTTGATCTTGGAAAAAAAAAACAAATTAGTGGATTTATGGAAAATCCTTAGTGTGGATAGCTAAGGTAGTGGAGGTAGACTTGGTTTAGAAGTCAAACCACTGTAAATTATTGTGTCGATATTTTTATTACTTAGCTTTTTATCCATGAAAGCAAAAATTCAATTCACCCCTTTTAGCATATTCGGTTGATCGTTCAAGCTCAACATATGACCAATGTTTTTCTTAAGAATTTTTTGTTTAGAGAATTAAGATGTATTTGAATTTTATTAAAGGCTAAAATAGAATAGATATTATTATGGGACAATACTTGTTGATGATAAAAGTGGGAGGGTGGTGGTTGTCGACGTTCATACGATTCACACTTTCTGATTTGGACAGAGAGTCGAGGTCAATGGTGAACAATGACATAAAAATAGAGAAGAATGTGAGGTTGATGATAAAAGTGGGAGGATGGTGGTTGTCGACGTTCATACGATTTACTATTTTTGATTTGGACAGAGAGTCTTGGTCAATGATGAAAATGACATAAAAAAATAAAGAAGAATGTAAGGTTGGAAAAGATGAGTCACGTAAGTGGGAGTTTCAGCTAGGGGTGGGCAAGACCGGGTACCCGGCCAATTTGTCCAGAATTGGTCCCGATCCCAGTAACCACCAGTTCCTAAAAATTAGAACCAGTCTTGGTCCCGATTAGACCGGGTCCAAGATTTTAAGAACCGGTCCCGGTATTAGTGGGAACCGATACCAATACCGGGTACCCGATCAATTAGTTTATTATTAATAAAATTTGAGCAGTAGTGGAAAAAAATTCAACTATCAATAATAATATTAAATAACAAAGTCAAAATATTGTAGGCTTGAAGGTTGAAGTCTTAAAACGAGTCATACTCATAATATTCATATATAAAGGGAGAGAATAAATTAAAGAACTCTATCTATTGCAAGCAAGACCACTAGAAAGTTCGATAAAGAGAAATAAAGGAGTGCATTCAATTGTTTCCAACCTCTTTAACGTCATTCGGTACCCAATCAGTACCAGGTACTCGTTACTGGTCTCGGTCACATTGGGTGCCCACCGGGTACCGGGTCTAAAAAATCAAGATCCAGTCCCGGTTCCGGTCGCAACCGGGACCTAAATTTTAGATCCAATCCTGGTCCCATCGGAACCAATTTCAGGTAAAAATCCACCAAATTTGACCGGGTCTGGGACCGGGTAATCGAGTTTTTTGCCCACCCCTAGTTTCAGCCTCCTCTTTTTCTCATGTGTGTGAGTATATTTGTAGGCGGTTGTTGCTAAGCCTATTGATCGATAGCTATAGATGTGAAGGAAAAGCATGATAAGATAGTGTACAAAAATTGTCTCACTTGGTCGATGAAGTGTCATAAAGTGGCATGAACTAAAAATTTTAATTAATGTATGGTTATGTCTTTATTTGATGGCGTTCGTCTTTTGAACTATAGTGATCGTTGGAACAAAAGTATCTCAACGTTTTTGTAAGAATGCATGTTGCTAGAGCGAAGATAACTATGAAGATTTCTCGACGTCTCTTGTTTAGAGGATCTCAACGCTCATCGCTGCAGAGTAGAGACATCTATAACATTAAAAATATAGTGAAAAAACTTAATGCTTGACGCAGACAATTCTTTCAAGTGATGTTTAATATCCTCTAATTTAATAGTGTGACAGAATCTAAGTAATATATACATTATACCGTCGGTGTTAGAAAAAATACCAAACATTTTTGTAAAGGAGTGATGCGAAATGAAATTCATTATAGGAATGTGTAATTGTTAACTCTGGTTGGTCAGTGTTATTCGAAAAAGTAAGATCAAAGTTGACCTTTATTTCATGTTAATTTGAAATGATTTCATTCACTAACAACTCCACCATCAAACATATATTATGTGTTATGTTTTTTTTTTCAAATTTGAAAGATTTTTCAAAGACGTTAAACTTGACCAATGAAAGTTAAGATTACAGGAGCCTTACCAATGGGGACAAACACATAAAACAGGATCATTTGCTTGTAATATACACAATGTTTGAATCTTGAAGGGACCATGAAAAAGAAAGCTTGCTTTAAAATATTTCAAATTTACCTTTTTTAGTTAATTAATTGACTTTTTAAGATAAAGTATAATTTATATTAGAGATTAATTTATTTCATCATGGATCCTGTATTTTTTTAAGAAGAAATCGAATTTTATTAAGGCTTAATACATAACTTGTCTCATAATGTTACCACACTTCCTATCTTGGTATCTAATATATATTTTTGGGTTCATGTGCCCATTAACGTTTTCACCAATATCTATTTTCCCATATTGTTATTTCTAACATTTTTAACCAATGACATCGCGCCACATCAGTCCCTCTTTAACTAAGTCAACCTGCCTGATTTTATTGTAAGGATAAATGTCATGTCAAGTCTCACATGTTTGCTTTTAGTTCAATTTAGTCATTAAAAAGTCTATTTTTACCTAAAATTGACCATACTTGTTTCTAAATTTTATATTTAATCCAATATTTGTTATTATTAATAATATTATTTTAGTTAAATATGAATATTTAATTAAATTAAATTAAATATTTTAATACTAAATTAGTAATTTTTTAGATAAATTAAATCACCTAAAATTCACCCAACAAGTACGTGTTCGAATTATATTATTTTTTAAGAAAAAAATCAAATTATATTTTTTAGTAAAATTCAGATTAATAATTCATCTACATTTTCCTTAATTACATTACAATACTAGTTTTGCTACGTTTAGATTTGCTTTATCGTTTGCTCTTATGTAATTCTGAACATCGTAATTTATCATATTAGAAAATATAAAGATAAAGGATTATTCAATTTAAATTCTAATTTTATTTTGAAATATGATTAATTGCATGTTGAGCCCTTAAATTTTTAATATTTATTTTTAAGGCATTAAAAATATCAGTGGCATGTAAAGGTGTGCAGCGTTAATGGTGTATAACGGGTCGTAAAATTTTCCTTAACATTGTTGATTCGTACATAAAAAATTATGAATGACCACGATGCAAATAAATTTTTTATATGAATTTCCATGAAAATCAAAATTACAATAATGAAGTTAATTTAAATTTAAAAAATGAATGACAAACTTTAGTAATGATTTATGTTGTAGTTACAAATTCAGGCATGGTTACAAAGTTGGTTCTATTGGGATTTGTCTCAATCAATCGACCATATATAATTTAAAACAATGAAAGGTGCAGGAGCCTGAATTGATATTTGAACCAATAAAAAGAATGAAACGATGATAGGTCTGTATTTTTTAAATACCAGTTTTATTTATTTTATATTTAATCCAGAAATTACACTTGTGCCTATCACTCACTCAATGGATGAAACAAAACTAGGTTAAGTGTTGAAGTTGAAGCCAGTGGCAGCAATTATTAAGGTTTTGCCATTTTGCTGCACCGACGGACAAAGTTACGATGATATTGGAGAATAGCTGTATACACATTTCATGATTAAATTTGTCAAAAGTGAGCTTTGGGTAGGGTGAGTAAAATTGTACTTATAAAAAAATTGAGTTTTTTTATATATTGCAGACTAAACGATTACTCAAATCTCTTAAGATAAATATTATTTGTTTTTTTATTTGAACTACTTGTTGGGTTCGTGTTAATATAAAGGATTAACTTAAAAATTTAGGTGTATAATGGATGATGTAGGAAGTTAGTTAAGACATCATTGTATAGTAAAGTAGCATGAAGTGATTGATTGGGTACTACTATATTAATATGGTGAATTATCACCATATTGTGTAGCAATCAAGCAAGAGAAACAAACAAGAGGAGAGAACGTGGAGGTTACTTTCAGTGCCAAAAGTCACCAAACCTTTTCCTCATTGTGCTTGTGCTTGTGCTTGTGGACCACCATTTTTCTCTTTTTTCATTATTATTATTATTATTGAAATAAAACATGGAGCGCCAGTGCCAGATATATGAATCGGTTTTCTCTGTCTCTCACTTGCTCATATGTAGTGGAATACTGGAATTCTTCATACACTGCACTGCAACTCTACAAACAAGTTAAAACAAACCGTACCGTCTCACTTACTTGTATATTTTTATATTTTTTAAATATTATTTAAAGATCTATGATTTATCTTAATTTTATGTGTAGAGATCAAACATTATATCATTAATATATTAAATAAATAAAAGACGGGAAGAAAGTTGATTTTAACTTTTAAGATGGATGTTGGTGAAGAAAGTTATGCATTTAATGTTGAGCAGTGTAAAAGGGTAGATTGATTGAAAAATAATTTACCCCTAAATCATTCATTCTAATAACTTGATTCAATTAAAGCAACGAGACCACTGTGTGTACAGGACATAGTCCATTCCGGTTTCTCAACATAGTACTAAATATTTAAAACCCCAAAAACTAGAACCAACTTCAACGGTGCCACCGTATTCATTGCATCTTTAATTGTTAACAGTAACACAGTACAAAACAAAGACCTAAACCACCAAGCTGTCCTAAACTAAGCCTAATGCCTGTCCCTACCAGGCCCAGGCCCCTCAATCTGCTGAGATAGTACAGATGCTCACACACAGTGCAAGGGGACTACTTGAGTACTACAAACGTGATGCTAATGGTAATGGAATACCTTTTTATAAAAGCATTTACCTTCTACTGTGTTTAATGAATTCAATCTCGGACAAGAAATGGTCTATTTCTATCAAAAGACAAACCCTTACCTCATATCAGCATCAGTTGTAGGTTGTTGGAGAATCTGTGTAGAGGTTTCTCATCATCTTCAGGCCTCAGGGTCTGATTCATAATTATTAGTATTACCATTTCATATTCTTTCCTCTGCCTACAGCCAAAAGAATCTTCCACATAAGATCAAATAACAGAGAATTTGTTACAAAGAATTGTAGTAATTGTTGTTGGCTACAAACCTCCTCAGGTGGTTGGATGCTGGAAGGTACACTGGGTGCATGAGATAGTCTAGAAAGCTGCATGTTCCTGAAAAAGAGGGAAACCAAAATAATATTCAATTTGACCAAGATTCCACGAGTGAGGAAAGGCTTGTGGCCATACTAAAACTGAAGATAGAAAACTACATAACATTAGAAATATTAATTTACACAAAGTTTGGTTAATCCATATACCTTATCTCTAGGTGCATTCAAGTTCTCCATGTTGACCAAAATACTCATAATATTCAATTGGAGACAGTATGCATGGCCCTTCACAGACAAGTTGAAGCAACCCTATTTCTGCTCCACAACTGCATCTCCATGACAAAACAGACCCCGAAAACTCTCATCATTCAAAGCATAGTATATTAGTATTTGTCATTACCCACCCCAGCATCCTTGGGCAAAAAATCCCCAAATTTATGGAAAGACACAGTCATAACTGTGTCAGTGGTGTAAAATGCTTCTTCTACACCATCACCATGATGGACATTACAGTACACGCTGCAAAAGGACATTGAACTCAAATATTCAAATAAACATGAGACAAAGTTACAAAATTCTGCTCTTCCAGTTAGGATTCAGCTATCATTTCAGTGAGAAGTGTCGTGTTCCCTTAAGAAAACATAACTCCAAAGTAAAACCCAAAAAGTAAGTCAACTTCCAAAATCACAGTACATGAGTTACTTCCAGTAAGCAAATCAAATAGTCGCATGTAGCTTAATTTTACTAGAAATAATAACATGAGGGCCAAATTGATCAATAAAAGAAAAGAAGCCAAAATGATCCCATTTGTAAGGTTCTTGATGCCATCACGCCTACATAACCACCTCATGATTTGTAGTGCTGGAGGGAACCCTAGTCAAAGAAACTTCTTTCTGGCCAGAAGGAGAGGGAAAAGTTGTTGCATCAACTTCTAGTTTTAGATGTCATTATAGAAAGACATATCCTAGACCCTCAAATCAAATGGTGGAGCATGATGGGGACACACATGCATTTATCTTTTGGGTGCACTAATTAGAAAGATAAGGCCAACCTTGTGTGCTTTGGAATAAGATGGTCATTTTATTAGACGAGTGGCTAAAGAGACTCAAAGGACATAACACTACTATTTAAGGACACATATATTGCTCAGACTCTTTATTTTTAATGAAGTACTCGTGTCCGACATTCATGCCTCACACTTAGATATGGGGATATGATGTCCAAGGACCCTCCAAATATATGGAAAAGAGCATAGATAAATCAAATCATACTCATATACGACACTTACACCCAAGTCCGAGTCACATAGGACACATCATGGTAAACTAGAAAGTAAAACAAACTATTAAGAACAAGCAAATTTCCTATGAAAACTTAGGAAATAGTAAGGATATTGAGAGTTATGAGAAATATAAGCTAGCAATGGATGCCAAGAAAGCAACAGGAGAGGTTAGATCAAGAGTCTATAAAAGATATTTCTGATAAATTGAACTCAAAAGTCGGAGAGGATGATATTTGTAAGCTTGCTCAGACGACGAAGCAAAAGACTGGATCCGTTGGAACTATTAGGAGAATTAAAGATAACTGTTCAATCTTGCTAAAGGATGAGAAGACCAAAGGGATATGAAACTAAATTTTTGGTAAGGTCTTTTATGATAATTAAGATGTGGGTGGCCTAACTAAACCATCAAAGAACAAAATATTGTAATTTCATACGTAAGATTAAACCTTGGCAATCAGAGAATTTACTCCAAATGAAGACTAGAAAGATAATAGTCCTAAAAACAATTACTATCGAGGTTTGGAAACGCCTTTGTCAGGTTGGAGTTGGGTGCAATGTTTTTTTTTTTTTTTTTGATCGGCAACCATATGTTTTTATTCATGTAGTATAGAAAACATATAGTTTGACGGTATCACACGCCTCATTAAAAACCTCCCTAAACCTATTGGAGGAAAAGAGTACGATGCGATCCGTCGAGTACAAAAAGAAATTCAAGAAAACAAACACCAATTCATACTTAGCAAGTTTCAAAAGCATGCCCCCAAGGAATCCCCAGCCGCGACAATCTTCTATGTAATCGAATTCCTCCCCCACCGAAATATGTGAAAATAGACATAGTAATAAAGCCAGCCCTTGCACACTCGTCCTGGAGCTCAGAAAACTCGCCTCACCGTTTACAAGCATGCCACGAAGAGTGACAACCGGTCGACTCCCTCCTTGGCCAATACATCGGCGAAACCATTCGCCTCTCTAGGCACGTAACAAAATTGCAATTCATAGGCTGCTTGTTGCGCTTGATCGATCGCCATGAACACCTCCCACAAACGCCATGGTCTCTTTGCCGACCGTGTAACCCAACTCAAAGCCACTTGTGAATCAAATTCGATTATCACACACTGAGTGCGCCAACTTCCCCCCACCACCAAGCTTAATGCGAAAGCTATCGCCCGAACTTCAGCTTCGTTGGAGTCCATCACCCCTAACGGTCCCGAAAACAACCCCATTATACGACTCTCCCCGTCCCTCATCACTCCTCCAAATCCTGCTGGCCCCGGCTTACCTCTCGCCGCACCATCGACGTTAAATTTCAAAACGCCTGTGACCGGTGGCTGCCAGAACACCCCACGCCTCTCCTTTTTACCCGCCACACTAAGCGCCTGTGAGGATGGACATGTCCACCAAGCAGCCTCGGACATTAACTCTCCTTCTACGCCCACCTTAATCCAATAATATGATCTCAATTTTACCAAAAAACAGATTTCGTCACTCGTCAATCTTTTACCGCGAAATATTCGCTCATTCCTAGCCAACCAAAGTGACCACAACAAAGCACTGACACATGCTACCCATAAACGTTTCATACTTCCTTTGAACGGACAATGCAAATGTTCAACAAAAATTCCAACGGCCACTAAGCATTATAAAATTCGGATAAATAACAGCATTAATCAAATTAAATTTGGGTGCAATGTTGTCAAGGGCGCAAGGTGCACTCTAGGCACCTAAACCCTTTTTAATGCCTATCGCCTTACAAAAAAAGTGCCTAAATGCACTAGGCAGGTGCCTGGCCTGAGAGGGTTTCAGGGCTTTTGTTGAAAAATGCAAAGGAGCATTTGCACCTAAGCACACACCTTGACAACACTGGTTGGATGGTTGATGAACTTTAAAAAAAAAAAACTTGATAACATAGTATTAAATTGCGGTCGCAACGCAACGTAACAACCGCATCATAACGGTTTTGGAGGTCCTTGTGACACTGTAAACCGCATTTAAAATTCTAGTTATTTTTTAAAGAAACATCATCGTCCGCAACCACGACGTTGCAACCGCATCCGCAATCGCAACTCTAGTTTATTAATATGCTTGAGAAAGTAATAGGGTGCATTATAGGTGGTAGAAAAGTACCTTGTTCCTTCATATAAAAGCTAAACGAACAGTAGGTATTGCTCACGTAATAAAGGAACTAAAGTCCCGAGTCATATACTAAGAAATTTTGAGGAAAAAAAAAAGATAATTGAGCCACGTTTACGACAACATGCTAAGATTATCATGCCAGGACAATCCACTGTGAAAGCTGTTCATCTTTTGTAACAACTTTTGA
Source organism: Hibiscus trionum (assembly GCA_030270665.1). NCBI lineage: Eukaryota > Viridiplantae > Streptophyta > Magnoliopsida > Malvales > Malvaceae > Hibiscus > Hibiscus trionum. Next base: position 24,446,360 of record BSYR01000011.1, read on the forward strand.
GGGTTTAGAGTGGCAGGGGGAGATTTACACAGTTTTTATTGATTTAGAGAACATCACAATAAAGTAATAAAGACATCTTTAGGTTAGCTTTGAATAAAAACGATAGTTCCTCTCACATGTCTTATGATAATACAGGATAAATATGAGGGAATTGATATTAATCATATGATCAAGAATGGGTGATTTAGGTTAAGTAGGAAATAAGTTTTTTGTGATTGTAATGTAACAACTCTTCAAGAAAGATTGTACCTTGTAATAGAAATGAGGATTAAGAAAAGAAGATAATTGAGATTGAGAAGAGAGTAGAGAAAAATATGAGAAATTCAGATTTTTGATTCATGAAAATAGGCTACTGTTCACGTACACAAGAGCAGGGTATATACACCACTGCACAGACCATGTCAGGCCAGCTGTAATAATTCTAACTAAAAACAAAAAACAATTGATAATAAACTAGATAATTAACTATGGGCCAACGTCTGCCAAATAACCCATTAGTCTCAAATGCATTTAATTGTTTGGGTCGTCCCTTGCAAACCCAATTATCCTTTCATTGAGCATGCATATCTTGTCTTCTCTCAATACGCTGTTGTCCATGCATAACTCGGTCGAGCCTTGGTGACTATTCGAACATCCCTCGGAACTCATTTCTCTCTCTTTTGCCTTCAACCCTAATTTCTCTGTTTCTTTCTTCGATTTCCCCATTTTCTCCCAAGAGCCATGACAATACCCCTTACTGCACTCGATTCTTTTCCCCAATGATCGAAATCGGAAAAGTGAGCCTTTAACACTGTGTAGTCCTCCCAAGTAGCACCCTCAGGACCTAGATTTGTCCACTGAATCACCAATTGAGTGACAGCTCGACTGTTCCTTTTTACCATTCTTTTGTCTAAGACTATGATTGGGTAGACTCGAGGTTGTCCATCAGAGCAAAGTTTAGGAGGATTCATTGAGATAAGTCCTTGATTTTTCACTTTTCTTTTGAGTAAGCTAACATGAAATACTGGGTGAATTTTTGCCGAGGGGGATAGTTCAAGTTTGTAATCGACTGACCCTAAATTTTCAATTACTTTGTAGGGCTTCTAGAACCTGACAGAGAGTTTCATATTCCTTCGTAGAGCTAAGGATGTTTGCCAGTAAGACTGCAGCTTCAGGTATACAAACTCACCTAGTTGAAATGACCTTTTGTTTCTGTGTTTATCTGTATATACTTTCATTCTTTGTTATACTTTAAGTAGTTGGTCTTGCAGCATCTTGTTGATTCGCATTCTTTGTTGCACTATTTCTTGCACACTTTGCACCTTAGACTCATTGGTCTCTATCACTAAGGGGGCGCTTATAATCATAAAGAGCCTCGAATGGGGTAATACCCAGAGTAAAGTGGTAATTGATGTTGTGCCACCATTTTGCATGTGGTAACCATTTAGCCCAACTAGTGGGATGTAGGAAACAATGCCCTCTGAGATATTGTTTTAGGCATTGATTGAGTCTTTCAAATTGACCATCTGTTTTAGGATGATAAGCTGTGTTGAATAGTGCAGTAGTGCCTAGTTGTTTCATGTGTTCTCTCTAGAATAGGCTTGTGAAAGACTTGTCCTTGTCAGAGATTACAATCTGAGATTGGCCATGTAGTCTGTATATCTGATTAAGTACTTCCTTGCAATTTCTACCACTGTATATGAGTGGGATAATGTCATGAAATTGCATACTTGGTGAACTTATCAATCACCACTAATATGCAATTGGCTTTCATAGAGGGAGAAAATTTTTGTATAAAGTTCATTGTAATAATCTTCTATGCTTGGCTAGGTATAGGTAAGGGTTTGAGTAACTCTGGTCTAGCCACATGTTCATCCTTGATCCTCTGGCATGTGTCACAGTGTTTGACATAATTCTTGACCTCTATTTTAAGCCCAGGCTAGTTAAAATGAGCCTTGATCCTCTAATAAGTGGCATGGATGCCAAAATGTCCTCCTTGAGGAGAGACATGTAAGGCATGTAGTAATTGCTACCTCAAATCTTCATAATTTCTCACATAAACCCTATCTTTGTGCCTCAAGATTCCTTTGGAGTAAGACCAATCCACACAATCTGTCTTTCTGATAGCCAGTTTCTCAATCATTTCTTTTACTAAATTGTCATACTTGTATGACCCCTCTATGTCTTGCACCCAACCAGGAATTATGGTGGTAGATTGTATGCCAAGTTGCTTGACAATTGATCTCTAGTTTAGGAAATTGATTTACACTTAACATGTGGTATGTATCTAGTTCTCCAGCAAACATAGACTATTTGAAACCATGCTCAGATTTAAAAAGAAAAATAGTATGATGCCACGGTAGAAAGTAAAGAAATGAGGCAGAAATGTTCTGTTGAGTGGATCGAATGATCAAAATAAACCAAGAGGGGGGTGAATTGGATTTTTAAAGTTCTTGGTGGTGGAAATTGCAAATTAAAAAGGTAGACAAGGAATTTTAGAGTGGTTCAAGTTCCAAATGAACTCTACATCCACTACCTTAGCTTCACTAAGGATTTGCAACAATTCCACTAATTGCTCTTCCCCTTTTCTAGGCTAAGGAGGTAACCCTTACAATTTTCGGTCAAATTTTCTACCCAAAATTTGACCCAATCCTCACACAATTAAAACAAAGAAGTTGATGGCTAAAACAAGTATCTCTCAATACACAATATAGCCCAATTACAAGCACTCAACCCAATTGAAATGATAAGAATGAAAAATACAATTGGGGTTTCTAGACAATAATGGGATTTAGGCACAAATGCTTGGATTTGATGTTTGGATGTTTGCTTTTGGATCAATAGTTGTTGCTGGAGCTTTTAGAGGTCCCTTTTATACATTCTCATTGAATTCTGGTCGTTGTGGTTGATGCATTCATCAATAGAGCCGTTGGGGGTGTTCTCTTCCCTCCATAAATGCAGTCTGCAACCAACCGTTTCGAAACGCCCGATCCTGTTTCGAAACAGACCAAAATAGAAAGAGTTGTTAGGGTGCATTTAAGAGCCCGCATCGAAACGAGGTAAGCTTGTTTCGATACGCTAATAAGTCGTTTTGAAACTTGTTTCGAAACATTTTGCCACTGTCAAGTACTGTATCGAAACGGGATGAGATCGTTTCGATACGCTTTGAAAACTTGTTTAAAATTAGTTAAAAACATTCAACGGTCATAATTTTCAAATAAGATTGACTACTGTTTCGAAACATCTGTTATCGTTTCGATACGGTGCCTCAATGTTCTTGAGCCGTTTCGAAACACGGGTTGGCGGTGTTGAAATCGTTTCGATACCCGTTCTGAAACAAGGACTCACAGTTTCAAAACAGTTTCGAAACGCCTTAGGCCGTTTTGAAACACTGACTCGAAAAACACAGGTTTGGCTTCAAGAACACTTAGAAAACTTTTGATAAACTCGGTTTTTAACTTAGGCATATTGTTTAAAACATATAGAGAGGTTTGAGGACTTAAAAATTCGTTTTCACATTTGCAATTTAGTCCTTAGGTTCTTTAGTTATATCAAAATTAAAATATCGGTTTCACAATCTCCCCCTTTTTGATATAACAAAACCAAAGTTAGAATTTTTAAGAGTTTTGACAATTTTGAATACATTCTAACTCCCCTCAATTTAAGATAGGTTTTTAAAGTTTTAAGAAGATTTAAATCCAAGTTTTAAAGCTTAAAACGACTTAAACATTTAAAACGAATTTTGGCTCTTAGAATACTTCTCCCCCTTTTTGTTAGATCAAAATTAATAAACAAGGCTCAAAGAGAAGAAATAGGGTTAAAAGCAATAATCAATAAGCAATAAGCAACATAGTATTAAATTCATAAACTTCAAATATCCAAAACATAAATCATAAACAATAAGTTCAAAGCATAATCCCAAAGAAAATCAAAGCATAGGTTCATAAAACATAATGGAAATAAAGATGCAAACTTAATCCTAATATGCATAGCTAATATGAGATGACATGAGAAACCTAAGCCTCGTCGTCGTCACCATCATCATCATCCACGGAATCATCATCATCCTTAGCTTGATCGCGACGAAACTTCATCCATTGGCCATAAAAGGTGGAGAAGGACATGTCTATGGCTGCTTGTTGATTCTCAAGAGAGGTGAGGCGATTCTCATTTGCAAGGAGACGATCCTCCACAGATTGCAAGCGGGGATTGATAGCACCAAACCCTCTAGACATGTTAGTGTCAAAAGTGTTGAACCGCTGGGTAAGGAAAGCCGTGAGAGCTTCATTGTTTGCGACCGGAGCTTGAGGTTGAGGTTCAACTTGAGGTGGACGTGCTTCCCTATCAACATGTTCCCATTGCCCATTGATGTAATGAAAACCGGACCTACGGAGAGAAGATTCACCAAGTTTTTGCTTGCGGGGTTCCGGTGAGTCATAGGTGCAATCAATATTAAGCTTCCCAAAGATGTAACTTAAAACAACCCCATAAGTAAAAGATTTGAGTGCACCGGTGTCTCGAAGCTTAACATTATTTACTATTTCGGCAAACATGATCTTAACAAGATTAGGGCGCTCACCCCGACGAAAACATTCAAGCCAAAAATAGTCTACTTGACGGACATGAGAAAATTTACCTCCGGATGGGCGAAGAAACCACGAGACCATCAAGTGGAGGAACCTATCGTGAGCATCCAAGGTAAGCACCGGACCGGTGTGAGAACCAAAGTGATTCTCATTCTCGATTCCTTCATACATAAGACCAAAAGTAGTCTCTAAGTAAGGGATGTCAATGACAATCCTCTTTCCCAAGATATAAGACTCAAGCCCAACAACCTCGGAGTTGTCTTCATTATTGATAAATTGGGCATTTGAGTAAAAGAGAAGAACCATGTGCTTGTAGCAAATATCTGGGATGCTTAATAGACCAAGGAATCCCCATTCTCTCAAACGAGGGAGGTAGCGAAAGAGAAAGCGCTCGGAGTCAAGAAAAGAGATATCAACAACACGCTCACGACGAACGTCATACTCCTTGACATACTTGAAACGCTCCCTCATCTCCGGAGTCTGAAGACTTTTGTTGAACAGCTGGATGAGATTTGGACGAATACTTGATTCACTTGATTGAACGGACTTACGCTTTTTGTTAACGTTCTTCGTAGACATCCTAAAAACATAAGGCAAGCAATTTTTAAAAAAATTAAGTGTATGCATGAGATTTCTTAATTCATTCCAATGGTAAATCTCACTTAGGTTTAAAAATAAGTTTTAAAAACAAAGAAACAAAACAAAACAATCAAAAAAAATTTAAGAGAAAAACAATAAAAGAAACAGTAAAGAAAAATACGAATGAAAATTTATATATTCGAATCAAAAAAATTGAAGATTTTGAAAAAAATTTACAAGATTTGAAAAACCCAAGTATCAAAATACATAAACTATACAAAATTAAAATTTTCTAACCTAGGATTCGAATATAAATTGAAGGAAAAAGAAAAGGATGAAAATATACCTTAAATTGGGATTTTCGATGAATGGATGAAAATCCTTGCACAAGATTGTTGATGCTTGCTTAGACTTGTGTTTAAGAGAAAAACCCCTCAAGATTTGGTGAAAAACAATGAGGTTTAGAGGGTTTTTATAGGGAAAAATCGATTCTAGGGTTTTTAGGGTTTGGGAGAGTTTTAATTAAAGCATAACTTTATAATTAAAAGCCCCTTTTAAAGCAGTCCGCTAACCCGTTTCGGAATGGTGTCGACCGTTTCGAAACGCGAGCACGAAAAGGTCGACGGACTTTTCAACTCCAACTGTCCGTTTTGATACGGGTTTGACCGTATCGAATCCCCGTTGACTCCTATCGAAACTCGTTTCGATACACCCCTTGGCAGTAGCAAAAACGTTTTGAAACCCTTGGAAGGCGTTTCGAAACATCCTTCTCTCAGATAGAAATTTAAAGCATCCGTATCGAAACAGGTTGACCCGTTTCGATACACCTGGGCCTGGAAGTGCAGATGAGGCTCTAAAAGTGCAGAAAAATGAAATTTTCTAAGGCTTAACTTGCATGAATGACATGAATGAGCAGGAAAAACATATGCAAACATAAACATACTCCCCCTAGCTATAGGCATGGATGAAATTAGGAGTAAAAACACATAAACATGGCATTTCACAAGATCAAGCAATTTTAAGCACAAAATAGGTCCTAAAAGGTCAAGATAGGCTAGTGAGACCTAACTCTCTCCTAAGAGACCAAAAACGCTCTTTGTCTAAAGGTTTTGTTAATATGTCCGCTAATTGATTTAAGGTGTCAACATACTCTATTACAACATCTTCTTTAAGGACATGATCTCTAATGAAATGATGCCTTATTTCTATATGTTTGGTTCTAGAGTGTTGGATGTGATTTTTTGTCAAACATATTGCACTAGTGTTATCACACTTAATGGGTATGGTTTCAACTTTAATACCATAATCTAAGAGTTGTTGCTTCATCCAAAGGACTTGAGCATAACAACTCCCTAAGGATATATACTCGGCTTCGGTGGCATATAAGGCTACACTATTTTGTTTCTTAGAGAACCAAGATATGAGCATACTACCTAGGAATGGACAAGTTCCCGAAGTACTCTTCCTATCGATTTTGCATCCCCCATAATCCGCATCCGAATAAACATGAAGGTTGAAGGTGGAGTCTCTAGGGTACCAAAGACCTAAACAAGGAGTGTCTCTAAGGTACCTAAAGATTCTCTTAACGGCTATAAGGTGAGACTCGCTAGGACTAGCTTGAAACCTAGAACACAAGCAAACACTAAACAAGATATCCGGTCTACTTGCGGTAAGGTAAAGCAATGATCCAATCATAGAACGATAAAGCTTAGAGTCAACACACTTACCTCCTTCATCTTTGTCAAGCTTTGTAGATGAGCTCATAGGTGTGGCTTAAGGCTTTGCATTCTCCAAGCCAAACTTCTTGAGCATATCTTTTATGTACTTTGCTTGATTGATGAAGGTGTCATCCCTCCTTTGCTTAATTTGGAGTCCCAAAAAGAATGAGAGCTCCCCCATCATGCTCATCTCGAATTCACCTTGCATTAGCTTAGCAAACTCTTTGCAATGACATTCGTTAGTAGAACCAAAAATTATATCATCAACATAAATTTGTACTACTAAGATGTCATTTTTATACATTTTTATAAAAAGTGTAGTGTCCACCTTACCTTTTTCAAAACCTTTTTCAATTAAAAAGTTTGAAAGTCTTTCATACCAAGCTCTAGGAGCTTGTTTTAAACCATAAAGAGCTTTAGTAAGTTTGAAAACATGATTTGGAAATTTTGAGTCTTCAAAACCCGGTGGTTGTTCCACATACACTTCCTCATTTATAAAACCATTTAAAAATGCGCTTTTAACATCCATTTGAAAAAGCTTGAAATCATGATAACATGCATATGCAAGCAACATCCTAATGGCTTCCATTCTAGCTAAGGGTGCATAGGTTTCATCAAAATCTATTCCCTCTTCTTGAGTGTAACTTTGTGCTACTAGTCTAGCTTTATTTCTCACAATGTTACCACTCTCACCTAGCTTGTTCCTAAAGACCCATTTAGTTCCTATGGTAGATTGATTACTAGGCCTATCAACTAATGTCCAAACGTTACTTCTCTCAAATTGATTTAACTCTTCTTGCATAGCCATAATCCAAAAATCATCTTTCAATGCTTCTTTTATATTCTTAGGCTCCATGCATGAGATAAATGCAACATGATTCATTAATCTAAGAGAAGATCGAGTGGTTACCCCCTTGGATGGATCACCCAAGATTTCACCATCTTTGACATAGTTGAACTCCCTTGGGTAGCTCACTTCCTTTTCCTCAAGAGCCAAGTACTTCAAGGCTTCAGGAGGTGGATCTTGTGTGTCCTCTTCTTTTGTTGGAATCTCATCCTCCTTTGAAGTTTGTCCCCCATCAAAGGCATTTATGATTTCTACATCATCATCATCACAAGAATCCTTCCTTGGAAGGAGGTTATCATCGAATACAACATGTATAGATTCTTCTACTACTAAAGTTCTTTTGTTAAATACTCGATAGGCTTTAGAGGTTAAAGAGTATCCTATGAAAATAGCTTTATCACTTTTTGCATCAAATTTACCTAAGTTGTCTTTTTCATTATTTAAAACAAAACACTTGCAACCAAAAGGATGAAAATAGCTAATGTTAGGCTTTTTAGATTTTAAAATCTCATAAGGTGTTTTCTTTAAAATTGGCCTAATCATTACTCGGTTTACAATGTAGCAAGCGGTGTTTGTGGCTTCCGCCCAAAAATATTTAGGTAAATTGTTTTCACAAAGCATGGTTCTAGCCATTTCTTGTAAAGTCCTATTTTTCCTCTCAACTACCCCATTTTGTTGAGGAGTTCGAGGAGCCGGAAAATTATGGCTAATACCATTTTCATTCAAGAATTCTTCAAACCCTAAATTTTGAAACTCGGTTCCATGATCACTTCTAATATGAGAAATTCTAAGTTCAAGATCATTTTGGGTTAGTTTTGAAAATGTGATGAATTTTTCTAAAGCCTCATCTTTAATACTTAAAAATAGAACCCAAGTAAATCTAGAAAAATCATCAACAAGTACAAATGCATAAGATTTACCACCCAGGCTCATAGTCCTAATTGGCCCAAATAAATCCATATGGATAAGTTGTAAACATCTACTTGTAGAAACATCATTAATGGATTTAAAGGAAGACTTATGTTGTTTACCCTTAGAGCATGCATCACAAATTTTATCGTTTAAGAATTTAATCTTGGGTAAACCCCTAACTAGATCAAGGCAAACTAGTTTTTCTAAAACACTAATGCTAGCATGTCCTAGTTTCCTATGCCACAACCATGCATCATTTTCATTTTGTGCTACAAAACATGCATGAGATGTATGTATGTCATCTAGATGCACCATGTATATGTTACCTATGCGATGACCTATGAGCATAATATTATTAGATTTAATGTCAACAATTTTGCACCCATTTTTATTAAATAAAACATCAAATCCTTTATCACACAATTGACTTATGCTCAACAAGTTATGTTTAAGACCATCGACATACAAGACATTTTCAATAAGAATAGTAGAGTGATTACCTATGGAGCCAATACCTTTAATGTGGCCTTTGGAGTTGTCACCAAATGTCACCACTCCTCCACTTTTTGGCTTTAGATCCATGAATCTACTCTTGTCTCTGGTCATATGCCTCGAGCATCCACTATCAAGGTACCATGAGTTTTAACTTTGTGCTTTGGCCTTGTAGCAATGCTCCCCCCACAAACAAAGATATTAAGCTTTTGTTTTTGGTACCCAAATCATTTTGGGTCCATGAGTGTTAGCTCCCATTAACTTGGTTCCCTTAGGAATCCAAGGTGACATAGCAACAATATTATTAGATTTTACAAGTTCCTTAGGAACCCATACACTTCTAATCCTTTTTGTTCTACTATGTCTAGGAAGGCTACCTTGTTTGTAGTTATTGGTCCTTTTCTTAGGTTGGTTTGTTTTAGAAGATTTACCTATTTCATGCTTCACACTACCAACATTTTTAAAGGACTCTTTGAGCTTGTTAAGCTCATCTAACACCTTTTGGTGTTCACTATTACATTGAGATAAAAGATTATTAAGGTCAACATTTTCATCTTGGAAGAATTTTAGCTCATCTTTCAACCCTAAAATCTTTTTTCTCAAATTTTAAATTAGCTTGAGAAAGTGAGTCATTTTTATCTTTTAATTCCGAAATAATTTTCTTATTCCTAATGACCGACTCCTTGTATTTCTCAACTAATTCATCATAGACCTCTTGCAACTCGTCATATGCATCATTTAATTCATCATGTGTAAAATCAAAAGATGATGAGTTAGAGGTTACCATGGAGGAATCTTCCTCAAGTGCCATGAGGCAAAGGTTGGCCACTTCTTGTTCGTCATCCTCCGATGACTCCTCATCACTCCAAGTAGCAAGCTTGGCTTTGAGCTTCTTCTTCTTCTCAAAGCCCTTCTTCTTGAGTTGAGGGCACTCCGAACGTATGTGACCAGGTTTATTGCACTCAAAGCAAATGATTTGATCCCTTGCTTCTTCTTTGTTTTTACCTTTGAAGTCCATCTTTCTTTGAATTTTTCTTCCTCGGTTGGACCTCATAAAGCGTGAGAATCGTTTGGCTATCATAGCCAATTCTTCTAGCTCATCCTCCTCACTAGAAGAGCTCTCCTCAAGTAATGAAGCTTTGAAAGCTATTCCCATCTTCTTCTTCTTTTCCACCTTTAGCTTTTCTACTCTCTTCTCTTCCTTCTTCTTCTCTTCTTCCCTTCCTTGTTTCATGATCTCATGAGTAAGGAGAGAACCCACTAGCTCATCAAGCTTTAAAGTCTTCAAATTTTTAGCTTCTATGACGACGGTTCTATTCCCATCCCAAGATTCGGGAAGTGAGTAGAGAATCGATCAAACATCTTGGACACCGTCTCATCGGCTCCATCTTGAAATTCTCATAACTAAGATTGAGAATTCCAATCTTAGTTTCCTTCACATCGTTGGTTCCCTCATAGGTGGTCTCAAGAGTATCCCACACTTCTTTGGCACTCTCAATGGATGAAACTTTGGAGTAGATGTCCGGACCGAAAGAACAAAAGAGCATGTGAAGAGCTTTGTCATTGATTTGAATCTTCTTCCTCTCTTCTTCACTCATCTCCATCTTTTTCTTCAAGACCATCTTCCATTCACTATCTTGCTTCAATGGAATGTAGGGGCCATCTTCAATGACATCCCAAACCAAGTAATCGTTGGACTTGATGAAGAGATGCATCCGATTCTTCCAAAATGGATAGTTGTCACCATTGAAGAAAGGTGGTTTTGTAGTGGATTTTTAAAGTTCTTGGTGGTGGAAATTGCAAATTAAAAAGGTAGACAAGGAATTTTAGAGTGGTTCAAGTTCCAAATGAACTCTACATCCACTACCTTAGCTTCACTAAGGATTTGCAACAATTCCACTAATTGCTCTTCCCCTTTTCTAGGCATATTGTTTAAAACATATAGAGAGGTTTGAGGACTTAAAAATTCATTTTCACATTTGCAATTTAGTCCTTAAGTTCTTTAGTTATATCAAAATTAAAATATCGGTTTCACAATCTCCCCCTTTTTGATATAACAAAACCAAAGTTAGAATTTTTAATAGTTTTGAAAATTTTGAATACATTCTAACTCCCCCTCAATTTAAGATAGGTTTTTAAAGTTTTAAGAAGATTTAAATCCAAGTTTTAAAGCTTAAAACCACTTAAACATTTAAAACGAATTTTGGGTCTTAGAATACTTCTCCCCCTTTTGTTAGATCAAAATTAATAAACAAGGCTCAAAGAGAAGAAATAGGGTTAAAAGCAATAATCAATAAGCAATAAGCAACATAGTATTAAATTCATAAACTTCAAATATCCAAAACATAAATCATAAACAATAAGTTCAAAGCATAATCCCAAAGAAAATCAAAGCATAGGTTCATAAAACATAATGGAAATAAAGATGCAAACTTAATCCTAATATGCATAGCTAATATGAGATGACATGAGAAACCTAAGCCTCGTCGTCGTCACCATCATCATCATCCACGGAATCATCATCATCCTTAGCTTGATCGCGACGAAACTTCATCCATTGGCCATAAAAGGTGGATAAGGACATGTCTATGGCTGCTTGTTGATTCTCAAGAGAGGTGAGGCGATTCTTATTTGCAAGGAGACGATCCTCCACGGATTGCAAGCGGGTATTGATAGCACCAAACCCTCTAGACATGTTAGTGTCCAAAGTGTTGAACCGCTCGGTAAGGAAAGCCGTGAGAGCTTCATTATTTGAGACCGGAGCTTGAGGTTGAGGTTCAACTTGAGGTGGAGGTGCTTCCTTATCAACACGTTCCCATTGCCCATTGATGTAATGAAAACCGGACCTACAAAGAGAAGATTCACCAAGTTTTTGCTTGCGGGGTTCCGGTGAGTCATAGGTGCAATCAATATTAAGCTTCCCAAAGATGTAACTTAAAACAATACCCTAAGTAAAAGATTTGAGTGCATCGGTGTCACGAAGCTTAACATTATTCACTATTTCGGCAAACATGATCTTAACAAGATTAGGGCGCTCACCCCGACGAAAACATTCAAGCCAAAAATAGTCTACTTGACGGACATGAGAAAATTTACCTCCGGAGGGGCGAAGAAACCACGAGACCGTCAAGTGGAGAAACCTATCGTGAGCATCCAAGGTAAGCACCGGACCAGTGTGAGAACCAAAGTGATTCTCATTCTCGATTCCTTCGTCCTTAAGACCAAAAGTAGTCTCTAAGTAAGGGATGTCAATGACAATCCTCTTTCCCAAGATATAAGACTTAAGCCCAACAACCTCGGAGTTGTCTTCATTATTGATAAATTGGGCATTTGAGTAAAAGAGAAGAACCATGTGCTTGTAGCAAATATCCAGGATGCTCAATAGACCAAGGAATCCCCATTCTCTCAAACGAGGGAGGTAGCGAAAGAGAAAGCGCTCGGAGTCAAGAAAAGAGATATCAACAACACGCTCACGACGAACGTCATACTCCTTGACATACTTGAAACGCTCCCTCATCTCCGGAGTCCGAAGACTTTTGTTGAACAGCTGGATGAGATTTGGACGAATACTCGATTCACTTGATTGAACGGACTTGCGCTTTTTGTTAACGTTCTCCGTAGACATCCTAAAAACATAAGGCAAGCAATTTTAAAAAATTTAAGTGTATGCATGAGATATCTTAATTCATTCCAATGGTAAATCCCACTTAGGTTTAAAAATAAGTTTTAAAAACAAAGAAACAAAACAAAACAATCAAAAAAAAATTTAAGAGAAAAACAATAAAAGAAACAGTAAAGAAAAATACAAATGAAAATTTATATATTCGAATAAAAAAAATTGAAGATTTTGAAAAAAATTTACAAGATTTGAAAAACCCAAGTATCAAAATACATAAACTATACAAAATTTAATTTTTCTAACCTAGGATTCGAATATAAATTGAAGGAAAAAGAAAAGGATGAAAATATACCTTAAATTGGGATTTTGGATGAATGGATGAAAATCCTTGCACAAGATTGTTGATGCTTGCTTAGACTTGTGTTTAAGAGAAAAATCCCCAAGATTTGGTGAAAAACAATGAGGTTTAGAGGGTTTTTATAGGGAAAATCGATTCTAGGGTTTTTAGGGTTTGGGAGAGTTTTAATTAAAGCATAACTTTATCATTAAAAGCCCCTTTTAAAGCAGTCCGCTAACCCGTTTCGGAATGGTGTCCACCGTTTCGAAACGCGAGCACGAAAAGGTTGATAGACTTTTCAACTCCAACTGACTGTTTCGATACGGGTTTGACCGTATCGAATCCCCGTTGACTCATATCGAAACTCGTTTCGATACACCCCTTGGCAGTAGCAAAAACGTTTCGAAACCCTTGGAAGGCGTTTCGAAACATCCTTCTCTCAGATAGAAATTTAAAGCATTCGTATCGAACAGGTTGACCCGTTTCGATACACATGGGCCTGGAAGTGCAGATGAGGCTCTAAAAGTGCAGAAAAATGAATTTTTCTAAGGCCTAACTTGCATGAATTACATGAATGAGCAGGAAAAACATATGCAAACATAAACATACTCCCCCTAACTATAGGCATGGATGAAATTAGGAGTAAAAACACATAAACATGGCATTTCACAAGATCAAGCAATTTTAAGCACAAAATAGGTCCTAAAAGGTCAAGATAGGCTAGTGAGACCTAACTCTCTCCTAAGGGACCAAAAACGCTCTTTGTCTAAAGGTTTTGTAAATATGTCCGCTAATTTTAAGAAGCCGTTTCGAAACTTGTTTCGAAACATTTTGCCATTTGCAAGTACCTTATCGAAACGGGATGAGATCGTTTCGATAAGCTTTGAAAACTTGTTTAAAATTAGTTAAAAACATTCAACGGTCATAATTTTTAAATCGGATTGACTACCGTTTTGAAACATCTGTTATCGTTTCGATACGATGTCTCAATGTTCTTGAGCCGTTTCGAGACTCGTTTCGAAACATGGGTTGGCAGTGTTGAGATTGTTTCGATACCCGTTCTGAAACAAGGACTCACAGTTTCAAAACAGTTTTGAAACGCCTTAGGCCGTTTCGAAACACTGACTCAAAAAAACACAGGTTTGGCTTCAAGAACACTTAGAAAACTTTTGATAAACTCAGTTTTTAACTTAGGCATATTGTTTAAAACATATAGAGAGGTTTGAGGACTTAAAAATTCATTTTCACATTTGCAATTTAGTCCTTAGGTTCTTTAGTTATATCAAAATTAAAATATCGGTTTCACATGTTCTGCCAAGACAAAGAAAAAATTGAACTCTCTTATACTTATGGATAATAAGTACGTAGGGCTTCGTGGTTTTCTCCCTCTTAGTTCTTAAGTCCAAAACCTTAGAGTATGAGTTGAAAAGAAAGCCTAGTGGTAACTGGATTAAGGTGGGGATTCGTTGTTTTCTCCCTCTTATCACTCATGCTAAACAGTGTCATGAAGCTAGCTTAAGTTAATGCCAATACCATTCGGCAAGAAAAAGAATAATGTAAATCTGAGTTTAGGAAGTAGATTTTGGCTAAGGGAGTGAAAGGATAATTAGATGCATACTGCCCACACTTTACGCACAAATCATGCACTCAGACTAGAGTTATATTGTTGCGCTTGAATTATTTTCTACTTGGCATTGTGCACTGTGATTTTTTAGGGCAGCATTAGCATCAAACTCTGTTTGCCAGCATTTGTTGGCATTCCAACTAAACTTTTGTCGAGGTATTATTTTCACCATTTTTGTTTTTCTTTCTTTTGCATTACTTGAGGACAAGCAATGAGCTGGGTTTGAGGGTGTGTTACCTCCTCAAAAGTATTGTTTTTCATGTATATTTTTATATGCTCTTGCTTGTTTTTAGGCACATTTAGTTACATTAGGTTATTAGAATCATGCATTTGCATAAGGAGTTTAGTTTTTTGTCTATGCCAGGGTGAAGGGTTGTTTTATGGTTATTTTACAGGTTTGGCATAGGATTTGGTGCTTGAAAGAAACACAGTTAGGATTGCCAAGAAGAATGCCAAGTGTTGTTGGCATAGAAATATCAGACGACGCCAAGCACTTGTTGGCAGAGAAGTGCACTTGATGGCATGCCAAGAGATTGTTGAAACCTGAAAAAATAGGAAAGGATCAGGCTCCTAAAATATCGCTAATGGACCAATCTCCAAAAAAAATAGCAGATAAGGTGGTGCCAAGAGATGTTGGCAAAGTTGTGCCAAGCTTGGGTGCCAAGGCAACATCGGTATGTTGACGTCAGCTCTAGCCTAATAAGCTATCACAACGAGCTGATAAGATTTCAAAATTATCGGATAGAGCTCTATCTCTTATCCCTTAATCATTTCAAATTCAAATGCAATGGCATATTTCATCATTTCCTTTACACGCCTATATAAAAACCAATCGATCAAGAATTGAAGGAGATAGGAATCGAGATTGATCAGGGTGGAGAGCAAAGAGTGATCGGAGTGAGGTGTTGGAGTTATCGGCGAGTGCACCGAAGAAGGGAGGTTCAACTTCTTAGCATAGAGCCTGGCGTGGAGGGCTGCATCTAGAGACCCCTCGGCCTATTCTATTGGTTTAAGTTGTTTTACTTTTATTTAGTGATGACTTATTTGAAAAAAGTTATTGGTTTTTTTGTTAACCCCCTCACCATGAACTAATTTCATAGTCGGTAGGGGATGTTTTGGTTAAACGTTGTTTTATGCCTTAGTTTCTTTTAATACAAATCTGTTTTGGAAAAGTTGTACTATCTTGCATGCTTTACTGTTTTAAACTGTAATTGCCAAGCGAGAGCTGGCACTACTATTTTTCTAAGTACTCTACCAAGCAGGAGCTGGCATAGTTGGCCTATTGCACCTCAATATCTTAACAGACTTGAGTGGCAACGATTAGTTGTTGGATACTTGGGAGAGAAGCTTTGAGAGAAGTCGTTCAAGTGGATGAACTTACTTCGAAAGTGATATCTACCCCCTCGGAGTATAGATTGGTTCTTAATCAACTTGATTCACTTAAAAACATCCACTATAGAGATATAGGGGTTTTTACATAATCGACTTAGGGCAATGACCATCGAGAGAGGCTTTGCTAATATTGAATCTGCTCGGAAAACAATGCCAAGACAGTTTGCCAACAAAGGTTGGCATGAACAACGTTAAAACCAAGCATTCTCTGCCAACACTCATCATTCATTAAAAGCACTTTCATTGCCAACGTTTTTCTTCATTGTTTTCTTTTCTTTTCTTTAGTTTCAAAACAATCTTCAAAACAAACACCTTACCCTTCAAAGCAAGTAATGATTAAGCAATCGAATTCAAGTCAATCTTTGTGGGATCGATAACTTAGCTTATCAAGCTGTATTACTTGCAGACTGTGTATACTTGCACGCAAAAGACTCTTGGCATAACCTGCCTAATACATATTATTTATACCTTTTGCCAACATACATTTTACACAACTCCCAAAAGAGAGTCTACAATTACAAATACCAAAGGGCATCCTCCAAAATGCGTAAGTACTATAGGGGCATGTGAAGGTTTTCTTCTCTTGATCCTCTGGTGCTAGAGCAATTTGGTTGTACCGTGAGTATCCATCAAGGAAACAATAAAAGGCTTTACCCGCCAATCGATCCAGCATTTGATCGATGAATGAGAGAGGAAATGGTCCTTCTTGGTTGCCTTGTTAAGCTTCCGGTAGTCCATGCAAATCCTCCACCCTGTGACGGTTCTTATTGGTAAGAGTTCATTGTCCTTATTGCTCACTACAGTCATACATCCTTTCTTTGGTACACATTGCACTGGGCTGACCCACGAACTGTTGGATATTGGGTAAATAACTCCAGCATCAAGCCACTTGATTATCTCATTCATCACCACCTTCTTCATGATTAGATTAAGCCTTCTTTGGGGTTCAATAGAATTGTTGTGGCAAACATCAAGCAGAATTTTGTGCATACAAATAGTAGGGCTTATACCCTTCAAGTCAGCCATAGTCCAACCTAAAGCTTTTTATATTGAGCTAACACATTTATCAAACTAGATTCTTGCTTAGGTGTAAGACTAGAAGATATTATCATAGGAAAAGTCCCATCCAAATAAGCATATTTAAGGTGTGATGCTAAGGGCTTTAATTCTAAAGTGGGTGCATGTTCAAGTGAGGGTTTTAGAGGTGTAAATTCAAAAAAATTTAGAGGTTCAAATTGCGTACCTGATCTGGCTATGAGCAGGATGGATTGTTGCACCTCCATGGGGAACTCCTCAAACTCCTCGAACTCCTCAAGCTCCTAGAACTCCTCATTGACATCTTCATTGAGCTTCACATAGTCCTCAACTTGTAGAAAATTACTGCAGCAAAATTCTGCAGCTTCCTCCTCTACTGTAGCATCCATGTATTGACACTCCTCATGTTCATCCACATATTTAAGGGTGTTGAAGACATTTATGGTTACATTTTGATCATCCACTCTCATGGTGAATTCACCTTTTTCACAGTCTATCAAGATCCGGCCGATGGCTAAGAATGGTCGTCTCAAAATAATTGGTGCATTCTTATCAGCTTCGCAATCAAGAATGAGGAAGTCGGCTGGGAAAACAAATTTGCCCACCTTCACCACAAAATCTTTGATCCTTCCTTCTAGATGAACGTGTGATCGATCCGCTAGTTGCAAAATGACATTGGTAGGCCTTGCATTCCCTATGCCAAGCTTTATAAAAACTAACTTGGGCATTAGATTCACACTAGATCCAAGATCGCATAGGGCTTTCCCCACATAATTATCACCTATTGAATAAGGGATGATGAAGCTGCCTAGACCATTCCTTTTAGATGGCGAATTTCTCAACACATAATAGCATTTCTTTTACTGTAGCAGAAGTCTTGAGCTTCTCAACCTTCCTTTTCTTGGTGACAATATCTTTAAGAAATTCCGCATAAGTGGGCATTTGATCAATGGCTTCAAAGAATGGGACATTGATGTGCAGCTGGTCAAATATGTCTACAAATTTCTTGAACTAAAGGTCTTCGTTATGCTTCTTCAATCTTTGAGGAAAGGGTGGTGGGGGTTTGACTTCTTTCTCTACATGTGGAGGTCTATCTTTTGATGCAGCAAAACTCTGTCTTCCATCAGTAAGTTCACTTGTTGAGCCCTCACTCTTGTCCTTCTCAAGAGGTGAATCTTCTTGCACAGTCTTGGGATTGGAATCTTCTGCGTTCTCCCCCCCTAAACTTATCTTCCTTGTTAAGTTGGGTGTCACACCTTAAAGTGAGTGCACTACATTGCTCCTTGTCATGAGGTTTAGTGACTTCAGTATCACTAGGCAAACTTCCATGAGGTCGAACTTGTAGAGCTTGTGCTATTTGACCTACTTGGGTTTCTAAAGCTCTCAAGGATGAGCTATGACTTTGTAGCAGTGCTCCTTGTCTCTTGATAGATTTTGTATGATCCTGAAGTAGAGCCTTCGTAGACGTTATAAAATCTCGGAGAGTAGCTTCCAAAGAGTTGTTGTTCGATGAAGATACTAAACTCTTGTTGTCATTTTGCCATGGCATATTTTTTGGAAACCTTGGGGTTCGGTCTGATTTTGTTGTCGATTTGAACTATCGGTATTGTGGTTTCCTTGATTCCCCCAAGAAATATTTGGATATTGACGCCATTCTGGGTTATATGTGTTTGAATAGGGGTTGTTGTTGTTTCGATTGTAGTTCCCCTCGTAGTTGGTAGACTCGTGGTTTTCTGGGCACTCGTTCATATGATGACTTCCATCACAACGAACACAAGTAGTTTCTACCTTGACTTCCTTCACCTCGTTTAGACGTTGGAGGTTCTTCAACATGTTTGTAATGGCCGATAATTGAGCTGAGACGAAATCATTAGCATCAAGCTCAAGTGTCCCATTAGTCTTCCTCCTCATTCCAAGTCTAGTAGTGGGAAATTGGTAGTTATTGTTTGCTATCCTATCAAGGATATCAAATGCTTCTCCGGGCGACTTGTCCAGCAAAGTCCCATTTGTTGAAGCATCTAGCATCATCCTCGTGAGAGCATTAACACCATTGTAGAACATCACAACTTGCATCCAATCTTGAAAACCATGATTCATACATTTGATAAGTAGTCCCTTATATCTATCCCAACACTCGTCATCAGCTTGACGAAAGGAACCAATGTCATTCCTTAGTTGAGTGTTCATGTTGGATGGATTATACCAATGCAAGAAGCTTTTGCATAGATCTACCCATGTCTCCATTGAACCAACGGGTACTCCACTCAACCAAGCTCGTGCATGATCACGCAATGAGTAAGGAAATAGCTTAAGCTTCAACACATACTCATGCACACCTTGTTGTTTAAAGGAGTCACACACTTCCAAGAATGCACGAATGTGTTGACTTGCATCTTCATAAGGCGATTCACCAAATTGACCAATCGAGTTCAACATGTTGAATATCGCAGGTTTGAGTTCAAAGTGGGCTGCTTGAATTTCGGGAGCTACAATCCCAAGGTTGAGATCATCCAAGATCGGATTCAAATGATCTCTAATAGCTTGTGGAGGAACTATAGCTCCGCCATTTGCTGCAGCATCAGGATCTTCCAGATTATCACCTGGTTGACCTCCTTGGTTACGACCTCTATACATGACTTCTAAAGTTTGTTATGTACACCTTTCACGGAAAAATTGTTCAATCTCAGGAACTATTGGTAGTATGGGTTCGTTGGGTCTTCCTCGGGTCATGCAACAACACAACATCTAAAAAAGATAAACAAAAGTAACTAGTTAGTCTATACAAAAAGAAGAAACAAAGTGATGCAAAAACTAAACTTAAAATGACCAATTGTCAATCCCCGGCAACGACGCAAAAAACTTGTTGCGTGTAAGGGTATACTATAAATGATACGCAAATAGTGAAAGTATACACATCGAACAAGTAGTAAAGTGATGAGTGAGTATCGTCTCCACAGGGATTGAAGGTAATTTAAGTCATGTTTAAGCACACAAACAAATACTAAAATATAAATAAAATATCAAGTGAGAACATGGAAATAAATGCGATAGCAAACAACTAAAATAAAGTTGAACTAAAACAAGGATACTTCAAGGGTCCTCTTACATGTACGAAGCTCTCTAATGGAATGATAGGGTGGGCTTGCTAAGGACTTCTATTTCTAAACCTAAAGAACGTCTAGAACTACCTTGCCCACAACATGATCAACAGAGTTACTTAAGTGTTTCCAAACTATCTCTAGCAAGAAACTTGACAGCCAAAATGCTACGGCAGTACCTCTCAGCGTGAACCATAGCAAGATACTTATCAATGAAGTTCTACTCTTTTTAGTCGTTAAAACTCTATCCTTATCTCTAAGGTGAGTTAGGGTTCTGCCACTCAGCATCAAACCCCTATTGTCCATGAGGATCTAAGCCTAACTCTCTCGAATATTAAGCTATCTAACACCTAGGCTAAGGATAACTCTCGAAAGCTCTCACAAGCTTAGGGCATAAAAGAACAATGGACAAATCATAAAATGAACAGGAAAGCAACTTTAACATTCAAATAAGTTTAAAACATAAAAACCAAAACAAGCCCAAGTCACTTAAAATTAGTTCATGGCTGGGCAAATATCATCCATCATCATTCGTTTAAAACAACTCATCTAAATAAAGGAAATGAACAGCAAATCAACTAAAGGAAGGGAAAACTCCAAAGCTGTCGTGGACTGCCGTGAACCACTCTAAGCATGTTTCTTCTCTCAAAGGCCGGCAAGAACACTCCTTCGAGCTTCAACAATAGAGAACACCACAATGAAGAAGATGAAGGAAGGCAACCTCCTTTCTCTCTTTCTTAGCTTACAAAATATCCTCTTTTTCGACTCTCTCTTTAATGTGGGTGTCTTGTTCTTTATGTAGTGGGAGCTCCTAGGATTTTGTGCTCTAAATTCTAAAGGAATATTTCATTCACATGTGGGATCATAGCTAGCTGATAGGTTCACATGTGGGGCTGCAAAGTATCATCAATTCTTTGTCCTCTAGCGCGCACAGAAATGCTATCCAAAATGCTATGGCAATTTTCCCTACACAGCTCCTCATTTCCTTGCACATCACCACAAAAACCAAAACCTTCCCAAGCAACATCATTCTTGCAACTAAACAAAGAAACTATAACCAATAACCAAATGCAACTATGCGAGCTAAACGCACATGTATGCTATGAAATGAGATGATATGGGCTTGATTTCACACAATAACCTAAGTAAAAAGGCACGAGATGTTAACCTTTTACAAGGTTAACAGATATTCATCTCCAAGTTGGGATAGCTCCTATAAAGTTTACTCCTTCAAAGTAAGAGAAAATCGTTTATGGTGGTTTTGTCACATTGTATATTGATTGAAGAATATATCTTTAAAAATATAGATTGAATAGACATTGTACAAAATAAATTATTGAAGAGGATACAAAAAAATATAGTTGGAGATGATAAATAATGATACGAAACTGTTATAAGGAGATGATGGTGGTATATATAAATGACTAGGGTAGGAGGATCCGTATACTCAATGTAAAAAGATTTTTATTCTCCAAATATGTTGAAAGAATGCCTATTATTTAGGTTTGGTTTAGACATTTATCTAACCATCCAATAGCATACCAATAAGATTTTTTTTTCTTTTTCAAGGAAGCTTAATAACCCTAAATTACTATACAAACATTAGCTGCTAAATAAGAACAAAAATTAGAAAACGAAACTAAATTTATTTAAAATGACATTATTACCATGTGAAACTTCAGGAGCACAAGCATCCCAAGCACGGTATCATTAACATATCAAAAACTCAGAAGCCTCACTTTTCTTAGCATGGTGCAACCTAATCGTTGGAGTAAGCCTTTCACCGACGCTAGCCCTTGTCCTTCGTTGCGTTGGTGACAAACACGTCTGCCTCTTTGTTCTCTCGGATCGTTGAAATGAAATTTGGGCAGGATAGAGTGCAATTAGGTCTAATTTGGGGATTTTTAAAAAAATTTACCTCAAAAGGTCAAAAATAACCTTGGGGATGGCATGTATAGGTCACATGCGTCCCCGAAACGTCCCCATAAAGTCAATAGACGTCCCCAACGAACTTAGCCGTACCCCTTAATCGTCAGCCGTCCCCGGGGTGTATTAGGTACTTGAAACGTGGGTTATTTGCCGTCCCCGTGCTTCATAGGGTGCAATCCACCAGCCCAATTGATGGCGATGTCGGCATCCCCTCTATTCAACTTAACAGCGACACCAAGTGAGCCACCAGATGAGGCCTAGCAGAAACCAAAATGCCTATCAAACACAGGGCAATCCTCTCTAACATTGAAACGCTTCAAATGGCAAGAATAAGCGAGGTCGGAGATGGAGTCGAAGCTGACGACATTGAGGAATTAGACGTACTCTTCGGTGTGGAAGCGACGGATATCGTCGAGATCGGCGGGGAAAGGACGGTTAATCTCCATTCGACGATGGAGAAAAAATAAACGATGAGGTTGTGGACCATGCGGATCCGGTGGAGTTTCATCGGGTGACCCTGACCGTAATAGTAATCGTCGATCGTTGGCTCGTAGAAGTATGTCACACGGCGCTTCTTCTCGGCGAAATCTTTCATGGTCCAACCCAAAAATTGTTAGTGATGAGAGTTAAAGCCAACAAGTTTTGGCCCAAGGAAAACAAAAAGAAATTGCCCAAAGATTGAAGACGTGGGTCTTTTGAAGTTAAGATGCTCTTTTACTAGCCCAAGGAGAATGCAGGCAGGGGTTTAGGGTCGTAAATGAGACCAGAGATATCGTGAGTTACTCGAGTTTGACTCGGTCAAAGTTTGTAACACTTGACTCGATTGAACTCGAATCGAAAAGCTTACGATCTACTTGAAAATATAATATGCTATTTTTTAATTTTTAAAATTAAAGTGAACTAAAATGTAGGTTGGGTATTTTTGGTTGGTATGTTATGTTAGTTTAATTTTCTTTATATTTTCATGTGTACTCTTTTCCTCCAACTAGGATTAAGGAGATTTTTAATAAAACGCATAAAAATATTTTGTATGATTCTATCTATAATGAAATGATGCAATTTGATCAATAATAATAATAATAATAATAATAAAATAATAATAATAATAATAATAATAATTATTATTATTATTATTATTATTATTATTATTATTATTATTATTATTATTATTATTATTATTAGGGTTGTAAATGAAACGAGATAGATCACGAGTTACTCGAGTCCGACTCGGTCAAAGCTCGATCAATGCTCGACTCGATTGGATTCGTCTCAAGCTCGAATTTGACTCGAGTTCTTAACGAGTTGAGTCGAATTCAGCACACTCAAGCTCGAGTTAAACTCGAACTCAACTCGAATTCTTAATGAGCCGAGTCAAACTCAAAACTACTCGGGTTCGACTCGGCTCGTTTACACTCCTAGGCAGGGCTACTCCAAATTTTTTTTTTATTTTAGTTATGTAGACAGAGCTTATAAAATTTATTTCTAATATATATATATATATATTAGTTAAACTCGAACTCAACTCGAATTCTTAACGGTGTGGTCTGAGTCTGTACCTGGAACTGCTCAGTTCCCATTTTTTTCTTTTTTATTAGTTTCTTTTTAAAATTTTATTAGTTTCATACTTTGAATATTAACAATTTGATTAACTAATTTTTCATCAATTTTCTTTTTCATCCTTCGTACCAAGCAAAGCCTAAAAGGTTTCATTCTTATAACCATATTGTAGGCAAGACCAAACGGAAAATACAAGCAAACCATATATAAACAACAAAAGCCATCTCCAAATCAGACTTGAATAAAAACAAAGCTTCGTTAGTTTGACTCATAACCCCAGAACAAAACCATAGTATAATGTTTTTATAGTATTATTTACCTTCCACTGTAGGTCTCAGATGAAAACAAGCTTCATTTTGGGAAAACCAAGTCTTATATTCAACTTTGATTGAAGAAACAGGCTTATAGGAATAGGATATTGTCCATGTCTTATTTTGAGAAGCTTGTAGAATTATAGTTTCAAGGTTATTTTATTATTATATAAAGCTTCTCCTTTGTTCCTTCAAGTTGGACACCAAACAACAAAACGCAGAGAGTTGTACCAAAAAATCAAATCCCTCATATTAGGGTCGCTTTTAACAAAACGTGGTTGAAGTCCACAAAGGAGACCAAAAATTCAGAGATCACATTTAGATGGTGAAGAGAGGGAGAAAATGCTCTGGACTCCCCACTTTCCTAACTAAGATTCTTCTTTTAAATCCCTTCTTAAAAAGAATAACATTGGTTTTTGGTTTAGCAGTTCAGTATAGTGGAACATATCCACCGGCACCCGCACCAGTACAGACTCACCAACATGATTCACACGCCAGTCACTAACTCGATGGGAACTTCCAATTAAAATTTAAAAGAGTATAAATTCAATTCACCACAAAAACAGCTCAAATGCTTTAGCCTAAAATGAGAAGAATCATCTGTACCCTCTTTAAAATAAGACAATCATACAGCATATCGGTACGTATCGTATGTGTCAGCCGTCACGCTTTGTCGAGTAATCTTCACAACTTGTCCACGCCTCATTCCGTAATATTTAGCTACTGGATCACTGACCAGAATACGGGGTAGCTAAAGTTCAAAAGAAAGAGCAATCAGTAAGAAAATCAGGACTAGTGACTCAAGACATACAATAAATAGATGCTAATCTCCTAATCTACATCACTGATACCTGTATTCTGTCATATGATGGTAACGCAACAGGACTTTGCATAAGTCAGCTTATTAAGAAATTAATAAGGCAGAAAACACATCTACAGGTGAACCGTAAGCAATTTATTGGAGGTGAACTCTTTTTGTACTGAAATCGTTCCGCATACCAAAATAAAAGAATTATAATTCTCTTAAACATCCATCTAAAGAAAATAGAAAGTTTTACTTTGTTGAGTGGCGATAAAGTCCCCGGCATTCTGTGCAAGCAAAAGCACTTCATTTTGGTTGACAAGGAATTTAAGCTTTCAGCTTCAGAAGAGTACATGCATTAGACTTACAACCAGGTTCTAAGTGTTATACAAATTGATGTGGAAGGGGAAGCACGGAGGAAAATGGTTGAGAGAGAACAACAAAGAATCTGAGGAAGACATAAAGGAGAAGCCTTTAAAAGCGCATTGGTTTGGGAAAATCAGAAAGTAAGGAACTAGGCAAAGATAAAACAAGGCAGATAAGCATGGGACAACAAGGCATGTGCCTGTTAATCAAGCATCCACTTCACAAGCCCTTTTAATATTCTTTCATATAAAATAAATTGGCATATTATCAGAGAATAAGCTATAAACTTAACAGGTGATCATTCATACATACCCTGCGTTTGTATTTAAGTTTTTAATCACAACAAAAGCACCACTTCAAAAACCTTTTCATTGGTATCTTGTGATTATCGTGAATATTATTGTTTCAAACTCTATAAACTTGTTACTAAAACAAAATATATCCATAGAACCGTTCTTAATGGAACAGAAACCACTTCAAAAACCATGCTCAGTATTCTTCCCCTATAATCAAAATATTATTGATCTTGAAAAAACCAATACACCAATATATATTTATAAAAAATTGCAAAATTATGTTTCCTAAATTAAATGCGACATAGATTATGATTAAAACTGTACACAACTCGAAATATCAATTTAACAAAGACAACACTCTAAATCCTAAAAAAGAATTGAACAAATAAACAAGCAGAAGACCTAAAACTGTACTGGTGAATCATTCACCAAAATAATAGTCAAAATAAAAGCTATTTAGGACTCATAAGGATTGTAAAGGAGCAAATTAGAAGGCGGGTACAGGATGTATCAAATTGCTAGATGCCAAAAGAAATTGAATTCAGTTAGATGTAGCTACACGTGGAAAACACAATCTTAAATTTTCTTTGTCACTCTTAGTTTAGAAGGTTTTCCCCTGAATTTCAAATTTCCCCTTTAGAGAAGGTTATATAATAATAATTCAGTTAAACTTGGTTCCAAGGACTTTCTTAGAATTTAAGTTGTTTTCATTGAATCAAGTTGGACATTTATGTACTTATGATATAATATCATATTGCTTAATACTAATCCCCATTCCCCACAAAATAAGGAATGTTATGGTGTTCTCTCTCTCACTAGTACCTAAATAACTTTCATAATTGGGACCTTTGGTTAATTAGATCATATTCATCACACTAAATGATCTTTAATAACTTAAGTTGAATATGATAAAGCAATTAAAAGTTATTTGAAGAATATCATTAATACCATAAGCTCCATCTTAAAGCTCAAAACTCCAAGTTCTAAAATGCAAGTTCATCTGATCAAAAAAGTGAAGCTCGCAACCATCTCAAGTTTTACCCTCCCCTTTTGTTTAGTTTAATTCTTTCTTTTCTTTTCCCCCATTTTGCCTATTTTCTCAGTTGGAGGAAGCATATGTCAGATATTGTTGGTATCTCAAGTGTTATGTATCAATTTACTGCAGAAATAACCACAATAAACCAGTTTATCAGATCTCTGCCAAAGAGACAGCCAAATATGGTGTTAGCAAAACAGTTACTAACCTGTGTTTCCTTTACCCTGTATTTTTCCAGTAATTCCTTCTTTTCCTGATCTTTCAGAACTGTGTGCTTTGGGACAAACATGTGTTCTGTGATATTGGTCAATAACTCTGCTTCCTGCATGGACATTACATAACTTAGTCATGCTTGACAGCTCTTGCTAAGATAATAGGAAAAAAACCTAAAATTGTTCAGAAAACAATTTTGTACCCCATAAGTTGTTATGTAGCTAAGAAAACCATCTTACAATTAATAGGAAAAGTTCCACAAACAAAATTTATAAATTAAATGAACTATTCTGTGGATATGTGATTTGATATAAAATATCAAAGACTTCATAGACACTTAAAACTTAGAGATAGTTATGATGATCTGCTACTTGTTTTAATTGTCAGCTGGAAGCACAAAATATTAATAAGAATCAGACAACTTACTGAATTTAAATCAAGACACATTAGAAGAAAAGAAAATAACCATGACTAATAAGGGTAACAACTTTTAGCGTAAATATTTAGCTTTCCACGGCAACCTTCTAGAGACCTCTCATGTGGTGTGTGATACTTTGGTTCATATTTAAAATTCACTTGTAGTACGCTACTGTCCTTATAGCATTCATAATAGAGTTATGAAGCCATGTCCTAACAGAAAACATGAACATATCATTCCAATTGTTGGAAAGAATAAATCTCAACATAATAATATAGTAGTGAGTTAAGCATATAGTTCGTACACTTTCAAAGGGCATTGACTAGTTGCATGCAAACATATACTTTAGCATAATTAATCAAGCACTTTCAAGGGGCATTTCAACACTCATCAACATTCTAGCAGTTATTTTAGAGAAATAAATTTCAGTCCCGAATTCAGACCTAGTAGCAGTTTTGTTCCTATACTTGCAGAGAAATGGAAAATAATATTTACTTTAGGGATCAGCCTACCACATAAGCAGAATATCTTTTGTAAACTTTGATGTTGACAACTTTTTTTGTTAACATAGTTATTCTAATACTTCTTAGAGACAGATCATAATCAAGAGATTCAACTATTATGATTCAATGAATGGTTTATATGTAACCAAACAAAAACAATGCATATAATTTAAATAAGCAATGCTCATGAAGCCCCCAAAAAATTGTATTCACCTCAAAAACTTCAATGTGAAAGTATGAATTAATTTCAACTATCGCAGCTTTTGCAGGGGCTGTCAAAGCTCTTTGAACAACCAAAATTGCATTATAAACATTGTCTGCTTTCATACGCTTCGCACAGTTTCTTACCATAGGAACGCCAACCTTTTGTTCTGCAGGAAAGAAGACATAAATCTACAGACAGATAAACCATCAGTACATCACTATTAAAGTTATAAAATTATCTGTAACAAAAAAAGGAAAAGGGCATTTAAACATCACTATTAAACTTCAATGACCAGTTTTTACTTGATTGAATTGGATGCTTCAATGCAGAACTTAACCCCATGAGACAAAAAGAACAAACATCCTCTTTGTATTCCAAGAAGAATGAAAATTCAAGACAGAAACTTCGGCAAAGCAAATGACTAAGCGATCTTTACAACAAGAGAGTGCAAACTCATGCAGACTGTTTAAAAGAATTTAAGCATTTCACCAAATTGAAAGATGGGCTTCCAATCAATAAACTGATTATTCTGAAATAACTCACAGATTACTATTTGATATGCTTATTATCTTGTATTTGAAAAAATGGGGGACCCCAACACTAAGGGCTAGATAAAATTAGAAAAGCACATAAAAATAAATGCATTGTTTATCGCAGAAAAAGCTGGATACAGCAAGGTAAAGTTTTAATAGAGGGTAAAAAGCCAAATAATTTCATTCTAGAACTCAGCTGTAGATGCAGCAAAATACTTTAGCGAATAGTAACTCTATCAGGAACTACGGCAAATTGAAAATTGGCCTGAGTGGTAAGAACAATGACATCCTTAGATTCTCAATCAATTGTGACAAATATACTTGCCAAGCATTCACAGAATCTTGCAATGTTTCAAATCTGATCACATGAACTGATTAACGAAAGTGTTTTACTCTTTTTATTTTCTTTCCGTCACCACTTTATTTCCATTCTTCATCATCTACAGAAAGACATTCTAAAGCTAAAAATATGTGAAAGCAATTCTTTTCAGTTTATCAGCCTGGAGCTTTCCAATTGCCAAGATATAGAATGAAGTTTCCCTAGTAAACTGCTAGTGAAGCAACAATAATTTTACAAACCATAAGATCATAATCATGCCAAGTCAAGAGTGAAGGAAAAATATTTCTACAATCAACCAAAGTACAAACAAAGCACACATTGAACCTGAAATATGGAATGCAATCCTTTCAAAGATGTTCCTGATGCTTTTCAAATTTCCATTCTTTCAGTTACAAATATATTCTAAAATGAAACAACCAGTTTCAAATAGGAAGCTTTCTATAAATGTAAAAAAAAATTACAAGTATATCAGGTTTAAGACACATGAAAACAGTGATAAGAAAGTGTATAGATCTCAGCAGAGGAATAACATGAAGCAACAAACAATTATTAAGGCAACTGTATCTTGTATGAATTTATCACATTAACCGCATGATTCCAACCATACTCAGAAATTAAAGCTAGCAAAATCCTCAATTTTCCAATTAATGGTTTCAAATAAGGCCATTCACTTAGGAAACTGAACTTCCCACAAATAAAAGAACAATGCTGGGCAACATTATCCCAGATGAACCTTTAAATCTGTAGGCATTACTCAAGACCTAAAATCTATGAACTCCAATAAGCATAAAATATATGAATTAAACAAAGGGCAGTAAGATACGTACCTGATCAGTCGGAGCATCGCCTTTGTTGGAAAGGATTAAAAGATCATCCCTTTTGAGATGGATATTCTCACCAAATTTCTCAATGAACTGTTGTCTTGTCATGTTAACATCTGAATCAGGGACTGAATATTCCCTATCCCTCAGCATTTGCAACACTGTTCTTCGTGCTTTGAATAGCTTCGTGATTTGTTCATCAGAAACAGACATTTGTTTCACTAACTCCACCAAACAAACAAACAAACAAACAAAATCATGTCATTTTACTTCTTCCTTCAAAAGGGTTTCAAATAGTGGTAGCAGTGGTATCACGGCCGCCATTTGCGGAACCCTCCGCCACTGCTAAAGACCTCAGTAGCACTGAAAAATTTCACATCAATAGCGGAGAACTGTAGCCGCAAATAGCAGTGAAAGGGGATAGTGGTAATTATGGTCCGCTAGTACCGCTAAAATGTTACATGAATAAATTCTCTTTCTTAACATGGTAAAGATAGAGTATGAAATGAGACAGAGAAAGAAGCAGTAGGATTGAAAACGGAAAATCAAATATAGCAGAGTGATGCAGAGCCAGTTACCAGACAACACAAACCGAGCTATAGCTATTAAAACTATCATGGTTTCAAAATTTACCTTAGTTAATTCACTGGCCCTTGGTTTGATCTGTCGGAAACTTGAAGGCAAAGGTCCGAGACAGTAGGAGGCAGGGGCAGAATCGTGGTGAAGGGTTTGTTTGGCGGCTGGGATGTGTGAATAGAGATGCGAGGGGCTCCGGAATTTTAAAGGAAAAATATATATAGGGAGAAAATAATTTTAATATAATTCCAGTTTAAATGGTTCTATTTAAGTCTAATTTTTAAGATAAAATCTTTTTAATAAGGCTTAAATAAAAAATCAGTTCTTAAATTATAATTGTTTGTTTTTAGTCTCTGAATTGTATTTTTAATCAATATAAGTGTACTTAAATTATTATTTTATCACACTTAAACTATTTTTGGTCAAAATAAATATTTAAATTATGTTAATTTTTGTTTTTAATCTCTAAATTATCTTTTGGTAAAAAAAATCTTTTTTGACATGTCAACATTTTATTAGCCAAAATAATTTGTTTAACTTATATAATTATTGGACTTAAAGTGACAAAAATAATAATTTAAGTACTTGTTTTGACCAAAAAATAATTTAAAGACTAAAAATAAAAAAGAATAATATAATTTAGAAATTGATTTTTCATTTAAGCCTTTTTATAAAGGCATAATGTCAAAAAAATACCTTTAATGTTTTGTTAAATAGTCACTTTGGTCCCTATTTTTCTTTTAAGCAATTTAGCCCTTAACGTTTCATTTTGGGTCAAAATGGCCCTTCATGAATAAAAGTGTTAGTCAAGTGAAGTAAACAACTTGCAATGACTTGACAGAATGACACGTCAAAAGAAGAAAAAAAATATTTTATATAATTTTATAAATTTATTTTTGACTGATGTGTCATTTCGTGAAGTCAGCATATTAGCCTATATGACATTGTTATTGCGGCGTGCACTTCCATGTAGGTTTGTCACGTCATTTACCGTTAGTTGACTAACAATTTTTATCCACAGAGATGTCATTTTGATCTAAAATAAAACGTTAAGGCTTAAATTGTTTAAAAAAATAAGGGCCAAAATAATTATTCAGATAAAAATTATGGTTATTTTTTAACATTATGCCTTTTATAAATATATTTCAAGTTAAGGACTTTAATTTTCTTTTTTTTTAACACTAGTTAGGACTTAAATTTAGCCCAACTTGACAACGGGATTTTTATACATAAAATTTAGTTATGCATGTTTAGACATTCCCCCCCCCCCTTTCTTCTTCTTTTTCTTTTTTCTTTTCTTTTTTTGTTATGAAAATTTATCTATGTGAATGTCTATAATGATAAGGACTTTATCAAAGAGATTTGATTTACTTTATCATTAGAAATATTATCTTCATTAATTAGAGTTTAATGTATTATGTACTTCTTATGCCTATAAATAGATGATCTAATGAACGCATTGTATACACTTGAGTATTGAGAATAATATAAATCTCCCTCTCCATCTCATCTCTTTGTTCTTTCATTCTTGTTCTTTGTTCTTATTATTGTTCTTCTTTATTTTATTCACAACATGTTATCAACACGGGACTCTAATCAACTGAGATTTTCATCGTTCGAATCAAAAAAAGTTACCGAAAAGAATGAATTCGATTATAGAACGAAACTAAAGATAAATTTTTTTCTCTAATTTTTTTAGCTATTGATTGTCTCTCTCTTTATATTTTAATTTTTATTTTATTTTATTTTTTTGAAAAGAATGGAACCATGCTTAATCGCATCGAATCCAATCTCGTTCAAAGAATTGATCCCTCAAGCGACCCAAATCCATATCAAGGGGATCGTGTAGGAGAAGATGATTATCTTGAGTATATTTACAGATAAGTATATTTTTTTATGGATTCATGATATATAATATGGTGAATGTTTTTTATTTTATTTAACCATGATTTAAGTTTTACATGATATGCTTAAATGGCTTGGAAAGAGACGCGACATAAAGAAATTATGAGAAGTTGTTTCGGTCATTTGTTATGTCTCTATTGTTCTCGAGAGGAAAATAATTATCGGTAAACTTTATTTTTTTCTCTTTAAATTATGATTTTAATTTGCGATAAATCATGGTGAATTTCAATCTATAAAAAGATTGTTATAAAGTCTATATTTGCTCGAAAGCAATATTTCTTCTTCGTCGAAAAATTCGACCATAGATTTCTCCCAATTTCAAGTTACGAAATTCGTCTTGATCCAAAAAGTTTTATGGGAGGCATTCCCTGAAGTGAATGCAAAGCATGATGTTTATTCCATGCGATTATCAATGATGGGGCATTCCCAGAAGTGAATGCAAGCATGATGTTTATTCCATGCGATTATTAGAACTATGTTCATTCCCTGAAGTAAATGCAAACATGGTAAATCATTATTCAATTAGAGACATAATTTCGATATAATCCAAGTATATTGGTTGGACATCCCGTTCTGCGAGGCTACTAGTCTCAAAGGAGGTTTTTAAAGGACTTTGTGAACTGGTTTAACAATGTCGCGTACGAGGATTAAATCTTTGTTCTCTATGATAAGGACGTGTTAATAAAAACATACTCCACTTTTCACGACAAATAATATTGTCCTCAGATACAATATCATGAAAAAGGTTTCAAAGGCCCACTGGTTATACTCCATTCCATGAAGTGAATGTGAGATTAGATTATAGAAAGAATAAAAGCCACATTAGAAGTTGTGGTCATGGTCGAGGCATGGACATAGACATTATGGTCATTTTAAGAATACTTCTATCCACTGGTAGTGAGGTTATAAGGATAACAAGAGCAATAAAGATCATTCTAAGAAAGTAGAATCTTTTTTATTACCAATGTGATGTTATAAACCACTGGTCTCGTACTTATCGTACGTTGAAAAAATCAACAATGATTGAATGATAAAGGAAAGAAAATAAAAGCAAATTCTGTTTGCGAAAAATGACAAAGATGATATTGGTCCAACTTATTTGGACATTGTTAGTCCAACTCATTTAGACGTTGTTGATTTTCTTATAACCCTCGAATGGAATAAATCATCTTCTAATTATTCTCATAACTTTGAAGAGAATTAAGTATCTTTTTATTTATTTTTCTTTATGTTTATTTACTTTATACATTAATTATTTACATTTTATATTTATATTCATGTTAATATTTATATTTATATATTATCATATTTATTTATTTTGTTTAACGTGATTACTTATTAAATACAATTTATGGTGACGATTTATGCTTAGTAGAAGCATAAGATATATTTTTCCATTTAAATGCAAGGGAAAAATGTGAGTACTATATCTCAAAGTACTAAAAGTATTGATGCTCCAGAAGAGCAATAAGTTTTTGAGAGAAAGCACATTATGAAAAGTGCATAATTGCGAATATTGAAATAATTACCGCTAATGGTAATAATATCGTCACCACTGGAAGTGGAAATTTTAAGAGAGCAGTATTAGTTCGCAAAATATTCTTTTGGAACTATATATAACATATGTTATCAATTGACATTTGAAATAAGCCAATGTGGATATAAGTTCTGATAGCCAAAAGGTCAATTGAAAGCTCTAGAAGAGATATATATTGTTACCAAAAGATCATTTCTATTGAAAGTTTCGAAAGAGCTAAATATTCCTATTCAAAGGAATAATTTTGATGGTTGTACTAGACGTGTACGAGTGAGATTGAATCACATGTTCTAGTTTACCAAATTTAAAAATGTATCTACACACTTGTATATAGTTGGTATGGTCGGTTAGATCATCCTGATCAATAATGATGCCAAAGTTATTGAGATTTATATGCACATTTATGAAAAGAACTTGAAGTTCTTGTGGTGCTTGTTCTCAAAGGAATTGATTAAATTTCATTTATTAAAAGAACACGAAGTTCTTGTGTTGCTTGTTCTCAAAGGAAATGATTAAGATCCCACTTAGCAAAAGAACTTGAAGTTCTTGTACTAAAGTTGAGACTGCATGTCTTGCATATCTGAATGAAATATGGGCACATTTATCCACAAATGTGGAAAGTTTTATATGATTTTAGTAGATGCATCTACATTGTTTTATCAACTTACAACCAGAAGTTTGTGAGATTGGTTATAAAAGGATTCAGATTATGTAGTTAGACTATTCATCTTGAAAAGCTAGTGGGTTTATTTTTAGGCTATATCAGTTATTACAAAGCCTATTGATTATGAAAAATATAGTTTAGTAAAATTTCAATTGGATG
This sequence comes from Hibiscus trionum, assembly GCA_030270665.1. Classification (NCBI taxonomy): domain Eukaryota; kingdom Viridiplantae; phylum Streptophyta; class Magnoliopsida; order Malvales; family Malvaceae; genus Hibiscus; species Hibiscus trionum. Next base: position 24,480,749 of record BSYR01000011.1, read on the forward strand.
CCTCATATTTAATAGCTAAACTATGAGAACAAAAGAGTTATTATTTATATAGTGTTTCCATATAGCAACATTTATACGCATCAAGCCAACGAGTTATAATAAACTCCCCGTTCTGATTGGTTTTTGGTCAGAAGCCATACATTTCTCATTTTATAATTTTTGAATGTGCGATATATTGTTGAATTGCTCCATCACAACGCACAAAATATAAATAAAAAGGGTTGAGAATATATATTGAGTACGATTCTCCTTTTATGTTTAAACTCTTAAACATTAATTGGATAATCATTTATGACATGGTTTTTCTCAACATCAGGGGGATAATAATCAGCTTGATAAAGGAAAATGAATTATCGTTATCTAGATCCTCGTATATGAACCAGAAGTTTATAAGATAATTCATGTTATTACATGTCAACTGTCAGTCATATTTACTGACCCAATGAGAGTAACTAAGCCTCATATACCATTTGAAATGCTCTAAGTTTAAATTACATGTTAGAGCGAGAGGATGTAAATCATGCCTGAAGCATGATAGTTGAAATGGTTCCAATGATCAAAATTCTCGTAAATGGAAAGTAATATGAGATGGCCATATATTGGAGGCGGGTGCTTCTGAAGAGACCCAATACATAACTAATAATAAAACTCTCGAAGAGTTTTGGGTACCTGAAATAAAGATTGAAATCTTGAAGAGATCTCGATGAGTTATGTCACTACGAGAATGGAACCAGAAAATTGAAAAGTTATCGACAATAATTTTACAAATAGTTTTAAATAGAATACTTCTATAGAAGTAAAGAAAGAAAATGAGGATCTTGTATAGAAATCTATCAAGAAGTATAGATATTGAATTGGTCAATATAGAAAGACGCTTTGAACTTCTAAAAGAGAAGTATTTGGACCAACACTCCAAACACCTAAAGGTGTAATGCAAGTGAGGCACAAATAAGTAGTCATAAATTCGACTTGAATTATGATTTATGAAGATTTTTAATTACTTCATAGTGGATGCAATTACTTTGGCAGTATGAAATATATTACATGCGTCTAATTATTTATGGATCCCTATTTATCCTTAAAGGATTTAAAATGCTAAAAACATTTTGAAATTTTTTAGAAAATTTATTTAGACAAGTCTCATTGAATATTTTGGCGCATTTGGTATAATCGCCTTAGTGAGTACTAATTGAGGAAATACTATAAGAATGATAAGATTTCCTTATGTATTTTATAAAGGAATTTGAATCAAGATTCATTATATTATTAGAACTCATAAAGAGCTTTCAAAGCATTTGGTTATTAAGGAAAGGATTTGAGAAAAAGAATCTTGTGATGTTGTTTTGTCTCGACCTAAAGATCGAGCACTTAAATATGCGTTTTTGTCTATGAATGGATATAAGTTGAAAGAATCTTAAAGAAGATTCAATATGGATAAAGCATATCTATTGTAAGATTGTTGGATGTGAACAAAGATAATTATATCTTTTCTTGGTTTTGAAGCATCATATATGTTGAGATGTGTGGGGCTCGATTCGATCAACCAATGTTGCTCACCAAGTGGTGGAGAGGTGGATATTTGGGTGTTAGGGTTTGGGAAGCTAAAATGAAGATAGACACAATGATTTATAGTGGTTCAACCTTCTAACCAAGGTCTACATCCACTACCTTAGCTCCCCACTAAGGATTTCTCAATCAATCCACTATCGATTCGTCCCCTTTTCTAGGCTTAGGAGGTAACCCTTATACACAATCAAGCTTTCTACCCAAAGCCTTGATTGAAACCATCTCTTACAAAGAGAAACAAGAAGCAAACTTAAAACCCTCTAATAGGTGTTTGTTTGCACAATTAAGCACTTACCCAAAACCTAAAACACTTGAGCAAATTTGACAATTTTGGCTCACTAGTGTTTGTCTATACAATAAATGACAATTTAAGCTCTAAGACAATTCTTGATCATTTGTTGTTTGACAATATGAGCATTAGCCTTCTCTTGATGCTTGGAGGTCCCTTTTATACTCCCAATTGAGTTTGTAGCCGTTACTAGCCGTTGGGATCATATTGGAGTCGTTGAGGACTTTAATTCCCACCATAAATGCAGTTCTGCAGCTCCCCGTTTCGAAACGCTCGAAGCCGTTTCGAAACGCTCTTTAAGTAGAAAGAGTTGTTGCAGTCAGTCAGGGCATCCGTATCGAAACACCCCATTGCCGTTTTGAAACCCGTATCGAAACGCTATAGGCCCGTATCGAAACACCTGCATTTAAAAGTTAGTTGGGAAAATAGCCGTTGGGGTTTATGACCGTTGTGGTCAATTCCACGTAGGCATATCGAAACGGCATAGCCCGTTTCGAAACGCTGGGCAAAAGTTCTATCCATGGAAAGCTCGTTTCGATACTTGTATCGAAACGATTTTGCTACTGGAGCCCCCTGTTTCGAAACGCCCTAAGGTGTTTCGAAACACCTGGACAGGTTTGTGAAGTTTGGCTTTGAAAAACATGAAAAACCCTTTTAAAAACTTCCCAAAACATAATTTCAAGTTGTTTGGACTTTGGAAATGTTTTAAATACTTTTTAAATCAGTCCAAAACATTTTTCAATTATTATATCAAAACATTAGTTCTACAATCTCCCCCTTTTTGATATAATAAAACTCACTTGAAAAATTGTTTGGGATTCTCCCACTTTAACTTTAAAAATGTGAATAAGAGATTAAAAATTTTAATTCAAATAAAGCTCCCCCTTATTCATTTGAGAATTCAATTTTTCAAACCATTTCTCCCCCTTTTTGTTATATAAAAAAGAATTTAAAACATTAAGTTCAAAATAACTATAGAGGTAAAAACTTTGACAAAAATAAGAATTTGGTTTTAAAATGGCTCCCCCTTACTCAAAGCATCATTAAAGATGTTAGTCCAACATATATGATCATCTAGTTGAATAACTAAAAATAAAACAAATAAATGCTAAAACAACTAGATTTTTACCAACACTTGAACTCAAGGTAGGATGTGAAGCCTTCCTTCTTCAAGTGTTCGTCCTTGTGTGCATGTAGCTCCCCCTCAATGTTTGACTTGTTGAACATCTCCATCACACCTAGCAATAGACAATCAAGTAATTATTGGTATCCAAATTGCTTTGGATCCATGAACATTAGTAACACAAATTTTAGTCCCCTTAGGAATCCATTTTTCAATGTCATCCTTTTTAATTGAAGTGGTTAGTCCTTTTGGGACCCAAACACTTCTAAAACATTTACCTTTTATAAATCTAGGGGCACTAGATTGTCTAACATAAAAATTTGATTTTCCACAATTATTTTCTTTTCAAGCTCTTTGGAAATCAAATCTTTTTCTTCTTGAACTTTTTGAAGCAATTTTTGTAAATCAAAACATTTTAATTCAAACTCTTCAAGTTTTGCTTCAAGTTCAAGTTTGGTTTTAGAAAGCAAATCATTTTGAATTTTTAACTTTGAAATCAATTTATTGTTTTTCAAAATGTGGCTTTTAAAATCTAAAACCAAATCGTCATAGGCATCTTGTAATTCATCAAAAGAGTAAGAACATGAAGTAGATGAATTAGAAGTTACCCTTGAATCTTCTTCGATGGCCATAAGGCAAAGGTTAGCTTGTTCATCGTCGGTGGAGTCCTCATCACTCCAAGTAGCCACATGTGCCTTCTTCTTATGGCTTGAAGTGCTTGCCCTCTCCTTTTTCTTGGAATCTCGTTCAAGCTCTCTCAAGGCTTTCTTCATGAACGGGGCACACTTCTTGAAGAGATGAACTATCTCTTCATCTTCATCCTCCTCTTCATTAGAGTATACATGATGGCAAGTGGAGGACTTGAGAGCCATGGCACTAGCATTGATGCCTAGCCCTTTGATTTTCTTCTCTCCCATAGCTCTAATTTCTTCCCTCTTCTTCTCATCCTCTTTGTTCTTCTTCATGATTTGATGAGTAAGGAGTGACCCCATGAGTTCATCAAGCTTCAAAGTCTTCAAATTTTTGGCTTCGATGATGGCGGTCCTCTTTGAGTCCCAAGACTCAGGAAGTGAGTAGATGAGCTTTCGAACAAGCTTTTCTTCCGGGATGGCTTCTCCATAGCCTTTGAGACCATTGGTGATGGTGGAGAACCTATCAAACATCTTCTCGATGTTCTCTTCTGGATCCATTTTGAAGTTTTCATACTCTAAGGTTAGGAGCCCAATCTTGGTCTCCTTGACTTCATCCGTTCCCTCGTATGTGACTTCAAGCTTGTCTCATACCTCATTGGCACTCTCACAAGAAGACATCTTCTCATAGATGGTTGGGCCAAAAGCACAAAACAAGATGTGCAAGGCTTTTCAATTAAGCTCTATCTTCTTGCGATCGTCGGCACTCCACTCCGCTTTGCTTCTTTGAGGCACGAACGGACCATCTTCAACTATAACCCATAGCTTGTAATCTCTTGATTTGATGAAGAACTTCATCTTTGTCTTCCAATGGGCATAGTGGATTCCGTCAAAGAAAGGCGGTTTGTCGATTGATTGTGCCATTTGAGCCGGTTGATGAAATAGTGATCGAGCTTGCCGGATCTTCTCAATAGGATGTGAATCCCCTTCGACTGAGCCAAGCTCTGATACCAATTGTTGAGATGTGTGGGACTCGATTCGATCAACCAATGTTGCTCACCAAGTGGTGGAGAGGTGGATATTTGGGTGTTAGGGTTTGGGAAGCTAAAATGAAGATAGACACAATGATTTATAGTGGTTCAACCTTTTAACCAAGGTCTACATCCACTACCTTAGCTCCCCACTAAGGATTTCTCAATCAATCCACTATTGATTCGTCCTCTTTTCTAGGCTTAGAAGGTAAACCTTATACACAATCAAGCTTTCTACCCAAAGCCTTGATTGAAACCCTCTCTTACAAAGAGAAACAAGACGCAAACTTAAAACCCTCTAATAGGTGTTTGTTTGCACAATTAAGCACTTACCCAAAACCTAAAACACTTGAGCAAATTTGACAATTTTGGCTCACTAGTGTTTGTCTATACAATAAATGACAATTTAAGCTCTAAGACAATTCTTGATCATTTGTTGTTTGACAATATGAGCATTAGCCTTCTCTTGATGCTTGGAGGTCCCTTTTATACTCCCAATTGAGTTTGTAGTCGTTACTAGCCGTTGGGGTCATATTGGAGCCGTTGAGGACTTTAATTCCCACCATAAATGCAGTTCTGCAGCTCCCCGTTTCGAAACGCTCGAAGCCGTTTTGAAACACTCTTTAAGTAGAAAGAGCTGTTGCAGTCTGTCATGGCATCCGTATCGAAACACCCCATTGCCGTTTCGAAACCCGTATCGAAACGCTATAGGCCCGTATCGAAACACCTGCATTTAAAAGTTAGTTGGGAAAATAGTCGTTGGGGTTTATGACCGTTGTGGTCAATGCCACGTAGGCGCATCGAAACGGCATAGCCCGTTTCGAAACGCTGGGCAAAAGTTCTGTCCATGGAAATCTCGTTTCGATACAAGTATCGAAACGATTTTGCTACTGGAGCCCCCTATTTCGAAACTCCCTAAGGTGTTTCGAAACACCTGGACAGGTTTGTGAAGTTTGGCTTTGAAAAACATGAAAAACCCTTTTAAAAACTTCACTAAACATAATTTCAAGTTGTTTGGACTTTGGAAATGTTTTAAATACTTTTTAAACCAGTCCAAAACATTTTTCAATTATTATATCAAAACATTAGTTCTACAATATATTAGTTGGTCAAACAATATCCATGGATATACAAAGATCATTACATTTAGATCTTTAAACATTCGTTGATGTCTTCTCAAATGTCGTAGAAATAATTGTTATGCACGAGGCAAACCAAAAATGTGTTTGGCTAAGACCATTGACCCAACATTTCCAAAAGATATGTGGATTTACTTTTACAAGATATGATAAATGCTATCTTGTGTGAAGATAATGTAAGATGTATATCTCAGTTTGAAAGCGGATACATCATGGAACATATTACTCCAAAGTTCATCCCTCACGATCTTTAGAAAAATAATATTCAAGATTGAATTATGAAGATTCAAAGATCTTCTATGATGTTTTCATGAGGGGGAGTAAATACGTGTTGCACTCTTTTTCCCTTAACCGAGGTTTTGTCCCAATGAGTTTTCCTATTAAGATTTTTAATGAGGCAACATGCTATGCGTATCAAAGATGTGTGTACTCTTTTTCCTTCACTAAAGAAATTTTTCCCCACAGTGTTTTTATCTTAGTAAGGTTTTAACGAGGCACATTATCTTCATAGACATCCAAGGGAGAGTGTTATGAACATTTATCTATGTGGATGTCTATAATTATAAGGATTTTATCAAGGAGATTTGATTTACTTTATCATTAGAAATATTATCTTCATTAATTAGAGTTTAATGTATTATGTACTTCTTATGCCTATAAATAGATGATCTAATGAAGGCATTGTATACACTTGAGTATTGAGAATAATATAAATCTTCCTCTTCCTCTCATCTCTTTGTTCTTCCATTCTTGTTCTTTGTTCTTATTATTGTTATTCTTTATTTTATTCACAACATTTTTTCATTTTTTCTTCTTTTTTTTTTCTTCTTCTTCTTCTTTTGAATAATCTTAATGTGATTACAAGATAGTATCTGTTTATATATTTTCAATCATTGACAACGCACACACTTTGCAGATAAAGTAATTTAAACCCAAATCTCTTAGGATGAATATCTTCCGCTTTTTCACTGAGACCACTTGGGTTCTATTTTCCTATCTTATTAATTACACCTTAGGTGTAATTATAAGAAATTTTAATTTTTTAAAATATATTTGACTCATAGAGTAATTACATTATAATTTTTTTTTGACTTATAATGTCGGTTGGAATTTATTGAAAACAGAAAATAAGCCACGTGGGCAAGTACATAGAACACACACAAAAGAAAGAAAGATAAAACCACTGCCTAGCCGGCCATGGTTTAGCAATAAATCAGAAAACAAAACTGCAAAGAAGCTCAACCGACACACCTCCATGCGAGATGAAAAGAAACCCGATAGCTCAAAAATGGAGGCGGAAATAAAGCGGGGGGAGAGAATTGAGAGAAACCCCCTGTCAGATGAAAAGGAGACAGGCCCTAGGGCGGTTCGACAAACCTCCTGTCTTGATCCGCAACCCGACGAACACTCACCGGTGCTTCCTCAAGCCAGAAACAGTCTTCAGCGGCTTTCGACCCCTCGGCGGCCATTGCATGCGCAGCTTGGTTCGCGTTTCGACTGATGAAACGGAACTGGATCAGCGGTAGAGATACGGTGAGAAGTTTTATGTCCCTGATTAGATGCCCAATTTCTGAATAGTCTAGGGTTTCTGAGTTGATTTTTTGAATTACTGATTTGTTATCCCCTTCCACCATAAACTGTTGAATCCCTAAATCAATTGCAAATTGAACCCCTTAAAATATAGCTAGGGCCTCTGCATGAAAAACCGATCCCACCTTGGCATTTAACCTTGAACCAGCTGCGATAATAGCTCCCTCATAGTCTCGAATAATAAAGCCTGAACACGAAGTCTTCCTGGAATTATTATAATGTGAGTCCACGTTCATTTTGTAGGATGGAGCTGAAGGAGCCTCCCAACGGGACCTATCCAGATAATGGGAATGCTTGTAGGATGCAGACAAGATCTTAAGCTCGTGGCAGTAACTAGAGATAAATGTAAAGACATCCTCAACCCTTTGGATAATACCTTCGTTGATGAGCTTGTTTGTTGAGTACCACATTGCCCACATTGTGATGAGGATTTTACTGTGTGTATTATTGTTGCTGGACTGAAAGACATTCATTAACCAATCTGCAAGACTGTTAATATGTGATAGATTGGAAAAGTCAAAGCCTAATGTGGACCAGATTTCCTTTGCATAAAAGCAATCCCTAATAATGTGTAGACTAGATTCACTGTCTAAATTGCATCTCCTGCATCTAGAATCAGGGATAATTCGTCGATAGGCTAAATTCAGCAAAGTAGGGACAAAATTTCTTACCAGTCTCCACACAGTAATTTTGATTTTTGATGGACAAGGGATTTTCCAGATATATTTGAATAGAGCCTGAGATGAAGGATCTTGAGTAGGAACCCCCAATAGTGCCTTATAGCCACTTCGAACAGTATAGATTCCCGTACCCTCACCATTCCACCTTAGCAAATCACGTTGTGGAAAGCTTGGAAGAGGAATACTCATAATACATTCAGCCTCCTCCTGTGAGAAAGTCCCATTGATAAGGTTCGAATTCCAGCACTGCTCCCCAGGAATCATAAGATCAGAGACTTTTGTGACTTCGGGGACATAGGCCGTAGATATTTTCACAGAGGGAAATTTAGGGAGCCAGTAGTCATTCCAAATCGACACACTCTGCCCCATCTCCAATCTTCCAAACAGTACCCATTTCTAATAAGCGTCTAGAAGACCAGATGCTGCGCCAAATCAAGGATGGAGCAGATCCTAAATTGGCCTGGAGAAACGAGCCTTGCGGGAAATATTTAGCACGAAGAAGCCGGGCCATCAAGGACCCGGGGTTCGTGATAATACGCCACCCCTACTTCGCTAATAAGGCGATATTGAATTTTCCAAAGTCACGGAAACCCAACCCGCCCTCTTCCTTTAACTTACAAAGCTCCTGCCACGTACTCCAATGAATGCCCCTCTTGTTCATATTTTTCTGCCACCAGTATCGTGCAAGAGTTGCTTCTAGCTCTTTACAGAAAGTAGCTGGTAATAAAAAACAAGACATCGCATAGAGAGGAATGGACTGTAATATCGACTTTATAAAGACCTCCTTACCCCCTTGCGAAAGTTGTCTGTAATTGCCTGAGTCCGCCCTTTTGTTTAGTTTCTCTTTTAGGTACCGAAAGGCTACCTTCTTATTTCTTCCAACAATAGCTGGTAGGCCCAAATATGTTTCGGGATTGGCTACCTCGGTCACATTAAGGATCCTGCAAACATCAGATCGGTTGTCATTAAGGACATTGGAACTGAATAAGACTTGAGATTTCTCATAATTAATAAGCTGGCCGGAGCACTCTCCATAGTGAGAGAGCAGCATCTTTAGATTGTTAGCACTACTAGCCAGTGCCTCCCCGAAAATCAAGCAATCATCTGCAAAGAGGAGGTGGCTAATCAAGGGTGCACCCCGAGCAATTCGTTCACTGTGAAGAGAACCATCGGCAGAAGCACATCGAAGCAGTGAAGAGAGACCCTCTCCACAAAATAGAAAAAGATAGGGGCTGAGGGGATCACCCTGTCGCAGCCCTCGCGTAGGAGTAAAAGAATCACTTATAAGCCCATTTATTATAACTGAATAAGAGACGGTGGTCACACATTTCAGAACCAAATCAGCCCAAGCCTCACAGAAACCCAACTTCAACATAACTTCCCGTAAGAAAACCCACTCGACCCGGTCATAAGCTTTGCTCATGTCCAGTTTGAGAGCAAAGGAGCCCCTACGACCAAACTTCTTCTTTTTATAGTGATGAAGAATTTCGTAAGCTGTGATGATATTATCAGATATAAGACGACCAGGGATGAACGCACTTTGCGCTTCATCTATACAGGAGTCGATCACCAGCTTTAACCTATTAGCCAACATCTTTGATATTATTTTGAAGAGAACGTTGCAAAGAGAAATCGGTCTAAATTGCGACATAGTATTTGCCGACTGGGTTTTAGGAATCAGGACAATATGGGTAACATTAATTTCTTCGATCGGGAAATTACCTTTGAGCACCTCAATGCAATAATCAGCAATATCATCACTGAGAATCCCCCAGAAACGTTGATAAAAGATTGCGCCTAAACCATCATCCCCACTTGCCTTCAAAGGACTCATAGAATTTAGTGCCGCATACACCTCTTCTTTAGTGAAGTTACGCATAAAGGAGAGGTTCAAATCATCAGAAATCACAGTATTAATACCTGCCAAAATTGAGCTCGGGTCTCCAGTTCCTTTCGAACAGAACAAATCATTGAAATAATGGACGGCAGTATCCATGACCTTGTCATTGTCATCAGAGAAAACTCCGTCATCCGCCACTAGACCGTTTATCCGATTCTGTCTCTTCCTTTGGCTAGCGTAGCGATGGAAGAAACTTGTATTCCGATCACCATTGCTCAGCCAGTTCGCTCTGGCACGTTGCTCCCAGTAAATTTCCTCCTTGTCTAGCTCAATATTCAATGCCAACTTAGTGTCCACCAATTCACCCAATACCTCATCATTCGGATATTGCGAGTTCAACTCATCAAGTTTCTTCCTCAAAGCAGAAATGCTAATCTTCTTTTCCTTTTTTATTTTCCTAAACCATCGTTCAAGCCCCGTACTGAGAACTTTCAATTTTTCCGGGACAGTACCCGTGGCTGAACTCCACAGGTTGGAAACAACGTTCTCGCAAGAATCTTCCAATAACCACGCTGCTTCGAAGCGGAAATGCCAAATCCGCTGTTGGTGGTGTTGACTGACATCCGTATTTAGAAGGATCGGACAATGATCAGAAAATGAATGAGAGAGATGTTCAACCTGGTAGTCTGGAAACATATCCTCCCATCCTTGTGTAGCAACACCCCGATCTAAACGGACTCGAATGTTGTTGGCAGACGTCCGACCCCATTCCCACGTGAACCAGTTGCCTTTGTAACCAAGATCAGACAAATTACAATCAGCAAGAGCATCCTTAAAATTGTTAATCTGCCATTCATTTCTTATCAAGCCACCTTGCTTCTCACGGATGCTCAAAATTTCATTGAAATCCCCTAGAACACACCAAGGAATGCCGGGTAAATCATTTAAGCGACGTAAAAGTTGCCACGAGAGGATACGGTTCTGAACTTCCGGAGCTCCATAGAAACCCGTTAACCTCCACTGTCGCTGATCAACACTCTCAGTAACTAACACATCAATGTGATGGATTGAGAATGAACGTAGAGAAATAGAAACTCCTTCTTTCCAGCTGAAGGATAGTCCACCACTCCGTCCATTTGCACTTATTTCAACACCAAAAGGAAAACCACAACTCTTTCGAATCCTCTCCATTCGAGTAGCTGTAAGTTTTGTTTCCGAAAGAAAGAGGACCGAGGGACGTAAATCGCGCATCATAGCACGAAAACGTTGAACCGTTCGAGGCATCCCTAGACCCCGAACGTTCCAGCTTATTATTTTCATTGTGTTCGGCTGGTCTCATGTTCGAGACTTGCCGATATAATTGGAGCAACACTAGGCGAATCCTTCTTAGAGGAAACAGCTTGTGGTAGAGTCTGAACCCGTGGTCGTTTGGACGTTTCACTGTTATCAATAGGGCTGTCTTCATCCAGTGAGCCCATCACTGTGTCAAAAACGACATTATAGCCCACCCGATCAAAGCCCGGAGGAGGCCCAGAAGCAGCAGAAGATGCTGGAACAGGGGGTTGTTGCTGTTGATAATTAATTCCCCATAAATTAATGGGATAATGTTGGGAAGTGAGGGCTGGCATCAGAGATCCCACTGATTTGGGATATTCCGTGATTGGGGAGGATGGTTGACCAGGAAATAAATGAAGATTACCATGTTTTGCCAAATCTCCCACCTGTGATTTTGCTAACATCACGGGAGGAAATTGAGGTCTATCCGAACCTTCCTCAATTAACCACTTACACTGAGCCGGAGTAGAACGACGGGAAGGTGCCCTGAGGGAAGCATCCCACCCTGGGACCAAACTCGAACCCCTTTCAGTAAAACGAATCAGGCAGAAGCTCTCTCTATGCCCAAGGATTCCGCAAAGAAAACAGAATAATGTAAGCTTCTCGTACTCAAAACGGACGTACTGTTGCTGACCATTTTCCAAGATCAATTTCTTTCGTCATTTTAACGGCTCCCTTATGTCCACTTTTACCCGAACTTTCATGATGCGTTTATAGCCAAGCGAAATAGCTTTGGTTGCATACTTTACAAAAGAGCCTATGAAATTTCCCAGCACCATTGCAACCTTTTCGGACATGAAGCCAAGTGGAACATCATGGATGTAAACCCAGAAGTCCACGTAGATGAGAGGGACGGTAAGGGGGTCCTCACCATTTCCTAGCCGGTGCAAAATTAGCAAATGATTGTTGAATGTCCAAGGGCCACCATTTTCAATCCTCTCGACGTCCAAGAGATGATACAATCGGAAAAGATATCTACCTTCTCCTATATCCGCAATAGGAATACCTGCCGGTGGATGCCAGATTGTTGCCAGTGTAGACTTCATTGACTGGAAGTTGATTATACTGGTTGTAAGGAAGGTACCAACAAAGCACAGATCGAAAGACAAAAGGGAATCATTCGCCTCCACTTCAATCTGAATCCCGTCGTCTTCCCCACCCGAGATTGTGAGATTTGCAAGATCATTCTCAACATCAGCCATCAGAAACGAGATCCAGTAAGAACGAAATCAAACGGAGATAAATCCGAGAAGGAAAAAAGAACGTGCCACAAGAGCAGAGAGCGAGATGTGCCACAAGAGCAGAGAGAATAAACTAAAATATAATATTTTTAATTACATTATAATTCTTTATGTTATATTTGGTAATAAATTATAATTATATAGTTATATAAATTTATATTTTAAAATAATATTAATTTTAAAATTAAATTACTTAGTTATGTGCATAATTACATCAATTCACACCTCTCCCTAAGAATGGAAAGTGTAATCAAGTGCTTCAGTTACTCTCAATTGAATGAGACTAATAAATTTCAATTGTTATTCAAATACACTCCAACTATGTAACTACACTCAAATTCAATTACATAATATTTTCTTCAAGCATGCTCTTATGTATATTTAATAAAATTTAAATTTTTATCAATAAGTATTTGGTGCATTAGTAAGGCACATTGGATTTTCAAAGAGAGGAAGTGAGTTCGAACCTTGAAAACGACATTGTTGATAGGGGTAGAGCCTTGCACTCTAAACATGGACTGTAAAACAAACATGCATAATATCAAAAAAAAAAATTTCAAAAACTTTATATAAATTATTTAACAAAATAAACAAAAATCGCTCCCTGTTTGATACGCTTTTAGAAAGTGTTGTTGACTGGAAGCACTTTTCGTGAGAAATTGAATCATCACGCCTTATTCGAAACTTTTTTTAATATTTTAAAAAGAAAAATGTTATTGATATGACTGTATGCGTTTTATTTAAAAAATATTTGAATTTTTAGAAAACATGAATGACTGTATGCGTTTTATTTGAAAATTATGATTTTTTTCAGAAGGCGCGATTGATAAGGCGAGCTTTCTTTTGAAAATTTTTGATTTAATTTCTCATGAAAAAATGGACTTTTTTAGTATGCGGCCGCTTAATATACGGCTAAGAAACGGCGTTACCGGAAACATTATAAGATAAATAATGTATCTGGTAAAGCGCTACTGGATATGTTGATATGAAATGATGTATCCGGTAAAAAACATGAAAAAAATGGTAACCGACAAATTTAAGTTATCGGTCAAACATAACAAAATCGGTAAAATGACCTATTTTGTTGATCCTAATATCAATATATTCGGTAGCGCTTACCTATTTTGTTATTAAAGTTTAAGCTGATGGGGCCTTCGAAAGTATCTATACTTTTTTAAAAGTATCCATACTTTTTTAAAAAAGATAACAAAATCGGTAAAATTACCTATTTTGTTGATCCGAATATCAATATATTCGGTAGCGCTTTACCTATTTTGTTATTAAAGTTTAAGCTGATAGGGCCTCCGAAAGTATCCATACTTTTTTAAAAGTATCCATACTTTTTTAAAAAAGTATAGTATAACAAAATAGGTAAAATTTTACTTATTTTGTTGATAAGAGTATCAACATATTCGGTAGTATTAAAGTATCGATACTTTTTGTTGATACTTTTTTAAAAGTATCGATACTTTCGAGCCACATTGCAACCGGTTACATTGCTTTTTAAAAAAGTATCGATACTTTTAAAAAATATGGATACTTTCGAGTATCAACAAAATAGGTAATTTTACTTGATATGTTGATACTCTTATCAACAAAATAGGTAATTTTACCGAATATGTTGATACTCTTATCAACAAAATAGATAATTTTACCGAATATATTATGTTTACCGGTCATCTTTCTAACCGGTTACGCCGTATATTAGCCGTATATTAACCGCCTTATCGCAGAACTACCCTGAAAAAGCGCGTTCAGTTAGCAATGTTTTCCAAAAGCGCGCAAGGAAATGGACATTTTCGTCCTATATATCTGAAATGGAGTATTTTGTAAATAATTTTTTAGGGAAATTATTTCATTAAAAAATTTAAAAAGGTGGACTATTTGGATAAATTTGCAGAAGAAAAAGGAGATGGGCAGCTAAATTTTCAACAATCCATAATCATTGATAATTTAATACTTTAATATTTATAGATATGAACCCTTCTCTTAGTATTTAAATATATATTTGGTTTTGGTAATCAATATTGAAACAACATTCTATTCTCAAGTAGCACGCTGTTTTTACAAGTTTTCTCAAGCTTTGTTTTTCTCGTTTCTGTCATGGATGATAACATTACGAATATTGCAGATTTATCTCTAAATGATGAAGAGGCACTACAGCAAAACAGGTCTTTAGCGGCGTTTTTTTTGTCCTATAGCGGCGTTTTTTAGCGCCGCTAAAAACATTCCCGGCACTTAAAAAAGCGCCGCAAAAAACGCCGCTTAAAGTAGCGCCGCAACAGTTTGCGGCGTTTTTTTTTCAAAAACGCCGCAAAAGATCAAAATCTATAGCGGCGTTTGTAAAAGCAAACGCCGCGAAAAACTGTTCTGTAGTGGCGTTTGATTTTACAAACGCCGCGAAAAACTGTTCATTATTGGCGTTTGATTTTACAAACGCCGCGAAAAACTGTTCATCAGTGGCGTTTGTTTTTTACAAACGCCGCGAAAAACTATTCTGTAGTGGCGTTTGATTTTTACAAACGCCGCGAAAAACTATTCTGTAGTGGCGTTTGATTTTACAAACGCCGCGAAAAACTGTTCATTAGTGGCGTTTGATATTACAAACGCCGCAAATAACAACATGCTTCCAAAAAAAATAAAATAAAATAATACTATATAATAATCGATCAGTGCTGTTAAATTAACAAATGTTGCACCAAGTTATTTTAATTACAGCATGGTTCCTTACATACAAATACAAAGAAAATCAACAAAACTACATGCCATCAACAAATGTTGCACCAGTTTCGTATATAAAATTTCTAAACCTGATCTTTGCGAACTATTGAAACCCGTGGAGCTTCTCTTACATACTCTTCCATGGCTTGTAGAAACGATGCAGGGGACTTCAACACAAATGCCAAAAAGAAAATTAGTAATTAAAAGACTAATATACAACAGGTCTAGGGTGCAACTAAAAAGCATATAAGAGAAGATGAAACTCAAGTTCTTTATAAAAAAACTACTACTATGCGCAACCACTAGCTGGGCAAAATTAATGGATAATTAGTTAATCTTAACAGCCATTGCAGGAGAGCAGAAACAAGTATTAATACTCATCCAATGAATTAATACATAGCTGAAATTCACACACAAGCTTACCTTACCATCGCCATGGCAAGCTCCATTTACTAGCAGAACCTGCTGCAGGGATTCACTTATAAAATTCAAAGTAAAGGGCATAAAAAATTTCAACCAAGAAGAATTAAACTCACCTCACGACTCAAGAAAAATTTCTTGTTGCGGAAAAGATTTTTACAGTCCCTGGTAGCTTCATCTTCTTCAACTTCACTAGATGCGTGTTGAACAAGGTGCATCAGTGCCCTTTACTTTGAAGTTGATGCTGAAGTTGAGCAAGTCTTAAGTTAGCCTCCTCCTGCTCTTGCTCCGATCTAGATGAACCAGCAACTTGTGGTTCTTGAACAGAAGCTCTGTGGTTAGCATCAAAATACCTTGATAATGCATAGAGATCTGCAATATTCAGAAACAAAGCACACTATCATAGACAGCAAGGAGGAAGAAATTTACAAGAATTATTCATAGTCACCACTTAAAATGCAAAATTTAGAAAGAATGTGCAAGGTTCATTACAAAACATTAACCAATAAAGCAAACCTGCAGCAAGAGCTTTCAACCGAGGATCCAGAATAGGAGGATACTTCACTTATGAAATGATAAAATTGAAAATTGACAAAGCCAAGAAATGTCTGCACCCAAAATAAATAAAATTCGATCAATGAAAATTTGAACCAACAGAACCAGCAGAGATAAAAGCAAAATAAAGACAACCAATTTTGAAGTTATAATGTTTGAAAAATAAACTAAAGCTTTTATCTGAGAGCACTAGCAAATAAAAAGACACAAAGAATTAAGATTTAATCCATTTGTAATTCATCAAAACTCACCTTTCAATGCCAACTATATTAATTGCAAAACAATGACAAGCCTTTGACTACATTTTGAAGGTATCTCATGATTTTAGCACAGCCAAGAATAGCAACTGCCCAACGTTCTCATAAACTAGAGTCAATACACAATTGAATCATTAAGCATAAACCAGACCTACAGTACAGGACAAACCAGCTCCTCTCACATGTCGAATCAGACTTATGTACTTTTCCATATACATGTAGAGTTATCTCCTCTCACTTCCTCATGTAGTATGAATGCATCCTACATGAGTATGTTCGATTTTTTATAAACTTTTCTATATACGTGTAGAGTTATCTCCTCAGATCATCGGACGAAGTAAATGACTTATGTACTTCAAGAAAAATGAAGACCCGAAGCAGCATAAACTTCTATATTCACTAACAAGTAACAAAGCGGTTCCCATTTTTGGGCAAACAGATAATATACATATCAACAATGGAAATGGATTAGTGAATGAAAAAATATCGGATTACAAGTTGAAAGAGAAGTTAGCACCCAATTATTCGAATGCGGGGTCTCCATATAATTACATCCATGATTTTGAGCATAAATTAAGATTGAAATAGCAAAACCAACGGAACTGACCTATTATAGCACGATAGATTTGGGGATTTTCGCGTTTGCAGGCGTCTGTGACGGTCGACGACGAAGTGTGACGGCGACGGGCGATGAGCGACGGTGACGGGCGATGAGCGACGGCGACAGGCGATGAGCGACGGGGATTTCAGATAGCACTATAGATTAGGGCTTTCAGAAGGATATTTGGAGATTTGTAAGTCTGGCACGCGTATGGGAGGGAGAGGGAAATTAAATCAAAACCCATGGCGGCGTTTATAAGAAAACGCCACTAACACACATATATTGCGGCGTTTTTAAATACAAACGCCGCTAACAAGAACCTATTGCGGCGTTTACATTATAAAACGCCACTACATGTCACTCTATTGCGGCGTTTTTTTTATAAACGCCGCGAAGTTTATTTTTTTGTGGCGTTTCACCATCAAACGCCGTAAAAAGTAATTTATTAGTGGCGTTTGTGTCAAAAACGCCGCGAAAACCGCCGCGATAGAACAAATATGGTGTAGTGAGGATGAAGGAGTTCAAATCCCCATTGAGAGTTTGGTGTCTCATGAGTCGCTGGATTTCTGTTTTGTTGGTTCTTTTATAACTTCGAGTGTCATCAATTTTCAATCGATGCGAGCTACCTTGGCGAATGTTTGGCATCCAATAGGTGGCATCTCGATCTCCGATCTAGGTGAAAACAGATTTCTTTTTAGATTATACCATGCAGTTGATGCTGATCGCCTTGAAAAAGGAGGGGCATGGAATTTTAATAGTCATTTATTAGTTCTTCATCGTTTAGTTGAGGGGGATGACCCGATGCAGGTTCCGCTTCTTTTGTGGACTATTGGATATTGGTGCATGATGTCCCAATTGGTTTTCTCTCTGAACAAGTCGCACGGATTCTAGGTAACTTCATTGGCAGATTCATTGAGTATGATGCTTCGGCAGTTGCCCTGGGATATAAACGAATATGCGCATCCGTACTCGAATTGATGTTCGTTTACCGTTGAAACGTATAAAGAATTTAGTCTTGGCAAATGGTAAAACTCAGTATGTTTGTTTTGAGTATGAAAAATTATCTGTATTATGTTTCTTTGTGGGAAGTTGGGACATGGTGAGAGTTTTTGTCTCTTATGTTTGCAATTAGATCCGAAAGATGTTAAGTTTGGTTGGGATGCTTCGATCCGTGCACCTTACCGGAGAGCGGTGGCTCAGACCAGCCGTTGGTTAAGAGAGGAAGGGAGTGGGGCTTCAGTTTCAGCACATCTGTTTGGAGGAGTAAATCAATGAGGATTTGGTCCAAAAATTCCCTTTTTTAAGCCCTTGATTCCCGCTCAGGCAAATATTTTGAATGATTCAGTGGATAATGTTGGCGGGAAATCTGCTACAGTTAATGGCAAGGTTGAATTAGTCGTTCTAATGCAGTAACAGATTAGCAGTCCTTTACCAGCTAACTTAATGGGTTCATCTCAATCTAAAACTTCATCTGAGCTTATGGTCAATAATGGGCCGAATTCGAGGTTTGATGTTGTTATGACCATTGAAGAGGAAGATAGCCCTATTGCTCCAGTGGAAGGGATTAAAAGACCACATGTTCAGACCAATGCAACAGACGCTTATGGTCCTTCGGATATGTCTAATGCTCTTTTTTTCTTTATCGCCAGGCCTAGCTCAGCAAGCCAGCCGGGTCCAATGAAGCTCCTTAGTTGGAATGTTTGTGGTTTGGGGAAGCCGCGGACTGTGCGTCGTGTTCGACATATGTTGAGAGACCTTAATCCCTCTGTAATTTTTTTGATTGAAACTAAATTATAGTCTTCAAAAATGGCTCGTGTTAGGAAGTTATGTGGTTATAATTTTGGTGTTGATGTAAGTTCTGTTGGCCGTAGTGGTGGTCTTTGTTTAGCTTGGAAAAATAATATTTTTGTTTCTTTGTGTTCTTATTCAGCTCGTCATATTGATATGATTATTGATTCTGATATTGATGGGAATTCATGTCGTTTTACTGGTTTTTATGGGGCTCCAGAAGTGGTTAATAGAAATGATTCATGGTAGTTGTTACGACATTTTCGGGATAGTATAAATCTCTCGTGGTGTATTATGGGTGATTTTAACGAAATTGTTAATGATTCTAAGAAGCTGGGGGTGCGTTACGTAGCAATAGTCAGATGGAGGCTTTTCGTTCGGCCCTTTCGGATTGTGATTTAGAGGACCTTGGTTATCGAGGAGTGTGGTTCACATGGGAATGGGGACGAACAACCTCAAATAGCGTTAGGGAACGCCTTGATCGTGGGGTAGCTAATTTGTCCTGGAGGGATATGTTCCCGAATTATTCTATTGATCATCTTACCCATTCTTTCTCGGACCATTGTCCCCTTCTCCTAAATACTATATCTTCAGTCGGTGCTCCCCATAGATATTGGCATTTCAAGTTTGAGGCATCTTGGCTCTTGGAGAGTTCTTATGAGCAATAAGTTCGAAATTTATGGTTATCTTCTAGTGGGTTGGTTCCAGAAAGATTAAAAGAGTTAGGGATGGGGCTATATAGGTGGTTTACGGCAATCCGTAGAGAAAAGAGATTGACTGTTAAAGATCTTCAAAAATGCATTGATTCCCTTAATGCTCAGGAGGTTTCGGATGATGTTCTGGGGGAACTACTTAACTCAAAATTGGCTCTGAATCTGATGTGAGCACATCATTTCAAGACAAGCAAGCTGATCTGGAGGTTTTACCATTAGGACCTATTACCCGTTCTAAGGCAAAGAAGTTCAAGGAAGCTCTTTTCCTTACTTGTGCTACAATTCCTGATTCATTTGAGCATGCTCATGCCTTAGAACATAGGCTTTATAATGTGTTGCATTCTGATATGTGACATATTTAGGTTATATTACTTAGTAGGTATGTTAAGTATGTATATAATATGCTAAGTATAATTGCATTATGATTATAGTATGTTTATAATATGTTAAGTGTATTTACATTATGACTACAGTGTGTTTATAAGTTTTAAATAAGATTACAAGGCTATTTATGCATGTTTGTTGTGTTTTAGTGAAGGTACACTATTGGGCAATAGCTCAAAGGCTTCATGCTAGCTCATATTAAGCTCAAGTGAGTGTATGCAGCTCATCTTCAGCTCAGGGAAGAGTGGGCAACTCAACTCAGCTTACTTCACTCGTAGCCAGCTCGTTTTAGCTCAACTCAACTCCTGTTAGCTCAACTTCAGCTCCACTAGCTCAACTCTAGCTGACAAGTCTAGAACCAGCTGAAACCTATCCTACATGTTGGAGAGTGTCCTCCAAGTGTATGGTAGTCTTGGTGCACGTTTGCGAGGTGATGTGCATATGCATGCATGTGCAACGTGTGTGAAGACCATGTGCATGTGTGTGGCCGAATGCATGCAGCCCTTGTCTTTCATTTGGTGCGGCAAAGAGAAGGATAAGATCAAGGGAGGTTGTCTTGTTTGAATTTCAAACAAGACACATTTAACATGTGTTTATTTTCACCAAAAGGTGTCACTTCCATTTCAAAATACATGGCTGCAATTAATCTGCCCAAAATGGATGTTAGAATAGTTTTAAATTTTAATTTTTTTTTGTAATTTGAATTAAAGCCACAAATTCAAACATTCGGCCAACTACCCTAGTTTATTTAAAGGGCCGAACTATGCTTGTAAGGGGGTTAGACACTTTATGAAATATAATATACTTGTGAGTTTTTCTCTCATTTTCGGTTTTTTGAAGAACTACTTGGCATTTTCAGACTTTGCTTGATTGTGTCGTTTTACTTGATACTTCGGGTTCCTAGATCGCTATCTAGTGGGTCCAAGCCCGTTTGGCGAAGAACATATTCGATTCGGGTTCGTTCAACATATTGTTCGAGTTCTTTTGAGTTCGTCGTCGTGAATCAATCGCTGATTTTTCCAGCAACATTTCTGCCACTTTTTGGACACCGAAACAGCCTTGAAGCCTTCATCTTCGTTCGAGTCCAAATTCGTCCAGAAATTCGTACACCCTTATTATTTCTTTCTTTTCATTTTCTTTTGTTTTCTTTGTTATTTTAACATCTTAAAAAACTCCCTTGCTTGTGTTTTATTGCAGAGAAATGTTTGCTACGATCCTAGATCCGTTTACATACAAGGAGCGTTGTTTCTGAAGCAACGTACCTTTTATCAGAATCTTGAACTTGACAAGGAGGAGTTGTATTGGGAGCAAAGGGCGTGTGCGAACTGGCTTCAGAATGGGGATCGTAATACGAGTTTCCTTCACCGTTTTGCTTCCCAGAGACGGGGGGTGAATAAAATTCACGGTCTAAACGCGGATAATGGGGCCTTTCATGAGGATGAGTGGGAAATGCAAAATATCGCAATGAGTTATTTTGGTAATTTATTTGCCTCTACAGTTGTATCCGATCCTAGTCGAATTTTGAGTGGGGTGGCTCCTTGTGTATCTAATGGTATGAATGAAGCTCTTTTGGTTGATTTCACTGATGAAGAGATTATTAGTGATGTACGCTCTATGAGCCCTCTGAAGGCGTCGGGTGAAGATGGTATTGGGGTGATGTTTTATCAACGTTTCTGGCACTTTGTTGGGAGAGATGTTGCAGATTATTGGAAGTAGGGGTGGGCATTGTCGGGTACCCGGTTCATCCGGGTACCTCATTAAGCGGCCCGTGTCCTGGCCCATTATATCCGGGTACCCGGGATTCGGGTACCTGGGTAATCGGGTACCCGGTTCCTATTTTTTAATTCTAAAATTAAAAAAAATCACATGTTAAACACAAAAATATTTT
The DNA here is from genome assembly GCA_030270665.1 of Hibiscus trionum. Taxonomy (NCBI): domain Eukaryota; kingdom Viridiplantae; phylum Streptophyta; class Magnoliopsida; order Malvales; family Malvaceae; genus Hibiscus; species Hibiscus trionum. Next base: position 24,502,539 of record BSYR01000011.1, read on the forward strand.
TAAAAAAATTAAACTTAAAACTTAAAAGAATATAATACAAACATAGAAAAAATGTAGGGATTTAAACTTAATTTTAAAGTGAAAATATTAAGAAACATACAATAAAAATATAATTTTAAATATAAAATATATATATATATTAAATTTTATCGGGTCGGGTCGGGTACCCGGTAAGGGGAAACTTCCGGACCGTGTCCAGGGAAATTTGCCGGGTCGAGTAATTTTTTTCTGGGAATTACCCGGCATTTTAGGTTCGGGTCGTCGGGTTTTCGGGTCGGGTCAATCGGGTCGGGTATTTTTGCCCACCCCTAATTGTAAGGAGGCTCTTCGAGGTAATATTCCTTTGGATCTTATTAACCATACTAGAATTGTTTTAATACCGAAAGTAGCTAGCTCCAGGAATATGTCACAGTTTCGTCCGATAAGTCTTTGCAACATTTTGTACAAAGTAATTTCTAAGGTGTTGGCGAATAGGTTACAGCCGATTCTTCACTTGTGTATCGATGAGGCATAGAGTGCTTTCGTCCCGGGCCGACTTATAACAGATAATATTATTGCTGCTTATGAAACGTTGCATTCTTTTAAGAAGAAGCGAACTGGTCGGAAAGGATCTTTCGCGCTCAAACTTGACATGAGTAAAGCGTATGATCGAGTTGAATGGAGTTTTGTGAAAGCATGCTTCGGAAAATGGGTTTTGCTGAAATTCTTATTAGGCAAATCATGGATTGTATCTCTACTGTGTCTTACTCCATGGTGATTAATGGTGTTATTAGCGATAGATTCTATCCGTCGAGAGGTCTAAGACAAGGAGATCCATTGAGCCCTTATATTTTTTAGGTGTGCAGTGAAGGTCTTTCCTCGCTCTTACGCCAAGCGCCTTTGGCGGGTCTAGTTAAGGGTTCAAGAATCACGAAGAGTGCACCATTGTTGACTCATCTCCTCTTCGCTGATGATTGCCTCATTTTCGGAGATTCATCGGTGAATGATGCATACAATATAAAGGAGATTTTGCAGCATTATGGGGAATGCTCGGGCCATGTTGTAAATTTCGATAAGTCTGAGATCTTCTTTAGTTCCAACGTTTCTCCAAATGTGAAGTTTGATATATGTGATGTATTGGATGTGGAAATTACTAAAAACCTTGAGAGGTACCTCGGATTGGCGGTAATTGTGGGGCGGAATAAGGCTCGTGCTTTCAATCAGTTGAAAATTAACTTTGAGAACCGAATTCAAAGTGGGAGTGTTCGGGAACTTTCTATGGGTGGGAAGGAGGTCTTTATCAAATCTGTTCTCCAAGCTATCCCATTGTTTGCTATGTTGTGTTTTTTGTTGCCGTCAACCTTTTGTAAACAGTTGGAGGCTATCGCTGCAAGGTATTGGTGGCAGAAGTTAGCTTCGAGATGTGGTATCCACTGGTGCACATGGAATGAATTATGTAAACCCAAGGAGGAAGGTGGAATGGGTTTTAAAGATTTTGGGAAGTTTAATATAGCTCTTTTAGCCAAGCAAGGCTGGAGGTTGATAAAAAAAATCTAGATTCTTTAGTAGCGTGTCTTCTTCGTGCGAAGTATTTTCCTCAAGGAAATTTTGAGAATGCCCAGCTTGGGTATTACCCTTTCTTAATATGGCGGAGTATATGGAGTTCTAGGGGTCTCTTAGAGAAGGACTTATGCTAGAAAATTGGTTCAGGAACTGATGTTTCAATCTGGTCAGACTTTTTGCTACCTCGGTTACCGTTACAGAGGATATCATCTAATCCGGTGCAACAAGTAACTAGAGTTTTAGATCTTTTAAATTTGAATGGACAAGGTTGGAATGGTGAGCTTGTTAATTCTATCTTTTCACCAAGGGAAGTTGAGCTAATCCTTGATATTCCTATTCCGGCTATTACTTTCAATGATATGAAAACATGGCTAGGGGAGAAATTAAGTGTCTACTATGTTAGAAGTGGCTATAGAATTCTTAATACGCCTTCCCTGAACAATAGTGTGGTTGATCAAACGCTAGCAAAGTGTTGAAATTTAGAGTGTCCAACAAAAGTAAGGATTCATCTATGAAAGTGTTTGCAAAACTATCTTCCTACTCGTCAAAATCTAGTCATCAAGCGTACTATTTTTGACTCTACATGTCACGATGCAGTTTGGGTACGAAAGATATCAACCATTTCAGTCATACATGTCATTATGCAATTTTAGTCTGGAATAAATTGGGCTTTCAATGGTCGAGTAATGAAGGTGCGATGAATTTTAATGAATGGCTATCATGTATGTTTCAGAATTATACAGGCCAAAAGCAGATTACGATGGCAATCACAATATGAGCATTATGGTACTCTAGAAATAAACTAATACATGATGGGTGGAAAACAACGGGTTAAGGATATTTATACCTTTGCTCGAAGCTATCAAGAGGAGTTACAGGCTGCTCGAGGCTCCATGACGCATCCTCATACACACACGGTTGTTCGATGGGTTCCACCGTGTCCCGTCGATTTTTTTTGCAGAAGCAACCGTTGTTCTCCAGGGTCTCTGATTTGCGGCATATATGAGTTTTACCTCAGTTATAATCGAAAGTGATTCAAAGTCAGTAATTTCAAAAATGCAAGATAACAAAAAGGATCTTTCTAAAATCGAATTTCTTACCCGGGAGGCTCGCTCCGTCGCAAATTTTTTTCCTCATGCCGTTTCTGCTTCACGGGGCGATTGGGAAACAAACAGGCACATGCACTGGCCGCTATGGGGATTACTGACACTACCGATCATTATTGGGTTGAGGAGGCTCTGGTAGGGGTTTGTACTCTCGTCGATGAAGACAATCATGCTTTGAATCCACTGTAAGCGGTTGTAGTTTCAGGTTTTTTGGGATTTTACTTTCTCTTAACCCCAATCTCTTTCTCCTTCTTCAGCCCCGGATCTTTCATCTCCAGATGGTGTTTTTAGGCTGAAGAGGATTCGTCGGTCGCCATTGTTGTTTGGTTTTTTGCTCTGGTTTTTGGAAGTTGCGTCTTTTGTGTCTTTTAGGGGACTGATTCATTTATTTTGGTGTGGCTTTTAGTGGTGTTTTGTCTTTATTTATTATTCCAATAAAAGTAACCGACAATTCATTCAAAAAGTATTTAAATATGTTCAATTCTCGCTTGCCTCTTGTTGTCTCTGTGGTAAAGAATGATATAATTCATCCAGGTGACTCGAGTTCGAGCACCAGTTTTGCACAGTGTGTGTGCCTTATTAAAAAAGACTAAAAAAGTTAAACAGATGCTACTTTTGTATCACACCAATATATTAAAAAAATATTTATTAAATTCTCTACTATGATTGAGAATTGTTTTTGAGCTATATATATATATCATAAACAATAAGAGTAATGTGTGTTTGATCAAAGTTTCTTTTAAAATTACCTTTTTAATTATTTTGTATCAATTTGAATTTTGACATATCCGTTTATTCTTAATTATATTTCTACTTAGTCAAAAAAATTTATTAAGACATATCCATTTATCGTGATTTTTTAAAATTGATTATACTTTTCAATTTATATTTAAAATAGACGTTTTAATTTATCCAACACATTTTTTTGACAATATTACACTTAAATTGACAAACTACATTTTTGTTCGCAACACTTTTTGCATAACTTTCGACTTTCCCACCATTTTGTCACACTTCTCAGTTCCTACTTTACACTCACAGTATGCATGAAGGTGCAACCCGTGCCACTGCCACCCAACCTTTCTTCAACTTTAGCAAAAGCAACAACGTACGACCACGAGGAGCTGGAAAAGATGAAGGCGTAGCTCATCACGATCGCATCACACCTTGTATTACAAGTATCGTATCCCTTCCCTTTTCAAACAATGGGATACCTACAACTGCAGACATGGTTGTTCGAATCTAGAATAAATCATCTTACGACCCTGGAACCCGAAACTGTAATATCCAAACCCGAAACTCATTTGGGAATTGTTTCAAATTAAATATTTAAATTCGAATATGTAATATCCAAACCCGAAACTGAAGTCAAATATCCATCAACTACCAATTGACATCCCTATTTAAATGCTGCACAACGCTAAAAACCAAGTCCAACATCAACCAAAACTCATTTGGGAATTGTTTCAAACCAATTTTTTCTTTTGGAATTTGTCCAAATTTGATTTGATAAAAAGAAACTCATAAATTTGAATTCAAACATTGCTATGCTTATCAGTCATCTAACACAGAAAAATGAATAAAAAAAAGTCTATATATTTTTAAAGTCTTTATTGATGTGAAATTCTACAACAGTGATGGTAATTGATAGTACCATGGTTTTTTTTTAGAGATGCATTGCATCATGTCAAATGCTCAGAGTTTTGCCATCAAACCATCCTGAATAGACTTGGGTACCACACTGTCTTTGACATCACTGTCTTTAGTTTCCAATTCACAGGCATTAGGAGGGACATCCACAGCCGGAGAGCAGTTAAAGAATCCATGCGGCTGCACATCACAAAACCCAAAATTAACTCAATAACACCTGCTCAGTGCTCACCACATCCACATATCTAAAGCCAAAACAAGTAGATGGTTACCATGAGCATGAAACCAATGCGCTCCACTGGCATAACAGGCCAGTCTTCCAACCGAGGGACATGGGTAATTCCAAATACATACCTGCAAATCAAAAATGCATTTTTCAAAACCACAACCATTCCCCATTACTAGAGGGAGATAACCAACCAAAAACAAGTTTTCTTCATCATCACTTTGATAAGAATCATTTTCAAAACACTAAATAAAGGTTGCTTGACAAGACACCAATGCTTTATTGGCATGCAGCTGTGAAGCTTAAAGTGTTTAAAAACCCTATGCTTTAATAAGAAAGCTGAGTTCAACCAACCAGAGAACTATATCAGTTTCTTCAAGAGGACGATCCTGCTTCACCCATGTAGCCAATCCTTCACCAACACGTGGATTTTGATTTGGAAACTCTCCTCCGGGAAACATCTCATCAGGAGCATACTGAGTAACCCAAAGGTTATGCTTTAAGAAAGCAGCTCTTCTTAAAAACTTTGCCTCAGAACCAGCTAACGGTAGACAGTTCGAGCCAGGTACAAGCTTATAACCAGTCAATTGACCACTCCTGTTCACCGTCCTTGTATTCCTCACCTGGCATATGTAATTATGCCATTTACAATCACAAATGTATTAAATCTCTTATTTATAAGATAAAATAATAGGGTAGGCACAATTAAGATTGTGTCATTCAATACTACTATCACAAAAAGGAAGTCCCATACCTCACATCTTACATTTATCTACATACTGAAAACACAACTAAGAAACGATATGCTGAAACACAATTAAAAATACAGACTCCAATACAAGTTAATCAATTGGACACAGCATATATTACTTTGCCATCAGATTACATAGCCCGTGATTAAATTGTTCCAGATGCAATTAACTTTAAAAACAATATGCTGGGTACACCACTCTGAAGCTATGAGCATATGGTGAAACCCATAAAACCAACATTTACACGTTAATAAGGTAACGGCCATGGTTATCAGTGCAAGAGTACAGGATCTAGACGGGTACAGATAAATTATGAAGAATAATGGATACCCGTCAGATCAAGATTTAGTTTCCTTCTAGCCTTTTCACCTATTTGGTTCTTTAAATCAATTCCTAATGTTTCTCACTCATGATCATTCTTTTTTATTTTTTTTCATAATTCCATTCAAAATAAAGTATGTTCATTAAAGTTAGGCTATTAAACATATTTATTAAAATCTACTATATTTTCTAATGTTCGATATATTTTATTTGTTTGATGTTTGGAAAATTTAAGTATTAAATGTTTTTAATTTTTTAAATTCATATTTGCATATAAGCATATTGATGTACATGATGGAGATGTGTTCTTATTTACATATAATATTATACTTCGTTAAGGAACTTGGAAATGGTTTATACATACATACATATATAATGACTGTATTACTAGGACTCAGGTGTGACTGTTGACCACGGGTATGTGTCCAAAAACTAGTATGGTTAGATCTTCTGAGTAAATCCTTGTATTTGGATGATGCTTGGGGGTCATATCTCTATACCCATGTATTGGACACGAGTATAACTAGAAAAACGAGGAGTCGGAGCAACAAAGTGTGTGTGTATGCGTGTGTGAAAAGAAATATTAAAATGTCGACAAGCATGAAACAAGTAGAAAACATAGCAGTACTTGTATGTATCAATACAAAAACAAAAATGGCACATCACTATCTACTTTGGTAGAAAGAGGACAGAAATCATGTGATTACTAGAAAATAGTATGTAACAAAAAAGGGCACTAGACACTTGTAAGAAAGGTGAAACAAAAGCTGGTGACTACAATTTTATGGAGAACATAAAATACAAGTACTTCTATGCAGTAAAAGCTCCTACATACAAAATCAAAGTCGATTTTTATTTTGCTGATAATATGAAAAATCCAAGGCATACGAGTAGAACAACTAAGCCCAAACAAGTAACACAAACAAACAATTCAACACCAAAGATAAGTAATCCTTACAATCCAATGGCGTGCTGTTGAGGGATTGCAATCACGCATTGCTTGGAGTTCTGTTTTAAGCAGGGTTTCCTCCGCATAGAATGCATTATTATGAATGTTATTTTCCCCAGGTTCCTCGACTTTAGCATTGATCTCAACAACCTAGAAATATAGTAGAAATTATGTCATATGGTAGAGAAACGTTTTAAGATGTAATTAAATAATAATCCGAAAATTCAAAGTCAAGTACCTGATTGAAAGCTTCCCCAGGTTTGCAGTCAATAGCCATGTCCATACGAGCAACAAAGAAGTGTTGATGAACTGGTGCATATAAACCTGGGGCAATCATTGTGCCATATTTTCGAGATTCTCCAGGCTGTAATGCTCCTAAACTAAGAATTCCTGTAAGCTTAACTTCAGCTTCAATCTTTCCATCCTGTAGTCACCAATAACAAAAGGTCAAGAAAACCGTTAAAAAACATACAAAGTCATAACAACATAGAAGTCTGTAACACAGCTAAGATTCATTATGCAAATTCCCTAAATGCACCTTGAGACTTCCCTAAATGTTTTCACAAGTGTCTGTTTGTTATATGTACAAATTCATATGTAAATATAACTTTCCATCGTTTGTTCATATGCATTTTATATTTCATGTATACCATATATTTCATTCGGTTTTAAAATGAGCTAGTAGCCATTTGCATCTCTGGCACCACAATTTAGCATGTGATGTCAGTAGACTTGCCTGATAAAAGTGCCAGAAAAATCCATACTCGTAGTTAGCAACAGTGCATATGAAAGACACTGTTAGCCGCCTAGACCTTCGAACTTCTGCCAAACCTGTTCTCCAATCTTGATGCTTCCATAAAATCCCGTGATCCTCTTCATGCAAACAGACACAGTTTTCAATCGTTTCAACACCTCCAGTGAAATTTGTAAAGTGAGCATCAAAGTATTTGATATAGCCGAAACAATCACATCCCTGTAACAGCAAATTTGTTTGAACAAATTTTAATTTCATTAGAAAAAGAGCACTATGTAAACTCCAAAAGTTATCAGACAAAGAGTAGGCAGACTAATGATCAAACCTTCTTGAGAGAATGTGCATTTTTTCCGAGGCCATCTTCCCCAGCATCAAAAGCATTCTTTCGGTAATGTGGATCATTTGGATCCCCATATGGCACAACCATCTCCACAAAACTCAATCTATGAGCAACAGGCCTTCGACCTCGACTACCATCAACATATGCAATAGAGTATATAACCAAACCCTCCTTTGGGGTGAAACCAATACGGAAATTCCACTATCAGCATTAGACACAAAAAGAGAACATTCATGAGTTTCTGCATTTAGCAAGAAATATTAACCAATTGAACAAATGCAGACCTACCTTCTGCCACTCAACAAAAAACCCATTCACACGAAAGCTTGGACCTTCAGGCTGAACAATCTGTAAGGGTTTCACATCACTTCGATCAACACCGCCTCTTGTTTCTCCAGAAGTATAATTCCTCAAAGGATCAGCTGGAGGTAAAGGAACAAATTTACGGTCTTCAAACTCAATCACCTTCATCTTTTGCATATCAACACGTACATAAATTCCCTCAACTGGGCGAGCATAGCCATTTTCCATGGGACAGTCACTTTCAGTTCTACAGAATATAAGTGGTTTCGCAAGTCTTCTGCTAGGAGAATCAGCTTTGCTATGATAACCAACACACCTGTTGAAAATGGATTTAAACCCAAATGTACAAGTATAAGCGCATGATGCTAAACAAAAAACTTAGGCAAACATTTAAAATGCGAATGAGATGCAGATATAACTAACCAAGGATCAACCATCACAAGGTCCATGTCCTCAATACCCCTCTTCTTCATTGCTTCTCGGAATGGAGGAAAGTCTTTTACAACAGCTTCACATTCAGCATATTCCATAGCATCCTGAAAGGAATTCAAAAGTGAGAAATAAAATATGAAATGGTATTGCTTTTGCTAAGTTCCCCTTAACCTAATCTTTGCAATTGGATTGGGGGGCCATCTATGTGTACGTCCCCTACACAGGTATGTTCAATTTATGGATAAGCTTTCTATATATTTGGAGGGTCAAACATCCATACACAAAGAAGTTGGATAATTCAAGGTATAAATGAGTCTAACAGCATAACACTTAACTGCAATTAGTCTAGACTTTTAAAATCTAGCAATTGGAAAGCATACATGTCCATGCAAGGAGATAGAATTACCATAGGAGGCTGAACATCTGGAACAACTCGAGATGATATTACTTTTCCCCTGTGATGTCCTCCTCGAGTTACTGCATGTACTTCTGATAACTCAACAATCCAAATACTTGTCTCATTGGAAGTTTTGTTATAGACAACCAATCTAGCTCGCCTGAGAGGGAGCTTGGTAGGGATCACTGGGCCATTTTTGGTCCTGGGAAGTAATGAGGGTTGGAAAGGTGGGAAGAAATAAGCATCTGCCAAAGCAACAACATGCTTGTCTGGCTCCAAAAGAACAACTTCCACAAAGCGCATGCTATCTCTTACCTGAAAACCAAAAAAAAGAAGAAAAAAAACTTGGTTCCACATTTTATACAACATATAGACATCAAAAAGTTCTCAGCACAATGATTTGGAAAAAGATATAATAGAGGACAAATAAAGGCATTATACAGAAATTAGCAACCTCAGGAGTGGCTCCAGCAGCCCTGACAGTAGCAATTGCTACAGAGATCTCAGCAGCAGATAAAGGGTCCAAAGGATGGCTGGTTTGAGGCCTTGTCAAGATTTGGATCCCTGCACAATCAACGAAGCAATCTTTTTTAACCCAATAGAGAGAAAATCCTGGTCGACATCACAGCCCTAAATATACAAATACCAGCATAAGTGCATAACTCTCAAACACGTTGGGTTCAACACAAAATTATTTCCGCAACTTTTCTAAGGAAAATTGTAAGCTAAATGAAATTAGTCAACAAGCAGCAGAGTAAATAAAAAAGGTCAAAGTTAAGCATTAAGTAATTAATCGATCGTCCTTTCTCAAAGAAATCATACACTTTCAATATTCTTTCAGGTTATAACAATAAAATATAGATAAGTAAAAGAAAGAAATACACATACATTCGGCGCAAACAAGAACATAGTCAGATTTTCTTTTAAAAAATATATATAGAAGTCTGAGATTTTAGTTCATGATATTCGTGGATGATTAACCCCCCGGGGAACGATGCAGTAAATCAAAAGTCTGAAAAACATGAAATAATAGAGAAAGAAAACCGTAATAACATTTAAAACGGCCAGGATCTAAAATGAAGATCACGTGAACATTTCTTGCGACCACAAGAGAGGGAGAGAGATATGCCTTTGGTGGATGCAGTGGCGGACGTATCAGGAAGAGGATCAACGGGGCGAATCAAGGACGTCATGGCAGCTTTGGTGGCTCGTTGATCGTCGCGGCGATCGGCAGAGGTGATGGTCCAGTCGTGCAGCATATTGGAGGCGGAGGCGGGAGGAGGCGCGGCGGAAACAACGGAGAGAGGGGAAGAAGAAGAGGGAAGCGTCGTCGTTTTCTTAGCTGAGGCCATTGTAAAGGGTTAGCAAGCTCGCCAAATCCACCGCAGTAAGTCTCAATACAATCTACTGACATACAGCAAAACTTGGTCTGTCGACTCTGTATGTCTCACTCACTCACTCACTCACTCTTGTACCTATTTTTATAAAAAGAAACAAAATAAACAAGGAAAGAGAAGAGAAATGAAGCATCAAAGATTGGTTACAGTGGAGTGGCAATTAAAACGAGAAAGCCTCCCATTTTCATCGGCAGAAAAGGAGATGTGATTTTGAGGAAACAAGAGGAAAAGAAAAGCAATTTAGCAACGCTGGAGATGGAGAAAAGGGAAGGACCTTTATATACCATACTACTCCTCTACACAGAACCACGTGCATCCATCTCACACTCCAATTTTATTTTGTTTTCATTTGGAATTTTTAACTAGTTTCTTTTTATAATTATTCATATCATCTTTCCAATTCAGCTTTTATTCATAATCTCAAATTCAAAATTCTTTGTAATACAAAATTTTAAAAAATAATTATAAAGGTATGATAATCAAATGTGTTTACATTGTATTCAAACCAAAATTGATTCGGTAACCAGAGTTTTTAGTCGAAATTAAATGATTGAACCATTTTTAAGGATTTGATCGGTTGAATCTGTTAATTTTATTATTTAGTAAACATAAAATTTTAACAACATAATGGAGTGAATCATTTAAAATTGAAAAAGTTTTGGATTGACGTTTGGAGGTACAAAATTCTAATTCAACGAGAAAATGTATCTCGAACGTCGTGCCCACATATTTGGATTCAAAATTAATTTTGGACCCTAAACATGATTTTAAAAAAAAGTAGAAATAGATTTTGCGTTTTTTCGTAATTTTTACATTATATTTTTAACAATCGTAATTTTTAAGGAAAAAAAAACTTTCAAACATAAAATTGCGTTACTTTAAAATCAATTATACAAAAAATCAATTTTATAAGGTTATGCTGATCCAAACTGAATTCTACCTCCCAAAACCAAACACTATTGGTTTAGAGTATTGAAAATCAATTATCCAAATAACATAAATTTAAATAATTCACATATATACATATTCTAATATATAATTTAAATATTTGTTTTCTATTCAAATATATGAGATCATTTAAATTTTAAAATTTATAAAATTTTATTAAAAACATCGACAGATTAAGCTTGAGTCGGATAGTCGTGAGGCTATTGGTTACATAGTTAACCTTAGAAGGTCCGAACTGCAAATACCTTGGTGATGGCGATAAATGAGATATTGTAACAACAATTGGAGGTTTCGGTTGAATATGTTAGCCGTAAATTCAATCGTGTTGCATATTGGCTTACAAAAGCCATGCTGGAGCAAGAGATAGGCGCGAGTTTTTGGGAGTAACCGTCGGTGGGTGTACAACGTTTGTTATAGATTGATATGGTCCATGGTGCGAGTTAACAGCCTCTAGGCATTGGCTAGAGTTTGTTTTGTGAGCTCTTAGCTTGCTGGTTTTGTGGATGATATTTGGTTTTTTAGGTTCTGGCTTTTATTTATGTTTTGTGTAGCTCTATCACATGTACTATTTTTTTTCATTAGACTTAAGAAAATTTTTTAATGAGACGTGTGGTATGTATTTTTTCCTTATTAATAAAAAAAAATATACATCCTTTAAATATGTTTAGTAATGTTATATAAAAAACTAATTTTTATAATATAATACATATTAATATATACTAAATATTGATATATGATCATGTACTTTTGATAAAAAAAAAAAGATCATGCACTTGTATTGCTTCTTTAAATAAACATACAACTATCAATAAATTTATCAAATACATTTATACAATGAGTTAATGCATTCAGCTAGTTAAATCAACCAATATAATTTACTATAAACTATCAGATATCATCTAATGTAATCAGTTACTAGCACATAACCTTAATTTTAGAAGCAAAAATTTATTTATTTATATTAGAGAGATATTACATTTTTTATACAAATGTCGAGATTCAAACTATACAAAATGAGATAAAATAAGTACCATTAGTCACTCGGCCAATTAATGATCTCAATTTTTTTATTTTATTGATAATTAGATGAGGAGATAAAATTTGAAAGTGTAAATGTTAATTATTGAGTAAATAGGAGTATTGGTGGAGATTAAAAATAAGACAGAGGAAAAGGACGGAGTGGTGGTGATGGGTACGAGCCGTGGGGGAAAGAGGAGGTGGACTCCACTTCCACTTCCACTTGGGGTTTTATAATTCCACTTTTTGTAGGCTTTTGGGTGCTTATAATAGGATGATTATGATATATGAGAGGATAAGTGGTGTGGGGGTGGGTGATAAATACACTGATAGCACTCACCATCTTACTCTCCTTTTTCCTCATATTTACCTGATAAGCCCTTTCAACTTTCCCACATTCTGATTTTACGGATCATTAATTTGGCACTTTCCTTTTTTAAAATTGATTGTAAATTCTGATTTTGGGAACTACTCCCAGAATTAATGTAACAGAGGAGGATCGTTTGATCCAGGATATGCAGAATACGATGAGATTGAACAACCAGTAGCATATAAGAGAGTGTTAACTACAATACATTGTCTATATGGGTTGATAAAAATGTGGACTCAAATCGAACTACTGTGTTCTCTTATTATGTATAATTTTAATTATTTTATTTAATATGTCATTTAATAAAATAATATTGTAAAATCGAACTAAAATATACAATTAGAAATAAATATGGTCAATTTTTGATTAAATAAAAAGATTTAAGGACTAAACTAAACAAAAATGATATTTGTTGGATAAAATAGGGTTAAATTTGAAATAATTAAAAAAAATGAAAAAACAGAAATTGTTAGAATTTAACAGATTCGAAATAACTGAAAATAGGATGGTTGAGGCTTGCTTGAACGCAGTTTCCTTAAGACAGATTTGACCACTCTGTAAGTCGGGCCCATACCCCACACCACCTCAGATAGTGACCACTCTGTCAGCCGGGTGTATGACTTGCTCAGACGCAAGGGACTAAACATGGACAATGTTGACCTTGATTCCCTTGAAGAGGTGGATTCCCCGGCAGCAAAGCCCACCCCGCCATCACGCGTCCAGCCACCCAGAGAGTCCAAATGAATCAAACGAGCAGCTTCAAAGCCAACGAAGAGGCTAGTTTTGGAGTCCAACAGTGACGAGGAGGAGGATTCCGCCACCTCTAAATCCATTTAAATTCCTCTTCAATTTTTTTGTTGCTTATTTGTTTTGCCCTCATATTTTTGTGATTTAATTTTTTCTATCTTATGTATGAAATGTAAGCATTAAGGGCAATTCTTGGTTCGAGTTTGGGGGTGTAGGTTGAGAGGCCGAGGCACTGCATTTCCGCTGCAGTATAAATATAATTGCCATGTTGTTTTGATATTTTACTTGTCAAATTTTTTTTAATTGCACTGCCTAACTGAATTTTGCTTATGCCGCAGTCGTACTTTCTATCAATTGCCTTAGTTTAGTTTTAATTAAAACTTCTTATTTGGAAATAGAACTCTATCTTTTTATCATAGTTTAGAACTGTTTAGAGCCTTTATTTTTAGGATACTTAAAGGAAGAAAACTTAGGATCACACTATGAGATTAGAACTTCAAACACTTTTGTGACCTGCATGATTTAAGGAATTCTAGGACACTTAGGACATAGACTAGCTTAGAAAGAAAATTGGGTAAAATTTAGAGGTGCCCACCACTGACTCTAGCTTAATGAAGCCTTAGAGGTGCCTGAATCCGGCTCTAGGCTAATCACTAGAGATGCCCGAAATTGGCTCTAGTGGGTTAGGTTGCTTGCAAAAAAAATGATTTTACTACCCAAGTTAAGTTAGTTAATGCTTAAGTGTTTACTTAGAATCCTTGTAATCATCTTGTTCCCAATGCATGCACACACTCACAAATCTTATAGTTTGATTCCAGGGAATTCCTAAGGCATCCAAAGATCTAAGGGCCAAGGCGTTCTTCACCATGGTTTGGAGTGAGAATGAAAAGTAAGACCAAGGAGATGGTTTATAAAATTTAAGGGTTGGCAATTGATGGTTTACATTGCTTGAGGACAAGAAATAGTTCGAGTTTGTGAGTGTGATAAGTGCCCAAAAGTCCTAGATTTTGATCCCCTTTACATGTCAATTATCACTTAACCTACACCCATTTGAGCCGCATTATAGCCTTTCATGCATAGATTTCATCTTTTATGTCTTTGAGCTTTATATTTTGTTTATTATATGAAAAAAAGTACTATTTAATGCATGATTGGTATTCTTGCAGGATGACCACTGCTAGAGCAGGAGGATGTCGCCGCAGCACAAAAAGAAGGAGGGAAGATGAGGTAGAAGTAGCAGACAACAGACCCTGAGCAGAGCAGAGCGATGTTGAGGCAGCAAAAGCCAGGCCGCGACAACGTTTTGCTAGAGGGAAAAATGAGCAAAGTGGTAACCGACTAGTAGAACCTTTAACGTTGTATTTTTCTACACACTTTGCGTGGCAACTGGAGCTCGAGAAGAGGAGGAAGGCATGGAATGAAGTATAAAATTGGAATTTTGAACAAAAGTGTATATTGTAATAAATTAAAGAGATTTACTTCTTTAATTAAGTCTAGTCCAAGTCCAACTTAACTTCCTCTCCAAGAAGGATTCATGCCCACACCGTCCCCTATATAAAGGCATGCCGCGATGGAGACAAGACATCATATCGAGAGAGAGAAGAGAGATTGAGCTTAGGATTAGTTTGTTTAGTAGTTGTGTGAAAACTCTTTGTACTTAGTTTTTGTTCTTAATGTAATAAAAGTTAAGGTTTGCTTATTCTGGCTTTAATTATTTTCGCATTCTACTCGGGAGAGGGTTTATGAGATCATCCATTTGTTCAATATCGGAAGAATTGAGCTCACGAAAGGAATAAGCACGGTTTTCACCTCACGTGGTGTTAACTAACTCGGCCTAGGGATAGGTTAGAGTTTCAGCAGCTAAGAGAAGTGTATGAAAAGTTGGTGTTTGCCCTTGATTCACGTCGTGAGGTATCATCAGAGTTCAACCATCAACCAGTGTTCCATGCTTAGCGATAAGGCGGAACCATCCAAGGATGTTTTATCGAACCTTAATACTTCTGCCTACGAGTAAGGGATTGCCGCGGCAGGGATTCAACCACTGCAGTCGCGGCATGGATTTAGGTCACTGTCACGGCAGTAGTACGTTGCTGCATTCAAGACAGAAACGATGTCAAGAGGATTCCACACTACGACACACTCTAATCCGGTCCATCTTCTTATCTTGACTACTTCTTTATTTTTACTAGATTTCATTAGTTTAGTTATTATTAGACTATCTCAAATCACCCAACTAAATTGTGTTTTTACTTTATTTGTTTTTTAGTGCAAGGGAGTAGAACCGAAGGTTGAGTACCAATCCATGTGGAGACGATACTCTTATACTTATCCCTATATTACTTGCATTGTGTATACTTGCACAATTTGCGGAGCACTATTTACACGCAACAGTCTGTCACTGGATCCACTCCGTAAGGCTTTCTCTTCATAATTGAGCTTCTTTCAGTAGAAGCTTTCATCTTTGACTTAGCTTGATATGGGTCTGTCTTGAGCTCGTTCTACACCATCTTTCCTTTTCTTCATTGCCCGCTCGGCATCACCTGCCCCGACAGTGAGTAAATCTGCGTAAGTACCAAACGTGCATTAAAACAGTATTTTTTCATCAAATAAATCAAATAATCAGGATCAAAGGTAAATGCAGTGTAATTAAAAGCATATAAGGCCATAATGCCACTCGAATGGGTGTAGGTTAAGCAATAATTGCCATGTAAAAAGGGTGAAAACATAAGACTTTTGGGAACTTATCACAAGTTGGGGATTGATTGCTCGCTTGACTATCTGGAACCTCTCAAAGATCCCATCGATGAGCGCTCACTTCTCTGGAGAAAATTTCATTATATTGATGGAGAGTGGACTTGTGTTGAGAATCCTCCACCCGTTGCTGCCCCCGAACCTCATCCTCAAGTTGCTCCGCAAAACAACAAAGCCATCATGACCTTCGTTACCGAGCAATTTAACGGCTTGCGCACTCACATGGACTCTGCTTTGCCACTATTGATACTCGCCTCACTACCGTGGAGGGACATATCCAAGATGTTGAGAATCGCCTCACCTCGGTTGAAACTCAACAAACCTCTATGGACATGTCCTTTGCCGGTTTTTATGGCGAATGGAGACAATTATGAAGGAGCAATGCCAATGATGAAGATGACGAAGATGATGAGCCTTATATCATTGCATTCCATTGCATCTCATCTAGCTTAGGATTTCCCTATTTTTATGCACATATTTATGTTTTTATTTTAAGACCTATGCTTTGATTTATGTTTGGATGTTTTGGTTTGGAAATTATGTTTCAAATTTATGAACTTAATTTGCTTAGGTTTTTAATGCTTAATGGAATTATGTTGCTTTAATTGTGGTTTGACTTGTGCTATATTGCTATATTCCTTCAATGATTTTGATCTAACAAAAAGGGGAGAAGGGTTAAGCTAAATTTTTAAAATCTTTTTCAAAATTAGCTTAAATTTAGGGGGGTTTACTTAAAAATTTACTTTGGTTTTGTTATATCAAAAAGGGGAAGATTTTAAAACTAATATTTGACTTTCATATAACAAGTAATTTAAGGACCAAATTACAAAGAAAATAAATTTTTAAGTAATCAAAATACTTGATTTTGACAAGTACAAGTTATACTTAAAATGTTTTGAAGTCAAAACTTAAACCCCGTAAAATTTTCTAAGTGTTTCAAAGCCAAAATATACAAAATCCCCAAGCGTTTCGAAACACCTTCAAAGTGTTTCGATACGTTTTGCCACTAGAGACATATGTTTCGAAACGGCTCACGCCCATTTCGATACAACCTTCATCTGGGCTTTTAATTTTTGAGTATTGTTTTGAAACGACTCACACCCGTTTCGATACGGAGGTTAAGTAATTTTAAAATTGGACATTAAATGAAATAGTCGTTACTTCTCAGAAACTGATTTTTGAAGATTTGGTTAAGTGTTTCGATACACCCCTAAGAAGTTTTGAAACACTAGTTGATAGTTTGAAAACGTTTCGATACTGCCCTTATCTGTTTCGATACGACCTTCTTTTTGCCTTTACTGTTTCGATACAGCCTATAACCGTTTTGATACGGGCCCTTTTCACACATAACGACTCTTTCTTTTTTGAGTGTCCATTTCGATACAGGGGTACCGTGTTCCGATATGGGTAGTAGAAAAACTACATTTATGGAGGGAAGAGAGAGCCCCAACGGCTCTATTGATGATCTCAACCACCCAAACAACTAGAGATCAATGAGAAGGTATAAAAACAAGTCTCTAAATCTATATCAACAATTATTGAGCCTTCAAGAAACATCAAAGCATTCAAATCCAAACCTTGATCATTTAGAGTCAAATCTTTGTACCCAACTCAATTGAGTTCTTCATTGTAATTTTTATTGAGAGTTTGGAGTGTAATTGATTGTATTTGGGTAAACATCAACCTTTGAGAGGTAATTGTAAGGCTTACCAATTTCCTTCTTTGTAAAGAGTGAGTTGGATTAAGCTTTGGGTAGAAAGCTTAATCGGTCTTGTAAGGTTTCCTCCTCATCCAAGAAAATGGGAAGAATCAATTAATGGATTGGTTGAAAATCCTTAGTGGGAGCTAAGGTAGTGGGGGTAGAGTTCATTTAGGAACTTGAACCACTATAAATTGCCTTGTGTCAAAATTTTCATTCATCCAATTTCTCCCTTGAAATTTTAATCGTCAATTCACCCTTCTTGACCATTTGCAATCGTTTGATCAACTCAACATGTACACTAATTTATAACAACTGAATGTGTAAATTAATAGTTGAAATTAAACTCTTCTCTTTCTTTCCTTAAAAATCTCAAAAAAATATAACCATTACTTTACACAGTTATCCAATGGTCTTCAGTGTAAAACTAATTAAGTTTTACATGATGTAAGAGGATCCTAACCCTATAAATATTTGATGCACTATTAGTGTAAAGTTTAGTTTACACAAGAAAATTTATTTTTGGGGTTTAAAGAGTTTAATTTATCGTTTAAAGGGTAGGAATTTATGTGTTGTGGCATTAAATTTATGGTTTAGTGTTAGAATTTATATTTTAGAGTTTAGTGTTTTAAATTTATGTGTTTTGGGTTAAGAATTTTAGATTTTATATTTTAAAGCTTAAATAAAAATTATTGTGGGAAAAAATTCACTGCATGTGCTACAAATATTAACTATATACATAGAGAGAAGTTATTGATAACTTACCACCATCCAAGATTGCCAATCTATATTGAATTATAAAATTAATTTAAACAAATATATTATAAAATAAACAAAAGAATTACAATCAACCAACAAAATTTCAATATAATATATATTATAAAATTTAAACAAAGTAAAAAATATTATGGAATACATATAATTAGAAAAAAATTTAAGTGTTTTTTTCATTTAATTAAAGATGAAATCTAAAAAATGTGAGAAAATACTACAAATAAAAGCAATAAAATGTAAGAATAATTTTGACCTCAAGTAAGAAGGAACTTTGAAAATCAGTAATATTGTTTCTCATATCATTTGGAAACCAGTTGGGGTTGCGGGGCAGTGTGGAGGGCATGGCAGTTTGAGTCGCGCGAACGGGTGTTAGGGGATATGGCTGGGATGCTGCATTGATTTGGTCTGTGGGGTCTGGCCGTGTTTTGTGGTTGGTTTGGGGTTATTATACGTGTTGTGTTTGTTTGGTGTTTTGTTCGCTGTACTTTTTTCCTTCCAATTTAGAATTAAGTAAGTTTTTAATGAGGTCACGAGGGCATTTTGCTCTATATGATTACCGTCTTAATAAAATCACATTTTCTAATATATATATATATACATGTGAATTTTAATCTCATAAAATATAAATATCGCAATTATCATAAAGGGGTTCGCAGGAAAAAAATTAAAAAATATCAACGGACTTTAAATAAATATTTTAAAGATATTTTGATTTATTCAAAATATTTTTAAAACATTAATTTTAGATTTTAATAAAGATTTGAATTTTAAAAATCAAATTAATTAAGAATACACAGTTTGTTATGGATATTTATCTATATGGATGTCTATCATGATAAGAACTTTATCATGGAGATTTGACTTACTTTATTATTAGGAATATTATCTACATTAATTAGAGTTTAATGCATTATTTACTTCTTATGCCTAAAAATAAATGATTTACTGAAGGCATTGTACACACAATTCTTTTTTTGAGGGAAACGGTAACATATATTAATTAAGAGCCGAAAATGACATCATCCACAATATCTGTTTCAATACAACTAGGAACCTCAAACGAAAAGTAAAAGGGCTCATCACACTCAAAAATCCAATGTGCAAGGGTGTGAGCTATCCTATTTGCCTTTCGGGTTACATGGAGAATGCTAAAACAAGGATTATCCTTAAGAATCTACTTAGCTTCAGAGAAGAACATGCCCGCAAGAGAGTGATCTGGATCCTGGGTAAAAATCTTGTTGATGATGCCAATGGAATCACCTTCAATCTGCACTTGAGTCCAGCCATTTGAAACATCAAGTTTCAGACCTTCAACAAAAGCTTTTGCTTCCACAAGTTCTGCATTGAAAGTGCCTTGGAGGATGCTTGCAAAACCACCAATCATCAGCCCATGGTGGTCACGAGCAACAACACCCACAGATGCTCTTCCAGACTCAATGATGAAAGCACCATTAACATTGATTTTGAAGACACCAGCTCAGGGGCAAGTCTATCCATCTGACCTGTTACAGATTGGGACAACACCAGGTAATTTAACAGCAGCCAAGAAATCAGAAGTAAGTAATTGCACATAGTCAACAGTGGCTCTAACAAGAAGAAGAATGCCTTTGTGAACTAAGGTATTCCTTCTATTCTAAATATTTCAAAGCAACACACATAAGAAGGAAAAGAGATCAACATCTAAACATTGCAAACATAACTCAAGCCACTGTCTACATGAAACCACATGGTCAACATGAAGCAGTCTAGATAAATCACAGTAATCAAAAATTTCCTTGACATTGGGGCAATCTCTACAAGCATGCATTAAAGATTTAGAAGCAACACCAAATAAAAGACAAGAACCAGGGCCAATAGAAGCAGCTGGCAGTTTTTCCCCAACAGAGAGAGCATTAAAACAAAGTCTCCAAATATAAATCTTAATCTTTGGAAGGGTTTTCATTTTCTAGAGGAATTTCCAAGTAGGGGATATATCTCTCTCAACTGAAAGGCTTCTTTGGAACCAATCATAGCCAGATCTTGTTGAATAGACACCAAAGGAATGATGGTCCCACTGATAAACATCCTTAGACACATGTGAAATAGGGCACTTTAAGATTCTTTCAGCATCGGGAACTGGAAAAACACCTCTCACTTTTCTTTCATCTCATCTGGCTTTATTAGGAACCATAAATTCACCACAGGTTACAGCTTGGGAGGCACCATCGAGATAGGAACCTTGAAGGCTTACCACTGTGTCACTCCCCCATCTAGATTGAAACATAGGAACAATATTGTTAATGCCAAATCTAGAATAGAACTGATCTTTGAAGATCTCTTTGGCCTTGAAGATGCAACTTCAAATGATGGATGGTTTATCATGAGGCTTTGCATTCAAAACATTACCATCAGGAAAGTATTTAGAAGAGAGAACTTTAAAGCAAAGGGAGTTTTTTTTAACAAGTGATCTCCAAACCTGCTTCCCAAGAAGGGCAAAATTAAAGGCTCTAAGATCCTTAAGCCCAAGACATCCATATCTTTTCTGTCTGCAAAGTTTATCCCAGGCAACATGGGTCCTTTCCCTGCAATCAGCTTTACCAGACCACCAAAAAGATCTCATAGTGGAAACAATAGGGTCAATGAGGTAAAAAAAACAACCCATGGCATAAGTAGGGAGAGCTTGGGCAACAGATTTAAGCAAAACCTCTTTACCTTCAAAAGACAACAACTTTTTTGTCCAGCCCCTGACTCTTTTATCCACATTTTTAAACAGAAAGCCTAGAGAATCAGTTTTATTTTTCCCCACAATCAAAGGAAGACCTAAGTAAATGCCCATATCAACTTCTTCCCTCATCCAGAATATCTTTTAAAGAAGACTTGTGATTCTCCCTCATACCATTGCTAAAATAAATATAGGATTTCTCCAAGTTAACCTTTTAGCCAGAAGATTCCTCATAAATCCTAAGCACCTCCCTCACCCTAGAAGCTTCAGAAGTAGAATTTCTAATGAAAAGCAAACAGTCATCAACCTAGAGTAAGTGATTCACTAAAGGACCATGCATACTAGTTTTGAGCCCTTTAATTCTTCCAACATCTTGTTCCTTAGGAAGCAAGGCAGATAGGCCTTGAGCACATAATAAGAAAAAATAAGGGGACAAAGGGTCTCCTTGCCTTAAACCCCTTCTAAGTTTAAATTCATCAGAAATCTTACCATTAATTCTCAAGTAAAAGGTAACAAAGGTAACACAATTCATTATGAGGTTAATCCATCTCTGATCAAAACGCATCTTCTGCATAATATCATGGATAAAAAAACCACTTTACCTTATCATAAGCCTTCTCCATGTCTAATTTCACATCATCCCATTTATTTGGACCACGTCTAGCCTCTTTTAAAAAATGAAGCATCTCATGAGCTATAAAAATATTATCAGAGATAAGCATGTCTTTTAGAAATGCACTTTGATTTTCAGAGATGCAACAAGGAATGACAGTTTTAAGCCTATTAACCAAGACCTTAGAGATAATTTTGTAAGCAACAATAC
The DNA here is from genome assembly GCA_030270665.1 of Hibiscus trionum. NCBI lineage: Eukaryota > Viridiplantae > Streptophyta > Magnoliopsida > Malvales > Malvaceae > Hibiscus > Hibiscus trionum. The sequence goes on from BSYR01000011.1 coordinate 24,524,538, forward strand.
ACATGCTAATAGGCCTAAACTGCTTAATGTGGTTGGGTTCAACTACTTTAGGAATAAGCACTATCACAATTCCATTTACCTCACTCATGTTAATTTTACCATTTAACAAATCAAGGCATGATTGGATAAACTCAGAACCAATGACATTCCAAAATTTCCTAAAGAAAGAGGGAGGAAAGCCATCAATACCTGGGGCTTTTGAAGGGTGAATTGAAAGGAAAGCCAATTTGACTTCCTCTGCAGTGAATCTAGAGCATAAGCCAACATTCATGTATAGTGTGATGCATTTCTCTACATTCTCCAGGATCAAATTTAAAGGAGAACCACCATTGGATTGGAACAACTCCTGAAAGAACTTCTTAGCAATGTCAAAGATTCTCCCTTCTTCAGTTTGTAAAGACCCAGACTCATCAACCAAACCTTTGATCCAATTCTTTTTATTTCTGCCTCTTTCCCTAGCATGGAAGAAATCTGTGTTCCTATCCCCTCTTTAAGCCAATGAACTCTAGATCTCTGCCTCCAATAAACCTTTTTTCTATCTAGTAAAATTTTTAACTCCCTCTTAAAAGCTGTCAACTCACTCACAATATGATCATTAATTTCACCATTGAGCAGACCTTCAATTCTATATGTCTGGACTTTCTTCCTTTTAGAAGCAACTATTCTTTTGTGTTTCTTCTAGCCATGTAGCTTTTCACCAATTGCACATAATTTGTTCAGGGTAGAGAAACCAGGGGAATTCCAACATCTAGATACAGTTTGTTTACAATGATCTTCATCAGCCCAACAATTCTCAAATCTGAATTGGTCATCAAATCTGTTTACACCTAAGGCTTTAACTTCAGTGTCCAACAAAAGGAAATGGTGGTCAGAGTAAGGGGAAAATTCAGAACTAACAACACATTGGCCATAGTGCTCAAGCCAGTGTATGCTTGCCACAAATCTGTCCAGTCTTTCTTTCATTAAAGTTTCAGGGTTTGTGCCACTGTGCCAAGTAAACCAACCAACACTAGGTCTAATGCCCCACAACCCATTTCGAGCCAAGGCACTTCTAAACTCTTCAATCTCCACTCTAGGCTTTCTCCCCCCCTTTCTCATTAAAATAAAGAATGTCATTTAGATCTTCTCCCACAATCCAGGGTAAGTTAGATCTTCCTTTTAAAGCATCAATGAGGTCCTAATCTTCTTTCTTCCTTGGTCTGTGACAGGTGCCATACATACTTGTAAATCTAAACTTATCATCCCCTTTTGTGACCTCAACATCAATATGAGACTTGGAAAAAGACAACAGGTTCACCTAGATTTCTTCAGCCCACATAACCATTAAACCAAGACATTCAGAGCTCCTTTCTACAACTATATTACCTACCATATTTAGTATTCTTTTAACATCTTCAACCTTTACTTTATTCAATCTCGTGTCACATAAAAGGATTAAACAAGGACCTTTTGAAGCAACTAAGTGCCCCAGAAAATGAACCGTCTCAGGGTTCCCAAACCATTGACAGTTCAAGTTAAGGATTTTCATGGCTCTCGGCGGGGCTAAGCCTCAGCCTCCACTGTTAAATCAGGGGTTTTCAGGGGTGACAAAACCTCTACACCAACCTCCACTGTGTTAGAGACTGTAGCTGACATTGATCTAGTCTTCTTAGATCCCACAGGGTCACTGACCTCAAATTTCTCTTGCATCACACGTTTTGAACTTCTATTTTTTGTAGCAGAGACCACAACATTTTCCCCTCTAGCAGACAAGGTGCCCATGGTAACTGCATTATCCTCAACCACTTCACAAAGTTTCTTTTGTTTCCCAAAATCCACTCTACTAGTACTGAACTGAACTAAACCAGGCTTTGGTGCACCTAATGAAACACTTATAGGCTTAAAGAAAACTCTCAGCTAGGCTCCATACTGAAGTTGTTCCTCTTTCCAATCTCCAGGGATCACTAGACACAACTCGAGCTCATGACCAGTCACTCCACACCAATAGCAAAACTTAGAGAGCCTTTCGTATTTTGCCCAGCAAACTCTTGGCGAACCATCTTCCCTTTTACCAAACATAACACATCTCCTTACAGGTTTAGTGATATCAATCTCAACTCTCACTCTCATAAATTCACCAAGTCTCCCATCCCCTTTCCTAAAATCAGCAAGAAGACAGGCCCCAAACTTGCTACCCAAGTGTTTTCCAATTTCTAAAGTCATTCTAGTAAGAGGCAAATTATAGATGTGAACCCAAATTGGCAAAAATGTAAAGTTATACTCAGAGGGGCTTAACTTACCATCAAAAGGTTTAAAGCTAATAGCTCACCATTGAAAGTTCATGGAACCCGTTCCAACACGAAATCCCTATCCTCCAGCTTTGTGAATTTAAATAGAAAGAGATTTGGGCCCAGCTTGGAAGTATCCTCTAGAGGTTGGCTTTTCCACACTGCAAAGAAGACACAGATAAGAAGGGAATTATCAACAATTGTTGGGGAAACCAGCTTGCCCACCAACCATTTTTCAGAACCAGACACCTCTTTTTTCAATAAGGACTCAGAGTCTTCCAAATCCTGCATTTCCTCTTCTAAAAACTTCAAACCGCTCATCAATCTAGCAACTTCATCCTCCATCGAACTCATTTTGATCAAGAGGAGAGGGTAAGAGATACTCACAATAAAACCCCTAAAATATGTAAACCCTTCACTATACCAGCAAAATATTTTGAAGGGGGCACTCACGAGACTAGCTTCTCTGAAATGGAAAGTCTAAGAAAAGTATAAAACCCTGATGGCCCTTGAAAATTTTTGCCTATCAAAACCTAAAAAACTCATTGTCGATAAAGAAACAGCTCCAGGAAAAGAAGGGGAAAAGGACTATTCCATACTTTAATGAAACAGAGCGTTTTGAAATCAGATAAAATAATAAAATAGCCAAATTAGTCGTTAATCCCCTAGGCCCTACCTCTGATACAGCATAGCCTTGTCTCCCAACATTCTTTCTGCGCGCAATGATTTCAGTATTTCACGACATTTGGCACCGCAATTCCACGATTCTAGCTAATAAAGAACCTCTGACATCAAATCATGTCGCCCACTCGCACAACCCTGGGCCCTCGTGCTCCCCCGTCATCTTTTTCATAATAAAAAACAAAACGTCGAACACTTCATGAACATCAGTTTTCCGACGAACTTCAAACCTCTCCGATTTACCACCCAAACCATGAAATAAAATCCAATTACACTCCCTCTTACACGACCCACTATAATCAACCATAAAAGAGTCATAAAACGACAACCTCAACCTTTCGTTGAAAGCTGCCCCATATTAGAAAATCTCTGCCTAAAACCAAACTGTTTCAATTGACCCCTGAAACTGGCCATAATCCATAACCTTTCCATTCCAATCCAAGGCAATCCATCTTCAAACCTGATCTTGCAAAATAAAACAAAGTAAAGCAAATGCATTACACCGGCTGTTAGCGCTGGACTTACCCTTGTCGTTCCAAACCTGACCGCAGAGGCGACACGAGTACCTAGGGCCAACATCCGGTCGATCTAGACACTTCTCACCTCGACCAAGAGCTGGTCGGACACTCACCGGAGCTAAGCCAAAAATTCGTACGAGACAAAGGCGATACCCGGAAATCACCCAAGAAGAGAGAAAAAAACTAACGTACGGACGCTCCCTCAAAACTTCCTCATTGTATACACAATTTTATATTTGAGAATAAGACAAATCTCCATCTTTCTCTCACCTCTTTGTTCTTCTTGTTCTTCGTTCTTATTTTTGCACTTCTTTATTTTATTCACAATACGTTATCAGCACGAGACTCTAATCAACTGAGATCTTCATCGTTCGAATTCAAAAGAAGTTACTAAAAAGAATGAATTTGATTATAGAATGAAACTAAAGATAAGGTTTTTTTCTCTCTCATTTTTTAGCTATTGATTGTCTTTCTCTTTATATTTTAATTTTTTTTGAAAAGAATGAAAGCATGCTTAATCGCATCGAATCCAATCTCGCTCAAAGAATTGATCTCTCAAGCGACCCAAATCCATATCAAGGGGATCGTGGGGGAGAAGATGATTATATTGAGTATATTTACAGATAAGTATATTTTTTATGGATTCATGATATATATTATGGTGAATATTTTTTTATATTTTATTTAACCATATTTTAAGTTTTACATGATATGTTAAATGACTTGGAAAGAGACATAACGTAAAGAAATTGTGAGAAGTTGTTTCGGTCATTTGTTATGTCTCCATTGTCCTCGAGAGGAAAATTATTATCAGTAAACTTTATTTTTTTTCTCTTTAAATTATGATTTTAATGTGCGATAAATCATGGTGAATTTCAATCTATAAAAAGATTGTTATAAAGTCTATATTTGCTCGAAAGTAATATTTCTTCTTTGTCGAAAAACTCAACCATAGACTTCTCCCAATTTCAAGTTATGAAAATTCGTCTTGATCCAAAAAGTTTTATGGGAGGCATTCCGTGAAGTGAATGCAAAGCATGATGTTTATTCCATATGATTATAAATGATGGGGTATTCCCTAAAATGAATACAATCATGATGTTTATTTCATGCGATTATTGGAACTGTTTCATTCCCTAAAGCGAATGCAAACATGGCAAATCATTATTCAATTAGAGACATAATTTCGATATAATCCAAGTATATTGGCTGGACATTCCGTTCTGCGAGGCTGCTGGTCTCAAAGGATGTTTTTAAAGGACCTTATGGACTGGTTTAACAATGCCGCATACGGGGATTAAATTTTTGTTCTCTATGATAAGGATATGTTAATAAAAACATACTCCACTTTTCACGACAAATAATATTGTCCTTAGACACAATATCATGAAAAATGTTTCAAAGGTCCACTGGCTCTACTTCATTCCATTAAGTGAATGTGAGATTATATTATAGAAAGAATAAAAGCCACATTAGAAGTTGTGGTCAAGATCGAGGCATGGACATAGACATTATGGTCATTTTAAGAATACTTCTACCCACTGGAAGTGAGGTTATAAGGATGACAAGAGCGATAAAGATCATTCTAAGAAAGTGAAATCTTTTTTTATTATCAATGTGATGTTATAAACCATTGGTCTTGTACTTATCGTATGTTGGAAAAATCAACAATGATTGAATGATAAAGGAAAGAAAATAAAAGCAAATTCTGTTTGCAAAAAATGAAAAAGATGATATTGGTTCAACTTATTTGGACATTGATAGTCAAACTCATTTGGACGTTGTTGATTTCCTTATAACCCTCGAATGGAATAAATCATCTTTTAATTATTCTCATAACTTTGAAGAGAATTAATTATCTTTTTATTTATTTTGATTTATATTTATTTACTTTATACATTAATTATTTACATTTTATATTTATATTCATGTTAATATTTATATTTATATATTATGATATTTATTTATTTTGTTTAACATGATTACTTGTCATATACAATCTATGATGACGATTTATGCTCAACATAAGAATAAGATATATTTTCCCATTTAAATGCAAGGGAATAATATGAGTACTATATCTCAAAGTACTGAAAATATTGATGCTCTAGAAGAGCAATAAATTATTGAGAGAAATCACATTATGAAAAGTGCAGAATTGTGAATATTACAATAATTACCGCTAATGGTAATAATATCGTCACCACTAGAAGTGGAAATTTTAAGAGAGCAATATGAGTTCGCAAAATATCTCTTTAGGAATTATAGATAACAAATGTTATCAATTGGCATTTGAAATTAGCCAATGTAAATATAAGTTCGGTAGCCAAAAGGTCAATTGAAAGCTCTAGATGAGCTATATATTGCTACCAAAAGATAATTTCTATTGAAAGCTCTGAAAGAGCTAAAGATATTCCTATTTAAAGGAACAATTTTGATGGTCGTACTTGATATGTACGAGTGAGATTGAATCACATGTTATGGTAAACCAGAAGTTTACGGAATTTAGAAATGTATATACACACTTGTATATAGTTGGTATGATCGGTTAGACCATCATGATCAATAATGATGCGAAAACTATTGAGATTTATATGCACATTTATTAAAAGAACCTAAAGTTCTTGTGGTGCTTGTTCTCAAAAGAATTGATTAAATTCCACTTATTGAAAGAACACGAAGTTTTTGTGTTGATTGTTCTCAAAAGAAATGATTAAGATCTCACTTACCAAAAGAACTTGAAGTTCTTGTACTAAAGCTGAGACTGCATGTCCTGCATATCTGAATGAAATATGGGCTCATATATTCGCAAATGTGAAAAGCTTTATATGATTTTAGTAGATGCATCTACATTGTTTTATCAACTTACAACCAGAAGTTTGTGAGATTAATTATAAAAAGATTTAGATTATGCAGTTAGACTATTCGTCTTGCAAAAGCTAGTGGGTTTATATTTTAGGCTATATCAGTTGATATGAAGCCTATTGATTATGAGAAATACATTTTAGCAAAATTTCTATTGGATGCATCCTCTTTAATAGCTAAATTATGAGAACAAAACAATTATTATTTATATGGTATTTCTATATAGAAGCACTTATACGCATTAAGCCAACGAGTTATAATAAACTCCCTGTTATGATTGGTTTTTGGTCAAAAGCCATACATTTCCCATTTTATATTTTTTTTGAATGTGCGATATATTGTTGAATTGCTCCACCACATTGCACAAAATGGGTAAATAAAAGGGTTGAAAATATATATTGAGTATGAGTCTCCTTTTATGTTTAAATTCTTAAATATTAATTGGAGAATCATTTATGACATGATTTTTCTCAACATTAGGAGGAGATAATAATCAGCTGGATAGAGGAAAATGAATTATCATTATCTAGATCATCGTGTATGAACTAGAAGTTCATAAGATAATTCATGTTATTACATGTCAACTGCCATACATATTTACTGACGTAATGAGAGTAATTAAGTCTCATATACCACCTGAAATGCTCTAAGTTTAAATTACATGTTAGAGCGAGAGGATGTAAATCATGCTTGAAGCATGATAGTTGAAATGGTTCCAATGATCAAAATTATCGTAAATGGAAAGTAATATGAGATGGTCATATATTGGAGGCGGGTGCTCCTAAAGAGACCCAAGACATAACTAATAATAAAACTCTAGAAGAGTTTCAGGTACCTAAAATAAAGATTGAAATCTTGAAGAGATCTCGATGAGTTATGTCACTACGAGAATGAAACCAAAATAGAAAAGTTGTCGACAACGATTTTGCAAACAATTTTACATAGAATACTTCCATAGAAGTAAAGAAAGAAAACAAGGATCTTGTATAAGAATCTATAGATGTTGAAATGATTGGCCAATATAGAAAGACGTTTTGAACTTCTAAAAGAGAAGTATTTGGACCAACAGTCTAAACACCTAAAGGTGTAATGCAAGTGAGACACAAATAAGTAGTCGTAAATACGACTTGAATTATGATTTATGAAGAATTTTTTGTGGGTGCAATTACTTTGGCAGTTATGAAATATTTTATATGCGTCTAATCATTTTGTGGATCCCTATAAAAGGAAAGTTATCATTGACAGATTTAAAATGCTAGAAGCATTTGAAAAATTCCAAAGAAATTTATTTAGACATGTCTCATTAAATATTTTGGTACATTTGGTATAATCGCCTTAGTGAGTACTAATTGAGGAAATATTGTAAGAATGATAAGATTTCCTTATGTATTTTTATAAAGGAGTTTTGGATCAAGGTCCATTATGATAATTTGAATTTTATTAGAACTCCTAAAGAGCTTCAAATTGGAAACTCATGAAGTGCTTTCAATGCATTTAATGAAATTATTTGAGAAAACGATTCTTGACATCAAGTTTTATCTTGACCTGGAGATCGAGCATTTAAATATCTCTTTGTCTATGAATGGACATCAACTGAAAGAATCTTAAAGAAGATTCAATATGGATAAAACATATCTATTGAGTATCCTTATGATTGCAAGATTATTGAGTGTGAATAAATTTATCTTCGAAAGAAAGATAAATAAATAATTCGTTTGGAAGCAACATACATTAGTTGGTCAAGTAATATCCATGGATATACAAAGATTATTACCTTTAGATCTTCTAACATTCGTCGATGCCTCCTCAAATCTTGTAGAAATAATTGTTATGCATGAGGCAAGACAAAAATGTTTTTGGCTAAGACCATTGACCCATCATATCCAAAAGATATGTGGATTTACTTTCACAATATATGATACAAAGCTATCTTGTGTAGAGATAATGCAAGATGTATATCTCAATTGAAATGTGGATATATCATGGAACATATTACTCCAATGTTTCATCCCTCACGATCTTTAGAAAATAGTATTCAAGATTGAATTATGAAGATTCAAAGACTTTTTGTGGTGTTTTCATGAGAGAGAGTAAATACGTGTTGCACTCTTTTTCCCTTGACCGAGGTTTTGTCCCAATGGGTTTTCCTAGTAAGGTTTTTAATGAGGTAACATGTTATGCGTATCAAAGCTTTGTGTACTCTTTTTCCTTCACTAAAGAATTTTTTTCCATTGGGTTTATATCTTAATAAGGTTTTAAAGAGACACGTTATCTTCATAGACATCCAAGGAGAAGTGTTATGAATATTTATCTATGCGGATGTCTATCATGATAAGAACTTTATCATGGAGATTTGACTTACTTTATCATTAGGAATATTATCTACATTAATTAGAGTTTAATGTATTATGTACTTCTTATGCCTATAAATAGATGATTTACTGAAGGCATTATACGCACAATTCTATATTTGAGAATAAGACAAATCTCCCTCTTTCTCTCATCTCTTTGTTCTTCTTGTTCTACGTTCTTATTTTTGTTCTTCTTTATTTTATTCACAACACAATTAATTTTCTTAAAGCATTTTCAAATTTTTTTTAGTTTTTTTTTTAAAATAAATGTAATTAGTTTCTTCTAAATTTTAACTGAAATATTATTTTTGTCAATAATATTAAAGTCTTTAGTTTGGTTTGATGGTTAAACCCTTGTATTCTATGGCACTGTTTGGCAATTAGCGGATAACTGATAGCGGATTACATTAGCTGATAATTAATATCTGATTGTATTAGTTGATTTGACTAGCATATTGTATTAGCTGATTGTATAAAAGTGAAAAATTAACCGATAGTTGATAGTTGCTTGATTATTTAAACAAGCAAAATGACATATAAGGACATGATTATATTTGATACTTGTTTAATTAATTTGATTATGAAAAATAATTATTTATATGTGTGAGAATAAAAAATAATAAAACGTATTTGTTTACAAATGTCACAATGTAGATACATGAGGGTGATGAATTAAAATATAAATGGTTAAAACTTAGGTTATTTGGAGAATTTTTATAATTGTTAAGGGCTAAATGGTCTTTATAACTCTTATGTCAAAACCTCTAATTTCAAAAAAGCTCATATTAGCAGCTTTTTCAAAACTAGAGGCTTCACTCCAATCCGCTATTCACCAAACATTCAAATTAGTGAATTTGACTGGTCAAACCTCTAACATTAACTCAAACCTCTAATTTTGGCTCAAACCGCTATTTTTTAACCTTCTTGCTTGCATTTTTTATTGAATGTCAAATTTTTAACAATTTGGAGTAAAATATATAAAAAATAGATGGAATGAGACAAAATGTCTTAAAAATAAATTTTATAGGACAATTTGATACAAAATTATAATATATAAGACAAACAGTGCTTTAAACTATTTCTTTAATACTAAAATCTGGGGGTAGTACCAGCAAACAAGCAAGCAATGAATTGTAGTTTTCCTTTAAAATTTATATTAAAATCTGGCTAGAATGATTTTTTATTATTTGATTAAAGGTATTTATTGTCGATAGTAGTAGTTAATTCTCTTGTTGCGAGTATTCTTATTAAAAGGTAAACAAGTGGTCATGGAATATATTCTATTCTTATAAGTAGGAATCAAACCCCTAACCCCTAGTTAAGGAATGATCTGTTTTCCTCGTTCAGAAAATATAAACAAATAAAGATGTAATGAATTAGATCCAACATCAGTAGATATTATCCTATTTGAATTAATTTTATTATCAACTTCAATTAGAAAATGATTGTTCGGACAAATATATCAACTTCAATTAGAAAATGAGTCTATCACGTGTGACGAACATTGATGAATATCACTAACGATGAATACTGATGAACACCATTATTTTTTTTTAAAATTTTAAAAATCTAAAGGACTAAAATATAATTAAAATTATCTCTTAAAAAATAAAAATCAAATTTAATAGTTACTTTATAATATTTTTTAATAGGTTAGAATCAAATATACCAAATTCTCCCAAAATCAATCTCTTTAAAAAAATTGAAATCAGTTAATAGGTTTAGGAGAGTTGGGTATATTGGATTCTAATCTATTAAAAATTATAAACTGATTTCTATTTTTTTAAGAGATTGATTTTGTTAGGGTTTAGGAGAATTGGGTATATTTGATTGTAACCTATTAAAAAATATTATAAGGTAACTATTAAATTTGATTTTTATTTTTTAAGAGATAATTTTAATTATAATTTTAGTCCTTTAAATTTTTAAATTTTTTTTAAAAAATTAATGGTGTTCATGTTAATGATGTTCATTAATGTTCGTTGCCCGTTGTAGAATTTTCTTTTTACTAATAATAGCAACTTTTTTAAATAAATAAAACAATAAAACCATAATATCAAACGTAAAATAAAATAGATAATCACATTAACGAATAAATTTTTCTAAGAACATAAAAAACACAAACTAGCCGTTAAATAATTAATATATGACTATACATAAAAAGAATTAGAAAAAAAAAATCAACCAAATGACTTGAAAAATATGTCTTGTATTTTTTATTTAAACGAATACACATATTTATATTCTTTAAACTTTTTACTAATAATAGCAACTTTTTAAAATAAATAAAACAATAAAACCATAATATCAAAAGTAAAATAAAATAGCTAATCACAATAACGAATTATTTTTTCTAAGACTATAAAAAAACACAAACTAACCGCTAAACAATTAAAATATGACCATACATAAAAAAGAATTTAAAAAAAATCAACCAAATGACTTAAAAATATTTGATACGAGCAAACATCACCATCACACTAATATAAAATGGATATAACGACGAAGAAACATTGTCAACAAGTTTTATCACAACTCAAATGTGACTTATCTGGGATGATTATGAACACCTATCAATGTGAAATAATCAATCTAATGATCCAAATTAGAGGTAGATTAACATAATAATCAAATAAAAATTAGTTAGAAAGATGACATCATATTCAAACCTACAAAAAGAAGAACGATCAATAGGAACAAAGAAACATACTACGAGTGTCACACTCTGATTTTATGGTAAAAAAAATTAATAATAATGAAATAAATTTTGAAAATGGGGTTAACAGGGTTTGAACCTGCAACCACACCTCTCCCATCTCTATTGTGTGTTGAACCATTGAGCCAGTTGCTCATTTTTGTTAAAGGTTGGCTGGAATATCATTAGAATGAGTTTGGGAAGCCCATTAGCTAAGCTTTAATAACCCATTTGACTCCCCACCTACCCGAGTTTACCATTCATTTTGAATCTGGGAATTTCAGGGGTAACTAAAGGTTTTTTCCCACTGTTCCGGCTTCGATCTGCCACACCGCCCCGTCGTGACCGTCACCGCCACCTTCACCGTGTTTGCTGCCGCACCCCGACCCCAGCCCTGCGCTCCACTCGCAGTGAGCGGTTGCCGTTCGTCATGGAGATGGAGTTAAAGCTTCGTCGAGACCCCTTTGAACCCGCCTCTGTTTTCCTCCATTCCGGCCGCCTCCGTCTTCGGCAAGGCGCGTCGACCGTGCAAGCGTGTTCAGCGTACGAAGGAGAACAAAACCCATGTGTCCGATCGTTCATCCGACTCCGTTAAGGGCTTCGTCGGAGCTTCGTCTTTTCTGACGAGGTTTTGACCTTTTGGGGTTTTTTGATAAGTTTTCGACTTGGTTTCATGTTAGTGTGGTTTGGTTCAAGTGGTTAACCAAAGATCTGTCATTTTTCAGGCGAAATCGACCATTTCGAGCCTCCGATGACCGTCCGGCAACCCATTTCGTTTTGGGTAAGTAAATCAGCCTGAACCGGTTCAAACCGGTCTGAGTCAACCTAAACCAAACCCAGCCCAACCTATGAGCCCAAGCCCGATTTGGTCCAAGCACGAACCGACCCAACCCATTGACCCGACCCTTTTGCCCGACCAGTTGACCTGACCCTTCTGCCCCACCCGTTGACCCGGTCCGAGTCAACCCGTCCGAGTCAACTCAATGAGTCAACCCGTCTGAGTCAACTCATTGAGTCGGCCGTCTAAGTCAACTTGGTTGACTAATGATGTCAGTGTTGACCTATGATGATGTTAGCGTTGACTCCGACTCATGTTGACCGCTGACCTGCTGACGTCAGCGTTGACTTTGACAAAAAAGTCAAAAATTTTCCGAAAAGCCCTATTTAATGTTTTTCGACGCCCTGAGTCCGATTTTGAAGCCCGTTTCGTAAAATCTCAACCCGAAAGCCTCCGAATCTGACATCGAACCCGAACTTGTATATGTATTTAATTATTCAGTTAAGAACTTTGTGAATAAGGTCTGATCTTGGAGTTTGTGTATTTGAAGGTGTTCAAAGTTCCTTGTACCGAGATGCTGAGGGACGTCGAATTTGGGTTCAAGTGCGATCGAATGTAATATCATGAATCGACTGTTTTAGCTCGGAGTTGAAGTAATACATTACTACCTCTTGTTTGCTTTATGAAACATGGTGGTATCCGATAAATGCATGCATGATTGTGGTTAAGCGTATGATTAATTCTGTTAATGCCTAATCGAATATGAAAAAGGGTGGTAAACTAGTTGAGACCAGTGCTCGGTTAGAAAGACAAGTGACTTAAAAGAACTTTCGAGATCTAAGAATAATTGATAAGACTGATGCTCTAAATTGGGTTTTGCTTGTTAATGATTTCAATTTCTGAAATGCTAAGTTAAAAGATGATGAAAATACCCCTGAGAGTAACGTGATATGGGATTTTTCTCTTTATCTGATAAACAACTGATTCATCGGAAAATCTCGTTATACTTGGAATGACCTAATAATAAGATTTGCATCTCCGAGAATGTAAACACTTAAGCTTTTCCTGAATTCCGAATAATCTCCAAAGACAAATTTACAAGAATTTTTCGCATGCCCAGAGCTACCAATGGTGTAATTTCGGATTGACTAAAGCGTCTGAAATGACAAAGAGGATTGAAAATATTAATAAGGCGGAATTAATCGGAGCAACGTGATGACACAAAAAAGGACTGAATTACCCTCGGGCACTAGATGCCAAAATTAACTGAAATGATGAATATACCCTCGAGATCGGAAAGGAATGAATAGTTTGAACGACCGAAAGGCTCATAATTTTTGAAACACCTTCGGATATGAAGCATCTGAAATACCCGCGAATGCTGAAAATGACTGAAAGTACCTCTAAGACTGGAATAAGAAATACCAATAAAGCTAGAAATATAATGACTCTACAGTGGTAATTCACGGCCCGTGCTTGTTGGTCGTTTATGATATTATCGTAATTTTTGAAAGATATCATGTGGCGACATATTCGAGTTATTTGGAGAAAGTACCCAGTTGTTGGTAAGAGCAACATGTTTCCTTAAAAAGATAAATTCGATGCTATGGAACGAGTTCGGGTGTTATATACATGTTCAGGAATTTGGAAAATTACCGCTTGGATACATGTTTGATCTCTCGTAGTAAGTTCAATGGATGTTGTGTGAAGACGAACTGCTTTGTTGTTACGCTGTAATGAATTCTGGAAATGAATACTTAAGATGTACTTATCCGATTATATTTCAAACTCTGTGTTAATGGTTTCAATTAGTTCAGAGGGACTCGAAAGCTTGATGAGCAGCTAGAATTTCTGAATTCGATACATCACCGTTTATACCTTGTTGGTTCAGTTTACCAAATTACCCCCGAAGGTTAGAATGACCAACAATACCCTCGTAAGCTTTAACGATCAAATCACTCTCGATATATCTAAAATCTCAATGATTCTGATGCATCAAATTCTGATGCTGATTCGATCCGTCTTATCGAACTCCCCTATTCGTAGGGACCTTGTTCTGAAATCAGTCCAAAATTTTTAAATGTCATCTTTCTGATATCTATCAAGTACCTCTAAGAAATGATTTAGGCCATAAAGAGCGTACCATGTATCTGTAAATACTTTTTGTTCTAAACCAAGACCATATGCTTAAAATTTAAAAGTATGATATTGTAATACGAAAGGAAAGCAATTCTTTGATTTCTGACCTCTGATATGAAAAATATTTTTGATATATGACATTGAATACGAAATAATACTAATGATAATAAAATAAATTTGATATCTGTCTTCTGGTGTAAAAATAGATTTGATATCTATTTTCTATAACATTGTCTTTTGAATAAAAACTGAAATCATCTGGGGTTTATTATCTGGGATATGAATGATGATCTGTAGGCTCAGCGCTGGTAAGTCCTTCTGGACCTAAGCTCCTACGCCTAATGGGCCTAGGGTAAGCATTTCTGTTAAGCTCCTACGCCCACGGGCCTAAGGTAAGTCTTTTTGGACCTAAGGCACCCCCTTAGGTAGGCTCCTATGCCTCAAGCCTAGGGTAAGACCTTCTGTATGCAGTTTAGGGGGGACTGCATTTTGCAGTTCGGTTGGAGGGTAGTTAAGTAAATTAATAAAACTTTCTGACCCCTTTTGAAACATACCCTACTAAATTAATGTATCAAAATGAACTTTCAGTAAACTTACAATTCACGCCTATTGAACCACTCTGAACTCCTTGATTCAACTTCTGAAATCTGAATCTCTTGAATCTTCGGCTTTAGACTCATCTCCTAAGATTCGAGTGATCGAATAAAGAGTAACTCTATTACCTTCTGACATGATCATCGTAGAATATTGAATCGTAATTTAGGTATAGTTGTCCAATTCTTCACGAAGTGTTAAGTTTAGCATATACCTGCTTGTGATTTTAGCATCCGTTGGTAGTTTGTATTACTGAGCTTTTCGAAGCTCACACTGTTTTTACCATCACAGGTTAAAGGATCGATCAGGTTGCAACCACCAACGTTGGGACGGGAGTTCTTCGGCTTTCTCGCGGAGTATGGTATCTGTGTAATTAGGGGGCATGTATATCACGTCTCATGTTATATATGAGTTTGAAATCTGTTTTCGTAACTTGTATCACGGTTTTGTTTTATTGTCTGAAAATTTTATGAAATTGTATCTTAATCATAAAACTTGATTTATGATTTTATTAGTTTAACAATTTGTTTTATTTAAAATTTTAACGTGGGTCGCTCCGGTGGCCCTAATGTAACTTCTCATGATTCGTGGTAACGCATAGGGGTTACAACGAGAGCATAAAAATCCACTGTTTTCAGAAAAGAGAAAAAATATTAAAATAAAATAATATAAAAATTCAAATATGTAAAAAAAATTAAACAGATGAAAAAAGTAAGAAAGACAAAAACATAAAAAAAAAATATGAGCAATAATCGCTCAATTAAAGATTGACAATCGAACTTAACGGGTGGTTCTAGTGGAGAAGATGATGTTCATCTTAATAGACCCGAACTCGAGCAACTTTGTTTATGAAGTGCATGTGTAATTTAAAAAACAAAGGAAAAGATTAGGGTATCTAAGGTTCCCACAAATATTCTACCCACTTAGTTCATATAATAATCCATTAATATATAGTAGGATCAGTGGACTCATCCTTATCTATTCTCTATTCAGAATCTAAATTGTTTATTTATTTAGGATTAAAAGTAACAATGTTGGAATTGTTGTCAATATGCTTGTCGAGAATCTTGAATAATGTATTAATGTAAAATCAATTAATAAATCAACTTGTCTTTTACTTTTATCAAGGTTGAAATGATCGATAATATATATTATTATATAATTATCGTAGTACAAATTAATATTTTTAAATATATAAAATAATTAATTAGTTCAGTGTCACGAGTTAATTAAATGTCAATTCAGTTAAAAAATTATTAAATATTTTAATTTTAACAGATAATTAATATTATTATGAAAAAATTTATCAAAAAAATATTTTATAAAAACATCTTTATCCTTTATATAATCTTTAAATAAAAGAATAAAAATTACTTGAGAATTAAATACGAGACCAATAAGTCGATAAAAAATTCTACAATCACTCCATTAACAATAATTTGTTAAAATAATTTATATATAAAATTATCTTTTTTTATTAAATAATTATTCATATATTATATATTATTTGTTCCTCAAAAATACATATTACAATTTTTTTTTTATAGAAAGGAGTTGGGTATATCTATAGACCTCGTTAAAACTCCTAAACCTAAATGGGGAAAAATCGACACAAGCAACCCCTTAACCACCGGGATCAACATGCCACCGAGCCTCAGCACCATTGCCTAAGTGTTGCTCGACTTTCACCTCCAAATCCCCTCGCAAGCAAAGGCTACGATCCGTGGCAACCAACGCCATCACAAGTAGAGGTAGGGATGGGCACGGTACCCGGACCCGACGGGTTCCGACCCGACCCGACCCGATCGGGTCGAGTATTTTTATGAAAAAATCGGGTTCGGGTTGGGTTTTTGTGTAGGGTGAGGTCGGGTCGGGTCGAGTCGAGTTCGGGTTTTAGGGTGAAAAAATCCGACCCGACCCGACCCGACCCGGAACTAATAGTGTAATTTTCTCCTAAATTTTTTAAAGATATTTGTAATAATACCCCCTCTTTATATATTTTTTATAATTAGGTCCTTAAAATTAGTTTTTTTATTTACATTTTAGTCCTTAAAATTATTATTTTTTATAATTATGCCTCTTAAAATTATTTTTTACAATTAAGTCCCTAAAATTAATTTTTTTTCTATAGGTCGGGTCGGGGTCGGGTTTAGAATATTTATTTTCGGGTCGGGTTTTTTAAAGAATTGGATCGGGTCGGGTCAGGGTCGGTTTTAGGATAATTAGTTTCGGGTCGGGTTCGGGTGGGCCAAAAACTCGACCAGTGCACATCCCTAAGTAGAGGAGGCTCCAAGTAAGTCGACGCAGTAAGGCCCCCATCTCGACTCAAGGACGCAAGTTTGTCGGCAACACCATTACTTTCATGCTTGACATGATTGATCATAACTCGCCAATCGCGACAAATCAACTCCCTAATATCCTCAACCAGCACACTACCGGCCAAAGTCGCCGATTTACCGCCAATAATCCTCGTGATCTCCTTACAATCCGTTTCAACTTCTACACATCTATAGCCCCTCGTCCATGCATAGAGCAAGCCATCATGCAACGCCCATAATTCCGCTAGAAGAACTGAGCATCTACCCACATGCCTAGAAAAACCGAAGAGCCACTCACCCGTCTCATCCCGAATCACTCCACCAATCGTTGTCCGGTTATCTTTCATGTTTACCGCATCATCAACGTTGAGCTTAACCCAACTCAACGTCGGTACCATATAAAATTATCTTTAGTACTGTAACACCCCAAAAATTACGCCCAAATTGTAAACCCTAGATTTGAAAAATCCATAATTTAGAAACATAATTTCAAAATCCCTTATTGATATGTTAAATTCTTATCTTTTAATCTCCACCGCTCTATACCCCTTCTTGTTCGTTAATCCCTTCAACCACAAGTTTAGTTCGGTACCGATACAGTTGGATCTAATACTTCTGATCATGGAAAATCACATCATTCTGTAGGTTGAGTATAGCTTGGCTAAGGTGTGTTTTCTTACTGTGCTACATGTTTCTTTGTGTTGATGCATTATGGTTTGTATGGTTGACATCACATGCATATGATTTTGGAATGTGTTTTAAGTATGATTTATGAAACATCGGATTTACGGAACTATGATTTATGGATTTATGGACTATGATTTATGAATTATGTTTATGGAATATCAGATTTATGGAATTGGTTTTTATGAAACTTGAATTTTAAACATCATATGTGTATGAGCATGGGTTGGGATTTGTAAGGAGGAAGTTCAGTGGTTTCACCCTTCGGGCTGAATTCCACTTCGGATTGGCGGACGTAGGGAGGAGGTTATGGGAACCTTCCTCATTTATGGCGGACGTAGTTGGGTGCATTGCATTACGCTTGTGATATTGTATCGTGTTTTCAAAGAATTTTAAGAAAATAATACTATGTTTTATAATTATGGATTTCTTGCACTTTAGAGGCACACTAAGCTCTTTAGCTTACTCCCCCATAGTTTCTTCTTAAATATATCTTTGAGCTTTAGGCGACGTTGTACTTGGAGGATCTCACATTTTATTCGGTTATTTTATTATTCAGCATGAAACTATTTTAGTTTAATTAGATTTCTATTTATTATTTTGGGACATGGATGTAATTTTAGACTATTTATGTTTTGGGTTTATTTTTAGCATTCATTTCCTGTTATTTTAATTTAGAGGTTTTATACAATCATTCGAACACTTATTATGGTATTTATATTTTTATTTATTATTAAATTTATGTTATTTTAATTTAATTAAAGTATAATTTTCAAAATTGGATTTCTTGAGGGAAAAGTTTTCAAACGTAACTTCCTAAATTCGATCTTTTCTTCTAGGCCGGGTTTAGGGGGTTACATTTAGTGGTATTAGAGCTAAGTTCAACCCTCGGACTGTGAGGCTCACATAAAATTTTAAGTCAAAAATGATTTTTGCATGCATATTAAATGTTTTGGGGCAAAATAAGATTTTCTGATAAATTTATTATTTTAAAGAATTAAAGATATATCTTGAATAGAGACTCCAAGTACCAACTCTAATTCTAGAATTGTTCCTTTTGTAGATAGATTACTATGTCACCTCGTAGAATCTCTAGATTAGCGATTGATCGTGATCATACTCGTTCCTATAAATTTGAGATTAAAGCCTATTTGAAAACTTTGTGTTGTCATTCGTACCATGATCTAAAATGCCTTTTTAAAATTGTTATCAAAACCTCTATTTTTTTTGAAGTATGCCGTTAGTCTGAAAATTTTGAGGACAAAATTTCTTTTAAGAGTGAGAGAGTTGTAACACCCCAAAAATTACGCCCAAATTGTAAACCCTAGATTTGAAAAATCCCTAATTTAGAAACATAATTTTGAAATCCCTAATTGAAAACCCTAATTATTTGAGAATTTTAATTCAAGAACCCTAATTTTTTTAAAGGGACTAAATAAGAATTTTTATTAAACTTGGAAGTTAATATGAAATTTCTTAAAAGTTTAAGGACTAGCACTATAAATAACCTTTTATCATATTGAATTTTAAATACTTTGTTTTCTTCATCCCGTTTTTTTTATTGTTTAATATATATATATATATAGTACTAATTTCAAATTGAATTTGAATTGTACGCATAGCATCTGAATCGTCTTCTTTTATTATTTATTATTATTATTATTATTATTATTATTATTATTATTATTATTATGTATACATAGTAATTCTAAACCTAATCAATTTCTAAAAACCTACCAACACCCACCTCCCTCCCTATATATATATACACACATAGTACAAATAAGATCACCCCAATAACCCTATTTTTATATAGTTTCATGCAGCCAAAATCCCTTATTGATCTGTTAAATTCTTATCTTTTAATCTCCACCGCTCTATACCCCTTCTTGTTCGTTAATCCCTTCAACCACAAGTTTAGTTCGGTACCGATACAGTTGGATCCAATACTTCTGATCATGGAAAATCACATCATTCTGTAGGTTGAGTATAGCTTGGCTAAGGTGTGTTTTCTTACTGTGCTACATGTTTTCTTTGTGTTGATGCATTATGGTTTGTATGGTTGACATCACATGCATATGATTTTGGAATGTGTTTTAAGTATGATTTATGAAACATCGGATTTACGGAATTATGATTTATGGATTTATGGACTATGATTTATGAATTATGTTTATGAAATATCAGATTTATGGAATTGGTTTTTATGAAACTTGAATTTTAAACATCATATGTGTATGAGCATGGGTTGGGATTTGTAAGGAGGAAGTTCAGTGGTTTCACCCTTCGGGCTGAATTACACTTCGGATTGGCGGACGTAGGGAGGAGGTTATGTGAACCTTCCTCATTTATGGCGGACGTAGTTGGGTGCATTGCATTACGCTTGTGATATTGTATCGTGTTTTCAAAGGATTTTAAGAAAATAATACTATGTTTTATAATTATGGATTTCTTGCACTTTAGAGACACACTAAGCTCTTTAGCTTACTCTCCCATAGTTTCTTCTTAAAGATATTTTTGGGCTTTAGGCGACGTTGTACTTGGAGGATCTCACATTTTATTCGGTTATTTTATTATTCAACATGAAACTATTTTAGTTTAATTAGATTTCTATTTATTATTTTGAGACATGGATGTAATTTTAGACTATTTATGTTTTGGGTTTATTTTTAGCATTCATTTCATGTTATTTTAATTTAGAGGTTTTATACAATCATTCGAACACTTATTATGGTATTTATATTTTTATTTATTATTAAATTTATGTTATTTTAATTTAATTAAAGTATAATTTTCAAGATTGGATTTCTTGAGGGAAAAATTTTCAAACGTAACTTCCTAAATTCGGTCTTTTCTTCTAGGTCGGGTTTAGGGGTTACAAGTACCAACATTGGGTGTGACAAAAAATTAAATATGTGTGTGCAAAATGAAGGTCTAAACATGATTTTATATGTTTTTTATTTGAAAGGAGGCCTAAGCCGTATATCTAAGACAAAACATCATTTACAAGTGGAAAACTAAGCCTTTCATGGACGACCAAAGAACGTAGATTGGTCGGGATGTCTTCAAAAATGGTAGTTGCAAAGTGGTGAGACGATGCCAGCTTACTTAGCCATTCTATTACTATTACTAGAATAATTAATTAAGATAATATTTATTAAAACCTTCACGTTGAATAATGACGTCAAAAAAATTAGAGATCAAACTTTGAAAACCACCATTTCTAGAAGTTTCTTAAATTCAAAACATTTGGTGATTTTTAATAGAATTTAAATGCAAAGATTATCTAGATTTGATTTTGAATTGATGTGGCGCACTTTAAAAATCATAGAGACTTAATTATGAAAACTAGTTTAGAGAATAGTTTTGTTGAAATTGTTTGGGAATAAATTTAAAGGTCTGTTTTGGGTCAAAAATATTCACTTTTAGAATCTTTAAATATCACCCGATTCCTTCAATATATGTAATGTAATCAATTGATTCCTACCTTAATCATTAGATTTTATGTCTCAGTTAAGAGGGGTTATGGAAAGAACATGCTCAAAATCATCAACTCTTTTCTCAAATCCTCCCGCGGCTGCGCGAGGGTTAGCTTTTCGGAGAGACATAACTAACTGCATTGATCTCGGTCCAAACCATTGGGACTTCTTCGAGGTTCTAACCAAGGAGCACCCAGCTCCCAAAAACGTATAGTTTCTCTTACAAAAATGACTTTTCCAGTCGGGGAACGCATTATATATTATTTGATCTTGAATGACGAATTTATTGTTTTTTGTGTCGACAAAACTAGAGTGATGAAATTTTGATCCAAGGCCTCTTAGGCTTATCTTAGATGGTGGTTGATGATGTTCACTTTAAAAACACTGTTGCATGAGAATCAACCAAAAAGTCGTCAAGATTTAATCTCAAATAACGAGTTTTGATCTAAAATCCTCTAGACATAATCTGGATAGTTGATGAGAATTAATCCAAATATCTTCGAAACTTGATGATAAGCAGTTTTGTTTCTCTTTAATATTTCTGTTCGGTGGTTGAAGTGCGTGCTGGAAACTAATGGTAATGGGCAATGAACAAGCGATGCCAATTGAGCATCCACTAAATGGACAACCATCCATTTTATTAATATTAACATTGTTTTGCTTTAATCACACCTCACCTACCTCCAATATGCTGGCTAATATCTTCACAAAACTCAACAATTAAAATGATATTGCATATTAATTTTATATATAATTATTATCATTTTCCATTTAATATCTACAAGCTAATTATGTTAATTCCAATTTGCATGTATTATTATTATTATTATTATTATTTGAATAAGCTGCGAGCTGTCCATCACTAGTGGTACGTGATAACCAATATGATATATATATAGATGGGGGTTTGGGGGTATAGTATAGTAGTAATTATAAATGGAAAACATACGAGTACCACAAACATCAACTCAATTCCAAATTAATCACAATAATGTTATGAATAAAAGTGGTCTCTGCTTCATGTTGCATAAAACCCTCCTCTTATTTGAGTAGGGATTCATTCTTTTTTATTTTATTTTAAGTAAAAGGAAAGCTATTAGTTTACAAGAAATTAATAATTATTAGGCATTGCCATTACCATGCAACCACGGAAAATGAACAGTAGTAGTAGTAATTAATAATTATTAGTTCTTCCAAATTTATTTTTAAAAATTAAATGATATATGGATAACAACTTATCAAATGTAAACAAACAAAAAGTTATATTTCTCCACTCATCACCCAACTCCTCAGCCTAGGGAAAGGAAAATCCAGCTGCAACTTAACACCATTAATAACATTGACAATACCAACATACATGCTTTAACTTTACAGTTCAGCAGCCTTGTTTTCATCTACACAACAAATATATAATCTAGAAATAAAGTTGAAAATGAACCCCTATTGTTCTATTTGGATATCCACTTAAACACATGCTTTAACCCCTACCTCACCTCTCTCCGGTTGTCCCCATTCGTCCCTTAACACCAACCACTCATCTACCTAAACGCACCTTATCGTCCGGATGTCTACAGATGTGCAATATATGGTGGATTTTGGTGTAATAGTTGAGGGGCTTAATAAATTTTTTTAAAATTTTTGGACATCTAATCAAAATATTCGAAAAATTTGAGGATTTATTGATTTTTTTAGAAAAATTAAGGATCTAATTAAAAGTTTTTAAAATTTTAAGATCTCAGCGATCAAAGATTCTATATGAAGACCCCAACGGTGAAGATGCTCCTCTTAGAGCGGAGAGAAATATATACTCATTTGCACTCCATCTAACGGCGAATGACGGAGATCAAATAGAAAAATGGAAGCATTCAATGTTAGATTTGTGTAATTTAGTGTGTTTTCGGGCTAAACGAACACTAGATTCTTGTTCAGGAGAGTGAAACATATTGGGTGAAAAATTTTAGGCACAGTGGTCGGTCGTGGTGAATGGTGGCCAAAATTTTAGCATGTTGAGAGACAATGAGAGAAGAAAGAAAGAAGAAGAAAAGAGAAAAAGAAGGGAAATGAATAAAATAGAAAAAAAATTGGTTTTATATATATTTGAAACGACATTGTTTTGGTGTTGATTTAGCTTTTTCAAAACGATGTCATTTTGATGTATGTGTCATGTCCTAACGCTGTTAACTATTTAACGAATGAATGACCAAAAAAAATTCAATTTCTAAAGTTGAGTGAGTAAATTAAATTTTTTTAATTTTTAGTGACCAAAATAAAAGAGAGAAGAAAGTTGAGTGATGAAATTATTTTACACTTTAAATTTCCCCAAATCTTGGAGGAGCCCAAACTCCCCAGGCTTGGCTTATCAACATCATATGGTGCAATGAAAGGTGAACAACTTTGGTGGCTAAAAAGGCTTGGGTTGACGATTTAGGGGATTTTGGGTGAATGGTGCTGACATTTTATATCGAAAAAAGAAAGCAGATGAGGGTGGCAAATGATTAATCGAGGTTTTGCGAATCACATGAATGAGCAACCGAAGGATTTTAAGACGCCCAAACAGTCGAGGCACATGTTACTGTAAAGAGTCAAAATGAAAAAAATAAAACTACGTCGTTTTAGAATAGTCAATTATTATTTTAATTTATGTAATTTCTTGTTTAATGAAACATTGAGTTTTGAGTCTGTAATTAGAGTAAGAAACATTGTCGTTTTCTTATGTTAGGTTAAAAAAGGCTGAGTGTTCAGCTGAGTCTCTTATCGATTGAATGAATATGGTTTTTTCCTCTGAACTTCTTCTTTTATCCTTTCACCTTACTCTTCAATCTTCTGATCTCATACTTTCTTCTTTAAGTTTTGTTTGTTACTCTTACATAGGCATCTGAGCTAACAATCCGGCCATGACAGACAAATAGACAATCAGCTACAATCGAAAGTTTCACAATGGGAAAGTAAGATGGAATTTTTTTTAGGAGTTCCATTTTGGGGTTATTTAGTGACTTGCAATCACTTTTAGAGACTTATTTGGAAAAATCAAGTGTGGTTCCGACAATGGGTTTTGTGAACTCATATGAAGTGACTATTGTTCACACTGGGCAATCGAATGACAATATAGATCCTGCAAATTCAGATGACTAAACCTAGAGTTTGCTCAAAATCCCACAAGATAAGATCCCAATTTCTGAGGATTGTGGGGACTTGACCAATGGTTTGTTGGAGCCACTGTCGGCCATAGGTGTTGTTATGGGTTCTCTGTTGCAGCATAGGAATGGTGATGGTTTTCGTGCAAAGGCAATCATTGTGCTCGATCAATGGCGTAAGGAATTAGATGAGATAGTATGTGATATCAAGGTTAGTGATGCATTTAACACAAATAACCAAGTACATATAGAATCAAAATTGCCACTGCCTTCATTGACGAATCCTATAACAAATTTCATGTCATCAGATGTCATAGAGAAAATTGTCGTGCAATCTTTGGTTCCTCAATACATATCTCAGATTACCTATGAAAAAACCTATACCATATGTTATTTACATATGAAGAAATATGTGAATCAAATTTTTATGAGGGATGATCCATCTGTGTTTAGATTGTTGCTAAGGGCGGAAGGCGACAAAACGAGAGATGCAGTTTACACCATATCATTGCCTAACATATTAGTTAATGATGATAGCTTTCTTTTTGTTGTTGTTTTGATCCATTTGTTTGTGGGGCTATTCTTTCCCTGGCCGTAATTCCCTCTTCATACGAGGTTTTTAAAGCTTCGATCAAGGAAGCATTTGAGGAATTGGGTGAACAAGGAAATGGTACATCTATGAAGAAAGTCAAGCATCTAAGCATCCTCGAAGATCTTAACAATACAATTAAGAGTGTGAATTATATAATTTTTAGCCGTGTAACACCTCACACCCGGTTTAGGAGCGAGAGGTGTTACGCAAATAGGACACATAACATATAACATGTAATCATAAAATCGAACATGTAACATCAACGAATCAAAGTTGCGCATCTTATAACACATTTAACATTCTATAACAAACAATACACTTGGGTGGGCCAACAAAAACTTTCCTAACATATATCATAAACTAACTTACTAACCATATTAAACGTGTATACACTTTCAAACATTCATCTAAAATCCATTCAATCCAATTCATGTTTATATATATATATATATATTATATTCGGCTAGCACCTTACAATCATATATACATGTAAATATTCATATACAATACAACCAATCCTAATTAATAGGGATCATGTTCGAACAACATTAAAAACGACCTAGGCGTGTAAGAAACATATTTAAACTTACATCAAAACCATCCTAATATTCGAATCCAACATAGCAATAACATGAACTTTCCATTTCAAATTCAAACATCTAAAGGCATGTATAATTCTAAGTTCACATCACCTTACATATACAACTTGTTGGATTTTACGGTGCTCGATTCCTTCAACCATTCTAGCTCTCCAAGTGGGGGAGAAGTGGAATTTTGGGTGGATGTGGTGTGGAAGTGTAACACCCCAATTTTGGGCTTAGAAGTTTAGGGTTTGAACCGGACCGGTCTGAGAAATGGTTCGAATATAAAAGGGAGTTTTAGGGAAAACCTAGTTCAGGATGCTTTAAAAATATCGAAAAATATCTAAAAATCCTCATTTAATATATAAAGGTGATGGGTGAAATAAATTTTACAAAATAAGGTTTGGAAATGCTACATTTCGGTCTAGTGACCAAATCACGATTTTTGCAAAGCTTGGTAGTGATTGTTTTGTAAAGGATTGAAACTTTGAATCTTTAAGGAGCTAATTTACAAAAAAAGGTTTTCATCAGATTTTTTCTTAATTTGGATGATTTAATTAATGATTTAATTAAATAAAATAAAGGTGATAAACTACCTTTGACTTTCATAACTACTTTTCTCAAATTTTCCCTCATTTCATTTTCTCTCAAAATCCTATCAACCAAACACTTTTTCTCCAGCAAAATTCACTTTGTTTTTCACTTCATTTGATGAGATTTCCATCACTCATTGATTCCTAATCAATCTTGCAACAAATCCATTTGATTTCTACATTGCATTTTCATGGAAACTTGCCCAAATCAAGGAGAAATCATCTTTTAGAGGTAAGATTGTTCTTCTCCTCTAAATACTCAGTTCTTTACTGAAATTCTCAAGTTGTCAATTTTTTATTAAAGATTTATGAATGGTTTTAATGTAAGAAACAAGATTTTGGCTTAAAACTCAAGATTTTGGAAGAGATCTTGAAGATTTTCGTGGTAATTGATTGGGCTCTGTTTTGAGATGGTTTTCTAATGTATTTTGAATGTTAAATGATGTTAGAAATGAGGTTTTATCAATCCAATCCCGGATAGGTTGTTTTTCCTAAGTTTTTGCTTGTGAAAATGGTGGTTTTTGGGGTGTTTTTGGTGTTCTGTTATAGCTGGAGGTATAAGGACGCGTTTAGGGTTGTTTTTGATGTTAAATGACGTTTAGAAATGTTTAGAAGTGATGGATCTTGGCTAGGTTATGTTTTGGAAGAGTTTGGAGGTGATTTCGGTTGTGTTTGGTAGCCGAAATGTTGGGTTTAGGTAGAGCAGCGAGTTTTGGAGTGTTGGCTGAAGATTTCAATGCATGATGATGCATTAATCCTCTGCTTTTATGTGTCTAAAACAAGGGAGACATCTTCGGGCACTTTTGGAGTTGATCCGGAAGCTTAATTGGCGTTTCGGCAAGCAAGCGAAACGAATTGGTGAGTGCGTATGGTTTTAGAAGTCCTTGAGGGACAAAGAACAAAGGTTTGGGGATTTAGGAAAGGTTTGAAACACCTTCCTAAGTCCGGAAGTAAGTATTGGTTAGTTTGCTCTCTAGAATGTGGTGATTGCCCCTTAAATGCTTTTACATGCTCATGGTTTTAGTTTGATAAATTCTTACTGTTTTTATGCATGAATTATAGCATGAGATGATGTGTAAAATGACTTCATTAAGTAACATTTTGCATTGTTGAGTTTTGAGCTTTTATGTGGAAATATAGCAAATGTTATGATTTTAAAAAGAGATGAGAATGTTGAGTTTTGATGCATGAAAAACAGTAGGTGAGATGTTGATTTGACATAGTATATTGGCATAGATGTTGAGAAACTTACCGGATATAATTGATCGATCAATAGGATGAGAGTGCACTATAAACTAAAAATTCGTACGTGCTCTTTGGTTAAGCCAAAGGGAGATATTTCGATGATGGGCATTCCATCGGGTAGGACTTGGGAAATACCCAAGCTTGGTGGCGTTGAGAGATTCCGCCATGTGAGTACAGTGACGAGAGATTCCACCGAAAACTATGCTGCTAGACGAGTGAGTACGGTGATGAGAGATGCCACCGGAAGTGTCTAGTGAGATGTCCGCATATCCGAGTAATAAATAGATGTGAAATGCCAATATAAAATATGTTATGGTTTTGATTCACATGTACCTAGATATAATGGTTTATGCTATGAGAAATGCATATGAAGTTTGTTTATGAAATGCTTTAGAGTACAAGCATGATTTTGGCCTCGCCTTGGGTTTTGCATTGGGTTTTAATGCATGAGATAGAATGAAGGTACATGTGGTTTCAATGAGTTTTGCTTTGAACGTTTTCCAAGCATGAGAAAGAGATGAGCATGTGGTTTAAAAGCTTTTGATGAAAGTGTTTTCAAATGTGCATTATTGTGTTGGTTTCCTTAGAGCATGCCTCACTAAGCATTTGTGCTTACACTCTCTTTCACCAATAATGTAGATAATTGAGGTGTTTTCGGGCATCAAGAAAGCTAAGTCCATCCAAGGAAATCCAAGCTCATGTATGGTGAAGTTTTCATACACTTTAGTTTTGATAAATTGGCAATGGGAAACCAAGTTTTGTATTTGGGAGATGCGTGGAACTCCCTAAGGTTGTGGCATGGCTGTTTTGGCTTGTTGGATTGTAAATGGTCTTGATTGCTTGTTTTTGAGGTTGGATTGCCTTTTTGTGTTTTGATATTAGGAAGCATGCCTCTAGACTAATGAGATTTCATGCTTGGAGGTTATGATTGTGTTCGTGTGTTCCAATTGGGTACCTTATATGTATGTTGACTTGTTGGTATGGTTAGGGAGTCATTGGAATGTGTTAGATTAAGTTTTCGTGTGAAAAACCAGTCCTTGCTGCAGTTCTGGGCATACCGTATCGAAACACCCTCAAGTGTTTCGAAACGGGGGCCTGTAATGGCCTTCGTGTTTCGAAACGGTGGAGGCTGTTTCGAAATGTTTTGGCTACTGGAATGCCATGTTTCGGAACGAGTTTCAAAACGGGTGGGTGTCTTGTTCCAGCGTTTCGATACGGCAGGTGGGTGTTTCGAAACAGGTTACCGTTGGGCACAAATTTGAATTGATCTGATGTTTGCATGTTTTACATTTTAGTCCTAAATGTTGAGATTGCAATTGCTTGAGCTTGAGATGTCCAATTAAGATGAGATTTGGCGGAGAAGCATGTAACATGACTAATTTCATATTGGTAACCTTAAAATCAATGCAGACCTTCTAATTTACAGAAATTACAATTTGGTCCCTAAATTTGTATGTTGTGAAATTGTGTCCCTATATGATATCCAATCACTGTGCCTTTCTCAATCATATCTCGTGAGTACTCACCTAAGGTTAAAAAGCATCTAGATAAGATTAAAAAGAAAAAAAAGGGTCGTGAATCAAGGTTGACTTCCGGGTTGACTTTGGTTCTCCCCGTGTAATCTTCGTAGTTCGGGTCAACCGTCTAGGCCGGGCTAAGGGGGTTACATTTGGTGGTATCAGAGCCTGGTTCTCGTATAATTGGGGTTTGCTATGTGGATGATGTATGTGTAATTGCATGATGTGCCTTTTGGGTGAAAGAATGTTGTGTGAATAGTGATGTATGATTTCAATTGTGATGTGTTTGTGATGTTATGCTATGTTGGAGTGTGATAGGGGATCCCATTGCCATATCAAAACTAATGAAGAGGAATTGTTTTCGAAAATGAGCTTGAGTACTTGGATTACTTACTTTATTGTGCCTAATTGTGTTTATTGCATTTTTGTCAGTGCATTGTTTTTCTTATAATGGGGCCACGTAGAGAGATGAAGATAAATACAAGAGCTATGGCTCAGAATGAAAATGAGGAGAATGCTGAGAATCTACCTCCTCCCCTGGTGGTGGACCACCCGGTGGTGGTGGTGCTGGTGCTGGGGTTGCCGGACCCGAGGGTGCTTAGGGGCGAGCTGCTCCTGATATGACCATGTTGATTCAGGCTATTGCTGGAGCTTTCCAGGCAGCAGTAGCTGGAGCTCATGGAGCTGCGCATCAGGATGATGCCAATGAGAGATTGCCTTTGGAACGTCTTTGCAGTCTGGGAGGGACGGAGTTCAGAGGTTTATCTCCGGAAGGATATGAGTCTTGGTTGGAGAGCACCAAGAGGATTTTGGGACAGATGAACTGCAATAATGTGCAGAAGCTGGGTTGTGTTGTATCACTGCTGCATGGTGATGCTTATACGTGGTGGACGACCACTATTTCTGGGATGGAGGATGATGAGGTGACTTGGACGTTCTTTATGAATGCGTTCAAGCGGAAGTATCTGGGTGTGAGTTACCTAGATGAGAAGAAAAGAGAGTTTATGTCCTTTATGCAAGGTAGCATGACGGTAGCTGAGTATGAAATTCAGTTTGTCCGCCTCAGTTAGTATGTACCTGAGCTAATTTCTAATGAGCGGGAAAGGTGTGAACGATTCCGTTATGGGTTGGTAACGGATGTAAAGACTTTTATGCTTGCGGCTGATTATACAGATTTCGATGTCTTGGTCACTAGAGCCAAGGACATTGAGTCAAACCTTGGTCTGACTAGTCGAGCGGGTGGATCTAGCTCTGGGAAGCGAGCTGTTGAGCGCGATTATGGTAGAGATCACAACAAGAGGCATAAGGATCGGAGGCCACATTATGATGCTAGGCGTGGGGGTGGTAACCCTAGTAGAGGTCAGCAAGGACCTAATGCTGTTCTGAGGACTCCTGAGTGTAACCGTTGTGGTAGACGGCATGTTGGTGAGTGTTGGGGGTAATCTTGGCACATGCTGGAATTGTGGGAACCGTGGACATTTGAAGAAAGATTGTCCTCAGCCTATGCGAGAGGGACAAGCTCCGGTGAGAGCAGCTGAGCCACAGAGAGGTCGTGGGCGCGGCCGTGGTAATTTTTAGCGCAGAGATAATGGTGGTAAGAATGTAGCACATGTTGTGGCCGTTCAACCCGAGGGTGGTGGTCAGGCTCGAGTGTATGCTCATCGTGAGGGAAGGAATGATACAGATGTGATCGCAGGTACATTTACTTTGCAATCCTTATCGTTACTTTCTTTGATTGATTCTGGATCTACACACTCGTACATATTACGTGAACATGCTCAAATGCTTGGTTTACCTGTTGAGTCTCTGGATGTTGGTATGCGTGTGACTAGTTCCTTTGGTGAGACAGTTGTAACACGGAAGTTGTATAGGAGATGTCCCTTGAAAGTGCAAAATCATGTTTTTCTTGTTGATCTCATGGAATTGCCATTCTATGGTTTTGATGTAATCCTTGGTATGGATTGGCTGGTTGAACATCGAGCTGTAGTGGATTTTGAAAGCAAGTGGGTTTCGCTGAAACTTGCGGATGATTATGAAGTGGTGGTGGTAGGTGAGAATGTAAAGTTTCTTGCCAATGTGGTGTCTACATTAGAAGCGAGTCGGATGCTGAGGCAAGGTTGCGAGGCTTACCTAGCCTTTGTGATGAATCCTAGTTCAAAGGAGTTGCGCGTTCAAGATATCAGAACCGTACGTGAGTTCCCTGGAGTGTTTCCAGAGGAGTTACCTGGATTGCCGCCTAGTTGAGAGGTGGAGTTTGGAATAGAGCTGTATGAAAACACAACTCCGGTGTCCATTGCCCCCTATCACATGGCACCTAAGGAGCTAAAGGAGTTGAAGACACAACTGCAGGAGTTGCTTGGCCGTGGCTTCATTCGGCCAAGTGTGTCACCTTGGGGTGCACCGGTCTTATTTGTGAAGAAGAAGGATGGCACTATGAGAATGTGCATTGATATCGTCAGCTGAATAAGTTGACCATCAAGAATCGGTATCCTTTGCCGAGGATTGATGATCTTTTTGATCAGTTTCGGGGAGCAGCTATGTTTTCCAAGATTGATTTAAGGTCAGGATACTATCAGCTTAAGGTGAAAGATGTGGATGTGCCGAAAACAACCTTTAGAACGAGGTATGGGCATTATGAGTTCCTTGTAATGCCGTTTGGCTTGAAAAATGCTCCTGCTGCTTTCATGGACATGATGAATAGAGTGTTCCATGAATACTTGGACAATTTTGTTGTGGTGTTCATTGACGATATCCTTGTGTACTCTCATACTGAGGAGGAGCATGAAGGTCATTTTAGGGTTGTCTTGCAAGCGCTTCTGGAAAATCAGCTGTATGCTAAGTTGAGCAAGTGTGAGTTTTGGCTAAAGGAAGTTGTGTTCCTTGGTCATGTGGTTTCGGCTGAGGGGATTCGTGTTGATCCTTAGAAGGTTGAGGCGGTGATGAATTGGAAGCCTCCTAAGTCCGTTCATGAAGTCTGTAGTTTTCTTGGGTTAGCAGGATATTACCGAAGGTTTTTGGATGGATTTTCAAAGATTGCCGCCCCTTTGACGAAGTTGTTGCAAAAAGATGTTAAGTATGAGTGGACGGAAGCAAGACAACAAGCTTTTGAGAAGCTTAAGGCAGCTTTGACGCAAGCTCTTATCTTGGTTCAACCTGAATCAGGGAAAGAGTTTGTGGTGTACAGCGACGCATCCTACGTTGGTTTGGGGTGTGTGCTAATGCAGGAGGGTAAGGTGGTGGCTTATGCATCGCGACAGTTGAAGGTGCATGAGCGCAATTACCCTACGCATGATATTGAATTAGCTGCAGTGGTTTTTGCTTTGAAGATCTGGAGACATTATCTTTATGGTGAGAAGTGTACTGTGTACACGGATCACAAGAGTTTGAAGTATTTGATGTCTCAGAAAGAGTTGAATCTTAGGCAACGACGTTGGGTGGAGTTGCTTAAGGATTACGATCTAACGATCGAGTACCATCCGGGAAAAGCTAATGTTGTGGCGGATGCCTTGAGCATGAAAGTGGAGGTGGAGTTAAGGGCTATGTTTGCTAGCTTGAGTATTTCGCGAGATGGAGGTCTTGTGGCCGAATTGCAAGTGAAACCATCTTTGGTTCAGTTGATAAAGGATAAGCAGTTGTTGGATGATTCTTTGGCGTCGCATGTTCAGGATATTACTGAGGATAGACCATCAGATTTTTGTTTTAATGATGATGGAGTTCTATGTTTTGGAAGACGGATAGTAGTGCCGAATGATGTGGAGTTGAGGCGTACTATTCTGACTGAAGCTCATAGTAGTCCTTTTGCTATGCACCCTGGTAGTACAAAGATGTATCGTGATTTGAAGGATGAGTACTACTAGGTGGGGTTGAAGAAAGATGTTGCGGAATATGTGAGTAAGTGTATGGTTTGTCAGCGGGTTAAAGCTGAGCATCAGTTTCCTTCAGGGTTGTTGCAACCGTTGAGGATTCCTGAATGGAAGTGGGAAAGAATCACCATGGACTTTGTGTCTGGTTTACCTTTGTCGCCATCGAAGAAGAATTCGGTATGGGTGATTGTGGATCGCCTTACGAAGTGTGCGCATTTCTTACCCGTGCATACTACGTATACCTTAGATAAGCTTGCCGAGTTGTACATTGCTGAGATTGTGCGTCTGCATGGGGTACCAAAATCTATAGTGTCGAATAGAGATCCGAGGTTCACATCGCGTTTTTGGGAGTGTTTGCATCAAGCTTTGGGTACGCGGCTGAATTTCAGTACTTCTTATCATCCACAGTCGGATGGACAGTCTGAGCGTGTTATCCAAGTGCTTGAGGATATGTTGAGGTGCTGCGTGATTGAGTTTCAAGGCTCTTGGGAGAAACATTTGCCTTTGGTGGAGTTTGCTTATGATAATAGCTACCATGTAAGTATTCAAATGGCACCTTATGAAGCCTTGTATGGGAGGAAGTGCAGAACTCCTCTTTGCTGGGCTGAAACATGTCATAAGTTGGTCTCAATGCCAGCTTTGTTGAAAGGAACCACCGAGAAGGTAAAGCTCATTTGTGAGCGGTTGAAGGCAGCTTCTGATTGACAGAAGTCTTACGCAGATTTGAAGCGTAAGGAGATTGAGTTTGCGGTGGGTGACCGTGTGTTCTTGAAGGTTTCACCTTGGAAGAAGGTGATGAGGTTTGGCCGGAAGGGTAAGTTGAGCCCTAAGTATATTGGATCATACGAGGTGATTGAACGTGTGGGTCCTGTTGCATATAAGCTGAGGCTACCACAAGAGTTGGAAAAGATACATGATGTGTTTCATGTCTCTATGCTTCGGAGGTATAGATCGGATCCTTCCCATGTTATGCATGTGGAGGAAGTTGAGTTGAATCCAAATTTGACCTATGATGAAGAGCCGGTTGAGATTATGGATTCGGGCAGTAAAGTTCTTCGAGGTAAGACCATTGAGTTGGTTAAGGTGTTGTGGAGGCATCGTGGTGTTGAGGAAGCCACGTGGGAAAGGAAAGATGACATGAGGAAGCAGTTTCCTTATCTTTTTCCTCCAGGTAAATTTCGAGGACGAAATTTCTTAAGAGGGGGAGAGTTGTAACACCCCAATTTTGGGCTTAGAAGTTTAGGGTCTGAACCGGACCGGTCTGAGAAATGGTTCAAATATAAAAGGGAGTTTTAGGGAAAACCTAGTTCGGGATGCTTTAAAAATATAGAAAAATATCTAAAAATCCTCATTTAATATATAAAGGCGATGGGTGAAATAAAATTTACAAAATAAGGTTTGGAAATGCTACATTTCGGTGTAGTGACCAAATCACGATTTTTGCAAAGTTTGGTAGTGACTGTTTTGTAAAAGATTGAAACTTTGAATCTTTAAGGAGCTAATTTACCAAAAAAATGTTTTCATCAGATTTTTCCTTAATTTGGGTGGTTTAATTAATGATTTAATTAAATAAAATAAAGGTGATAAACTACCTTTGACTTTCATAACTACTTTTCTCAAATTTTCCCTCATTTCATTTTCTCTCAAAATCCTATCAACCAAACACTTTTTCTCCAGCAAAATTCACTTTGTTTTCCACTTCATTTGATGAGATTTCCATCACTCATCGATTCCTAATCAATCTTGCAACAAATCCATTTTATTTCTACATTGTATTTTCATGGAAACTTGCCCAAATCAAGGAGAAATCATCTTTTAGAGGTAAGATTGTTCTTCTCCTCTAAATACTCAGTTATTTACTGAAATTCCCAAGTTGTCAATCCTTTATTAAAGATTTATGAATGGTTTTAATGTAAGAAACAAGATTTTGGCTTAAAACTCAAGATTTTGGAAGAGATCTTGAATATTTTCGTGGTAATTGATTGGGCTCTGTTTTGAGATGGTTTTCTAATGTATTTTGAATGTTAAATGATGTTAGAAATGAGGTTTTATCAATCCAATCCCGGATAGGTTGTTTTTCCTAAGATTTTGCTTGTGAAAATGGTGGTTTTTGGGGTGTTTTTGGTGTTCTGTTATAGCTGGAGATATAAGGACGAGTTTAGGGTTGTTTTTGATGTTAAATGATGTTTAGAAATGTTTAGAAGTGATGAATCTTGGCTGGGTTATGTTTTGGAAGAGTTTGGAGGTGATTTCGGTTGTGTTTGGTAGCCGAAATGTTGGGTTTAGGTAGAGCAGCGAGTTTTGGAGTGTTGGCTGAAGATTTCAATGCATGATGATGCATTAATCCTCTACTTTTATGTGTCAAAAACAGGGGATACATCTTCAGGCACTTTTAGAGTTGATCCGGAAGCTTAATTGGCGTTTCGGCAAGCAAGCGAAATGAATTGGTGAGTGCGTATGGTTTTAGAAGTCCTTGAGGGACAAAGAACCAAGGTATGGGGATTTAGGAAAGGTTTGAAACACCTTCCTAAGTCCGGAAGTAAGTATTGGCTAGTTTGCTCTCTAGAATGTGGTGATTGCCCCTTAAATGCTTTTACATGCTCATGGTTTTAGTTTGATAAATTCCTACTGTTTTTACGCATGAATTATAGCATGAGATGATGTGTGAAATGACTTCATTAAGTAACATTTTGCATTGTTGAGTTTTGAGCTTTTATGTGGAAATATAGCAAATGTTATAATTTTAAAAAGAGATGAGAATGTTGAGTTTTGATGCATGAAAAACGGTAGGTGAGATGTTGATTTGACATAATATATTGGCATAGATGTTGAGAAACTTACCGGATATAATTGATCGATCAATAGGATGAGAGTGCACTATAAACTAAAAATTCGTACGTGCTCTTTGGTTAAGCCAAAGGGAGATATTCCGATGATGGGCATTCCATCGGGTAGGACTTGGGAAATACCCAAGCTTGGTGGCGATGAGAGATTCCGCCATGTGAGTACGGTGACGAGAGATTCCACCGGAAACTATGTTGCTAGACGAGTGAGTACGGTGATGAGAGATGCCACCGAAAGTGTCTAGTGAGATATCCACATATCCGAGTAATAAATAGATGTGAAATGCCAATATAAAATATGGTATGGTTTTGATTCACATGTACCTAGATATAATGATTTATGCTATGAGAAATGCATATGAAGTTTGTGTATGAAATGCTTTAGAGTACAAGCATGATTTTGGCCTTGCCATAGGTTTTGCATTGGGTTTTAATGCATGAGATAGAATGAAGGTACATGTGGTTTCAATGAGTTTTGCTTTGAACGTTTTCCAAGCATGAGAAAGAGATGAACATGTGGTTTAAAAGCTTTTGATGAAAGAGTTTTCAAATGTGCATTATTGTGTTGGTTTCCTTAGAGCATGCCTTACTAAGCATTTGTGCTTACGCTCTCTTTTACCAATAATACAGATAATTGAGGTGTTTTCGGGCATCAAGAAAGCTAAGCCCATCCAAGGAAATCCAAGCTCATGTATGGTGAAGTTTTCATACACTTTAGTTTTGATAAATTGGCAATGGGAAACCAAGTTTTGTATTTGGGAGATGTGTGGTTTTGATTCACATGTACCTAGATATATATAATGATTTATGCTATGAGAAATGCATATGAAGTTTGTTATGAAATGCTTTAGAGTACAAGCATGATTTTGGCCTTGCCATGGGTTTTGCATTGGGTTTTAATGCATGAGATAGAATGAAGGTACATGTAGTTTCAAATTTTTGCTTTGAACGTTTTCCAAGCATGAGAAAGAGATGAACATGTGGTTTAAAAGCTTTTGATGAAAGTGTTTTCAAATGTGCATTATTGTGTTGGTTTCCTTAGAGCATGCCTCACTAAGCATTTGTGCTTAAGCTCTCTTTTACCAATAATGCAGATAATTGAGGTGTTTTCGGGCATAAAGAAAGCTAAGTCCATCCATGGAAATCCAAGCTAATGTATGGTGAAGTTTTCATACACTTTAGTTTTGATAAATTGGCAATGGGAAACCAAGTTTTGTATTTGGGAGATGTGTGGAACTCCCTAAGGTTGTGGCATGGTTGTTTTGGCTTGTTGGATTGTAAATGGTCTTGATTGCTTGTTTTTGAGGTTGGATTGCCTTTTTGTGTTTTGATATTAGGAAGCATGCCTCTAGACTAATGAGATTTCATGCTTGGAGGTTATGATTCTGTTCGTGTGTTCCAATTGGGTACCTTATATGTATGTTGACTTGTTGGTATGGTTAGGGAGTCATTAGAATGTGTTAGATTAAGTTTTCGTGTGAAAAATCAGTCCTTGCTGCAGTTTCTGGGCATACCGTATCGAAACACCCTCAAGTGTTTCGAAACGGGGGCCTGTAATGGCCTTCGTGTTTCGAAACGTTGGAGGCTGTTTCGAAACGTTTTGGCTACTGGAATGCCATGTTTCAGAACGGGTTTCGAAACAGGTGGGTGTCTTGTTCCAGCGTTTCGATACGGCAGGTGGGTGTTTCGAAACAGGTGACCGTTGGGCACAAATTTGAATTGATATGATGTTTGCATGTTTTACATTTTAGTCCTAAATGTTGAGATTGCAATTGCTTGAGCTTGAGATTTCCAATTAAGATGAGATTTGGCGGAGAAGCATGTAACATGACTAATTTCATATTGGTAACCTTAAAATCAATGAAGACCTTCTAATTTAAAGAAATTATAATTTGGTCCCTAAATTTGTATGTTGTGCAATTGAGTCCCTATATGATATCCAATCGCCGTGCCTTTCTCAATCGTATCTCGTGAGTACTCACTTAAGGTTAACAAGCACCAGATAAGATTAAAAAGAAACAAAAAAAGGGTCGTGAATCAAGGTTGACTTCCGGGTTGACTTTGGTTCTCCCCGTGTAACCTTCGTAGTTCGGGTCAACCGTCTAGGCCGGGCTAAGGGGGTTACAGGAAGCTTAAAAGAATAACGACACAATGATTTATAGTGGTTCAACCTTCTAACCAAGGTCTACATCCACTACCTTAGCTTCCCACTAAGGATTTCTAATCAATCCACTATTGATTCGCCCCTTTTCTAGGCTTAGTAGGAAATCCTTATACACCGATCAAGCTTTCTAGCCAAAGCCATGATCAAACCCTCTTTACAAGAGAAAATATAAGCAAACACAAATCCCTCTAATAGGTGTTTGTTTGCACAATTTAGCTCTCACCCAAAACCTAAAACACTTGAGCAAATTTGACAATTTTGGCTCACTAGTGTTTGTCTATACAAAGAAATGACAATTTAAGTACAAAGACAATTCTTGATCATTTGTTGATTGAAAATTGAAGCATTAACCATTACTTGATGCTTGGAGGTCCCTTTTATACTCCTTAATGAGTTTGTAGCCGTTACTAGCCGTTGGGGTTGAATTGGAGCCGCTGGAGACTTTATTTCCCATATTTAATGCTGTTCTGCAGCCTTCCGTATCGATACGCATGGACCCGTATCGGTACGACCTTCATCAGAAACTAGCCGTTGGGCTCTTGCTAGCCTAGGCGTGTCGATACACTTGAGGGCGTATCGGTACGGCATGAAATTTAAAAGACCGTTGGGAAAGTAGCCGTTGAGGTTGTTAAAAAGGGGATCGGTATGCTTACCAGGCGTATCGATACGATCCCTCACCGTATCGAAACGACAAAGCCTGTTTCGATACGGGTTTTGGCAGTGACCAAACTTGGGCAAAAAGGTATCGATACGGGTTAGACCATATCGGTACGGGCAACTTGAAAATACAAGTTTGGCTATTTAAAATCAACAAAAACTTTGCCAAAAACCTTTTAAGATCCCTCAAACATAAATTCAAGTTGTTTGGACTTAAAGACAAGTTTTGAATTCTTTTTAACTTAGTCCAAAACAATTTTCAATTATTATATCAAAACATTAGTTCTACAATCTCCCCCTTTTTGATATAATAAAACCAACTTGAAAAATTGTTTTGGATTCTCCCCCTTCAAGTTTAAAATTGTGAATAAGAGATGAAAAATTTGAAATCAATTAAAGCTCCCCCTTATTCATTTGAAAATTCAATTTTTCAAACCATTTCTCCCCTTTTTTGTTATATCAAAAAGAATTCAAATGACATTAAGTTCAAAATAACTTAGGAGGTTTGAAAGGATGACGCAAATAAGAATTTTGGTTTTAAAATGACCCCCCTTACTCAAAGCATCATCAAAATGTTAATTCAACATAGATGATCAACTAGTTGAAATAAATGAAAAATAAATCAAACAAAAGCAAAAACAACTAGATTTTTACCACACTTGAATCCAAGGGAGGATGTTAAGCCTTCCATCTTCAAGTGTCTTTCTTGTGTTCATGGAGCTCCCCCTCAATTTTTGACTTGTTGATCACTCTCCATCACACCTAGCAAAAGACAATCAAGTAATTTTTGGTATCCAAATTTCTTTGGATCCATAGACGTTAGTAGCACAAAACTTTGTCCCCTTAGGAATCCATTTTTCAATTTCATCATTTTTAGTGGAAGTGGTTAGTTCTTTTGGGACCCAAACACTTCTAAAACATTTACCATTTACAAATCTAGGGGCACTAGATTGTGTTACATAAAAATTTGATTTTCCAAAATTATTTTTCTTTTAAAGCTCTTTGGAAATCAAATCTTTTTCTTCTTGAACTTTGTGAAGCAAATTTTTTAGATCAAAACATTTTTGTTCAAACTCTTCGAGTTTTGCTTCAAGTTCAAGTTTGGTTTTAGAAATCAAATCATTTTGAATTTTCAACTTTGAAATC
This sequence comes from Hibiscus trionum, assembly GCA_030270665.1. NCBI lineage: Eukaryota > Viridiplantae > Streptophyta > Magnoliopsida > Malvales > Malvaceae > Hibiscus > Hibiscus trionum. The sequence goes on from BSYR01000011.1 coordinate 24,564,242, forward strand.
ATTTTATTGTTTTTCAAAATGTGATATTTAAACTCTAAAACCAAATCATCATAGGCATCTTGTAATTCTTCAAAGGAATATGCACATGAAGTAGATGAATTAGAAGTTGCCCTTGAATCTTCTTCGATGGCCATAAGGCAAAAGTTGGCTTGTTCATCGTCGGTGGAGTCCTCATCACTCCGAGTAGCCACATTTCCCTTCTTCTTATGGCTTGAAGTGCTTGCCCTCTTCTTCTTCATGGATTCTCGTTCAAGCTATTTCAAGGCTTTCTTCATGAACGGGGCACACTTCTTGAAGAGATGAACTATCTCTTCCTCTTCATCCTCCTCTTCACTTGTATCAACATGATGGCATGTGGAGGATTTGAGAGCAATGGCATTAGTGTTGATGCCAAGCCCTTTGAGCTTCTTCTCCCCCATAGCTCTAATTTCTTCCCTCTTCTTCTCATCTTCTTTGTTTTTCTTCATTATTTGATGAGTAAGGAGTGACCCCATGAGTTCATCAAGCTTCAAGGTCTTCAAATTCTTGGCTTCGATGATGGCGGTCCTCTTTGAGTCCCATGACTCGGGAAGGGAGTAAATGAGCTTTCGGACAAGATTCTCCTCCAGAATGGCTTCTCCATAGCCCTTGAGACCAGTGGTGATTGTGGAGAACCTATCAAACATCTTCTTGATGTTCTCTTCCGGATCCATCTTGAAGTTCTCATACTCTAGGTTGAGGAGCCCGATCTTGGTCTCCTTTACTTCATTTGTCCCCTCGTATATGACTTCAAGCTTGTCCCATACCTCCTTGGCACTCTCACAAGAAGACATCTTCTCATAGATGGTTGGGCCAAATGCACAAAAGAGGATGGGCAAGGCTTTGCAATTAAGCTCCATCTTCTTGCGATCTTCGGCACTCCATTCCGCTTTGCTTCGTTGAGGCACGAACGGACCATCTTCAACTGTGTCCCATAGTTTGTAGTCTCTTGACTTAATGAAGAACTTCATCTTTGTCTTCCAATGGGCATAGTGAGTTCCGTCAAAGAAGGGCGGTTTGTCGATGGATTGCGCCATTGAGCCGGTTGTGTGAAATGATGATCGAGCTTGCCGGATCTTCTCAATAGGATGTTAATCCTCTTTGATTGAGCCAAGCTCTGATACCAATTGTTGGGTTTTACGGTGCTCGATTCCTTCAACCGTTCTTGCTTGCCAAGTGGTGAAGAAGTAGAATTTTGGGTGGATGTGGTGTGGAAGCTTAAAAGAATAATGACACAATGATTTATAGTGGTTCAACCTTCTAACCAAGGTCTACATCCACTACCTTAGCTTCCCACTAAGGATTTCCGATCAATCCACTATTGATTCATCCCCTTTTCTAGGCTTAGGAGGAAACCCTTATACACCGATCAAGCTTTCTAGCCAAAGCCATGATCAAACCCTCTTTACAAGAGAAAAGATAAGCAATCACAAATCCCTCTAATATGTGTTTGTTTGCACAATTTAGCTCTCATCCAAAACCTGAAACACTTGAGCAAATTTGACAATTTTGGCTCACTAGTGTTTGTCTATACAAAGAAATGACAATTTAAGTACAAAGACAATTCTTGATCATTTTTTGATTGACAATTAAAGCATTAACCATTACTTGATGCTTGGAGGTCCCTTTTATACTCCTTAATGAGTTTGTAGCCGTTACTAGCCGTTGGGGTTGAATTGGAGCTGTTGGAGACTTTATTTCCCATATTTAATATTGTTCTGTAGCCTTCCGTATCAATATGCATGGACCCATATCGGTACGACCTTCATCAAAAACTAGCCGTTGGGCTCTTGCCAGCCTGGGCATATGGATACGCTTGAGGGTGTATCGGTACGATATGACATTTAAAAGACCGTTGAGAAAGTAGCTGTTGGGGTTGTTAAAAGGGGGATCGGTACGCTTACCAGGCGTATCGATACGATCCCTCACCGTATCGAAACGACAAAGCCTGTTTCGATACGGGTTTTGTAGTGACCAAACTTAGGCAAAAAGGTATCGATACGGGTTAAACCGTATCGGTACGGGCAACTTGAAAATACATGTTTGGCTATTTAAAATCAACAAAAACTTTGCCAAAAACCTTTTAAGATCCCTCAAACATAAATTCAAGTTGTTTGGACTTAAAGACAAGTTTTGAATTCTTTTTAACTTAGTCCAAAACAATTTTCAATTATTATATCAAAACATTAGTTCTACACAACTTCTATCATATTCTATACCATTCAAATAGCCTATTATACAAGCAATACATAACATTTTCATTTTCCATCATTTAAATATCAAAACATATAAACCATACACATTATTTGTAAGACCATATCAAGACATAATCAAACTTAACTATGTACATAGATTCCAAATATAGTCATAACAACTTGTTTATCCAATATATATCATGAAACTATGTCTTAAACATATACAAACCATATTAACATATACATGATACCAAAATGCAGGTGACATACTCTAAACATGTAACTATGCCACCATCTAGGAGTCAAACCAAACCTATATCATACTTGAGCCTTGGCTTGTGATTGCTCCCGGATCAAAATAGCTAGCTTTTAGATATCGGAGACCTGTTATTTTGGGAAGAAGGAAACAAAAGAGTGATAAGTACAATTTGTACTTAGTGAGGTAGTTCCTATAACTTACTAATACAATCTTTTAAGTGTGTTATTCATATAATTAAGGTTACCTAGCTAGGCTTAACACCAAACAAGTCACACCTAGCTAGCTTATCTCATGCTCAAGTAGACTTAGCTAGTTCCATTCGAATCATATGTCAAGTCATATAACATACTCACATTCAATGTCAAACAACATACCAATGTATAACACAACCAAAGAACAAGAATCATATCATATCATTGATCACAATTTCATATCATTCGAATAGGGTCATTACCCTTATCAATCGTATCATTTCGTATAACATATAACCATGTATCATTTAACCATTTCATAGATCATGTAAAGTCTTATTGCAAGTTCAATTAGGTTTTGCCTTGGATGATTAAGTGGACTAGGTAATCAAGTCAATAGGTACCAAGTACCAACATATAACAGTAGATGCTCAAAGCACCAAAGATCAGTAGATACACAATGTATCGAGGTGTCTAACTACACCATTCAACTTGTAACTTGTAACAGTACATGCTCAAAGCATCAATAGGTGACTAACTACCTTTAAATCTGTAGAGCTCAAACTCTAAGGCATGCCCTTCTACCTAAGGACCACTAGTCAACCAAGGACTTATTAAGCCTTTTAATTTCCAATATGAACAAACAAGTGTTTATCAATCACATTGCAAGGTTATACAACATGTTCATGTCAATATTGCACTTGAATCATTCAAGTTAAATAAACAACCAATTTTCAGCAAGCATATCATATCAATTCAATCATGTACTCATCAAAAACAATAGCTAAATCTCATATATAGGCTTATCTCATGAAGCTCAAATAACCAATACATCATAGCAAATCAAATAGATCATAACTATACTTAACTAGTACTAAACATGTAACATTTATTCATTTCCTTTAATCCTTCTTCCATTACCATTAAATTTACCAAACCTTTATTAGATTCATTCCATGCTTCATATTAATTCATCAAATAATCATAAAAACATTGGTTAGGATACTAATCCTAACCCTAAGATCAACTACACTCACAATACTCCAAAGCTTAGGATGATTCTTTGATCACTATGCCTTTGCTCATCCTATTTGATTTCTCAACCCTTGAATCCTCAAGGATTTCTTCACAATCTTGATCTTGAACATTCAGATAGCACATAATAAACACATTAGAACTCAATTCAATCACATTTATTCATTTATTCAAATACAAACATTTAATCAATATGAAACTGCCCCTAAATTGGCAATTTGAGCACCCTACACTAATATACCCATAACTTTTTACACACAACTCCAAATTAAAAGTTTTTTACCAATATAGAAAGCTTATTTACACAGCTTTAATTCTATGTATGGCTCATATTTTTCCTATTCCTACATCAATACACTTTAATACTTTAATACAGGACATTTACTAATTTGTCCATTATTTGCCACATGTAACTTTAGTGAGCATTTGACCTATGATCCATTACACATTTGACTCTAAGTTTTAACCACTTTTAAACACATCTAATAAAATTATTGAAAAGTTCCAATAGTTTCAAAAATAGGGCATTAAAGTCCCTTAATAAGTAATTTTCCCAGATTAGTCCAAACTAGTCCTTTAACTATTTTATTGACTTTAAACATCAATCCCAAGTCCTTAATCATCTTAAACATGATAATAACCATATATTACTAATTTCCATTGTTTCATAACAATTCTCCCAAATTTAAAATCACCAAATAACCCCTAAAACAATTTCAGAATTCAAATTTAATCTAAAGAGTTTCCAATTTCGTTTCAAATGTGACCAGTTTACTTCCAACTCAATTTCCAGCTAACCCAGCAACATTTTCATGCTTCCAAGACCTCTATCTTATAATATATTTCATCCTATACAACTTTGTTCTATGTAAATTTTTCTAATTCGAACTCTATCATGCTAAAAAATCCAAATTTCTAAAGGGCAATGTTTTAGTATGAATCTTGGCAGATTTCAAGTTCTAAGCTAACTTCATGCAAATTTCCAGATTTTATTAAAATCTAACTTAAACCCAGCAATGTATATGAATAATCAAGCATTTCAACATGAATTTCTAGGATCAAACAAACTCAAAAATCATTTAAAACAAAGATAAACACACAAGAATCAATCGGGTAGCACAACTTTGAACTTACTTGAAATCTAGGTTACATGCATGAACATAGATGATCTTTAAGCTTAATTTCCAGCACTTGCATGTGTTTCTAAGGCTTCTACTCTCCAGATTTTACTCAAGCTCTCAAGTTTTCTCTCTTCTCTCATGCATTTTCGGTGGAGTGAAAAATGGAAAGAAAACAAATGTTGGAATACACTTGTTTTGTTTCTAACATAGGTGGCCGGTCATACATGGAGAGAGGGACACTTGGATATGTCTCTCACCATGTATTTATCCACTCAAAGCCCACTATGTCTTTATTATATAATATTTTAACTCTCACTAATAACCTATTTTCTTGGTCTTTTAACTACTCAAAGTGTTTCACATTTTAGGTTACAACCTGTTTTGTACCATATTCCAGGTTATACTACATTCGCACCATATTTTAAGTTACAACCTACTTTTGCACTACATTTCAAGTTGCACAATACTCGTACCACCTTATAGATTACAACATATTTTTACACAACATTTCAGGTTGCACAATACCCGTACCACATTATAGGTTACAACCTATTTTTACACAACAATTCAGGTTGCACAATACTCGTACCACATTATAGGTTACAACCTGTTTTTACACTACATTTCAGGTAAAAACCTATTTTTATCTTCTTTATTATCTAACTTAGGGGTTTTTAACTAGGGTAGTTTTAGGGTGTTACAAGCCAAGTTTCAGTTTTGCTTGCAACCATAGGTCAAGATGAAATAGAAAACAATTCAAGTGGTAGTGCACCAGGTGATAGATGTTATTTGAAGAACTCGAAAATCGATGAGAGCTTGTTGTTAATGAAATTTTACTCTTTTTCATCGTGTGTTGTTAATCACTTTCTCTTTGTTCATGATGGACGTGAACCAAGACTTTCATTTGAGGTTATAAAGGAAGAACATGATATAATTTTATTCTCAAGAAGCATATTTGTATTAGACATGTTAGGCACTGAGAAAACTATTGTGCTAACCATGAAGTTGTTCAAGCAAGAGCAACTACACCTTTTAGCAATTCAAGGTTTTGATGAACTCAACAACACAAATAATTCTAATTCAGTCCTTTGTGTAAAAAGAAAAATGGATGGTGTTGAAGGGACTGAAACAACTCCATTGCACTAACTATTTGTCACAATGAATCCCGGGTTTTATTATGTAGTGAAACAACATGTTGTTCAACTGAAAAGGTTTGCCAGCGGAGGAAACTTTTACGAGAATGGTGTTTTGCAAGATGCTGATGATAAGGGTCTTAATTCAGATGCTATTTGTCACAATGAATCCCGGTTGTTTTGCACTAGGGGGTGTACCGATACACTCGTATCGTGTACCGATACCAGTGTAAAAATGCCCAACAACTCTTTCTATTTTGAGGCAGATACCGATACCTAAAGCCCATATACTGATACCGACTTGCCCAAACTGTATTTAATGCTAGAAATAAAGTCCCCAACAGCTCTAATCAACCCCCAACGACTAGTAACGGTCATGAAGCCATTAGAGGGTTTAAAAGACCTCTCCAAGCACCTGTAGAAGAACAAGAAAAAAACTACCAACATTCAATGATAGAGAAAATGTTTTAGAGCTCAATTTTGTCATATTTCTTTGTTGAACAGTTAACTTCTCAAAATTACTAATTTTTATGCTTATTTCACATTGTTTTTGCTTGCATTTGAGTACATTTAGTTGTTAAAATCATGCATTTGCATAAGGATTAGGATTTGTGTCTATGCAGTGTGAAGGGTTGCTTTGTTGGCATTATTGCATGATTGGCAGAGCAGGATAGGCTTGGAAGAGCAAAACAACGCATGAAGAACGGAATGCCAAGATGTTGTTGGCACCGATGGACCAAAAATTTTCGGAGCACCGGTTGGCAGAGAAGAGGAGTTTGAATCCCGGCCAAGATCATTGGCAATACGAGCCTGAGAAAATAGGACCATATTAGACTACGAAAAGATAGCGTTGGATCAAACTCTGGAAAAATAAGATTAGATAAGATGTTGCCAAGCTTGGTTGGCACAAATTGACCAAACGATGCCAAGCTCGGTTGGCAAAGGATTGACGGCACGATGACGTCAGCCCTAGTCAAAACCTGATCAGCTCAAGTTCAAATCTGGATAAGATGATCGCATCCCTTATATCTTGAGCATTTAAAATTCAAACTCAAATGCTTATTCTAGGGTTTCCACACAAGCCTATTTAAAGGAGATTGAGCAAGCACTTGAGATGATCGGGGAAAATGAAGAAAAGAGGTGTTGCGCTGAAGAAGATGAAGGCTTGAACTTGAGAAGCGGTCTGCAACAATGGAGAAAGAGGAATCGGAGACAACAAGATCAACGACTTGAAGATTCCATGAGACATTTGGAATTCATTGAAGATCTGCATCGAAAGACCTCATTCCGTGCCTTAGTTCCTTGCTGATCTTTTGTATTTCTTTCTTGTGTTAAAGAATGATTTCAAACTTATATTTTCTGCGTTTTATGTTTAGTTGTTAATAATTCAAATGCCTTGGCATTTTTTGTTCTATCTGCATATTTTCCAGTTTTCTAAATTTCGTGCCATGCGACCGCTGACGCAATATGCTTATTGCACCTTAATATCTTAACAGACTTAGGGGGGCAACGAACTGTTGTCAGATACTAAGGTGAGATGCTTCGAATGAAGATGTTCAAGTAGATGAGCTTACTTTTAAAGTGAATCTACCCTTTATGAGTATAAATTGAGACTTAATCAAATTGATTTATTAAAAACATCACTACAGAAATATATGAGTTTTTGTATGGTTAATTTTGGGCATTGCCATCGAGAGAGGCAATGCCAACTTTGAATCTGCTCGACAATAAAGCCAAGGTAAGACGATGGTACTAGCTGGCATTGCTAGCATGAAATTCAAACATTCTATGCCAAATCTTTGTTATCATTCTTGCACCTATTGTTTGCCAGACTGCTATCATTTCATTATCGTTATCTTCATTTTACTTCAGTTCTCTTTATTATCTCTATTTCTTTAATTCTTTGATTTTACTCATTCCTTCAATCAATTACCATCACTTTTATTTTCTAGCTCACAAGTATTAATCGTGGCAATTAATTCCTAGGCAATCCCTGTGGAGACGATACTCAACTTACTACTATATTACTTGCTAACCGTGTATACTTGCACGTAAAAGACGTATTCTTGGCATTGGTTTTTACTTGTATATTTACACTAAATACTTAATCTTTTGCCATGTATTATTATGTCAACAAGAACACACTTGTGAGCTTAATTGTTATATTTCCTCATACGTTAGGTTTTGGCGTGTGCTTAAATTACAAACATATTTGCCTTGTGAGGATTTCCTATGTTTGCTTATTTTTTTTTCTCTTTGAAAGAGAATTTAACAAGACTTTGGGGTATAAGTCTTGTGTTGTAAGGGTTATCTCCTTGAGCCTGGAAAAAGGAAAGAAATTCAATAGTGAATTTGAGAAAATCCTGAGTGGGAAGCTAAGGTAGTGGATGTAGACTTTGTTTAGAAAGTCAAACCACTATAAATCATTGTGTCAATTTTTAAATTCCAATTGCTTCTACCACAATCACTCAAAATCCAATTCACCCTCTCTTGGCTATATCAGTCGATCGTTTGAGCCTCCCAACAATTAGTATCTGAGATTTGTCTTTATGCCGAATTAACACCCTAGAGTCGATCCTTGATATGCTCAACCTTTTTACATCAACCGGAGATCATGACGCAATCCATCGACAAACCTCCTTACTTCAACGATGTCAACTACTCCTATTGGAAGAATATGATGATGTTTTTCATCAAAGCCAATGACTATCATCTTTGGGATGTAGTTCTTGATGGCCCGTTCATCCCACAAAGAAGCAAGGCGGAATAGAATGCATAAGATCGGAAGAAGATGCAACTCAACGATAAAGCTATGCACATTTTGTTTTGTGCTCTTAGACCCGATGAGTATGCAAAGACATCTTCTTGCTCGAGTGCAAAAAAGATTTGGGACAAGCTTGAAGTCACTCATAAAAGAAGAAATGAAGTAAATGAGACCAAAATTGGCCTTCTCAACCTTGAGTACGAAAACTTCAAGGACATGGAAGAAGACATCAAAGCTATGCCCGATCGATTCTCCACCATTGTGAATGGACTCAAAGGATATGGATAAGTGATTTTAGAAGAAAAACTTGTGAGGAAGTTGATTTATTCACTTCTCAATTCACGGGATTCCAAGAAGACCACAATCAGTGAAGTAAAGAACTTGAAGGAGCTCAAGCTTGACGAGCTCATGGGATCTTAGCTAACCCATGAGATGATGATGTCATAGGGGAATAAGAAAGAATAGCAAGGGATTGAAGACTTAAATGTTGTTCTTGAATCCTCCGTAAGCCAAAAAGAAGATTTAAGTGGAGAGGATAGTGAAGAAGAAGAGATGGCAAAGCTCTTCAAAAAGTTCACCTGATTCATGAAGCAACAAAAGGAAAAATCAAGACATGAATCGAAAATGAAGAGGAGGGATCCCATCATATGCTTCGAGTGTAAGAAACCAGGGCACACCAAGTATGATTGCCCTCGATTCAAAAAGAAGGGATCAAGCCATAAAAAGAAGACATTTGTTGTTACATGGAGTGATGAAGAGGACTCCACCGATGATGAGGTATCCAAGCTTTGTCTTATGGCCATCGAAAAAGATTCAATGGTTACTTCTAATTCATCTACTTCAATTTCTTATACATTTGATGAATTACAAGATGCATATGATGAGTTGGTTTTAGAGTTTAAAAATCACATTTTGAAAAACAAGAAAATGGTTTCAAATTCAAAAGTTCAAAATCATTTGATTTCTAAAACCAAAGATGAACTTGAAGCAAAGTCAGGGACTTTGAGCAAAAGAATTTTTATTTACAAAAATTGCTTCAAAAAGTTCAAGAATATCGTCAAAAAGAATTGGATGATCTTAGTAAAGAAAAATATTTGATTTACAAAAATTTTGAAAAGAAAAATGGAGAATGCTCTAAAAATAATTTTGTAAAATCAAAATTTTATGTTAGACAATCTAGTTCCCTTAGATTTATAAATGGTAAAATTGTTAAAAACATTTGGATCCTAAAAGGACTCATTGTTTCAAAGAAAAAGGATGAAATTGAAATATAGATTCCTAAGGGGACTAATTTATTTGGGACTAATGTCATTGGATCCAAAGCAATTTGGATACCAAAATACTTGATTGTCTACTTGTAGGTGTGCTTGAGCATTAAGGATCAAATTCAAAATTTTGGAAGCTTTTGACACACAAGGGAGAAGGACACTTGAAGGAGAGGCTTAACATCATACCTTGTTTCAAGTGGTAAAATTTAGTTTCATGCAATTTTTTTGATCATGCTTATATTGTTTAATTTTGATGATGATTTAAGCATGTTTGTATGACTCCATGTTGTGCTTAATTGCATATAGTTAGGGGAGTCTCTATGGCATGAATTACATGTTTTTGGCCAAGTATTCATAAATCTATGTTTTTAGCCTTAAACTTGTAATGTTTGGTTGGATTTGGTGAAATTCATGCTTTGTATGTTTTTAATTGATGATTTTTTAGAAGCATGTGCAAAATGTGTATCTAAGATTTAATAGAGCTTTTGTATGAACTTAAAACTAAGTTGTAAGACCTTTTAAGTTGTTTTCTTGTATTTTCACCGGTTACGTGCCTTCGGTACCGATACAACCCATACCGTACCAATACGACCCAAACCTTATTGGTACACACAATAAAAAGGGGACAATTTTGTCTCCTTTTTGTCATGCCTTGTATGCTTATTGGTTTATTTTCATAAATGTCATGATTAATTGAATTTCTTATTTGATTTAATTTATTCATTTGAAATTCAATTTATTTCTCTTTAATTGTTGGACTAACAATTTACTTGACGTTTGAGTAAGGGGGAATCATTTAAAAAAAATATTTTCATGTTAATTTTTTTGGGCCTCATTCTCTATTGTTATTTTACACCAATAATTGATAATTTCTATCAGTTGGTACTAAATTTCCAATGATTGATTTTTACCTTTCAACAATTGGTGTTTTGAACTTAAATGTAATTTTAAACTTAGTTTTGAATTATTTTTGATATAACAAAAAGGGGATAGATAGGTTTGAAAAATTAAATTTCAAAAAGAAAAAAAGGGAGCTTTAAATATTTTCTAAAAATATTCTCCTTTTATAAAATTATTTTTCTAAGGGGGAGAAATTTCAAAAACAAAATTTCAAGTGGTTTTGTCATATTAAAAATGGGGAGATTGTTGAGATATTTGATTTTGATATAACTTAAATGAAAAATGTTTTTGAACTTAGAAAAATTTGTAAAAATATTTCAAAAGTCCATTATCTTGAAAATAGGCTTTGAGTATAGATACCCCTTCCTCGGTATCGATACTCAATCAGCCTTAGCAGTACATCTAAACTGTGTAACAATACGCCCTTTTAATCCCAAGAAGTTTGATTTCCAGTAGCGAAATTGGGTCCCGATACGGCTTCAGCCGTACCAATACACTAGGGTGTGTACTGATACACTTGTATCGTGTACAAATACCTAGTGTAAAAATGTCCAACGACTCTTTCTATTTTGAGGCAGGTACCGGTACTCGAAGCTCATGTATCGATACTGACTTGCCCAGACTGCGTTTAATGCTGAAAATAAAATTCCCAACGGCTCTAATCAACCCCAATAACTAGTAACAATCATGAAGCCATTATAGGGTTTAAAAGACCTTTCCAAGCATCCATGGAAGAATACGAAACCAACTACCAACATTCAATGATAGAGAAAGTGTTTTAGAGCTCAGTTTTGTGATATTTCTTTGTAGAATACACTTGTGAGCTTAATTGTTATATTTGCTCAAGTGTTAGGTTTTGGGTGTGTGCTTAAATTGCAAACATATTTGCCTTGTGAGGATTTCTTTTGTTTGCTTATTTATTTTATCTTTGAGAGAGAGTTTAACAAGACTTTGGGGTATAAGTCTTGTGTTGTAAGGGTTATCTCCATGAGCCCAGAAAAAGGAAAGAAATTCAATAGTGCATTTGGGAAAATCCTTAGTGAGAAGCTAAGGTAGTGGATGTAGACTTTGGTTAGAAAATCAAACCACTATAAATAATTATGTTAATTTTAAATTCCAATTGCTTCCACCATAATCACTCAAAATCCAGTTCACCCCCTCTTGGCTATATCGGTTGATCGTTTGAGCCTCGCAACACACATTGAAGTTGGAACCAATTTCTCGAAAGAATGTTGTCAATATGGAAATGAAAATAATGAAAACCTAAATGAAAACTTCTTGCCAAGGTAGCAACCAAAGTGGTGATGGTTGTAGACGTGTAGAGAAGGAGAAAAAAGATTTAATCAAACTGTTATTCCAGTAGATTTTGGATCCATTGAGAGGAATGACCACTGGCGATCCAATAGAAGTTGTTGCTGCATTGACAACTGTTGAAGCTCAACAACAAAGTCTGACTCTACAAAGAGTTGTAGCTATGCGATAGCTCTTTAAAGAATATGTTTTCCCCCTTCATTTATGTATTAATTTATCCTCACATCAGTATTTTATGCATTCAAATCTGCATTTTATGTTTATTATTTGCATTTTGTCTAACTCTGGTCATAGTTGCTCTTGTTATACAAATTTCTGTCTTTTTGCTATTTTGTCGATGTATTATTGATGTCCTTGCAGAGGATGCCTCATTACTACAGCCAGGTTCGACACTACAGCAGCTAGTTGTCCAGACTGCCAAGGATAAGGACGAATCTACCATATGGATTTTTTTAACTCAAAATACCGGCTTCATTGATGAACAAGAAGATTATAAAGGAAAACAGAGAAAAATATCAAGGAAACAAAGCTCAAACACAATAAGCAGCAAACAAACCATCATGTTAAGTGTTCAAAAGTCCTATTTGATTTCCCTTTTTACTCTTATTATCGTTAAACTTAGGCTCACTTTAGTTGCATTATTAGTCATCCATGCATATTTTCATTGTTTCCTTTGCGGTGGTGTTTGAATTTATGTTTTGCTTAGTTTTGGTGGGAAAAGATACTGCTAGAGGCTATTTTGTGTGTGTAGGATTAGTACCCGAGAAAAGCTGGAAGTTGCCATGGCAACCCAGGAAGCACATGCCAAACCAGTTGCCGTGGCAATCGTCGACAAGAAAAGATGAGGTGAAGTGGTAGCCGAATTGATGAGCGGATAATTCTGACCTAATCGGGATAGGTGGCATGAAGAAAGAAAGCTGGAGGTCCATAAAGAGGTCAAGAGAAGATTAAACATCAAGAAAATAGGAGAAGTTTTAGTTGGATTAAAATTAAAAGAGATCTAATATTTCTTTTACTCAATTTCAATCCAACTTAACTTTCTCCTTAAGAATGACTTTGACCTAGCCATCTCCTATATAAAGAAGGCCAAGCTGCCCAAGCCAAAGATGTTCGATTGAGAGAGAGAGACCAAGAGGGCTGTCGACATCTTCTTCATCTTTTCCTTCTTGTTTTGATTAGGTTTATGTTAGGAAAACTTTTTTTTGTGCTTCTTTGGAACCTAGCCATGAACTAAATCTAGTTAGCTTGGGTTATTGTGGTTTGTGGTTGTGAGAAACTGTTGGATTTTTTTAGGTAATTGAGTTTGCACTTTTATTCCAAGGTTTGCTCATTCATGGTTTTTAACTTCGCTTGCAAGTGAGTTGGGAGAGGATCTCGTAATTTCATCTATTTATCTAATAACGAGAGAGTTAGATTCAAGAAACGAATGAGCATGGTTTTTGTCCAAATCGATGAAGACTAATTCGGGTTAGGGATAAGTTACGAATTTCAACGGCTAAGAGAAGCGCAAAATTGGTTGTTGTTCACCCTTGATTCACGCAGGGATGCATTATCAAGCCATGAACAGTTAACTAGATTTTCGACTTAGGGATAAGGAGGAACCATTGAAGAACACTTCACCGAACCTTGGAGGCTGCCGCTCAATTGCCCTGGAAATCACTGCTTCAGTTGCCCTGGCATCGTTATACTAGTTGCCCCGACAACCGCTATTCAAGTTGCCTTGGCAACCCGATTGTTACCAATTGTTGCGGAAATTGAGTTTCCGTTGCACTCATTTACCGAGACTATTCATTTGACTATCACTCCTTAACTCACGATAACCCGGCATATTCTCTCTTACTTGATTACATCTTTCTTTTATTTTATTGCTCTTAGTTTATTTGTTAATTAGAACTCCTACAATCACCTACTTGTGTTTTTATTTTACAGTGTGAGAAGTTAAATTCCTGAAGTAACATCAATCCCTGTGGAGACAATATCTTTCTATACTATAACTTGCGACGTGTACAATTGCACCAATTGCGAAGCACTTATTACGCGCAACAAGTTTTTGGCGCCGTTTCTGGGGACTGGAAATAGAGACTTTGTTTTTATTTTCTTGAACTTTTATTTTTACTTTTTATTGTTTAGTTTCTAAAGGGTTAACTAAATTTGGTTTTCCAGGACAAACCCAACAGCTCCAGGATATCCCTTTGATCTAGAAATTGAACGTACCTACCATAGAATCAGACAAAAACTGAGAACAACAATGGGAGATCAAGTCAGAAATAACAATGCCAACGGCAATCAGATTGTCGCGGCAGGAGATGGAGCGATCCTGCCAGCTCAACTTGTTCAAGCAAGAAATCGAACCGTTCGAGACTATTTAGAGGAAGATCTCAACGGCCTGAACCCAGGAGTTGTCACACTTGAAATTGAAGCTGCCCACTTCGGATTAAAGCCAATAATGTTCAATATGATCAATACGATTGGTCAATTTGGCAGATCGGCAACTGAAGATGCCAGACAACATCTCAAATCTTTCTTGGAGATCTATAATTCGTTCAAACTACATGGCGTCCATAAGGATATTTTGAGACTAAAATTATTCTCCATTTCACTGAGGGATAGGGCAAAAAACGTGGTTGAATAGTATTTCATCCGAATCAATAGGAACTTGGACTAATTTATGTCGTGATTTCCTTGCTCGATTTAATCCTACATATATGACTGATAAGTTACATAACGAAATTACTTCTTTTCGACAGACATATGATAATCCATGTACGAGGCTTGGGTGCGATATAGAGAAATGTTACACAAATGTCCCCTACATGGATTCCCAGTATGGACACAAGTGACGATTTTTTACAATGCAGTAAACACGCCGACATGGATGATGCCAGATGCCTCGGCAAATGGCATACTACTAGACAAGCCACCAAAAGAAGCAATGGAGATTTTGAACAAGCTTGCTAAAAATGATTATCAGTTCCCAACTACCAGAAGAGGAGTCATACTCCATGCCACAATAAACGAGCTTGAGTCATCATATTCGATTCTCATGCAATTGACTACCTTAACCAATCTGGTTAAGAACATGCAACGACCAAGCAACACAAATGAGGTCAAGGTAGTAGGTTCCCTTTGTGATTTATGTAATGGTAACCATGATTCTTCTGAGTGTCCACAGAACCAGAGTCCAGTTTTTATGTTGGAAACTACAACTGGAACAATAATGTAACGTCCAACACCTACAATCTAGCCTGGAAGAAGCACCTAAATTTCTCATAGAGTAATCCCAACAATGCCATCAATCAGAACAATCAGAACGCACAAGCTTTAGGATTCCAACAGAACATGCCTCGGCAACCGATGCCATAACAAAAAATGTCGCAGCAACCGATACCGCATCAACAATCAACCCCATCTAGTTCTTTGGAAAATTCTCTTAATGCTTTCATGTTAAAAATTGAATCTTATATGGTCGAGAATAGTAATTTCATGAAAAGGACTGACGCTTTTATTAACAGGACTGGGATGAGATTCCAGAATCAGAAGGCAACCCTAAAGTCATTGGAAACTCAAGTTGGGCAGTTCACCCAAAATCTGAATACAAGACAACAAGAAGGTCTACCCAACGATACTGAGGTCGCGAGGGGAATTGGCCACGAGCAATGCAAAGCAATCACCACTCAGAGTGGCCGACAATTAAGGAAGCTCAAACCCATTTAACGGAGAACACTCAACCAAAGAAGCAATCTCGTGTTCAGGAGGAAGAATCCAGCAACCAAACTTCAGGCAAAACTGGTAAATTGGAAAATGCTAAGACAAGTCCTAATGCCTCGACAACTACAAGTACAGCTGCCTCGGCAACATCAACTGCTTATACCACGACAAGACCTGATGCCTCAGCAATACCATCAATCAAGTTCCAAACCAATGAATAGATTGAGGACATCTGACTTCCACCACCTTTCCCACAGAGGTTGAAGCGACAAAGCAAGAGTACCAATTCAAGAAGTTTCTTGACATCTTAAAGCAAGTTCACGTCAACTTGCCATTGGTTGAGGCAATCGAGCAAATGCGAATTATGCTAAGTTCCTTAAAGACATAGTCTCTAAGAGGAATAGGTTAGGAAAATTCGAAACAATTGCTGTGACAGAAGGATGCATGGCAATGCTACATAATCGAATGCCACCCAAGCTTAAAGATCCCGGCAGTTTTACAATACCATGTGCAATCGAAAATCACTATGTCGAGAATGTGTTATGCGATCTTGGAGCAAACATAAACCTTTTGCCGAAAATCGTCTTCCAATGATTAGGCATAGGGAAGGCGAGACCTACAACTGTGATGTTGCAGCTTGCGAATAGATCCTATGTGTATCTAGAAGGAAAAACCGAGGATATATTGGTAAGAGTTGATAAATTTATTTTTCCCGCTGACTTTATTGTTTTAGACTATGAAGCAGATGAGCACACACCCATTATCCTCGGGAGACCCTTCTTAGCAACGAGAAGAACCTTGATCGATGTCGAAAAGGGAGAACTCACAATGAGGGTGTATGACCAGCAAGTAAAACTGAACGTGTTCAACACTCTAAAGAAAGCAGATGATCCAGAAGAATGCCAACTCATCTATGACACGACAAAGTTAGACTTTGACATGGAAGAAAATTGCCTCGGCATCTCAAGGTGTACATGCCTCGACAATTTTATTGCCAAACCAGAGGAAGATGACGAATTTCAAGAACCGATTGACGAAGATCAAGATGAGGCAAACTGGATAACCACTCGATCATGTACATACTTCAAATCATTGGACTATCCAGGTAAGGAACATAAACTCGAGAAACCCTCAATTGAACAAGCTCCCATTCTTGAGTTGAAACCATTGCCAGGGCAATTGAAATATGTTTATCTGGGAACCAAAAATACATTTTACGTAATTATTTCTTCTAAGTTGTAGCCTAAACAAGAAAAGAGGTTGATTAACATGCTAACGCTGCACAAAAAGCAATAGGATGGACAATTTCCGATTTGAAGGGAATTAGTCCGGCGGTGTGTATGCATAAAATCCTTTTGAAGGATGATCATAAACCGACGATTGAGGTACATAAAAGACTTAACCGTGTTATGAAGGAAGTTGTAAGGAAAGAAATCATCAAGTGGCTTGATGCCAATATCATCTATCCTATCTTCGACAGTACATGGGTAAGTCTGGTACAATGTGTACCGAAAAAGAGAGGTATAACTATAGTAAGTAATGAAAACAGTGAACTTATTCCAACCAGGACTGTAACCAGTTGTAGGGTTTGCATTGATTATCATAAGTTGAATAAAGCTACTAGGAAAGATCACTTTTTTTACCCTTTATTGATCAAATGCTTGACCGTCTTGCAGGTAAACCCTTTTATTGTTTTCTTGATGGTTACACAGGTTACAACCAAATTGCCATAACACCAGATGACCAGGAAAAGACTACCTTCATATGCCCGTACGACACCTATGCCTTTCAAAGGATGTAGTTCGGATTATGTAATGCCCCAACAACCTTCCAAAGATGTATGATGGAAATTTTTTCAAACATGGTTGAAGATTTTCTTGAAATTTTCATGGATTACTTTTCAGTATTCGGTGATGACTTCGATAGTTGCCTCGACAACCTAGAGAACGTGTTAACAAGATGTGAAGAATCCGATCTAGTCCTCAACTGAGAGAAGTGCCATTTTATGATGGATGACGGAATCATGCTCAGCCATAAGATTTTATCCAAGGGCATCAAAGTTGATAGAGCCAAGGTGGAAGTGATTGAAAAATTACCTCCACCAAATTCAGTCAAGAGAATTCAAAGCTTCCTCGGACACGCAGGTTTTTACAGAAGGTTTATACATAATTTTTATAAGATAACTAAACCCTTGTGTAACTTGCTTAAACAGAACAAGGCCTTCAATTTTGATGATTCTTGTGCCCAAGCATTCAAAACCCTTAAGGAAAAACTTGCCTCGACACCCATTGTCGTTCCACCCGATTGGACTTTACCTTTCGAAATCATGTGTGATGCAAGTGATTTTGCAGTAGGAGCAGCTCTAGGCCAAAGAACAAGTAAAATTTCTGTGTTATATTGTACGCTAGTAAAACTCTTAATGATGCCCAATTGAATTACACCACGACAGAAAAAGAGTTACTAGCCGTAGTTTTTGCCTTTGACAAATTTCGCTCATACTTGATTGGAACTAAGGTAATTGTTCATACTAACCACTCGGCAATTAAGTACCTTTTTGTTAAGAATGATGCCAAACCTCGTTTGATTCGTTGGATATTACTATTACAAGAGTTTGACATTAAGATTAAGGATAGGAAAGGGACGGAGAATCAAGTTGTCGGTCACTTGTCACGCTTGGAACACAAAAAGAAGAGAAAATGTAGATGGAGATATGCGACAGATTCCCAGATAAGCAGATGCTAGTTGCCTCGGCGACGCCCGTAGCACATTTTGTGGCAACTACAGTAGTGCATTCCGCAATAACCCAAATAACGCATGCCTCAGAAACTCCTAGTGTGCATGCCACAGAAACTCCTGTTGCCGCGACAACCCAAATAGCCCATGCCTTGGCAACTACAATTGCACACGCCTCAGCAAGTCCTGATGCCTCGGCAATATCATGGTACAAGATTTAGTTAATTTTCTAGTTAGTGGTATTTTACCTTATGGCCTTACTCACCAAGGAAAGAAGTGATTCCAGCATGATGCTAAGCATTATTATTGGAACGAGCATCTTTTGTTTAAATAATGTTCAGATCAGGTTATACGATGATGTGTTCCCGAGGAAGAACAACAAAACGTGCTCAGACAATGCCATGATTCACCATACGGAGGCCATTTTGGAGAAACTCGCACAACGGCTAAAGTTTTACAATCCGGTTTGTATTGGCCCACACTCTACAATGATGCCCAAGAATTCTACAAACAATGTGATCGTTGTCAACGAACAGGTAGTATCTCTAGACGACACGAGATGCCACTACAGAACATCCTTGAAGTGGAGTTGTTTGATGTATGGGGAATCGACTTCATGGGACCTTTCCCATCTTCATGTGGAAACCTTTACATTTTACTTGTTGTCGACTATGTGTCTAAATGGGTAGAATCAATTGCAACTCCGAGGAATGACTCGAAAACCGTGCAGAGATTTCTACAGAAGAATATATTTACACAGTTCAGAATGTCGAGGGCAATCATCAGTGATGAAGGAAAGCACTTTGACAACAAAATCATTGACAAGATGTTGTAACGCTTTGGCGTAACGCACAAAGTTGCCACAACATATCACCCACAGACCAACGAGCAAGCTGAAATTTCCAACCGGGAATTAAAGGGTATCCTCGAAAAAGTGGTAAATCCCTCTCGAACAGATTGGTCATTGAGACTCGATGATGCACTTTGAGCATACCGCACTGCATTCAAAACGACTTTAGGTATGTCTCTTTTTTGACTTGTCTACGACAAGACTTGCCACTTGCCGGTGGAAATCGAGCTCAAAGCGTTTTAGGCAATCAACACCGTAAACATATATTGGGAAAGTGCTGGGAAAAAGCATCTGTTGGACCTCAACGAAATTGAAGAATTATGTGCCATAGCCTATTACATTGCAAGAATTTACAAGGAGAAAACAAAGCATTGGCATGACAATAAACTGTTGTCGCGTCAATTCTTGCCAGGGCAACTAGTTCTTCTCTTTAATTCCCGACTGAAGATTTTCCCAAGAAAATTGAGATCAAGATGGTCTGGATCATTCGAGGTTGTAAAGCTATTCTCCCATGGCGTCGTGATAATAAAGTCCACCAGTGACGGTCATGAGTTCAAAGTCAACAGACAAAGATTGAAGTACTACACCGGTGCCCATGTGGAGCACAACAAAGAAGTGGTCACATTAGGAGATGCATGATCATGCTCTCCTTCAAATTTTTTACTTTTCTTGTTTTATTCGAACTTAATAATTTTATTATTTCTTATTTTTATTTTAGGATAAGATTATTTTAGGTTATAGCCTTTATCTTTCTTTAGTATTTATCTAGCTTACTTTTAATTTTAGGTTTAAGAATTTCTTTTCCACATCTTTATCTATTTTTTTATTTTTAATTATTTTTAATTTTTAATTCTTATTTTATTTATTTTAAATTTTAGGATAAGAGTTCAAAATCAAGAAGAGTTGTATTCAAGATGGAAGTCCTTTCAACAAAGGAATTTATGGGCCCAATCTAAGGCTTATATTAAGCCCCAAAATTACTCTAATTCCCTTACAAAACCGGCTAAAACCCTCTTCCCCTTCTCCATCATAGTGTGCTGCCCAAACCCCCCAATCACACCTTTGCTTACTTTCTTTCCCATCAACACCACCCACCCATCTTTATTACCCATACTTTCACTCTTTTCAACCTCTCATCACCATTAAACTTCCAAGATTCAAACTCTTCTCATCTTCTTGCTACTCTTAAGTTTCTTCCATATTTTCTTTTCTTTTTCCCCTTCTCACCGATTCACAAGCAAAGAAATCAACAATGGCCTTGAAACTCAAAACACTCTCTTATCCAAGCTCCTCCTAAGAACCTGCATACAAGAGGTTTGACACAAAGACGGTCGAGGCACGATTCCGCTCCAAGTTTGAGAGTCGAAAGATTTGCGAAGAACAAGGCTTCGAGTACTCCAACTCTCACCAAGATTTTAGCCTTGAACTATTCATCTTCCGGGTAATAGTGCACCAAAAGTGGCAAATCTTTCGCCATCAACCGGAACCAGGAAACATCACATGTGTAAGAGAATTTTATGCTCATTCTCCTAATTCGGATAACCCCTATATGTTTGTTCGTGGCAAGGCAATCCCCTTGGATAGCAACCACATCAACGCCTTCTATGGAGTTTACATCGAGAAGGATGAGCGCCAAGAATTTGTGGATTAAGTGACACCCAAGCAACTCAATAAGGTGCACATAAACCTCACGCTACCGGGCACTCAATGGAATAACAGAAAGCACAAGGGCACGGTAAACCGCATTCGGATAAAACCCGAGGCGAAATTGTGGAATAGATTTATCAAAACTTCTTTAATGCCCACAACAACCAATACCACCGTCGACACACCTCATCTTTTACTCATACATTCTATCTTGCATAATCGCATCATTAACATTGGAAAAAAAATTTGTGGTGAGATTTTTGCATGTAGTCAAAAGGAAAAAGGCTCTCTTTTCTTTCCTAGCCTCATATCACAACTGTGCAAGAAAGCCAAGGTCCCAAGTGAACCGACAGATGAAAAGGAAGCACCAAAGCCCGGATGGAACAAAGCATAGTATCAGAAACTAATGGGTGAAGCACCAGAAAAATCTCCCACACCTAAGGTTGCCGCAGCAATTCATGTCGCCTCCGTAATACCCGATGCTAATGTTGATGCCTAGACAAGTAAGCCAGCAGAAGCAGATCGACTTGAGGCCCTCATACGCTTGTTGGCACGTCGATTAGAGCAAATCGAAGCACGGTAATTATTGTTTATGAGGTATATTAAGGACCACAATACTGCCATCATGCAAGTTATCTTGGAGAAGTACCCAGACAGTAAAGTGCCATTCCTTATCTTCCCTGGCGAATTACTTGTCACAAAAACTGCAATAGACGATGCCCAGACAACTGCCCCGGCACCTACCTCAGCGGAAGCCACGGCAACGGACACAATAGATGCCCAGACAACCGAGACCGAATACGCCGTGGCAATTACTGCCAAGGACAAAGGTAAAACTCCTATTCTTGAACCAACACACACTGAAACTTTATCTAGTTTTTCAGATTCGGACGAGTCTTCAGCAGCACCCATGAAATCACCTCCAGCCACATCCTACAAATCCAAACGCAAAGCCTCAACCACCGAGGAAATTGAAGAGATGGAGGACGAGAGCGAAGAAGTAGCCTCTACATAGGAACCAGTTCCACCACCGACAACAAGGAAGCAACCACCGTGCTCAAGCAAGCGGATAAAACAAACCTCCCACCGAAAACTCATCATTTTCGATGACGAGATATCATAGTAAGTCATCGTTTCTCATCTTTTTTTTTGTTTTTTGTTTTTATCTTCTTTTTGCATGCATTGAGAACAATGCCTCACTCGAGTTTGGGGGGTATTACTTCTAGCTAGTTTTATGTTAGCTTACATTCATCTTTAGGACTTGCATTTAGAATAATACTTGCCTTGTTTTTAGTTGGACTAAAATTTCCTAGATTTGATATCCAATTATGACATTCCCCTTGCACTTAATTTGCTAGAACTCTAAATTCTAGGATGACCATAGAAAACACTTAGAATTCTACTATAATGCTAAAACTTAATCGTAAACTTCTGTGGCTTGATTGATTGAAGGAATTCTAGTGAACTTAGGCTAATCATTAAAATTTGGGTAAATAAAAACTTGATTACTAGAGGTGCCCGAAACCAGCTCTAGTATTGTGCTTAAAGGAATCACTAGAGGTGCCCGAAATCGGCTCTAGCTGGTTAAAGAAAAATTAATTTTTTTTTTGGAAAATTAATTAATTCACTAGAGGTGCCCGAAATTGACTTTAGTTGAACGAAAACATATAATAATGCAAAATGAACCCAATGAATTAATTCGAATGCCTATTGTTCACATAGAATCAGGAAAATCAACTTGTACACAACTCTGCACACACTCACGAGCATTATAGTTTGATTCCGGGTAACTTCTTGGCCATCTGAAAATTTGAATGTCATGCATACTTAGTGCAAGATTCTGAGGGATAAAAAGTCAAGATTCAAGGCAAAAAATTCATGAAAATTAAAAACTTGGCAAGTAATTGTTAGTTTGCATTGCTTAAGAACAAGAAATAGTTCGAGTTTGGGGGTGTGTTAAGTGTTTAAAAGCCCTAATTTAATGCCCTTTTTACTCTTATTATTGTTAGACTTAGGCTCACTTTAATTGCATTATTAAGCATCCATACATATTTTCATTGTTTCCTTTGCAGTGGTGTTTGACTTTATGTTTTGCTTAATTTTGGTGGGAAAAGATATTGCTAGAGGCTGTTTTGTGTGTGCAAGATTAATGCTCGAGAAAAGCTGGAAGTTGTAGTGCCAACCCAGGAAGCACATGTCGAACCATTTGCCCCGACAACTGTTGACAAGAAAAGATGAGGTGAAGTGGTAACCGAATTGATGAGCGAACAATTCTGACCTAATCGGGATAGGTAGCGTGAGGAAAGAAAGTTTGAGGTCCATAAAGAGGTCAAGAGAAGATTAAACATAAAGAAAATAGGATAAGTTTTTGTTGGATTAAAATTAAAAGAGATTTAATATTTCTGTTACTCAATTTGAATCCAACTTAACTTCCTCCTCAAGAAAGACTTTGACCTAGCCATCTCCTATATAAAGAAGGCCAAGCTGCCCAAGCCAAAGATGTTCGATTGAGAGAGAGAGACCAAGAGGGTTGTCGACATCTTATTCATCTTTTCCTTCTTGTTTCGATTAGGTTTATGTTAGGAAAACTTTGTTTTGTGTTTCTTTGGAACCTAGCCATGAACTAAATCTAGATGGCTATGGTTATTATGTTTTGTGGTTGTGAGAAACATTTGGATTTTGTTTAGGTAATTGAGTTTGCACTTTTATTCCAAGGTGTTGAGTGGATCGAAGAATCGATTTAAGCCAAGAGGGGGTGAATTGGATTTTTAGAAATTTTGGTGGTGGAGTGGAAAATTAAAATTTGCTAGACAAGAGAATTTAGAGTGGTTCAAGTTCCAATTGAACTCTACATCCACTACCTTAGCAACCACTAAGGATATTCCAACAATCCACTAATTGTTCTTCCTCTTTTCTAGGCTTAGGAGGTAACCTTTATAATACTGGTCAAATTTTCTACCCAAAATTTGACCCAATCCTCACTCTAGTAATACAAAGAAGTTTTAGGCTAAAGACTAGTATCTCTCAATACAAATGTAGCCCTTTTTACAAGCACTCAACCCAAATTGGAAAATAAGAATGGAATTACACTCAACACAATTTGGGGTTTATAATAAAATATGGGATTTTTGCACAATTGCTTTGATTTGATGTTTGGATGGTTCTTTTTGGATCAATAATTGTTGCTGGTGCTTTTTGATCCCTTTAATACCTTCTCATTGAATTCTAGCCGTTGGGGTTGTTGCCTTCATTATTATAGCCGTTGGAATGTTATCTTCCCTCCATAAATGCAGTCTGCAACTACCCGTTCCGAAACGCCCGACCCTGTTTCAAAATAGACCAAAATACAAAGAGCCGTTGTGGTGTAATAAATAGGTCGTACCGAAACGGGCACGATCGTTTCGATACGCTAAGAGCCTGTTCCGAAACCTATTTCGAAAATTTTTGCCACTGTCAAAAACTGTATCGAAACGACTTAAAAACGTTTCGATACGCCTTAACAATATTTTTAAAATCAGTTATCAAACTTCAACGTTCATATTTTGGAAACCAAGTTTGAAATGTGTTTCGAAACGTTTGAGGTCGTTTCGATACAGTCGTATCGAAACGGTTCAAACCGTTCCGTTGTTTTTCATCCGTTTCGAAACACAACTAGCTGTTTCGATACACCTGTATCGAAACGAGAAAGCTAGTTCTGAAACAGAGGTTAATAGTTTCAAAAACGTTCCGAAACGCTCAAAGGCCGTTCCAAAACGGTGACTCGAAAATCACTATTTTGACTTGGTAAACACTTAGAAAATATTTGATAAGTTAAGGTTTTGACTTGTACATTTTTCTTTAAACACATAAAGAGGTTTTGAGGACTTAAAAATTCATTTTCTCTTTTTCAATTTAGTCCTTAAATCCTTTGTTATATTAAAATCAATTTATTAGTTTTACAATCTCCCACTTTTTGATATAACAAAACCAAGTTTGAATTTTAAGAATTTTGAAATCTTGAAAACGTTTTAACTCCCCCTCAATGTAAGATGAGTTTTAAAGAGATTTAAAATTCAAGTGTTTGAAACTCAAAACCAGAAACATTTGGCTCTTATATTACTTCTCCGACTTTTTGTTAGATCAAAAAGAATAATAATCAAGGCTAATCATGAGAAGAAACAAGATTATAAGCAAAAACCAAACAACATAATATAGATAGAATTAAGTTCAAATAACCAAACGCAAATACTTAAAGCAATAGAGTTTAAGCTCAATCCCAAACACACAATAAGCAAAGCATAGGTTCTTAAAGCATAAAAAATTGAAAGGTGCAAACTTATTTCTAATATGATAGACTAATATGAGATGCAATGGAGATCCTAAGCCTCGTCATCATCGTCACCACCACCATCATCAAGAGAATCATCGTCTTCAGCTTGAGCACGACGAAAGTTCCTCCAATCACCACAGAAAGTAGAGAAAGACAAGTTCATCGATGATTGTTGGTTCTCAAGAGCGGTGAGACGATTCTTGTTTCCAGGAACACGATCCTCCAAGGATTGCAAATGAGTGTTGATAGCACCAAATCTTGAAGCCATATTCGTATCCATCGAGTTGAATCGCTCGGTAAGGGAAGTCATAAGAGCTTCATTGTTAGGAGCCGAAGCTTGAGGTGGTGGCTCAACTTGAGGTGGTGAAGCTTGCCTATCAAAACGAACCCATTGGCCAAGAGTGTAGCGAAACCCAGACTTAATGAGAGAGGATGAACCAATCTTGCGCTTGCGGGGTTCCGGAGAATCATAGGTGCAATCAATGTTGAGGGTACCAAAGACATAGCTTAAAACAACCCCATAAAGTGAAAGATGTAAGAGCATCGGTTTCCCGAATCTTCACATTATGGACCATCTCGACGAACATGATTTTGAAAAGATTTGGCTGTTATCCTCGGCGAAAGCACTCTAACAAAAAATAGTCAACTTGACGAACATGGGAGAATTTATCTCCGGAAGGGCAGATGAACCAAGAAATCATCAAATAGAGGAACTGGTCATGAGCATCCAATGAGAGAACGGATCTGTTGTGAGCACCAAAGTGGTTCTCATCCTCAATGCCTTCATCCTTGAGCCCAAGAGCATTCTCTAAAACGGATATACTAATGATGAACTTCTTACCCAATAGGTACGACTCAATGCCAATCACCTCAGTATGATCTTCATTATCAATAAGAATGACATTGGAGTAGAAAAGGAGGACCATATGCTTGTAGACAATATCCAAAATGCTAAAAAAGGCCAAGAAACTCCATTCTCGCAAACGAGCTAGATAGCGGAATTCAAAACGCTCGGAGTCAAGGAACGTGATATCCACAACACGCTCTCGGTGAACAGCAATATCTTTGAGGATTTTGAAACAGTCCTTAGTCTCTTGATTCCGAAGACTCTTTTTAAAAAGAAGGGTGAGGTTA
Organism: Hibiscus trionum; assembly: GCA_030270665.1. Classification (NCBI taxonomy): domain Eukaryota; kingdom Viridiplantae; phylum Streptophyta; class Magnoliopsida; order Malvales; family Malvaceae; genus Hibiscus; species Hibiscus trionum. The sequence continues at coordinate 24,590,818 of BSYR01000011.1, forward strand.
GGACGGATATTCGCTTGAGATGAAGCTTCACCCGTTTGAGTCGTCTTGCATTTCTTGTTAATGTTTTCCATTAGATTCCTAAAAACATAAAGCAAGCAATTAAAAAATTAAATGTATGCATATTAATCCTTAATTCAATCCAATGACAAATCCCATTTAGGTTTTAAAAAATTTTAAAAACATATATACATATAACAAAGAAAATTTTGAAAAAGTAACAACTTTTGAAAAACAGTAAAAAAAATATGAGTAAAAACAAATATATTCGAATAAAAAACTTTGAGATTTTGAATTTTTTTTACAAATTTTGAAAAACCCAAGTTGCAAAACATATAAACTATACAAAATTAATATTTTCTAACCTAAGATTCGAATAAAATCAAAGGAAAAAGAAAAAGATGAAAAATACCTCAAATAAGGATTTTGGATGAATGAATGGAAGAAATTGCACCAATTTGTTGAAGCTTGCTTAGACTTAAATTTGTGAGTAAAAGCCCTCAAGATTTGATGAAAAAAATGAGGTTTAGAGGGTTTTTATAGGGAAAAATTAGGTTTAGGGTTTTTAGGAGTTTTAATGAAAAGCAAACTTTGCAATTAAAGCCCTTTAAAAAGCTGTCTACAGAGGCATTTCGAAACATGCATGATCGTTCCGAAACGTGCGTACCGAAACATTGACTGGCGTTTTGAAACCTGTTGACTGTTCCGATACGACTTTGACCGTATCGAATCCTACGTGGTAACCCATATCGAAACACTTTTGGGTCGTTTTGATACACTTCTTGGCAGAAGCAAAACGTTTCGAAACCCTTTTAGGCGTTTCGAAACACCCTGGTCACAAACCATTCTATTAAGGCACCCGTATCAAAATAGATTGACCCGTTTCGATATGCCTAGGCCTGGAGGTGCAGATAAGGCTCTAATATTGTAGAAAAAATGAATTTTATGAAGTCCTAGATGCATAAATGATATGAATGAGCAGGAATAACATGTTAAAACACAAACATACTCCCCATAACTATAAGCATGGATGAGATTAGGAGTAAAAACACATAAGCATGACATTTTGCAAGAAATCAAGCAATTTAAGCACAAAAAGGTCCTAAAAGGTCAAGAAAGGCTAGTTAGACCTAACTCTCTCCTAAGGGACCAAAAATGCTCCTTATCTAGAGGTTTTGTAAAGATGTCCGCTAGTTAATTTAAGGTATCTATGAACTCTAAAACAACATCTTCTTTAAGGACATTATTTCTAATGAAATGATGCCTTATTTCTATATGTTTGGTTCTAGAGTGTTGGATGAGATTTTTAGTTAGACATATAGCACTAGTGTTGTCACACTTAAGGGGTATGGTTTAAACTATAACACCATAATCTAAGAGTTGTTGCTTCATCCAAAGGACTTGAGCACAACAACTCCCTAAGGATATGTACTCGGCTTAGGTGGTAGAAAGAGCTACACTATTTTGATTCTTAGAGAACCAAGATATGAGCATACTACCTAAGAATTGGCAAGTGCCGGAAGTACTTTTCCTATCAATTTTACAACCCCCGTAATCAGCATCCGAATAAGCATGAAGGTTAAAGGTTGAGTCTCTAGGGTACCAAAGACCTAGACAATGAGTATCTCTAAGGTACCTAAAGATCCTTTTTACGGCTATAAGGTGAGACTCTCTAGAACTAGCTTGAAACCTAGTACACAAGAAAACGCTAAACAATATATTCGGTCTACATGCGGTAAGGTAAAGCAAAGATCCAATCATAGAGCGATAAAGCTTAGAGTCAACAAACTTACCTCCTTCATCTTTGTCAAGCTTTGTAGATGAGCTCATTGGTGTGGCTTGAGGCTTTGCATTCTCCAAGCCAAACTTCTTGAGCATAACCTTGATGTACTTAGCTTGATTGATGAAGATGTCATCCTTCATTTGTTTGATTTGGAGTCCCAAAAAGAATGAGAGCTCCCCCATCATGCTCATTTCAAATTCACCTTGCATCAACTTAGAAAAATCTTGACAAAGCAATTTATTATTAGAACCAAATATAATATCATCAACATAAATTTGAACTACCAATATATCTTTGCCATTGTTTTTAATAAAAAGTGTTGTGTCCACCTTTCCTTTCTCAAAACCTTTTCCAACTAGAAAACTTGAAAGTCTTTCATACCAAGCTCTAGGAGATTGTTTTAAACCATATAAAGCTTTTGACAATTTAAAAACATGGTTTGGAAAAATTGGATCTTCAAAACCCAATGGTTGTTCCACATACACTTCTTCATTTATAAAGCCATTTAAAAATGCACTCTTGACATCCATTTGAAAAAGCTTGAAATCATGATAACATGCATATGCAAGCAACATCCTAATAGCTTTCATTCTAGCTACGGGTGCATAGGTTTCATCAAAATCAATTCCCTCTTCTTGAGTGTAACCTTGAGCAACTAGCCTAACTTTATTTCTCACTATGTTACCACTCTCATCTAGTTTATTCCTAAATACCCATTTAGTTCCTATAGTAGATTGATTTCTAGGCCTTTCAACTAATGTCCACACTTTACTTCTCTCAAATTGAGTTAACTCATCTTGCATGGCCATAATCCAAAAATCATATTTTAAAGCTTTTTTTAACATTTTTAGGCTAAATGAATGAGATAAATGCAACATGATTAAGCATTTGAAGAGAAGAGCGAGTAGTTACCCCATTGGATGGATCACCCAAGATTTCACCACCTTTGACATAGTTGTACTCCCTTGGGTAGCTCACTTCCTTTTCCTCAAGAGCCAAGTCCTTCAAGGCTTCAAGAGGTGGATCTTGTGCATCTTTTCTTTAGTTGGAATCTCATCCTCCTTTGAAGTTTGTCCTCCATCAGAGGCATCAAGGATTCCTACATCATCATCATCATCACAAGATTCCTTCCTCGAAAGGAGGTTATCATCGAAAACCACATGAATAGAATCCTCTACAACTAAAGTTCTTTTGTTAAACACACGATAGGCTTTAGAGTTTAAAGAGTAACCTAGAAAAATAGCTTCATCACTTTTTGCATCAAATTTACCTAAATTGTCTTTTCCATTATTCAAAACAAAATACTTGCAACCAAAAGGATGAAAATAGCTAATGTTAGGCTTTTTAGATTTTAAAATCTCATAAGGAGTTTTCTTTAAAATAGGCATAATCATTACTTGGTTAATAATATAGGAAGCGATGTTAGTGGCTTCCGCCCAAAAATACTTAGGTAAATTGTTTTCACGAAGCATAGTCCTAGCCATTTCTTCTAAAGTTCAATTTTTCCTCTCAACTACCCTTATTTTGTTGAGGAGTTCGAGGAGCCGAAAAATTATGGCTAATCCCATTTTCATTACAAAATTCATTAAAACCCATATTTTGAAATTCCGTTCCATGATCACTTCTAATATGTGAAATTTTAAGTTCAAGATCATTTTGAGTTAATTTTGAAAATGTGATGAAGTTTTCTAAAGCCTCATCCTTGGTTCTTAAAAAGAGAACCCAAGTATATCTAGAGTAATCATCAACAAGAACAAAAGCATATGATTTTCCACCCAAGCTAGTTGTCCTAATTGGCCCAAATAGACCCATATGAATTGGTTGTAAACACCTACTTGTAGAAACATCATTAATGGATTTAAAGGATGATCTATGTTGTTTACCCTTAGAGCATGCATCATATATTTTATCATTTGAGAACGTGATCTTGGGTAAACCTCTAACTAGATTTAGGGAAACTAATTTTTCTAAAACACTAATGCTAGCATATCCTAGTTTCCTATGCCATAACCATGCATCATTTTCATCTTGAGCAACAAAACATGCATGGGATGTATGAATGTCATCTAGATGCACCATATAAATGTTACATATGCGATGACCAATGAGCATTAGTTTATTTGATTTAATGTCAACAATTTTACACCCATTTTTATCAAGACATTAAATCCTTTATCACACAATTGACTAATGCTCAATAAATTGTGTTTTAGACCATTGACATACAAAACATTTTCAATGAGTATAGTAGAGTGATTACTTATGGAGCCAATACCTTCAATGTGGCCTTTGGAGTTGTCACCAAATGTCATTACTCCTCCACTTTTAGGCTTTAAGTCCATGAATCGACTTTTGTCTCTGGTCATGTGTCTCAAGCATCCACTATCAAGGTACCATGAGTTTTGGCTTTGTGCTTTGGCCTTGTAGCAATGCTCCCCCTACAAACAAAGAGTTAAACTTTGATTTTTGGTACCCAAATCATTTTGGGTCCACGAGTGTTAGCTCCTAAAAGCTTGGTTCCCTTAGGAATCCAAGGTGACATGGCATCAACATTATTAGATTTTACAAGTTCCTTAGGAACCCATACACTTCTAGTTTTTTTTAGTTCTATTATGCCTATAGGAGTCACTTTGTTTGTAGTTATAGGTCTTTCTCTTAGGTTGGTTTGTTCTAGATGATTCACCTATTTCATTTTTCACATTACCAACACTTTTGAAAGACTCTTTTAGCTTATTAAGCTCACCTAACACCTTTTGGTGTTCAATATTACATTGAGAAATAAGATTGTTTAAGTCTACATTTTCATTTTGAAAGAATTCAAGTTCATCTTGTCAACCTAAGATCTTTTTCTCAAATTTTAAGTTAGCTTGAGAAAGTAAGTCGTTTTTATCATTTAAATCGGAAATGATCTTTTTATTTTTTAAAACGAACTCCTTAAATTTCTCAACTAACTCAACGTATACCTCTTGTAACTCATCATAAGTATCATGCAATTCATCAAATGTAAAATCAAAAGAAGATGAGTTAGAGGTTACCATAGAGGAATACTTCTCAAGAGCCATGAGGAAAAGGTTGGCCACTTCATGTTCCTCATCCTCGGATGACTCCTCATCACTCCAAGTAGAAAGCTTGGCTTTGAGCTTCTTCTTCTTCTCAAAGCCCTTCTTCTTGAGTTGAGGGCAATCGGAACGTGTGTGACTCGGCTTCTTGCACTCAAAGTAAATGATTTGGTCTATCTTTTCTTCTTTTCTTTTGTTCTTGAAGTCCATCTTTCTTTGAAATTTTCTCCCTCGATTGGACTTCATGAAATGTGAGAATCGTTTGGCTATCATAGCCAATTCCTTAAAGTCTTCCTCCTCACTAGAAGAGCTCTCCTCATGTAGAGAGGCTTTGAGAGCAACTCCTAGCTTCTTTTTCTTTTCTACCTCATGCTTCTCTATCCTTCTCTCTTTCTTCTTCTTCTCTTCCTCTCTTCATTGCTTTATAATCTCATGTGTAAGAAGAGACCCAACAAGCTCATCAAGCTTCAAAGTTTTCAAATTCTTTGCTTCAATGATGGTCGTCCTCTTACCATCCCAAGACTCCAGGAGAGAGTATAGAAGCTTCCTCACTAGCTTATCTTCGGAAATTACTTCACTGAATCCTTTAAAGCCATTGATGATGATCAAAAACTGATCAAACATCTTTGAGACGCTCTCATCGAGGTCCATCTTAAAATTCTCATAGATCAGGTTTAGCAACCCAATCTTTGCCTCTTTCACATCGCTAGTGCCCTCATAAGTCGTCTCCAGTGTGCCCCACACTTCCTTTGCGCTTTCGATAGATGAAACCTTTGAGTAGATATCCGGACCAAGTGCACAAAATATGATATGTAGAGCTTTGTCGTTGACTTACATCTTCCGTCTATCTTCCTCGGTCATCTCCGATTTTACCTTCGGAACTAGTCTTCCTTCATCGGTTCTCTTAACCGGAATATAGGGACCTTCTTCCACTACATCCCAAACCATGTAATCCGTTGACTTGATGAAGAGAAGCATCCGATTCTTCCAATATGGGTAGTTGTCCCCATTGAAGAAGGGTGGTTTAGTGGTTGATTGTGACTCATAGAGGTTGGAGGTTGAAGTAGATGTCATGGCTTGTCTTGTAGTTGATCACACTCTTCCTAGAATCTCCTCTTGTGGTTGTTAATCCTTCAAAGAGATAGGCTCTGATACCAATTGTTGAGTGGATCGAAGAATCGATTTAAGCCAAGAGGGGGTGAATTGGATTTTTAGAAATTTTGGTGGTGGAGTGGAAAATTAAAATTTGCTAGACAAGAGAATTTAGAGTAGTTCAAGTTCCAATTGAACTCTACATCCACTACCTTAGCTACCACTAAGGATTTTTCAACAATCCACTAATTGCTCTTCCCTTTTCTAGGCTTAGGAGGCAACCTTTACAATACCGGTCAAATTTTCTACCCAAAATTTAACTCAATCCTCACTCAAGTAATACAAAGAAGTTTAAGGCTAAAGACTAGTATCTCTCAATACAAATGTAGCCCTTTTTACAAGCACTCAATCCAAATTGGAAAATAAGAATGAAATTACACTCAACACAATTTGGGGTTTATAATAAAATATGGGATTTTTGTACAATTTCTTGGGTTTGATGTTTGGATCATTCTTTTTAGATCAATAGTTGTTGTTGGTGCTTTTTGATGCCCTTTTTATACATTCTCATTGAGTTCTAGCCGTTGGGGTTGTTGCCTTCATTATTATAGCCGTTAGGATGTTATCTTCCCTCCATAAATACAGTCTGCAACTACCCGTTCTGAAACGTCCGACCCTGTTTTGAAACAGAACAAAATAGAAAGAGCCGTTGGGGTGTAATAAATAGGCAGTGCTGAAATAGGCACGATCGTTTCGATACGCTAAGAGCCTGTTCCGAAACCTGTTTCGAAACATTTTGCCACTGTCAAAAACTGTATCGAAACGGCTTAAAAGCGTTTCGATACGCCTTAACAAAAATTTTAAAATCAGTTATAAAACTTCAACGGTCATATTTTGGAAACCAAGTTTGAAATGCGTTTCGAAACGTTTGAGGTCGTTTTGATACAGCCGTATCGAAACGGTTCAAACCGTTCCGTTGTTCTTTATCCGTTTCGAAACACAACTAGCTGTTTCGACACACCCGTATAGAAATGGGAAAGCTAGTTCCGAAACAGACGTTAATAGTTTCAAAAACGTTCCGAAATGCCTAAAGGCCGTTCCAAAACGGTGACTCGAAAATCACTATTTTAACTTGGTAAACACTTAGAAAATATTTGATGAGTTAAGGTTTTGACTTGTACATTTTTCTTTAAACACATAGAGAGGTTTTGAGGACTTAAAAATCCATTTTCTCTTTTTCAATTTAGTCCTTAAATCCTTTGTTATATCAAAATCAATTTATTAGTTTTACACAAGGTTTTCTCATTCTTGGTTTTAACTTCCCTTGCAAGTGAATTGGGAGAGGATCTCGTAATTTCATCTATTTATCTAATATCGAGAGAGTTAGATTCAAGAAACGAATAAGTATGATTTTGGTCCAAATAGATGAAGACTAATTCGGCTTACGAATAAGTTACGAATTTCAACGGCTAAGAGAAACGCAAAATTGGTTGTTGTTCACCCTTGATTCACACAGGGATGTATTATCAAGGCATGCACAGTTAACTAGAGTTTTGACTTAGGGATAAGGAGGAACCATTGAAGAACGCTTCGCTTAACCTTGGAGGCTGCCGCTCAGTTGCCCTGGAAATAACTGCTTTAGTTGCCTTGGCATCGTTATACTAGTTGCCCCGGCAACCGTTATTCCAGTTGCCTTGCCAACCCGATTGTTACCAATTGTCGCGGCAATTGAGTTGCCGTTGCACTCATTTACTGAGACGATCCATTCGACTATCACTCCTCAACTCACGATAACTCGACCTATTCTCTCTTTCTTGATTACATCTTTCTTTTTTTATTGCTCTTAGTTTAGTTTTTAATTAGAACTCCCACAATCACCTACTTGTGTTTTTTATTTTACAGTGCGAGAAGTTAAATTCCTGAAGTAGCACCAATCTCTGTGGAGACGATATCTTTCTATACTATAACTTGCGACGTGTATACTCGCACCAATTGCGAAGAACTTATTACGCGCAACACATCACAAACAAGTAAATTGAAACAGCTGAAAAACACCAAAGAAACAAAAAACACACGGCAAAAAAAACATAAACGTGCAGAGACAACTAGTTTCCAAAATCGATAAAAAACTGGGACAAGAACAGAGCCAGTGAAACTGATCTACATCTGTATGAAATTCGTGTGGTCATAAAAGCTTAAAACCTTTGGAGAAATGTAGATATATGAGTCAATGAAAAGTCATTGTGTCGAAAAAATATGAGATGTATGACGTTAAGAGCCAAGCCAACAGTCTTTCGTAAGAGGAAGAACGAGTGTCTAGACCTGTAACACCCTAAAATTCATTAATATTTAATAAAGGCTAAACGTTAAAATTTATCAATGAGAAAAAGATGGGAGAGTGCTACCATGGGGCATTGAACCCATGGCATATGCTTGGTAAACCTAAGCATTAACCATGTAAGCTAAAGTCCCTTATTGGTTTTAGTCTACACCGAATTAATTATAACCATTTTCTGTACAGTTTGAACCAATGATAAATAAAAGATTGACTCCCCACCTACCCAAAATTAATGGCCATTCAAATCTGAAAAAGAAAATCATATCTCTAGAGCATTCCAAAAATCCTCTCATCAAACCCCTTATCGTTTGTCCACCGATCTCCCCCACTGCTTGACCATGGTAATGTACCGATACACGAAGGCCTGTACCGATATCCACTAGGCATTCTACCCAAAAATATTGATTTTAGACTTGAGGTTAGAAAAATTATGGGATCCGATTCAATAGACCCCAGATGATATAAAATGAATTGTAAAAACTGAGAAAATGGGTTTTCGCTCACATATTCAAAAATAATGAGTAATAACTTGGTAAGATTTGGGTGGCTTGTTAACGATAGAAACCATAGGGTGATGGTATTGGAAATTTTGATGTGTTCCATGTGGGCACTTTCTTGCTAGTCTCACCCTTGATTGTTGGGATCAAGATGCCCGAGATGGGTCACAACACCATGATATTTTAATCGAGTGAACACCCCGATGATGTGTGACTCGGGCATCATTCAAAGATACTCGAGGAATGATTCCGAGTATGAGTGTACGTCTCGATGTTGTGTGACATGGGCCTCACTCTGAGTGTATGTCCCAATGCTGTGTGACCCGGGCCTCACTCTCGATGTTTGTGGTTTGATTGTCATGATGTGATTAATGATGTAATGATATGTGTAATTGATCAAGCATGATTTAGGCGACTAGTGGTAGCGTCATGTATTAATTTATTACCATGTCATCTTTTTCTGGCTACATGCTTATGTTTATGATTTGCATGAAGCATAGTTGAGTAGAGGTGCATCCATTGAGCTTTATGAGCTCAACATTCGGAATTGTTGTTTCCGTTTGAAAGTTTTTAGGTTGTTTCGTTGCATCGTCAAAGCCCCATCGGAATAGGACTTCAGCTCATCGTCATGTTTAAGAGTACAATACTTAGATTTGTCGGACAATGTATTCATAGGACCCTGATTTTATGTCAGTAACTCTTATTTGGATTTATTTGATCATGTCGAATGATTTAAATTATTTTGTTTTAGATTGGAGCCCTATTTGTAAACGATAACTATTTCTTATTGTTCTATTTGAAACGTTGATGGATTTATGAAAATTTAATATGGATTGGGCTAAACTAGGTCAAAATTTTATAGTTACAAGTTGGACCTGAGGCCCAAAAGTGATGTCGGGTTTAGGGTGTTACAGGTCTGACCCAATAAACCGATAGTAAGCTTGTTATTACTTGAGTGTGGTCGGCCTACTTAAGGCCCAATGGCCTTTGGATCTTAAACCCAATCGGTTTGAGCCCAGACCTGACCCAATAACCCAAGACCATCAGTCTGACCCATCTACCCAAATCAATATGAGCATAGACTCGATCGAATCTGTCTGACCCAACCCGAGTCATCCCCGTTTACCGTTGACTTTAACCAAAAAGTCAATTTTTTTAGAAAACCTCTATTTTGGGTTTTTTTATGTCCTGAGTTTGATTTTGAAGTATGTTCCGCAAAATTCTAACCCGAAAGTCTCCGGATCTGACCTTAAACTTGAGCATGCATATATATTTAATTATTTTATTCAAGGAAAATTATATTGAGTTATGGTCTGACATAGAGTGTGCATATTTAAAGGTACCCGAGAATCGTTTGACCGGTCGTTTTCTCAGCCCAGCTCCTCCCAATCTGCACACATGCGCACGCCCGTAGTTACACTATGATCTTGGAACTCAGTAAAATTATTTAATTAGAATTATTCTCTGGCAGTAGCCCTATTCCATTATGATCTAGGATCTAGTACCGTTGTAGAGCGTAGCGAGGCGGGTGCTCAGTAGACCCTTCTAACCAGCTTTTGAGTTGTGTTCCTTTTGTGCTATATTATTGTTTTAATGAACTGTTTGAAATCATTTCTCTGAATCAATTATGATATGTTTCTCTGGTTAGAAAGTATGACTATTTTATATGTCCAAAAAGCATGTCTCTATGTCTGATTAAAAGCATGTTCTATGGTTATTGTTTTTCCTAAAAAAAACATATATTCTTGCCTCATGGTTTCTGATACTATTGTATTTCTATATAAATACTGGTTTTTATCAGGGGTATACTATTAGGGATATATTATGAAGTTACTGCATGTTTAGCCCCAATCCAACTAGTAATTCCATATAGACTCAAGGTATCCCCTTGGGTAGGTTCCGATGCTTCAACTCGAGTAATTCCTTATGGACCTAAGGTAGCCCCTTAGGTTGGCTCTTACGCCCAATGGGCATAGGGTAAATCCTTATGGAGGGTAGTTAAGTATTAAACAATAAACTCTGGTTGCCTTTATAAAATACTTTTTACCAAAATGATATACACATGTTTGAAATTACTTAAATATTTTATCATGCATTTATTGGAACACACTGAGCTCCCTAGCTCACACCCTCAAACTTTCTCTTTTAGATTTTGGATAGGCTACCCTTGGACCTGACACTTGGAGGATCGACACATTCGTACTCATTTTTTGTTGTAATGTTTCTATCCGCCATATTGTCTTTATTTGAGTGACATGAGCTTATATTTTTTATACTGTATATTTCATTATTTTGCCTGATGTGACATATTTTGTAACCAAATTCTGATATGGTTTTAGTTTGGGTATTTGATTTTATATTTATGGTTTATAATTATTATCTGTTTTGGGCTTTAATCCTTAAATATTTTCATGCGAAGTTTCGGGTATTGGTTATGACCTCCTGAAATTAGACGTAACGCATAGGCGGGTCTAGGGGTTACAAGACCGCCACTGAAATAGCCAAAAGCCTTCAAAATGAAATCTCAAAACAAAACTCAGCAAAGGCTGACAGAGGAGAAGATAAACATGAGAAGATAAAAGAGATAGAGCTTTCTTTCTTGCCGATATCACACTTTCATCTCGGATGAAAGGCCCGAACAAGACCAAGAGCGCTGGAGAAGGAGATCCCATCGAGCAGGCCAGGGGTTGCATCGAAACGTAAAAACGAAGAAGGGGAGAACATCAACAGAGAAAGGGAGAGGAAAAGGAAGGGAAATTGAGGGGAAAATGAGACCAACCGTTGAAAAAAGTAACGACTAGCCACCATCGATGGAAAAACTATGATTTGAGCTTTTTAGTTGAGAGAAAACATAAGCTTTTTAGTTGCGTCGTGAACCTAATTAATCGAAAATGAAGATGCATCTCTTAATGTCATCAAAACTGATGTTGAGGGTGCTCTCAAAGTGAGAATCTATATCTGAACTTTAAAAATAATATTATTGGAAAAAAAATGTTACGAATCTCGAGCATGAATAATAAAATATGTATGAATTATATAAAAAAATTGATGTTGAGGGCCCCCAAAGTCATGGTTCTAGCAGAGTGGATAAGAACATACAGTCAGTTCCAGTTCCGGCATGTGCGAGTAGGCAGGCAAACGACAACAGAATTGGTCATCTTATATGTATAGAATATCAATCCAAAACTAACATGAAGTGGGGATCTTGTTCCAAAATCATCAATGTTGATGCTGACAAAACCTTGTTCAGTTCAAGTTCGAACTGTTGTTGAAATTAATTCGTGTCCATTCCCACGCTAGAAATATACATGGAGTACTGGTTTGTTTTTAAAATGTATATATAATATTATCAAAAAAATGTATATAAAAATTATATTTACTTTAAATAATAAATTGTAATTATAATAATATTTGTTTTGGGTTGATAATCTTTAAAGATATAACATAAGTTTCTAGCAGTTTGAAATTTCTAGGCTAGTGCTTGGCAGTGAATTTTACAAGCGTTTTGGTGGTTTTATCGTCTTAATTTTGCCTCTGGCGGCCTTAGTGCCGCTGGTTGTTTATTTATGTTTATTTTTTGTTTTTTTGTTTGTGTATGCCGCTTTGGTATGTTTTTTGTCTGTCGTTTTAGCACGTTCTTCGCCTATCATTTTGGCACATTGATGATTGAGGAGAAAAAAAACATGATGCACATTTTGTTTGGGATGGTTGGCCGTATGCCATGCTTAGATAATGATTTCACAAAGCCTTGATGCAATTAGATCTGGTGACAAACCTTCGTGCAAGATTGTTGGATCTTCTGGTAAAGAAGATGTTTTATCTCTTTTTATTTTTGAAGGTAATTTTGTTACTTGAGCTCTTTAAAGTAAGTACTCTGAATTTAAACTATAGTACTGAATTTTATGAACGTTGATGAAAAAATTACGAGAGGAGATGAACTTTCTGTTTGAGATTTCATGCCATATTAAAATTTCGGGTTTTAATTTGTTGTTTTATGGATTTTCTTGGTTATTATTCCAAGTTCTCTGCTTATTAGGATGTATATTGTACTATTTCTTTTCTATCTTATCAATCAAATTAGTATTTTGTTCAAGGATGAGTCTACCACGTGCGACGAACATCGATGAACATCACTAACGATGAACACCAATGAACACCATTAAATTAAATAATAAAGATTTAAAATTTCAAGGACTCATCATACAATTAATAATTATTTTAAAAAATTTAATTAAATTATTTTTTATAGATATTAAAATTTTATTTTTTAATAAGGGTAAACTATATATTTAGTACCTCACTTATTTTTATATTTCTATTGAACCCTCATTATTTAAATATTATTTCAATTTGATCATATTCTTTATAAAAATAATAATTTAACCCACAACCTAAAACCCTAAACTATTAAACCTTAAACCCTTAAACTCTTAAACATATACCATAAACCATATACCATTAAAAATAATTTCACCATCATCGATTCAATTCAATTCAATGAATCGTTGAATTCTCCTAAAAATAATTTAATTAAATTTTTGCCAAGAAAAAAACTCATATCCAGCAAGCCGGCGGCATATGAAAAACGATTTAGCACTTCTCCCCTTAAAACATAGAAGTGCTTGAATTGCCTTGGGACTCTGCTTGAGGGTCCATTTCCAAGATGAAACAGAGGATGATGCAGAGTTCACGTGAGGAGCCAAGAAGCAACTGCATTCAAGCTTTAAGTGAGTCTGACAGTGCAATGGTTTCAACTGAGGGTGAGATCACTGATTCCACTGAAGAACCCAGGAATGCTCCACATGCTGAACTTAATGCCAATAGGAAACACTCAGGTCAGCCGACCGAGAGGGAGGACCAGCTTGTTGAGGACTCCATCACCAACCAAGAATACAACTATTATTGCATGAATAATGAAACTGCAGGGGTGTATGAGAACTAGATTTCATGCAAAATGTTTCGGACATGGCTCACTTTTACAATCCCTGTAACATGATTCTGTCTGAAACCAACGCAAGAGGGAGCGATGTATGAAGAATTCTTTACCACTCTTAATGTTTAAGAGATCATTCAACGATTCATTGAATTAAATTGAATCGATGATGGTGAAATTATTTTAATGGTATATGGTTTATGGTATATGTTTAAGAGTTTAAGTGTTTAAGGTTTAATAGTTTAGGGTTTTAGGTTGTGGGTTAAATTATTATTTATATAAAGAATATGATCAAATTGAAATAATATTTAAATAATGAGAGTTCAATAGAAATACAAAAATAAGTGATGTACTAAATATATAGCTTACCCTTATTAAAAAATAAAATTTTAATATCTATAAAAAATAATTTAATTGAATTTTTTAAAATAATTATTAATTGTATGATGGGTCCTTGAAATTTTAAATCTTTATTAATTAATTTAATGGTGTTCATCGGTGTTCATCGTTAGTGATGTTCATCGATGTTCGTGGCATGTTGTAGAATTTTCCTTTGTTCAAAAAAAAATATGTAAGCGCAATCTATTGTATATAACAATTCATATTCAAAATAACCCAACAAGTGTCCTAATAAAAAGTGGATAATGTTTATCTTAAGAGACACTGGTTCAAATTGTTATGTCCAGTGCCGGCCCCGGGACTAAGCAGCAGGAGCGCCCGCCCAGGCCCCATAAATTTTTTAAAAATAATATTAATATCTCATTATTTTTTTATAATAAATTTTAAAAAATGTCAAATAAAATAATGAGGCAATTTATTAACCTGCCAACAACCTTTATCAGATTTTTTTTATCAACGTTCAGAATGATTCCACTTCCCATTAGTGTTATTTCCTTTTTAAAATTAAAAAAAAAAATCAATTAACTTGTTAAATTTCTGTCTTTTCAAATTCCCACCGTCAATTCACCAAATCTATTTCTCGATTTTCCATATCAATGGAAAATTTTATTAATTTTATTTTTTCTCTTTAATACTCAATGGGAGGAGAAAATTTAAGTATAATTAACCTACATCTCTTCTTTCATATTTTACAATTCAATTAAAAATTATTACTCACTTTTCAATTTCTCTCATTTCTCACAAACACAGTCACAATTGCTTATCATCAATTGTGGTGCTTGAATCCTATTGAAGTTTGTTCTTATAATTCTAGGTAAGATCATATTTCCAATTTCTTTTATTTTTATTTTTATATATTTTCAAATTCTAGGTAAGATTGTTCTTTTATTTTTTTTATCAGCAAACTGTATGATTTTATTCAATAGAAAGAAAAACATACAGCGCGACAGGCCATACGCCTCGTTAAAAACCTCCCTAGTGGAGGAAAAGAGTACGATATGACCTGTCAAAAACAAAACGAAACACCCTCAAAAACTTATCATAAACAAGCCACGAACAATGAAACACGATCCACGCCCTCCTTTGCCAATACATCGGCGAAGCCATTAGCCTCCCTAGGCACATAACAAAACTGTAACTCATATGAAGACTGACACGCTTGATCAATCGTCGTAAACACGTCCCACAACCGCCATGGCCTCTTCACCGATCGTGTAGCCCAACTTAAAGCCACTTGTGAATCCGACTCAATTATCACACAATGATGTCGCCAACTCCTATCCACCACCAAACTCAAAGCGAACGCTATAGCCCGAATTTCAGCTTCATTGGAGTCCATCACCCCCAATGGCCCCGAAAACAGCCCCAAAATCCGACTCTCCCTGTCCCGCATCACGCCCAAAGCCCGCAGGCCCCGGCTTACCCCTCGCCGCACCATCAATGTTGAATTTCAAGACTCCCATAACCGGTGGCTGCCAAACCACCCACACCGCACCTTCTTCGCAGTCGAGCTAAGCACAAGAGCGGACGGACATGTCCACCAAATAGACTCGGACATTAACTCTCCCCCCGCACCCACTTTAATCCAATAAAACGATCTCAGCTTCACTAAAAATCATAGCTCTTCCATCGACACGCATTTACCTTGAAATATAAGCTCATTTCTAGCCAACCATAGTGACCATAACAAGGCACTAACGCTGGCCACCCACCATCGTTTCATGCTACCAGTAAAAGGGCAATGCAAATGTTCAACAAAGAAATCAGCAAAACTAACCGGGAAAGGTGTCGATATATTCCACCAATTGCGCAACCACACCCAAAATTTCAGCACACTCGGACACTCATAAAAAAGGTGTGCAATCGATTCCTCCGATGTCGCGCACCACGAACATCTACCTTGTTCCTCCCTCAATGACAACCCACGGTGACTCAAAAAGTCCCCTGTTGGTAATCTCCGTAACCATATGAACCAAAGAAACGCCTGAACCTTTGGTGGAACCAATACTTGCCAAGCGAAACATTCCCAAGTCATCATCGCCAAACTTATCCAACATCAACAATTTGGATAATGCCTTCACCGAGAAAACCCCATGATCATCCGGTTGCCAAATTAGAGTATCCTGTCGAGCCTCCCAAAACCGTACCTCCCTCACCAACTCGCGTAACCCCTGCAAACGGTCCAGCTCAAAAACACGCAAGTGTTTACGAAAAAACGACACCCACTGCCCATGCTCAAGCGTCCCACCCACTGCATAATCATAGACCCACACCAATTTGTTTATAGCCAACGTGAACAATCGCGGAAAGATATCTTTTAGCGGATGCTGCGTTATCCACGGATCGAACCAAAATAAAACCATCTTCCCATTCCCAATCTTCCACTGAAAACTTGCCATTCCCACATGTCGATCAGTGCTATCGTCACAAGAATTCAACATAATCTGTTTCCACACCACCGACATTGCCGATAATTTCTCCGTATTAAAACGCCACCATTGGGTATGTTCACCATACTTTGCCGTGATCAATCTACGCCACAACGAGTCACGATTATTTGCATACCGCCACACCCACTTGGATAGCAACGCCTTATTTTTCACCCTCAAATCCGCCACACCCAAACCACCCAAATGCCTTGGCCGACACACAACCTCCCAACCCACCATACTCATCTTACGTTCAAGTCCAACACCCCCTAAAGGAATGCACGTCGAATCTTATCCAATTGTGCTATAACCCCTTTTGGAACCATAAACAGCCCCATATAAAAGATAGGTAATGCGGAGAGTACGGAATTTACCAATGTTACGCGTGCAGCAAAAGACAGTGATGTGCGCTTCCATCCGGCTAACTTGCGCCGAACGTTAGCTATGATAGGCTCCCAAACCGATAATGTCCGCGGATTAGCCCTTAATGGAAAGCCTAAGTATGTAAACGGCAATACCCCCTGCTTACACCCCAATATCTCGGCCACCGAGTTGACCAACTCGTCTTCCACTCCAATGGCATACAGCGAACTTTTGGCGAAGTTAATCCGCAAGCCAGAACATGCCTGAAAACAATGCAGGATTCGTTTGATGTTACGTGCCACTTCTACCGATGCCTCAAAAAATAATATAGTGTCGTCGGCGAACTGTAAATGAGTTAAAGATACCCCCGACACTACCTCCACCCCACGCACTAAACCGGCCGACTCGGCATTACCCAACATCAAGTGCAATGCTTCAGCAACTATAACAAATAACAATGGCGAAAGCGGGCAGCCTTGGCGTAATCCACACCCCATCCTAAACTCCTTGGTCATGCTGCCATTTATCAAAACTGATAATCGAGCTGAACTGATACACTCCTTAACCCACGCTCTCCACATTCTACAAAACCCCATCCGATCTAATACTGAGTAAAGAAAATTCCAGCTTACACAATCGTAAGCTTTAGCAAAATCGAGCTTCAAAATAAAACCCCCTCCACCTCTCTTCCGCATCAAATGTACCACTTCCGTGGCCAATAAAACCCCATCTACTAGCTGTCGCCCTTTTACAAACGCAGATTGTGAATCGCTGATTAAACCACCCAGTACAAGTTGAAGCCTATTCGCTAAGCACTTGGACAACAATTTATACATGGAATTCACCAAGCATATGGGACGGTACTCACCTAAACGTTGGGGCGATTCCACTTTTGGTAATAGCACTATAAAAGCACAATTTGCACCCTTCGGCAACACCCCGTTCGCATGAAACTGCTCAAAGAAATGCATCACATCGAGTCGCACCACCTCCCATCCTTTCTTATAAAAATCTAGCGTGAATCCATCCGGACCCGGTGCCTTAGAACCATCACATTCCCATAATATTTTTTTAATTTCATCCATTGTGAAAGGCTGTACCAACTGCTGCCTATCCGTCTCATTTACCCTTCGAAAACAACCATCAAACTGCCACTCACCCGCCCGCATGTCACCATCAAAATGTTTGATAAATTCCGCCACCACAAAATTTTGAATAACCATAGGCTCAGTAATCCACTCACCCGCAATCACTAGCCCCGGGATATAATTTCTAGTTGTTCTTAACTTTACCGCTCTATGAAAATACGCCGTATTACGGTCTCCCAAGCGTAACCATGTAGCTCTCGATTTTTTCCGCCACATCGATTCCTTATTTCTCATAGCACACCATAACGCTCTCATCCACCGTCGCCTCGCAACGTCTACTTCTTCAATATCTCCCCCTCAACCATGTCGTCATCCGCCCTATCTAATTGTTGTTGCATATCCACAATAATTTGATTTACATCCTTAAAGCTGTCTTTATTCCACCGTTTCAAAAACTTCTTCAAATGTCTCAACTTAACTACAATGTTTTCATTTCCCACACCCAAAACAGTCAGCCGGCTCTATTCTTCTAATATCTGCCTAATGTTCGATCGCCCATCCATCCAACAATTGAAAAATCTGAACGGGCGTGGTCCCCAATCACAGTCATCGCATTTCAAGAACAACGGTGTGTGGTCAGAAACTCCCCTCGCCAACGCTTCTTGTTGTATTGACTTAAATCCATCTAGCCAAGCTGAAGATATTAAGTACCTGTCAATCCGACTACAACGATTTCCATAACCGAACCAAGTGAATCTTTTTCCCACTAACGGCAAATCGATCAATCTCGCACCATGTACGAACTCCCCAAAAGCTTCCATCTCTGCGTTCCTATCGGAAACCCCTATACGATCCGACTCATATAATATGGCATTGAAATCGCCTGCAACACACCATGGCCCCTCAAAACCATACATCTGATTTAATATTGCATCCCATACTAATTTTTGTCCAGCAATATCCGTAGGTGCATATATCGCTACAATGCAACACATCATATCTTCTTGCTGCCAACGACCCTGAAGTATAATAAAGTTCTGATTAACAGCAATATTAACCAAATGAAACTTGTTACCTTCCCATATACTCAAGATGCCCCCAGATGCTCCCATCGACGGCGATACTACCATCTCAAAACTGTCCGAGTACCACAAGTTCACCACCCATATCGACGACACCTCCTCTAATTTTGTCTCTTGCAATAACACCATATCAACACGATATTTCCTTATCACTTCACCAACACCTCGACGCTTCGCGCCACCGCCCAAACCCCGTACATTCCAAGATAGTAGACGCATTAGTCACAAACCATGATTTTCCCCGGCGATGATCCGAGAAATATCTTTGATAATGTCTTCCTCCCTCCCACTCGATTTCACTTCAATTAGGGACCCCAATTTTACCGTTGCAGCTGCCTCACACTCAATATCTCGGGACCTTGGCGAAACACTATCCGTCACCCCTACCCCCACTGTTTTTGATGCAAGACGTGATCGATGATCGCCCAAAGTAGTCCGCTTCTTCACTCAAACCTCACGGCTGGCCTCTTGCAACTGATCATTTTCGATTATTCTCCTAATCTTGCAAAATACGTGTCCGATCCTAATTACTTCCATAGAGCCTAACCCAGCTTTAGATTCACTCGAATGTATGATATGAGGAGAATTTACCTCATGTAATTCTTCAATTGAGTTGATCAATTACCCTGACCCCACATTATCAACATTTTTTGAATTTGCAATTCCTGCTATGGATAGACTCACACACTGTGGAATTTCCTCAACAAACTCTAGAGTCCTAACGCTACCCTCCTTCTCTAATATTTGATTATCCACTCTCACTGGAGCTGTCGGCTGCCCATCCGACGATCATACCTCCACCTGGGAAGGTTGCTGCTCCCGCGACCGGTCCTCTACTTGGACATCAACATTCCCAACGACGTTTTGTTCCCCTGTACCCTCTTGTATTTCTATCCCTTGCGGATCAATCCAAGCGTCGTTCATCACCCAAATCACTCGATCGCCCCCTTGAGAAGTATGTATCACTGGTTCCATCCCCTCCAGCCCGTGTATGGCGGCATCCAACTTCTCTACATGCTCTTCTCCGCCCATGTCTGATCCCTGTTCCGAATTGTCCTCCGTCGTCCTCCATTCACAGCAATCACACTCAACTTCGGGACCTTTTCCCTCCATTTCCAAGACACGTACCCAATATTCGGCGTTGTCCGCCTTAACACAGATTCGTTCCTCGATTCGATTGAATGTCATTGTCTCTACCATGATTCTACCGCAATCGAACGATGTAGGCGTTTCCGTGTCGTCATCTAGACAAACCAATGATTCCCCACAAATGAGCGATGTTTGTGAAGGTTTGTTTGTGCCAAAGATGTATCGACAACCCAACTATCGACAACCACACCCTCCTGGATTCTACTTTAATCGAAGGCGACCAAATGTAACACCCTGTTTTCCTAAATAAAAATAAAAGAAAAAGAAAAAGAAGAGAATGATGCTTGTATGAGGGTTTGAACCCCCGACCTAAGGTTAGAGAGTGCAAGCCTTAACCGTTTGAGCTAAGGTAATTTCTGGTTATAGCCTACCATAATTCCCTCTTAAGTTATTCGTCCAAATATAAAAAAAATAAAAAAGAAAATGGAACCGTTCATCTACCTATGTCTGCTCATTTCGAATGTGGAAAGAATTTTCTAGATCTAAAACTTTTCCCCCAAACTCTTCAGCTGCCTAAACTGAATGCCACTCCGATCTCCTTCTCCGGTCGTTCGTGGCATGCACCGCCACCTCCCTTGCGCTCGCCGTCGGACCCCGCTCCTAGCCCACCGTCCCACTTGCGCGTTAGCGCCGCCGTCCGTCGTGAGGCATGGTTTGAAAGTTCGACAGAAACCCTAGCGGCCAACGTTAGATCCGCACCACCGCGCCATCGTGGGCGTCACCGCCCATGCCCCTGTGACTGCCTCCTAACCCCGACCAAAACCCCTCTAACCACTCGCTCAGCCGTCGTTCCAGTCGTCGGGAATTGAGAGTCAAAGGTTCGTCGAACCTAGCGTTTTCCGCTTCGAATGTTCGAGTTTTCCGACCGTTCCCGTCACCGGCTGAGCGCGTCCACAGCGCAGGCTTGATCTGCGTGTTGAAGGGAACAAAACCCCCTGGCCGTTTGCTCGTCCGACGCCGGCAAGCCTTTCACCGGAGCTACAACAGTCCAACCGCGTTCCCCCTTCATTTTGGTAAGAAACAGTGAGGTTTCAGCCTAAATCTGAGCTTGGTTAAGGATATATTCAAATTGTGAGGTTGTTCTCGGTGTTTTGGGGTGTTTCCAGCCGATTTTGGCCGCGCGTGGCGACCACGCGCCGTCTTGGGCGAATTCCGGTCGCCTGAGACGGTAGTCCACGAACCAAATCGGCCTGAACCGGTCTGGACTGACTGGACCGGTTGAACCGGTCAGCTCGGTCAAGACCGACTCGACCCGTTGACCGTTGACCGACCCGGCTCAGTGAGTCAACTCGCCCGAGTCAACCCAGTGAGTCAACTCGCTGAGTCAGCCTTGGACCAGTGAGTCAACTTTTCCTGAAAAGTCCTATTTTATGTTTTTCGACGTCCTGAGTCCGATTTTGAAGCCCGTTTCGTGAAATTTCAACCCAAAAGCCTCTGAATTGAACCTTAAACTCGAGTCTGCTTATGTATTTTAATAATCAATTATGAGCAATGTGAATAAGGACTTGTTGAGTTGTAGGGTGCTCGATTCGTTCAACCGATTATGCTCACCAAGTGGTGGAGAGGTGGATATTTGGGTGGAAGGGTTTAGGAAGCTAGAAAGAATAAAGACACAATGATTTTAGAGTGGTTCGGCCTTCTAACAAGCACCTACATCCACTACCTTAGCTCCCCACTAAGGATTTCACAATCAATCCACTAATTGATTCGTCCCCTTTTCTAGGATTAGGAGGAAACCCTTACAACCGATCAAGCTTCTACCCAAAGCCTTGATCAAAACTCTCTTTACAAAGAGAAACAATAAGCAAACTTAAACCCTCTAATAGGTTTTTGTTTGCACAATTAAGCTCTCACCCAAATCCTAAAAACACTTGAGCAAATTTGACAATTTTGGCTCACTAGTGTTTGTCTATACAAGAATTGACAAATAAAGCACTAAGACAATTTCTTGATCATTTGATGTTTGACAATATGAGCATTAGTCTTCTCTTGATGCTTGGAGGTCCCTTTTATACTCCCAAATTAGTTTGTAGCCGTTACTAGCCGTTGGGGATGAATTGGAGCCGTTGAGGACTTAATTTCCCTTCATAAATGCTGTTCTGCAGCTAACGGTATCGATACACGTGGAACGGTATCGATACGGCCTTCATAGGAACTAGCCGTTGGGCTTTTGCCTGCATAGGCGTATCGATACGCTTGAGGGCGTATCGATACCCTTTGACATTTAAATGGCCGTTGGGAAATAGCCGTTGGGGTAGTTAAATTGGGATCGGTACGCTGACGTGGCGTATCGAAACGACCCCCTCCGTATCGATACACTAAACCCTCGTATCGATACGGGTTTTGACAGTGGCCAAACCAGGGCAAAATGGTATCGATACTGGTACAATGGTATCGATACTAATACTTTGAAATCACGAGTTTGGCTATTAAAAACATGAAAAATCTTTGTCAAAAACCTCTTAAAATACCTCAAACATAATTTCAAGTTGTTTGGACTTAAAAACAAGTTTTAAATTCTTTTCAAATTAGTCCAAAACATTTTTCAATTATTATATCAAAACATTAGTTCTACAGGACTGAAATTGGATTTTTTTTGTGCGATTGAAGGTATTCTCGGTTCCTTGGATGCAATGTCGAGGAATGTTGAATTCGGGTTCGAGGGTATTCGAATGTCGTATCACGAATCGACTGTTGTAGCTCGGAATTAAGGTAATACACTACTACCCCTTGTATGCTTTATGAACATGTTGATATTCGGTTAACGCATGCATGGTTATGATGACGTATACTGCAAATTCTGCTTAAATTGAATCAGATTCGAGCAACAAGTATGGATATTAATAAGACCAAATTATCCGAATAAGATTACTAATGGGCTAACGGTATCAAAAGCTCTAATAATTAAATTCAGTTAATTCGCAACTCTATCATCAGTGCGTAAGAATCGAGGCCCAGGATACGAAGTGAGAGATATTAATTATGAAATTACGAAAATGCCCTTAGAGCATAAGTATGACTAAACTACCCCTCTGATAAAGGAAGTGACCTAAAATCTGCATTCGACATGATTATGCAAATTACACTACCCAAGATGTATGTTCTTTTGGAAAAGACTTCAACATCATTATTCAAATGTGTGTGATACTAAAAGAAACTTGAATTTCCCCCGAGCTCTGTATAACACATGAAGGTAAAACGCCTAAAGGTGAAATTACTAGAATTATTGTTGTATTCTTAAGCTGATCCGTACGACAGTAAGGAATGTATTAATCGAAATGATCGTAATGACCAAAAAGACTGTAGTGCCTTCGAGCACCGAAATTCTTAATTAATCAGAATAGCAATTTTACCCTTAAGTTCTAAAATGAGTAAATCGTCTGTAAGGGCCGAAGGAATTAAAATGACTTAATCTCTACCGAGTACGTAAACGATAGAGGTGCTAAATAGTAAGATTTGACAAAAACGATGAATTTATCCCAATTTCCAAAATGACTGAAATGCTCTCTTGAGTAAAATATACAATTATGCATTTGATGAAACCCTGAGAATTCTAAAGAGACTTTAAGGGCTAAACTGCCCCTAAGTGTTAGGAAGCACGCTCATGTCTGTTAATCACTCCTGATATTAATATAAGAGTTGGTTAGTACTGCAAGGTAGGAATATGTTAGTTCAAACAGTTGGAGGCTTGAAAAAAACTTCTGGAAATATTAACTATTGTAAATTGTCATTTTATCATTACTTGGCTAAACTATAAAATCACCTCTGATAGTTAAATGACCAAAACGCCCTTGTTGGCCATTATGACCAGAACAACCCTAGATGTATCTGATATCGCAAAAGATCTTATCATAGAAATCTCTGAATGCATGACTGGAAAAGTGATGAGTAAATAGAATTTCCTGAGCGACTGTTTATGTCTCGTTGGTATAAACTACCAAAACGCCCATGTATGATAAAATGACCATAATGCCCTTGTAAGCTTAAATGACTAAAGTACTCATGATATATCCAAACTTTCTAAGATCTTGATGTACCAATTCTTGAATACATAATATGAATCGTTTTACGAACCCCTTTCTAATAGGAACTTCGTTCTGGAAATTCGTCTAAATTGTCAAAAGTTTAATGCATCCCCTTCTGTAAATGCCGAGTATCTTCAGGAAATAAAATATTCCATCTAGTGTGTTCTATGTGTGATATATTCTGTTGAATGAATTGTATAATTATTTGATCATGAATAATATTGTGTTTGATGAACTTGATATATGATGACATTTTCTGCCTACCTAATATATGTCTGCTCAATCTGTATACTTGGTATGTGATCGTTTGATCTGTGACGGTATTGTCTGACTGTTTGATGAATTTGTTAGTATGATATGTTAGTTTGACCTATGATGGTACAATCTGTTTGCATGATGAATGCTGGAAATGTCTGCTCTGCTCGATAGTATGCCCATTTATCTGTCAAAAGCATGAACTTTTGTTTCTGATACTCTGAATAAAATATGTCTGTTACATGTATTATGTTACTCATGTCTGGAATCTGAACACCGATTACTATCTGGGGTATACTGTTGGGTTATGTTATGAAGTCTCTGTTGGTACAGCCCTGATCAAGCTGGTAAGTCCTTATGGACTCAAGGTCTCCCCTTGAGTGGCACCTACGCCCATCGGGCCTAGGGTAAGTCCTTATGGACTCAAGGTCTCCCCTTGAGTGGCACCTATGCCCATCGGGCCTAGGGTAAGTCCTTATGGACCTAAGGCAGCCCCTTAGGTGGCATCTATGCCCATCGGGCCTAGGGTAAGTCCTTATGGATGCAGTTCTGGGGGACTGCATATTGGTGTAAGGTTGGAGGGTAGTTCTTGTAAACTTCTGTATGATCATTGAACATTTGCATTTAATCTGTTATGTGCTCATATGATATGATGTTAAGTACTTATGTATGTTTATCTGCACTTATTGGAACACACTAGACGTCAAACTCTCTGATTCCTACCTCGTATGTTACCAGCCTATATAATTTCCGTCTAATTCTCAAGGTCTGATTAAAGAACAAATACCATTACTCTTGAGTATGATGTAACCTCGAAATAGTAGAACAGAAATAGAGGCCTATCACTGCTTGAAACATCATGAAAATGTTATGCCTACCATATGTCTGCATGAGCTTATAGCATCTTTTGGTAGTTATGTATTACTGAGCTTTCCCAAGCTCACGTTGTTTTTACCATCGCAGGTTAAAAGAAAATATCATGACCTAATGTTTGACATCAGTATTAGGAGTTCTCTCGGCGTTGCCTCTGGAGTACGGTATTGTATAGTTAGTGGGCATGTATGTCATGTATGTCATGTATGTCACGTATGGTTCTGTGATAGAGTCTGTAAAGCACTTTCTAAAATTTTTGTTATGTGTTTAAATGTTTTCCTGAAATTATATTTTAA
Organism: Hibiscus trionum; assembly: GCA_030270665.1. Classification (NCBI taxonomy): domain Eukaryota; kingdom Viridiplantae; phylum Streptophyta; class Magnoliopsida; order Malvales; family Malvaceae; genus Hibiscus; species Hibiscus trionum. The sequence goes on from BSYR01000011.1 coordinate 24,616,476, forward strand.
GCAGAAGTTGATTTTACAGTTTAATAAGTGTTTTGAGAAAGAAAAATGTTTTCATGTGTATTTTCATTGTGGGTCGCTCTTGTGACCCTAATGTGGCTTCCTAGGATCCGTTGTAACGCATAGGCGGGTCTAGGAAGTTACACCAAACCTCCAACCTATCGAAACATTCTCTAACACGATCCATCTTCATTACCCTATCACGTATAATCGCCGATGTGCACATCAACAACACCATGTGGCCGGATAATCGCATAATGGAAAATCCATCTTGTTTTGCTACCTCTAGTCTCTCTGCCAGTGTTTTAATGCTACAAGGATTCAAACTCCAACCCACCGCACACCATTGTAGCACCGCCCATTTATCTTCATCAACAATGCCTTTTATCACCTTGTACTTTACGTTGCCCTCCTCCCCGATCGGCACTGTTGAGGATCGCTCATTCTCCATCTTCATCCTTTGGTCCACCTCAATTTAATTCCAGGTTCAAACATAACCTTGAAGGTAAAATTCTTGTTGGGATTTGTTCCTTTTATGGGGGGTTAACTTTTGATTGGTTTTCTCATGTATTGTTTATATTTATCGACACCAAGTTGTTGGGTTTGTTTTTAAAATATATTTTATTGAATTATAATTTTGTTTGGTTAAAGAAAGGTACTACGATAATTGCTCGGTTTAATAAATTTTGTTTAATAAATTTTGGGTATGAAACATGAATACGCAGATTTTCCATCTTCATCCTTTGGTCCACCTCAATTTAATTACAGGTTCAAACATAACCTTGAAGGTAAAATTCTTGTTGGGATTTGTTCCTTTTAGGGGGGTTAACTTTTGATTGGTTTTCTCATATATTGTTTATATTTATCGACACCAAGTTGTTGGGTTTGTTTTTAAAATATATTTTATTGAATTATAATTTTGTTTGGTTAAAGAAAGGTACTACGATAATTGCTCGGTTTAATTTTTTTAAGGTTATTTGGTTTGAATGATGGTTTTTGCTTTTTTTAGTAACGAGTTTTGAAGTAATAAAATCTTATTTAGATTGTTAAGTGAAACATTCAGTAAATAAAATATCTCTAAATAAAATAATTAAGTGCAAATTTGAATTAAAAAATTGCATTGAAACTACCAAATTATCTCTTTTGATAATGAGTTTTCTAAGATATAATAATTCAAATGCCTATTATTTTTTTCATGTGTTCACATGTGCTATTGTTTTAGAGTTTAGTCATTGCGGTGTTGCAGAAATGGTATATAAATACTTCGACCGAGGATCTTCCCATTTCACAGGCGCTATTGTTCTTTTCTACATTAGTTGCATTGTCATATAATGTTGTCTAAAAAATATCTGTCTGGTAGTAAAAAAATAAAGAGATGAATTAATAGAATCACAAAAGGGTGCACTTGATTTTTTTTTTAAAAATAGATAGGAGAGCCTTTTAATGAAAATTTAAATGGTGTTACTGTGAACTTAAATGATCTTGATAGTTCTCCAAATCATACTAATATAGGTGTTACTGATGCAAATGACCATGATAGTGTCCTAAATCATATCGATGATGATCTATAATCATGCACAAAATGAGTCTAATGTTAAAGATTTTGGGATTGATCAACACTAAATCCTTCATTTGGACATTCATGATCTAAGAATTGGGGGTAATCTTGATAATAAGTTTAGAGATATTTTGGTTGAAAAGGGGCCTATAAGAGAATTGAATTTAAAAATTCCCTTAACCAATAATTCTAGGCATTTTTCATATGCTTATTTTTCTAGAAAGTTGAGTAATGGAGAAATTAACGATAAAAAATGGTTGATCTATTCTAAACACGTGGACAAAATTTATTGTTTTTGTTGTAAATTATTTACAAAGCAAAACAAAAAGAGTTATTTAGCAAATAATGGATTTAATAATTGGAAGTGTCTTAGTGAACGACTCGAACAACATGAGAATAGCATTGAGCATATGACTAACATGAATGTTTGGAGTGAATTAAGAGTGAGATTAAAAACTAATCAAATACTTGATAAAAATTTGCAACTAAAAATTTCACAGGAGAAAGAACGTTGGAGGCAAGTTTTAATAAGAATAATAAGTGTTGTAAAATGCCTTGCTAAAAATAATTTAACTTTTCGAAAATCTAGTGAGAAAATTTACGATGAGAGTAATAAATTTTTTTGGGGTTAATTGAAATGATTGCTGAATTTGATTTTCCAATGCAAGACCGTATTAAATGTATTCGAAATAAAAATATTCATTATCATTACCTTGGTCATAAAATTCAAAATGAACTAATCTATCTCTTAGCCCATAATATTAGAACTTCTATTCTAAAAATCATCCAAATGGCAAAGTGTTTCTCTATTATTCTTGAATGTACCCATGATGTAAGCCATCAAGAACAAACGACTCTAATAGTGCGATGCGTAAATATGTCAAGCAACAAAATAAAAATAGTGGAGTACTTTTTAGCGTTCTTGAAAGTGGATGATACATCTGAATTGGGGCTTTTTAATAAATTAATAAATGCATTGCAGTCTTTTGAGTTGAATGTTGATGATGTGAGGGGCCAAAGATATAATAATGATTTTAATATAAAAGAAAAACATCAAGGTGTTCAAAAGAGATTGCTTGAAATAATCCTAGTGCTTTATATATACCATGCACTTGTCATAATCTTAATCTTTCTCTTTCTGATACGACACATTCTTGTGTTAAAATTATTTCATTTTTTAGATTGTGCAATGTATATATTCATTGTTTGCAAGTTCTACCAAAAGGTGAAAAATTTTATGTGATAATGCTTCTGGAGCTATAAATTTTTTATATGATACTCGATGAGAAAGTCGAATTAAAAGTGTCAAAGCTATTAAATGTCATGCTCCTAAAATAAAGTTAGCTTTGTTATAATTATATGAATCTTGTGGTAATGATGCTAAAGCAAAAAGTGAAGCAGAAAGTTTGGCTAGTGCCCTTCAAAGTTTTGATTTCTTACTTGGAATAGTTATTTGGTATAATATTTTATTTGCTATCAACATAGTGAATAAGAAATTGTAATCTAAATCAGTGGGCATTGATACTACCATAAAGGAGTTGAAAGGTGTAATGTCATATTTTGAAAACTATAGAAATCAAGGGTTTGAAGCTGGTATAAATATTGTTAAAAATCTTGCATTAGGTATGAACATAGAGCCAACTTTTTCGACTAAGCGTCGTGTTTTTAGAAAAAGACAATTTGATAAGAATGATCATGATAAAGAAATACAATCACTAGAGAAGTCTTTTAGAGTTAATTATTTTTTTAGTTGTTGTTTATATGGCGATTGCTTCTTTGAAAGATAGATTTGAGCAGTTAAATTTATTTAAAAATTATTTTGGATTTTTAATTGAGTCTATAAGGTTGAAGTTATTGGATGATAATAAATTAAGAGAATGTTGTGACAATTTTAAGATTATTTTTTCTCATAACAATTTGTCGGATGTTGATGCAGATAATTTTTTTTCTAAAGTAAAAGTGTTGCAAATGACTTTGCCAAATGTATTTATGTCGGCGCTTGAAATCCGTGAGTTTGCTAAAGCTGCATATTGTTACCCCAATATTTCAATTATTTACCGAATCTTATTAATAATGCCGGTGACGGTAGCATCTGCGAAAAGAAATTTTTCAAAAGTAAAATTATTGAAAAATTACTTGAGGTCAACAAAATCACAAGAAAGATTGAATGGGCTAGCTATATTATGTATCGAGAATAATATGTTGGAAAAAATTGATGTTGACACTATCATCAATGATTTTGCATTAAAAAATGCTCAAAGGCAATGTTTCTTATAAGTATTTGTATGCTTAAATATATTTTTAACATTTTTGAGATAGTAATAAATTACTATTTATTTAATTTAATAAATAAAAATGTATATTACATATTTCTTAGAAATTTTGAATTAGGGGTTTATTTTTTTAAAATTTCACCCTGAGCCAAAAAATAATAAAAATCGGCCCTGACTATGTCTATAAGGTGTATGCATTATCAAAGGGTTAACAAAATGTATAAACATATACTACTTTGTAATCACTTTTAGACTATTACAAAATAATTCACATTAAAATTATGCTATAGTGAACTATTTAGATTATATTTAGACTGGGTGGTGGGAATGGGGTGGGGTAATAACGATAAGTATTAAGTAGAGATAGATTGAAAGGATGTTAGGGTAGTTGTGCCTTTAAAAATTTTATATTCCCAAATAGTTTTGTTAAGTATAAAACTTTAAATTCATAACATAAAATTATGTGTCTGCTCTAAACATTAAGGATTTAAAAGAGTAATTGTGTCGCTTATTTTGAGTAATCTATTTAGGGGCGAGCATTTTTCGAATCGAGTCGAAAATTTTTTTTGAGTTAGTCGAGTTTACGAGTCTTATTTTATAATTCAAACTTTATTTGAATTTTTTTGAAGTTAAATATTTTTACTTTGAATTAAATAATTCGACTTTTTCTAATCGAATTGAATTTTACTCATGTATAAGTGTATTCACTAGACCTCAAACTTAACATCAAATTTTGGGATTTCACTGTGATTGAAATACTTTACTCTATGCAAAATATATACATACAATATTATCAATTTTGACCACTTACTCTAAAGATTGTTGACCAAGTATTTTTTATTGAGTAACTCGATTTTGATCTAAATGATCAAATGAATTTTAAACCGAGACTTTAATTGAATTAAAGTGTTAATATCGATTTGGGTTGAGTTTTGTTAACTCAAACTTGGATCCATTGAATTTAGGGCTTTATGCTCATTTTGGGTTATTACTTTTCAAAACCCATTTTATTTTAATATTTTTTAACCATATGTACCTAATCTATTAGTTGCTTAATCCAGATCGAGTATTGTAAAGATTTATTTTAGGGCGACTTTCACAACTTAATTTTTTACATTCACGACGTCAAGATTTTAATATTTAACCTTGCTTAAGAAATATAGTATTTCATCTCACTAGATTAACCGGTTGTTAATATTTTGTTTTAACATTAATATATTATTATCAAATTACAGAAATACATGTGAATGTTAGTGGTGCTGGACAATCCCATGGAGCTGTTAGTATTAGGCCGAGTACCCTAATGACGCCCCAGTAGATTTATAGAGGTGGTTTTGTAATGTGGATTTTGAGAGTGCTCTTTAGCTATCTTCAGTAAATATTATCGTTTGTATTTTTTTTCTACAATTAAATTTAAAAAAAATTAATAAAGCATGCAATGATATCTTTCTTATTAATAAAAAAATTACAGAAATGCAGAAAAAACGGAAAATATACAAAAAGAATATGGTCATATTTGGTAAACAGCGGTTTGGGCAAAAATTAGAGGTTTGAGGTATAATTAGAGGTTTGACTAGTCAAATCCGTTAATATTGATGTTTGATAAATAGCGGATTGAAAGAGCGGATTGGGGTGAAAAAGCTAATTTTGAAAAAGCTCATAATATGAGCTTTTTGAGATTAGAGGTTTGATATTAGAGTTGTAATGACTATTTTACCTTAACAATTACAAAAAATCTCTAAATAACCTAAATTAAGTAATAACATTTTTTAATATAAATAATAACATATTAAATATTGGACTTATTTGTTGTTACTACTAATTTATATGGTGACATTTGTAAGTTAATTCTATTTTTTTATTATCACATATTTATACGTGCATATAATTTTTTAATAATTATATAAATAATAAATTAATATATAAATATTTCAAATATGTTTAGAAAATTTATATTAAAAATAATTTTTACAAATCTAATTAATATTTATTAGATACAAAATATTCATAACTGATAAATTATTCAAACAAGTATTGAATATAATTATGTCCTTATATATAAGTCATTTTGCTTGTTTAAATAATCAAACAGCTATCAGTTATCAGTTAATTTTACCAAACAGTTTTATACAATCAACTAATACAATCCACTAGTCAAATCAGCTAATGCAATCAACTATCAACTAATGTAATTAGCTATCCGCTAATTGTCAAACAGGACCTATATATATAAATATATATAGAAAAAGGGCCAACCAACATTTAATGTTGATAACAACATTTTCTGTTAAAATAAAAAAGAATATCTGATTTCATTGAAAATGAATCAATAGTAAACATACAACTAATGTTTATAGACATCTACAAAGGAAACTGATTAACTAATCATTAGTTACAAACTCTGATAACTACATGTACAAAGAACATAATTAACTTCTAACATTTTCTCACTGCCTACACCTCTTCACCAGCTATTCTACGACACTCATGTGCCGTCATGCAAGGTTTAGTAAAAATTCGACCCATTTTGAAAAAAATAATTTTTTTTATTTCAATTTGATGTAAAAAAAATTGAGGTGACTCGAATCTTAATTTCATAAACTCGATTTGAAAATAACTCAAATTAAATAAAGTCATACGTATTGAGCAAATAAAATATTTATAATATAAATCATGTCATAAAATTAATATATATATATATATATATATATATATATATATATATAATCTCCATAAAAATTAATACTTACAAATATTATAAAAATGTATTTATATTATAAATGATATTTTATTTTTAACAAAAATCATAAATAATATTTCTATTTTTTATAAAAATAATATATATAATATTTTCATTTTGTAATATAAATTATAAATAATATTTATGTTGGAAATATTATTTGTAATATTTATATTGTGAAATAAATGAAATTATGTTGTGAATAAAATAACAAAGAACAAGAATGGAAGAACAAAGAGATGAGAGAAAGAGGGAGATTTGTATTATTCTCAAAAATAGACTTGTGTACAATGCCTTCATCAAGTCATCTATTTATAGGCATAAGAATTACATATTACATTGAACTCTAATTATATGAGATAATATTTCTAATGATAAAGTAAATCAATCTCCTTAGATAAAAATTCTAATCATGATAGACATCCACATAGATAAATATTCATAACACTCCCCCTTGGATGTCTATGTAGATAATGTGCCTCGTTAAAACCTTACTAAGATAAAAACCCAGTGGGAAAAAATTCTTTAGTGAAGGAAAAAGAGTACACACATCTTTGATATGCATAACATGTTGCCTCATTAAAAACCTTACCAAGAAAACTCATTGGGACAAAACCTCGGTCAAGGAAAAAAGAGTGCAACGAGTATTTACTCCCCCTCATGAAAACTCTACTAAAGATATTTGAATCTTCTTAATTCAACCTTGAATACTATTTTCTAAAGACCGTGATGGATGAAACTTTGGAGTAATATCTTCCATGATGTATCCACCTTTTGATTGAGATATACATCTTGCATTATCTCTATACAAGATAGCTTGTATCATATCTTGTGAAAGTAAATCCACATATGTTCTGGATATGTTGGGTCAATGCTCTTAGCCAAACACATTTTTTTGGTTTGCCCTGTGCTTAACAATTATTTCTACAAGTTTTGAGGAGGCATCGATGAATGTTTGATGATCTAAAGGTAATGATCTTTGTATATCCATGGAAATTTCTTGACCAACTAATATATGATGATTCAAGACCAAGAAAATATATAATTATCTCTATTCACACCCCAACAATCTTACAATTATTAGGATACTCAATAGATATGCTTTATCCATATTGAATCGTCTTTCAGATTCTTTCAACTTATGTCCATTCATAGACAAAAAAGAATATTTAAGTGCTCGATCTTTAGGTCGAAACAAAACCACATCTCAAGATTCTTTTTTTTTTCTCAAATACTTTCATTAAATGCATTGAAAGTACTTCATGAGTTTCCAATTTGAAGCTCTTCAAGAGTTTTAATGAAAATCATAATAAATCTTGATCCAAATTTCTTTATAAAATACATAAGGAAATCTAATAATTCTTATAGTATTTCCTCAATTAGTACTCTCTAAGGAGATTATACGAAATACGCCAAAATATAAATATCTAATAAGACATGTCTAAATAAATTTCCTTAAAAAATTTCAAATGCTTCTAGCATTTTAAATCCTTCAAGGATAAATATGGATCCACAAATAATTAGACGCATGTAAAATATTTCATAACTGCCAAAGTAATTGCATCTACCATGAAGTAATTAAAACTCTTCATAAATCATATTTCAAATCGTATTTACGACTACTTATTTTTGCCTTACTTGCATTACACCTTTAGGTGTTTGGACTGTTGGTCCAAATACTTCTATTTTAGAAGTTCAAAGCGTCTTTCAACATTGACCAATTCAATATCTATACTTCTGGATATATTTTTATAGAAGATCCTCGTTTTCTTTCTTTACTTCTATAGAAGTATTCTATGTAAAATTGTTTGTAAAATCGTTGTCGACAACTTTTCAATTTTCTGGTTCCATTCTCGTAATGACATAACTTATCGAGATCTCTTCAAGATTTCAACTTTATTTCAGGTAACTGAAACTCTTCAAGAGTGTTATTATTAGTTATGTCTTGGGTCTCTTCGGGAGCACCCGCCTCCAATATATGACCATCTCATACTATTTTCCATTTACGAGAATTTTGGTCATTGGAACCAATTTTCATGCTTCATGCATGATTTACATCCATTCGCTCTAATTTGTAATTCAAATTTAGAGCATTTCAGCTGATATATGAGACTTAGTTATTCTCATCGGGTCAGTAAATATGTCTGGCATTTGACATGTAATAACATGAATTATCTTATGAACTTCTGGTTCGTATACGAGGATCTAGATAACGATAATTCATTTTCCTTTATCCAGCTGATTATTATCTCCCCATGATATTGAGAAAAATCATGTCATAAATGATTCTCCAATTAATGTTTAAAAATTTAAACATAAAAGGAGACTCATACTCAATATATATTCTCAACTCTTTTTATTTACCCATTTTGTGCGTTGTGGTGGAGCAATTCAATAATATATCGCACATTTAGAAATTATAAAATGGGAATGTATGGTTTCTAACCAAAAACCAATCATAACGAGGAGTTTATTATAACTCGTTGTCTTGATGCGTATAAGTGCTGCTATATGGAAATACCATATAAATAATAACTATTTTGTTCTCATAGTTTAGCTATTAAAGAGAAGGCATCCAATTGAAATTTTACTAAACCATATTTTTCATAATCAATAGGCTTTGTATCAACTGATATAGCCTAAAATATAAACCCACTAACTTTTGCAAGACGAATAATCTAATTGCATAATCTGAATCCTTTTAGAATCAATCTCACAAACTTTGGTTGTAAGTTGATAAAACAATATAGATGCATCTACTAAAATCATATAAAACTGTACACATTTGTGGATATATGAGCCCATATTTCATTCAGATATGCAAGACATGTAGTCTCAAATTTAGTGCAAGAACTTCAAGTTCTTCTGGTAAGTGGGATATTAATCATTTTCTTTAAGAACAAGCACCACAAGAACATTAGGTTCTTTTAATAAATGGGCATATAAATCTCAATAGCTTTCACATCATTATTGATCAGGGTGGTCTAACCGATCATGCAACTATATACAAGTGTGTATATATATTTCTGAATTTGCTAAACTTCTGGTTTACCATGACATGTGATTCAATCTCACTCGTACATGTCTAGTGTGATCATCAAAATTGTTGCTTTGAATAAAAATATATTCAGCTCTTTCAGAGCTTTCAATGAGAATGATCTTTTGGTAGCAATATATAGCTCTTATAGAGCATTCAACTGACTTTTTGACTACCAGAGCTTATATCCACATTGGCTCATTTCATATGCCAATTGATAACCTATGTTATCTATAATTCCCAAAGGAATATTTTGCAAACTTGTAACCTCCTAGACCCGCCTATGCGTTACCACGGATCCTAGGAAGTCACATTAGGGTCACCGGAGCGACCCACATTAAAATTTCATGTAAAACTAACTGTCAAACCATAAATCAAGTTCAGAATTAAAAAAATACAATTTCAGAAACCATTCAAACGATAAAACAAAAATTATAATTCAAGTTACTACAAACAAGTTTCAGACTCAAATATGAAATAAGATGAGACATACATACCCCCTAATTACTCAAGTACCGTACTCTGCAAGCAAAGCCGAAAAACCCCCATACCGACATTGACACCCGCAACATGATTGATCTTTTAACCTGGGATGGTAAAAACAATGTGAGCTTCGAAAAGCTCAGTAATACAAACTATCAGGAGATGCTAAAGGTACAAGTAGGTATATGGTAACTTAACATTGTCATGAAGAATTGGGCAACGATAAGCTCAAATTATGATTTGATAATTCAATGAAGCATTATATTAGGAGGTCACAGAGTTATTTTTTATTTGATCACCCGAGATTTAGGAGATGAGTCTAAAGCTGAAGATTCAGAAGAGATTCATGTTCTAAAAGTTGAATCAAGAAGTTTAGAGTGGTTCATTAAGCACGAATTGTAGTTTTACTGAGATTTCAACATTGATACGTTAATTTAGTAGGGTATGTTTCAGAAGAGGTTAGAAAGTTTTATTAATTTACTTAACTACCCTCCAACCGAACTCCAAAAGGAAATTCCCCTTGAACTGCATACAAAAGGTCTTACCCTAGGCCTGAGGCGTAGGAGCTTACCTAAGGGAATGCCTTAGGTCCATAAAGACTTACCCTAAGCCCGTCAAGCGTAGGAGCTTACCTAAGGGAATGCCTTAGGTCCAGAAAGACTTACCCTAGGCCCATCAGGCGTTGGAGCTTAGGTCCAGAAAGGCTTACCAACGCTGAGCCTACAGATCTTCATTTATATCCCAAATAATTTACCCCAAATGAAATTTAGTTTATATTCAGAAGACAGTAATATCGGAAAACATGTATCATATATTTTTTTATATCAGAAGACATATATTAGATTAATTTTTGTATCAAAAGACGAATATCATATATATTTCTGCATCAGAAGACAAAAGCCAAGAGTTGAGCTTTCATTATGGGTAAAAGAGTCATACATTTAATTCAGAGCAGATAATCTTAGTTTAAAGCATAGTGTATTCACGGATATAGGGTACACACTTTATGATTCAATGTATTTCTCAGAGACACTTGATAATTATAAAAAAGGAGCATAAAACTTCTAACAATTTTGGACTGATTTCATAACGAGGTCCCTAGGCGAGGGAGCTCGGTACTAACAGCTCAAACCAACATTCGGAAGTTGACACATTGAGAGCATTGATATTTCAGATGTATTGAGAGTGATCCAATCATTTAAGCCTACGAAGGCATTTTGGTCATTTCGAACTTCAAGGGTAATTTGGTAATTAGACTATCGGGTAATAGTAGTGACGTTCGGGGTTCAGAAGTTCTGGTTACTTATTAAGTTTCTGAGTCCCTTGAACTATTCGTAAACCATCGCATAAGGTTTATTGTTTAACCGGATCAGAACACCGTAAGTACTCACTTCTCAAAACTAACTACATTGTATAACAAAAACTCGTCTTCGCCAAGCAACCACTGAACATCCAACGAGAAAACGAACATGTATTCAAATAGTATATCCCAAGTAATCGAGCATGTGTAATGCATCTGAACTCGATCCATAGCATCGAATACACACGAGAACATGCTGCTCTTACCATTGACCTAGGTACTTTCTCTGAATAACTTGAACATGCCTTTATATGGTATTCTTCCAACATCAAAAAAGTTCCTGAAACGACCGACCAACAAGGGTCGTGTATTACAACTTTCATAGTTATAGCCTTTGCTTGGCTTTACTGATATTTCTCATTTCATGTTTTAGAGGTATTTTCAGTCACCTCGATGTCTAAAGGTGTTTCAATTATTCTGAGCCATTTCGGTTCTTCCAACAATTTATTCGCACCATATCTCGAGGGTATGTTCAACATTTCGGTCGATTGGTAAGAATTGCCCAATGATATTTTGGTCATTTGGTTATTACAGACATTCCGACCACTCTAGCTTTATTAGCATTTTCAATCCCTTTTTGTCATTTCAGTCAATTCAGTCTTTTACACCATAATGATTAATTCAGACATAGGCTAATTTCTGTAGATTTATCTTAGGAGATTTATTCAGAATCTAGCAAACCCAAGTACTTTATAGTCTCGAAATTCCAAGACTTTTTACTGAAACATTCCAAGTAAATTTTGTTTTGAAGATTTCAGATGAATCGGTTATTCTGCCAGATCTAATGTAATTCTCGGGATCACTTTTATTCCCAAAGCTATTTTAGTCATTCTTATCTCTTGAGGGTATTTTCATAATTTATAGCCAAATACTTTTGTTGTTGAATCCTTTAACGCAATTAATTGAGTTTGGGGATTGACTGCCCTATTAATTATTCATTGAACTTGGATTTCCACACCAGTCATCAATTGCATATTCGAATCGATCGGTCTTAACTTGTTTATTATCATTTTATTGATAATAGTACAATTTGAAAAATAAACAACGGTGATCAGATAGACGATAGTTTTGCTCATGCATTAAGCAATTACCTGAATATTCCATAAAGCATACAGAAGTAATGTATTACCTCCAATCCTTGCTATACTTGTCGATCCAAGAACGACATTCAAACACCCTCGAACCCGAATTCAACGCCCTTCAACATCTCGTACTCAAGGGATTGTGAATACCTTCAATTACACAATATCCCATTTCAGTCCTTATTCATAATACTCTTAACTAAATAAATAAATACATATACAAGTTCAGGTTCAAGGTCAAATTCGAAGACATTCGGGTCAGAATTTCGCGAAACATGCTTCAAAATCGAACTCAGGACGTCGAAAAACATAAAATAGGGCTTTTCGGAAAATTTTGACTTTTTGGTCAAAGTCAACGCCGACGTTAGCAAGTCAACGCTGACGTCAGCAGGTCAAAGGTCAGCGGGGTTCGGTCAACGCTGACGTCAGCTATCAACAGAAAGTCAACTGAGTTGACTCAACGATTTGACTCGATTTGACCGGTTCAGATTGACTGGCTCATGCTCGATTTCGGGTCAGGTCTGGGCTATTGGGCCAATCGGTTCAACCGGTCTAGCCGATTCACTTACCCAAAATAATCCAGTCATCGGACGATCGCCGAAAAAAGGATGCCGGAGACATTTTGTGCACCACCTGGCCGTAAACAGAACGAAAATTAATCCCAAGACATTATCATTACAAATTCAAATCGGAAATAGGTCGAAATATCGTCAGATTTTACCTTTAAGGTTCGAAACTCGCTGGAAAACACAGTGCTCCGATGTAGCCCTTTCCGGTGTCGAAACGACGATCGGTCGGGAGGGTTTTGTGCGTCTTCCCACGCCGATCATGACTAGACCAACGAAGCCCCCAACCGACGACGATGATGGCCAGAAATCGAAGATAATAGAACGGCCTCATCAACACAATTAAGGGTTGTGATTTAATATTGCCGGCGTAGAGGAACGGCGAGTGGCTAATGGGGATGAGTTCGGGTAGACGAAAAGACAACGGTGCCACTGGCGGTGAAGCTCACAGCGTGGCGGTGACCGAGATCTGATGGTGGCCGGATTAGGGAAGATGAAGGATTTGGGGGGGAAAGAAGGTTCTCGAATGGAGGGGAAGCTGGGCATTCATTTTGGTAGGTGAAAAGGTTGTTCAGATTATTAAATCCCCTTGATAATTCAACACTACTCAAAAGGAAAAAGGAGTAGCTTAGACATTAAGAGCTTTATAGCTTAAATGGTTGGGTTATTGGCTTGCTAACTTAAGGTTGTGGGTTCGATTCCCACAACCCCCACTTTTATTCATTCATATATTTTTAGTGTTATAGAACTCATATTGCTCTCTTAAAATTTTCACTTCTAGTGGTGACGATATTATTACCATTAGTGGTAATTACCACAATTTTTCGCAATTCTGCACTTTCATAATGTGCTTTCTCTCATGAATTTACTGCTCTTCTAGAGCATCAATATTTTCAGTACTTTGAGATATAGTACTCACATTTTTCCCTTGCATTTAAATGGGAAAAATATATCATATGCTTCTGCTAAGCATAAATCGTCACCATAGATTGTATTTTATAAGTAATCATGTGAAATAATATAAATATAAATATAAATATAAATATAAATATAAATATAAATATAAATATAAATATAAATATAAATATAAATATAAATATAAATATAAAATGCGTAAAGTAAATAAATATAAAGTGAAATAAATAAAAAGATAAATATTTCTCTTTAAAGTTATGAGAATAATTAGAAGATGATTTATTCTCTTCCAAAGTTATAAGGAAATCAACAACGTCCAAATGAGTTGGACCAACAAAGTGTCCAAATAAGTTGGACCATATCATCTTCGTTATTTTTCGCAAACAAAATTTGCTTTTATTTTTTTTCTTTATCATTCAATGATTGTTGATTTTTTCAATGTACGACAAGTACGAGACCAATGGTTTGATAAGTAAAGGATTTTACTTCCTTATAATGATCTTTATCACTCTTTTCATCCTTATAACCTCACTGCCAGTGGGTAGAAGTATTCTTAAAATGAACATATTTTTCATGTCTATATTCATAGCCTCGACCACGACCACAACTTCTAATGTGGCTTTTATTCTTTCCATAATATAATCTCACATTCACTTCAGGGAATGGAGTAGAGCCAGTGGGCCTTTGAAACCTTTTTCACGATATTGTATCTGAGGACAACATTATTTTTCGTGAAAAGTGGAGTATGTTTTTATTAACATATCCTCATTACAGATAACAAAGATTTAATCATCGTACGCGGTATTGTTAAACCAGTCTACAAGGTCCTTTAAAAACCTCCTTTGAGACCAATAGCCTCGCAGAACGGGATGTCCAGCTAATATACTTGGATTATATCAAAGTCATGTTACCAATTGAATAATGATTTACTATGTTTGCATTCACTTCAAGGAATGAAACAGATCCAATAATTGCATGAAATAAACATCATACTTGCATTCACGTCATGGAATGCCTCCCATAAAACTTTTGGATCAAGACAATTTTTCATAACTTGAACTTGGGAGAAATATTCGAGTTTTTCGACACATAAAAATTATTGCTTTCGAGTAAATATAGACTTTATAATAGTCTTCTTGTAGATTCAAAATCACCATGATTTACTGTACTTTAAAATTGTATTTCAAAGAATAAAAATAAAAATATAGCTTATCGATATAGATTTTTCTCACGAAGACAATGGAGATATAGCAAATGGACCAAGACAGCTTCTCATGATCCCTTCTTGGTATGTCTCTTTACAAGCCATTTTAAACATGTGTAAAACTCAAAACATGATTAAAAATTATCATTAAGATAATGTAAATAAATATTGATCTTTAAAATAAGAAAAATTAATGAAAAAAATGACCACGTTGTAAAGTATTGCACTTACGGTATGGTTCTTTAATTGTAAATTGATGTGTTTACTTGTCCAATTTTGAAATTTGATGTGCAAATAGAAACCTTAGGATTTTGCCCAGATTGCGATAAAAGCCTTCAAACCAATATCTCGCGACACTTCACGTCAATGATTACGACAGTCAAACCGTGTGAAGTAATGTCCCTATAAAAATTAAAAATACCGAGCAACCAATGTTTTTCCAAAAATTAAAAAAAAAACAAGTTTAAAGATCATGGGAAAGACAATCAATAATTAAAATAGATTGGGGAGAATAGCTTATCTTCAGTTCATCCTAGAAGCGAATTCTTTCCAGTAACTTTTTTTGGATTCGAACGACGAAGATCTCAGTTGATTAGAGTTTCATGCTGATAACGTTTTGTGAATAAAATAACAAAGAACGGTAATAAGAACAAAGAACAAGAATGGAAGAACAAAGAGATGAGAGAAAGAGGGAGATTTGTATTATTCTCAAAAATAGACTTGTGTACAATGCCTTCATCAAGTCATCTAGGCATAAGAAGTACATATTACATTGAACTCTAATTAAATGAGATAATATTTCTAACGATAAAGTAAATCAATCTCCTTAGATAAAAGTTCTAATCATGATAGACATCCACATAGATAAATATTCATAAAAAATTAAGCTAAATTGCATTTTTATATATGTATATGTATAATTTGTGTAAAAATTATTATAAAGATTCTTAGTTGGTCTAGTGTTTAGGTGTCAACCTTTTATTCTAGCACCACGCATCACATCCTAATCGGCACTCACACCCCCTAGTAACCAAAAGCCGAAGGGGTCCAACACCTGCAGTAATAAGGCCAACCTCCCACCAATTACCAGCAGGAAACATAACCAACACTCCTCCCCAAAGACCTCCCACACCCGAGAGCATTTAGTAGAAGACCCGAAGAGTCGAGCACGATCCTATCCATTCTTTGCCAAAGCATCAATGATTCTATTCGCCTCGCGATAAATGTGATTAAAACAAACATTGGGCAGTTCCATGCAAGTCGCATCAATACTTTGAAACAAATCACATAAGTGCCAAGGATGACACTTATCATTAATAATCAAACAAATGGCTACCATTGAGTCCGACTCGATCAACAAACCCAGACAGCCAGTCCAACGCGAATCCAACAACATATAAAGGGAATAAGCGATCGCTCGCAGTTCCGTTTCATTAGATTCCAAATGACCAAGAGGTCCCAAGAATAAAGCACACACACGACCATGACAGTCACGCAACACACTCTCATGCCAGCTGGTCCCGGTTTCCCACAAGAAGTGCCATCCACATTAAATTCGAGGGTGCCTGCAAGCGGAGGAACCCAAACAACTCCCGATCTTGGCTTTGACACTAAATGAGATATTGAACATGTCCAAGGGTAATCCCACCATTGAGCCTCTTCTATAAAGACATCTTTCTTTGACACTTTCACCCAATGCAAGGTGCGAAGCTTGCCCAGAAAGAAAATACCGTCCATCACCAAAAATTTACCATTAAAAATATTTTCATTTCGGGTTAGCCAAAGAGACCATAACAAAGCGTCACATGTTGACACCCGCCATTGCCACGAGAGACCGAAAAATGAGCAATGTAGACCTGGAACTAAAAACTCCTTCAACGTTCGCGACAAAGGAAAAGAAATCCTCCACCAAGATTAAAAGCGAAACCATAACTCCCTCCCCTTGATGCAAGAAAACAAAATATGATCAAGCTCATCTTCCCCCTCTCCGCACCAAACACAAAGGTCATGCGTGTCCGGCACTGGAACACCCATTTGACGAATAAAATTAATAGTTAGCAATCAAATCAGACAAGCAAACCAAATAAAATAATGTTCCTTCGGAGGTACCGCGAGGCGCCACGCAAAACAAACCCCTAAGTCTTCATCTCCTGCAACCATTGATAGCATCAGATGCGACGTAACGCGCACCGAGAACTGCCCAAGCTTATCCGGCTTCCAAGCGAACATATCCAGCTTGCCCTCCTGAAGCCGCAACAAACGGATAATGTCCAGAAGCTCCTACATCATCACACGCTCAAAAGACCTTAACTCCTTTCAAAAAACAACTCCCTTAACGAGTGAAGAAACGAACCCTCATGAGCATAGTCCCGAACAAGTGCTAACTTATCAATGGCCAAAGCAAATAAACGCGGGAATAAGATTCTCAAGGCTCTTCCCAGCACCAAGAATCAAACCAAAACAAGACACTCTCCCCATTCCCAATCTTCGAAATAAAACATGATTCATTAAAATGTTGTCTCACTGGATTTGTCGAAACCGTATCCACAATCTGTCGCCATACCACCAAAACAGATCTCCTAGAATTCAAATGAGGCCGCCACCAAGGGGTCGATTCACTATACTTCATAATTATTAAAGATTGCCATAGCGATTGCCTATCTGTAGCAAATCGCCATGCCAACTTTGAGATCAAAGCCAAATTACGGACTCGTAAATCTACCACCCACAATCCACCTAAATGACGAGGTCGACAAGCCAAATCCCATCTCACACGACTCATCCTACCCTTCAATTCCACCCCTCTTCAAAAGAAAGCTTGACGTAACTGATCTAACTTCGTAATGACACCCTTGGGCGCCACAAAAATGCTCATATAATATAATGGTAGAGTCGATAGCACCGTATTCACCAAGGTCAATCGCGCCGCAAAAGAAAGGGAAGCTTGCTTCCACCTTACCAACTTCGATCTAAAAGAGATGACAACCAGCTCCCACATTGCCTTGCTACGAGGATTGATGCCTGAAGGCATCCCCAAATACTGAAATGGTAAATCGCCAACCTTACAGCCCAAAATCATGGCACACTCGGTCACTATAAGCTCATCCACACCAAAAGCCTATCAATGTTGATTTAGTGAAATTTATTTCCAACCTATAGCAAATCTGAAAACTAATCAGGACCCTTCTCATATTTAACGCCACTTTCATCGACCCTTCAATAAACAAGATCGTGTCATATGCAAACTGAAGATGTGATAACAAAAAAATTCGTGGCCACGGATATCACGTGAATCAAATCAGCCTCCTCTACTTTAACTAGCATGAAGCGTAATGCCTTGGCAACAATAAGGAACAACAATTGCGGAAGCCCTCTACCCATACCAAACTCTTGTGTTGCACTCCCATATTATAAATATTATTTTATAATTTAAGTCGTAATATAACTTTATAATATAAATAATATTTATAAAATTAATATATTAAAATAATGCATTTATAAAACTAGTATTTATAAATATTATAAATAATATTTAAAAAGTAATATATTAAATTAATATATGAAAATATTAGATTTATAATACTAACAGTATTTATAAAATAATATTGAAAAAGCAGTATATAAAAATATCAGATTTATAATATGAATAGTATTTATGAAATAATATTCAAATAATTTTTTATAAAAATAATATATATATTATAAATAATATTTTAGTTTTGTAATATAAATTATAGATAATATTTATTTATAAAGTTAATATTTTATAAATATTATAAAACTATATCACGAGAAAAATGAAATTAGCTCAACTGCAGTTATATATATATATTATTTGCGTTGGAATTATAATACAATTTTAAGTTGTCTTGGTGATTAGGCGCCAAACTTTCATCCCAAAGGTCATTCGAACCTCCTTAAGTGCAATATAATTTTTTTTTTAATTTTTCCTCTAATAAAACAACTTTGTTTTGGGTTACCTTAGACATCAAAGCAACTATACTAACAACGTCGTTTTTTGGGTAACCTTAGACATCAAAACAACTATACAAAAAATGACATCGTTTTAGTTCAGCAACAACGTTGTCACCCTTTGCCCACGTCATCACAATGTTAACTCGGTAACAACTCGACTTGACTCAATTCGAAAAAAATTTAAATAAAGAGTTATAAAATAAGACTCATCAACTCAACTAATTCAATTTTTTATTCGACTCGATTGAATGTTCACCCCTAATTCTACATGTATAGTTAAGGATGAAAAAACTACTCGAACTGGACCCGACCTGGTCTGGTTTTTTCTCTTGAATTTCGGGTTTGGGGTGCGCAAGTTTTAATAAAGATGAAGTCGGGGATAGGTTCAAATTTAGGGTAAAAAATATCTGACCCGATTCGACCCAAATATAATTAAAAATTTGCCACTATATATATTAGGGTTTCTACCCCTTGTTCATTTCACTTTTACAGCATATCATCTATCATTTCTTGTTCTCCCCTTATTTCTTTTTTTTTCTTCCCAAATTATCTTTTTTTCTTCTATAATTTCTAATCCTTTTCATTATATCTTCTCCCCATTAGACTTTTATTCTTTTGAGTTTTTGTTTTATACTTCTTTTCCTTTATTTCGTGAGTTTTGATTATTAATTTGTGTTCTTTTTCTTCTTGATTTTATAATACTGTAGCAGTTTTTAGTTTCAAATTTGCATGGTTTTTTATACATATTTCATATTTGAATTTGCATGTCTTTTTATTTTATGTTTATAATTCATTTATATTTTTCAGTTTTTTTTTCTGTTTGTTCTCTCGTTATGTGTTTTTTACCTCTAAATCCGGGGGTGATGACTATGAAAAATCGGGGTCTGGTGTATACCTCTAGCTGTTGGGGGTCGGGACGACCAAAAACCCGCCATGTCCTGCCTCTTTGCCATCCCTATGTATGGTTTCATTAGCACCATCCCCTCGCCAAGCTATGCCTCCCCAGCTACCCCACACCAAGCAACGGCGTCTTCAATCGTGCACCACCCTTCACTAACTAGCTACCCATTGATGCAACAAGGGCAATCTTGCTACCGATTAATGTAGAACTTGAGAGCATGATAAAAGCAACATTTAACAACAACAAGGAGAGGCTTTTTGGGATTAAAAAACCAACAAATGGAAAGCTAAGCCAAAAATAACAGAGATAAAAAGGATATAAAATCGGAACAAAAATGAAAAACCCTTAAATGTCCATAGGAGCACCGCTTCATAGATCCCAACGGTGAAAGGAGAGAAAACACCAATGCAAGCAACATTCCTCAGAAACAGTGTCATCGAACGGTGTAAAAGATTAGTCATTAAAATTAATCATGAAAGTTTTTTCTCACAAAATCATAATTTTTTCAAAACTGAAATTGAAAATTAATTAGAATTTTTTGGTTAAATGTATAAGAAACTCTCAAACTTTTAAAGGAAAAAAATCATCAATTAAACACTTGAATTAAGAAATTTAATCAATTAAATTTTTAATTAATTTTGACCATTAAATTTTGATAGTTTTTTTCCGATCTATTGGTGCAATGTATCGTGTCATAGTGTTTCCACTTGACATTTTCATAAAAAAATTATTTTACTTCAAAAATTCTTTAAAAATTCTAAAAAAACTTGTAAAATTTATAAAAAAATATATTTTGAAAACAAATGCAAATGCAACATGATAGAATTGTAGTATATTATGTGCCAACAATATCTAAAAAAAATTGTCAAGATTTAATGGTCAAAATTGGTCAAAAGGCTTAATTGATTAAAGTTCTTGGTTCAGGGGTTTAATTGGGTGCAAAAAAAGTTTATGAGCTTAATTGATTTTTTTTTTTCAAAAGTTCAAGGGCTTCTACACCTTTAAGCCATTTTTTGATTGCCCTTTCGATTTCCAACGCTTCGTCCTGACTAATCCGAACCGACCCGCGTCACACTCTTGATTTTGGTGGGTTAGTCTCTCAGCGGGAGTTTTCTGCATACACAATGCCTCGAACTCAAAATGTGCTTAAGAGATACCAAGCTGCTTATCACTTGGACCAATCCCGTTAGTAAAAGTAATAAGAATTTATTTGCAGTTTATACTTAGACCAGAGAATTAGTGAAGTCAACGATCAAATTTTCAAGGATTCTTTCCCTCTACTTCCGAAAGGTTTTAAACCAAACCTTTTCGCTACAAAATGAGGCTTCCCACTCCTCATTTGACGCACAACTCTCATTTTATGCTTAAGCATTTCTTTCAGAGTTCTATCGTTTTTCCTTCTAACTTGTTTTGGCTATAGTAAAAGAGTAACACTATCGTGTATTTTACTTTCTTATTTTGAGTTTACAAAAATTGGAAGACTGTTAATTTTGGGACAACGTCAAATTCAAGATTACACTAGTCCGGGTGAAATTGTTTTTAAGACAATGACTGCAACACATTAGTCATTTATGTTATTTATTTATTTATATATTTATCTATTATTTTTTAATAATTCATGCTAATATTTCGTTTAAAAAATCATCAATTCTTATGATTCATACTTTGATTTGTTAAAAGTTGTTTACAAACCTATTAATAACATCGATACGCATAAAAACCAATTTAGAAATTGAAGTTTAACTTTAAAAATCACATTTCACTATTTCCATGATTAATCTCATTAGAAATTTCTTAAGAAAACGAAACTTCATTTAGATGCATCAAATCATAATCTACATAGCAAAATCACAAGGATTCAAGATATATAACCAAGAAATTACCTAAAATATGAAGAAATTGACTTTGAGTAGAGAGATCTTAAAAGTGTTGTGAAGCTTGAAAAAAATATGAAGAATATGACAGAATCTGAAGAGAGAGAGTGATAGAATGCTTAGAAATCAAGTTGGTGGAGTGGTTCTAAGAGAAAATAAAAATTGAGGGTGTTTGAAAAAAAACCATTATAAAATATAAATGAGGAAAAAAAGATAGTAGTTTCAAAGTCATTTTTACCCCAATATACCTATTTCGTTTTTATTTAAGAAAGAGTGTTTGGATGCTGTTGAAGTTCATGCATTAGATGAACTCATGTAATCGTGTAAAGAGTTTGTTTAGATAACAAGAGTTAATATGAAAAAGAAAATGAATTCTTATTCATACTTTCTTTCAATGGCTATTTATACAGAAGCAATAGCATTGGAGAGGGTTTTAAAGGTAGTTACAAATTTTAACAGCTTTAACAACTTACAAACTGACATTATTTATAGCTAACTTTCAGTTACATCCAATTTTCCCTACTACTTTTATTTTTTCCATCTTCCTTGGAACACACAAGTAGCTTTTTTTTTTTTTGAAACAATGAGAAATACGACCTGGTTAATGACTTAGTAAATCCATCAGCAACTTGATGAGCAGCTGGAACATAATTCACCTTTAATTGACTAGCAGTCACTTTCTCTCGCACAAAATGCACATCCAATTCCACGTGTTTTGTACAAGCATGATACATTAGATTAACACTAATAGCTATTGCACTTGTACTATCAGTCCAAACCATAGGAACCTTGTCTTGTTTAAATCCCATGTCAGCAAGTAAAACACCTATCCAAGTTACCTCAGACGTAACATCAGCAATACTCCTATATTCAGCCTCGGCTGTGGAGTGAGAGAATGTCTTTTGTTTTCTAGAATTCTATGACATGAGATTGCCTCCTATATACACACAATAACCTAAAATACAGCGCCTATTGTCTGTATTGCCTCCCCATTCAGCATCTGAAAAGGTTGTAATAGCATAACCAGTGGCAGATGGTGAGAACAAAAACTATAATCCAATGTGCCATTAAGATAACATAACACTCTTTTAACTGCAACCAAGTGTTGTTCACATGACTGATGCATATACTGAGCTAGCTTGTTCAAACTAAAGGCTATATTAGGACGAGTGTAATAAGCATACAATAGTGAACCTATGATACTCCTATATTCACGAGCATCGGATAAAGGACTGTCTGCATCACTCATCAAAGCTGGCATTCCTACCATAGGAGTAGGTGTTGAATCAGAACCATCCATTTCTGTTTTGGTGGACAGCTCAAGAAGATATTTTCTTTGACTTAAAAACAAAGACCCATCTTTTCTACAAACTTCAAGACCTAAGAAATAAGTGAGATCTCCTAGGTCTTTTAAAGCAAACTTATCTCCCCAACAACTTAACCACACAAGAAATATCTTCATTCGACCCTCATGTGACTGTGATATCATCAACATAGACCAACATATAAGTTTTTACCCCACTCACATCTCGAATAAACAAAGAACTATCAGCCCTCGGTTCTTTAAAACCTAGCTCACCAAGATGACTTTTCAATTTAGCATGCCAATTTTTAGAAGCTTACCTTAATCCATACAACGCTTTATCTAATTTATATACCAGTTTTGAGCCATCAGACGCAGCTTGCTCAAACCCAAGTGGTTGTTGCATGAAGACATCTTTAGTCAGCTCACCATGCAAGAATGCATTGTTCACATCAACCTCCTGTAACTTCCAGTTCCTGGTAACGACAAGAGACAAAATTACATTGAGTGTATTGGCCTTAACTACAAGACTGGAGGTTTCTTTAAAATCTTGTCCAGGTATTTGAGAGAAGCCTTAAGAAACCAACCTTGCTTTATGCTTGTATATTGATCCATCTATATTTTTTTTCAACTTAAAAATCCACTTGTATCCCACAGGAGTCCTCCCTTCTGAAAATTGAACTAGTGACCAAGTCCCATTCTTGTTCAGTGCTTCTAATTCAGCAAGTACAACCCCCTTCCATTTTGCAGATTTTAATGCTTGATACACATTGATTGGTTCAGCTTCATCAGATACCAAGTCTGCCACATAAGCCTTTGGTTTAAAAATACCATTTTTTTACGAGTTACCATATGATGTTGGTTAACTGCAGTGTTTGTACCACTCAATCCAGTGTTAGAAGTGGAACCAATGCATGCATTTTCACTTTCAGGAACTTGAGAGACTCCTTCATGACCAACCTCATTCTGGACTTCCTCATGACCAACCTCAATCTAAGGATTTACACCATAACCAGTGGTAGACTGTGAGAGTAAATCATTTCCATCTTGCAATACTTCAGGAAAGATCTCATTGTCTACAGATACAATTCCATTCTCATGCATAAAATCATCACATGCAGCATCAATTTGTTGTGGATGGATAGAATGAGTCCCATTATTTACCCTGCATTTGCTTTCAATTGTTGGGAAAGCACATGACCTCTGACCAGTGGTAAGTGGTTGTATAGAAGTGAGTTGTGATTTATCTGTAAACAGAAAACAAACTCATCAAACAGAACATGCCTCGAAACATAAATTTTGCCATCAGGAGCTAAACACTTATATCCTCGATGTTGGGGACTATAACCAACGGAAGTACATGATTGAAATCTAAATTTCAGCTTGTAATTGTGAAACATCTGTAAGTGTGGAAAGCACCTGCATCCAAACAACCTTAACAAAGAATAATCAGGTTGATTCCCATACAAGCACTCAAAAAAAGTTTTGTCTTGTAACACTTTAGTTGGTAACTTGTTTATCAAGTGTACAACTGCACACACAACATAAGATCAAAAAATGAAATGGTAGAGATGCTTGTGCTAACAAAACCAAGGCTAACTCAACCACATGCCTATGATTTCTTTCAACAACCTCATTTTGCTCAGAAGTGTGGGGACATGTCATATGGTGAATAATTCCTTCATTAGCAAGTAATTTGGACCATCTTATGAAACATTTGAAAGACAGACATGGCTTGAGCCTTATCCTTCAGCATATACAACCACGTAAACCTGGAATGTGTATCAACAAAAGTTACACAATACTTGTAACCATTGGAAGCTATATGAGACATGCTCCAAAGATCAGAAAACACTAACTGAAAAGGTGTATTATACACAGTGGTAGATTGGTGAAAAGGGAGTTTGTGACTCTTTCCAACTCGACAAGCCACACATGTAGGAAACTTCATTTTATTAAAATTGCTTACAAACTTTACATGAAGACTTTTACAAATATGTAACAAACTATCATGAGCAGGATGCCCAATCCTGCAATGCCACAATTCGTATTCATCTACAACTGGACTAACAGCCTCAACTGAAACTGTAATACATTCAACCTTATTTCTATTCAAATTTGTATCTATCAAGGACTGGTAAATACCTTCTTGTTCACTTCCTCGAAACAAAACATCTCATGTTCCTTCTTCTCGTGCCACATAATGCTTGGCATGAAATTCAAAAAAATACTCCATTGTCTCTAGCAAGCTTAGAAACAGAAAGCAAATTTCTTGTCACGTTTGGAACATGTAAAAGATCAGTTAGCAACAATTTACGAGACGCAGATAACAAAGTAAATTGTCCCATTCGTTGAATATTAAGTTTCACACCATTACCAACAACAAGTTTACTTGGACCATTGTAGCTAGATGAATGCAACATATTTGCAGCCTCTAGTGTGACATGATGCGTGGCACCAGAGTCAACTACCCACGTGTCACGAGTCGTTGTAGCCAAATTTTCTTGAGGAGGCTGAGATCGAACATTAGAAGACTAACTATGATCGCAACAATTACAACTGGACCTATGATCATCAAAAACTCCAATCTGAGTACTGGAAAACACAATTTTGTCTCGATTACTAGTGCTAGCTATTACTCCAGGAAAACTTTCATCAAAACTATACCAACATCTATCAACAAGATGTCCAAGTTTTCCACAAAGTTGGCACTGAAGTCTCACACGACCACGACCCCTACCACCATCGCTGGTATTCCTACTAGAATTGTATGGAGGGCCACGATTCATTCTATTATTTGTCAGCCCACAATGAGTAGCATCATTCACAATAGCTTGAGCCACATGAACATTTATAGGAACTACATCATTTTGGACATTAAACCTAGCTATCTGCGTTTCAGCATCAATCAACAGTGAATGGACAAAATCTACAGAAACTTTTTCTTTGCTAGAGGTTATAACAGCAACAAAGGGTTGATAGTTCTTCGGTAACCCATTAAGGATGACAGGAACCTGCTCCACATCAGAAACAGTGCTAACACAAGATTTCAAGGCATCGCACACTTCTTTAACTTGAGTCAGATAAGTTCTCATCGTTTCTTCTCCTTTCTTGAGAGAACGCAATTTGTAGTGTAAACTCATAACAGACGTGGTGGATCTGTTTGCAAAGAAATGCACAAAATTTTTTCAGACATCATCCGCCGTTTCAACACCTACGAACTGTGGAAGAAGATGAGAACTAATGGTCGACAATAACCAGGAGGCAAGCGCACTATCTCTTGCAACATAGTCTTCATATTCCTCGTTCGAAACCATGGCTCCAGTGGAATCAGGAACAAACTCAGATGGAGGAACCATCGTACCTTTCAACAGTTTTTCAAGCTTGTGACTACGTATGGTTAACAAGACTTGTTGTTTCCACGATAGAAAGTTCATCTCATCGAGCATAACATTAATCTTCTTATTTGTGAACATGATGAAGCAAGAAAATCAAAAAAAAATTGCAAGAAGAGCTTTCAATACACACCCAACAAGAATAGGTAAGGAAAGTAGCAAGAGACACCAAGAACCTCAATAACAAGAAACACCAACGTTGCCCAGCAAGAACACGCGATTGGTAAAGACGATCAGCGGAAAGCAAATCTCCAGGATGTTCCAGCTCTGATACCATGTTGAAGTTCATGCATTAGATGAACTCATGTAATTGTGTACAGAGTTTGTTTAGAGAACAAGAATTAATATGAGAAGAAAAATGAATTCTCCTTCATACTTTCTTTCAATGCCCACCAATATCTATTTATACAGAAGCAATAGCATTGGATAGGGTTTCAAAGGTAGTTACAAACTTTAACAGCTTTAACAGCTTACAAACTGACATTGTTTCTAACTAATTTTTAGTTACATCCAATAGGTGCTTAGAAATCAAGTTGGTGAAGTAGTTTTGAGAGAATAAAAATGTAGGGTGTTTGGTAAAAAAACATTATAAAATATAAAGGCGGAAAAATGGCAGTAGTTTCAAAGTCATTTTACCCCAACATACCCATTTCATTTTTTATTTAAGAAAATAATACATTCTCTAGATTATTCATCAAAATAGCACACTTCCGGTGAAGTCATGTCTTATAGACTGAACTACCCAGAAAGAGAATCCTTTGGGAAGCGCTCTTCGCCTACATGACATCACACATAGAAGGTGCTCTCTCCGAGATGTGGTTTTCTCCTTCCCCGCCTCTAATACCAACTTTCAATTGTTCATCGATGTTGGGGTTTTTCATGAAAAAAAATTGAATTTGTTTTTGATTCTTTAGGGTTTTGTAAATATATGGTTTTTTGTGGTTTAGGAAAATAAAATGAAGGTCCTTCGATGAAAAAAATTCACTAATATAATACTTCAAAAGACAATCGTATCATGTAGAAATATATAATTTTATATAGTAATTGTCAAACGGTATATCAAGACTTAAAACCTTTTACATTACTACAAATGATATGAATCTAGGTTAAGAAGAAACGAAATTGTCATTGCAACTTCACATACACTATGCATTAGTAGATGTCACGATTAAGCACTTCACAAAGATGTTTGGCACAGTATAGCCAATCACAATTTGGGTAGAGGATGAAGGTCTTATCACAGATACACAACGACAATAGTGGCGGCGATTAGAGGAACATGATTAGAGGTTTCAAATCTGTGTTTATTTGATCGTTCATCATCCGAAAATGCATTCAAATATCGTAGCTTGTCTCCACGTTATAGATGTCAAGGGTCAACAAAATACAATAACCTTTCAATTCTTTGTTAGTTGTGTACAACAAGCGCAAGCCTAAGGCATAGGTTCCTTCTACTCAACCTTTGTGATATAAGAATAGGAGGGATAAAACTACTCATTCTGGACAAAAAAAATTAAAGTTGTTTTTAAGACTACATCAGTTGACTTGCAACAACTTTTCGGATAGAATCTAAGCATTTTTAATTAGGATAATTTTGTACAGTTAATTTTTTTGTAATCTTTAAGATTTTACTAGTATATAAATAGGCATCTCTCATATTCTAATTCAATTAAATTCATTTAGAAAATAAATCATTATTCTTTCTTTTTAAGTTCTCTTGTGAATTCTTTTTTACAAAATTTTTATATTGTTCTTTCTTCTTAGTGTAGATGTCCATTTGCGCAGAAGCGAATATTTGACATTCTTATCATATTTACATATCATGTAAGGCACTCATTAGGTGCTAACATAGAATCACATGGATTCACAACATATTCTTATCATATCCATGCCATCATATGTGCATTAAAAAGATAATCATAAAATCATAGCATGATAAAAAAAAAACAAAAAGCATGACACATCAAATAACTTTTTCATGCAACTTCTGTATCGAAAAAAAAAGGTAGAATGGTAGGAAACATTTACTCGAGAACTTAGAGTAGGATATTAGCCTACTCCTAAGCTCCTAATTAATACAATATGTTGTATTCACTTGGAGCAATCCATAACACCCACCAATTGGACTCTCGCGCCTTGCAAGAGTCTAAACTAACTTAGTTTTTCCCTTTGATTCGCTAGAA
Organism: Hibiscus trionum; assembly: GCA_030270665.1. Lineage (NCBI taxonomy): Eukaryota > Viridiplantae > Streptophyta > Magnoliopsida > Malvales > Malvaceae > Hibiscus > Hibiscus trionum. Next base: position 24,645,322 of record BSYR01000011.1, read on the forward strand.
GAATGCTTCAATAATATCAGATCTTTGAACACATATATAATATCATATAAGGAAATCATTAGATGATGATATTATAACATGATTATCACTGAAAGCATTAAATTCACATATTTATAGTTTTATGGGAAAAAAGCACCTAAAAACTTTAAGAATTTCCATCAAACCTTTCAATTCTTCAAAACAAGTTTAGAAATATCTTACGTAACAAATAAGTCTAAAACAATCTAGAATCTTTTTTTGCTCAGTAATGTATGATTTTATTAAAGAATAATCATACAAGGCAAACACCACCTGAAGCCTCGTTAGAAGCCTCCCTATCCTATATGGAGGAAAAGAGTACCCACGGAGGTGTGGAAAGGAACCAACACCAAAGAACAAGTCAACCACATAATCGAATCCAAGACTAGCAGTCAACACCACTCTTTGCATACATGGAAGATCGCCATGGAAGATCAAAGTTGTGTTAATTTTTTCTTGATTTCTTAAAAATATTTTCTGTAGTACTAAAAAATCCGGGCTCATTTGAAAAACCTAATTTTTATTAAAAAGGGCATACAAGGGGAATTTGGAAAAAGCTTGTATTTTGAAATAAGACTTGGAATCGTCACCGGTTATTTAAAATGGTAGACCGGATACCGTAAAACAAAACTAGAGATTTTAAAAACTTGAGTTCGAGAGTCGGTTACGGATGGGGAAGGGTTAGCACCCCACACCGCCCAAAATTAGTACCTAATGGGTTCATATCGTAATTATTAAGAAAAATAAAAATTTAATTTAATTTTAATTCCTAAAAATGCATGTATGCATGACAATATTAAATTTACCTCTATATTCACGGTACCAAAGGAGATGACACCCGGAGACCGGGATGACACTCCCACTAGAATACCGGGATGAAGGCCTAATACTATATGCAACAGAATAAAATGCATGAACATGGAATTAATTTAAATGCATAAAAAACTCACGGTCTGCAATACCAAAAGAACTGACACCTGAAAACCAAGATGTCACTCCTAAATAAATACTGAGACCCTAAAAACTAAATCTAACATGACATACAAAATATATCTATATTATAAAAACATGCTAATAATCAAAACATAATCAACAAAATTATATATTATCCAATATCTAAACCAACATTAAATTAAAATAAATATAAAAATAAGGATTAAATTTTTACTCGACTGAAAGCTCGAATGAAAAACTTTAACCGACCCTCACTAAGATCTCTTGTCATTTCATCATAGCCCAAAAATTAACTAGATCGGACCACAAAAGGAACCTCCGATCGAATACTAGATTGAACCAACTAGAGCAAAGAGCACTGCTCCCGACCCTCGGCAAGTCGTGCTCGGGCTGGCTCCCCACATTTTTTGGGTGGAGGGGGGCTTTGACCGATTTTTTCTCCCTTAAGGCTGCCCCCACCCCACCTTTTATAGGCAATGCAAAGGGGATGAGGGTGACATGAAGCATTATGCTCCACTCCTCCTTATCTTTTGTTTTTGCTTTTTTAATATATATATATATATATATATATATATATATATATTACTTTTACTTTATATATATATATATATGTTTAATAATATACTATTATATTGATTAGCAATACTATTATAATATTATACAACCCGGACAAAAATGAGTGATTATAGTTGCCCCTCTTTGCTTGTTCTTGTAAAACTGTGATAACGTTTTTTGAAAAACGACTAGGTCTTATCATCTTTTTGAAAAAGATTTATTAAAAGGGGAAGAATTCGAATTTTGGAAAAACAGTAAAAATTTAGAGTCGCCACCGGCCACTAAGGTAGGCCAGACACCACAAAACCAGAGATTCGTTTTAAAACAGGTTCGGGAGTTGGTTACGTGTGGGGAAGGGTTAGCACCCCATCACGCCCGGAAATCGGTACCAAATAACTTGTTGCCTTTAAGCGATAGAAATTATTTTAGATCCAAAGTGAATTTAATAAAAACGTTCTTAAATGAAAATGTGACTTAAATAAGACGGGTTATATCAAATCGTGGCTTTAGAATTAATTAAACATTTAATTAGAAAGGATGACGGTACACCAGACCGTAGACTAAACCGACATCATATAAGACTGAGTGCCGTATTAGTTTAGGGTTCGGATCTCGTACGTCACCTTTATGCATGATGCAAGCAAATAAAAGATGATGCATGGTATTTGTCCGTTTTAATTATTTACGGGTTTACCTTTAGACGATTCTAATTAATCCGAATATTCGAGAAATATCCAATAAGCTAGGATATCCGACCCGAATACGCGAATTAATAGGTATCTCCGTTTTATGATTAAAATTACTTAGCACACAAGTTAGGACATTAAAAATCACATGAAATGACATTTAAAGTGCATGCCACAAATATATGTATTCGAACAATCAAAGAAATTGAGCTATTTACACATTTAAACCACGAATTAAATGCATAATGAAGCCATACGTAAAAATAAGTTAAACAGGATTAATTATAACCACATGCATAAAAAAACATACATACATCATGATTTATATATTCACTTTAAATAAATGTAAACAATATGGTGAGAAGATATATTCGATACAAATAAGTAGCATGCATGAATAACAAAAAAACATGATAAAATGCTGAATAAAAAAAGCAATCTGATAGGGATCAAAACTGTAATAAAACCCTAAGGAAAACCAGTTGAAACACGAAATATGGGACCAAATTAAAAGTAAATAGAAAGCTAAGGGGACTAACACGGTGATTAAACCACCCAAAAACAGATTGAAACCAAATTAGGGACCAAATTAAAAAGGCTCGGAAAACTCGAGGGACCGCGGACAGAGTTTAAAGATGCGGAAGCCCTTGCCCGCATGACTAAAACGCCACAGAGGCCCTTAAAACTCCATTAGACCAAATTTAAAACCGGAAAACATTATATAAACTGATTAAGAACACACTTCCCCCTTTTAGCCCAAAACCAAACCCTAAAAAAAGAACCCCTCCTCTCTGGTTTCTCTCCCGGCGCCGTTACCGCTCTGGTCGCCGATGTCGGCGCCGGAACCCTAAAAATGTTTGAAATCCCCCTTTTTTGACTCCTCAAAAACCCCAAAAGAAACTAAAATCCTTTCGTGAAATCGAAAACCTCTTTGTTTTGAAAACAGAACCGAAAACATTTTTTTTAATCGAAAGAAACTTCCCCTTTTTTCTGAAAACTTGAACTCCTTTCGGTCACCACTCTACCGTCTCACCATACGAGGCTTATCGACGGCAGGCGGACGCAGACCGATGCACCGAGAAGTTCACGCGTCGAAGGTAAAAAACCCTCACTGTTTTTTCTTTACTTTTTTCTTTTTTATGATGCGCAACTGAAATAATAAAATATACCTTCTGAAACTCTTCTTTTTGTTGTATTGCTCTTGAAAATTTTTGGTTACAACTTGATTCCTCTTCTTTTACATTGCATGTTTTCGGGTTTATATAACCCGATAATTACACATTTTTAATTGCATGTAATTCTCAAAAATCTGTTGTCGGTTGCTGATTTCTGTTGGTATTCGTCTGCCGTGATTCTGATTTTTTTTGCCTCTGTGATTTCTGGTATTTTGCGTTTTGCCTCTGACATCTGTTTATTTTGTTGCATGTGAGCTTCTCGTACAAGCGAGGGGACCAGAGGAAGGCTTGGCTGGTGAATCAGAGTCGTGGGGCGATCCTGACCGTCGGAGATTGATCTGGACGGCTGTGAGGAAGCTGATGGGGCGCGCGGTGGACTGCAAGCGTGCGTTTGAAGACTGGAACGTCGCACGTGGATCACACGCGCCTGGGGGACTTGATCTTGGCCGTTCGATGTCCCAAGCCCGATCCGACGGTTGAGAGGAGTGCGACACTAGGGCTAAGGCAGATGGCTTCTAGGGTTTCTAATGAGGTGTCATCTGAACCGTTAGATCTATCCCAGATCTAACGGCTGGGAGCTGGCTTCGCAACACAATGAGATGCAATTAGGGTTTCTTTCCTTAGCAGATTAGGGCTTTTAGTATATGGGCCAAACGGGCCTTGTATTTTATTTTGGGTTTGGGTTTTTTTAATATATGTAATGGACTTTTAATAAACTTGGGCTTGTTTATTCAATTGGGTTTTTATTTATTTAATATGTCTTTTTTTAGATTTTCTAATAACAGTTATAATAATAATAATAATAATAATAATAATAATAATATTATTATTATTATTATTATTATTATTATTATTATTATTATTATAATAGTATACGACAATAGTATAATAGATGATAACATAATAGTATAATAGTGATAGTAATATAATAACATAATAACATAGTAATAATAATAACATAATATATGATAGTAATGTTAATAAATATAATACTAGTAATAATTATAATAACGGTAATAAATATAATGATGATAATAATAATAATAATAGATAAAATAGATGATAGTAATATAACAATTATAGTAATAATAATAATTGAATAATAATAATAATAATATTAATAGTAGCGGGATATAATACTAATGATAATAACATATAGTATATGATAATAAATAGTAATAGTAGTAATGGTCAATAATAGATATTAATGATATAATAGATAAGATAATAAATATAGATAGTAGTAATAAGAATAATAGTGATATATGATAATAATATAGACAATAATAATAAATAGTAATACTTGTTATGAATATTTATCTATGTGGATGTCTATCATGATTAGAACTTTATCTAAGGAGTTTGATTTATTTATTATTAGGAATATTATCTCTATCAATTAGAGTTTAATGTATTATGTACTTCTTATGCCTATAAATAGATGATTCATTGAAGGCATTGTATACAATTATATATTTGAGAATAATACAAATCTTCCTCTTTCTCTCATCTCTTTCTTGCATTCTTGTTCTTTGTTCTTATTATTGTTCTTTATTATTTTATTCACAACACGTTATCATCACGACTCTAATCAACTGAGGTCTTCATTGTTTGAATCCAAAAGAAGTTATTGGAAAGAATTCGATTCTAGGATAAACCAAAGATAAGTTTTTTTCTCTCTCTTCATTTTTTCTAAATTACCGATTGTCTTTTTCTTTATATTTTAACTTTTTTTGAAAAGTTTGGAAGTATGTTTGATTTTATTCGAACATTGGAAAGAGACAAATGTGTGGCTTCTCACAAACCAAAAGACGGATCGAAAGAGACGAAGAGGTTGCGTTTGGTGTAAATTACGTGTGTTTTCTCTTGTTCCTAAAAGGGTTAATTAGCGGTGTGCTTATTCATTCTTTTACTTATATGATTATATTTGATATTTTTCATATTATTATTTATGTTATTTTATTTGGTAAAAGTTACTATTTTTAACCGTGTTTTGAGTTTTACATTATATGCTTAAATGACTTGGAAAGAGATGTGATATAAAGGGACTATGAGAAGCTATCTCGATCATATGCTATGTCTCCATTGTCCACGAGAGAAAAATCAATATCGGTAAATTTTAATTTTATTTTTTATTCTTTATATTATTATTTTAAAGTGCGATAAATCATGATGATTTTGAATTTACAAGAAGATTATTATAAAGTCTATATTTACTCGAAAGTAATATTTTTTCTTCGTCGAAAAACTCGACCATAGACTTCTCCCAATTTCAAGTTACGAAAATTCGTCTTGATCCAAAAAGTTTTATGGGAGGCATTCCCTGAAGTGAATGCAAAGCATGATGTTTATTCCATGCGATTATCAATGATGGGGCATTCCCTGAAGTGAATGCAAGCATGATGTTTATTCCATGCGATTATCAATGATGGGGCATTCCCTGAAGTGAATGCAAGCATGATGTTTATTCCATGCGATTATTGGAACTGTTTCATTCCCTGAAGTGAATGCAAACATGGTAAATCATTATTCAATTAGAGACATAATTTCGATATAATCCAAGTATATTGGCTGGACATCCCGTTCTGCGAGGCTACTAGTCTCAAAGGAGGTTTTTAAAGGACCTTGTGGACAGGTTTAACAATGCCGCGTACGAGGATTAAATCTTTGTTCTCTGTGATAAGGATATGTGAAAAAGGTTTCAAAGGCCCACTGGCTCTACTCCATTCCCTGAAGTGAATGTGAGATTATATTATGGAAGGAATAAAAAACCACATTAAAAGTTGTGGTCGTGGTCGAGGCTATGAGTATACACATGAAAAAATATAGTCGTTTTAAGAATACTTCTACCCGCTGGTAGCGAAGTTATAAGGATGACAAGAGTGATAAAGATCATTCTAAGGAAGTGAAATCCTTTTACCAATGTGATGTTATAAACCATTGGTTTCGTACTTGTCAAACGCCAAAGTATTATGGACTTTATCCATAATCATGAATGATAAATGAAATAAAATATAAACAAAATTTGTTTATGGAGAAAATAATTATGACGTTATTGGTCCAACTCAATTGGATATTGTTAATTTTCTCATAACCCTTGAAGGGAATAATTTACCATTTATTTTATTTCCTTATAACCTCTAAAAGGAATAATTGATTTTTTTTATTTTATTTTTTATGTTAATTCATTTTATTTATTACTTATTTATGTTAGTTTGCTTTATGTTTATTTATTTCACATATTATTTATTTACGCTTTATGTTAATTTATTATTTGAAGAATATGATTACTTCCGGAATAAAATATACAATAAATTGTGGCTATTTATGCCTAGAATTGTGGCTATTTATGCCTAGCAGATTATGCAAGTACTCATATTGTACTTAAGCATAAGAAATGTTTTTCCCATTTAAATGCAAGGGGAAATATGAGTAATATTTCTCAAAGTACTAAAATATCAATGCTTCGGAAGAGCACTTGAAAATTTATCTCTGATAGATAATCGACTTGATATGATGTGCTATATTTTATATTTTTCATTCCTCGAAGTAAATGATACAAAGTACATATTTTCATTACCCGAAGTAAATGAAACAAAGCATGTTTTGAAAGGTGCATAATTATGCATTTCTCGATTAAAATGCAAGGGAATAATGTGAGTACTATATCCAGAAGTACTAATATCACAAAAGGCTCTGGCTGAGCAAATATGTTATTGTCAAATGGAACTTTATTCCATATTCACAGTGCGTTATACTCGTCAAAGTCATAAAGAGACTTATTTAATTTTAAAGATATTCACGGTAATGGATATCATATTGAGACTATTAGTCGATGGGATATTGACTACTCAAAATTATGAGTATAAATCAAGACAATAATAAAAACTTGAAAAAGTTATATGCACTGTCATCCATCGTGTACTACAATAGAATTAGTACAAATTGAAGCTCATGCTATTGTGAATCAGAAGTTTACTGATAACTTTATTATTTGGCAATGACCGGTTAGACCATCCCGGTTCAATTATGATGGGAAAATTTGTTGACACTTTCATGTGGAAATTTATTGAAGAGTTGAAATTTTCTTCAAAGTAATGTTTTCATATGATACTTGCTATCAAAGCAAATCGATTATTTAATCATCATCAGCTATGATAGATTGCGAATCTATTAATATTTTTTTTCTGGAACGGATACAAAGGTGATATATGTGGGCCCATACACCTTTCTTACAGTCCATCTAGATATTTTACGATTTTAATTGATGCATCGACTAGATGGTCATATGTATCCTTGTTACTAATCCGCAACTTGGTATTTGCGAGGCTACTTGCTCAGTTGATAAAACTATGAGCACATTTTCAAATTACCTTATAAAGACAATTGGTCTTAATAATGCTGATGACATGTCATTTTATATGTATTATCACTAATTCGCATCAAGCCAACAAATTATAAGAAGTTCTCCCCATTATAAATGGTTTTTGGTCAGGAACCAAATATTTCTCATCTTAGATTTTTTTAGTGTGCGGTATATGTTCTGATTGCTCCACCACAACGCACAAAGATGAGTTCTTAAAGGAGGTTGGGAATATATGTCAGATTCAAATTTCCCTTGATAATTAAATATCTTGAGCTTCTTATAGGAAATTTATTTACAACTCGATTTACTGACTATCATTTTAATGTGTCTGTTTTCCCAACGTTAGTGGGAGAAAATAAAATAGTTGGGAAAAGAAATAAATTGGAATGAATTATCATTATCTTAGTTTGATCCACGTACTCAACAATGTGAACTGTAAGTTCAAAAGATAATTCATTTAGCAAATCAATTGTCAGATGATTTTGCTGACCCTGATAGAGTGACTAAGTCACATATACCAGCTATGAATGCTCCGTTTAAATTTGATGTCCCGGAAGGACAAATTCTAGTTGCTAATGAGTCTAACTTACGCCTGTAGCGTGGTAGACAAGTAGGTTCCAAAGATAAAAATCCTCGAAAAAAAGGAAGGGAGCTATAGTTATGATGGTCTGATCGAGGAATCAATGAATTATGAAAATCTCAAGAAGAGATTAAAAGGTCTCCAATAGAGGCATTAACATGACTCAGGTACCTGATAATAAAGAGATCTCAATAGATTATGTCATGTCTGGTAATAAATGGAACTGAAATCAAATCGACGTCGATAATACATTTGCATGCAATATAGCACTAGAGATTTTATTTGATGATGTGGATCATGAATCATTATCGATTGGACAATGTAAACAAAAAAAATGATTGGCCAATATGGAAAGAGGCAATTGAGGGGAAACTAAGATCTCTTTCGAAAAGAGAAGTATTTGGGCCTATAGCCCGTATATTGAAATGTGTAAGGCTCGTGAATATTAATGAGCCTTTGTGAGAAAGAGAAATCAAAAGGAGAAATCACGAGATATAAGCTCGTTTGGTTGCAAAGATTCTCACAAAGACATGAAATTGATTATTAGGAAAATATATTCCTCGGTGGTGGATGCAGTTACTTTTAGATAGTCTGACAATAAATGAAATAACTCATGAGTCAGTTTTCGCCTAAGGCCCTAATGGATGTTGTTACATCTTATTTGTATGAGCCTCTTGATAACAACATTTACATGAAGCTTCTGGAAGGATTTAGACTGCCAGAAGCAGTTAATTCAAGTTGTCGAGAACATTATTCAATTGAATATATCTTTTTATGGATTAAAACATTTTGGGCACATTTGGTATAATTGCCCCATTGAATACTTATTAGCGGAAGGCTATAAGAATGATTTAATTTCCAGAGCATTTTATTAAGAGGTTTAGCTCTGGATTTGTCTTTGTTTTTATTCTTTATGTTGGCGATTCATTGAGACTCATGAAAAGATCTCCTTTACAATGGAATCCTTGTGCAGCAATCGGCATACACAGAAAAATGTTTAAAGAGACTTTACATGCATAATGCATATTTGTTGACCACTATTTGGTTGCTAGGTCTCTTAATGTAAACAAAAATCTATTCCGCCCTCGAGAAAAAGGTGATCATATTCTTGGTCTAAAAGCACCATATATACATTAATTGATCTGGAAGCATCATATCTTAGATGGTCCGGAAATACTATCTAAGTGCTACGAGACCATTGCCTTTTAAATAATTGTTATGCATGAGGTAAAGTCGAACTATGTGTTTGGCTAAATATATCCAGAAGATATGTGAAGTGCTTTTACAAGATAAGATGCAAGCTATTTTATGTAGAGATAATGCAGAATTTATATCTCAAAGTGGATACATCAAATGTGATAAAACGAAACACATCTCTTTAAAGTTTCGTCCCTCATGATCTTCAGAAGAATAGTATTTGATGAATCATTTCAAGCAATAATTTGGAAGATTTATCCACTAGTGCTTACTTTATTTCAACATTTGAAGATTATATTCAAGATCCAAAGATCTTATGTGATATTTTTATGAGGGGGAGTAAATACGCGTTGCACTCTTTTTCCCTTAATCGAGGTTTTGTCCCGATGGGTTTTCCTGGTAAGGTTTTTAATTAGGCAACATGTTATGCGTATTAAAGATGTGTGTACTCTTTTTCCTTCACTAATGAATTTTTTTCCACTGGTTTTTATCTTAGTAAGGTTTTAACGAGGCACATTATCTTCATAGACATCCAAGGGGGAGTGTTATGAATATTTATCTATGTGGATGTCTATCATGATTAGAACTTTATCTAAGGAGTTTGATTTATTTATTATTAGGAATATTATCTCTATTAATTAGAGTTTAATGTATTATGTACTTCTTATGCCTATAAATAAATGATTCATTGAAGGCATTGTATACAATTATATATTTGAGAATAATACAAATCTTCCTCTTTCTCTCATCTCTTTCTTCCATTCTTGTTCTTTGTTCTTATTATTGTTCTTTATTATTTTATTCACAACAATACTAGTAATAATAGATAAATACAACCTTAATAATAACAACACATATATAATTAAAGCCCATTATTATAAAATGAAATATAAAGAGGTTAACCCGGATAAAATTAGTGATTACAGTTGCCCCTCTTTGCTTGTACTTGTGGAACAAGAATAAAGCAAAGACCATAAGCACTAATTTTGTCCAACTTCCCTGTTTGGGTGATTTGCTCCTCCGAAGCGGAAGAAACAAAGTGGGTAGCATTGGCATGTCCTTCCGGAATGGCAAGGGACATATCAGACAAAAATTGATTCATTCTTCTGAAGCGGTAGAGAACAAACCCAAATAACTTGCTTTCCCAAAACGGTAAAAACAAACTGAGTAGGCCTTCTGGTTTTTCTACACGAAAAATCCTTGAGCTCTTTTTCTCTTAAATCCTGATGCGGCGAGTTCGAAATCCTTCACCTGAAATCCTTAAGCTTTGAGTATCTGCCTCCTTCGCTTTGAAAACTTGACGTGGCGAATTTGAAATTCTTCGCCTTGAGCTATGAGTATCTGTCTCCTTTGCTCGGAAATCCTGATTATGGTGAGTCTGAAATTCTTCACATTGATCTATGAGTATCTGCCTCTCTTGCTCAGAAGTCCTGATTACGGTGAGTCTGAAATTCTTCACCTTGAGCTATGAGTATCTGCCTCTTTTGCTCGGAAGTCCTGATTATGATGAGTCTGAAATTCTTCACCTTAAGCTATAAGTATCTGCCTATTTTGCTCGGAAGTCCTGATTATGGTGAGTTTGTAATTCTTCACCTTGAGCTACGAGTATCTGCCTCTCTTGCTCGGAAAATCTAATGTGGCGATTCTGAAATCCTTCGCCCGAAATTTTGAGCTATGAGTATCTGCCTCTTTTGCTCTGATATTCTGAAGTTGTGGGTCTCTTTTCTTTTCTTCTTTCTTCTCTCTTTTTCTTTTTCTTTTTTTCTTCTTTCTTTATTCTCTTTCTTCTTCTTCTTCTTCTTCTTCTTCTTTTTATTTTTCTTTTTCTTCTTTCTTTTTTATCTCTCTCTCTCTTTTGTTTCCTTCCTTTTCCTCTTTCTCTCTTCTTCTTTCCTCTCGTTCTTTTTTCTCATTCTTCTCTTCTTCCTTTCTCATTTTTTCTTTTCTTTTTTCTTTTTTTCTTTTATTTTCTCTCATTCCCTTTTTCCTCACTTTTTCTCTCTTCTCTTTTTTTCTTTTTCCTTTTCTTTTAATTTGAAAACCAGGAAACTTGATTTTTTTTAACATTCAGAAGGGGATAAAAATGAGAATTTTGAATTATGAAGAACACGTCCTTTTGGAAACAACCAAATTGAGGAATTTAAATTTCTATGAAAAAATATCCTTTTGGAAGGAACACATTGAGAAATGGCGTTTTGAGAAAAACATCCTTTAAGAAGGATAACATTGAGAAATTGGAATTTTTAGGAAAGACATTCTTTAGGAAGGATAAAGTTGAGAAATTGAGTTTTAAGAAAAACATCCTTTAGAAAGAATAAAATTGAGAAATTGGAATTTTAAGAAAAACATCCTTTAGGAAGGACAAAATTGAGAAATTGAGTTTTAAGAAAAACATCCTTTAGAAAGGATAAAATTGAGAAATTGGAATTTTAAGAAAAACATCCTTTAGAAAGGATAAAATTGAGAAATTAGAATTTTAAGAAAAATTATCCTTTAGGAAGGAATGAAATTGAGAAATTTGACTTTTGAGAAAAATCCTTTAGGAAGGATAGAAATCAGAGATTAAAGGCCTTGATACCAGTCAAAGGATTCTTGAGATCTGTTTCTCTTCTCGTAGAGCCGTAGATCCAACCCTTTTATCAATCTTCAAGTACCTGCTTAGGAAAAAAAAGCACAATGCTATGATGGCGTGAGTTAGCATGCTCCTAACATAGGGATGTCTAACTATTAATGATGCATGAGCATATTTTATGATGCAAAGATGTGTGTTCATGAGAATGCAAAGATGCATGAATTTAGCTCATCTCCGTTCTCTAGGGTTGGTGGTCGTCATCTTGGGACTACAACCACTCATCAGTTACATATCCTAACAAAATTTGCCATCAACTTGTGTTGCCCACTCCCCGAGTCTAGTGACCTTAGCCGTAATTAGAATCTTTAATCAAGTACTTTCAAGCCGTATGCCATCTCCCACTGATTTGAAATCCTATGTGTAAAGGCTCCCGTCGTCCCATGGACAATGATGCCTCAATGGTCCTTCATCATCACACATCATGTAGTGCCCCTCAACTTTGAGTCTCACTGCCGACGATGCATTTGTCTCTGAAGTAATGCAAGGAAAGTTCTTTGTGTTTTTTTTAAACATGTTAATTCACTGGTCGTCATTCTAATGAAGAATGAATTTTCGGATTAACATACCGAACCTTAAAGCCAAAATTCTAATTTAAAAGAAAAACATAATAGGTTGCCCCGGATATCAAATGCAAGAGCGTCTTAGATTCAACTTTCCGATGATCACTTCAAGCATAACTTGTGTCTACGAAGACTTTGAATGTTGTGGCGATATTTGAAGTTGTGAAACTCCTCCCAAATCGCCCGGTCCATCCTCATTATTATGGTACTTGCTGGATCAGCTCGATTACTATTTCTTCTAGTTCTCATCATGTTTCTACACTCATATGTATGTTTAAACTTCCAACTTTTGTTTAACCGATGAGATATGTGCGTTTATGATTACCATTGATTTTGCGTCAGTGTCCTCAAGGATTCTTTTCCGGGACTTATTCAATTTGTTCATTCATTTCTTTTTCTTAGGGGAATTCAACTCATCACAGTCCTTTGGCTCGAGAATAAAGATAGAGCATACAATGATACCCCGAGTTACTCGGCATGGTCACGATTTTAAAAATATTACCATCACTCACGAAGCGAAGAGTTTCAGGCTTCAGCGGAGTGCCCCGAGTTACTATCAACGTTGCGGGTTCTCTCTATATAGAACCTTTTGCGTCTTGGATTCTTCAAATTGAGAGTTCTCCCTATATATAACTTCTAGTCTTGAAATCTTGAAGCATGAGTTTCTCCTATATAAAACTCCTTACTTCAAAGTCTTTTGAGCTACAGGTTCTTCCTATATAGAACCTTTCGCTTAGAGTCATGAGTTCATCCTATATGAAACCTCTTACTCTAAAATCTTAGGACTACTAGTTCTTCTCATATAGAATTTTCGTCTTGAAATTTTGAAGACGTGGGCTCTTCCTATATAGAACCTTTCTTCAAACACAGCTCCCCATTTTTTTGATGGCGCGAGCACCAAGAATTTATGATTCTTCCTAAAAGGCTGAAGAAATGGAAGTTCTCGAGATGATTCCTCGATTTCTGATCCTATTGGCATCAACAACAATGAAATATCATAATTGGGCGAGTACAAAAGACTCTTGATACTTTGTTGGTATCTTCTTCCTCAATTGTCTGTTTGGAGATTCAGAGCTTCGAGTTCTTCCTATATAGAATTGTTTACTCTTCCTCACTTTTAGCTGGCATTGGCGAATTCTTTAGGCTACAAGTTCTTCCTATATATAACTTCTTCACCTTCAAGTTTTATAGTTACAGGTTCCTCCTATATAGGACCTTCCGCTTTCTTCAGATGGATTCTTTGAGCTACAAGTTCTTCCTATATAGAACTATTCGTTTTGAAATCCTGGAGCTGCGAGTCTTTCCTATATAAAACTCTCTCTTTTTTATTTCTCATTTTTCTTTCTCTTTCTTCTCTATCTTCTCTTTCCATTTTTTTGTTTTTTCCTCTATTTTTCCTTCTTTTATCTATATATTTTTTTCTTTTTCTTCTTATTATTTTTTCTCCTTCTTCTCTTTTCTTCTTCTTTTTTTCTTTTTCTTCTTTTTTTCTTTTTTTCACTTGTTTTATTCTTTTTCTTGAAATCTAGAGCGGTGAGTTTTTCCTATATAAAACTCCATGTTTTGAAGTCTTTGAGCTACATGTTCTTCCTATATAGAACCTTTTGCCTCGAAGTGTTAGAGTTGTGGGTTCTCCCGATATAGAACCTTTCACTCTAAAATCTCGAAGCTGTTAGTTCTACCTATATAGAACTTTTCACTCTGAAAACGCTGGAGAGACGGGTTCTTCCTATATAGAACCTTTTGCTCTGAAATCTTTGAAGCTTTGGGATCTTCCTATATAGAACCTTTTGCTTCAAATCTTTTGAGCTACAAGTTCTTATATAGAACTTGGCGGGTTCTTCCTATATAGAACATTTTACTCTAAAATCTTAAAGTTGCGGATTCTTCCTATATAGAACCTTTCACTTCAAAGTCATAAAAATGCGGGTTCTTCATATATAGAACCTTTATCTTCAAAAGTGGAAGGATGCCCTGATTTCTTATCGTCTTGGCATCAAAGGAAAACTTGACATCATGCCTGAAGGACATATTGATGGCCTGAAGGACTTAAGAATTGGATTCACGACAAATGGTTATCAATATCTCTTAAAATGATGCCCTGGTTTCTATCCATCTTGACATCAAAAGAAAGCTTAACATCATGTCCGAAAGAGTTGTTGATGGCCCAAAGGACTTAAGAAATAGATTCACGCCAAAAAGGCTACAAAAATCCCTTAAAATGACTCCCTCGTTTCTACCTGTCTTGACATCAAAAGAAGGCTTGACATCATGCCTGAAGGTCTTATTGGTGGCTCGAATGTCTTATCACCATGCCCGAAGGACTTACTGATGGCCCGAAAGACTTAAGATCTGGATTCACACCATCCTGGTTACCGAAATATCTCTTAATCTGGATTCACACCAACAAGGCTACCAATAAAAATATTCAATAAGATCCAACATGAAGCTGCAGACCAAATAACTAGATTCACGGCAACATGGCTACCAATAGAAATCTTCAATAAGATCCACCTCTTCAACATGAAGCTGTAGACCAAATAATTGGATTCACGCCAACATGGCTACCAATAAGAATTCTTCAATAAGATATACCTCTTCAACATGAAGCGACAGACTAAATAACTGGATCCAAGCCAACAGGGCTAGCAATAGAAATCTTCAATAAGATCTACCTCTTCAACATGAAGCTGCAGACTAAATAATTGGATTCACACCAGCATGGCTAGCAATAGAAATCTTCAATAAGATCCACCTCTTCAACATGAAGTTGCAAACCAAATAATTAGATCCATACCAACATGGCTACCAATCGAAAATCATCAATAAGATCAACCTCTTCAACATGAAGCTACAGACTAAATAACTGGATTCACGCCAACATGGCTACCAATCGAAAATCTTCAATAAGATCTGCCTCTTCAATATGAAGTTGTAGACCAAATAACTGGATTCACGCAACATGGCTACCAATCAGAAATCTTCAATAAGATCTAACTTTTCAACATGAAGTTGCAGACCAAATAACTGGATTCACGCCAACATGGCTACCAATAGAAATCTTCAATAAGATTCACCTATTCAACATGACGCTGCAGACCAAATAACTGGATTCACGTCAACATGGCTACCAATCGAAAATCTTCAATAAGATCTACATCTTCAACATGAAGCTGCAAACTAAATAATTAGATTCACGCCTACATGACTACCAATCGAAAACCTTCAATAAGATCTACCTCTCCAACATGAAGCTGCAGACCAAATAACTGGATTCACGCCAACATGGATACCAATCAGAAATCTTCAATAAGATCTACCTCTTCAACATGAAGCTGCAGACCAAATAACTGGATTCACGCCAACTTGGCTACCAATAGAAATCTTCAGTAAGATCTACCTCTTCAACTACAGACCAAATAACTGGATTCACGCCAACATGGCTACCAATAGAAATCTTCAATAAGATCCACCTCTTCAACATGAAGCTGCAGACCAAATAACTAGATTCACGCCAACATGGCTACCAATTGAAAATCTTCAATAAGATCTACCTCTTCAACATGAAGCTGCAAACTAAATAACTGGATTCACGCTAACATGGCTACCAATTGAAAATCTCAAATAAGATCTACCTCTTCTACATGAAGCTACGGACCAAATAATTGGATTCACGCCAACATGGCTACCAATCATAAATCTTCAATAAGATCTACCTCTTCAACATGAAGTTGCAGACCAAATAACTTGATTCACACCAACATGGCTACCAATAGGAATCTTCAATAAGATATACCTTTTCAACATGAAATTGTAGATAAAATCTTCGGTAATCTTCAAATATCTGATTAAAACAAGCAAAATACTCCCTAACATAAGGATCTCTATATGATGCATGCAATGTAATATTTTCCTCTTTTCTTTTTTCTTCTTTTCTCTTTCTCTTCTCTTTTTTTTTTCTTTTTTCTCTCCTCTCTTTCAAAATTTACTTTTAAAACCTTATTCCCTGAAAGTTCATTCTCAAATTTCTTCATTCCATATCTCTACAGTATGCTCCTCAATCTTCATCTTAATTTATTAAATCTCTATCTTGCATTTGACTCGCGCCTCTTTCTTGTGCAAGTAACTCTTTTTCTTCTTCATCTTCAGGGTCTCTACTCATTTTCATAAATCCCTCTTCTGGTCCATATATTGCTCTTATACAGGGACTCTCATTATCTCATTGCCCTCATTTAGTCTTTGGCTCGACTATTTTTCTCATCTTTGACTTAACGCTCGGAGTCTCCATTTGTCTCATCACTGGGGTAAGAAAAATGCCTTCACTCCATGTGAACTCATACTTAATCTTCTTGTGGTATCTCGACGGGAACTAACTCTCGGTCCCTATACTTCAATTCTTATCAAAAAGTTAGTCATTTTGGAAATAAAACTTGGAAAAAATGGCAAACACTTTGAAAACTGATGTTTGGGAGAAAACTATAGATACCTTAAAATAAAAGTTTAGAAAAAAAAAAGGCCAAACATTTTTTAAAATTGATGTTTGGAGAAGACGGTAAGTATCAAAATTCGGAGAAAATGCCAAACATTTTTTAAAATTAATGTTTGGAGTAAATCAAAATTTGGAGTAAATGACCAAACATTATTGGAAATAATGTTTGGAGGAAACGCCCAATATGTAAAAGAATTGAAAATTGGAGGGAAAATGCCCAAACATTTTTGAAAACTAATGTTTGGAGGAAATGACCAATATGCACTAGTGAATCTGTATGTTTAGAAGATCTTGACTATTTTGGTGATATACGCATATGTATGGTCTCTCCTAGTCCATTTAGGCTTTCGAGAGGAACACTTCTCATACCTAATTTCTAACCCAGTTAAGGTGGCTCTCTTGATCTCACCACTCACTATGCACCATCCTTCACTCATTTAGGTGTCGATCAGGAACTTCAAAGTTTGACGTTCCTTGAAGAAAGGTTAACTCTTATAGGTGGAATGTAATATGAAGACAATCTCATCCAACTTAGATATCCATGTATGATAAGAATGGTCTTTGTAGGCTTGTAATACATGTCATGGATCACAGTTAAGCAAAACCATATTTTTGTACTTGTTTGACCTGGATATGCTCGTATGAAATATTATTTTCTCTTTCATTCCTCAAATCGCTCTAGACTTCCCATTTTTTGGGTTTTCACCGTAGAGTTCATTTATTTTCTTTCTCTTCAAACCGACTTGCGTTCTGGTTGGCACTAATGCTCATTTTTTACACAAAGTAATTGATCCTCTATAATTCTTCAAAATTGATATTTACTTGAATGAAGGATTCTTTGGGATTTTTATTATGATCAAAGACTTCATCCTGATCTTAACTTGCTCAAACAGGATACTCTGGTCTCTTTATTTTTGGGATTGCTCTAGACTGCCCATTTTTTGGGTTTTCACCCTAGAGTTCATTTCCTCATTCTGTATCTTCAGGTCGGCATATTCTGGCCAAACATTGATGCTAACATGCTCAGGCATATTACTTTTTTCTCTTTATTCTTGGGATCACTCTAGACTGCCCTGTTTCATGTTTTCACGCTAGAGGTCATTTCATGTATCTTTTGATCGATTTGTATTCTAGTCGGCATTTAGGCTTGCTTTCTGTTTAACAATCGATGCCACCAAGATAGCCAACTCTATTATCAAAGAAATAAGGAAATGGGCGACGATTTGGCACCAGATATCCGACGGTGTTGAAAGAGTTGTTGTGAAAAGCGAAAAAAACCATCAAAAAACGACGATTGTTCATGAAGGTTTCCATAGAAAGACCCCTTGGTTCTGGCAAACGAATCACAATTATAGGTACCTGGGAGCATAACGATGGAATGAACGAAATACGAAAAATTAGCATAATATGGTCATAGATCTTAAGTTGTAACTTGATCAAGAGCGAATTTGTTGATGTTGCATCCACGAAGTATGGAAAGTGCCAAACATTGGGAACTACCCGGGGAGGAGTTAGGAACAGGAACAAGGAGAAACGAGAAATTCTTGATCAATGGAGGAACAATATCACCATTTTTGGTCAATAAAATACCAAAGTGAATGATTGACTCATTCCATACTAGAAATAATCATATAAAATTTTTTGATAACACAAATTCCTATTTCTCAATGATATCCCATGATCAAGACAATTGGCTAAATCATTTAAAAAATAATTAAAATGGTTAAAGATGCGTGTGATAAGTGCTACGCAATTGTGCAAGTATAAATGTCGCAAGTAATAAAGTAATCAGTATTGTCTCCACAGGGATTGGGCTTTGGGCCACTTGCTTAAGTTATTGCACTGTAGAAAATAAAAACACAAATAAGTGATAAGAAGAGTTTTTTCTAACTAATAAACTAAAGAACAATTAGAATAAAAGATAGATAGGTTGAATAAGAGAGAAGAGTAGGCTAGGTTAAGTTGCATCGTAGTGTGGAATCTAGATGACTTGTCTCCGTCTTTGAATGCAAGCAATACAGAATTGTTGTGGCAGTAACCTAAGTCTCTGCAGTAACCTAAGTTCCTTTCGCGGCCGCAATGGCTGAGTCCCTGCCGCGGCAATCTCTTTCTCTTGGGCAGATATTGTTAAGGCTCGGGATAGAGTCCTTGAATGGCTCCTCCTTATCTCTAAGCTGGAACACTATTGATGGCTGAACTCTGACCATAACTCTCAGCGTAAACCAAAGACAAACACCAACCAATCACACGCTTCTCTTAGCCGCTGAAATTCTTAACCTATCTCTAGGCTGAATTAGTTAACACCACTTGGATGAAAACAGTGCTTACTCGTTTCGTGAATTCAACTCTCTCAACATCGAATAAATGGATAGTCTCACAAACTCTCTCTCGACAAGAATGCAAGAATGGTTAACACCAAGAATAAGCAAACCTCAACTTAATTGCATTAAAACATAAACAAAGTACAAAAGTCTTCACACAACTACTAAACAAAATAACCTTAGCCTAAGAAAGGAACTAGAACATGCAAAACCTCTCAAACTCTCTATATTTGACGGTTTATATTCGGTGGCTTGTCCTTCTTTAAATAGGAGGAGGCTTGGGGCAAAGTCTTTCTTGGATAGGAAGTTAAGTTGGAGTTGGACTTGTCTTCGTTGAAGAGGTGAATCTCTTTAATTTAATGCTTTTATCCACTTTGGCCGAATTCCATCCTTAACCTTCCTTCCATGCTTTTTCGTCTTCCCAAACTCCGGTTGCCATGAAAAGTATGTAGAAAAATTCAGCGTTTTATGCTCTTCAAATCACCTACCACTTTGCATATTTTTCCCGCTGGCAAGTTTTGTAACCCTCTAGACCCGCTTATGTGTTACCACGGATCCTAAGGAGTCACATTAGGGTCACAAGAGCGACGCACGGTAAAAATCCACATAAAGACATTTTTCCTTTAAACATTTAATTAAACTGCAACGTTGACTATTATTTTAAAAAAATATACTTCCAGAAAATCGTTTAAACATACGACAGTAATTTCAGAAAACATTTTACATACACTGTCATAAAATAATACATGACATACATGCCCACTAATTGAACTAGTACCGTACTCCAAAAGTGACGCCGAGAAAACTCCAACCACTGATGTCGATCATTACCATGATAGATCTCCTAACTTGCGGTGGTAAAATAAACATGAGCTTGGGAAAGCTCACTAATACGAAACTACCAAAATAAGCTTCATGCCACACGTAAGTATCAGATGTATCAGAACAAAATGGAGGAGCAAACATTATCAAGTTTCATATATATAATACAATTCGTTTAGTTGTTACGCTTGAAAGTAACATATTCAGTTATGATTAATTACCCGATCACCAGACACGATGTCTAACTCAGGTAATCAGAAGGGGCATATATTATATAAATCCGGCCAGAGAGTTTAGGGTGTTCCATCAGTTCCAGATCAAGAATCATAGACAAAATATTTCAGACAACAATAGAGTTTGACTGAGGCTAGAGAGGGAACAAGGAAAACTAAGTATCAACATAACTACCCTCCAATCGTACACCGATATGTAGTTCCCCATAACTGCATCTATAAGGACTTACCCTAGGCCCAATGAGCATAGGAGTCGACCTAAGGGGTTGCCTTAGTTCTATAAGGAATTACCCGTGCCGAATGTGATAGAGGTTTTTTATTTTTTTGGAAGCGATGGTATTATTGGAAAATATATTAAAAATGGGGGAAGTGGAAAATGGAGAAATGAGTGTTGGAGTCGCCACCGACCAATATGGTAGGCCAGACACCGTTAAAAATCAACCAGGGATTCAAAAACATTTGGGTTCGGGAGTCGATTACGCGTGGGGAAGGATTAGCACCCCCACAGCGCCCAAAATTGGTACCACGTTGATTAAGTGTTGTCTTGCAAGAAAATAAAAAATTCAAATTTAATTTAATTTTTAATCCCAAAAAGGTCTAAGGAGAATATTTCTTCATTTACGATAGCCGAGGAAGATGACACTTGAATAAGTCAGGATACCACTTTCAAATCGGTTTCCGAAATAAAGTGGAAAATATCCCTTAAATACCAAAATAAATTTAAAATTTTTAGAATAAATACAAAAGTATATTCGAAGGAGAAAATACCATATGTGACAATAACATGACATAATTTACATAGTTATATATATATATATATACATATTATTATTATATGTTTACAATACACATATATTATATAGTAAAATAATATACACATATTATCACATACATGATGTATGAAATATGCACAAATAAGTATATAAAATTAAATAGGGAATTATATGAGCAAACAATCTAAATAAGGTATAAAATCAATAAAATATTATATCTATATGTTAATGATAGATTCTAAATTATACTATATATATTTAATTTACTTCCTTAATTATATATTTAAAGCATGTTTACATATAAAAAGGGAATATATATATATATATACACACGTTTACATATAAAAAGAAAAGGGGAAAGAATACATAATAATAATAATAATAATAATAATAAAACAGTGACTAAAATGAAATAAAATGCAAAATGAGAGACAAAAATGTAAAGAATAACAAAGTGGGAGAACCAAACGCGTAATTAACCCATCAATTGAAAATATGCGGATCCATCAGGCCGGGTCAAGCTCGAGCACGCGGGTTGGGATTCAAGACGGCGTCGTTTTGTTTGTTATATAAATACCCTATTTTGCTAAATAATTCATTTTTTCTTTGATAACAAAAAAAACTCTAAATACACTCTCAACCTCGTTTGCCCAAGCCCGGTGCCAGCCACCATCTCTGCCGCGAGCGCCGCCATCATCGGCGTCAGAAACTGCCGCCTCCGGCGGCCGGAACTACATGCAAGGACGCCGTTTCAATCGGGTAAGCCTCCTAAACCTGAATCTCAACTTTGTTTTTGGTAAAACTTAATCGAAAATCCTATATCTAAGTTTGAATCTTTCGGATTTTTATTACCTTTTTTGTGGTTTTTTCTTCGAAACTGGCTTCCTTTTTTATATATTTTTTTGTTCGAATCCGAAAGGTCTCCCTTTTTTATTTCATCCGAAAAAAAGGTCCCACTTTTCGATTACATAAATTGGGTTTTTTATACCCGAAATTTACAACATAAAAAATAAAGCAAGTTGCATTTTAGTAGGGCAATGGGCGGTGGAGGCAACGTGGCGGTCGTTGGTTGGTTGTCTGGACGGTGGCAGCTCGGTTTAGCGGCGGCGACTCGAACGGTTGGCGGCTCAAATGGTTGGCAGCTGAAGTGGCGGCGGCGGCTGCTAATATTAGGGTTAGGGTTTTTTTAGTTTAATGTAATTAGGGTTTTTTGGATGATGGGTCATGGGTATTGGGCCGGGTATGGATATAGGTATTGGGTATGGGTTGTATGGGTTATTGATTGGGTTGTAAATAATAACAATAGAGGCTTATTTATTATTATTATTTTTTGAATGTTGGGTTGGGCTGGTTTGAGTTTAGGCCTGGACAAAAATAGGTGTTTACAGTTGCCCCTCTTTGCTCATTGTTGTGTAACAATAATAGAGCAAAGGCAAAAGAACAACTATTTTTTTCCGGTCAAGTTTGGGTTTCTTCTTCGTCCACCGCTTCTTGAGCTTTACTTAATCTGATGGGCTGCTCTTGATAGGCAAAATGGTCAAACTGGGGAGATCCATTTGGGGAGAAAAATGAGTTCGGCTTGCTTCGACTCTGACGACGATGCAGTATATGGAGAAAATTTGACTTAGCTGCAACACTGACGAAGAGGCAAGGTCTGCAAAACTTGATCCAGTTGATTTGAGGTGACATAACCAAATGATGAAGGTTCTAATCTCCGATTCAGCTGCAACTCCGACGAAGAGGCAAAATCTAAGAAAGAAAGTGTTGACATTGGATCCAGAAGATATCCCCAGCATAACTCCTAGATTGCTTTTGCATTTTTCCCAAATGCACAGAGATCAATGATTTTGACTTGCCTTTACTAGTAGCCGTTTGCTCTGGGCTAGTTGTACCATTTCCCTAGGTACAATCAGTTTGTACCAATCGTGACATTGGATTTTTTTAAAGGACTTATTTTCCTTTGACCATTCGTGAAAATGGATTTTGGATGGACAGTTGAACTGTCCATTGTCTTAAACTTTACCGTGTTTAAGCATGTTGTGCCGACATTTCTGTCGGACTTGCTTTGATCCAGCTACAACTCCGACGAAGAGGCAGGATCATGGGTTAATGAAATTGGTCCGGCTACAACACCGACGAAGAGGCAAGACCAGGAGTTAGTAAGGTTTGACCCAGCTACCACACCGACGAAGAGGCAAGGTCTGAAGTTAATAGGGGGTATCCAGCTACAACACTGACGAAGAGGCAGGACCTAAAGTTGGGGGTTAGTAAATTTGGTCCAGCTACAACACTGACGAAGAGGCAAGACCATGAGTTGATAAAGTTTGACCCAGCTACAACACCGACGAAGAGGCAAGGTCTGAAGTTAGTAAGGTTGATCCAGCTACAACACCAACGAAGAGGCAGGATCTGAAGTTGGGGGTTAGTAAATTCGGTCCAGCTACAACACTGACGAAGAGGCAAGACCATGAGTTGATAAAGTTTGACCCAGCTACAACATCGACGAAGAGGCAAGGTCTGAAGTTAGTAAGGTTGATCCAGCTACAACACCGACGAAGAGGCAGGATCTGAAGTTGAGGGTTAGTAAATTTGGTCCAGCTGCAACATCGACGAAGAGGCAAGACCATGAGTTAATAAAGTTTGACCCAGCTACAACACCGACGAAGAGGCAAGGTCGAAGTCAAAAATCTTGATCCAGCTCAACACTGACGAAGAGGCAAGATCTGGAGAAAGTCTTGATCAAGCTACAACTTTGACGAAGAGACATGATCGAAGAAGAAGTTTTTTTCTTTTTCTTTTCATCTTTTTTCTTTTTTTTCCTTGATTCTTTTTTTTAATTTTTTTCTTTTTTCTTCTTTTTTTTCTTGCTTCTTTTTTTTCGTTTTTCTTTGATTTTTTGTTTACTTTTTTTCTTTCTTTTTCTTTTTTTCTAACTATAATTCTAAGGTAACATCCGAGGAGTAAAGTTTGGTCTAGCTGCAACACCGACGAAGAGGCAAGACCAAGATTCAACCGAGCTACAACACCGACAAAGAGGCACGATCTAAAAGAATAAATTCTGATCCAGCTACAACACCGACGAAGAGGCAGGATCAGAAATGTGGTCCAGCTACAACACTGACGAAGAGGCAAGACCAGGAGTTGACCGAGCTACAACACCGACGAAGAGGCACGGTCTAAAAGAATAAATTTTGATCCAGCTACAACACCGACGAAGAGGCAGGAACAGAAATGTTGTCCAGCTACAACACTGACGAAGAGGCAAGACCAGGAGTTGACCGAGCTACAACACTGACGAAGAGGCACGGTCTCAAGGTAAATTTTGATCCAGTTGAAAGAGGTTTGATCCACTGCACCACTGACAGAGAGACTAGATCGGAATGAATTTTGATATTGCTACTCCACTAACGGAGAGGCTAGATCTGGAAATTTTTTATCTTCTACTCCATAACAAGGAGTATTGACCTGAAAAGAAAAGAAAAAAAACACTAGTCAGTATTTGTTCAAAGATTTTGGATGCTTACGCTTCTGCGTATTTGGCCTCCTTTGGGGCTAAAAGTTTGTCATCATGTTGTTGCCCCAATAGTTGAGGTTCTTTGGTCTCTTCCTTGGACCTGTTTGTGTGCTCAAATAAATGTGTTATGGATGCATGTGATATGTCTAAACGCATGGTGACTTAAATTCAAGTATGATGTATGCAATTAATGTGAAATGATCTCAATGAGTGAGTGAATGATATATTATGTTTTTCCCCTTAAAGGGATGCCCCCAATTTTGTGGTGGTCAAATTTTTTTCTTCCAATTAAACAGTGCTTGATGCCTTATATGTAAGGATGCCCCCAATGTTGAATTAAAACATTACTTGCCCTGCAGCTGTGGGTCATCAAACTTGTCATGCTTTTCACCAGTTAGGGTATCCTCTTTCTGAAAAACAGATGATCCTATATTCTGAACCAATGTGATGATAAATGAAAAAAAAAACATGCATGCTTCTAAATGCAATATTTGTGTATAAATGCATATTAATGCAAGTGAATGAATAATTAAAATGATGTAACGCAACTATCATGTAAATGAATGAAATAATACATCGAAAATGTGATGTAAAAAATCAAACACCGAAATAGGTTAGTACGGTTAAAGATAATCAAATAATCAAATAGATTAAATAAATTAAATACCAACAAATGCCAAAATTGAAGCAATTAAAATTATATACATGACATATAAATGACAAATAAATGCATAAATAAATCAAGCAAGACTTAACAAGATTACCACTAAACGGGCAGTATTTCGATATGGCTCTAAAAAGGTGGGCTCTACGGTCCATTATATGTGACTAGGATCTAGAGTACTAAAGGGTACCCGAACTGTCGTTATTACCTACTAAGATAATAGGACATCGATTCGGGAGGATATGAGTCCTTATACCATACGGGGGCGCAAACCCCACGAAATATAAGGGTCATATCCCGGAAGTGAATTACAATATCATACGGAGGTGGTCACCCCACGAGACAAAGTAATCACTCCCACTTAACGGTTGCGGAGCCCGGATAGCTCATGCATGAATGCAAAGGGATTAAAAATTAATTTAAAATCGAATTTTTACTTTCTTGCAAGACAACAAAAAATCAACATTGGCCTGACTCTCTTAAAAAAAATCCCCAGCGGAGTCGCCATCTGTGATAGAGGTTTTTATTTTTTTTGGAAGCGATGGTATTATTGGAAAATATATTAAAAATGGGGGAAGTGGAAAAATGGAGAAATGAGTGTTGGAGTCGCCACCGGCCACTATGGTAGGCCAGACACCATTAAAAATTAACCAGAGATTCAAAAACATTTGGGTTCGGGAGTCGGTTACGCGTGGGGAAGGATTAGCACCCCCACAGCGCCCAAAATTGGTACCACGTTGATTAGGTGTTGTCTTCCAATAAAATAAAAAATTCAAATTTAATTTAATTTTTAATCCCAAAAAGGTCTAAGAAGAATATTTCTTCATTTACGATACCGAGGAAGATGACACCTAAATAAGTCAGGATAGCACTTTCAAATCGGTTTCCGAAATAAAGTGGAAAATATCCCTTAAATACCAAAATAAATTTAAAATTTTTAGAATAAATACAAAAGTATATTCGAAGGAGAAAATACCATATGTGACAATAACATGACATAATTTACATAGTTATATATATATATATATATATATATATATATATACATATTATTATTATATGTTTACAATACACATGTATTATATAGTAAAATAATATACACAGATTATCACATATACATGATGTATGAAATATGCACAAATAAGTACATAAAATTAAATAGGGAATTATATGAGCAAACAATCTAAATAAGGTATAAAATCAATAAAATATTATATCTATATGTTAATGATAGATTCTAAATTATACTATATATATTTAATTTACTTCCTTAGTTATATATTTAAAGCATGTTTACATATAAAAAGGGAATATATATATATATACACGTTTACATATAAAAAGAAAAGGGGAAAGAATACATAATAATAATAATAATAATAATAATAATAATAATAATAATAATAAAACAGTGACTAAAATGAAATAAAATGCAAAATGAGAGACAAAACTGTAAAGAATAACAAAGTGGGAGAACCAAACGCGTAATTAACCCATCAATTGAAAATATGCGGATCCATCAGACCGGGTCAGGCTCGAGCGCGCGGGTTGGGATTCAAGACGGCGTCGTTTTGTTTGGTATATAAATACCCTATTTTGCTAAATAATTCATTTTTGCTTTGATAACAAAAAAAACTCTAAATACACTCTCAACCTCGTTTGCCCAAGACCGGTGCTGGCCACCATCTCTTCCGCGAGCGCCGCCGTCATCAGCGCTGGAAACCGCCGCCTCCGGCGGCCGGAACTACATGCAAGGACGCCGTTTCAATCGGGTAAGCCTCCTAAACCTGAATCTCAACTTTGTTTTCGGTAAAACTTAATCGAAAATCCTAGATCTAAGTTTGAAGCTTTCGGATTTTAATTACCTTTTTGTGGTTTTTTTCTTCGAAATTGGCTTCCTTTTTTTATATGTTTTTTTGTTCGAATCCGAAAGGTCTCCCTTTTTTATTTCGTCCGAAAAAAAGGTCCCCCTTTTTGATTACATACATTGGGTTTTTTATACCCGAAATTTACAACATAAAAAAATAAAGCAAGTTGCATTTTTGCAGGGCAATGGGCGGTGGAGGCAACGTGGCGGTTGTTGGTTGGTTGTCTAGATGGTGGCGGCTCGATTTAGCAGAGGCTGCTCGAACGGTTGGCGGCTCGAATGGTTGGCAGCTGAAGTGGCGGAGGCGGCTGCTAATATTAGGGTTAGGGTTTTTTTTAGTTTAATGTAATTAGGGTTTTTTAGATGATGGGTCATGGGTATTGGGTCGGGTATAGATATAGGTATTGGGTATGGGTTGTATGGGTTATTGATTGGGTTGTAAATAATAACAATAGAGGCTTATTTATTATTATTTTTTTTAATGTTGGGTTGGGCTAGTTTGAGTTTAGGCCCGGACAAAAATAGGTGTTTACAGCCGAAGCATCGAAACCTACCCAAGGGGAGACCTCGGGTCCATAAGGAATTATCGGCGCTAAACCTGTATAGACTTCATAACATAACCCAGAAGTACCCCAATTAGAATAACTTAGTGAACACAAACTGAGAGGGGTTAGGATAGTAATCGTACATGTATTTTCATAGTATCAGAAATCAGAGTGCGTGTATTTTAGATCAGATACAAATGTATATAATTTAGCCAAACATAATTCATAATTCGTATCAGGGAGAGGATTAGTTTCAGATCAGAGAGAATATACTTGTGCAAGAAACTTTCCACGTGGTTTAATTCATTCCTCAGAGACACTTGATCATTATCAGAAGGAGAACATTTGACAATTTTGGACTGATTGCAGAATGACGTCCCCACGAAAAGGGAAGTTCGGTAATAACAACTTGAACCAAACATTAAAAGTTGATGCACCGAGATTAGTGAAATTTCGGATATATCGTGAGTGATCCAACATTAAAGCTTAGGAAGGTAAAGTGGTCATTCTGACCTTCAAAGGTAATTTGGTAATTTAAACCAAAAAGGTATAGATGGTGATGTACACAATTCAAGAATTTTAGTTGTTTATCAAGTTTCCGAGCACCTTTGAAATAATTTAACCCATCAACACAGTGTCATTACTTAACCGGGCAGGTACACCTTAAACATTCATATCTCAGTATTGACCTTAGTGTAAAACAAGAATAGCTCGCCATCACCAACCATCCACTGAACTTA
The DNA here is from genome assembly GCA_030270665.1 of Hibiscus trionum. NCBI lineage: Eukaryota > Viridiplantae > Streptophyta > Magnoliopsida > Malvales > Malvaceae > Hibiscus > Hibiscus trionum. Next base: position 24,674,013 of record BSYR01000011.1, read on the forward strand.
CAACGAGCAATCGAACATATATTCGAGCGATATTTTCCAAGTATTCAAACATGGGTAGTACACCCCAAACTCAAACCGTAGTATCGAACATACCCTTAAACATATTACTCTTACCGTTAACTATATATTTCCTCTACACCGATCGAATATACCTTCATATGGTATTCATTCAAATTCATATATATATATATATATATATATATATATATATATATATATATATATATATATATATATATATATCAAACGGCCAGCAAACACGAGTCTTAAAGATATTTTTCAGTCATTTCAGTGTTCAAAGGTTTTTCAATTATCATGAGCCTTTCGACTCCTTCCAAATATTCATTCGATTCGAGTCTCGGGGGTACATCCATCATTATGGTTAATTCGGCATCTAGTGCTCGAGGGTATTTCCGTCCTTTTGGTCATTATACACATTCCGACTAGTTCAGCCTTATCAGCATTTCTAATCCTTTTAGTGATTTAAATCAATTCAACTTTTACGCCTCTTAGATTAATCTAGACATACAAATAGTTTTCTGTAGTCTTATCTTCAGAGATTTATTCAGAACTCGGGAAGAGCTTAACACTTTGCAATTTTAAAGGTTTATGCTTCATTAACATAACTTTCGGAGCAAAACTGAGGTTTCGTATAAATCGATTGTGTTACCAGATCTAGTGAAGATTTCTAGATCGCTTCCATTAACAGAGATATTTTTTGTCTTTCTTATACACCAAGGCATATTTGCCATTTCGCAACCAAACATTCTGAGCATTAGATCTTTAATCATGAAATAATTTGAATTGGATGTTTCGAGGTGAACTGCTTTACCGATTAAACATTGAACTTGTATTACTCATCGATCATCAATTCCTTATTCGAATCATTCAAATCTTATTCAAAATAATTATATAACTCCAGATCTTATCGATTTATTCATTTTTTAATTGTATATGCCATACTTATCTGAATTTTCATACTTATTTTTGTATCTGATTTGACTTAGGTAGATTAACAATATACTCCATCATAAGCATGCATGCTACAGCCGAATACCAACATGTTCATAAAGCATACAATTGGTAGAAAAGTATTACCTTGGCTCCTAGCTACATCGGTCGATCCGTGAACGACATTCGAACACACTTGAACCCGAATTTGACGTCCCTCAACAATTCATATTCAAGGAACTGTGAGTACCTTCAATTACACAAATTTCCATTTTAGTCCTTATTCACAGCACGCTTAACTGCATAACTAATTACATATATAAGTTCGGGTTCAAGGTCAGATTCACAGGCTTTCGGGTTCGAATTTGACGAAACAAGCTTCGAAATGAACTCAGGACGTCGGAAAACATAAAATATGGGTTTTCAGAAAATTTGACTTTTGGGTCAAAGTCAATGCTGACGTCAGCGATCAAGTCAATGCTGACGTCACTGGTCTACTGGGTTGACTCGACTGAGTCAACTTGGGCAAGTTGACTCACTGAGTTGACTAAGTCTAAGGGTTGATTCGATCAACGGGTTAACGGGTCAGGCATCGGGTCGGACAGACATGTTGGGTCGGACAGGTCGAGTGACTCGGACTTGGGTTTGGGAGCTATTGGGCTTAGGTCGGTTCAAACATTGGGCCAAAAAGGACCGACCCACTTACCCTTATCACACAACTGTCGGTCGGCCGCCGAAAAAGGTCATCGGAATCCCCTAGATGCACAGATTCTGAAACGAATAGAACAACCAGAAATATGCGTTGCTCCGACGAGGCCTTAACGGAGGCGGATGGATGATCGGCCAAAGGGGCTTTGTTCACATCGAGGCAAGGAACTCACTAGTGGTGACGGTGTGGCAAAAGGATGGCGGATGCGGCCAGAAATCGCAAATAGAAGAGGAGGCCGAGGGGTTGTTAACATCAGATTCAAACCATCTCTCACGATGAACGACGGCGCGGACGAGCGCATGGCTGATGTTGTTGGGTTCAAGTCCAGACGACGAACAAAGCGGTGCCGGTGGTGACAGTCACGATGCGACAGTGGGGGAGATCAATGACAACGACCGTTGAGGGAAGGTGTTGAGTGTGTAAAAGTTCTATATTTTACCCCTTATTTAACCCATATTTCTACTACATTCAAGCATAATTCATTGCATTTAGGTAAAGTTTTACATATACATCACAATTAGATAAAATGGCGCAGTTGCTACTGATTTTGGCTATTTTGCAGGTATCTGCTGCGGCAGACGTAGGACAGCGAATGAGCAGAGCTGGAACATAGGACTGAAGTCGAGAAGGAATACGCTGTCGTGGCAGCCATGACGACGGCAATGGTGAAAGGGAAAAGTGAAGTGGATCTCGACAGATAGAGGAATTTAAGCCGGTCTGTCGTGGACCACTCCTATATTTTTCTAAGCCCTAGATCAGAATGAAGGCCAAGCCCAAAGTTCAAGGAAGAAACCCAAAGCAAGAAAAGAGGACGAATTAAAGGCATCTACTCAGGAGATTTAATCTTAATTAGAGTTGTACTTTAGTTTGAACTTGTATTCTTACCTTATTAGAAACTTGAACCCAAGGCCTATATAAAGGCATGTAATTCGACCTAGGGAAGGATATCTCTTCTCTAGCCGTCTTCCCCAAAACCCTTGTCATTTTCCCCCTTCTCATCATGTTCTAAACTTTCCCCTAGGGCTAAGGGTTGATTCTGTAAAGTAGTTGCAAGGATTGTACTGTTTTTAGGAATTTTATGTTCATTGAATAAAACTTCAAGTTTGATTATTCTGGTTTTCAACATCTTGCAAGAGTATCGGGAGAGCATTGTGAGATTATCTATTTACTTAATATCGGGAGAGTTAAGTATACGAAAGGAATAAGTGCGGGTTCTCCAGTTTATGGTTGAACTACATCGGACCTAGGAATAAGACGAGGTTAAGTGGCTAAGGAAGAATTCAACAACATCGATGTACATCCTTCGATTCACGTCGGGAGGTATCATCCAAGACGTGTTCATCGACAGACTTGGACCTAGGGATAGGACAAGTCATAGCAGGGATTCTTGCCAATCTTGAAGTAAAGATTTGTGTGATCGCTGCCGCGACAACAACAGACAGTTGCCGCGACAGGTGTTGCCGCGACAGGGACGATGACAGAACATGAGTTCTTATACAGTGCAACACCTCCACTACCGAGCAAATCAATATCGGCTTATTTCTTTACCCTAAACCTTTTAATCTTATATATTCAGTACTCTCCAATATTATTTCCCAACAATTTAAACTCTCTTCTTTCTCTCTTGTGCTGCAATTCGAGGATAAAGCTATTTCCAGTCCCTGTGGATTCGACATCCGATACTTCGTGTATCACTTTACTACTTGCGTCGTGTACACTTGCACTCTATTGCGATAGACTATTTTACACGCAACAAGTTTTTGGCGCCGTTGCCGGGGACTGGCAACATATCTTTACCCTTACCTTTACTGCAATTTTTTTTAATTCTTCTGTTTTTATTAGGACTGTTTACCCTGTGCTTTTCACAAGGTTTTTCGTTTGCTTATGCACAAATCAAGACGAGGCAAAGAACCTGAGTACAAACTAGATCCTGAAATCGAACGATCGTGCAACCTCAGGAACCGAGTCCGTCTTTTGATAGCCAGAAACGATTATCTTGAAGAACAGTTAGAAGCAACGCATAACGGGAGAAACAATCCGAGGAATCCTGAAGATCCTCTTGTCAATGAAGGGAATGGACGGCTTGCTGTCGAGGCCGCACGTCGGTCCTGCCGTGATTACATGATCAATGATCATGTGGAACTGGAGACCACCTTGCCAGATGTAGAAGTTGAAAATTTCGAGCTGAAACCTGTGATTTTCAACAAGATCAATCCCGCTGGCCAATTTAGTGGTGTTGCTACAGAGGATGCCCGGGAACATCTGAAAACGTTGCAAGAAATCTGTGGATCGTTCAGATTACCAGGAGTAAATTCAGAGATAGTGAGGCTCCGATTATTTCCTCATTCACTGAGGGACAGAGCGAAAACTTGGTGGAATAAACTAACGTCGGGTTCAATACGAACTTGGGCGGATCTCACTCGTGAATTTTTATCTTGTTTTAATCCTTCCAATTTATCTGAGCGAGTACGTAATGAAATTGCTACTTTTCAACAGGAAGATGACGAGCCAATGCACGAGGCATGGGACAGGTTTACCACTCTTCTAAGGAATTGCCCGATGCATGGATTCCTCGTATGGAATCAAGTCATCAAATTCTACAATGTTGCCAACACACACACTCGAATGAGAATAGATTCAGCAGCGAATAGACTACTGTTGGACAAAGATCCAGCCGAATCCATGGTAGTATTGAAAAATCTATCAAAGAATGAAGAGCAATTTCCCACAGTGAGGAGAGGTAAACGAGTGCTAGATGTGAAAGACTATGAGGCCGACAATTCCCTAAAGACACAAGTTGCGTACCTCACAAAGGCAGTAGAAAATTTTCTAAAGAAAGATTCAAAACCTGTCTACTCTGCAGAAGAGGTATGTAAAACTTGCAGTGGGAATCACAGTTCGGAAGACTGCCCGTTACAGCTAGAGGAAGGGATGTATGTTGGAAATTACAACAAACCAAGAAATTACGACTCCAACAATTACAATCCCAACTGGAGAAAAGATCCCAAGTTCTCCTGGAGCAACCCAAACAACGCACTTAATCCTCAGATGCAGAACAACCAAAACCAGGGGGCACCCAAAGTCCTGACACGGCAGCAACCGCAACAGCAGCCGGTAGCCGCACCTAGTATACTGGAGCAGACTTTGGCCACATCCATGTCACAGACAGGAGCTTACATAGCAAACATGGATCACTTCGTCAAGAAGACTGAGTCATTCATGGAAAAAATAGAGATGAGAATGACTAACCATGAGGCTACACTGAAAACACTGGAGACACAGATGGGTCAGGTTTCCCAGCATATTAAGCCAAGGCATAATGGAGGATTCCCTAGCGACACTGAGGTCGCTAGACAACCCACACATGAGTTGTGCAAAGCTATTACAACTAGGAGTGGGAAACAACTGCAAGGGTCGGTGATGAACACCATACCGATTAAGGAACCAGCCCTAGAAACACCTGTCGCGAACACTACCCGGCAGAAGAAGAGAAACCTGCTGCCGGCATACCTGTCAGCCCAGTAGACGGGACAAAGGAGCAAGAAAAAGATACTGGAGAACCTAAGCCTCCTCAAATCCGAATACCATGTGAGGGACGAATTGAAGATTACCCTCTTCCACCTCCTTTCCCACAGCGGTTACAAAAGCAGAAACAAGAGTACAAGCTCAAAAAGATTTATGATATTTTTAAGCAGGTTCACATCAACATATCGCTGTTAGAGGCCATCAAGCAGATGCCTGGTTATGCAAAATTTCTCAAGGATGCTATGTCGGAAAGATCCAGACTTGGGGAATTCGAAACGGTAAAAATAACAGAGGGATGCATGACTATCTTGCACAGGCATCCACCCCAGAAGAAGAAGGATCCTGAGAGCTTTATAATACCGTGCATAATTGGTGACAAATTCGTGGGTAAGGCACTTTGTGATCTAGGTGCTAGCATAAATTTAATGCATAAATTTAATGCATAACAGAGGGATGCATGACTATCTTGCACAGGCATCCACCTCATCACTAGCAGCACTTGGGACAGTGACAGCAGTTTCGATGTCCAGCTCGTAGAGCAACCTGCCCCTGAACCTGCCCAGCCTCCACCACAGCCCAGACGCCGCCGCCAGATCCGTGTCAGCAGCAGCAGCAAGGACAGCGATTGAAAATTTAAGTCTTTTATTTTTTTCTTGCTGCCTGCTTATTTATTTTGTGATGTACTTGCCTTCATGTTTTTATTCTGTCATTTTGCATTGAGGGCAATGCAACCCTTGAGTTTGGGGGTGGCAACCCTCCATCATTAATGGAGTCTTTAGTACATCTTTTTATTAATTGTTGTGTCTTATTTTTTTTTTAAATAAGTTATCTTCTAAAAAAAATCAGAAAAGATAAAACTGTTGGCTTAAAACTGTGAAGTTAACTTACCTGTCATGACAGCTCTGTCGTGGCAGCATCTTTAGGACAGTTTAAGGAGAAGTTTAGAGCCTTTCTATAGTTCTGAAAAACTTAAACACCTTTGTGACTGTTATACTGCTTAGATGTCTTTTAGCCAAACTAGAATAGGAAGCTTAGAACTTGAATAGCCCCTAGAGGTGCCTAACACTGGCTCTAGGAAAGAAGTTTAGCAAAAAGAAAATCAAAAACCTAGAGGTGCCCGAAACCGGCTCTAGGAAGCTAACTAGAGGTGCCCGAAACTGGCTCTAGAAAAATTTAGCTTGAAAATAGAAGAAAAAGAAGCATGAAAATGTGCCTTCTAAAAAAATAAACTTTGGCATAAAAATTCGAGTGAAGAAGTTGAATATTCTAGTGAAACTAAGAGAGTCTTAGCATATAACTGTTCACAAGCATGCACACACTGCACGAGAGCTATAGGGAGATTCCGGACAGATCCTAACCTTTCCGACAGGTTGCTGCCGCCATAGAGAATGAGCGACGGGTAAGGGACAGTTCACTGTTTGAAGGCCAACACACAAAAAAATTCATTTTTCTTTCTTCATTGCTTGAGGGCAAGCAAAAAATTGAGTTTGGGGGTGTGTTGAGTGTGTAAAAGTTCTATTATTTACACCCTTTTTAACCCATATTTCTGCTGCATTCAAGCATCATTGCATTGCATTTAGGTTAGTTTTCAGTAAAACATCACAAATGGATTAAAAGCACGGATTCTACTAAAAGATGGCTATTTTTGCAGGTATCTGCCATAGTAGACGTTGAAGGCAGGCGCAGGGCAGAGAAGCAGAAGAGCTGAACTGGACAAGCAGACGAAGAAGACGAAGCTGCCATGGACCTGTCGTGACAGCATGGTGACAGCAGACTTATGAAGAGGAAAAGCAAAGTGGACCTCGATAGATAGAGAAAAATCTGCTCGTCTGTCGTGTGAAAGCCACATATTTTTCCAAGCCCCGGATCAAAAGATATGTCAAGCCAAAGCTCAAGGAAAGGAAATTCCCAAAAGCAAGGATGCGGCTGGAAAGTAGGAGTCTTTAGAGATTAGTCTTTATTAGAATCTTACTTTTAATTAAAGTTGTAATCCTTGTTACCTTAGAAGACTTGAGCCCAAAGCTTATATAAGGGCATAGATTTAACCTAGGAGGCAGAACCGATTACCCCATAACCGAAACCAAACCCCTGCCGTCCACCCGTCACCGACATGTTCTAAATTCCCCCTAGGGCTACGGGTTGTTTTGTAAAGTAGTTGCAAGGGTTGCTTTGTTTTAGGATTTTTCAAGTTCAATAAAATAAATTTCAAGTTCTTTTATCTTGGTTTTAATATCTTGCAAGAGCATCGGGAGAGCATTGTGAGGTTATCCATTTACTTAGCATCGGGAGAGTTAAGTATACGAAAGAGATAAGAGCGCGTTCTCTAGTTTATAGTTGAACCATCTCGTGCCTAGGGATAGGGCGAGGTTAAGTGGCTAAGGAAGAATTCATACACATCGGTGTTCATCCTTCGATTCACGCCGGGAGGTATCATCAAAGACATGATCATCGACAGACTTGTGCCTAGAGATAGGGCAAGGCAGATCTGGGATTCTTGCCAAGCTTGAAGTACGGAGTTAGTGTTCGCTGCCGCGACAGCTAACGGACAGCCACCGCGACAGGTGCTGTCGGCGACGGGCGCGACGACAGAACTGGAGATCCTAAGCAATTTAATACCTGCACTACTAAGCAACTCAATACCAGCCCATTCTCTCTATCTTGATTTCTCAATCCTTTATTTTACTTTTTTACCTTATTATTCTCGTGACAACTCTTAATTAATTCCTTTACTTTCGTGCAGTAAACAAGGTGAAGTCATTAGCCCAATCCCTGTGGAGACGATATCCGATACTTCGTATCACTTTACTACTTGCGTCGTGTACACTTGCACTACAATTGCGATAGACTATTTTACACGCAACAAGTTTTTGGCGCAGTTGCCGGGGATTGGCAACATAACTACATCTTTCTTTTATTGCACTTTTCGTTTTTATTTTTATTTTTATTTTCGTTTTTTTTTGTTTTTATTTTTATTTATCTTTAATTTTTCTTTTGTGTTTAGACTCTTGCTTTTCACGAGGTTTTATTGTTTATGCGCAGATCTAAAAGAGGTGAAGATCCTGAGTATAAATTAGATCCGGAAATCAAACGTTCCTTCAATCTCAAGAAACAACTTCGCCACCTTTTAGACAGAAACGAATATCTCGAGGAACAGCTAGAGAAGATGGGTCATAACCAACCTGCTGGTGGTTTCATACCACCCCTTGGCAATAATAACCCGCCTGTCGTCGATCCGCCCGCAGCAGGTGGACGACGGTCATGTCGTGACTACATGCTGAATGATCATGTAGAGCTGGAGACCACGCTGCCGGATATTGATGTTGATAACTTCGAGCTTAAACCTGTCATGTTTAGTATGATCAACAACGCCGGACAGTTTAGTGGTTCTGCGACAGAAGATGCTAGGGAGCATCTCAAAACGTTCTAGGAGATCTGTGGTTCGTTTAGACTACCAGGAGTTAATCCGGAGATACTGAGGCTTCGGTTATTTCCCCATTCATTGAGGGACAGAGCTAAGACTTGGTGGAATAAACTAACACCGGGTTCAATCGTAACTTGGGCAGATTTGTCTCGTGAATTCTTATCTCGTTTTAATCCTTCGCATTTATCTGAGCGATTACGTAATGAAATTGCTACTTTTCAACAGGAAGATGACGAACCAATGCACGAGGCCTGGGACAGGTTTACTACTCTTCTTCGGAACTGCCCAATGCATGGATTTCCCGTCTGGAATCAGGTAACTAAGTTTTATAATGCTGCTAACTTACAAACTCGCATTCGAATTGATTCTGCAGCAAATGGACTATTATTGGATAAAGATCCGGACGAGGCATTGCAAGTTCTGAAAAATCTAGCTAAGAATGAGGAGCAGTTTCCGATAGTTAGAAGAGGGGGTAAACGGGTACTTGCTGTCAAGGACTATGAGGCCGACAGCACTATAAAATCACAGGTAGCATTCCTTACTAAAGCAATGAAACGGTTATTAAATGAAGATGAATTACAAGGATTTGCTGTCGAGGAAGTTTGTACTATCTGTGAGGGAAATCATAGTAGGGATGAGTGCCCTATAAATGTAGAAGAGGGAAAATATGTTGGAAATTACAAGCCGAACTACAATTCCAACAACTACAACCCTAATTGGAGGAAGGATCCCAAATTTTCCTGGAGTAATCCTAACAATGCTCTGAATCCTCAAGCATATAATCAGAATCAGGGGGTCCTAGATTGTTGACGCGACAGCAACTGCCGCCGCAGAACCTGCCGCAGCACCTGCCGCCGCAGCAGCAACAGCAGCCACCACCTGCCACGAGTAGTATATTGGAGCAGACTCTGGCCACCTTTATATCTCAGACTGGTACGTATATGGAGAATATCAATCAGTTTGTCAAGAAGACGGAAACCTTTATGGATGAAACCAAGATGAGAATGACAAATCATGAGGCTAACTTGAAATCTCTAGAGACACAAATGGGTCAGGTGTCGCAGCATATTAAGCCAAGGCAGAATGGAGGTTTCCCTAGCAATACTGAAAATGCTAGACCGCCCCCACATGAGCAATGTAAGGCGATTACTACTAGGAGTGGGAAAAAGTTACCAGGACCGGAAAAAGAAGCTGAAACAGAAAAGGAACCTGCCTTGGATAAACCTGCCGAGGAAGCTGCCCCGACAGGTGATAAACAGACTGCTGCCGATGAGCTTGTCACGACAGCAGAAGCGACAGAGGAGAAGAAAGATGAATACCGTCCTCAGATTCGCATGCAGTGGGAAGGACGTATTGCTGATTACCGTCCCCCACCACCTTTTCCTCAACGGATACAGCAAGCTAAGCATGAATCTCAACTTAAAAAGATTTATGATATTTTTAAACAGGTTCATATTAATATTCCGTTGTTAGATGCTGTTAGGGAGATGCCCGGTTATGCTAAATTTCTCAAGGATGTTATGTCGAAAAAATCTAAACTTGGGGAATTTGAAACGGTAAGGATGCAAGAAGGTTGCATGAGTATTCTTCATCGGCAGCCACCCCAGAAAAAGAAGGATCCGGGGAGCTTCATCATACCTTGTGTAATCGGCGACAAATTCGTGGGTAAGGCACTTTGTGATCTTGGAGCTAGTGTTAATCTAATGCCCAAATCTGTTTTTCAGAAATTAGGTATTGGCAAGGCGCGGCCCACGACAGTTACCCTACAGCTAGCCGACCGCTCTTACGTTCACCCCGAGGGAAAAATTGAAGATATTTTGGTAAGAGTGGATAAGCTTATTTTTCCTGCTGACTTTCTTATTTTAGATTGAGAGGCAGATGAGAACGCACCAGTCATCCTTGGGCGACCCTTCTTAGCCACGGAAAGATCATTGATTGATGTGGAGAAAGGAGAACTTACCATGCGCGTAAACGATCAAGAAATTAAGTTAAATGTTCTCCAAGCAATGAAACATGCTGATGTGGACGAGGAATGCAAGGCCATCATTGAGGTGACCTTTGATTACCCCTGCATCAGGTCGGGCTGTCGTGATATAAAATTTGGTCACTGCTGCGACAGCCACCTACAGGCCTGTCACGACAGCGATGACGACAGCAACGACGACAGCACCGACGACAGCAACTCCTCTGAATCCGATACATCTGATACTGAAAGTCATGAGGAGGTAAACTGGTTAGACCATCGTCCAGGTAAGTTATTCGAACCCTTGAATTACACTTCGGATAACCATTTAATCCAAAAGCCCTCTACCGTTGAACCACCTGTCTTAGAACTTAAGCCCCTGCCAGGGCAGCTTAAATATGCTTATCTTGGTTGCAATGATACACTTCCCGTAATCATCTCTGCTAAGCTTCCACAGGAACAGGAACGGCAGCTAATCGGCATGCTAAGGCAGCACAAGAAGGCGATTGGATGGACGATAGCAGACATACAGGGCATTAGTCCGGCGATATGCATGCACAAAATCCTCCTAGAGGAAGATCATAAGCCGACTATTGATGCCCAAAGGCGGTTAAACCTTGCGATGAAGGAGGTAGTGCGTAAAGAGATAATTAAATGGTTAGATGCTGGTATTATTTACGCCATCTCCGACAGCAAATGGGTAAGCCCGGTGCAATGTGTTCCCAAGAAAGGAGGCATGACCGTGATAACCAACAAAAACAACGAGTTAATCCCAACCAGGACTGTGACCGGTTGGAGGGTTTGTATGGACTATCGGAAGCTTAACAAAGCTACCCGAAAAGACCACTTTCCTTTACCCTTTATTGATCAAATGCTTGATAGATTAGCGGGTAAGCCTTACTATTGTTTTCTTGATGGTTACTCAGGTTATAACCAAATTGCTATTGCACCAGAGGATCAAGAGAAAACGACTTTCACATGCCCCTACGGAACGTACGCATTTAGGAGAATGCCGTTCGGCCTATGTAACGCATGTAACGCCCCGGTTTTGGGCTTAGAAGTTTTGGGCATTGACCGGTTTGGTCAAAGTCCTGTTCGAATCTTAAAAGGTAAAATTAGGAAAGCCTAGTTCGGGTTGCATTAAAAATATGGAAAAATGTTCTAAAATCATCTTTTAATATAATTAGGTGAACTGTGAAATCAATTTCGAAAAATGGGTTTTGGAAGTATGACATTTTGACTAGTGACCAAAATGTAAATTTCGAAAGTTTGGTGACTGTTTTATAAAGAGTTGAAACTTTGAATCTTTAAGGAGCTATTAATCCAAAGATGATTTTTCCAGATTTTTCTAAGATATTTTAAGTCTAAAATCTGATTTTAAAGGTTATTAAAATTGGAGGGAAGCCATTTTGGCTATTTTTGGATTTTGTAACCAACTTTGCTAAACTTTCTTTCTCTCATTTTCTCTCAAACCAAACACTACTTTTCCAGAGAATTGGATATGATTTCTTCACCTAAATCCCTCCATTCAACTCTCATTTGATTCCAAATCATTGTATCTTCAAAACCTCTTCAATTGCTTCTTGATTCTTCAAGGATTTTCATTCCAAAAAGTGGAGAATCACAAGTTTGGAGGTAAGAACGTCCTTCTCCTCTAAACTATCAGTTCTTTACTGAAATTCCCAAGTTATCAACTCTTGATTGATGTTTAATTAAAGGCTTTTGAGTTTGGAATTGTATCTTGGCTTATAATGCAAGATTTGATGGTTTTTCATGATTTTTCGTTAGATCTGATTAACCTGTGATTTGAGATGTGTTTTTGATGTTAAATGAACTCTAAATTGATAAGGAAATGAGTTTTGATTGATGCAATCCCGGATAGGTTGTGTTTCCTAAGTTTAGCTTAAGTTTCTTGGATGTTTTTATGGTGATCTTGTGGATCTGTTGTTGCTGGAGGTATAAGGATGTTTGTAGGTTGTTTTTAGATGTTTTATGGTGATGATGGATGTTAGGTTTGCTGGTTTATGGCTGGGCTTTGTTGAGAAGTGGTTTTGGTGCAATTTCGGTTGTGTTTGGTGGCCGAAATTGGAGTATGAATGAGAGCAGCGAGTTTGAGTGCTTTCATTGAAGCTTTTGATGCTTGATGATGCATTAAACCTCTGCTTTAATGTGTTTAATCAGGGGAGGCATCTTTGGATCCAAGAGTTGTTGATCCGGAAGCTTGAATTCGTGCTTCGGCAAGTGGCGAAGTGGAATCGGTGAGTGAAATTGGGTTTTCGGCTTTGAAACCAATGTCTTGGGAGCTTAGTTTAAGTCTAAACAACTTTGCTAAGCTCGAGCGTAAGTTTTCGGAATTTCTCTCTAGTGGTGGCCATGATTTTGTTGTGATGCGAAATGATAATTTGCATGTTTTACATACTGTTTTGGAAGCATGTTTTAGCATGGTTTTTGCTGATGATGTAAGCCATATGTTGGAAGTAACTCTAGGTAGGAGTTCCTTGCTTTTGTACATTGAGATGATGTGGTTTAATGCTTTTAAATGCATGATGAATATGGCTTGGTTTTATGCTTTAAAACAGTGATGTAAGTGATGAAAATGATGTATATTGGCAAGTGATGTTTTTAAAATGTAAAGGTCACTAAGGTGGTTAAAAGTCCTTGAGTGAGCCTTGTTACTTATGAACATTAAGGTGGTTAAAAGTCCTTGGATGGTTCATGTTGTGGACACTAAGGTGGTTAAAAGTCCTTAGGTGATCCTTTTCTATGGTGTTTAAAAGTCCATAGGCCAAGGTGTTTAAAAGTCCTTGGGATCAAGGTGTTTAAAAGTCCTTGATGGGTTACGTTTCATGGTGTTTAAAAGTCCATGGCCAAGGTGTTTAAAAGTCCTTGGGATCAAGGTGTTTAAAAGTCCTTGATGTGTTACATTCTATGGTGTTTAAAAGTCCATAGGCCAAGGTGTTTAAAAGTCCTTGGGGCCAAGGTGTTTAAAAGTCCTTGGGGTGAAAGTTGATGAACTTGTGTTTAAAGAAATGGAATTTATCACTTGTGGCCAATATGACATGTTATGATTTGATGCATGAGATGCATGTTTAAGTATGCTTTTGAGCATGTGTAAATGATGGTTTGAAGCATGTTTTATAAAGTGTTTTACAAATGCATTATTGGATGGTTTTTAAGAGCATTCCTCACTAAGCTTTGCTTACGCTCTCTTCGTTTTTCTTAATTCAATAATGCAGAGCATTAGAGACCTTTGAGGGCAGCAAGAAGGGCGAGAATTCAAGTGCAAGTAAAGCTCAATGTATGGAAGGTTTTTGTTAAACATTTTAGCTTTTGGGTGATTTGGCAATGGGGGACCAATGTGTATGTTTTGGGTGGTGTTGGAGACTCCCTAAGTATGTTAAATGTTGATGTGTTTGCTGGCTTTTGAATTAGAACCTTATATGCTTGTTTTGGAAGTTTGGTGTTGAATAGCTAGCTTGTGTAGGAAGCATGCCATTAGAATTGGGGCTTTTTGCATATGATGATGTTTGGTTGAATTGTTAGTGCTAATATGTTCCTTATATGTTGAATTGCATGTTGGCAAAGTTTGGTAGCATTTGGAGCATGATTGGTTGTGTAATTACATGTTTAAAGTGGAGTTTTGGAGCAATCTGGGCAGGGTGTTTCGGAACAGCACCTACCGTTTCAGAACGGGTGCCTTAATTGTGCCCAGGCGTCCGAAACGGGAGGGTCCGTTCCGAAACGGAAAGGCTTCTGCCAGACCCCCGTTTCGAAACGGGCTATGCCTGTTTCGGAACGGCCCCGCGTTTCGAAACGGGCTATGCCTGTTTCGGAACGGCCCCGCGTTTCGGAACGGGCTGTCTCCCGTTTCGGAACGGTCGACCGTTGGGGGCTGACATTGGTAGTTATATGTTTTGAATTGTTTGCGTTTTGGTCCTGAAACTTGTTTGTGCAATTGTATGAGTTTGGGAAGTCCTTTTGAGCTGAAATTTCACAGGGAAGCATGAAACCTGATTAATTTCAAGTTGGTAACTTCAATTTGGATTAAGTCCTTATAATTATCAGAATTTACAATTTGGTCCCTAAAGTTGTAAATTGTTCAATTGAGTCCCTGTTTGATCTCTGATGTTTGTGATCTTTTGGTATGATGTTTGTGTGATCACAATTAGGCTTAATGTGCATCTAGACAAGTTTAAAAAGAAAAAAAAAGGGTCGTTAATCAAGGTTGACTTTCGGGTTGACTTTGGTTTTCCCCGTGTGACTTTCTTAATTCGGGTCAACCGTCTAGGCCGGGTTAAGGGGGTTACAACGCACCTACCACCTTCCAAAGGTGCATGATGGCTATATTCTCCGACATGGTAGAGGACTTCCTTGAGATTTTCATGGATGATTTTTCCGTCTTTGGAGACGATTTTGAGAGCTGCCTCGGCAACCTTCAAAAGGTTCTTGAAAGATGTGAAAAAGCTAATCTTGTTCTAAATTGGGAAAAGTGCCATTTTATGGTGGACGAAGGGATAGTCCTTGGCCATAAGATTAGCTGCCGTGGGATCGAAGTCGACAGGTCTAAGATTGAAGTCATAGAGAAGCTGCCGCCGCCAACAACAGTCAAGGGCATTAGAAGTTTTTTAGGGCATGCGGGTTTTTATCGGAGATTCATCACAAATTTCTCGAAAATCACGAAGCCCCTATGTCATCTCTTAGAGCAAAACCGACCCTTTGACTTTAATGAAGAATGTACTGAAGCATTCAAGGTTCTGAAGGAAAAGTTAGTGACAGCCCCCATAGTACAGCCACCAGACTGGACACAGCCATTCGAGATCATGTGTGATGCTAGTGACTATGCTGTCGGGGCAGCACTTGGGCAGCGCAGAGATAAGCTGTTTCACGTCATATACTATGCCAGCAAGACGTTGAATGACGCCCAAGTGAACTACACCACCACAGAAAAGGAGCTGTTAGCTGTGGTGTTCTCCATCGACAAGTTTCGTTCTTACATACTTGGAACGAAAGTAATAATACACACCGACCATTCTGCCCTCAAGTATTTGTTCGCAAAGAAGGACGCAAAACCTAGGTTGATACGATGGATATTGCTATTACAAGAGTTCGACCTTGAAATTAAGGACAAAAATGGGACAGAAAATCAGGTGGCAGACCACTTGTCGAGGTTGGAGACGGGACAGAGTCTACCGTTAGATGAGACACACATACTGGAGACCTTCCCAGATGAGCAACTCTTTGCTGCCGCAATCGCTGTCGCGACAGCCATGGCGGCAGGTAAGTCTTCTAACCTTCCCTGGTATGCTGATTTCGTTAATTTTATAGTTAGCGGAATATTACCTTCTGATCTTAATTATCAAGCAAGGAAGAGGTTCCAAAATGATGTTAAACATTATTACTGGGACGAACCTCTTCTTTTCAAAATGTGCGCAGATCAGGTTATAAGGAGGTGTGTACCACAAGAAGAGCAAGAAGACATTCTCCATCACTGCCATGCTTCACAATATGGAGGTCACTTAGGAGGCAATAAAACTGCTGCCAAGGTGCTGCAGTCAGGGTTCTACTGGCCGACACTATATAAAGATGCACATGAATTTTACAAAAACTGTGACAAGTGCCAGCGGACAGGTAACATCTCGAGGAGAAACGAGATGCCACTGCAGAATATTCTAGAAGTCGAGATCTTCGACGTTTGGGGGATTGATTTTATGGGACCATTCCCATCTTCATGTGGAAATTTGTACATCCTCCTAGCAGTGGATTATGTCTCCAAGTGGGTTGAAGCAATCGCAACTCAAAAGAATGATGCCAAGACGGTCCAAAAGTTTTTGCATAAAAACATTTTTTCTAGATTTGGCATCCCTAGGGCGATTATCAGTGATGAAGGGAGACATTTCGATAATAGGGTAATTGCTGCCGCCTTGAAGAAATATGGTGTCAAGCACAGGATCGCGACAGCATACCACCCACAGACCAATGGACAGGCTGAGATATCCAATAGGGAAGTGAAGAACATTCTTGAAAAGATGGTTAAACCAACGAGGAAAGATTGGTCTTTACTTCTAAATGATGCATTATGGGCATACAGGACAGCTTTCAAGACTCCATTGGGCATGTCTCCATACCGACTGATTTATGGGAAAACCTGTCACTTGCCTGTCGAGATCGAGCACAAGGCATATTGGGCAATCAAGGCAGTGAATATGGACTTGGACAAGGCCGGCCAGAAAAGATTATTAGATCTGAACGAGATGGAAGAATTACGGACAATGGCCTACGACAACGCAAGGATCTACAAGGAAAAGACTAAGAGGTGGCACGACAAGAAACTGCTGCCACGACAGTTCTGCCCAGGGCAGCTTGTGTTGTTATTTAATTCTAGACTTAAACTCTTCCCAGGAAAGCTAAAGTCTAGATGGTCTGGCCCGTTCCAAGTGGTTCAAGTCTTTCCCCATGGTGCCATCACAATTCAATCATTAAAAGACGGGCACCAATTCAAAGTCAATGGACAACGCCTCAAGCACTATCAGGGGACTGAAGCCCCAGGAATACAGGAAGTGGTTACTTTAGGAGACGCCCCACAAGGCATCCCTAATTTAACCTAAGTTTTATTTTTATTTTTATTATTTTTATTATTTATTAGGAATTAGGTTTATTTTATTCGAATAATGTTTTATTTTTCTAATTTCCGTTTTTAGGTAATAAAGGAGTCAAGAAGAAAAGGAGAAGTGACCCAAGCCCACCGCTCATCCATCAGCCCATTGAAGCCCATTTATGGAGACTTGTCGTTTCGGCTGCCGCCGCGGACGGATTTGACAGGCTGTCAACAGACTGACATGGCAGACGCAGAAGCGTGCGGCAGACGCATAACAGACGCATAAATGCGTGTCAGACGCATCAGACACGCTAAATCCAATCTGCCGCTCCGTTATTCCCGCCTGCCGTTGCAGCATTAAATGGGCAGCTACTCGACCGCTATAAAACCCCATTCTCATTTTCATTTTTTCTCACTTCTGTTTATTCTTCTTTGTTTTCTCCTCTAGTTTTCTTTACTTTCTTCAGATTTCACAACCCTTGCAACTAATATGTCGTCCAGACAGACCCACCGCAGTGCTGCCTCCACCTCATCACTAGCAGCACTTGGGACAGTGACAGCAGTTCCGATGTCCAGCTCGTAGAGCAACCTGCCCCTGAACCTGCCCAGCCTCCACCACAGCCCAGACGCCGCCGCCAGATCCGTGTCAGCAGCAGCAGCGAGGACAGCGATTGAAAATTTAAGTCTTTTATTTTTTTCTTGCTGCCTGCTTATTTATTTTGTGATGTACTTGCCTTCATGTTTTTATTCTGTCATTTTGCATTGAGGGCAATGCAACCCTTGAGTTTGGGGGTGGCAACCCTCCATCATTAATGGAGTCTTTAGTACATCTTTTTATTAATTGTTGTGTCTTATTTTTTTTATAAATAAGTTCTCTTCTAAAAAAAATCAGAAAAGATAAAACTGTTGGCTTAAAACTGTGAAGTTAACTTACCTGTCATGACAGCTCTGTCGTGGCAGCATCTTTAGGACAGTTTAAGGAGAAGTTTAGAGCCTTTCTATAGTTCTGAAAAACTTAAACACCTTTGTGACTGTTATACTGCTTAGATGTCTTTTAGCCAAACTAGAATAGGAAGCTTAGAACTTGAATAGCCCCTAGAGGTGCCTAACACTGGCTCTAGGAAAGAAGTTTAGCAAAAAGAAAATCAAAAACCTAGAGGTGCCCGAAACCGGCTCTAGGAAGCTAACTAGAGGTGCCCGAAACTGGCTCTAGAAAAATTTAGCTTGAAAATAGAAGAAAAAGAAGCATGAAAATGTGCCTTCTAAAAAAATAAACTTTGGCATAAAAATTCGAGTGAAGAAGTTGAATATTCTAGTGAAACTAAGAGAGTCTTAGCATATAACTGTTCACAAGCATGCACACACTGCACGAGAGCTATAGGGAGATTCCGGACAGATCCTAACCTTTCCGACAGGTTGCTGCCGCCATAGAGAATGAGCGACGGGTAAGGGACAGTTCACTGTTTGAAGGCCAACACACAAAAAAATTCATTTTTCTTTCTTCATTGCTTGAGGGCAAGCAAAAAATTGAGTTTGGGGTGTGTTGAGTGTGTAAAAGTTCTATTATTTACACCCTTTTTAACCCATATTTCTGCTGCATTCAAGCATCATTGCATTGCATTTAGGTTAGTTTTCAGTAAAACATCACAAATGGATTAAAAGCACGGATTCTACTAAAAGATGGCTATTTTTGCAGGTATCTGCCATAGTAGACGTTGAAGGCAGGCGCAGGGCAGAGAAGCAGAAGAGCTGAACTGGACAAGCAGACAAAGAAGACGAAGCTGCCATGGACCTGTCGTGACAGCATGGTGACAGCAGACTTATGAAGAGGAAAAGCAAAGTGGACCTCGATAGATAGAGAAAAATCTGCTCGTCTGTCGTGTGAAAGCCACATATTTTTCCAAGCCCCGGATCAAAAGATATGTCAAGCCAAAGCTCAAGGAAAGGAAATTCCCAAAAGCAAGGATGCGGCTGGAAAGTAGGAGTCTTTAGAGATTAGTCTTTATTAGAATCTTACTTTTAATTAAAGTTGTAATCCTTGTTACCTTAGAAGACTTGAGCCCAAAGCTTATATAAGGGCATAGATTTAACCTAGGAGGCAGAACCGATTACCCCATAACCGAAACCAAACCCCTGCCGTCCACCCGTCACCGACATGTTCTAAATTCCCCCTAGGGCTACGGGTTGTTTTGTAAAGTAGTTGCAAGGGTTGCTTTGTTTTAGGATTTTTCAAGTTCAATAAAATAAACTTCAAGTTCTTTTATCTTGGTTTTAATATCTTGCAAGAGCATCGGGAGAGCATTGTGAGGTTATCCATTTACTTAGCATCGGGAGAGTTAAGTATACGAAAGAGATAAGAGCGCGTTCTCTAGTTTATAGTTGAACCATCTCGTGCCTAAGGATAGGGCGAGGTTAAGTGGCTAAGGAAGAATTCATACACATCGGTGTTCATCCTTCGATTCACGCCGGGAGGTATCATCAAAAACATGATCATCGACAGACTTGTGCCTAGGGATAGGGCAAGGCAGATCTGGGATTCTTGCCAAGCTTGAAGTACGGAGTTAGTGTTCGCTGCCGCGACAGCTAACGGACAGCCACCGCGACAGGTGCTGTCGGCGACGGGCGCGACGACAGAATTGGAGATCCTAAGCAATTCAATACCTGCACTACTGAGCAACTCAATACCAGCCCATTCTCTCTATCTTGATTTCTCAATCCTTTATTTTACGTTTTTACCTTATTATTCTCGTGACAACTCTTAATTAATTCCTTTACTTTCGTGCAGTAAACAAGGTGAAGTCATTAGCCCAATCCCTGTGGAGACGATATCTGATACTTCGTATCACTTTACTACTTGTGTCGTGTACACTTGCACTACAATTGCGATAGACTATTTTACACGCAACAAAAGGGAAAACTGATAATGAGAGTAAATGATCAAGAGATCAAGCTCAATGTTCTCCAAGCGATCAAACAAGCTGATGCAGAAGAAGAATGCAAGGCCATCACTGAAGTAATCCTTGACCAACCCTGCATCAGATCGAGATGCCATGACATCAAAATAGGGCACTGCCACAGCAGCCATCTGGAAGACTGTCACGGCAGCAACAACAACAGCCACTCCTTCGATTCAGACATATTCGACACAGAAGGTCATGAGGAGGTAAATTGGATAGGCAATCGTCCAGGTAAGCTATTCGAGCCCTTAAATTATACCTCGAATGAACACATAATCCAAAAGCCTTCAACTATAGAACCACTTGTTTTAGATCTTAAGCCTCTGCCAGGGCAGCTTAAATAAGTTTTTCTAGGTTTAAATGATACGTTGCACGTAATCATTTCTTCCAAGTTAATGCAGAAACAGGAACAGCAGCTAATTGAGATGCTGCAGCAGCACAAAAAGGCTATTGGATGGACGATAGCTGACATTCAAGGCACCAGTCCGGCATTATGTATGCACAAAATTCTCCTAGATGATGATCATAAGCCGACCATTGATGCTCAGAGACGTTTGAACGACGCTATGCGAGAAGTGGTGAGAAAAGAAATTATCAAATGGCTTGACGCTGGGATAATTTATGCCATCTCGGATAGTAAGTGGGTGAGCCCGGTGCAGTGTGTCCCCAAAAAGGGAGGAATAACCGTGGTGACCAATGAAGAGAACGAACTAATCCCAACCAGGACTGTGACCGGTTGGAGGGTTTGTATGGATTACCGGAAGCTTAACAAAGCTACCCGGAAAGACCATTTTCCCCTACCTTTTATTGATCAAATGCTTGATAGATTAGCGGGGAAACCTTATTATTGTTTTCTTGATGGTTACTCAGGTTACAACCAGATAGCTATCGGACTGGAAGATCAAGAAAAAATGACCTTCACTTGCCCATATGGCACTTATGCTTTTCGGAGAATACCATTTGGCCTATGTAATGCACCAGCAACCTTCCAAAGGTGTATGATGGCGATATTCTCTGACATGGTGGAGGACTTCCTGTAAATATTCATGGACGATTTTTCCGTCTTTGGAGACAGTTTTAAAGGCTGTTTAGGCAACATACAGAAGGTGCTCGAAAGATGTGAGAAAGCGAACTTGGTCTTAAACTGGGAAAAATGTCACTTCACGGTGGATGAAGGGATAGTCCTAGGCCACAAGGTAAGCTCCCGCGACATAGAGGTCGACAGAGCAAAGATAGAAGTCATTGAAAAGCTGCCGCCACCCACCACAGTCAAGGGAATTCGGAGTTTCTTAGGGCATGCTGGGTTTTATCCAAGATTTATTGCAAATTTCTCGAAGATTACCAAGCCTTTATGCCACTTGTTAGAACAGAATTGTCTTTTTGACTTCAATACTGAATGTACTGAGGCATTCAGGATCTTGAAAGAAAAGCTGGTAACAGCCCCGATTGTACAGCCACTAGACTGGAGTTTGCCATTTGAAATTATGTGTGATGCCAGTGACTACGCTGTAGGGGCAGCACTTGGGCAGAGGAAGGACAAGCTTTTCCACGTAATTTATTACGCCAGTAAAACATTGAATGATGCCCAAGTGAACTACACCACAACAGAAAAGGAACTATTAGCAGTGGTGTTCTCAATTGATAAGTTCCATTCGTACATACTTGGAACGAAGGAGGTGGTCCACACAGACCATTTAGCACTGAAGTATTTGTTCGCTAAAAAAGATGCAAAACCTAGACTGATACGTTGGATTCTGCTGCTGCAAGAATTCAACATTGAAATCAAGGATAAAAAGGGGACAGAAAACCAAGTAGAAGACCACTTGTTGAGATTAGAGATGGGAAAGAGTCTACCGACAGACAAGACCAACATACTGAAGACCTTCCCAGATGAGCAGTTTTTTGCTGCCACAAGCACTGTCGCGACAGCCATGGCGGCAGGTAAGTTTTCTGAACTTCCTTGGTATGCTGATTTTGTTAATTACATTGTTAGTGGAGTACTCCCTCCTGAACTTAATTACCAAGCAAGGAAGAGGTTCCAAAATGATGCAAAACATTATTATTGGGACGAACCTCTTCTTTTCAAACTTTGTGCAGATCAAATTATTAGGAGGTGCGTACCATAGGATGAGCAGGAAGCTGTGCTTCACCACTGCCATGCTTCCCCATATGGAGGACACTTAGGTGGAAACAAAACCGTTGCCAAGGTTTTGCAATTTGGTCTCTATTATAAATATTATAAGTATAAAATTTTACAATTTTAGAAAATGTAACAAAAATAATTCTATGATTTTTCACAAATATTTTTAATTTAATAATAAAATTTTAACATATTAAAAAGAAATATATCATAGGGACAAGTTAGAAAAATTTGCTTCCAGTTAATCTTATATTCTCCCGACCAAACAATGTAAGCTTACATTCCTACCAAATAAACCAAACAAGGTAATGTAACATTTATAGTAATATTTCAAATAATGTTACATTTTAAAAATCATATTCCCAAAAATAATCTTGCATTTCATGAATCAAACAGTTCCTTAGAAATGTAATTAAGAAGATTGAAAGAAAAATGCGGGTATAAAATATATATATGGCAGCCCAGAATAGACCTTGGACCAACACGTTATAGGAGTACAAAAAGCGACCTCATGCTCAGGCTCGTGCTCATTTGTATTTTTAAGCTCTCAAGTTGTCAACCAACAAAAAAGGAAAATGAATCATTTTTATTGTTTTTTTATGAAAGGAAATGTTACTAGCGGCTTCATTACCAACCTCCCTGAACTTAGATGAAGGAAAAGAGTACATCTGGCAACATTTACATAAGCAACAACGAGAAAAGCCCGACAAAATAAAACCTACCAAGCAACCTAACCACCAATATCATACTGTAACAAGAG
The DNA here is from genome assembly GCA_030270665.1 of Hibiscus trionum. NCBI lineage: Eukaryota > Viridiplantae > Streptophyta > Magnoliopsida > Malvales > Malvaceae > Hibiscus > Hibiscus trionum. Next base: position 24,697,034 of record BSYR01000011.1, read on the forward strand.
ATCAATATCTAGTGGGGCTTCATTTCCTTACCGGATTCGCTTAAGGGAACGACCGAGAAGGTAAATCTCATTTGCCATCGGTTGAAGGCAGCATCGGATCGTCAAAAGTCATACACGGATTTAAAGCATAAAGAGATTGAGTTTGCGATTGGTGATCGCGTGTTCTTGAAGGTATCGCTTTGTAAGAAGGTGATGAGGTTGGGACGTAAGGGTAAGCTTAGTTTAAGGTTTATTAGACCTTATGAGGTTGTGGAGTGTGTTGGTCCTGTTGCATATCGGTTGAGGTTGCCTCCTGAGTTGGAGAAAATTCATGATGTATTTCATGTTTCGATGTTGCAAAGGTATAGATCGGATACGTCTCATGTTATGCATGTTGAGGAGATTGAGTTGAATCCGAATTTATCTTATGATGAGGAACCAGTTGGAATTCTTGATTCTAGTAGCAAAGTTCTTCGTGACAAGACGATTGAACTTGTGGATGTGTTGTGGCGATATCAAGGAGTTGAGGAGGTCACGTGGGAAAGCAAGGCGGACATGTTAAAGCAGTTTCCGCACCTTTTTCCTTCAGGTAAAATTTCGAGGATGAAATTTCCTACGTGGTGGAGAGTTGTAACGTCCGGTTTTGGGCCTAAAGGTTTTAAAGTCGGTTTAGGGTCTGAAGAATCTTGATTAGAGATTTGGGTCATTTCGGAGTTGGTTCAGGGAAAATATAGTTTGGGATGAGATAAAATTTTGGGAAATTTTGCTAAAATCTCCTAAAATTATGTTAAGAAGTTTGGTAAAATCAATTTCAGAAAATGAGTTTTGAAAAGTTAAGATTTCGGTTTGGTGACTATTTTGTAAAAAGAGCAAAATTGGTTTTTAAGGACTAAATTAAAAATGGGCCAAAACTTAGAATCTTTAGGGAGCTTATATCTATTTTGTGAACATTTTCCCTCAAATTTACCATTTTAATCATTTTATTGAAAAGGATTTTAAAATAAAAAGGAAATTTTAATAGCCAAAAGAGATTTCACGTAACTAACTCTTCTCTCATTTACTAATCAGCCAAACACCCTTCTTTTTCTCTAAAATTTTAGAGGGTTCCATTTTCTAAAATCTTTTTGGTTAGCCAATGATTTCTTTGAGTTTCCTTTCAATTTTTCCTTAAGCTATCTTGAAAGACTTCTTCAAATCTTGTCATTTGAGGGGAAAAGGCAAGGTTAGAGGTAAGATTTTGTTTAACTCCTCTAATCAAGGTTCTTTAATGAAATTCTCAAGTCTTTGGCTTCCTAAATGTGTTTATTAACTAAGTTTCATGTTTTGATTAATGGAAAATTGATTAATCTAGCTTTTCTTGGTGAATTTCTAAGTAATTCGTTTGGGTACTATTTTGATTGATTTGAGAATGATTTTAAACTTGATTTGGATGTTAAATGATTTGAGAATAAAGGTTTTGTAATAATAATCCCGAAATAGGATGGATCTCTAATTGTTTAGGTTGCTAGATTTGGGTTTTTGGCTTGATTTTGTGAATCTGGTGTTGCTGGAGGTTTATAGATTCTATTAGGTTGTTTTTGGATGTTGAATGATGATTAAAATGGAATGGAAGTGATTGTTTATGGCTTGGCTGAGTTTAGAGAGTTGTTAGAGGTGTTTTCGGTTGTTTCGGATAGACGTTTTGATGTTTTTGGGCAGAGCAGCGGGATAGTTTAAGTTGCTGGAGATTTTAATGCATTATGATGCATTAATCCTCTGTTATTGTGTGGTAAAACAGGGAGAACACATTGGAAGCATTCGGTGAAGTTCCGGGGGCTTTAGACGCTTAGTTTTGTGTCGACAAATCTTGATTTCGTGAGTCGGTGAGTGAGAACATGTTTTCCAGCTTTGAAACACTTAAAAGGTGGTTTTGGGAACTTAGTGTAAGCTTGAAACGCTTTACTAATTTCGGAAGTAAATAAAAGGATTTTCTCCCTCGGATTGTGCTATTATGAGTTTGTTGATGCACTTGATTTTAAATGCATGTTACCGATTGTTAAAGCATGATTTAAAGTAAGCGATTTACTGTTTTTTATGTTATTTTGATGAAGGATGCACATGGTAAGTGATCCTTGTAAGTATGTGTTTATACTTGTATCATGAAGCATGGTTTGATGCTTGGAAATGTGGTTTATTGGTAATGCTTTGAAAACAGTGAGGTTTATGTTAAATGAGAATTATATTGGCAAGTGATGTTGTGAAATTGGTTTATAAATGAAAATCGGATATAATTAGCCGGCTATAGGATTGAGAGCACTATAAACAAGTCACCTTGGATGTTGAGAGGTTTATACGGTGTACCGAATACTCCATCCAAGTACCCTAACGATTGAGGAAATTGAGTTGTGTCACGTCTCTCGTTAGTGGGGTTATACATCTACTAATGAGTGGTGTTGAGGGGTTGTATGGTACTGAATACTCTATCACGAGTGTCACAACGGTGGAGGGTAGCTCCCGTGTGTGAACCTTGAGATGCCGGTGAGAATGTATGAAGTGTTTGGACAACACTTGGGAATACGTGTATCCGATGTGGTTTTGAGAAATAAACATGTTGATGATCACTTGTATGCCAACAAATTTGATGATGTGTTATGATATGGGCCCTGTTTGGCAATTAGCGGATAGTTGATAGCGGATTACATTTGCTGATAGCTGATAGCTGATTGCATTAGCTGATTTGACTAGCGGATTGTATTAGCTTATTGTATAAAAGTGTTTGGTAAAATTAACTGATAGCTAATAGTTGTTTGATTGTTTAAACAAGTAAAATGACATATAAGGACATGATTATATTTAATACTTGTTTGAATAATTTATCAGTTATTAATATTTTGTATCTAATAAATATTAATTAGATTTGTAAAAATTATTTTTTAATATAAATTTCCTAAACATATTTGAAAGATTTATATATTAATTTATTATTTATATAATTATTAAATTTTTTATATGCACATATAAATATGTGATAATAAAAAATAGAATTAACTTACAAATGTCGCCATATAAATTAGTAGTAGCAACAAATAAGTCCAATATTTAATATGTTATTATTTATATTAAAAAATATTATTATTTAATTTAGGTTATTTGGAGATTTTTGGTAATTGTTAAGGGTAAAAGAGTCATTACAACTCTAATATCAAACCTCTAATCTCAAAAAGCTCCTATTAGGAGCTTTTTCAAAATTAGCTTTTTCACCCCAATCCGCTCTTTCAATCCGCTATTTACCAAACATCAATATTAGCGAATTTGACTAGTCAAACCTCTAATTTTTGCTCAAACCGCTATTTACCAAATAGGGCTATGGTTTATGATGCATAAAAATAAAGAAGGGCGTTAGCAGTGGATTTGTTGTTGAGTTTATAACACATGTTGCATGATGTTATCATGCTGATTTGTTAAGGAAAGTGCATGATTTTAAGAAGGGCGTGATGGCTTTCAAATGATGTTTGGAATTTGAAAAGATATTTTTAAGGTGGTTATGAAAATGGTTTTAGTGCATTGATGGTGTTTTGGTTTAGAGCATTCCTCACTAAGCTTGTGTGCTTACGCTCTCTTTTTGTCCATCAATGTAGATAATTAAGAACTTGGAGGTAGCAACTTGCAAAGGGATCGTAGGAGACTTCGCTTTTGGATGTATGTTTAGTTTATGGACTAGAGTAATAAGGGCAATGAGGGTTCCATGGTCTATTTAAGAGATGTGTATGAACTCCCTTTATGTGCATGTTTGTTTACTGGTTTTAAGCTTGTAAAAGGCCTCTATATGTTGGTTTAAGCTTTTATTTGAGTTACGACTCTTGGATGGATTGATTTCATAGGAAGCATGCCTTTAGAACTCTTTGTTGATAATTGCCACGTTTTGATGTTGAAATTGCTATGCATACTTGAGGATTTATGTTTAAATTCATTGCTTGTGTTTTGGAAGCATGTTGGATGGCCTTTGAGTGGTTTAAAATGTGTAAAACCAGCATTTTGAGTCATTACAGGCTGTAGAGTATCGATACCCTTGGAAGGGTATCGGTACAGGCTTCGTAAATTAGAAGGGCGTATCGATACATATTTTAGCTACTGATTTATAGGGTACCGATACGGGTTGTAAGGGCATCGGTACGAGTCTGGTTGTGTCGAGCCTAGGAGTTGTGTTATCGAGAGCATATGGATACTAAGGGTATCGATACGATGACACTTTTGTTAGTTAAAGGAATCTTTGCATGTTTTGAATCTTTATGTTTTAGTCTCTGAATGTTGTGGATGCAATCAAATGAGCATGGATGATTATTTTGAGCTGAATTTTGACAGAGATGCATGTAAAGTGACTAATTAAAGGTTGGTAATGTAAAAATGACATAAGTCCCTATAATTTGGCAAAATTACAAAATGGTCCTTAAAATCGCAATTGAATGCAATCGGGTCCAAATCGATGTCTGATTGAGTTATGAATGTTCCGCTGCGATGTTAAACACTTAGGTTGATAACGTAAAAATAGCATAAGTCCCTATAATTTGCAAAATTACAAAATTATCCAGTATAACCCGTTCGGTTCAGGTCTATCGTCCAGGCCAGGTCGAGTGTGTTGAACAAAATGCAAGCTGGAGGAATGATGACACCAAAGGAGTTTGTTAGACAGCTAGAGGTTGTTACGTGAGCTGTAATTCCATGACTCAGCATGGCAGTTACAGGAATCAGGGTTTTTTGTTAGCTATATATTTCCCCTGCATTCTCACTGTAAAACCAACCCTTTGTTCTACGATAATAAAGTTCAAGGAAATTATTAAAGTTATAACATGGTATCAGAGCCAGTCCGTGTGCTAGCTGTGAGCTTACCAAGCGCTCCATGTGCTGCGTAGCGAGTCAAAGTGGACGAGCGTGTGTCTCGCACCCGGTAAAGATAACAGCACATCGCAAAACCATCATTAATGGTCTGCCCATGGAATATGAACCCTCCGTCGCGGCTATCACTACCAGCAAAGAGCCTTTCTCCCTTGCGAGTGTTGTCTCTATCCTGACTGATGCAGAATCTAGACTCATGGATACATCTCGTTTTTCGATCGGTGTTAACATCACCAAACTGTCATCTGCCTCACTTTCTGATGCTTCTTCCTGTGATACCCTCACTGCTCGACAAAATGTTTCCTCCAATTCCAGGTTCAAGGGTCGCCCAAAATTTCAGTGCCAGCTGTGCGGCAAGTTGGGTCACCTCGTTGATCGCTGTTGGCATCGGTTCAACAAGGACTTTAAGCATGCCTCTACTTCCACTCCCTCGACTCACTCCACTGCTCATGCTAATGTTTGTTGCTGCCATCAACACTCGAGTGAAACTCCCTATGATCCATTTGTTACCTCATCTGGTGATGACCCTGGCACTGACTCTCCTTCTCCAGCTGATGCTCAAGTCAACACGCTCATGATGTCTGGTGGACCATGGTTCCCTGATTCAGGTGCCACTCACCATGTCACCAACAACCTGGACAATCTTCACCTTCGCGACTCGTACACAGGCAGTGGTAAGGTTCATATTGGTGATGGTTCACCACTGACTATTGCTCATACTGGTGATGCTTCGATTGACTCTCCTTCTCGTCCTCTTATATTGAATCAATTATTTCATGTGCCTCAAATCACAAAGAATTTAGTTTCTGTGTCCAAATTTACTAAAGATAACTCTGTCTACATTGAGTTTCATGCATCCTCTTGTTATGTGAAGGATGAACACACAGGTTCCGTCCTACTGACTGGGAAACAGACTGGGGGTCTTTACAACTTTGAGTTTCCATCACCTGCTTCTGCTACTGTTCTCTCCACTGATGTTGGTTCCGAATTTCTCCTTTGGCACAGACGTATGGGTCACCCTACAGCTCGTGTGATCAGCACAACTCTCAATAAGACTATTACTTCTCCTAAGTCCTTGGTGTGTGCACCATGTCAATTGGGCAAGAGCCATGCTCAACTGTTTGTTATGTCTTCTACTGTTTATAGATTTCCTTTCGAATTAGTGGAAGTTGATGTATGGGGTCCTGCCCCCAACCTTTCCAATGGCTATAGATATTATGTCTCTTTTGTTGACAAATATACTCGTTTCTGCTGGCTTTATCTTCTTCGCACTAAGTCTGAAGTAACAGCTGTGTTTGAACTGTTTTATGCCTTGATCACTAATCAATTCAATGCCAAACTTGTGGCACTTCAAACCGATGGAGGGGGAGAGTTTCTTCCTCTTGCCAACAAATTGTCTGCCCTTGGTATACAACATCGACTTACCTGTCCACACACTTCTCAACAGAATGGCCTTGTTGAGAGAAAGCATCGTCATGTTGTCGAGACAGCACTCACTCTTCTTGCTCAGGCCTCTGTCCCCTTCAAATTTTGGGCATATGCTATCCTCAGTGCAGTTTATCTAATCAACCGGATGCCAACATCTACTTTAGGGAACATCTCTCCATTTCAAAAACTCTATGGCAAACCACCTGATTTGTAACACCCCCTTCCCGGCCTGGTAGAGAACCGGGTCGGAGAGCGCTACCGGAAAACATAACGGAGATCGGAGACATAAATCCAAAATGTGACATAACATATTAGAGATCAGAACTTATTCCAAAGTTCAAAAATCATTTCGGCATATTTTATTAATCTCTTTTAAGACTTAACACTTAACTTATTAACAACTTATTTGAATTGGGGTCAATTTTAAACTTTTTCAAACTCAGGGACTAATTTGTAATTTTTACAAATTAGGGGTCCTTATCTGAAATTCGTGATATTATACTGAAATTAAACTTACTAGTTATTAGCCTGTAAAATCTCATTACTAACGGAGGTCTTTTACTTATCTGATTAGACGATGTAATGTTTAGTGACTATTTTGTAAAGTATTCAAATCTATTTCTTTTTGAATTATCTTACCAAAATTCTTTACATATTTAAATGAGCCTAACAACTCACAAAAATCTTAGATTCCTTTAATCAATGTTTTACTACCAATTATGTCAATTTTATTACTAAGTCAATAGTCAATATAGCTTTAAAACCTTATATAAAACATAGGCAAAATTTCACAATAGTAGGCCCACAAGACTAGTATAATTACTTTAACTACTTTGCCACCATACTAGGAGTTCATAGGGACAAAACACATTACTCTTTAATCGTAGTGACTTGCCAACCTTCCAACTAATCTCGATCTCGATCTGTTACTTTCTTTAACCTGAAATGTTATGCAATGAATGCATTAGACTTACATAGTCTAAGTGAGGTAGCGAATGACAATGAATGATCATATTATGTCATGTAACATGCTTCCAAAAATGAATGTCATGCTAATTATGCAATAACATGGCATGCTTCATATTCATAACAAAACATAATATCATATCATGAGCATAACATAGCATAACGTATCAAACACAATATATATTGGTACCATTTTTCGATTTGTGCGTGTCATCCTTGCACAGGGGCCATGCTAATCTTGTAACTATTTCAAGTAACCATTGATGCAACATAAACATCATACTTTTATATTCATTTATACAACAAGTATCGATCAAACATTATCATATACAACAACAAGCATCATTTAAAAGCATTAGCATATACAAGACAAGTAGGCATATCAATCTCATTTCATTGGTACTTATCATTTAAGTACTTATCCTTCAAGTCATGTAACTTTTAAATATTTTGCCTTGGATGATTAATGAACAAGGTAATCGAGTCTTCATGTAACATGTAACATTAGATACTCAAAGTATCCATTTCTCATTTCAATATATAACAGGGGATGCATAGGCATCAATGGTGACTTACCACCATTCAATTATCAAGGTGACTAACCACCTTATCAGGTTTATAGGTGACTAACCACCATCCTGTAACAAAGATCAGGGGAGCTCAACGACTCTAAGGCATGCCCTTCTACCTATAGACACTAATCATACCAAGGACTTTACTTATCTTTCTTTATTAACAAGATCATTCACTTGTCAATCATTCTTAATTTCAAAGGCATTTAACCATTTCAATAGGCATATACATATAATCAATCAAGCATCATGGTAATATAAAATTCCAGCAAGTACATGAGATCATTTTCATTTTATGATCATCAAAAACCAGTAGCAAAGCTTATCATTTAGTCACATTTCACATAGCTCAAGTAATCAACACATCATAGCAACTAATCATATTTATGCTAAGCATGCTTATCTAACAAGCAATATACACTTAGATCAATATTTTTGCCTTTAATCCTTCTTCCTTATCATTTTAAATTTTACCAATCATTATTAAATTCATTTCATGCTTTCTTCATGTTATCTAAAAAAAAATAACAAGGTTAGGATACTAATCCCAACACTTTAAACAAAACTACACTCACATATCAGAACATAAAAACAAAGATCGGAATGATTCCATGTCACCCGAGACAAATGCATCTATACTCACATATCAGAACAAAGAAACAAAGATCGGAATGACACCGTGTCACCCGAGACAAATGCATCTACACTTACATATCAGAACATAAAAACAATGATCGGAATGACACCGCGTCACCCGAGACAAATGCATCCACACTCACATATAAAAAACAATGATCGGAATGACACCGCGTCACCCGAGACAAATGCATCCATACTCACATATCAGAACATAAAAACAATGATCGGAATGACACCGCGTCACCCGAGACAAATGCATCCACACTCACATATCAGAACATAAAAACAATGATCGGAATGACACCGCGTCACCCGAGACAAATGCATCCACACTCACATATCAGAACATAAAAACAATGATCGGAATGACACCGCGTCACCCGAGACAAATGCATCTATACTCACATATCAGAACATAAAAACAATGATCGGAATGACACCGCGTCACCCGAGACAAATGCATCCACACTCACCTCAATCCAAGCTTAGAGACATTTTCCTTATTCTCCAACTTTGTGGTTTCCTTCATTTCTACATCTTTTCTAACCAAACATTAAAGAAACATATCATTTATTACATTAGGCAGCTTGCATTGTCCTTAAAGAAATATTTATATAAAATGTTCTATAACTCAAAATCTGATTTCGTTTGTTTCAAACGAAACTAGACTGAATAACCTTTTAAACCATATAAATTATAGCTTTTAATTCTTCTTATACAATTTATAATGAATTTCTAAAGTCAATGTTGATGCAGATTTAGGGGTAAACTGTTACCCTGTTTTTATGACCTTTACTTACTCAAAAATTCATATCTTTTTACTCACAACTCCAAATAAGGAGTTCTTTACCATTCTAGAAAGCTTATAAACACACCATTAAAATCATGTATGGTACATATTTTTAGCATGTACCTATCAATACAGTTTATTGTTTGAAAACCGGGCTTTCTCGTAGACCTATTCTGCCCACTGTTTTCAACTTGCCACTTTAGTGTACATTTAACCTATGTTTCACTACACCATTAATCTTGAGATTTTAACCACATTTACCTTCACATATTAACATTATTTCTATAATCCAGCAACCTCAAAAATAGGACATGTAAGTCCTCAATTTATCAATTTCTATAAAACAGTCCCCTTTAATTCTTTAATAATCCTATATGTGATCTAAATAGATTTAACCTATCAATTGAGACTTAATTCAAGCTTGGCCATTTAATTTCATTCATTTCATGACTCCCCTGTTTCAAGTATAAATTTCCAGAATTTTATTGGCATTATTTAAGCCCCTATAATTTTCGAATTTTACAATTTAGTATAGCAGATTCTAGATTTATTCAGTTTTAGTCCAGTAACTTCTAACAACAATTCCGAGACTTATACTTAACATTTTTGAGCAAATCATACCTCTATTTCATGTAAAATTTTGTCCTCTACAACTTTGTAGAAGAACCCGTTTTCCAGAAATGACTCTAACATGCTCAAAAATGCAGTTTTCTACAGGACAGTTTACAAATCCGAATTTCTTTATTCTTTCTACCCTTATCTTTTACCAACCTTTAATTAATCCAATTTCATGCTTAATATAAATACTAACATCAAATTAAAGGTAGTTGAGACTCTAATCTCAACTCTAATTTATTTCACTCACCTTGATAGACCGGTACTTTATTATTATTTCTTGGGCTTGACGGCTGTTCCGAATCTACCTCGTGTACCATGATAATTAATAAAAACTAATCAATAAAACAGTATCGAATATATATAAAAATATTCATCAAACTCGATACCGAAACTTAAACTTACTATAGATTTGAGCTTACCCCGACGTCGGCAGAAATTCGATATTACTATATCGAATTTATCGGACCACCAATCAAATATTGGATCGTATGATTACTAATTTCCTTCAATTGCCGTGTATTCAATCAATTCCCCCCCTCCCCTTTTATAGCAATCTGTCGTCCAACATTCCCCTACTTTTTTTTTTCTTTTCTTTTTTTTTATTCATTATTTCAAATGGTTTGCCACTCCATTTCCATTACTATCACTTTACCTAACTTAATTAGGTCTCCATTTCTTTTCTTTTTTTTTTAATAATAATAATAATAATAATAATAAACTAAATAAATAGGTTTCAAACCTAATTTCTACTAGACCCGAATAATCTAATAATAATAAACCCGAATAATTAATAAGACCAAATAATTTATAGAACCGATATAAAATATTCGGTCACCGGAACTTAATTCCGAATAGACCGGTTTTTGGGATGTGACATGATTACACAGTGCTTCGAGTCTTTAGTTGCCAGTGCTTTCCTCATCTTCGACCATTCAACAAGCACAAGTTCGAGTATAGGTCTCAACCATGTGTTTTTCTCGGATACTCTCCCAAGCACTAGGGATATCAGTGTCTTGCCAAAGATGGACGGATTTACATTTCTCGAAATGTTGTCTTTGATGAAACGACATTTCCTTTTGCTATTGAATCTCGCACATCTGACTCTACTCCTCAGACCTTTCAATCAGCTCCCCTACATGTTATTTCTGAAGATCGGGGTCCTACTGGCTTGCACCTCCCTATCACCTCCTGTGCCTACACCACGTGCCTCTCCCTTGCCAACATCATCTGCCTCTCCTTTGCCAACATCACTGGAACTTCAGAAGATCACATTCAACAAGTTATCACCGCTCTTGACTCAGCCTTTTCTCTCAAGGATCTTGGTCCACTACAGTTTTTCCTGGGTATAGCTGCTCACCGTTGCTCTGAAGGTCTTCTCTTGTCCCAAAAGACCTTCATCACTAAACTCTTACTCCGCACCAATATGCTTCAGTCTCGACCCACTACCACTCCAATGGTCACTTCTCCGAAACTCAGTCGACTTGATGGTGAGAAACTCTCTGATCCTCAGACTTATCGAAGTGTTGTTGGTGCACTTCTCTACGTCTGCCACACCAGACCTGATATCTCCTTTGTTGTCACTAAGGTGGCTCAGTTCATGCAAGAACCACATCAGTTCACTGGAGTGCTGTCAAACGAATCCTTCGTTATCTCTGTGGCACACTGGATTTTGGATTATGGTTTGCTACACATCCCTCACCTTCCTCTGATATCACCATCTTCTCCGATGCTGACTGGGCAGGCGACCAAGATGATCGTCGCTCCATGTCTGGCCATTGTGTCTTCCACAATGGTCATCTTGTCACCTGGAGCTCCAAAAAGCAGCGAGCCGTTTCCCGTTCCACAGCTGAAGCAGAATACAGAAGTTTAGCTGAAGATGCCTCTGAAGCAGTCTGGGTTCGTGGCGTTCTCACTGAAATGGCGGCATCACCCTCCACTCTCCCCACCATCTGGTGTGACAACACCAATGCAGTGGCTATGGCCGCTAACCCTGTCCTTCACACCAAGGCGAAACATGTTGAATTAAGCCTTCATTTTGTGCGCGAACGTGTTGCAACCGGTGAACTTCAAGTCAACTACGTACCAGCTCAGGATCAACTTGCCGACATTCTCACCAAACCTCTTCCTCTTGAACGCTTCGCAACCTTGAGACACAAGCTACATGTTCTTTCTCGCGCAACTGTGAAGATCTCAGAAGACCGGGTGAATGTTAAACAAAATGCAAGCTGGAGGAATGATGACACCAAAGGAGTTTGTTAGACAGCTAGAGGTTGTTACGTGAGCTGTAATTCTATGACTCAGCATGGTAGTTACAGGAATTAAGGTTTTTTGTTAGCTATATATTTCTCATGCATTCTCACTGTAAAACCAACCCTTTGTTCTACGATAATAAAGTTCAAGGAAATTATTAAAGTCATAACAGAGTGGATTACAAAAACGATCCCCGGGCCCCTGGCATAAATGGCTCACCTGCATAAACCGTAACACTTCCGGGCTATGCACTTCCACCGTAATATTCAACACCCCCCACAACTCTGACTCCACAATGTTGCACGTCCTTATAAGCTTCGCAAATCCCAAGATCCAGTTAGGGGTGCAATCCCACATAACTCCATCGCAAGAATAATTTTTGGGCAATGCTACATCTACCCAGTGGGTAGATTACCCAGCTGATGTGGCACCTATTAAATGTAATATAATATATATTTTAATAAGTAATAAATGTAGTGCAATTAATACCACTTTTAAGTTTCATCAATAAATAATTTTAAAAATGATAATTACAATACAATTAATATATTTTTACCCCATAAAGATTTTTTATAACTATAAACGTAATATAATTAATATTTTTATTTTTCAATGAAATATTTTATTTTTTAATATAATAAGAAGAGAAATTAAGCTAATTAAAAAATATTTTGACTCGTCATATTTTTACCCTATAAAAAATATTTTGTTTCAAATAATAGCCCTTGAAGAAATATAATATTTCGAAATTAAGATGGAATAGTTGGTTTTTGTTCTTTTAGAACAAAAAAAAACAATAGTACTATATTCTAATTTTGATAGTTTCGATCCATGTATTTTGCGGACAAAGCTGCTCGAACACATGTCCCTTAAGATAAGTATAATATAATCTCTCTTTCCACTAACACCACTCTTTTTAATTTTTAAAATTTCAATTCACTCATAATACCAAGACATTATAATTAAACCATATAACTTAAATTATTAAATTGGAGAATGAGACCACTAGTTGGGTTCGATTCATGTACTTTTTAAATGTAGAAGTTCAAATTCACTTATAATACTAAATTATATAGCTTAAAATTATTAAATTAGAGAACGAGAATTAATCTTTAAGTAACATATAATATATGGAACATTTTAATTTAATAGATTTCATAATTATTATACAATAAAAATAAAAAGTAGATTTTATTAAATGTAAATAGGGCATAATGTTAAAAAGAAAACCTAATTAATTAAAGTTATGTGGTAATAATCCGTGAACGGGACAATGAATAGGATAGAAAGTGAGGTAGACGAATTTCTTTTGTTAGAGGTGAGCAAAACTCGATTCAACTCGAACAATTTTCAAATAAAGTTTGAGTTGTAAAATGGAATTCGAATAACTCCAAGTTTTTAATAATTAGTTGATTGATTTTTAAGTTTGAGTCAACTTACTCAAATTAGAATCAAATATATATGCATATCTTATATGATTAGAGAAATATGAAGAAATATGTGACGCATATGAAAAAATATGATGAAATATATATGCATATCTTATATGATTAGAGAAAATCGTTTAAATTATATTCAAATTGTACTATAATATGATAAATAATTACAATTAAATTTGTATAGAAACTCGAAAACTTGACTCGAACTTGATAAACTCGACTCGAATCGTAAAAATTTAAAATAGTTTGAGTTGTAAAATATGACGCATCAACTCGAATAACTTGAATTTTTTTACTCGACTCGACTCGATTGAACGCTCACCCCTACCTTTTGTATATACATGTAAGAGTATTTGATTTTTTTTCTAGACAATAATTTTGTCTAAATGTAAAATAAAATTATATAATCATCTATGAAAATAAAATATTTTTAATCATTTAAAAATAAATAAACGTAAAAAATAAGATTATGAACATTTCCTAAAATTTATATCATATAAATAAAAAAATAATTGAAAAACGTTATTGAAAATATTTAAATTGACAAAAAATAAACATTAACTAACACATTAATTAGCATGCATGTTTTCTATAAAATCATTAAATAAATTTAAGTGGGTAGATTACCCACTTGGTAGATAAAGTTTTCTCCATAATTTTTATTTTAAATAATCTTAACAGTCATATTTTAAATAATTTTTAGGAAAAAAAAGCACTCGAATGTGAAAATTTTAGTTAAAGAATTGTTGTCAGGAGTAATTATTCTATGCACAGATTTTTGAGAACTTTTTATTTCCACAAGTGCTTAGTTTTAAGGTTTAAGTATTTCATTTAGAGTTTAATTTTTAGGGGTTTAAGTGTAGTAGTTTTGAATTTGTTCGATGTGGTTAGAATTTAGGGTTTATGGTTAAATTTAAGGGTTTATTGGTTGAAACCTAAATTCTTAGTCATATTATCCTAAAAACTAAACTCTAATCTATAAGCCCTAAATTTTAATCTCATACACTTTAAACCTTAACTAAGATACTTAAATACTAAAATTAATGCGCTTGTAGATAATTTTCGTTTCTACCGTTAGTGTATGAGATTTTTTTTTTTTTTTGTTATCCAGAGTCAAACAATTGTTAATTAATTGAGGAGATCGAAAGAAAAAGGCAGGTATAGAATATAGATGGCAGCCCTTGGACCAACACGTTATAGGAGTACAAAAATGGCCCCCAGGCTTAGGCTCAGGCTCGAGATTATTTATATTTTTAAGCTCTCAAGACCAAGAATGGAAAAAGGAATATCCGAAGAATAATCGTAACTACTCCTAATATTTTCACAGCCCACAAAACCCGAACCGAAAAGAATAGCAAATTCCTTCGCTTTCCTCTCTGTTTCCTAATTCCACCAAGTAGTACTAGTAGTCTCCTTTCCAAGCCTAAGGCTAAATGGCTAATACCCAGACCCCTTTTTCCGTTTGCGTGTGGGACCCACGTCTGCACACGTATAAGTATCCCTCGGCTCCCCTTCTTCTCGTTTTCAGTTTCAGATTCATAACAAAACCCCTCTTTTTGTCTCTGCTCCGTTCCCATATATCTTCTCTCTAGAATCTTCCCAACCCTAACTCTCTTCTTTGTCCTTCCAGAATAATGGTTTCACAAACTCAATCCAACAACAAGCCCCCACAAACTCTTAAATTCCTTTGCAGTTATGGAGGCAATATTCTTCCCCGTTCTTCGGACGGCAAGCTCCGTTACGTCGGCGGACTTACAAGAGTTCTCTCCGTTGATCGTTCTATTTCATTCACAGGTTTATTTTGTTCCTTTGCTCCCTGATTTTTCTATAGAAAAGAAGAAGAGTATTCAATTATTTCGTCTTTGTTGCAGAGTTGATGGTGAAACTCGTTGAATTTTGTGGATTTTCGGTAACCTTGAGGTGTCAGTTGCCCAACGACGATTTAGATTCTTTAATTTCGATAAAGTCGGATGAGGATTTAACGAATATAATTGATGTGTACGATGAAGCGGCGTTGATTTCTAAATCTGCTCCGTCTAAGATCCGTGCAATCCTTTCACCCCCAAAGTCTCTCAAGCAAATCTCTCCTCCTCTGTCAAATACTTCCAGCGTCAATCTGTGTTCGTTAAAATCGTCCGGCTCTTGTTCTCCGGTGAAATCCAGATTACGTCGGGAGAGTTTCTACCCGACGCCGTCGATGGGATATCCCGCCAGAGGATGCAATTGTCACAGTTGCTACCTGCAACATTATGCTAGGGCTTTCTATAACGCTCACTGTTATAATTGCCCGCGTTGAAATTGAAACGAGAGAGCCGAGAACGGAAGAATCAGTTGGACGCTTATACTGTAAAAAAGACGTACAGACGATATAGATGATGGCGATTAAGTAGAATTATATTAGAAAGAAGTTGATTAGTGGATTTTTTTGCAAATTTTTCCAGATGCGTTTGGATAGCTAAGTCAGATTTGAGATTTAATTTGTTTAAATTGATAAATTTTGAGTGCTGCTCACCTTTGGGTTCATTCTTTAAAAAAAAAAATGAGTTAACAACGTCCAGCGCTATTAACACGCACAAGTTTCCAGGGTTTAGCGTTTATGAGTGTCGTTGGTGGAAATATAGCTTAGTAGTAGTGTTTTGTTACTGAAACTGCTACTTTGGATTGCATTGTGCACAGATTCCTGCTAGTGCTGGTGAGATGAAAGATGAAGAGCGGGGACTTGGTTAAGAAGTGAATGCCATTTTAGCTGACCTGTTGCAATTTAACATTATGGTTTATGTGGTTTGGAGAATAGAGGAAGAGTAGAAAATCCTCCCTTCCAGACCGGTCAACGGTAGAACTTGGAAGACCAAGTCCATGGGTGTGGATGGGTGGGTAAACTGCCAAGGAACTTGCAAACATACCTATCAATTTTGACCCCCCGAGAAAATCTGATTTGATTAATAGTCTGAATCTGTGATTAAACTAAGTATTTGGAAAGAGATTTACTGAATAGTCGAGTGGTAATGATGATTGATAGTAATATTGTCTTATTCTATATGAGTTCAAATCATACATTAATTTTAGGAATGCAATATCTTCCTGCTTGATAAAAAAATACTTGAAACTAATCTGGACTCAAATTTAAAATAATATTTAAATTTTAATTTAATATATAATTTGAAATCAAATTGATTTGATTGAATGGCTCAATTAAGCCATTTAAGTCATTCTTTAGATAAAAAAATTCAATAAATCTTTTTTTTTAATTTAGTGGGCCTCGTTAAAAAACCCTCCTAAATAGGGAGAAAAGAGTGTCCAATTTATTTATTCAAAAATCAAGTACAACGAAAATAATACACGATTGATTACAGCTTCTTATTACAACCTCACATTATCCTACATTCTCGACCTACCTGCAACTAAACAACTTACTGGTAAATATTAACACCCCACCCAAACCTATTCTTCAGTCCTTTGCACTCCTTGACGAGCTAAATTATGGGCATGAACATTATACTCTCTAACAGCAAAACATAACTTCCAGAGTGGATTATAACAGTAAAACATGTAGTCTGCGATTATTCCCGCAAATGTACCTGGGGGTTGACTGATTTGATTAATCCAATAAACTGCTAGTTGGCTATCTGACTCTAAAATTAGCGGTACATCAGTTTTCTCATATAACGAGTGAAATATGCAACAAGCTACTAAAATGGCTAAGATTCCTGCCCTTGTAGGATCCACCATTCCAATACATCTTGAAAACTTTAGCAAATGGTTTTCCTTGTGGTCCCATAAAATTCCCCCAACACCTCTTAATCCGAAGCTTTCAAGCACCGAGGCATCAACATTGAATTTAAGAACCCCGATGGGAGGAGCTACCTATGAATCTGTAGGCAATTTGATAGCCTTCCCATTGTCAACATTGCATAAGTTCGGTTGTCTGACAAAGTCTAGTATGGAGGGAAAACATGTAGGCCATTTGCATTTACACCAGTACCCAATCCTTATCGATGTTGCATCAAACAAACTTTGTTCACATACTATTTTCTTGTTATAGACAACCTCATTTCTTTCTAACATGTAACACCCGGATTTGGGGGTCGGGTGAAAATAATATTAAAATAATGTTTCGAGTTTCGGTTTCATAATTAAAATAATAAAATATTTTTATGGGCTTCGTGTTTGCAAAATAATTAAAACCTATGTTGGGCCTATCTTCTAAGTCCAAATTCCATGGATTTTAGGAGATGAGAGTTTTAGCCATTTCATTAATGGCATAATGGTAAATATGTCTTTGGTTAAATAAAACAAAAACAAAAGAAGAAGACCATGTGCTCATCTTCTTCCTCACTCCCATTTTCAAAACTAACGACCAAAGAGCTTTCCCTCTCCCTTTCACTATTCCATCATCTTACTTGCTCTTTGTTGGTGATTTTTGAAAGGTAAATACGTTTTTGACTTGTCCTTACCTTACTCTTCATGTTGGTACCCTTAGTTCTCAATAAAACCAAGTATTTTGTATTTTGGGTTTTTCAAAGATTTTGATAAAGGTCGTAGCTTTATGGATTTTTAACTAAGCTTTTGATTTATTGTTGTTAGATAAGTTGTTTGTAAACCATAAGGTCCAACATATATGAATTTTAAAGGGTTTTATGATGATTCTGGGATTTGGGTTTAAGTGGGGTTTTAGGAGGGTTTAAAGGTTGGTTTTGGGTCTGCTATGTGTTGGAAATTGAGGGTTGATGTTAGTGTGATGGTTAGGGGTTGTTTTGGGAGCTTTTAAGTGTGTTAAAAAGGTTGAAATCAAGGGTTTTGGGTTGTGCTTCATGGCTGCTCGGGAATGAGAATTTTGGGAGTTGTTCTTAGCTTGAAACATGTGTTTTATGCTCCGGGTTTGCTGCTTTGATTTGTGAACTGATTTGAGGTTGTTTTGATTGTGTTGAGATGATTAGAAGCAAGAATTTGTGTTGGTGAAGCCTCAGGAACAAATCCGGAATCGTTGAAAGCTTGATCGGCTAGTGTGTTGAGCTTGGAATTGTCGGTGAGTGGTTAAATGTTTTTAAACGGTTTTCAAGTGTTGGTTCAAGCATGTGGACTAGGTTGGGCTTGGTAGACCCACCAAGAGTTGGGATTAGATTGGTAGTCTAATCCCAAGCTTTAGTTAGAGACTTTGGTTGAACTCTAATTGTTGATTATGCCTCATGTTTAATTGTGATTGTGGTGGTTATGTATATTGTGTTATACATGTATGTTGAGGCATGGTTTTTGATGCATTGCTATATGCATGTGGTTTGGATAGTGGATGGTGCATGACGGTGAGTCATGGTGAGTACGTGCTAAGCATGAAAGTTGATATGAAATGATGTTGTGAAAGGTTATAAATTGTGTTTAGTATTGGCACTAGTATGCTTGGGTACAATGATCGATCATTAGGATGTTTAGTGTGCACACGTGAGTCAAATGCGCGCGTGGTCTTGGTGATGGTAATCATCAAGATGGAGTACGGGTTCGCCCGGAATATCTTGTTATATATGTTAGTCGATGATGAGTGTAATCTCATCGACGGGGCGTGAGGATGAGTGGAATCCCCTCCGTGTGAAACGGTGATGAGTGTAATCCCACCGTAAGGTAATGGTTGTGGTTAGATGTGAGTTCCAACGGTTATCCGCGTATTCGAGTCATAGCTAGGTGCCAATATGGATTGATATATGTGTTTGTTAATACATTGATATATGTATTTTCGTGTGTTGAGCTTACGACTTGTTGAGCATGGCATAATATTGAGTTTATGTTCATGCATCATATATATTTTGGCTCTTGTGGTTCGAAGGTAAGATCATGCATTCTACCTTGGTTGTGTGCTCGTGCTTGGACCATGCATTGTCGAGGTTTGTTTTAATAAGCTACCCTCACTAAGCTTTATGCTTACGCTCTCTTTTGTTCGACAATGCAGATCCGTAGTTCGTGGGTTACTAGTGCAAGAAGAGGGCCTCCAAGTGTGCTTGTGGTGCTATCTTAGCTTTCAAGTATGGACTTTTAAGTTATAAGGTGTAGTAGTCAAGCAATGGGATATGTGGTGTTGATTTGAGATTTTGATGTGGGTTGATGTTGGTTTTAGGAGCATGTTTAGACTCCTTGATATGTTGTTGTTGGTGTGGCTTGTTGATGCCATGTTTAGATTGTAAATCATGTTTAAGTTGCTTACCTTGAATGCTTAAGTGTATGTTCTTGTTGAAGCATGTATCTTGAATGTTATGAATGCTCTTAAGTTGTATGTTGATGCATCCTATCTATGTATGGCTTTTGTATGTTAGAAGTGTGCTAAGTATGCTTGTTGTGTTTTGTTTTGCTTTAGAGTTGATGTATGTTGGTTGTTGGAGGTTTTAGTTGTGTTTTGAGACAGCCTTGTGCCATAAACCAGCTAAAACCAATCTGCAGACAGAGGGCGTATCGAAACGGTTGGTCCCGTTTCGGTACGATCCCTTTGTTTCGAGCCAGGCGTTTCGATACGCTAAGGGAACGTTTCGGTACGATTTTGCCACTAGAAATTTGAGATTTTGACGATAAAGTGAAGTATCGAAACGAGCCTTGGCGTTTCGGAACGATCTTCGTATCGTTGACCACGAGAAGTTGACCATTAAGGGTGTTTCGATACGGTCCACCCCTGTTTCGAAACGGTCTCCTAGGGTTGACTTTGGCCAGTTGACCTAGTCAAGGCATATCGAAACACCCTATGGGCGTTCCGATACGGCCTGCTGTTTAAGTTTAAAATGGGTTGTTTTGTTGGGCTGTTTGGTGGTTTACCTTGTTTGTTTCTTCCGCTGTTGCCTTTCTCACATAGGACTTAATAATACATCTAGATAAGATAATAATAAATGAAAAAGTTTTCTTGGGTCGGTAACCGAAGTGGAGCCTTAACGGGTTTCGCCTCGGTTATCCCCGTGTAGCCCACTCGGACCGGTCAAGCGTCCGGACCGGGACGAGGGGGTTACATAACCAGATTGACCATACCAGCCCAAAGAACGCGATGCTCCACACTAGTTTTGTCGAAGGTTTTAAAGATATATTTTCCCACATCAACATTAAATCTTTTAATTTGGCTGGCATTACCACATGAACCTTCCATTTGTTACACCAACTCTACCATAATCTCCAAGTTAACTCACAGTGGCAAAATAGATGGTCACTAGTATCCTCATATTTAGCACAGAAAACACATAATACAGTGTCTATACCTGAGAAACCTCGTTTCCTCAATGCACAGAAGGTTGGGATTTTGTTTTGGATAGCTTTCCACAAAAATATTTCCACCTTGGGTGGCATCAAGTTTTGCCAAACCAAATTCCACATACTATCAACAATCAGCCCATTCGTAGAAACGTTCTTACAATAATTCATGGCCTTATACATACCGCTCGACGAACCACACCAACTCAAACAATCTTTTAAATTTTTTACTACAGATGCTCGATTAAGTATGCAATGAAGCTCTGACAATAATTCTTCTTCCCACTGGAAAAGATTCCTTCTTAGCTCAATCTTCCAAGTCCACCTGCCATCAACCACAGTTCCAAACTCACAAACCCTTCCAACTTTGTTAATTGCTAGACAATAGATTCTTGGAAACACGTCTTTAAGTGCAGGAATTTCAGTCCAATGATCCTCCCAAAATCTGATGTTTCTGCCGTCACCAAGGATACATCGAATATTTTTTTGTAAAAATATCATTGGGATTGAGAAGAGGCTTTGTGATGTTTTTCCAAACCCACGAATGGTTTCTCCCTTCCACTTTTCCTGGTAGCAGTGCATTATCAGAATAACCATATTTCGCACCAATGATGTTCCTCCACGAGCTTTTCGGTTCTTAACTGAATCTTCAAACCCATTTGTTCAACAAGGCACGATTCGTGTGCTTCATGTCAAAGAAACCTAACCCTCCAAACTCTTTCGGTCTTACTAGGTTATCCCACTTAATCCAATGAATAGGTCTAGAGACATTTGGTCCCCAAATGAAGTGTGCAATGTGTTTGTTAATGCATTCAGCAATAGTGGCTGGCATTTGAAACAGACCCATGAAATAAATTGGTAAATTACTCAATATTGACCTTATCAAGCATACTCTCCCGGCAATAGAAAGAAGCTTCCCTTTCCACCCTGGTAGCTTCACCAAAACCTTGTCTATAATCGGTTTCCATATTTGAGTTGAATTCGAGGGGCACCCAAAGGTAGACAGAGGTAAGTCGAAGGTAAAACACTCGAGATACATCTAAGTTCTTTCGCCCATTCTTTGACACAACTTTCTCCCACAGAAACTCCAAACAAACTGGTTTTCTTGAGATTGAGGCTCAAACCAGATGCCAGTTCAAAGATTCTTATAACTCTTTTAATATTCACCATGTTCTCCAGATTCGCTTTAGCAAAGATGATTAAATCATCTGCAAATTGTAGATGTGAAATCGTGAAGCCATTAGCGCCCACCTCAACCCCCTTAATAATATCCAAATTCACAGCTTTATGAATTAGGGAGCTTAGAGCCTCTCCCAAAATATTAAAAAGGAGGGGCGAAAGAGGACACCCCTGACGCAATCTTCTTTTAATTGAAAACATATTAGTTGGCTTTCCATTGACTAAGATCGAGATCATAGCAGTTGAAATGCACAACGATATCCACTTCATCTTGCTCCAAAACCCATCTTTTGAAGAATGAAATCCAAAAAAGAGCGGTCTACTGTATTGTATGCACGCCTAAAGTCGGCTTTGAAAATGATGGCTTAATTTTTTCCTTCTTTTTAGGTCGTCTATTACCTCGTTGGCAACCAACACACAATCAGAAATTTGTTTACCCGGAATAAAGGCGAATTGATTGTCCCCAACTACTTCGTTCATGCATTAGCCAAGTCTTCTCGATAAAACCCTTGCAAGAATTTTGTACAGGTTGTTTACTAAAGAAATTGGTCTATAGTCCTCCACTGAAATTGGGCACTCCTTTTTGGAATCAAAGTGATAAAGGAGTGATTGAAGAATTTATCCTTGATTTTCCCCCTGTAGAAATATTTGAAGAAGTCCATCACACTATCTTTAAGAATAGGTCAAAACTTCTTGTAGAAGTCTAAGTTAAAACCATCTGGCCCCGGTGCCTTGTTTCCATTAGCAGACCCAATTGCTTCCCATATTTCCTCAGCCGTAAAAGGTACTTCGAGACTCCTAGCCGAACTGCTACTGAGTTGATTAAAATCACAATTGAAACATTTTATTGGGATTGCATCAGATTTGTTGTAATTTATCCAGAACACATCTTCAAACACTTTCATTACTTGTTTTTCATCAGAAAAAACACTTCATTCTTCCATTCTACTGAAGAGATTGAATTTCTGCTTCTTCGTAGTGAGGCCACTAAATGGAAAAACTTTGCGTTCTTATCCCCATCTGTGAAACTTATAAACTAATTTTGATACAACTACAGAATTTAAGGACTAATTTGAAAAAGAGAAAACAAATTTTTAAGTCCTCAAACCTCTCAATATATTTAAAGTAAAATGGTTAAGTTAAAAACTCAACTTGTCAAAACTTTTCTAAGTGTTTTTGAAGCCTAAAATAGTGATTTTCGAGTCACCGTTTCGGAACGGCCTTTGGGCATTCCGGAACACTTTTGAAACTGTTAACCTATATTTCGAAACGAGTTTCGAAACGGGTGAAGAACATCGGAACGGTTTGACCTGTTTTGATACGGTAGTATCGAAACGACCTCAAACGTTTCGAAACGGAATTCAAACATGGTTTTAAAAATATGACCGTTGAAGTTTTTAACTGTTTTTATACTTTTCGTTAAGGCGTATCGAAACGCTTCCAAGCTATTTCGACACGGGCTTTGACAGTGGCTAAGTATTTCAAAACGGGTTTCGAAATGGCTCTTAGTGTATCGAAACGATCGTGCCTGTTTCGGTACGATCTATTTAATACACCCCAACGGCTCTTTCTTTTTTGGTTTGTTTCAAAACAGGATCGGACGTTTCGAAACGGGTGGTTGCAGACTGCATTTACGGAAGGAAGATAACATCCCAACGGCTCTATTGATGAATGCAACAACCCCAACGGCTAGAATTCAATGAGAATGTATAAAAGGGACCTCTAAAAGCTTCAACAATAACTATTGATCTCAAAAGAAACATCCAAACATCAAAGCCAAGCATTTGTGCCAAATTCTCATTATTTCTAGTAAACCCCAATTGTGAAGTTGTAATTTTTATTCTTATCTATTCAATTAGATTGAGTGCTTGTAATTGGGCTACATTTTGTATTGAGAGATACTTGTTTTAGCCTTCATCATCTTTGTATTTTTTTGTGTGAGGATTGGGTCAAATTTTGTGTAGAAAATTTGACCAGTTTTGTAACGGTTACCTCCTTAGCCTAGAAAGGGGAAGAACAGTTAGTGGATTGTTGGAAAATCCTTAGTGAAGCTAAGGTAGTGGATGTAGAGTTCGATTAGAACTTGAACCACTCTAAATTCTTTTTTCCATCAATTTTAATTTTCCACTCCACCACCAAAAGTTCAAACAATCCAATTCACCCCCTCCTGGCTTATATCATATCATTGATCCACTCAACAATTGGTATCAGAGCCTACCGCTTTGAAGGATTAACAACCGCAAAAGGAGTTCCTAGGAAAAGTGTGATCATCCAAAAATCAAGTCATGGCATCTACCTCCAGGTCAAGCATGTACGAGTCTCAATCAACCACAAAACCGTCATTCTTCAACGGTTATAACTATCCATTTTGGAAGAACCAGATGCGCCTCTTCATCAAATCCAACGATTATCTAGTTTAGGATGTCATTGAAGATGGTCCTTATATTCCATTGAAGAGAGACGATGAAGGAATATTGGTTCTAAAGAAGAAGATTGAGATGAGTGAAGAAGAGAGAAAGAAGATCCAAATCGATGATAAAGCTCTTCACATGCTATTTTGCTCTTTCAGTCCCGACATCTACTCCAAAGTCTCCTCCATTGAAAGTGCTAAGGAAGTGTGAGATACACTAGAGACCACTTATGAAGGAACTAGTGATGTGAAGGAGGCCAAGATTGGAATTCTCAATCTTAGCTATGAGAATTTCAAAATAGAGCCCGACGAAACCATGTCCAAGATGTTTGATCTCTTCTCAACAATCGTCAACGGGCTTAAGGGTTTTGGAGAGACAATCCTAGAAGACAAACTAGTCCGGAAGCTACTCTACTCACTTCCCGAATCTTGGGATGGGAAGAGAACCGCCATCATTGAGGCCAAAAACTTGAAGACACTCAAACTTGATGAGCTAGTGGGTTCTCTCCTTACTCATGAGATAATGAAGCAAGGAAGGGAAGATGAAAAGAAAAAATGAATAGAGAAGAGTGGAGAAGCTAGAAGTAGAAAAGAAGAAGAAGAAGATAGTAGTGACTCTCAAAGCTTTATTACATGAGGAGAGCACTTCTAGTGAGGAGGATGGCCTAGAAGAATTGGCTATGATAGCCAAAAGGTTCTCACGATTCATGAGGTCCAACAGAGGAATGAAGATTCAAAGAAAAATGGACTTCAAGAGCAAAAACAAAGAAGAAGAGAGGGATCAAATCATTTGCTACGAGTGCAAAAAACTCGGTCACATTCGTTCGGAGTGCCCTCAACTCAAGAAAAAGGGCTTTGAGAAGAAGAAGAAGCTCAAAGCCAAGCTTGCTACTTGGAGTGACGAGGAGTCATCCGAGGATGACGAACACGAAGTGGCCAACCTTTGCCTCATGGCACTTCAAGAGGATTCCTCCATGGTAACCTCTAACTCATCATCTTTTGACTTTGAATTTGATGAATTGCATGATGCGTATGATGAGTTGCAAGAGGTTTATGATGAGTTAGTTGAGAAGTACAAAGAGTTGGTCATTAGAAATAAAAAGATTATTTCGGAATTAAATGATAAAAATGACTCACTTTCTCAAGGAGAAAAAGATTTTAGGTTTAAAAAATGAACTTAAATTCTTCCAAGATGAAAATGTAGACCTAAATAATATTCTTTCTCAATGCAATAGTGAACACCAAAAGGTGTTAGATGAGCTTAACAAGCTCAATGAGTCTTTCAAAAATGTTGGTAATGTGAAGCATGAAAAAGGTGAATCATCTAAAACAAACCAACCTAGGAGAAAGACATATAACTACAAACAAAGTGGCTTCCCTAGACATAATAGAACTAAAAAGATTAAAAGTGTATGGGTTCCTAAAAAACTCGTCAAGTCTAATAATGTTGTTGCTATGTCACCTTGGATTCCTAAGGGAACCAAGCTTTTGGGAGGTAACACTCGTTGACCCAAAATGATTTGGGTACCAAAAACAAAAGTTTAATATCTTTGTTTGTAGGGAGAGCATTGCTACAAGGTCAAAGCACAAATTCAAAATTCATGGTACCTTGATAGTGGATGCTCGAGGCATATGACCGGAGACAAGAGTAGATTCTTGGACTTAAAGCCAAAAAGTAGAGGAGTAGTGACATTTGGTGACAACTCCAAAGGTCACATTAAAGGTATTGGCTCCATAGGTAATCACTCTACTATTCTCATTGAATTTTTTTTATATGTCGATGGTCTTAAACATAATTTGTTGAGCATAAGCCAATTATGTGGTAAAGGGTTTAATGTCTTATTTGATAAAAATGGGTGCAAAATTGTTGACATTAAATCAAATAATATTAAGCTCATTGGTCATCGTATAGGTAATATTTACATGGTGCATTTAGATGACATTCATACATCACATGCATGTTTAGTTGCTCAAAATGAAAATGATGCATGGCTATGGCATAGGAAACTAGGACATTCTAGCATTAGTGTTTTAGAAAAATTAGTTTCCCTAGATCTAGTTAGAGGTTTACCCAAGATTAAGTTCTCAAAGGACAAAATTTGTGATGCATGCTCTAAGGGTAAACAACATAAGCCATCATTTAAATCCATTAATGATGTTTCTACAAGAAGGTATTTACAACTTATTCACATGGATTTATTTGGCCCTATTAGGACTATGTGCTTGGGTGGTAAATCTTATGCATTTGTACTTGTTGATGACTATTCTAGATTTACTTGGGTTCTATTTTTAAGTACTAAAGATGAGGCTTTAGAAAAATTCATCACATTTTCAAAATTGACTCAAAATGATCTTGAACTTAGAATTTCTCATATTAGAAGTGATCATGGAACCGAATTTCAAAATCTAGGTTTTGAAGAGTTTTTCAATGAAAATATTATTAGCCACAATTTCTCGGCTCCTCAAACTCCTCAACAAAATGGGGTAGTTGAGAGGAAAAATAGAACTTTACAATAAATGGCAAGAACCATGCTTTGCGAAAACAATTTACCTAAATATTTTTAGGCGGAAGCCACAAATACCGCTTGCTACATTGTAAACCGAGTAATGATTAGGCCACTTTTAAAGAAAACACAATATGAGATTTTAAAATCTAAAAAGCCTAACATTAGCTATTTTCATCCATTTGGTTGCAAGTGCTTTGTTTTAAATAATGGAAAAGATAACTTAGGTAAATTTGATGCAAAAAGTGATGAAGCTATTTTCTTAGGATATTCCTTAAACTCTAAAGCCTATCGTGTATTTAACAAGAGAACTTTAGTAGTAGAAGAGTCTATTCATGTTGTATTCGATGATAACCTCCTTCCAAGAAAGGATTCTTGTGATGATGATGATGTAGGAATCATTGATGCCTTTGATGGAGGACAAACTTCAAAGGAGGATGAGATTCCACCAAAAGAAGATGATACACAAGATCCACCTCTTGAAGCCTTGAAGGACTTGGCTCTTGAGAAAAAGAAAGTGAGATACCCAAGGGAGTACAACTATGTCAAAGGTGGTGAAATCTTAGGTGATCCATCCAAGGGGGTAACCACTAGATCTTCTCTTAAACTTATGAACCATGTTGCATTTATCTCATGCATAGAGCCTAAAAATATCAAAGAAGCATTAAAAGATGATTCTTGGATTTTTGGCCATGCAAGAGGAATTAAATCAATTTGAGAGAAGTAATGTTTGGACATTAGTTGATAGGCCTAGTAATCAATCTACAATAAGAACTAATTGGGTCTTTAGGAATAAACTAGATGAGAGTGGTAACATTGTGAGAAATAAAGCTAGATTAGTTGCACAAGGTTACACTCAAGAAGAGGGAATAGATTTTGATGAAACCTATGCACCCGTAGCTAGAATGGAGGCTATTAGGATGTTGCTTGCATATGCATGTTATCGTGACTTCAAGCTTTTTCAAATGGATGTTAAAAGCGCATTTTTAAATGGTTTTATAAATGATGAAGTGTATGTGGAACAACCACCGGGTTTTGAAGACTCAAAATTTCCAAATCATGTTTTCAAACTAACTAAAGCTCTTTATGGTTTAAAACAAGATCCTAGAGCTTGGTATGAAAGACTTTCAAACTTTTTGATTGAAAAAGATTTTGAAAAAGGTAAGGTGGACACTACACTTTTCATAAAAAGGTATAAACATGACATCTTAGTAATACAAATATATGTTGATGATATTATTTTTGGATCTACTAATGAGTGTCATTGCAAAGAGTTTGTTAAGTTAATGCAAGGTGAATTCGAGATGAGCATGATGTGGGAGCTCTCATTCTTTTTAGGACTCCAAATCAAGCAAAGGAAGGATGTCACCTTCATCAATCAAGCAAAGTACATCAAGGATATGCTCAAGAAGTTTGGCTTAGAGAATGCAAAGCCTCAAGCACACCAATGAGCTCATCTACAAAGCTTGACAAAGATGAAGGAGGTAAGTGTGTTGACTCTAAGCTTTATCGCTCTATGATTGGATCTTTGCTTTACCTTACCGCAAGTAGACCAGATATTTTGTTTAGTGTTTTCTTGTGTGCTAGGTTTCAAGCTAGTCCTAGAGAGTCTCACCTTATAGCCGTTAAGAGAATCTTTATGTACCTTAGAGATACTCCTTGTTTAGGCCTTTGGTAACCTAGAGACTCAACCTTAAACCTTCATGCTTATTCGGATGCGGATTATAGGGGGTGTAAAATCGATAGGAAGAGTAATTCGGGAACATGTCAATTCTTAGGTAGTATGCTCATATCTTGGTTCTCTAAGAAACAAAATAGTGTAGCTCTATCTACCACCGAAGCCGAGTACATATCCTTAGGGAGTTGTTGTGCTCAAGTCCTTTGGATGAAGCAACAACTCTTAGATTATGGTATTAAAGTTGAAACCATACCACTTAAGTGTGATAACACTAGTGCTATATGCTTAACTAAAAATCCCATCCAACATTCTAGAACCAAACATATAGAGATAAGACATCATTTCATTAGAGATCATGTCCTTAAGGAAGATGTTGTTATAGAGTACGTTGACACCTTAAACCAACTAGCGGACATTTTTACAAATCCTTTAGATAATGAGCATTTTTGGTCCCTTAGGAGAGAGTTAGGTCTAACTAGCCTTTCTTGACCTTTTAGGACCTTTTTTGTGCTTAAATTGCTTGATTTCTTGAAAATGCCATGTTTATTTATTTTTACTCCCAATTTCATCCATGCTAATAGTAGGGGAGTATGTTTTTGTTTATACATGTCTTTCCTGCTCCTTCATGTCATTTATGCATATAGGGCTTCATGAAATCCATTTTTCTGTAATATTAGAGCCTCATCTGTACTTCCAGGCCAAGGTGTATCGAAACGAGTCCAACTGTTTCGATACGGGTGCCTTAAAAGATCAATCTGTGAGAAGGGTGTTTTGAAACGCCTTAAAAGGGTTTCGAAACGGTTTTGCCACTGCCAAGGGGTGTATCGAAACGAGTTTCGATATGGGTCAACGTGGGATTCGATACGGTCAAAGCCGTATCGAAACGGTCAGCTGAACTTGAAACGCCAGTCAACGTTTCGAAACCCGCATTTCGAAACCCGCGTTCCGAAACGGGTATGCAGACAACTTTAAAGAGGGCTTTTAATGTTAAAATTTACTTTTATTTAAAACTCTTTCAAAACCCTAACCCGATTTTCCCTATAAAAACCCTCAAAACCTCATTGTTTTTCATCAAATCTTGAGGGCTTTTACACTCAAACTCAAGTCTAAGCAAGCATCGACAATCTTGTGCAAGATTTTCCATTTATTCATCCAAAATCCCCATCTAAGGTATATTTTCATCTTTTTCTTTTTCCTTTAATTTTTATTCGAATTTTAAGTTAGAAAATTTTAATTTTGTATAGTTTATATGTTTTACCTCTTGGGTTTTTCAAAATTTGTAAAAAAAATTCAAAATTTTAAATTTTTTGGTTCGAATATATTATTTTTACTCGTATATTTTTTCAGTTTTTCAAAAGTTGTTTTTTTGTTAAATTTTTTTAAACCTAAATGGGATTTGTTATTGGATTGAATTGAGGATATTCATGCATAAATCTTAATTTTAAAATTGCTTGCTTTATATTTTTAGGATTTTTTAATGGAAAACGCTAACAAGAAACGTAAGACGGGTCAAATGAGTGAAGCTGCTAGTCAAGCCGGTATCCGTCCAAATCTCACTTAGCTTTTTCTCAAAAGTCTTCGGACTCCAGAGATGAGAGATCATTTCACTTATGTCAAGGAGATTGTCGTTCGTCGCGAACGCGTGGTTGATGTTCCATTCTTTGATTCGGAGCGTTTCGCCTTTTGTTATCTAGAGCGTCTACGTGAATGGAACTTCATGGCTTTCTTGAACATACTGGATATTGTCTACAAGCACATGGTTCTCATCTTGTACTCCAATGCATAGCTTGTTGATAATGAAGAACACTCCGAAGATGTTGTAATTGTGTCCTTTCTCTTGGGGAAGAAGTTCGTCATCGACATACCTTCCTTAGAGACTACTCTTGGTCTTAAGAATGAAGGCATCGAGAATGAGACTTATTTTGGTGCTCACATCGGTTCCGTGCTTTCCTTGGATGCTCATGATCGGTTTCTACACATGATGATCTCGTGGTTTATTTGCCCCTCCGGAGGTAAATTCTCTAACATTTGTCAAGTTGATTATTTTTTGCTTGAATGTTTTCACCATGGAGAACGCCCAAATCTTGTTAAGATTATGTTCGCCGAGATGGTCAACAATGTGAAGCTTTGTGAAACCGATGCTCTAAAATCCTTCACCTATGGGACTGTTTTGAGCTATATCTTTGGTGAATCTTCTCTCCACAAAGACGGGTTCCTTTACAACAATCTTGGCCAATGGGAATGAGTTGATAGGAATGCCCCTCCTCCTCAAGTTGAACCACAACCTCAAGCTTTGGGTCCCAACAATGAAGCTCTTATGACTTTTCTCACCGAGTGGTTCAACACAATGGAGTCGGGCCTTGGTGCTATTAATAATCGTTTGCAATCCGTGGAGAATCGTCTCACCTCCCTTGAGAATCAACATCAATCAATGGACTTGTCATTCTCTACCTTTTATGGTCAATGGATGACCTTTCGTCGTTCTCAAGCTAGGAACGATGATGATTCCTCGGATGTTGATGGTGACGATGACGAGGCTTAGGATCTTTTTTATTACATCGCATATTAGATTATCATATTAGGATTAAGTTTGCACCTCTATTTTATTTATGTTTCATGAACCTATGCTTTGATTACTTTGTTTGAGATTGAGCTTTGAACCTTATTGTTTATTTTTATGTTTGGATTTAAATTATATGAATCTATATTATGTTGCTTTTGCTTTTAACCTTGTTTCTTCTCTTTGAGTCTTTTTTATTATTCTTTTTGATCTAACAAAAAGGGGGAGAAAATATAAGAGCCAAAATTTGTTTTAAGTGGTTTTGAGTTTTTAAAACTTGAATTTTAAGAATTTTAAAATTTTTCAAAACTTTCAAACCTATCTTAAATTGAGGGGGAGTTAGAATGTATTCAAGATTTCAAAACTCTTAAAAATTCTAACTTTGGTTTTGTTATATCAAAAAGGGGTAGATTGTGAAACCGATAAACTAATTTTGATATAACTAAAGAATTTAAGGACTAATTTGAAAAAGAGAAAACAAATTTTTAAGTCCTCAAACCTCTCAATATATTTAAAGTAAAATGGTTAAGTTAAAAACTCAACTTGTCAAAACTTTTCTAAGTGTTTTTGAAGCCTAAAACAGTGATTTTCGAGTCACCGTTTCGGAACGGCCTTTGGGCGTTCCGGAACACTTTTGAAACTGTTAACCTATGTTTCGAAATAGGTGAAGAACATCGGAACAGTTTGACCCGTTTCGATACGTTAGTATCGAAACAACCTCAAACGTTTCGAAACGGCATCCAAACCTGGTTTTAAAAATATGATCGTTGAAGTTTTTAACTGTTTTTATACTTTTCGTTAAGGCGTATCGAAATGCTTCCAAGCCGTTCAATACGGGCTTTGACAGTGGCTAAGTGTTTCGAAACGGGTTTCGAAACGACTCTTAGCGTATCGAAACGATCGTGCCCGTTTCGGTACGGTCTATTTAATAAACCCCAACGGCTCTTTCTTTTTTAGTCTGTTTCGAAACAGGATCGGGCGTTTCGAAACGGGTGGTTGTATACTGCATTTATGGAGGGAAGATAACATCCCAACGGCTCTATTGGTGAATGCAACAACCCCAACGGCTAGAATTCAATGAGAAGGTATAAAAGGGACCTCTAAAAGCTTCAGCAATAACTATTGATCTCAAATGAAACATCCAAACATCAAAGCCAAGCATTTGTGCCAAATTCCCATTATTTCTAGTAAACCCCAATTGTGAAGTTGTAATTTTCATTCTTATCTATTCAATTGGGTTGAGTGCTTGTAATTGGGCTACATTTTGTATTGAGAGATACTTGTTTTAGCCTTCATCATCTTTGTTTTTTTTGGTGAGGATTGGGTTAAATTTTGTGTAGAAAATTTGATCGGTTTTGTAACGGTTACCTCCTTAGTTTAGAAAATGGGAAGAACAATTAGTGGATTGTTAGAAAATCCTTAGTGAAGCTAAGGTAGTGGATGTAGAGTTCGATTGGAACTTGAACCACTCTAAATTCTTTTGTCCATCAATTTTAATTTTCCACTCCACCACCAAAAGTTCAAAAAATCCAATTCACCCCTCTTGGCTTATATCATATCATTGATCCACTCAACACCATCCGCGAACCACTTGACTCTCGATTTCTGGTACCATTCACGTTCTTCTCTGCGATATTGAGCCTATAATGAAATTTTTAATGATTTGATTTCAGACCCTATCTAAGCATTAAAACCTTCTGTACATATCAATTCTTCAAGCACCGAAATTTTTTCTTCAATTTCTTGTATAGATGCCTTCTCATTTGCTCGGAAACCTTTCACCCAAGATTTAATTGCATCTTTAACTGTTTTCAGAGTGATTCCCATACCTTTATTGTTCGTTTTGGCCACAGTGTTATTCACAATTTCCACCAATTCGGGAACTTCTAGCCAATGAGAAAAAAGTTTGAATGGCCTCGGACCATCATCTTTCTTTTCTTCAGCAATCAACACCGGTTTATGATCAGATAAACTCCTAGGCATCGTTCGTTGTTGCACATTAGAAAACCACATGAACCTTCTAGAGACATGATGAATCTATCCAACCTAGTAGCCGCGATGGAAGTATCCCCTCGGAACCAAGTAAATTTGTCTCCCACCAACGGCAAATCCACCAGATTGTTTTTCTTAATGAAGTTTTCCAAAATAAACCCCGATTCTGACACTGCCTCCGCCCCTACTCTTTCTTCAGCACTCCTTAACGAGTTGAAGTCCCCACCCATAATCATTGGAACATTTAGATTAGCAATGCAATCGGAAACCTCCTCAAAGAAACACCTTCTCTCTCACAGATCATTGGGGGCATAGATGTTCATAATCACACACTTCTTAATTGTAGACCCAAGATATCCCATAAGGAATATATTTTTGCTTTATATAATTTTATATTCGACCTCAAAGTAATTTGTATCCCACAGGGATATTAATCCCCCATACGCTCCTGTAGATGGAGAGAATGCAAACCCACCAAATCTTCTACCTTTAAGAAGACTTTCCAACCATGGTCTCTACAGACTCTATTTGGACTTCATGGAGCCCAAACCCACTTGAGCAAGAAGCAACCCTCTGGTTTAAACTTTGAATCTATTGATAGGTATGATGTGGGTCCCTATTGTCTGCATCGATCTCCCTCTCATTAACTTCGATATCAACATTAGCCGTTTTTTGAACATCGGGCTCATAACGGTCGTTCATCCCAACATAGTTACAGGAGCCGTACAACGAGGCGTCAACCTCCCCACATTCTCGCGGAGTGGCTGGACCTCCACCGTCGATGAAAACACGTTCGTCTTAAAACTCTTCAACCTCCACCTTAATCCGATGTATAGCCCCATCATGCATGATCGTGACCCTATATGGGATTGTGGAAACCTTCTGAACCTCCATTAGCAACTTTGCTTCGTCGAAACGTTTTAACCCTGCAGTCTCTTCATCTATTTTGATCAGGAGTATACCACTAGACCAATTGTAATTTTGAGATATACCACCAGAGGAAAGCCTAGTATGAGCGGCATGACTCAAGAGTATACCACTAGACCAATTGTAATTTTAAGATATAGAACACAAACTTTAATATATGTGTTAGTAATAGTTTGTTGTCAATGTTAGAAAAAAAGAAATGAATATAAATTAAGGGGACTCAAACATGACATATTTGATATGCATAAAAACATTTAAACCATAAAAAAATTTAACAAATAAATTAATAGTTTTCGTACAAAAAGAATATTTTGATCGAAAATAAAACATTGAAGGTTAAAGTGATTTTAAAAAGCTAAACTATTTATTTGGTTTATATTCTTTCTCTATTTTGATTATTAGTCCTTAAAAATTAGTGACGATACAGACATGACTTTTTCTTTTAATTTTTACGTCATTTTCTCCCTCATAATAAAAAATCATGTGACATTTTTAAATAATTTTATTCGACCATTAAGTTAATGATAGAAGAAACCAACGAAAAATAACCCTTTTATTGAGGTTAGTGGGAAGTAAACTATGAATCCTAAGTAAAAGTAAGGCACCTACCCGCTAAGCTAAGTTGAAATATTGTTTTTTCACAACAAATTATATTTAAGTTATAGGGTAAACTACGTCGATACCATTAAATTATAGATATCGATTTATTTTTGTCACTAATCTTTTAATTAGTCTA
Source organism: Hibiscus trionum (assembly GCA_030270665.1). Lineage (NCBI taxonomy): Eukaryota > Viridiplantae > Streptophyta > Magnoliopsida > Malvales > Malvaceae > Hibiscus > Hibiscus trionum. Next base: position 24,731,785 of record BSYR01000011.1, read on the forward strand.
ATTCTAACACAAAAATTTATTTTTCGACTCATTTATACCACCACGCCATTACGATTTTGTAACGAAACGATCATGGTGTACGACGTGATGACTTGAAAGCGTCATTTTGGTACCGTTATTTTGATACTACACAACAACAGAACAGATTTTTCGCGACGTTTTTTAGGCCTATAGTGGCATTTTTATGCGCCGCAGAAAACACTCGCGGCGCTAGGAAAAGCGCCGCCAGAAGTGACGCTAGAAGCAGCGCTGCAATAGTTAGCGGCGTTTTTCTTCAAAAATGTCGCGATAGATTTTTATCTTTAGCGGCGCTTGAATTCTAAAACGCCGGGAATGACTGCTCTCTAGCGGTGTGTGATTTGCCAAAATGTCGTGATAGATTTTGATCTTTGGCGGCATTTGTGGTTAAAAACGTCGGGAGAGACTACTCTCTAGTGGCGTTTTGTTTCCCAAACGCCGCAAAAAGTTGCAATTTATTGTGGCGTTTTTGAGAAAACGTCGTGATATGTTACTAATTTTAGCGGCTTTTTTTACAGACAAACGCCGCTAAGCCTTCTGTTTCTCCATTACATTTCGTAAACTGTAAGCCATTCTACATTTCATAAACTGTAAACTACTCAAATCTGTATCAACAAATCCTAAAAATCAATTACAAGCATTAAGTAAAATCAACAAAAACAAATTCAAGTCTAACATTAAAGTGAAATATATAGTTCAACGATAAATTAAAATGTAATTTAACATTGTTCACTTGAATTCACACATGAACGAACCTAAAATCAACTAAGACAACGAATTCTTTGGTTGGTTCTGTTTTAACGTCACCATCATTTCTTGAAATTCTCTTTGAAGATTCTGATATGCTGCTTCTCTCTCAGCTTCTCTCGCTGCTATCTCAACCTCTCCCGTTGCTTCTCTTCTTTCTCTCTCAGCTTCTCTAGCTTCTACCTCGGCTTGAAATTGAGTTAACTGTTGTTTCAAACGATTAATTACTGCCTGAGAAGACTGGCTCTGTGATGACATGTACTGAGACGAGTTAGGTCCAAAATACTTTGTCGGGGTAACGAATGATCCTTGACAGCGAACCCGACCATATCTTTCAGGACCCAAAACATCAGCAATAACTTGATTTTCAATTTCATCCATATTAACAGAACCATTAGTTGAAGTCGTAGCTTCATACTCCGTTCTTTTCCCCTCAACTTCGCATGGTAATCAATCAAAATTATATAACGAATTCAAAATTGAAAATTATTAATAAATTTTATGATAACGAATTTAAACATTATTTACGCTCATTTATTTTTACTTTATAATATCATATCTAAAATGGACATTTTATCTTTTAAAAAACATTTTACACTTTTAAAAGCAATGCCAAACTAGCCCTTATTGAGATTTGAACCTAAAACCTTTAGAATCAAAAATTAAATCCTAACTACAAAACTAACTTAACAACTTTGTTTTATTTCTAACACAAATAATATATATGCCAAATTACAATTGAGATCAATTGAATTTATTTTATCATATAAATAATATTACTCTACATAAATATATTATTTCTAGTATAAATATATATATATTAATATATAAATAAAAAAAATTACATATAAATAAAAATTATTATATTATAAATAATATTAAACATATAAATAAATAAATAAATAATATATTATTATAAAAATAAAAAAATTAATTTTTAAAAACCCCAAAAATTTCAAAATTTACAAAAAACCCCCCTCAAAATCCACCAAAACTTTAAACCCTAAACACATAAACCCTAACCCTAAAGTATAAATTTTAAATCATAAAACTTTATTTATAAATAAATAATATAAAAAAATATATAAAAAAAATATATTATTATAATAACTAAAAAAACTAACTTTTTCAAAAAAAAGAATATGAAATTTCCAAAATTTACACCCCAAATTCACCAAAAACTCTCAATCCCAAATCCATCCATTGTGGTTTTTAATGGGTTTAGGGTTTTATGGTTTAGGATTTATGATTTTAGGGGTTATAGGTTAGAGTTTAATTTTTGGTGGATTTGGGTACTTTTTGAAAATTTTTGAAATTTCGATTTTTTTAAATTAGCTCTTTTAGTTTTTATAATAATATATTATTATTTCTATATTTAATAAATATTAATATATATATATTATTTATTAGTTATATATATTAATATATTATGATATATATATATATTAATATTATTTCTAATAGATTTATATTAAAATTAATATATTTATAATATTTATTTCGAGTAATATTATTTATATAATAAAATAAATTGAATTAATCTCAATCGCAATTTGCCATATATGGGAGAAATTATATCATGGGTCATCCTGTCATGTTATTCACAAGACCAACCAATAAAAATCGTCTATCTCATTATTTTTTTCTATGTCATTTTTTACCAAGTGAATCTTTACTTAGTAAAAAATGTTTTTAAAATTTAATTTACAGTAAATATGAGTGAAGATTCACTTGGTAAAAAATGATATAGTAAAAATTAATGAGATTGATGATTTTTATTGGTTAGTCACATAGATGACGTAGCGAGAATGACCCATGATATAATTCCTCCATATATGGAGTATTTGTGCTAGAAATAGAACAAATATGTTAAGTTGGCTTAGTGGTGATGGGTTTGCCTTTTATTCTAAAGTTTCTAAATTTTAATCCCGTTGAATGCATATTTCTGCACATTTTCCTCCAGCAAAACGACGTCCTTTTGAGCCATTTAACATTAAAATAACGGCACAAAAACGACGTCGTTTTAGTCCAGCATTCAAGTTATCACGTCGTGCATCATGTCATCGCCTCTCTAAAGAGTTAACGGCGCAGCAGCTTAAATGAATAGAAAGAAAAAAGTTTAGTAGTAAAATTAGACCAATTGAAAGGTTAAAACAAAAACAAGTTAACACTTATAGTTTGATGGCACCTGACGTAGTTCACCCTAAGTCATATTGTATCACCACTTTCAAAAATAAAAAATAAAAAAATTTTATTTTTAAGAATCATTTTTAAAAAAATTAATATTTTCTCAAATAATAATTATTCATAACAAAAATAACTGTATTATTTTTTTGTTGATAAAATTGTATTATTTTTTGATTTCATATACTGTATTTTCTTTTTAACTTTTTTTAGAATTAATTTTATTTAAAAAAACCAAATAAAGCATGGAAATATTTTCATTTTGTTTAATGATTTTCATTTTTCTAAAAACACCAATTTTCATTTGAATAGTCTAAAGTAGTATATGTTTATATAAAATCTTAACCTTTTGATAATGCACATACACTTCACAAATAAAATGAATTGAATTTATGTCCCATATGATGAACATCACCCTTTGTACACTAAAACCACTAATTAGATTAAAAAAACAAATTTTAAAGTTAAAAAGAAAAAATTTTGACATCAAATACAATAATTATAATTAATATTTTTATTTAATGATAAAAGACACCAGATTATTATTCATGGGGAATAACATCAAAAATTCAAAAAAAAATGCATAAAAATGTTAAATCATTATTAAATGCTATTGTTAAAATCGTAAACACGTAATGGAGGAGTTGCGATAAGGAAGGGTAAAAAGTCAAGGAAATTTCTTATTGGCTAAGTTATAGGTGAGTGAGGGTGAGGCTATAATTATATAACCCCAAAATGAAAGTGAAACGCCACAGCTACCTGAATATCATCTCCTCTTGGAACAGACCTTCCGCCACAATTAAAGGGAAAAGGAGCTCAACTCCCTTACAAAATAAAAACACCTCTTCATTTCCTCTTCTAGGGTTAGGGTTTTCTTCTCATCGCCAATGGAATCCAATCTCGTTATCAAGGTTCCTTCTTTCATTTCCTCTAATTGTTGCTATTTTGCCATACACTACCCTTGTCTTCTTTTATTTATTCTTGATATTTTCTCTGTTTCCTCGCGAAAGAAATATGACCCTTTCCGTTTCCCCCCAATTTTTTAGGCTGATTATATCCGTTTTGATTGTTTTGCTTCTTTTGATTTGCGATTGGCACGTAAAATGAATACTTTTTTGCCTTAGAATTCTGAGTTGATTTCATGGATATCAATCATGCACATATGATGATTCTAATGTCTTTTTTAGAATGAAATCATGATTAACCCTAATTGTTCCTTTTTTATATATTTTAATTGATTTCTTGGTTCCCTGATTTTAAAATGTTGCTAATACTTGATTGTAATCGGTTGTTTGAACATGATACTTTGGTTATATCATAATTTATTAAATTCATTTTTAGTTCCCTTGTCTTTTTTCTTTTTCATTGTAAATGTTATGGATGCAGGTTAAGTACGGTGATACTCTAAGGCGTTTCAACGCCCGGACTGTTGATAGTGGACACCTGGATCTTAATATGGCCGGACTGAGGGAAAAAATTATTGGGCTTTTTAATTTTCCTTTTGAGACTCAACTTAGTCTGACATATGTTGATGAAGATGGGGATATTGTTACCCTTGTTGATGATGATGATTTGTGTGATGTGATGAGGCAACGCCTTAAATTCTTGAGGATAAATGTGCAGCCTTATAATGATAAGCTCAATAAGCCTCACGCTAGATCAAGTGGTGGTTCTACTCCCTTGAGATCCCCATCTGTTCAGCCTCCTTTGCCAAGCTTTAACACTGATGCTGCTGATGTAGTGAATTCTGTACCGGAGCATTTTCGTGATGCTCTAACTGAAGTTTTCTCAAAGCTTTCAGTTGAAGTTGCTTCCAAAGCTGCATCTGCTAGTCCATTGTTGGGTGATCTTGTGGAGTCCTTGTCTAAGGTGGGACAATCCTATCTGAGTCCTGCTTCTCAATCTGGAGTTGTTGCTGATTCAAGCAAGCCTGTTGGATCTCCTGATAGCCCTTCTGCACCATCTGATCCAACAGGTCCAGATACTATGGGGGATGGTATATCAAAAGTTACGGCTGTTGATTCAAGTTCCAAGACTAGCAAGGAATCCAACTGTGGAAATGCATCAGGGGCTGTGGATGGTACTGTTATTTCTGATCCAGCTGCTGTTGATTTGAATGCTGACCCTCATGATGATAACCTTACTAGGTATACTACCTTGTCTCCTGGACCATCTGCATGTAACACTTTCGCTCATAATGATAAGAAAAACACAAAGGAGAAAAACCGCCGTATCAAGGGGAAGAGTGTTAGCATTGACACATCAACTCCCTTCATTGATACTTCAAGGAGATATTATCCTTCAAATGAATGTCCCTTCAGTGGATTGCCTGTAGCAAATGACTCTAATGTGCCTCCATATTCATACCATCCCTCTAGTCCAAGTAAAAGGAGCTTTGTTTCAACTGAAGGAAATGGCATGTTTAATACATTCCACAAGGGAATTCAATGTGATGGTTGTGGGGTTCTTCCCATTACTGGACCTCGGTTCAAGTCCAAAGTGTAAGAAACTACTAAGCACTTGTCATTCCTCTTTCAACTTTCTTTTTATTGTTTTGTTACTTACTGAACTTGGGAATGCAGAAAAGACAACTATGACCTCTGCAGCATCTGTTTTTCTAAAATGGGAAATGATGCAGAGTACATAAGAATGGATAAGCCTCAACATTACCGGCATCCATGGTGTTTCAGGGCATCAAACAATCATGTAATTTTCTTTTATTGTTTTCTTCTCTACTGTTCTCTACTTTTAAGTGACGTTGGATTTTTTCCTCATTTATAGTTTCAAGGGGTTGCCCCAGAACTCCCGCGCGTCTTGAGGAATCGTGTACTTAAGTTATCTCGGCCTAAACTAGAAAGTCACTTTATCTTGGATGTCAATGTACTGGACGGGTCTGTAATGGCTCCATCTACACCGTTTACAAAGATTTGGCGGATGCGCAACAATGGTACTCTGCCTTGGTACCGTGGGATGCAACTTGTATGGATTGGGGGAGACAAGTTAACAAATGCAATCTCAGTTGATATAGAGGTAGAGCGTTTTATCTTTTTGCATTAATTTCAATGTGATGCTACATGTGTACTCAGTGAGCAAGTAATTCATTGCTGTGCTTAATTATTTGTGGTCTTCCCAACTCATGACAGATTCCTGCTGAGGGTGTGCCTCTTGATGGGGAACTGGACATTGCTGTTGATTTTACTGCACCAGAGTTGCCTGGTCGATATGTGTCTTACTGGAGGATGGCATCTGAAACTGGCATAAAGTTTGGCCAACGTGTCTGGGTTCTCATCCATGTAAGTCATGTATTTTCAAGTAGGTTGATTTGCTTTTAAAGCTTTTGTCTCTGGACAGTTTAGTCACTTACGATTACAATTTGTTAATACAGGTTGATGCTTCCCTGAAAGATTCAATTGATGATAACCTTCAGGGTTTGAACTTGAATTTGCCCCCTGAAAATAGTGCCCCAATGGAAACCGATTTATTGGATATGAATGTTGATTTGGTTACAGAGCCTTGCAACTCTAATGCATCCCCTGTGTTAGTGAGTCCCATGGTTGCTGAACAGTCAACAAAGGAGCAGCTAGTGAACATAAATGATGTCCTGAACCCTGTTCCCACATCCTCAGTTGTGAGTTATCCCATAATTGATCAAGGAGGTGTTGTAGTACCTGTTTCCCGACCACCTACCCTATCTCTATCTGAGCTGTATCCCACCAGTGACAAAGGCGCCTCAGCCCCTGTTGTTCCACAAACAACATCTTCATCTGTGTCTTATCCTAAAGTTGATTTCTTCGATGCTGCTCCTTCTGGACCCTATCAGGTGCCACACTTACAAACACCTACTCAAGAGAAGAGAGAAAATACCCTTGAGCAGACTCTGCTTAAGGAACTTGAAGATATGGGATTCAAGCAAGCTGATTTGAACAAGGATATTTTGAGGAGGAATGAATATGATCTGGAGAAATCTGTTGATGATCTTTGTGGGGTGTCTGAGTGGGATCCGATCCTCGAGGAGCTCCAGGAAATGGTAAATAGTCTGCAGAAAATGTAGTCTTTGTTTTTGCTGTTTTATTATACGGTTCTCATGTTGATGACATTGGGTGTTGGTGTTGGGTGCAGGGTTTCTGTGATGCGGAAGTAAACAGGAAACTGCTGAAGAAGAACAATGGAAGCATCAAAGGAGTTGTCATGGATCTTCTAACTGGGGAAGTTGCTTAAACTATTAATCTTGGATGATGGGTCTGAGTTCTCGGCTTTTTATTATATATAAATAAATGAAATATGTGTCTAAACTTTGTCATTGTGAAGTACCTGCTTTTAGGGTTTAGGTTCGGGTTGTGCTTCGAGCCTACGTATGTGATGCTAATATTTTGCAAAGAAAGGGCTGTAAACTTTTGGCTGTTTATATCAAGTTATAAGCTTTAACTACATGTATATATAAAGTTATATGCATTTATATATTTTTAATCGATGTCTTGAGAAAAGAAACTCAAGATCGAGGCAAGGAAACATGCAATACTAATTTGGAAAACTAACAGTCTTACGCCATATAACTTAAATCGCAATTTGTCAAATGGAGTTGTATCGGCATCTCATAATTAAAGCTAAAACATCACTGTTGAAAATCTATCGTATGTACATAACCACGTACTTGATTTTTTGGGTAGTGAAAATTTTGGCTAATGTCCCGACTTTAAGATTGGATATCCATAAGCTGATACCTGCAAGTTGTGCCACATACGATATACAGATGAATTTGTGCACTTTATTTATTTATTTTTAGAGTATACTAGACCTGATGGCAATGACATTAAATTATTACCACTAATTTAAAAATACTACCGAATTTTAAAAATGAACACTAAACTTTACTTTTTGACTCGTTTATGTCACTCTATTGTTAACTCTTAACGGAGCCGTTAACTCAAATAAAAAAGTTAAGCCTTAACCACTAAACCAACCTAAAGTTATTTGCATTTTACCACAAATATTATATATGTTAAACTACACTTGAGATTAATTCAAATTATTTTATGAAATAAATAACATAAATTATATTATTATATTATATACATATATATCAATATATAAATAAAAATATATTTTTATGTATTATTTATAATATAAATATATTATTTAGAAAACCACAAAATATTCATACGAATAATATATTTACATTATAAATAATATATAAAAAAACCTTAAATCTTAATGTTTGGGTCTGGGGTGTTTTTTTATATTATTTATAAATTATAATATAAATATATTATTTTTATGAATTTTTTGAATTTTTTAAATAATATATTTATATTATAAATAATATATAAAAATATTATATTTTTATTTAGATAATATAAACTGTTGTGAATAAAATAATATAGAACAATAATAAGAACAAAGAACAAGAATGGAAGAAAGAGATGAGAGAAAGAGAAAGATTTGTATTATTCTCAAATATATAATTGTATACAATGCCTTCAATGAATCATCTATTTATAGGCATAAGAAGTACATAATACATTAAACTCTAATTAATAGAGATAATATTCCTAATAATAAATAAATCAAACTCCTTAGATAAAGTTCTAATCATGATAGACATCCACATAGATAAATATTCATAACACTCCCCCTTGGATGTCTATGAAGATAATGTGCATCGTTAAAACCTTACTAAGATAAAAACTCAGTGGAAAAAAAAATTCATTAGTGAAGAAAAAAGAGTACACACATCTTTAATACGCATAACATGTTGCCTCATTAAAAACCTTACCAGGAAAACTCATTGGGACAAAACCTCGGTTAAGGAGAAAAAAGTGCAACGCGTATTTACTCCCCCTCATAAAAATATCACATAAGATCTTTGGATCTTGAATATAATCTTCAAATGTTGAAATAGAGTATGCACTAGTGGATAAATCTTCCAAATTATTGCTTGAAATGATTCATCAAATACTATTCTTCTGAAGATCATGAGGGACGAAACTTTAAAGAGATATGTTTCGTTTTATCACATTTGATGTATCCACCTTGAGATATAAATTCTGCATTATCTCTACATAAAATAGCTTGCATCTTATCTTGTAAAAGCACTTCACATATCTTCTGGATATGTTTAGCCAAACACATATTTCGGCTTTGCCTCATGCATAGCAATTATTTAAAAGGCAATGGTCTCGTAGCACTTAGATAGTATTTCTGGACCATCTAAGATATGATGCTTCCAGATCAATTAATATATATATTGTGCTTTTAGACCAAGAATATGATCACCTTTTTCTCGAGGGCGGAATAGATCTTTGTTTACATTAAGAGATCTAACAACCAAATAGTGGTCAACAAATATGCATTATGCATGTAAAGTCTCTTTAAACATTTTTCTGTGTATGCCGATTGCTGCACAAGGATTTCATTGTAAAGGAGATCTTTTCATGAGTCTCAATGAATCGCCAACATACAGAATAAAAACAAAGACAAATTCAGAGCTAAACCTCTTAATAAAATGCTCCGAAAATTAAATCATTCTTATAGTCTTCCGCTAATATGTATTCAATGGGGCGATTATACCAAATGTACCCAAAATGTTTTAATCCATAAAAAGATATATTCAATTGAATAATGTTCTCGAGAACTTGAATTAACTGCTTCTGGGAGTCTAAATCCTTCCAGAAGCTTCATGTAAATGTTGTTATCAAGAGGCTCATACAAATAAGATGTAACAACATCCATTAGGCAGAAACTGAGTCATGAGTTATTTCATTTATTGTCAGACTATCTAAAAGTAACTGCATCCACCACCGAGAAATATATTTTCCTAATAATCAATTCCATATCTTTGTGAGAATCTTTGCAACCAAACGAGCTTATATCTCGTGATTTCTCATTTTGATTTCTCTTTCTCACAAAGACTCATTAATATTCACGAGCTTTACACATTTCAATATACGGCCTATAGGCCCAAATACTTCTCTTTTCGAAAGAGATCTTAGTTTCGCCTCAATTGCCTCTTTCCATATTGGCCAATCATTTTTTTGTTTACATTGTCCAATCGATAATGATTCATGATCCACATTATCAAATAAAATCTCTAGTGCTATATTGCATGCAAATGTATTATCGACGTCGATTTGATTTCAGTTCCATTTATTACCAGACATGACATAATCTATTGAGATCTCTTTATTATCAGGTACCTGAGTCATGTTAATGCCTCTATTGGAGACCTTTTAATCTCTTCTTGAGATTTTCATAATTCATTGATTCCTCGATCAGACCATCATAACTATAGCTACCTTCCTTTTTTTCAAGGATTTTTATCTTTGGAACCTACTTGTCTACCACGCTACAGGCGTAAGTTAGACTCATTAGCAACTAGAATTTGTCCTTCCGGGACATCAAATTTAAACGGAACATTCATAGCTGGTATATGTGACTTAGTCACTCTATTAGGGTCAGCAAAATCATCTGACAATTGATTTGCTAAATGAATTATCCTTTGAACTTATAGTTCACATTGTTGAGTACGTGGATCAAACTAAGATAATGATAATTCATTCCAATTTATTTCTTTTCCCAGCTATTTTATTTTCTCCCACTAACGTTGGGAAAACTGACACATTAAAATGATAGTCAGTAAATCGAGTTGTAAATAAATTCCTTATGAGAAGCTCAAGATATTTAATTATCAAGAGAAATTTGAATCTGACATATATTCCCAACCTCCTTTAAGAACTCATCTTTGTGCGTTGTGGTGGAGCAATCAGAACATATACCGCACACTAAAAAAATCTAAGATGAGAAATATTTGGTTCCTGACCAAAAACCATTTATAATGGGGAGAACTTATTATAATTTGTTGGCTTGATACGAATTAGTGATAATACATATAAAATGACATGTCATCAGCATTATCAAGACCAATTGTCTTTATAAGGTAATCTAAAAATGTGCTCATAGTTTTATCAACTGAGCAAGTAGCCTCGCAAATACCAAGTTGCGGATTAGTAACAAGGATACATATGACCATCTAGTCGATGCATCAATTAAAATCGTAAAATATCTAGATGAACTGTAAGAAAGGTGTATGGGCCCACATATATCACCTTTGTATCCGTTCTAGAAAAAAATTAATAGATTCGCAATCTATCATAACTGATGATGATTGAATAATCGATTTGCTTTGATAGCAAGTATCACATGAAAACATTACTTTGAAGAAAATTTCAACTCTTCAATAAATTACCACATGAAAGTGTCAACAAATTTTCGCATCATAATTGAACCGGGATGGTCTAACCGGTCATTGCCAACTAATAAAGTTATCAGTAAACTTCTGATTCACAATAGCATGAGCTTCAATTTGTACTAATTCTATTGTAGTACACGATGGATGACAGTGCATATAACTTTTTCAAATTTTTATTATTGCCTTGATTTATACTCATAATATTGAGATAGTCAACATCCCATCGACTAATGGTCTCAATATGATATCCATTACCGTGAATATCTTTAAAATTAAATAAGTCTCTTTATGAATTTGACGAGTATAACGCACCGTAAATATGAAATAAAGTTCCATTTGACAATAACATATTTGCTCAACCAGAGCCTTTTGTGATATTAGTACTTCCGGATATAGTACTCACATTATTCCCTTGCATTTTAATCGAGAAATGCATAATTATGCACCTTTCAAAATGTGCTTTGTTTCATTTACTTCGGGTAATGAAAATATGTACTTTGTATCATTCACTTCAAGGAATGAAAAATATAAAATATAGCACATCATATCAAGTCGATTATCTATCAGAGATAAACTTTCAAGTGCTCTTCCGAAGCATTGATATTTTAGTACTTTGAGAAATATTACTCATATTTCCCCTTGCATTTAAATGGGAAAAATATTTCTTATGCTTAAGTACAATATGAGTACTTGCATTATCTGCTAGGCATAAATAACCACAATTATAGGCATAAATAGCCACAATTCATTGTATATTTTATTCCGAAAGTAATCATATTCTTCAAATAATAAATTAACATAAAGCGTAAATAAATAATATGTGAAATAAATAAACATAAAGCAAACTAACATAAATAAATAATAAATAAAACGAATTAACATAAAAAATAAAATAAAAAAAAACAATTATTCCTGTTAGAGGTTATAAGGGAAATAAAATAAATGGTAAATTATTCCCTTCAAGGGTTATGAGAAAATTAACAATATCCAATTGAGTTGGACCAATAACGCCATAATTATTTTCTCCATAAACAAATTTTGTTTATATTTTATTTCATTTATCATTCATGATTATGGATAAAGTCCATAATACTTTGGCGTTTGACAAGTACGAAACCAATGGTTTATAACATCACATTGGTAAAAGGATTTCACTTCCTTGGAATGATCTTTATCACTCTTGTCATCCTTATAACTTCGCTACCAGTGGGTAGAAGTATTCTTAAAACGACTATATTTTTCATGTGTATATTCATAGCCTCGACCACGACCACAACTTTTAATGTGATTTTTTATTCCTTCCATAATATAATCTCACATTCACTTCAGATAATGGAGTAGAGCCAGTGGGCCTTTGAAACCTTTTTCACATATCCTTATCACGGAGAACAAAGATTTAATCCTCGTACGCGACATTGTTAAACCTGTCCACAAGGTCCTTTAAAAACCTCATTTGAGACCAGTAGCCTCGCAGAACGGGATATCCAGCCAATATACTTGGATTATATCGAAATTATGTCTCTAATTGGATAATGATTTACCATGTTTGCATTCACTTCAGAGAATGAAACAGTTCCAATAATCGCATGGAATAAACATCATGCTTGCATTCACTTCAGGGAATGCCCCATCATTGATAATCGCGTGGAATAAACATCATGCTTGCATTCACTTCAGGGAATGCCCCATCATTAATAATCGCATGGAATAAACATCATGCTTTGCATTCACTTCAGGGAATGTCTCCCATAAAACTTTTTGGATCAAGACGAATTTTCGTAACTTGAAATTGGGAGAAGTCTATGGTCGAGTTTTTCGACGAAGAAGAAATATTACTTTCAAGTAAATATAGACTTTATAATAATCTTCTTGTAAATTCAAAATTATTATGATTTATCGCACTTTAAAATAATAATATAAAGAATAAAAATAAAATTAAAATTTACCGATATTGATTTTTCTCTCGTGGACAATGGAGACATAACATATGACCGAGATAGCTTCTCATAGTCTTTTTATATCACATCTCTTTCCAAGTCATTTAAGCATATCATGTAAAACTCAAAACACGGTTAAAAATAGTAACTTTTACCAAATAAAATAACATAAATAATAATATGAAAAATATCAAATATAACCATATAAGTAAAAGTATGAATAAGCATACCGCTAATTAACCCTTTTAGGAACAAGAGAAAACACACGTAATTTACACCAAACGCAACCTCTTCGTCTCTTTCGATCCGTCTTTTGGTTTGTGAGAAGCCACAAATTTGTCTCTTTCCAATGTTCGAATAAAATCAAACATACTTCCAAACTTTTCAAAAAAAAGTTAAAATATAAAGAAAAAGACAATCGGTAATTTAAAAAAAAATGAAGAGAGAAAAAAAACTTATCTTTGGTTTATCCTAGAATCGAATTCTTTCCAATAACTTCTTTTGGATTCAAACAATGAAGACCTCAGTTGATTAGAGTCGTGATGATAACGTGTTGTGAATAAAATAATAAAGAACAATAATAAGAACAAAGAACAAGAATGGAAGAAAGAGATGAGAGAAAGAGGAAGATTTGTATTATTCTCAAATATAGAAGTGTATACAATGCCTTCAATGAATCATCTATTTATAGGCATAAGAAGTACATAATACATTAAACTCTAATTAATAGAGATAATATTCCTAATAATAAATAAATCAAACTCCTTAGATAAAGTTCTAATCATGATAGACATCTACATAGATAAATATTCATAACATAAACTTATTTATTTGTTCCAACTAAATTATTTTATAAAAAAATACTATAAATAATATTAATATATAAATAATACAAAATATATTATTTACATAGATTTATATATATATATATATATATATCAAGATATAAATAAAAATATATTATTTTTATATTATTTTCATATATTATTTATAATATAAATATATTATTTTTTAAAAAGCACAAAATATTCATAAAAATGATATATTTACATTATAAATAATATTCATATATATATATATATATATCAATTTAGTTTAGGATTTTTGATTTGGGGTTTATAATTTGGGGTTTGAGGTTTAGGATTGATGGTTTTTATATATTATTTATAATACAAATATATTGTTGTTATGAATATTTTATGTGTTTTTTAAATATATATATATATATATATATATATATATATTCATATTGTAAATAATATATAAAAATGTAAAATATAATATCTTTATTTATATATATTGATATATATAAATATATAATATTTCATATTATTTATATATTAATATTATTTATTTCATAGAATAATTTAAATTAATCTCAAGTACAGTTGACATATATAATATTTGTGGTAAAATATTATATAATTTTATGTTGGTTTAGTGGTTAAAGCTCGAGCTTTGTATTTAAAGGTGTCTTTGGGTTCAAACTCTTTCAAACTCAAGTGCATGAGTTTTATTATTTTTCCTCCGGCAAAACGACGACGTTTAGGCCTAAATTAGGCACATAAACGAGTGAGAAAGTAAAGTTCAATATTAGATTTGAACATTTTTAAAGTTATGTGGCATTTTCGAGTCAGTGGTAATAGTTTAGTGGCATCTGATGTAGTTTACCTTTTATTTTATTATAATACACTTTTCTAAACATCATACATTTTAGAAAAATTAAATTATTAATTTTGTTAACATAAAATTTTTAGGGTAAACTACATGAATGACCCCTAGACTACAAGGTAAGTTATATTTTGACCAATCGACTTTTTTTTAATTTTGTCAATCATGTTATTTAACTATTTAAATGATATCAATCAAACTACTATCGTTAAAAATTAATAGATAAATTGACGCGACAATTAAAGAATAGTATAATTACATATTTGATTCTATTACTTTTGTATTTAATCAAATTGATTCTGATTTTAATTTAATTTAATGAATTTAACCATCTAACTAGATTGTGACATATGTCACCATTTGATTGAAAGAGTTTAATCAATTTTTATTTAATTCTATAAATCTAATCATCTAATTAGTGAAAAACAAAGATAACAATTGAGGCAGATGGGTGTCACCACATTATTGGTAGAAAACATAGAAAACAAATAAATAAATAAAAATTGAGGCAAATGGGGGTTTGAACCCACAGCAAAGAATAGTGACTAAAGCAGCAATTTGTTAAGTATTGATAACATATTTTAGTTGAGATTATTTTGTTTGAGAAGATTCAGATCCGGATTTAATGAAACAAAAGGGAGATGCTTAACTATTGAAGCATTGAGCCATAAGAATGATTAAAATTAATAGGTACTTATACTTTCACCTCCTATGGTTGTTCAATCCTTTTTTTGCAATCAATCTTGGTTGTGCTGTGGGAGCTCTTGCATAACAATTTACCATTTGAATATGCTGCTGCTTTTAAGGTAATAACTCTAGTTTAATGTTACTAATCCATCTTGTTATACTTATTAATCAAAGTAGCTTGAGTTCTAAAACCTTTTCTATTTCTACTATTGTTAAGGTATTTTCTTGATGCTAATATTGGTAGTTCATAGTTCCAAGACAGCAGGCATGCAATGCAGGTTAAGGTATTTTGTTGATGCTAAAGATTCAATTCTGCTGCAGTTTTGTTAGAGGGACTGGTCTGCTTTTCAGGGTATCGTTTTGGCTCAAAAAGAGCTAATTGTGAAGCTCACTATAATAAAGAAATTCTGATTAATAATGCAGTAGGTGACATCACATTCTAACCAAATCTTTCCATCGTTGCTTCTTTTTCATTTACCAGTGTTTCTGTTGAGTGTGTAAAAGTTCTATATTTTACCCCATATTTAACTCATATTTCTGCTGCATTCAAGCATAATTCTTGCATTTAGGATAAATTTCATTTATACATCACAATTATATCAAATGACACAGTTTCTGCTGAAATTGGTTGCTTTTGCAGGTAGCTGCTGGAGGGCAGTGGAGAAGCAGACGCTGGGCAGTGAAGAAGCAGAGCTGGAACTGGACTGCAGACGAGAAGGACGATGTTGCCGTGGCAGCCAAGGACGACAGCAATGATGAAGGGAAGAAGTGAAGTGGACCTCGACAGAAAGAGGAAATTAAGCCGGTCTGTCGTGGAGCACTCGTATACTTTTAGTCTTTAATAGAGTTGTATTTTAGTTTAAACTTGTATTCTTGCCATATTAGAAAACTTGAACCCAATGCCTATATAAAGACATGTAATTCGACCTAGGGAAGGATATCTTACTCTCTAGCATTCTTCCCCTAAACCCTAGTCGTTTTCTCCTCCTCATCATGTTCTAAACTTCCCCTAGGGCTAAGAGTTGATTCTGTAAAGTAGTTGCAAGGATTGCATTGTTTTATGATTCTCTTTTGTTCAATAAAATAGACTTAAAGTTTGCTTATTCTGGTTTTCAACATCTTGCAAGAGTATCGGGAGAGCATTGTGAGATTACTCATTTACTTAATATCGGGAGAGTTAAGTATACGAAAGGAATAAGTACGGGTTCTCCAGTTTATAGTTGAACTATCTCGGACCTAGGGATAGGACGACGTTAAGTGGCTAAGGAAGAATTCAACAACTTCGGTGTTCATCCTTCAATTCACGCCGGGATGTATCATCAAAGACGTGTTCATCGACAGACTTGGACCTAGGGATAGGCCAAGGCATAGCAGGAATTCTTGTCAAGCTTGAAGTACTAAGTTGTGTGTTCGCTGCCGCGACAACAACAGACCGCTGCCGCAGCAGGTGCTGCCGCGACAAACGCTACAACAGAACAGAGAAGTCTTAGACATTGCAACACCTGAACTACGGAGCAGATCAATACCGACCCATTCTTTATTCTGAATATTTTCATCTTTTATTTTCAGTCTTCTTTATTATTTCGTGACAAACTATTAAAACTCTTTCTTTTTTCCTTTGTGCAAAAACCAAGGTTAAGGCTATTAGCCCAGTCCCTGTGGAGACGATATCCGATACTTACGTATCACTTTACTACTTGCGTCGTGTACACTTGCACTACATTGCGATAGACACTTTTACACACAACAGTTTCATTCCTCCATCTCTACATGTGGCTAAACTGAATCCAACTCGCAAAATGCTAAAGCAGCGAACCGGATGCAATCTTATCACATACCACGAATATATGATGTAATGTTGCTATAAATGTGCAGCTTCCAGTATTACAGGCATACTCCTGGGAAGCGAAGGGAGTAGAATTATGGAGACAACAATGGGAAAGAGCTTAGGCTATATTCCCAGACAGAACTCGGGTTGGGGCACCACGTCCCAAGATTACCAAGCTCATCTTTCCCGAATGGAACGAATGGCCACCACCTCAATACCCCAATGTTCACAGGGCATTCAACAACAAGGTTGAGGTTCTGGAAGAAGAAGACGAGCAGTCATCATCGGCAGAGTCCGTAAAGAAGGTTCGGGTGGTTGATCCCGCTGATGAAGCCACCGTTGACGCGGAAGCTGATGGCTACATCCAGCAGAAACACAAGGGGTTTCAACTCTGCAAATGGAAGACCTTCAAGATGCACTACACTTCGGGACTTTTGGATCAAACATTAGCATGTCCGTCAAGGTTTAAAGACAGGCCGCATAACCCTATATATATAGTGTTGCTGCTGATACACTAGTTACTTAAATAAAGGACCTGTCCTAGTCTAGGTGTGCTACCAAATCTTGTGTGTTCTCTTTTCTCTCTTTGAACTTAACTAAGCTCTTAAAAGTGGTTGCTAGATAGCAGAGTAATTTAAGTAATCAAACAGTTAAATTCGACCTAATTGAAGAAATTAATAATCTAGAGTTAAATGGTAGTGCTGAGTAAAAAAAAACCCAACCAAACCAGAAATGACAGTTTATGCTAAGTTTAAAATTGTGGTTTCTCAAATCAAACCCAAGTAAAAAGAAAAAAAAAAAGGAAGAAAATTTTCTTATCTTCAGGGGAAATTAATATCAGCTTCATTGAATCTCCTGGAAGACACCCGTTTCAACAGATTTCTAAGGCTATTCTTACTCTCCTTTCTTCTTTTTTGAGCTTTGCTTGAATTTTCTTCTTCCAATCCCCAGCCAGCTGCTGAAACAGGATCATCGATAACGAGGGCGGTTTCAAGCTTTTTGGCGAGGGTGACGAGCTCATATGAATCCCACAGTGATTGACCAAAGTCCCAATGTGGAGCATCAGCAACAACACTAGTGCTGTCCCTGTTGTTGAGCTTGGCGGATTGGTTGCTCATTGCTTCGAGCTTGAACCTTGAAGGCTTAGCTTGGAAATGTCGGCGCGGGTAAGCATCGAATTCGTTGGTAGAGCGAGCGGTGCCGGAGTGAGAGTGCCAGGCTTGTGCAACAGCTTTGATGATTTGAAGGTCTTTGGTGTTGTCATGTTGAAGAAGGTGCTGCTTTTTCTTCATGGTGTAGGAGGCAATCCATATTGCATGTGTCGTCCTTGTGATAAATTAGAGCCTCACATGGTAGCAGTTGTGTGTGGATAGAATATTGTTGGATGGCCCTAAGTTAGCTACCCAATTTATGTGATGAACATCACTTCATATTTATGAAAGATTAATATTTTTTTTTTGTTTTTTATTATAATTAAGGGAATAGTCGGCTGCATGCAGTGCAATGCTATAGCATGGGCATGCATGCTTGTATTATGGATAGAGATAGACCACAGATTGATTCTATAAACTATTCTGTCAAAGTTGTTTCGGTACAAGTAACAAAATTAGCGCATAAATTACTCGATGTAATATAGGGATGAAAATTATCTGCTCCTTATTATACCTCTATTTATGCCTCACACTAAAATTATAGTTATATTTAAAAAAAATATTTAAAAATTATAGTTTAGGGTTTAGAGTTTAAGGTATAAGATTAGAGTTTAAAGTTAGGGTATATGGAATTTAGGTTATAGCGTATTTTTAATAATTTAATAATTTAAAAAAATTAATTAAATTATTATATATAATTATATTAAAAAATTAAAATTATAGTAAATTTATTTAGAGAATCCAAACTCACGAAAATAATTCAAAATAAATTTCATATAGTTTTAAATCTTTTATTTTAAATAGTGCACGGAACTATAATTTAAAAAAAAATATAAAATATTGTTAACTTTAATTTAATTAGGTTAGATGTTTATACACATATTTCATGTTCGAATTTCCTAAAACCACATTTTCTTTCTTTTTCCGAGCATTAAAATCCATATATGACATATATTAAATGTTGGGTTTTATATTATAAAAATGGGATTGACTTAGTGGTAAGCATGTGTGCTTTTCCACTATAATGTTCCAGGTTTGAATCCACCCAACATCATTTTCTCTTCTTCCATTTTTCTGGGCACTAATACCATTTAAATATATATCAAAGATTGTATATCATAGCACAAAAAGTGTTTGGCCTAGTGGCAAGTACTCGCTCCTTGCATTCCAAGGTCTAGGTTTGATTCCCCCTGGATATTAAATCACACTCAATTGGAGGTGGAAAATTAATTAAATAAAATATAATTAAAGACCTCCAATAAGGTGGTGACACGTGTCACCATCTTATTGAATAATTAATTTATTTTATTAGATTAAAATTAGGATTAAATTGATATATGTATAAATATAGAGGACCAAATGTGTAATTATACCAATTTTTTTAACAATTCCGTCAACTTTTTCGTTTTTTTAACGGCGGGTGGCTTAATTGGAACCATTTAAATAGGTAAGTGGTATATTTGACAAAATTAAAAATATAGTGGTCAAATCGATACCAACCTTATAGTTTGGTGGTCACTGGTGTAGTTTACCCTAAAATTATATGCTCCATTTATGCCCCACACTAAAATTAGAGTTTAGGGTTTAGAGTTTAAGGTATAAGATTAGAGTTTAAAGTTAGGGTATATGAAATTTAGGTTATGGTGTATTTTTAAGATGTATGGTGTATGGTTTAGAATTTAAAATTTAAAGTTAGAGTTTATAATTTAATTTCTAAGTGTTTTTTAACATGGGGCATAAAAATGAACATACTTAAGGGCATATGATTTTTGTTCGTAATTCAGAACGGTTAATATTTGATGCATAGGCATAGAATTTTTTTTTTCACAATCAATGTTTAGGTTAATTTTAAAAACTAAAATCTAAATCACTAATCCTAAAATTTAGACAAAAATGTATTTTTGCCCGTGAGTTTAACCCAAAAAATCAATTTCGCCCCTCACCGAAAAACGCACCCAATGTGGCTCATCAATTCGCGAAATCGATCAAATTGACCGTTTGATCGACATTGACCATTACAGTGCTGACGTGGCAGTTAACGATGTTGACGTGACAGTCCACAACGCTGACGTGGCAGTACACGTGAGATGATGATGTGGCAGTGGGGGCTGAATTGATTATTTTAATGGAATTTGAGGGCATAATTAGTTTTTTTTGTCGAGTTCAAGTGCATAACTGATTTTAATTAAAAGTTCGATAACTTACTAATATTTAAGCTAAAAATAAGAATTTAGGAAATTATTAAAATTTTAAAAATATTAAAACTAGACAAATAATTTGTTTAAATTTTAAGTTATTTTAAACGATATATTTAGTTTTTAAATAAAATTAGATAAATAATTTGGTTTTTCGAGATGAACTTTTACAAATTGAATATATGAAAAATCGATTAACAAATTGGTGTAAATATCCTTTGGGTTCCTGATAATTTTAAAAATAAGCAAAGTGAAGACTTTCACAAAAAATAAAAAAATTCTTCATTTTTTATAAAAATTCATAAAGGTAATTAAAATAAATAAAATATTCAAAAAATTACTAAAAATAAAAATTCTTCATTTCGTTATTTTATTCACAACACGTTATCAGCACGAGACTCTAATCAACTGAGGTCTTCATCGTTATAATTCAAAAGAAGTTACCGGGAAGAATTCGATTATAGAATAAACCAAAGATAAGTTTTTTTTCTCCTTATTTTTTTTAGTTATCGATTGTCTTTCTCTTTATATTTTAACTTTGTTTTAATTTTTGAAAATTTTGGAAGTATGTTTAATTTTATTCGAACATTGGAAAGAGATAAATTTGTGGCTTCTCACAAACCAAAAGACGAATCGACAGAGACGAAGAGGTTGCGTTTGGTGTAAATTACGTGTGTTTTCTCTTGTTCCTAAAAGGGTTAATTAGCGGTATGCTTATTCATACTTTTACTTATATGACTATATTTGATATTTTTCATATTATTATTTATGTCATTTTATTTGGTAAAAGTTAATATTTTTAACCGTGTTTTGAGTTTTACATGATATGCTTAAATGGCTTGGAAAGAGATGTGATATAAAGGGACTATGAGAAGCTATCTCGGTCATATGCTATGTCTCCATTGTCCACGAGAGAAAAATCAATATCGGTAAATTTTGGTTTTATTTTTATTCTTTATATTATTATTTTAAAGTGCGATAAATCATGATGATTTTGAATTTACAAGAAGATTATTATAAAGTCTATATTTGCTCGAAAGCAATGTTTCTTCTTCGTTGAAAAACATGACCATAGACTTCTCCCAATTTCAAGTTACGAAAATTCTTCTTGATCCAAAAAGTTTTATAGGAGGCATTCCTTGAAGTGAATGCAAAGCATGATGTTTATTCCATGCGATTATCAATGATGGGGCATTCCCTGAAGTGAATGCAAGCATGATGTTTATTCCATGCAATTATCAATGATGGGGCATTCCCTGAAGTGAATGCAAGCATGATATTTATTCCATGCGATTATTGGATCTGTTTCATTCCCTGAAGTGAATGCAAACATGGTAAATCATTATTCAATTAGAGACATAATTTCGATATAATCCAAGTATAATTGGCTGGACATCCCGTTCTGCGAGGCTACTGGTCTCAAAGGAGGTTTTTAAAGGACCTTGTGGACGGGTTTAACAATGCCGCGTATGAGGATTAAATCTTTGTTCTCTGTGATAAGGATATGTGAAAAAGGTTTTAAAGGCCCACTGGCTCTACTCCATTCCCTGAAGTGAATGTGAGATTATATTATGGAAGGAATAAAAAATCACATTAAAAGTTGTGGTTGTGGTCGAGGCTATGAATATACACATGAAAAATATAGTCATTTTAAGAATACTTCTACCCACTGGTAGCGAAGTTATAAGGATGACAAGAGTGATAAAGATCATTCTAAGGAAGTGAAATCCTTTTACCAATGTGATGTTATAAACCATTGGTTTCGTACTTGTCAAACGCCAAAGTATTATGGACTTTATCCATAATCATGAATGATAAATGAAATAAAATATAAACAAAATTTGTTTATGGTGAAAATAATTATGGCGTTATTGATCCAACTCAATTGGATATTGTTAATTTTCTCATAACCCTTGAAGGGAATAATTTACCATTTATTTTATTTCCCTTATAACCTCTAACATGAATAATTGTTTTTTTTTTATT
Organism: Hibiscus trionum; assembly: GCA_030270665.1. NCBI lineage: Eukaryota > Viridiplantae > Streptophyta > Magnoliopsida > Malvales > Malvaceae > Hibiscus > Hibiscus trionum. The sequence goes on from BSYR01000011.1 coordinate 24,754,434, forward strand.
TTATTTTTTATGTTAATTCGTTTTATTTATTATTTATTTATGTTAGTTTGCTTTATGTTTATTTATTTCACATATTATTTATTTACGTTTTATGTTAATTTATTATTTGAAGAATATGATTACTTCCGGAATAAAATATACAATGAATTGTGGCTATTCATTCCTAGAATTGTGGCTATTTATGCCTAGCAGATAATGCAAGTACTCATATTGTACTTAAGCATAAGAAATATTTTTCCCATTTAAATGCAAGGGGAAATATGAGTAGTATTTCTCAAAGTACTAAAATATCAATACTTCGGAAGAGTACTTGAAAGTTTATCTCTGATAGATAATCGACTTGATATGATGTGCTATATTTTATATTTTTCATTCCTCGAAGTGAATGATACAAAGTACATATTTTCATTACCTGAAGTAAATGAAAAAAAGCACATTTTGAAAGGTGCACAATTATGCATTTCTCGATTAAAATGCAAGGAAATAATGTGAGTACTATATCCGGAAGTACTAATATCACAAAAGGCTCTGGTTGAGCAAATATGTTATTGTCAAATGGAACTTTATTCCATATTCACAGTGCGTTATACTCGTCAAAGTCATAAAGAGAGCAATATGAGTTCGCAAACTATCCCTTTGGGAATTATAGATAACACATGTTATCAATTGGCATTTGAAATAAGCCAATATGGATATAAGTTTTGGTAGCCAAAAAGTCAGTTGAAAGCTCTAGAAGAGCTATATATTGCTACCAAAAGATAATTTCAATTGAAAGCTCCGAAAGAGCTAAATATATTCCTATTTAAAGGAACAATTTTGATGGTCGTACTAGACATGTACGAGTGAGATTGAATTACATGTTATGGTAAACAAGAAGTTTACAAATTCGGAGATATATACACATATATATATATATAGTTGGCATGATCGGTTAGACCATCCTGATCAATAATGGTGCAGAAATTATTGAGATTTACATGCACGTGTATTAAAAGAACCTGTAGTTCTTGTAGTGCTTATTCTCAAAGGAATGGATTAAATTCCACTTATTAAAGAACGTGAAGTTCTTGTGTTACTTAAAGGAATTGATTAATTCCACTTACTAAAAGAACCTGAAGTTCTTGTGTTGTTTGTTCTCAAAGGATATAGATGATCCCACTTACCAAAAGAATTAGAACTTAAAGTTCTTGTACTGAAGTTGAGACTGTATGTCTTGCACATCTGAACGAAATATGGGCCCATATATCCACAAATGTGGAAAGTTTTATATGATTTTAGTAGATGCATCTACATTGTTTTATCGACTTACAACCAGAAGTCTGTGAGATTGATTCTAAAAGATTCAGATTATGCAGTTAGACTATTCGTCTTGAAAAACTAGTGGGTTTATATTTTAGGCTATATCAGTTGTTACAAAGCCTATTGATTATGAAAAATATAGTTTAGCAAAATTTCAATTGAATGCCTCCTATTTAATAGCTAAACTATGAGAACAAAAGAGTTATTATTTATATGGTGTTTCCATATAGCAACACGTATACGCATCAAGCCAACGAGTTATAATAAACTCCCCGTTATGATTGGTTTTTGGTCAGAAACCATACATTTCCCATTTTATGATTTTTGAATGTGCGATATGAATTGCTCCACCACAATGCACAAAATGGGTAAATAAAAAGGGTTGAGAATATATATTGAGTACGAGTCTCCTTTTATGTTTAAATTCTTAAACATTAATTGGAGAATCATTTATGACATGATTTTTTTCAACATCAGGGGGAGATAATAATCAGCTGGATAGAGGAAAATGAATTATCATTATCTAGATCCTCGTATATGAACTAGAAGTTCATAAGATAATTCATGTTATTACATGTCAACTGCCAGACATATTTACTGACCCAATGAGAGTAATTAAGTCTTATATACCAGCTGAAACGCTCTAAGTTTAAATTACATGTTAGAGCTAGAGAATGTAAATCATGCCTGAAGCATGATAGTTGAAATGGTTCCAATGATCAAAATTCTCGTAAATAGAAAGTAATATGAGATGATCATATATTGGAGGCGGGTGCTCTTGAAGAGACCCAAGACATAACAAATAATAAAACTCTAGAAGAGTTTCAGGTACCTGAAATAAAGATTGAAATCTTGAAGAGATCTCGATGAGTTATGTCATTACGAGAATGGAACCAGAAAATTGGAAAGTTGTCGACAACGATTTTACAAACAATTTTACATAAAATACTTCTATAGAAGTAAAGAAAGAAATCGGGGATCTTGTATAAAATCTATCCAGAAGTATAGATATTGAATTGGCCGATGTTGAAAGACGCTTTGAACTTCTAAAATAGAAGTATTTGGACCAGCAGTCCAAACACCTAAAGGTGTAATGCAAGTGAGGCACAAATAAGTAGTCGTAAATACGACTTGAACTATGATTTATAAAAAGTTTTAATTACTTCATGGTGGATGCAATTACTTTGGCAGTTATGAAAATTTTACATGCGTCTAATTATTTGTGGATCCATATTTATCCTTGAAGGATCTAAAATGCTATAAGCATTTGGAAATTTCTGAGGAAATTTATTTAGACATGTCTCATGAATATTTTGGCGCATTTGGTATAATCGCCTTAGTGAATACTAATTGAGAAAATACTATAAGAATGATCAGATTTTCTTATGTATTTTATAAAGGAGTTTGGATCAAGATCCATTATGATAATTTTAGAACTCCTAAAGAGCTTCAAATTGGAAACTCATGAAGTACTTTCAATACAAGTACTTGAATCTTGACATCAAGTTTATCTCGACCTGCAGATCGAACATTTTTATATATTTCTTTTGTCTATGAATAGACATAAGCTGAAAGAATCTTAAAGAAGATTCAATATGAATAGAGCATATCTATTGAGTATCCCAATAGTTGTAAGATTGTTGGATGTGAATAAATATAATTATATTTTTTCTTGGTCTTGAAGCACTATATATTAGTTGGTCAAGAAATATCTATGATTATACAAAGATCATTACATTTAGATCTTCAAACATTCGTTGATGCCTCCTCAAATGTCGTAGAAATAATTGTTATGAACGAGGCAAGCCAAAAAAATGTGTTTGGCTAAGACCATTGACCCAACATATCCAAAAGATATGTGGATTTACTTTTACAAGATATGATAAAAGCTATCTTGTGTAAAGATAATGCAAGATGTTTATCTCAGTTTGAAAGTGGATACATCATGGAACATATTACTCTAAAGTTTCATCCCTCACGATCTTTAGAAAAATGATATTCAAGATTAAATTATGAAGATTCAAAGATCTTCTGTGATGTTTGCATGAGGGGGAGTAAATACGCGTTGCACTCTTTTTCCCTTAACCGAGGTTTTGTCCCAATGGGTTTTCCTGGTAAGGTTTTTAATGAGGCAACATGTTATGCGTATCAAAGATGTGTGTACTCTTTTTCCTTCACTAAAGAATTTTTTTTCCCACTGGGTTTTTATCTTAGTAAGGTTTTAACGAGGCACATTATCTTCATAGACATCCAAGGGGGAGTGTTATGAATAATTATCTATGTGGATGTCTATCATGATTAGAACTTTATCAAAGGAGTTTGATTTATTTATTATTAGGAATATTATCTCTATGAATTAGAGTTTAATGTATGATGTACTTCTTATGCCTATAAATAGATGATTCATTGAAGGCATTGTATACAATTCTATATTTGAGAATAATACAAATCTCCCCCTCTCTCTCTCTCTCTCTCTTCTCTTTGATCTTTTATTCTTGTTCGTTGTTCTTCGTTATTTTATTCACAACAGAATTATATAAAAATTTAAAATTTATTAGAATTATAAAAAGATAAATTTTAACTATAAAAACTTAATAAAAATGTTTATAAAGTGGAATCGCCATTGCATTAGAGTAACAATAAAACTCAAATTTTCTTTCGCTTTTCTACATCAAATTGATGCTCATTAATATTTGATGTAGAAAAATAAAAGAGAATTTTGGTTTTATTACACTCTAATACAATGATATTTCAATCGAAAATATGTTCAAGGAACATTAGTACGCTTAGAATAACGAGAAACAATTGAAGACTTTTCCGATTATTTATAAATATTTTTATTTTTTATTTTTTTATATTTATAACTTTTGATATTTTTAATTTTAATACTTTTACTTAATTTTTTAATTCACTATGATATTTTTATTTTTTAGTATTTTATGAATATTTAAATATTAATATTTGTATTAGGGTCTGCAGTTTTGCACGGTTTTTGTAAACACAAATCTTCCTATTTGTAGTGTTTGTGAACTATAGTAATTGTAGTGTTAGTGGATGCTAATTAACAATGGATTCAGAGTTGGCAGCCCTCTCGATCGATGACGGTGAGGAGGACATGCTGGAACTCCCTCCAGAAATTGGAATATTGAAGGATGATTATGAGTTATGCCTAGTTGGTAGATTCCATACGTCGAGTGTCATCCACTTTCTTTCAATGAGGAATACATTAGCTGATGTTTGGCATCCTCTAGGGGGTGTATCCATAACTGAATTGGGGGATAAACGTTTTTGTTTTAGATTCTATAATGATGTAGACATGAATAGGGTTCTCTCTGGATGTCCATGGTTCTTCAACAATCATCTGCTGTTCCTCCACAAATTAGAGAAGCTAACGGCCCCCTTGGATTTTGTTACGTTCTGGGTCCAAATATATGATTTACCAACTGGTTTAATGTCTGAGATAATGGCGCGACAATTTGGTAATTTTGTTGATAAATTTGTGGAATATGATTCGAAACTGGTTTTATCTGGGAAGAAGCAATTTATGAGGATCAAGGTACTTGTGAATGTCAATTATCCTCTGAAGAGGAAGAAGAAAGTTGCGTTAGACAAGAACCATAGTGTGTATGTGAGGTTTCAATACGAACGACTCCCTATCTTTTGTTTCATCTGTGGTAAGCTTGGCCATGGAGAAAATTTCTGCCCTCTGCGCTTAACACTGCCTCCGGATGAAGTGGTCTTTGGATGGGACCTATCTTTGCGTGCTCCGACTAGGAGAGGACCTCCGGCGCCGAGTAGATGGTTAAGGGATGAGGTATCAGGATTGTCGTTGTTGGAGGCGAAATCAGTTACACAGTTGCATGGTCAAACGTGGATGCATGGGCAATTACTGGATCAAGGAAATACCCCACGTGGGAATATGCTACATGACTTTGTTTCAAACAACCATGCTAAAGGTCATATGGTAGAAGGCAACATGGAACTAGGCTCGGATGCAGAAGATAATCCATTGACGGTTCAAGATGGGAAAAGAGGCAACGAGTTGCTGGGGAGGTGCCATCAGTTTCTGAGAACAAGGATTCTGCAGCACCTGTTGAAGTACACGACATATCGGCTGGCTCTGCGATGCAGGGCAGCCGGAAGCCATAAAGATCATTAGCTGGAACGTCCGTGGGTTAGGGAAACCACGGGCGGTTAACTGCCTCAAGAACACATTGCGAGGTACTCATCCCCATAATTTGTTTCTAATTGAAACAAAGTTAAGCATTCGACGAATGGAAAAGGTGAGACACAAGTGTGGGTACAGATTTGGAATTGATGTTGGTGCTGAGGGTTCAAGGGGGATTATCATTAGGGTGGAAACCGGAATGTGATGTTACCCTGTTGAGCTTTTCGCAATTTCATATAGATGTGGTGATTCAAGAAACATCTGAGATGAAGTGGAGATTTATGGGGTTCTATGGTAACCCGGTCGAGAGGGATCGGCATTTGTCCTAGGATCTACTTCGTCGTTTAAACTCTGATCATGCCATGCCTTGGCTAGTAGCTGGTGACTTCAATGAGGTCATGTTTTCTTTCGAGAAGAAGGGGAGAAGAATGAGGCCAGAAAGAAATATGGTGGTTTTCCGTGATACCCTAAGTGATTGTGACCATGGCGATTTGGGATTCAATGGGGCTTGGTTTACTTGGGAAAGAGGTAAACTACCCCAAACCAATGTACATGAACGTCTAGATAGAGCTGTTGCAAATCAAGAATGGTGGAGCATGCATCCTTCTTATTTTGTTTCTCATTTGTTGCATACTATATCAGACCATTGCCCATTGTCAATAGACACTATAGGACATGCATTTGCACAACAAAGGACTACAAGGGACAGGTTTCCTTTCGATGCAAATTGGGTCCTAGATGATGCAGTAGAGGATCTAATAAAGAGTACATGGGGAGATTCAGATAATGTTACGACCAAGATTCACAATTTGGGATCTAAGTTATCTCACTGAAGTAGGGAGAATAAAAGAAGTGCATCTTCTTGCAAGAAGGCATTGCTAAATCGTCTATAGGAGCTGGTTTGTTCAGATCCGGAAGAGGATAAGCTCCAGGAGTTAATAGAAGTCAAACTTGGTTTGAACTTAGAGGCAGATAAGGAAGAGTTGTTTTGGGAACAGAGGGCTCGATCCAATTGGCTGAAACATGGTGATAGAAACACCTCATACTTCCACAAATATGCTTCTTATCGAAGGAGACAAAATTCAATTCAAGGCTTGTTTGATGCTGGTGGACATTGGGTGAGTTCAGAGACTGAGATGCTTGTGTTGGCTAGCTCTTATTTCCAGGATTTGTTCACAACTTCCTCCCCTGATGATGCTTCTTCCATTTTCGATAAAATTCAGCCTAAGATCACTCATGAGATAAATGACAGATTGCTGGAGCCTTTTACAGCAGATGAAGTGTGGAAGGCTATCAAGTGTATGGCACCTATGAAAGCTTGTGGTGTTGATGGCTTTCCGGCATTGTTTTATCAAAAGTACTGACATGTAATCGGTCCTGATATTTCTTCTTACTGTTTGTCTATACTGAATGAGAGCTCAAGTTTTCAAGAGATAAACGATACTCTTATTGTGTTAATTCCCAAGATTAATAAATCTGAATATATGACACATTTGAGACCTATAAGTCTTTGCAATGTGTTATATAAGATTGTAGCAAAGGTTTTGGCCATCTGATTCTCCTCTACGTTGGATGTTTGCATTGATGAATGTCAAGGTGCTTTCATTCCAAATCGACAAATATCAGATAATATTCTGATTGCATACGAGATTTTAAGCTCCATGAAGAAGAAACGAACCGGGAAACAAGGATCTTTTTCTTTGAAGGCTGATCTTAGTAAGGCCTATGATCGTGTTGAATGGCCATTTTTGAAAAGGATGCTTTTGAAATTGGGGTATGCTGAACGATGGGTGAGTTTGATCATGGACTGTGTCACAACTGTATCATATTCAATTGGCCTAAATGGTTCAGTTGGTGAAAAGTTTGCTCCTTCTCGAGGCCTAAGACAAGGATGCCCGCTGAGCCCTTATTTATTCTTAGTATGTGCAGAGGGTCTCTCGGTTCTTTTAAATCATGCAAACCAAACAAGAAGCATACAAGGGGCTACTATAGGTCGTGAGAGGCTTGAAATTGGCCACCTTTTATTCGCAGATGATATCATTTATTTTGCTAATGCAACGGTTGAAGGTGCTACTAATATGAAGACTCTACTGACTCATTATGGTATTGTCTCTGGTCAAAGAGTGAATTATGATAAATCACCCATCTTCTTTAGCAGTAACGTACCTCAAGAAGTTTAGGATTCCATTGGTACTATATTGGGTGTACGTGTATCATCTAATCTAGAGAAATATCTGGGATTACCTACAATGGTTGGTCGAAGCAAACGAGAAACTTTTAGCTACTATTTGGACATGCTCAACAACAAAACAAGCAACTATGGTGTTAAATTCTTATCAATGAGAGGGAAAGCAACGCTAATAAAGAGTGTTTTGCAAGCTATCCCAGTGTTTGCAATGTATTATTTTCTGTTGCCTGTTACTTTATGTCGTGCTATGGAGCAAGCAATGGCCAAGTTTTGGTGGAGGAATGCTGGCACAAACAAAGGAATCCACTGGAGTTCATGGACTCACCTGACCCGTTCGAAGCAAGATGGAGGAATTGGTTTCTGAGATCTTGCTCAATTTAATGTGGCGTTTCTAGCAAAATAGTGTTGGAGACTTGTCACTAAGCCAAATACTTTGATGGCTAGGGTCCTAAAACCAAGGTATTATCCCACGAGAGATTTTCTACATGCCAGTTTGGGATCAAACCCTTCCTATATATGGCGTAGTATATGGAGTGCTAGAGGACTTATTGAAAAGGGTCTTAGTTGGAGAATTGGAAATGGTGATAATGTAAACATATGGGATGACTCATGGATCCTGGGTGAAGGTGATGGAAGAAGAATTAGAGCTGATGCCATTGACATAAACTACACAAAGGTGGCAGACTTAATAGATGCACCTTCTAAAACATGGAAAATGAATGTGCTGCAGGATTTATTTCCTAAGGATCTTGTGACCAAAATATGTGGTATCCCACTGACAAAATCAGATTTAAGAGATACTTTGGTGTGAAGATATGATGATTCAGGTTCTTACTTAGTAAAGAGTGGGTATAGACTACTTCGGAGGGACTTCTATAATGGTCCAGGTATGAGTAACCCCATTCCTCATGTAAGCTTGAAAAGATTTTATGAACAAATGTGGTCTATGAACTTACCAGAAAAGGTTAAGATAACAATGTGGAGGATAGTTAATGATTACATGCCAACTTTTGCGAACCTACAAACTCGAAGGTTGAATGTCACCAACATGTGTATTTTCTGTCGGTCTGCTGGAGAAGATATAGCACATATAATAAGGGATTGTTGGTTCTCAAAGGAGATTTTTACAGCTCAGGATGTGTCCTTCTGTGTCACAAATACAGAAATGAAATGGAAGGAATGGATGGCAACCACTTTCAATGCACTTAATGATAAAAACAGACAAGTGTTTGTGGTATTTTGCTGGGCTATCTGGTATGCTCGAAATAAAGCATTCTCTGAGAACAATTTAACGTCTACACATGATACGATCTCCTTTATTCAGGCTTTCTTGCGAAAACATGAAAACCTACATCTCGATGTGGGTTCAACACCATGTACTAGGCAAACTTGTTGGCAAGCACCGATGGAAAACATAGTGAAGGCAAACTTTGATGCTGCTTACAATGTACAAACCCATGTATATGTCTCGGGAATTATTTGTAGGAACAATGCTGGGCTTATAATGGCAGCTTGTACAATGCAACATTCCCATGTTGCAAATGCTTTTATGGCTGAAGCGCTAGCATGCAAGGTTGCAGTGGAGTTTGTCAAAGATCTTGGTTTTTTAGAGTTATCGTTGAGGGAGATTCATTAACCATCATTAATAAGCTAAATTCGAGCTTTGAGGATCTCTCACCAATTAGGTCATTGATCCTGGACATTAAGGAAGCAGCAAAGAGTTTACAAGAAGCACATTTATGCTTTGTACATCGAGAGGGGAACAAGGCTGCTCACACACTAGCACGTGAGGGACGTCTGCATGCTACGCCGATGTACTGGATAGAAGAAGCTCCCATTTTCACTACATTGGCGGCAGAAAGGGATAGACAACAGTTTCATTATTAGATGAACTTCAGAACTCTAAAACCCTACTGGATAAAGTTTGCCCTAGAGGTCCAGGGATGGATGAACTTCGTTTGTTAACGCTCGAATCCTTATTTACTTGCATTATTAGATGCATTCCAAGCCCTTTTAGATTATATTGCTGGTTTCTCGTTTAGGTTAAGTTTTAGGAATGAGATAAATGTGGTTGTATGCTACACATGACACAATATCCTTGTATTCTTTTTCTCATTTCTTACCTTTATAAAACCAACACATTTCAAAAAAAATATTAATATTTTTATTTTTTAGCTTAAAGATTAAATAAGTTATCGAACTTTCAATTAAAATCAATTATGCCCCTGAATTTAGTAAAAAAAACTAATTATGCCTTCGAATTCGGTTAAAATAATCAATTCAGCCCCCACTGCCACATCATCATCAAAAGTGTACTGCCACCTCAGCATCGTGGATCGCCACATCACCATCGTAACGGTCAACGTTAGTCAAATGGTCAATTTGATCGATTTCGCGAACTAAGGGGCCACACTGGGTGCGTTTTTTGGCGAGGGGCAAAATTGATTTTTTGGGTTGAACTCAAGGGCAAAAGTACCCCTTTAGCCTAAAATTTAAGGCTGACCTCTAAACCTAAAATCTTAAATTCTAACAATAAACTTTGAATTCTAAACCCTACAATTTAAACACTTACACCCTAAATTCAACCTTAGTGCATCCAATATTTTTCCAATTTAGAAAGAGTAATATTTCTCTTACTATATGTTTAAGAGTATATTTCTCTATCATAAATCAAATATAATTTATTGGAATGTAATTTTTTTTATAAAATATATATTACATTTCATTAAAATGATATAAAATATAATTTACAAGTAAATATTTAAATTTTGTAAATTTAATGATAAAAACTATAAAATAATCATTCATAATAAAAGTTATAATGTTTAGTATAAATATTTTTAAAAAATAAGAAATAAAACAAATTTGCTATAAAGAGAAAAAATATTTTCTAAACACTAAGAAAATAGAATGATCAATTATATGTGCTTACATGGACGAAACTAAGAATTAACATTGGAAGAGACAAAAGTTTATTAAGCTTTTATAAATAAAAAATTCAGGAGGTGCAAAGGTATTTAAAATAAGGGTAAACTACATAAATAGTCCCCGACTATGCTCCAATTATCTTTTGCATCCCCGACTATCAGAAGTTACAAACTGGTCCCTTGACTTAAAAAAAATGACAAATTGATCCAGTGCCGTTAAAAATTTAACGGCTGGTGACGTGGCAGTTAACAAAAGTTGGCATAATAACACATTTAGTCCTCAACTTTTACACTTTGTTTAACTTTGCCCTAATTTTAAAAAAATGACCCTTAACATTTCAAAATTCTATCAATTTAATCCATTTTTTCTCTCCACACAATCCTAAACAAGAACGGTCTTCTTTCTAAAACAAAAATCAAATTTTAATTTCTCCTCTTTCTATATACTTGTCAAAGTTATTTGTGTGTATTTGAACCAAAGGAGAAACAATCTCATCATTTCAACATTCTCATTTTCACCATCAAAATGAGACGGAGGTAGCCAAAGCCATTCAAAGCTCCATTATCCCAACCATAACCGGCCGCCTGGGAAACTCAAACCCCACCCGAAAAGAACAAGTAATAAAAAGAACTTTCCTTTCCTCTTCCTCCAACGCTATCGAAGAAACAAAATAATCCCTTTAACATGTATACCCATTTCCTTCAAACCCTAACCCTAAAGGTACAAAAAGATTTTCCTCTCCAAATTCTAGGGTCCATCAATGTTAAAAAGCAATTTCTCACCTTGACAACATCTCATCAACGTCCGACATCGTAGAGCTCCTCCGACTCAATCTTGTGAGTCGACCCACAACATCGTAGAGTAAATTCGAGTGGGGCTTGACTTGGGGATGGAAGTTATTGTGGTGAACCTGTGGACACAATTGCAGAAGGAAAATAGGAGTTTCAGCATTCAAGGGGCATAAATGGAATCATATGTGATACAGTGGTTAAAATGGCAATGGGAAATGCATCATTGGCGGAGAGGCTTGAGGGGGTGGATGGGAAATGCAACAGGGCAGAAGCCATAAGGGCAAAAAACATTGCAAGAAATGAGATTCAGAATCAGAATTTTTTTGGGATCTTAAATGGATTTTGGGGGTTAAAATGAATTGAAGAATTAAAGGAGAGAATAAATAAAAAGAAGATGGACTAAATTGATAAAATATTAAAATTATGTGGGTTAATTTTTTAAAATTAGGGTCAAATTAAAATAAGTGTAGAACTTGAGGGCTAACTATGTACTTCTACCAATTTATATTAACTGACACGTCGCCAGCCGTTAGATTTTTAACGGCGTTGGACCAATTTGTTACTTCTTTTAAGTTGGGGGGATCAGTTTGTAACTTTTGATAGTCGAGGGACGCAAAAGATAATTGGAGCATAGTCGGGGGACTATTTATGTAGTTTACCCTTAAAATAAAAATAACTTAAAACACTATTATACTGAAACAATAGCCTATCTCATCCTATTAATGGCTCCATCCATTTGTTCTTAGAAAAGTGTTTCCTAATTACATGAAATTGAAGATTTGTTTATGATAGTTGGTGCTTAGCAGGCATGTTTTTGCAATCTTCTCTTGTATAATGATTTAGATTCTTGAATTTATTCTTAATACAGATGGAAATTATCTGCGCCTGCTACTGATCGATTGGCATCAAAATTTGTTTGAATTGTAAGATATTAATGATAAATGCCTGAGAATGCAAGTTTGCTTATTCCCCAATCAATACACTGGTTAATTTGAATTTATAAACAATGCAATATGGTTCTGTAAGTGAATTTCTTTTGAATGTTATTTCAGGTTTGTCCTCTATGTGCAGCAAATCTTGGTCTCTGTTTTGCATCCTCAGTAAATGTAATTTGTAGTATGTTCAAAGCATGTTTGTCATGCTTTGGGCTTACCTGAAAATGTTTAAACACGTTGGCCGTTGCAGCGAAGGTCCGGCGTCTGGTCATTTACTGGACCGGCAAGCGGTGGTGTAGGAAATGCACGAGAATCTTCACCCGATCAGTTACTTTCACCATCAAGATTTTCGACAAACAAATGAAACTTAACCTAAATGTGAAGATTACACGGCTACCAAATTCTTTTACAGAGTCCCGAGCTGAAGATAAAGCAAGACATGTCAATGCAAAAGATTTTAGCCAGCAACAGAAACGAATACACACAAATTGTAACATTAATATTAACCAATTAGATTAAACACGAGTCTAGAGCAAAAGAAATACAAAACTGGAATCAAAGAGGTTCTAAAAATTGTGATGATATGAAGTTTTTTTGACATAAATGCAAAAGCAAATAACATTTCTTGCAACGCCGAGGTATTCTAAAATCACTCGATGATAGACTGAATTACACCGGCTCCGACGGTCTTCCCTCCTTCTCTTATAGCAAACCGCATACCTTGCTCACAAGCAACAGGCATAATAAGCTCAACTACCATCTTTACACGGTCACCCGGCATAACCATTTTAGACTCTTCATCCTTGTCATTCATAATGGCAGTCACTTTTCCAGTGACATCAGTGGTTCTCATGTAAAACTGAGGCCTATAACCTGCAAAGAAGGGAGAATGCCTACCACCCTCTTCCTTCTTCAACACATAGACAATGGCGCTAAATTTGGTGTGAGGAGTAATTGTTCCTGGTTTAGCCAAAACCATCCCTCTTTGGATATCCGCCTTTTGAACACCTCTAAGCAACAACCCAACATTATCACCAGCCATGGCATCATCTAATATTTTTTGAAACATTTCGACACCGGTGACTGTGGTGTTCCTCGTGTCCTTTAATCCGACAATGTCAACGGTCTCTCCAACCTTAATAGTACCTCTCTCGATACGACCGGTGGCAACCGTACCACGACCCGTGATGGAAAACACATCTTCAATAGCTAACAAGAAAGGCAAATCTGTTTGTCTTTGAGGAACAGGAATATAACTATCAACAGCATCCATAAGTTCATAAATCTTATCAACCCATTGATTTTCTCCTCTCGGAATACTCGGCTTAGCCATTAAAGCTTCTAAAGCTAAAAGTGCAGAGCCAGAAACAATAGGCACATCATCACCAGGAAATTCGTAACTAGAAAGCAATTCACGCACCTCCAATTCGACCAATTGCAGAAGCTCTTCATCATCAACCTGGTCTTGTTTGTTCAAAAACACAACCATGTTCGGTACACCGACTTGTTTAGCCAATAAGATATGTTCTTTGGTCTGGGGCATGGGTCCGTCAGCACCGGAAACGACCAAGATGGCACCGTCCATCTGGGCAGCTCCGGTAATCATGTTCTTGACATAATCTGCGTGTCCAGGGCAATCCACGTGGGCGTAATGGCGATTCTCGGTTTCGTATTCGACAGTGGCGGTGTTGATGGTGATACCACGGGCACGCTCTTCAGGGGCGGCGTCAATTTCGTCGTACTTTTTAGGGGCGCTGTTACCCATGGAAGCTAAGGCCATGGTAAGGGCGGCGGTCAAGGTGGTTTTGCCGTGGTCGACATGGCCAATGGTGCCGATGTTGACGTGGGGCTTTTTGCGTTCGAATTTGCCACGGGCGGCTTTGACTGTGAAAGAGGCTTTGCGGCGGGGGAAGAGGGAGGTGGTGGCGACGGTGGTGATGAAAGGAGGGAGGAAGGAAGAGGAGAGATGGGTAGGGGTTAGTTTAGTGGGGATTGAGGAGAAAGCAGCAGAGGAGTGAGTAGGAAAAGGGGAGGCCTGTGGGTACCTAAGCTTCGAAGAAGTGGCGGCGGCGGCGGCGGCGGCGGCTGGTGATGAAATCGCCATTTCTTTTGTAACGGGGAGGAATCGGCCTTTGGATTTGGCTTCTTGGGAAGAAGAATGAGAAGGGATTTGGGTGCGTTTGTTATCTTATTCTTGTGGTTTCAGAACGAGGGTTTGAGGGATGGAAGGGGTAAAAAAGAACGGCTGATATGAGTTGTTATTCTATCCACTTCTGCTTCCTCTGCTGCTGTGCCACTGCTCTCTTGGGGGTAGTTTTGAAATTTCTCTCTCATCATATTTTGCATCCCATTTATTTATTTTATCCAAAGGGGAATGTAAATCTTCATTCAAAAGAAATGAAGCATACAAACCATGGCAAAAACGCCAGGAACAAACATCTGAAAAAGAAAAAAACAAGACGAGCACCCTACAAGCCCGAAACCAAGAGAAAAGGGGAGAGCCACCACAAGCGAGCGGAGGAGGGAGGAGCAGGCTGCAATGGCCAACACGAGCGAGAAAGAAGAGCCGACAAACAGCACCCATAAAGGGCAATCGACAACATGGCGACGAGATTTAACACCGACGTGAGATCCAAGCGGCGAGCTGAGTAAGACGGAAGATGAGGTTCCATAAAAATGGGTTAACCTGTTCACACGAGCTCCGAACAAAACACCGGAAACAAAAGGCCATAAGCAAAAGGAACACCGAAGGGACAAAATGTCGAAGCCATCGTCTCCCCCAACAGTCTTTGAACCTGCAAAACTGAAAAGCGAAGAAAAACCCAACCAAAAAAAGAAAAAACGAAGTGCAAAGAGAGACGAAAAGGACCGAGCCTCTCCTCCACATGTTCTTTCCTATTCCGAGCCAACAAAGAGGACCGATCGTTCCTCTTCCAAAACTGGTCCCCAAACTTGAACCGTAGTGACCGGGGCTCGAAACACCCATCTAGAAACACCAGATAAAGCTTAAGAAGCAAAACCAACCGAAAAAGAAGAAAAAAAGGTCAACTTGCAACAAAAGAAGAGAAAAGGACGAAGGGAGGAGGGAGGCCAGCCACCAAAATGGCAGCTGACCGTCGAAGGGGAGACCAGATCTGAGATCTAGTGAGAGCGGCGCTAGTTTTTTTTTTTTTTTGGGGGGGGGGGGAATAAGGGGGAGAGCTTTTAGGTTAAACTTGGAACTAAAGGATTTGGAACTTGGCCTTTTTCATTAACTGTTTATATAACAAACACCATTTCATTTAGCCCATCAACCCATGCCCAAATTGTATAATACAAGTAGAAAATTGTATATTTGGTGATTTTATTTTTACCGGCATTCATGATTCATGATATTAAAAAGTTCTCTCACTCCTATCGCCTCTGTCTAAAAGGAACTAGGGTTGGTTTAAGTTTGGGCGTTGCTGCTGAAAGTTTTAAGCGGTCGTTACCCCAGGCTTTTCTCTAGCTTTTCATTCGGTTTTAAGGTGTTTCGCTACACTTATCAGTCAGCTTGTTTGTGGAGGTTTCTTCCCGGCGTCGTTGATCTTGTTTGGGCTCTTTTGAGCGAAAGGGTTTCTTTGGTTCGCGGTCGAGAAGAGTTCTATTCCCACTTTCATCCTCTGTTTTAGGCGGTTGGTGCTCCAGCACCATTTCTCTTTACCGTTTCCTCAGCCTTCGTGATGGCCTCTATCTGACCACGAAGCTCCTGTTTTAGATCTCTCACCGCATCACTACCAACGTCCTTATGCTTTTGCGTCTTCAAAAATGACATGCAGCTTGACGAGCGGATGCTGGCTTTGGTTCTCTCTCTGTCTCCTCCGTTGGTTCTCCTCGCTCTTTTCGCTCTGGGTGTTGGTTGCTGCCTCTTCTTTCTGTTGTGGGTTTTCCTTGTTTTTGTTGCTTGTTTTCCTTTTGTTTTGTTATGTCTGTTATGTGTCTTGTTATTTGATTTTGTTGTGTTTGCTTTTATTCGTTCTTTGATGTGTTCAAATTGAAATCAAATTGTACTATAACATAATAAATAATTATAATTAAATTTGTATAAGAACTCGAAAACTCGACTCGAATCGAAAAAATTCAAACAAAATTTGAGTTGTAAAATATGATGCGTCAACTCGAATAACTTGAATTTTTTTGATTCGACTCGACTCGATTGAACGTTCACCCCTAGTTATGGTGGTTTTAACGACAATTTTAAATCAAAACCCTATATTTAATTATTATTTAAAGAAATGACCCCAACCGACCTAAATTTGGAAAAATGACCCCAAAATCTGCCACGTATGAAGAACTCGCTTTCTGGGAATAGTGAGACCTAACCTTGCTTTTTGCAGAAAGCGAGTTCTTCATACGTGACAACGCTTTTTAGTATAACGAACTTAACAGGAACTCGCTTTCTCCAGAAAGTGAGTTCCCCGAGAATTTGAAGAGCCAGCTTAATTTAACGCAGGGAACTCGCTTTCTACAGATAGCGAGTTCTTTGTAAATCGGGTTGGTAAACCAAGCATCTATAGGCATGTTCGAGCAATATTTCGGGGTTATTAATCGTATAATTTTAGTAAACATTGAGTTTAGGTATGTAGTATTGGAACTTGTCTTTCATTCGACAACAATATGGGCAAGTTTGATGCATTTTAAACTGAGTAAAATTCGCGTTGAAAACGGTTCCATAGCTTGTTTTTGTGAATGAATGAAAGTATAAAATGGCCTGATATGCTTGTTTTGTCAAAATTTCCAGCTTTTTAATCTAAGAATTATCACAATTTTTGACCTTAGAGGCGTTGTAGTGGAACTTGTCTTCCATCTAAGACTAATATTGGCACGCGCGATACATAGAGAAGGGTATAAAATTTGCGTTGAAAATGGTTCCAAAACGTGGTTTTATGCAGGAACGACAAGTCGGAAAGAGAATTTTTAAAACGAATTAGACCTTATTATTTAAATTGAAACTTGAGGGACGCAGACAATAAGAAATTACAATAACTTAGTTGATACGAGGGCCCGAGCAATTAGGACACTTGTTACGCATATTTTCGAGATTTCTATATATAGTGAAAAGTTTCTTTTGTCTGGTTTATTCTCTATGTTCGATCATATCCTCCGTACAGTAAATCTGTGTCGATCGTAGACGTCCCTTTTCTTGTAGTAGTACAGGATTTGGGCATATAGTCAGTTCAGTGTCAACGACATACGGTTCAATTTCATTTCTGATGGGAGGAAACTCTTTTTCGTAAACCTTGAATATCATTTCTAATAAGTATACCAGATCAAGCAGTTTCATGTAGTGAATCCGTTGGGAAGAACAAGCAGCAATGACGTGTACGCACGGGTATTTGAATGTTTAGAAGACTCCGCACTCGCAGGTTCTTTGCCTAAGTTCTACCACGTACGCGTTTTGTTGTATTCCTTCCAATGGCCTCGAAAATTCTGAAACACAGAACAAATGGCCTTCTCGAGAGAAGATATTTGCAGTCATCACATTTGAATGGCGCACATAAGTTTGCAATTGGTCGAAAAGGTCCGAGTTGACTTTGTTGCCAGCTGCCATGTACTCAGTTTCTTGCCTTCCCAGGGTTGCAAATAGGGTAGCCAAACGACAGTAGGTCGCTTTGACAATATAAGTGATAGGCAAATACCGCACTCCTTTGAGTGCTGAGTTGATCACCTCAGCTAAGTTCGTTGTCATGTGACCATATCGTTTACCCCCGTCATATGATCGAAGTCATTTTTCCCTCGGGATTTTGGCAAGGTAGTCTGTGTCATCTTTATTCCTGGCTCTCAATTCTTCAAAAAGCTGGTCTATCTCATGTACGTAATACGAGTTGCCTAGGGAATGACAGTTGAATAGTTAGGGGCGAACAATACATGCAAAGATATCATAAATGCAAATGACCTAAAAGACATACCCATTCAAAGCACCATAGCACGCTCATCTTCGTTCTTGTAGTTCTGCAAGTAGTTGGCCGCAATGTGTCGTAAGCAGTAACGGTGGTAAATATGGGGAGGCTGCCAAGACCGGCCAAAATGTTCTATTGCTCACTTGATCGTCGTGCCTCTGTCGGAAATAACACATATCCCATCATCCCTTGCCCGCATTATAGGAGAAAGAACATGTCTTCGTAGGTTCTTAAGGAATAACACCCAAGACTCGAGATCCTCCTTTTCAACTATTGCGAAGGCTACAAGAACGATTTTCCAATTGTCTTCTTGTGCAACCGCCAGAAGTAAGACCTGTGTATATTTCCCGTACAACCAAGTACCGTCGATCTGAACCATCGGCTTGCAGTGCATCAATACATTAATGCATTGTGGAAATGTCCAAAATAGCCAGTAGAATTGACAAACACCTAGTATGACACAATCATTTTCGTATGCTGGAACCGTCTCAAGTTTTACAACCGTTCCGGGTATGTGTTTCTGCATCAGGTTTAGCCACGGACGCAACTCATTGTAAGATTCCTCCCATTGGCCAAAAACTTTTTGTACGGCCTGCCACCTTGCATACCATGCTTTATGGTAATCATGAATGTAGCCGTGTTGATTTTTAGCTGCAACGATACAAGTGGCAACCGTCACACGAGGATTTGCTTTAACCAGTGCCATAAAGGTATCACATAGGACATGCACATCCAAGTTCTTGTGATCTTGACTTAGGTTTCTCACGATACATGTATGGGGACCATCCAGTTTCATGATTCTCCACAGCTAGCTCAGCTTCTTCAAGGATGATACACGAACCCTCCACTTACATCCCTATTTCTTGTAGGCGCACTCCGCATTGTAGAAATCCGGTTGGGTCTTGTGTACAGTCGTCGTAACTGCCCCATCAAATGTTATAGTGCTTAATAGCGGCCACAGTAAGTTATTTTGTCAAGAATGTCATCCCAATAGTCAGTTCACCATCAACACGGTGGTTGTAACCGTCAATTGTTTGGAATTGTGAAAATTCTGGAACATTCAAGGCATCTATATTAACCGTTGTGAAGTGGGATGGTGGCTGGTAATAATAAATAGGTGTGGCCGATACTGGAACATTTCTTTTTGTCGGGTGTTCTTCGTTGCTTTCTAAATCTTTGAAGAACCCTACTGGAATGTTCACGTCTATTGGTTCTTCATAGAAGGGCCCTTGCTCATCGTCATCGGGTCCAGCTTCCCTAACTTGTTCTTCATTAGAAATATCCCCCTCGAACTGGTATAGTTCTGGGTCATCGACTGCTACCGTTTTAGGCGAGAAGACTGGTCGTCGATTACGAGACTGCTCATAAACCTTATTACCAAGATCAAAATCGAGCGCACCAACACAAGAGTATCTCACCATAGATGGTTGAACGTACTCCATACTAGGGATATATGTTGAGTATCGTCCATATGAGAAATCATCGAAGGGGTTGAATGCTTCATGGTCGGATGACCTCATGTATTTGTGGGATGATGATGCTGGCTCCCCCATACTATATAGATTGTACGTTGCATGTCTTCACATTGGAGAGGATGGTGCATCGAATTCATCATTCGGGGGTTAGTTCAAATCGAACCCGAAACTAGCTATGCATGAATGTCTTGGCACAGAAGACGGCGATGCACCGAACTCGTTGCGTGGACTATATATAGTTAGTAGATTGAAATCATTTGTAAACTGGTCATCGGGCTATCAACATTGGCATTAGGGTCGAAGTCAAAATTCTCCCATCTTCAGCTTGGGATTTCGATACCACCATTAGAATCAGAAAACGGCGCATACAGCTCGAGGGGCCCTCCTAATGAATACTCCAAGTGGCTAGCCAACATCAACTTCACATCACAGTTGTCCCCAATGCGGCATACTGAGTAGGTTAATGGTTCTAAAGAGATCAGAATCTGATGCTTCAACTCGTCTAGATTTTCCACAAGGCCATGCAGGACATTGTTTTCCCCTTAATCAACATCTTGTATGATAATCTCCTCGGAATCATTATTGTTACAATATTCGCGGACTGAAAAACGACGCTGAGTGAGGCATCATCGGTTATCTCGCCATCGTAGTATACTAGAAGAACAACACCTCATCGTCTCGAAATTTTCCCAGCAATTGAAAGAAAGGATTTAATGAAAACTATACAATATAAGCATTTATAAGCGGACCAACATTATTCATTCGGAAAATACGAAAGAATTTTGCTTTTGCAGACGTGTTAGACACGCTGTGTCAGGATTACTGACTCAGCAAGGAAATGCTTTCTGTAGAAAGCGAGTTCCTTTGAGATTCCTTGTAGAACTAATGTTTTGATATAATAATTGAAAAATGTTTTGGACTGATTTAAAAAGTATTTAAAACATTTACAAAGTCCAAACAACTTGAAATTGTGTTTAGGAAGTTTTCAAAAGGGTTTTTAATGTGTTTCAAAGGCCAAATTATACAAACATGTCCAGGTGTTTCGAAACACCTTAGGGCGTTTCGAAACAGGGGATTCCAGTAGCATATTCGTTTCGAAACGTGTTTCGAAACGGGCTTTCCCTGGACTTGATTTTTGCCCAGCGTTTCGAAACGGGCTAGGCCGTTTCGATACGCCCACGTGGCAATGACCCCAACGGTCATAAACCCCAACGGCTATTTTCCCAACCAACTTTTAAATGCAGGAATTTCGATACGGGACTACATCGTTTCGATACGAGTTTCGAAACGGCCATGAGGCGTTCCGAAACGGACATGAAGCGTTCCGAAACGGCCAGGAGGCGTTCCGAAACGGATGCCCTGACAGACTGCAACGGCTCTTTCTACATTGAGAGTGTTTCGAAACGGCTTCGAGCGTTTCGAAACGGGGAGCTGCAGAATGCATTTATGGTGGGAATTAAAGTCCTCAACGGCTCCAATTTGATCCCAACGGCTAGTAACGGCTACAAACTCAATTGGGAGTATAAAAGGGACCTCCAAGCATCAAGAGAAGGCTAATGCTTCAATTGTCAATCAAAAAATGATCAAAGATTGTCTTAGAGCTTAAATTGTCATTTATTGTATAGACAAACACTAGTGAGCCAAAATTGTCAAATTTGCTCAAGTGTTTTAGGCTTTGGGTGAGTGCTTCATTGTGCAAACAAACACCTATTAGAGGGTTTAAGTTTGCTTTATTTATCTATTTGTAAAAGAGGGTTTTGATCAAGGCTTTGGGTAGAAGCTTGATCGGTTGTAAGGGTTTCCTCCTAATCCTAGAAAAGGGGACGAATCAATTAGTGGATTGATTGTGAAATCCTTAGTGGGAAGCTAAGGTAGTGGATGTAGGTGCTTGTTAGAAGATCGAACCACTCTAAAATCATTGTGTCTTATTCTTTTTAGCTTCCTTAACCCTTCCACCCAAATATCCACCTCTCCACCACTTGGTGAGCATAATTGGTTGATCGAACCGAGCACCACACAACTCAACAATTGGTATCAGAGCTCGGCTCAATCGGTGAGGATTAACATCCTATTGAGAAGATCCGGCAAGCTCGATCACTAGTTCATCAACCGGCTCAAATGGCACAATCAATCGACAAACCGCCTTTCTTTGACGGAGACCACTACGCCCATTGGAAGACAAAGATGAAATTCTTCATCAAATCAAGAGATTACAAGCTATGGGATGTAGTTGAAGATGGTCCGTTCGTGCCTCAAAGAAGTAAAGCGGAGTGGAGTGCCGACGATCGCAAGAAG
The DNA here is from genome assembly GCA_030270665.1 of Hibiscus trionum. Lineage (NCBI taxonomy): Eukaryota > Viridiplantae > Streptophyta > Magnoliopsida > Malvales > Malvaceae > Hibiscus > Hibiscus trionum. Next base: position 24,776,431 of record BSYR01000011.1, read on the forward strand.
ATGGAGCTCTATTGCAAGGCCTTGCACATCTTGTTTTGTGCTTTTGGCCCATCCATCTATGAGAAGATGTCTTCTTGTGAGAGTGCCAAGGAGGTATGGGACAAGCTTGAAGTCACATACGAAGGAACAAACGAAGTCAAGGAGACCAAGATTGGGCTCCTAACCTTGGAGTATGAGAACTTCAAAATGGATCCGGAAGAGAACATCGAGAAGATGTTTGATAGGTTCTCCACCATCACCAATGGTCTCAAAGGCTATGGAGAAGTCATCCCGGAGGAGAAGCTTGTTCGAAAGCTCATCTACTCACTTCCCGAGTCTTGGGACTCAAAGAGGACCGCCATCATCGAAGCCAAAAATTTGAAGACTTTGAAGCTTGATGAACTTATGGGGTCTCTTCTCACTCATCAAATTATGAAGAAGAACAAGGAAGAGGAGAAGAAAAGGGAAGAAATTAGAGCTATGGGAGAGAAGAAAATCAAAGGGCTTGGCATCAATGCTAGTGCCATGGCTCTCAAATCCTCCACTTGCAATCATGTCTACTCAAGTGAAGAGGAGGATGAAGAAGAAGAGATAGTTCATCTCTTCAAGAAGTGTGCCCCATTCATGAAGAAAGCCTTGAGAGAGCTTGAACGAGAACCTAAGAGAAAGGAGAGGGCAAGCACTTCAAGCCATAAGAAGAAGGCACATTTGGCTACTTGGAGTGATGAAGACTCCACCGACGATGAACAAGCCAACCTTTGCCTTATGGCCATCGAAGAAGATTCAAGGGTAACTTCTAATTCATCTACTTCATGTTCTTATTCCTTTGATGAATTACAAGATGCCTATGATGATTTGGTTTTAGATTTTAAAAGCCACATTTTGAAAAACAAAAAATTGGTTTCAAAGTTAACAATTCAAAATGATTTGCTTTCTAAAACCAAACTTGAACTTGAAGCAAAACTTGAAGAGTTTGAATTAAAATGTTTTGATTTACAAAAATTGCTTCAAAATGTTCAAGAAGAAAAAGATTTGATTTCCAAAGAGCTTGAAAAGAAAAACAATCTTGGAAAATCAAATTTTTATGTTAGACAATCTAGTTCCCCTAGATTTGTGAATGGAAAATGTTTTAGAAGTGTTTGGGTCCCAAAAGGACTAACCACTTCAACTAAAAAGGATGAAATTGAAAAATGGATTCCTAAGGGGACTAAATTTTGTGCAACTAACGTTTATGGATCCAAAGCAATTTGGATACCAAAAGTTACTTGATTGTCTATTGTAGGTGTGATGGAGATGTTCAACAAGTCAAACATTGAGGGGGAGCTCCATACACACAAGGAAGAACACTTGAAGAAGGAAGGCTTCACATCCTACCTTTGGGTTCAAGTGTTGGTAAAAATCTAGTTGTTTTGCTTTTATTTGTTTTAATTTTTAGTTTATTCAACTAGATGATCATATATGTTGGACTAACATTTCAATGATGCTTTGAGTAAGGGGGAGCCATTTTAAAACCAAATTCTCATTTTTTTGTCAAATTTTTACCTCTATTGTTATTTTTGAACTTAATGTTTTAAATTCTTTTTGATATAACAAAAAGGGGGAGAAATGGTTTGAAAAATTGAATTTTCAAATGAATAAGGGGGAGCTTTATTTGAATTAAAATTTTTCAACTCTTATTCACATTTTTAAAGTTAAAGGGGGAGACCCAAACAATTTTTCAAGTGAGTTTTATTATATCAAAAAGGGGGAGATTGTAGAACTAATGTTTTGATATAATAATTGAAAAATGTTTTGGACTGATTTAAAAAGTATTTAAAACATTTACAAAGTCCAAACAACTTGAAATTGTGTTTAGGAAGTTTTCAAAAGGGTTTTTAATGTGTTTCAAAGGCCAAATTATACAAACCTGTCCAGGTGTTTCGAAACACCTTAGGGCGTTTCGAAACAGGGGATTCCAGTAGCATATTCGTTTCGAAACGTGTTTCGAAACGGGCTTTCCCTGGACTTGATTTTTGCCCAGCGTTTCGAAACGGGCTAGGCCGTTTCGATACGCCCACGTGGCAATGACCCCAACGGTCATAAACCCCAACGGCTATTTTCCCAACCAACTTTTAAATGCAGGCGTTTCGATACGGGACTACATCGTTTCGATACGAGTTTCGAAACGGCCAGGAGGCGTTCCGAAACGGACATGAAGCGTTCCGAAACGGCCAGGAGGCGTTCCGAAACGGATGCCCTGACAGACTGCAACGACTCTTTCTACATTGAGAGTGTTTCGAAACGGCTTCGAGCGTTTCGAAACGGGGAGCTGCAGAATGCATTTATGGTGGGAATTAAAGTCCTCAACGGCTCCAATTTGATCCCAACGGCTAGTAACGGCTACAAACTCAATTGGGAGTATAAAAGGGACCTCCAAGCATCAAGAGAAGGCTAATGCTTCAATTGTCAATCAACAAATGATCAAAGATTGCCTTAGAGCTTAAATTGTCATTTATTGTATAGACAAACACTAGTGAGCCAAAATTGTCAAATTTGCTCAAGTGTTTTAGGCTTTGGGTGAGTGCTTCATTGTGCAAACAAACACCTATTAGAGGGTTTAAGTTTGCTTTATTTATCTCTTTGTAAAAGAGGGTTTTGATCAAGGCTTTGGGTAGAAGCTTGATCGGTTGTAAGGGTTTCCTCCTAATCCTAGAAAAGGGGACGAATCAATTAGTGGATTGATTGTGAAATCCTTAGTGGGAAGCTAAGGTAGTGGATGTAGGTGCTTGTTAGAAGACCGAACCACTCTAAAATCATTGTGTCTTATTCTTTTTAGCTTCCTTAACCCTTCCACCCAAATATCCACCTCTCCACCACTTGGTGAGCATAATTGGTTGATCGAATCGAGCACCACACAACTCAACATTCTTGGATCTCTTTTTTGTAGAAAGCGAGTTCCGTTGAGATTTCTAGATCTCTCTTTTTTCTAGAAACCGAGTTCCTTACTTACTCAGATGTAGACACACCGTGTTTGACACGTCTACAAAAGCAAAAGCCTTTAGGATTTTCCAGGTGAATAATATTTGTCCTTTGTACCCTTATATCAAGCAGAATGGAATGCTTGTTTGAATAATTGAGGTAATGGGAGGTAATGTTGTTTGAATATTTGAGGTAAATTGTATCTCCCTACCGTAACGTGCTGGAAAGATATAATTTAAGGAGGATAAATTGCAGCGTTGTACATACTTAGAAAATTAATTAAGGACCCTAAACCAACTCATAAAACATAATTTGACGGTGATTTGAGGACTAAAAGGTTAATCAGAATCATCGTAGTCAGTTGAAATGTCTGAACTTAAGTTAAGTTCTTCGATCAGCTGTTGTTTTTGTTGTCTGCGCCTGTACATAAAAAGCTGCAACTCGTCGGTGTTGACGCTCCAAAAGTACTGATTTATATATCAATTTCACATGCTTTTACTTGTCTTTTAAGTACATTTAGTTGCATTTTGCCTTAGGAACCATGCATTTGCATTAAGAGTTAGGATTTGGTGTTATGCCAGCGTGAAGGAGTTGTTTTTCGCACCTTTTTGCAGGTTGGAATAGCTGATGGCACGGTAGTTGGTGGAGCATGAGAAGGAGATGAAACCAAAGCGGATGCTGAGTTGTTGTTGATGCAGAAAGACCTTTAATGCCAAGCACCGGACGGTGGAGCAGAGAACTTGCTGCCATGCCAAGTAGATGTTGAGTCCTAAAAAGTAGGACCAGATCAGGCTGTAGAAAAATAAGACCAGATCAATCTCCGAGAAAATAGGGGATGAGTAGTGCCAAGCACGGTTGGCAGTACCATGCCAAGCTTTGATGCCGGAGAAGTATTGGCACGATGACGTCGGCCCTAACCTGATCAACCTTAGGATTCAAACGCCGAATAAGACGATTGTCTATGTTATCCTTGTACATTCAAATTTAAATTCAAGATATTCCTAGGCAATCCATGGAGTCCTATTTACTCATTATCAAAGCAAAACGATAAAAGAGGATGAGATGAAGGTGGAGAACTGAGGAGAGTGATCGGAGGTAAGGAACAACAATCAAGAGCATGGCCGTGAAGAGCTGCATCGACAGACCCTCTTCTAGCCCATCGTCTTTGTTGTTATTTTTCTTTTTTTAATTTAAATGATGGTGGATGTTGAAAACGATTATGGTTTTTTGGTTGACACCCTCATTATGGTTTTTTCGTGGTTGAATGCTATTTTTAATGTTTAGCTTTTAAATAAATCAACACTGCCTCGTCACTGTTTTCCTATCTGGCATGTTCTTCATTTTTTAGTGTGTTGTCACGCAACCGCTGACACTAACTTTTTAAATACTTTTCCAAGCGAAAGTTGGCATAGTTGACTTATTGCAACTCAATATCATAACTGACTTGGGTGGCAACAATCAATTGCTAGATACAAAGGAGAGATGCTTCGAAAGAAGATGTTCAAGTAGATGAACTTACTTCGGGAGTGAAATCTACCCTTTTGGAGTGAAGATTGAAACTTAATCGAATTGACTTATGTAAAAACATGCACTGTAGACATATAAGGTTTTTTCCGTAATTGATTTAGGGCAATGCCATCGATAGAGGCATTACTACCTTTTAATCTACCCTGCAAACAGTGCCACGACAGGATTTATTAAAGACTAGCTTGGCATAAATAGCGTGAAAACCAGGCACTCATTGCAAACGCTTGTCATTTGCTAAGACATTTTCCTTGCCTTCAACTTTATTTTATTTCATTTTTTTTCTTATCAGACATTTCAAAATCACTTCCAACCAAAACAATCTTTTCACAAAGCAAGTACTTGGCCAACCAATTAAACCCTTGAACGCAATCCCTGCGGGATCGATAACTCAGCTTAACTGTGGTATTACTTGCAGACCGTGTATACTTTCACGTAATAGACTTTACTTGGCACTGTTTTCATATGTTTCCAATATACTTTATGCCCTATTGCCATCATTTATTTATCCACGCCGAGAGTCTACAAGTTTTTGGCGTCGTTGCTGGGGATTGCAACTGATTTAATTATTTTTAGGTTTTTTACTTGTTTTGTTTTTGTTTTTGTTTTACTTTTGTTTTTGTCAGTGTATGCCCAGAAGACGTGTTGAGAAGGAAGTTAGACCATTGCATCTTGAGATTGAACGCACGTTGCGCAGATTAAGAAAGAAGATCCGAGAGATGAATCAAGGAAATCAAGGGAACGGAGGAGTAAATGGTGCCCAGAACAATCAAGAGAATCAACCAAACAATGGAAAGATGCCACTACAAATGACAATGCCGTCAACAATGCCGAAGAAGATAGACCCATTCGAAAACAATCAGCACATGACATCACGAGCTTAATGCCAGAAGTTATTGACAATGAGGCAAATGCATCCAATTTCGAGCTTAAACCCGTAATGATCTCAACTCTTTTAAATGTAGGACAATTTGATGGAGCAGTTACTGGAGATCCAAGGCAGCATTTAAAGCAATTCATGAAGATTTGCCAATTATTTCAGCAACCATGAGTGTCTAAGGATACCGTGAAGCTAAAAGTTTTTACTTTCTCTTTGAGGATACCTAGCACAGTCACCTCTTGGGAAGATCTATGCCAGAAGTTCTTAACACGTTTTCATCCGCCAACGCTCACTGCCAAGCTGCATGGTGAGATCATTACCTTTTGGCAGACCAAAGATGAGACCCTATACGATGCCTTGGAAAGATTTAAGGACTTACTAAGAAGGTGTCCTATGCATGAGTTCCCAAATTGGACCCAGATACAAACCTTTTACGATGGATTGAACGTACAGACAAGAACTGTTGTTGATGCCTCAGCACTCGGATCATTACTCGACAAAAAATATACAGAGGTTGTTGGCATCTTTGAAAGGATAGCCATAAATGATTTTGAATATCTTGTTGCTAGACTTGGGACTGGAGCCAAAGCAGTGGAAAATCACAGTTGGATGAGCTAACGTCCATCCATGCTGAGATTTCCAACCTCACTAGTATGGTGAAAACTTTGCAAAATAGTAATGAGTCCCAACCAATTAAAGCATTAGAGCCATTTTGCACTATCTGCGGAGAGAACCACCATACGGATGAATTCCCTGCTAATCCTGTGTTGGTAAATTTCATTGGCAATTCTGGACGTTATTATAATTCTAACTCCAACTCTTATAATGCGGGTTGGAGGAAACACCCTAACTTAGCTTGGGGAAACCGAGGAGGAAATCAGTACAATGTACAGCGCCAGAATGCCTAGAGGTAAAATCAAAATGCCATGCCAACATTCGGCCAAAACACTATGCCACAAGGAGTTCAAAATAATTTCCAGCATGGGCAAAGACTCAATCAAGAGGGTAATCTCACATAATACACAAAGTAGGATGAAGTCACAGTTCATAGCCTGGCGACGTCAATACGTAACTTAGAAATCCAGATGGGACAGCTTGCGAATGCATTCAACAATTGTCCACAAGGAATTTTGCCAAGTGACACTGGAGATGCTCGACACAAAAGCAATGGACAATGTAAGGCCATAACCTTCAAAGTGGTAAACATTGTGAGGAAAAACGGATGCCAAGCAATCGGTTGACTGCCAAGTTGGCAAATCAATGCCAGCAGTGGAGCCCATGGAATTAGAGAAGGAAAAAGCCAAAGCAGATGATGCTAGTGATGATTCACACAATAATGCCAATTCTCATGCCAACTCCAGTGCTCAGCAGAATGTCAACTCTAGTACCAATGACGAAGTTCACAAGGATGACAAGTAGACGGAGGTAAGAAAGCAAACGGGTGCCAATGTGGATGCAAGCACTGGCTCGTCAAAGCCGACAGTGCAACATATGCGTATCCACCATCACCATTTCCAGCCAAACACCAAAAGCGCAAGCAGGACCATCAATTTAAGCGCTTCTTGCAAGTTCTTAAGCAATTGCAAATTAATATTCCAGTGGTAGAAGCCCTTGAACAAATGCCCAACTATGTTAAATTCATGAAAGACATTTTGACAAAGAAGAGGAAGTTGGGAGAATTTGAAACTATTGCTCTCACGCAAGAATGTAGTGTCATGATCTTGAATCAATTGCTACCAAAGCTTAAAGACCCAAGGAGTTTTACTATTCCTTGTACAATCGGTAATAAAATCATGGTTAAGGTATTGTGTGATTTAGGATCAAGAATTAATTTAATGCCATTATCTGTTTTCAGGAAACTTGGCATAGAAGCGAGACCTACCACGGTGACACTCCAGTTGACGGGCCGATCCGATACACATCCAAAGGGTAAGATTGAGGATGTGCTGGTAAAGGTAGACAAATTTATATTTCCACCTGATTTTATCATCTTAGACTATGAAGCTGATACTAATGTGCCAATTATTTTGGGTAGTCCATTCCTTGCCATCGGTAGGGCGCTTATTGATGTTCATAAAGGGGAACTAACAATGCGAATGAATGACCAGCATGTCACTTTTAACGTGTTTCAAGTTTTGAAATTTGCAGATGAATCCGATGAATGTCAAGCTGAGAAGATGATGAAGGCTGTTTTTATGCTAGACATGGCACAATTGTGCCAGGATACAGAATTTGATGCCAGCATGGTTGATGGCATTGCTGAAGTTTTTGAGGAACCTGAGGAATCAGCCTTTGAGGCTGAAGATGTGAGTTACTTTGAGCCATTATAGTTAGCTAGTAGGGCGACAACCAAACCGAAACCATCAATCGAGGAACCACCAGAGTTGGAACTGAAGCCACTGCCAAAACACTTGAAGTATGCCTACCTAGGTAAGCACTCAACTCTGCCGGTGATTATTGCCGTTGATCTCACTAATGATCAAGAGGCAAGATTACTAGCAATATTAAAAACCTATAAGCGGTCGTTGGGATGGATCTTGGCAGATATCCGAGGGATAAGCCTAACCATTTGTATGCACAAGATTATTTTGGAGGAATATCATGGTAAGACTATTGAAGGCCAAAGAAGGCTTAACTCGAGCACGAAAGAGGTTGTAAAAAAGGAGATTATTAAATGGCTTGATGCCGGAATAATTTATCCTATATCCAATAGCTCTTGGGTTAGCCCGATATAGTGTGTGCCAAAGAAATGTGGCATGACTGTTGTTCAGAATAACAAGGATGAGTTGATTCCCTCCAGAACAATTACATGATGAAGAGTGTGGTTGGATTATAGGAGGCTGAACAAGGTCACGAGGAAGGATCACTTCCCTTTGCCTTTCATCGATCAGATGTTAGAAAAACTGGCAGGTAAAGCTTTCTATTGCTTTTTAGATGGTTATTCATGTAATAATCAGATTACGATAGCCCCCGATGACCAGGAGAAGACCACATTCACCTGTCCATATGGAACATTTGCTTTTAGAAGAATGTCATTCGGTTTGTGCAATGCACATGTAACGTTTTAACGTTGTATGATATCTATTTTCTCTAATCTGATTGAGCATAAGATGGAAGTATTTATGGATGACTTCTTAGTGTTTGGTAGCACATTTGAGGAATGCATCCTAAGTTTGGAGCAAGTTCTTCGAAGGTGCGTTGAGACCAACCTAGTCTTGAACTGGGAAAAATGCCACTTCATGGTAAAGGAGGGCATTGTTCTCGGGCATAGAGTGACCAAAAATGGACTAGAGGTTGATCCCGAAAAAGTGGAAGTAATAAAGAAATTACCACCCCCTACAAGTGTTAAAGGTGTAAGAAGTTTTTTAGGTCATGCTGGATTTTATCGACAATTTATTAGGGACTTTTCTAAAATTTCTAAACCTTTATGCTTGTTATTAGAAAAGAATGCCACTTTTGCATTTGATGATTCTTGTTTGAGATCGTTTCAGGTCCTTAAGGAGAAGCTGGTTAATGTCCCTATAGTTGTGGCACCAGACTGGAATGAGCCTTTCGAGCTCATGTGTGATGCCAATGACTATGCCATTGGAGTAGTATATGGACAACGACGTGGAAGAGTTTTTCATGCCATATATTATGCCAGCAAGACACTTACTGAAGCACAACTTAATTACACAACAACTGAGAAAGAGTTTCTTGCAGTTTTATTTGCTTTTGATAAATTTAGACCTTATTTGATAGGTAATAAAGTTGTTGTTTTTACAGATCACTCGGCACTGAAGTACCTCTTGGCAAAGAAGGATGCCAAGTAGATCTAGCAAACTTGACCCGAGACCCGAACCGAATTACCCGAATCGAGACTTGAACCGAAACCAAAAATTAACCAAAAATCTGATCCGAAACCCGAAATAAACCGAACCAAAACTGAACCGAATGGACCCGAACCGAATATACCCAAACCGAATAGACCCGAACCGAATGGACTCGATTAATAGAAATAAAGAAAGATAAAATATGAACAACCGCACAAATCACTAAAATGTCAAATATATTGACTTTATAAAGTCATATATAGGGTGTAAAAATCTAACCAACCTAAAAATTTGATTAAAATCGACTGATCTCTCATTGAACCGAAAATAACCAAACTGAAATCAACCGAACCGAAATTAACCGAACTGATAATAACCGAACCGAAAATCAATCGACCCGAAATGACCCAAAACACAATAAACCCGAACTAAAACTGAACCGAACCGAAACTGAACCAAAAATATCAGACCCGAAATAACCAAAATCGAAATGACCCAAACTGATTGACCCGTTTGCCACCTCTAATGCCAAGCCGAGATTGATTCGATGGACGCTCTAACTTCTAGAATTTGACCTCGAGATCTAAGATAAGAAGAGGAGTGAGAACTTAGTAGCTGGCCATCTATCACGACTAGAGCATCAACGAGATGATGGTAAGATTAATGTCGTTAGAGATGAGTTCCTAGATGAGTATTTACTCGTGGCCAACACCACGCCATGGTTTGCCAACATAGTCAATTACCTGATATAAGATCAGGCCACCAGATTTGGGCTACAATGGCAAGAAACGGTTTTTGCGCTATGTTCGATAGTATTATTGGGATGAGCCATTTCTATTCAAGCAATGTGTCGATTAAGTGATCCGTCGTTGCATTCCAGAAGATGAGAAGCATGCTATTTTGCAAGCATGCCATGTCACACCATACAGAGGACACTTTGCTGGACTTAAAACTGCTGCCAAGGTACTGCAGTCAGGTTTTTATTGGCCCACACTATATAAGGATGCTCATGACTTCACCAAGGCATGTGATCCATGCCAACGAACTGTGAATATCTCTGGCAGACGTCAACTTCCGCTCTAGAACATCGTGCCGGTGGACTTGTTCGATGTTTGGGGAATAGACTTTATGGGATCATTACCCTATCTTTTGGCAATATATATATCCCAGTGGTTGTTGACTATGTTTCCAAATGGGTAGAGGTTATAGCCTTGCCAACAAATGGTGCGAAGACCATTGCCAAATTTTTGCACAAACATATTTTTACATGTTTTGGTGCTCCTCGAGTGATCATTCATGATGAGGGCACCCATTTTAAATGCAATCTAATCTCTAAAGCTTTGTGCAGGTGTGGGATACAAAAAAGAATAGCCACGACCTATCATCCACAGACAAACGGGTAAGCCGAGATCTCTAACAAACAAATCAAGAATATCCTAGAAAAGATTGTGAATCCTTTGAGGAAGGATTGGTCTTTGAGGTTAGATAAGGCTTTATGGGCTTATAGGACCGCCTTCAAAACTCCGTTGGGCACTTCACCTTTTAAGGTTGTATATGGTAAGCCATGCACTTGCCGGTAGAGCTCAAGCACAAAGCCTAATGGGTAGTTAAGACATTGGATATGGCATGGGCAGTCGTGGGAGAAAAACAAATGTTGGACCTAAATAAACTGGAAGAATTTAGGGTGCATGCTTATGAGAATGCCAAGTTATATAAAGAACGAACCAAGCATTGGCATGACAAAAGGATTCTGCCACAAAACTTCGAGGTAGGTCAACAAGTCCTTTTGTTTAACTTACGCCTAAAATTGTTTCCGGGGAAGCTCATGTCAAGATGGTCAGGCCCTTTCGAGGTTGTGAAACCCTATGCCCATGGAGCGGTGGACATTAAGGACATAAAAACTGGTGAGACTTTCAAGGTGAATGGGCAACGTCTGAAGCATTATTGGGATGAAGAGAAGAATACTGCTAAGGAGGTCATCATCTTGGCAGAACTACCATGATGCATTCGAGTTGGTATTTTCTTGTAAATAGTAGGATTAGAATCTTTCTTGTTTTCAGTTTTTCTTTCTTTTATTTGTTTTGTTTAGATTTTAGATTTCTTTGCTGCATTGAAGGGTTTTTGTTTGAGTGCGTGCAGATTTTGTGCCAGGAAGTATGCCTATGTGGAGACATATATTGACACGACGAGAGAGTGGATGCAGTGCCATGCCAGGATCAATGCTAGTATTTGAGCTTGGCATGTTGCGGAAATAATTTTGGAATAAGAAAATTATCCAAGTCTGGTTTAATTTAAAACATGAGAGAGAAAATAAACATAGCCGCCCACAATTTAAGGTGAATTTTAAATTAAATTTAAACCACCTTCTTACTTCTTATCTTATCACTTAAAAACCTATCCTTATCACTTATCACATCATCCCTTTTTACTCTCCCCATAACGCGTCGTCTTTTCACTATTAACCTTCTTACACCATTCATAATTTAAAACCTACCATAACAATCAACCTTTCCCTCTTTCAACTCCCATAACTTTTACACTTTTCACTTTACCTTCTTTCCTTAGCCGTTTACACACTCTCTCAACATTTCAAGAAAATCGAGCTTTTCTTTTCTTTCTACATAGCCATGGAGTCTTCATCTAAGCCTTTTCAAAGATTTTTCAACGAAGAGATAGAGAAGAAGTAGCATGATCAATTTGCCTCAAAGTCTTTTTGCTTCGAAAGGAATTTTGACTTCAACCCCGAGAAGAATCAAGTATTTCCCCTGAGTTCATGGACATAGTCACCAAGCACAAATGGAAAACATTCTACCAACAAAAGGGTGAGATCTTTCCGAATCTTGTTTGAGAAGTTTATGCCCATTTAACTACTAAGTCAAATCCATTTTTAATGATTCATGGTGAATGTGTAAGGTTTGATGAAGGAGCCATCAATATCATGCTCAAGCTAGACGGAGAAGATGACCATGGTAGGTTCGTGGCTAAGATGACGGATGCCAAACGCTGTTAAAAGATCTATGTGAGCTGGGCACGGAATGGATTGTATCCTCCAAGGGCTCGCGGACGGTCAAGAGAACAACCCTCCAACCGCAAGCAAAGGGCTAGAATCACTTTCTCAAGGCTAGTCTGATGTCGACAACACACAACGAGATTGTTTCGAAGGATCGTCTAGCATTGCCGCATTCCATTCATTTTGGCCGAAAAATCAATGTTGGTTGGATCATCATCAATGAAATTTACAAATGTGCCCATAAGCTGACTGAAGGCTTATTCTTCCCGCTGTTGATTTGTAACATTTTCAGGCGCTACGAGGTGCCCACGACTGAGGAAGATATTGCCCTTGAGGTGAAAGGCTACACTATCACGCCGACCAGTTGGAAAAACCTCATTGGAATTGTTGTGTGTGACAAGGGTAAGGACAAGGCTGCTTCGCCAAAGCCTAGGACTAAAATGCCAAGGACAAAATCATCAGCCTCAATGCCATCCACCTCAATGCCAGAGAATTCGATGGCACTGCTTTCTCATATCTCCTAACGCCAAGAATTGATTCTTCCTAATTTGGAGGGAAATGGGGAGAGCCAGAAGAAGCTATGGCGGTATATGCATGCCCTAGATTTGGTCGTGAAAGAAATCTTGGTGAGCCTTTCTCCGGGCATTTTACCAGCATTTCCTGCCTTCCCGAAGGAGCTCTTTGCCGATGATAGTGCCATGCCAACCAGTCCACAGCCCCGTGCCCTCCAATGCCACAGAACTAATTTCCCCTACTCATGATGAATCTACTAAGTCTGCCTCTCTGCATGATTCTGCTGCTGAAAGTGAGAAGAAACCTACTGCCACGCCGACTTCCTCTGAGCCTGTAAATATTGTCAAAGAAACTCCTGCCTCGACATCCGCTTCTAAGCATGGTTGGAGTTGAAATAAGAGAATGACCCTTGAACGTGGGAGCCTTACTTAGAGGAAGACCCGTGCCAAGATGGCCAAGGAAGCCCGTTCCCACCAAGAAGAAGTCTCCAAAGGGGAGTCATCTTCTTCCCAACTCTTTGCATTATCATTCATTTTTCATGAATTTTTATAAGTCCATGTATTTTCTATTTTCTGTTTTTCTTGTATATATGTGTTGTTTCATGCATTGAGGACAATGCACATCTTGGGTTTGAGGGTGTGCATTTCCTCATAGTTATAACATGCCATGCATTCATGTTTAAATTTTGTTTTCATGCCATGCCATGCCATGTATGTTAAGATAGTTTACATACCGAACTACTAAAAAAAAGAAAGAAATTTTGTCTCGGCTAATTTTTGAAGCATGTTAACATCTGTTAGGCAAGTTTAATTTGATCTTTGTGTATGTCCGATGAAGAAATTTAAAATCTTTAGATGCATATGCCAGTAGAGTAGTAATGCCAAGATTGCTTACCAATTGATTTCTAGTTTTGGGAAATGAATTTACACTTAACACGTGATATGTATCTAGTTCCCTAGCAAACTTAGGCTGTTTGAAACTATGCTCAGAAAAAAAGAGAATAAAATGCCAAGGTAAAAATAGTGTACCAATGTGTGCCAAATGTTGAAGGACTTTAGAACACTCCTCTGCCTTAGGAAAAATTATTAACTTGGGTATTCGTGGTTTGCTCCCTCTTAGTTCTCAAGCCAATATGACTTAGGGTATGAGTGTAATAGGTTAGTAAGAGATGTAATCTGGACTAACGTGGGTATTCGTGGTATGCTCCCTTTTATATCTCACGCCAAACAGTGCATGACGCTACCTTAATCTAATGCCAGCAATAAAAAAAGAGTATACCATTGGCTAAAAGAAAAAAATAAAATAAATAAATAATAAAAAATAAAAATATGAGTTTATGTAGTAAAATTGACTAAGGGAGTGAAAGGACACTTGATGCATATTGCCTACACTTCATGCATTTTCATGCCCAATGACTAGAGTTATTTTGCTATTATTGAATTTTCTACCTGCTTGGCATTACTGCATTGAGATTACTGAGGATAGATCTATGCCAAATTCTGCTTGCCTGCATCTGTTGGCATGCTGACTGAAATTTTGCCGAGGTATTATTTTCACATTTTTTTAGTTTCTCTATTTTCCTTTGCATTACTTGAGGACAAGCAATGAGCTAAAGTGTGAGGGAGTGTTGACGCTAAAAAAGTACTGATTTATATACCAATTTCACATGCTTTTACTTGTGTTTTAAGTACATTTAGTTGCATTTTGCCTTAGGAACCATGCATTTGCATTAAGAGTTAGGATTTGGTGTTATGCAAGTGTAAATGGGTTGTTTTTGGCACCTTTTTGCAGGTTGGCATAACTGATGTCACGGTAGTTGGCGGAGCAGGACACGAAACAAAGGAGGATGCTGAGTTGTTGTTGGCGCAGAAGGACCTTTAATGCCAAGCACCGAACAGCGGAGAAGAGAACTTGATGCCATACCAAGTAGATGTTGACTCCGCAAAAATAGGACCAGATCAAGCTGCGGAAAAATAAGACCAGATCAATCTCCGGGAAAATAGGGGACGAGCAGTGCCAAGCACGGTTGGCAGTACCATGCCAAGCTTTGATGCCAGAGAAGTATTGGCATGATGATGTCAACACCAACCTGATCAGCCTTAGGATTCAAACGCCGGATAAGATGATCGCCTACCTTATCCTTGCACGTTCAAATTTAAATTCAAGATATTCCTAGGCTATTCATGGAGTCCTATTTAATCCCAATCAAAGCAAAACGAGAAAGAGGATGAGACAAAAGTGGAGAACTGAGGAGAGTGATCAGAGATAAGGAGCAATAGTCAAGAGCCTGGCCGTGAAGAGCTACATCAACAGAACCTCTTCTAGTCCATCTTCTTTGTTGTTATTTTTCTTTTCTTAGTTTAAATGATGATGGATGTTGAAAATGATTATAGTTTTTTGGTTGACACCCTCACCATGAACTGATTTTTATAGTTGGTGAGGGGTGTCGTGTTTAAATGCTATTTATAATGTTTAGCTTTTAAATAAATCAACACTGCCTCGACATTGTTTTCCTATTTGACATGTTCTTCATTTTTGAGCGTGTTACCACGCAACCGCTGGCATTAACTTTTTAAATACTTTCCAAGCAAAAGCTGGCATAGTTGGCTTATTACAACTCAATATCATAACTGACTTGGGTGGCAACGATCGATTGCTAGATACAAAGGAGAGATGCTTCGAAAGAAGATATTCAAGTAGATGAACTTACTTCGGGAGTGAAATCTACCCATTTGGAGTAAAGATTAAAACTTAATCGAATTGACTTATGTAAAAACATGCACTATAGACATATAGGGGTTTTCTGTAATTAATTTAGGGCAATTCCATCGACAAAGACATTGCTACCTTTGAATCTACTCGGCAAACAATGCCAAGACATGATTTATTAAAAATTGGCATGACACAAATAGCGTGAAAATCAGGCACTCCTTGCCAACGCTCGTCATTTGCTAATACATTTTCCTTGCCTTCAACATTATTTTATTTCATTTCTTATCAAACATTTCAAAATGACTTCCAACCAAAACAATCTTTTCACAAAGCAAGTACTTGGCCAAGCAATTAAACCATTGAACACAATCCATGTGGGATCGATAACTCAGCTTAACTGTTGTATTACTTGCAGACCGTGTATACTTGCACACAATAGACTTTACTTGGAACTGTTTTCATACGTTTTCCAATATACTTTAGGCCCTATTGCCAGCATTTATTTATCCACGCCAAGAGTCTACAGTCGGGAGCTGCATCAACATCCGGTGAAGATGGAGCTGAATCAAAAGTTCTGTTATGACAAGTAACGACTAGTTTATTTAATGCTCAATTTTGTAAATTACTTAACCCATGTATCGAAACGATTATGCTCAATTTTGGAAATACATCGGTCATTGGCATAAAAAAGAAGAACCATGTTACGGTACAAAGTGCCGGGTAAGCTAAAAAAGGGCAAGAAGAACCAACGCCTCAATAAAGGGAGATAACGAAATTGAAAATGTTTAGAATCACAAAAGGGTATAGAAGTAACACGCTCACGTCGGATAACATGATCTTGAAAGAGTTTGAAGTTGGTATGGGCGTCTTTGTTTCGAAGACTCTTTTGATAGAGTGGAGTGAGGTTAGGACGAGGGGATTCATCATCATTGTTTGTACTTTCCCGGCCTCATCAGTTTGTACTCTCTTCCTATAACCCATACTCGAAATATGAAAACAGATCAAGATACAAAACACATGTATGCGTAAATCAACCAGATTCAATCCAATAGTCAAGGTGCTGATAAAAATCTATACAATATAGTTTAAAAACATATATAAATATAAAACGAATTTTTGGTAAAAACAATTTCGAAAAATAGTAAAGAAAAATATAAAACGAATTTTTGGTAAAAACAATTTCGAAAAGGGTTTATACCCTGATATAGGAAATTGGATGAGTGAAGGATGATTAATGCACCAAATTGCTTGCAAACCTTAACCTTGATGTGTATATTGAAAACCCTCAAAAGATTTTAGGTTTTGGTATGGAAAATCAAGAGATTTGAGGAGTTTATATAGTGGTTTTCGGCTAGGGTTTGAAAGAAAAAGAGAGTTTAAGTTTTAATTAAAGTTGGATACTCATTTAAGGCATATTTAAACAATATGCGCAAACGCATATCGATACGCCACTTGGCGTATCAGAACGGGAGATCAAAACGCATCCGAGCTGTTTCGGTAAAAGACCTGTTTCGATACATGTAATAGCCGTTTCGGGACATTACCACGAACCCGTATCGAAACGCGAAGACCCTGTTTCGATATAAATTACAATAACCAACAAATTTTGAGAAATGAGAGCCTGTATCAAACCAGATGTACCTGTTTCGATACATATTTGCTAGAAAATACATTTTTCGCAGTTTTAAGTCCAAAAGGCCAACTTAGATCGAGCCTAAATGCATGTAAATGATATGTGAGCATTTTATATGGACTTAAAATGTTGCATACTCCCCCTAACAATAAGCATAGACGCAAAAGGAGGCAAATTGTGAAACAAATATTTTAATTTTGATATAACTAAAAACCTAAGGACTAAATTGAAAAAGTCAAAACGAATTTTAAGTCCTCAAAATATCCCCATATAATTTTAATATAATGCCTAAGTTAAAAACATGTTCTTTCAAATATTTTTCTAAGTGTTTTAAACCAGAAACAGTGATTTTCAAGCACCCGTTCCGAAACGGCCTTCAGGCGTTTCGAAACGTTTTCATCACTGTCGACCATCGTTCCGAAATGTGTATCGAAACACTTTCACTCGTTTCGAAATGGTATAACTCGTTTCGAAACTGTTCTTCATATTTAATTTTAAAAGGCTTCAACGGTTCAAATATATGCTGAATTTTTAAATATAAAAGGGGTGTTTCGAAACGGCTCAAGCCCGTTCCGAAACGACCCTTGACAGTAGCATTTTTGTTTCGAAACGGATCCAAGACGTTTCGAAACAGGCTTAAGATAAATTCAAAATTATGACCGTTATATGTTTTTAACTGATTTTCTGAAAGTCGTTAAGGCGTTTCGAAACGGGCTAAGACCGTTCCGAAACGACTCTTGACAGTGGCAAAATCGTTCCGAAACGGCCCTAAGGCGTTTCGAAACGGGCTCTTAAATGCACCCCAACGGCTCTTTCTATTCTAGTCCGTTCCGAAATAGGTACCCTGTGTTCCGAAACGGGTAGGTGCAGACTGCATTTATGGTGGCAAGAGAGGGTTCCAACGGCTCCATTTATGTTCCCAACCACTCAAACGGTTAGAAATCAATGAGAAGGTATAAAATAGACATTCAAAAGCATCAGCAACAACCATTGAAGCTTCAAGCATCATCAAAGCAAAAAAATCCAAACCCTTGAGCTATTCAAAGTCAAATCTTTGTACCCAACTCTAGTGTATTTCAAATTGTCAATTTGTATTGTGAGTTTGGGATTGTTTAAATTGTATTTGGGTAGACAATCATCCTTTGAGAGGAAACATTTAAGTTTACCAAAATATCTCTTTGTATTTGAGTGGATTAAGCTTTGGGTAGAAAGCTTAATCGAAATTGTAAGGTTTCTTCCTCATCCAAGAAAAGGGGACAAATTCAATAGTGAATTGGTTGAAAATCCTTAGTGGTAGCTAAGGTAGTGGATGTAGAGTTCAATTGGAGAACTTGAACCACTATAACCCCTTGTGTCATTTTTATTCTCTATCTTTCCCTTCACAAAAATTTTAATTGCCAATTCACCCCCCTCTTGGCCATTTGCAAGTGTTCGATCAACTCAACAATTGGTATCAGAGCTACACTCATTGGAAGGATTACAACCCTCTTGAGTCGATTCTAGGAGAGTTTGATCAACAACAAGTCAAGCAATGGCATCCACCTCAAACTATGAGTCCCAATCCACCACCAAGCCACCATTCTTCAATGGGGATAACTATCCTTATTGGAAGAATAGGATGAGGCTTTTCATCAAGTCTACCGACTACATGGTGTGGGATGTGGTTGAAGAAGGTCCATTCATTCCCATGAAGAGAGATGGAGAAAGACTTGTCCCTAAAGTCAAAGTCGAGATGACGGATGATGATAGAAGAAGGATGCAAGTGAATGACAAAGCCCTACATGTGATATTTTGTGCACTTGGTCCGGATATCTACTCCAAGGTGTCTTCAATCGAAAGTGCCAAGGAGGTTTGGGACACCCTCGAGACAACTTATGAGGGAACTAGTGATGTCAAGGAGACAAAGATTGGGCTACTCAATCTAAGCTATGAGAACTTCAAGATGGATCCTGAAGAAAGTGTCTCCAAGATGTTTGATCGATTCTCGGTCATTGTCAACGGTTTGAAGGGTTTCGGTGAAATCATTCCCAAAGACAAGCTAGTGAGAAAGTTGTTGTATTCTCTTCCGGAGTCATGGGATGGCAAGAGAACGGCCATCATTGAAGCTAGAGATTTGAAGACTCTCAAGCTTGATGCCCTTGTTGGATCTCTACTCACCCATGAGATCATGAGGAATGGAAGAGAAGAAGAGAAGAAGATAGAGGAGAAGAAGGAAGTTGAGAAGAAGAAAGTGGGAATCGCTCTAAAAGCTTCATATCAAGAAAGCGATTCTAGTGAGGATGAAGATGAGGAGATGGCTATGTTGGCCAAACGCTTTACTCGGTTCATGAAGTCAAATCGTGGAAGAAAGTTCATTAGAAAGGGAGACTTCAAGAGTAAAAGCAAGGAAGAGGAGAAGGATCCAATTACTTGCTATGAATGCAAGAAACTGGGTCACATCCGTTCCGAGTGTCCTCAATTGAAGAGGAAAAGCTTTGGGAAGAAAAAGAACCTCAAAGCTCAAGTAGCTACTTGGAGTGACGATGAGTCTTCCGAGGAAGAGGATGAAGTGGCCAACCTATGTCTCATGGCCATCGATGATGAACCTAAGGTAAACTCTAATTCATCCAATTTCGATTTTACTATAGATGAACTTCAAGATGCTTACGATGAATTGCAAGAAGTATATGATGAGTTAGTAGGAAAATACAAGGAGTCCATTTTGAAAAACAAGAAAACTATTTTCGATTTAAAAACTCAAAATGAGACATTTTCAAAAGCTAACTCCGAATTGGAAAAGAAGGTTTTGTTTTTAGTTAATCTTTCAAATGATCTTAAAACTAAAAATCTTGAGCTTGAAAAACTTCTTTCCGAATTTCATGATTATCATACAAAGGAAGTGGATAATCTTAAAACATCTATTGCTATTGGGAAAAATAAGTTTGAAAAAGGAAATCACTCTAAATCCCAATATGTAAAAAGAAAACCTTTTGTACCTAAACAAAGAAATTTTAATAAGCAAACTAGAGGTCATAGAGTTAGGAGTGTTTGGGTTCCTAAGGAACTCATTATTTCTAATGATATAAATGCTATTGCTTCTTGGATTCCAAAGGGAACCAAAATGTTGAAGGCTAACACTCATGGACCCAAAATGATTTGGGTACCAAAAATCAAAGCCTAATTTCTTTGTTTGTAGGGGGAGCATTGCTATAAGGCCAAAGCACAAAGTCAAAACTCATGGTACCTTGATAGTGGATGCTCGAGGCACATGACCGGAGACAAGAGTCGATTCATGGATCTAAAGCCAAAAGGTGGAGGAGTAGTAACATTTGGTGACAACTCCAAAGGCCACATTAAAGGTATTGGCTCCATAGGTAATCACTCTACTATTCTCATTGAAAATGTGTTATATGTCGATGGTCTTAAACACAATCTATTGAGCATAAGTCAATTATGTGATAAAGGATTTAATGTTTTATTTGATAAAATTGGATGCAAAATTGTAGACATTAAATCTAATAACATTATGCTCATTGGTCATCGCATAGGGAATATATACATGGTGCATCTAGATGACATACATACATCTCATGCATGCTTGGTTGCTCATAATGAAAATGATGCATGGTTGTGGCATAGGAAACTAGGACTTGCTAGCATAAGTGTTTTGGAAAAACTTGTCTCTCTTAACCTAGTTAGAGGTTTACCCAAAATAAAGTTCTCAAATGATAAAATTTGTGATGCATGCTCAAAGGGTAAACAACATAGGTCTTCCTTTAAATCCATTAATGATGTTTCTACTAGTAGATGCTTACAATTAATTCACATGGATTTATTTGGGCCAATTAGGACTATGAGCTTGGGTGGTAAGTCTTATGCTTTTGTGCTAGTTGATGATTTTTCTAGATTTACTTGGGTTCTCTTTTTAAGTACTAAGGATGAGGCTTTGGAAAAATTCATCACATTTTCAAAACTAACTCAAAATGATCTTGAACTTAGAATTTCACATATTAGGAGTGATCATGGAACCGAATTTCAAAATTTAGGGTTTGAAGAATTTTTAAATGAAAATGGTATTAGCCATAATTTTTCGGCTCCTCGAACTCCTCAACAAAATGGGGTAGTTGAGAGGAAAATAGAACCTTACAAGAAATGGCTAGAACTATGCTTTGTGAAAACAATTTACCTAAATATTTTTGGGCGGAAGCCACAAACACCGCTTGTTATATTGTAAATCGAGTAATGATTAGGCCTATTTTAAAGAAAACACCTTATGAGATTTTAAAATCTAAAAAGCCTAACATTAGCTATTTTCACCCTTTTGGGTGCAAGTGTTTTGTTTTAAATAATGGAAAAGATAACTTAGGTAAATTTGATGCAAAAAGTGATGAAGTCATTTTTATAGGTTACTCTTTAACCTCTAAAGCCTATCGAGTATTTAACAAAAGAACTTTAGTAGTAGAAGAATCTATTCATGTTGTATTCGATGATAACCTCCTTCCTAGGAAGGATTCTTGTGATGATGATGATGTAGGAATCATAAATGCCTTTGATGGAGGTCAAACTTCAAAGGAGGATGAGATTTCAACAAAAGAAGAGGACTCACAAGATCCACCTCTTGAAGCTTTAAAGGACTTGGCTATTGAGGAAAAGGAAGTGAGCTACCCAAGGGAGTTGAACTATGTCAAAGATGGTGAAATCTTGGGTGATCCATCCAAGGGGGTAACCACTCGTTCTTCTCTTAGATTAATGAACCATGTTGCATTTATCTCATGCATAGAGCCTAAAAATATAAAAGAAGCATTGAAAGATGATTTTTGGATTTTGGCTATGCAAGAAGAATTAAATCAATTTGAGAGAAGTAATGTATGGACATTAGTTGATAGGCCCAGTAATCAATCTACAATAGGAACTAAATGGGTCTTTAGGAACAAACTAGATGAGAGTGGTAACATTGTGAGAAATAAAGCTAGACTAGTTGCTCAAGGTTACACTCAAGAAGAGGGAATAGATTTCGATGAAACCTATGCACCCGTAGCTAGGATGGAAGCTATTAGGATGTTGCTTGCATATGCATGTTATCATAATTTCAAGCTTTTTCAAATAGATGTAAAAAGTGCCTTTCTAAATGGTTTTATAAATGAAGAGGTGTATGTTGAACAACCACCGGGTTTTGAGGATTCAAAATTTCCAAACCATGTGTTTAAACTTACAAAAGCTCTCTATGGTTTAAAACAAGCTCCTAAAGCTTGGTATGAGAGACTTTCAAATTTCTTAATTGAAAAAGGTTTTGAAAAAGGAAAGGTGGATACAACACTCTTCATAAAAAGATATAACAATGACATCTTAGTAGTTCAAATTTATGTTGATGATATAATTTTTGGTTCTACTAATGAGTGTTATTGTAAGGAGTTTTCTAAGCTAATGCAAGGTGAGTTCGAGATGAGCATGATGGGGGAGCTCTCATTCTTTTTGGGACTCCAAATCAAACAAAGGAAGGATGGCACCTTCATAAATCAAGCCAAGTACGTGAATGATATGCTCAAGAAGTTTGGCTTGGAAAATGCAAAACCTCAAGCCACTCCTATGAGTTCATCCATAAAGCTTGACAAAGATGAAGGAGGTAAGTGTGTTGATTCTAAGCTTTATAGATCCATGATAGGTTCTTTGCTTTACCTTACCGCAAGTAGACCGAATATTATGTTTAGTGTTTGCTTGTGTGCTAGGTTTCAAGCTAGTCCTAGAGAATCACACTTAGTTTCCATTAAGAGAATTTTTAGATACCTTAGAGACACACCTACTTTAGGCCTTTGGTATCCTAAGGATTCTTCCTTTAGCCTTCATGCTTATTCGGATGCGGATTATGGGGGATGTAAGATAGATAGGAAAAGTACTTCCGGGACGTGCCAATTCTTAGGTAGTATGCTCGTATCTTGGTTCTCTAAGAAACAAAATAGCGTAGCCTTATCTACCACCGAAGCGGAGTACATATCCTTAGGGAGTTGTTGTGCTCAAGTCCTTTGGATGAAGCAACAACTCTTAGACTATGGTGTTGAAGTAGAAACCATACCCCTTAAGTGTGACAACACAAGTGTCATTTGTCTTACTAAGAATCCCATCCAACACTCTAGAACTAAGCACATAGAAATTCGACATCACTTTATTAGAGATCATGTGTTGAAAAATGATGTTGTTATTGAATATGTTGATACCTTGAACCAATTAGCGGATATATTTACAAAACCCTTAGACAAAGAGCGTTTTTGGTCCCTTAGGAGAAAGTTAGGTCTAGCTAGCCTATCTTGACCTTTTAGGGCCTCTTTTGTGCTTAAATATGCTTGATCTTGTGAAATGTCATGTTTATGTGTTTAAAACTCCTAATTCCATCCATGCCTATAGTTAGGGGGAGTATGTTTATGCTTAAATATGTTTTGCCTGCTCATTCATAACATTTATGCATGTTAGGCCTCTTAAAACTTCAATTTTCTGCACTTTTAGAGCCTCATCTGCACTTCCAAGCCCAGGTGTATCGAAACGGGTGAACCTGTTTCGATACGGATACCTTAAATCCAGCTCTAAGAGAAGGGCATTTCGAAACGCCTCCAAGGCGTTCCAAAACGTTTTTGCTACTGCCAAAGGGTGTATCGGAACGTGTTCCGATACGGGTCAAAGGGGGTTTCGAAACAGTCAACACCGTATCGAAACGGTCAGTCAACGGTCTTAAAACGGTCAAAACCCTAGCCGCCCCGTTCCGAAACGGTCCTGACCGTTCCGAAACGGCTTCGCGGATTGCTTTATTTAGGGCTTTTAATGATACAAATCACTTTATATCAAACTCTTAAAACCCTAAACCGCCTCCCTCTCTATAAATACCCTCTCAAACTCTTTAATTTTCACAAAATTGTGAGGGGTTTTACTCTACAACTCAAGTCTAAGCAAGTTTCATCAATCTTGTGCAAGGATTTTTCTCAAATCATCCAAAATCCCAAACTAAGGTAATTTTTTCCTTTTTCTTTTTCTTTCAATTCATGTTCGAATCTTAGGTTAGAAAATTTTATTTTTGTATAAATTATATGTTTTTGCTTGTGGGTTTTCAAAATCTTGTAAAAAAAATTTCAAATCTCAAAATTTTTGATTCGAATATAAAATTTTTCAGTCGTATTTTTTTAAACTGTTTTTATTTTAATTTTGTTTTCAAAAACCTAAGTGGGATTTATTATTGGATTGATTTTAAATATCAATGCATACACTTAATTTTAAACCACTTGCTTAATGTTTTAGATGGCGGATCAATCTAACAAAAAGCGCAAGGCCGTTCAATCCGGTGATTCGAGCATTCGTCCAAATATTACAATGCTTTTTCAGAAATCTCTCAAAACTCCGGAGGCACATGCTCGTTTCTCTTATGTCAAGGATTTTGCAATTCGCAAGGAACGTGTTATTGATCTTGAGTTCCTCAATTCCGAGAGATTCCTTTTACGTTATCTCGCTCGTTTGGATGAGTGGAATCTCATGCATCTCTTGAGCCTTCCAGATGTTCGCTACAAAAACATGGTACTCATCTTTTACTCTAATGCTCGTTTTCTTTATGATGAGACCAAAACCGAAATTATAGGGATTGAGTCATCCTTATTGGGCAAAAAGTTTGTTATTAATGTTGCTCTTTTGGAGTCTGCTCTTAAACTTAAGAATGAGGGTCTTGAGGATGAACGCCACTTTGGCAATTTTACCGGCAAAGCACTTTTCTTGGATGTGCACGATCGCGTTCTCCACTTGATGGTTTCTTGGTTTATTCGACCTTCCGGAGGTAAATACTCCCACATCCGTCAAACCGATCATTTTTGGCTAGAGTGTTTCCGTAGGGGTGAGCACCCAAATGTGCCTAAGATTATTTTTGCCGAGATAGTCAATAATATTAAGCTTATTGACACAAATGAGTTGAAGTCTTTCACTTATGGCATAGTCTTGAGCGCCTTATTTCATGATCTTGGCATCGATTGTTCTTATGACTCTCCGGAACCTCGCAAGACCAAGATTGGTGAGTCATCCCTTCGCAAGTCCGGGTTCACATATGTGAATGGTATTTGGGAAAGAGTTGATAGAGAAGCGGATCCTCCTCTCGTTGCTCCTCCACCGCAAGTTCAAGTTGCGAACAATGAAGCCCTCACGGCTCTCATTACCGAGCGGTTCAATGCTTTGGATACAAGCATTGCTTCGGGTTTTACTTCTATGGACAATCGCTTGAAGAATGTCGAGGATCGTCTTCACTCTCTTGAGACTTCTCATGCAAACTTGGATCTATCCTTCTCTACGCTCTATGGGCAATGGACGACGTTTCACCGATCTCAAGCCAAGAACGATGATGATTCTTCGGATGATGATGACGAGGCTTAGGATATTTATCTCATATCATATCATATTATCTATGCATTTTAGGATTAAGGTTGCATCTTTATGTTTTCTCATGCTTTAGGAACCTATGCTTATGATTTTTTTTTGGGATTTTATGTTTGAACTTAAGGTTTGAATTATGTTTTGGATATTTTTATTATGAATTTATAATATGGTTGCTTATTTATTGCTTATTGGTACTAATCCTTTATCTTCTCTATGAGCTTTTATTGTTCTTTTTGATCTAACAAAAAGGGGGAGAAGAAATTTAAGAGCCACACTCTAAAATAAAATTCGTTTTAAAATCTTAAAGGTTTTTAAAGGTTTACAACTTGGATTTCAAATCAAAAATTTATTTTAACTTTAAAAACCTATCTTAAATTAAGGGGGAGTTAGAATATTTTCAAAACTTTCAAAATTCCCAAAAATTCTAACTTTGGTTTTGTTATATCAAAAAGGGGGAGATTGTGAAACAAATATTTTAATTTTGATATAACTAAAAACCTAAGGACTAAATTGAAAAAGTCAAAACGAATTTTAAGTCCTCAAAATATCCCCATATAATTTTAATATAATGCCTAAGTTAAAAACATGTTCTTTCAAATATTTTTCTAAGTGTTTTAAACTAGAAACAGTGATTTTCAAGCACTCGTTCCGAAACGGCCTTCAGGCGTTTCGAAACGTTTTCATCACTGTCGACCATCGTTCCGAAACGTGTATCGAAACACTTTCACTCGTTTCGAAACGGTATAACTCGTTTCGAAACTGTTCTTCATATTTGATTTTAAAAGGCTTCAACGGTTCAAATATATGCTGAATTTTTAAATATAAAAGGGGTGTTTCGAAACGGCTCAAGCCCGTTCCGAAACGACCCTTGACAGTAGCATTTTCGTTTCGAAACGGATCCAAGACGTTTCGAAACAGGCTTAAGATAAATTCAAAATTATGACCGTTATATGTTTTTAACTGATTTTCTGAAAGTCGTTAAGGCGTTTCGAAACGGGCTAAGACCGTTCCGAAACGACTCTTGACAGTGGCAAAATCGTTTCGAAACGGCCCTAAGGCGTTTCGAAACGGGCTCTTAAATGCACCCCAACGGCTCTTTCTATTCTAGTCCGTTCCGAAACAGGTACCCCGTGTTCCGAAACGGGTAGGTGCAGACTGCATTTATGGTGGCAAGAGAGGGTTCCAACGGCTCCATTTATGTTCCCAACCACTCAAACGGCTAGAAATCAATGAGAAGGTATAAAAGAGAAATTCAAAAGCATCAGCAACAACCATTGAACCTTCAAGCATCATCAAAGCAAAAAATCCAAACCCTTGAGCTATTCAAAGTCAAATCTTTGTACCCAACTCTAGTGTATTTCAAATTGTCAATTTGTATTGTGAGTTTGGGATTGTTTAAATTGTATTTGGGTAGACAATCATCCTTTGAGAGGAAACATTTAAGTTTACCAAAATATCTCTTTGTATTTGAGTGGATTAAGCTTTGGGTAGAAAGCTTAATCGAAATTGTAAGGTTTCCTCCTCATCCAAGAAAAGGGGACGAATTCAATAGTGAATTGGTTGAAAATCCTTAGTGGTAGCTAAGGTAGTGGATGTAGAGTTCAATTGGAGAACTTGAACCACTATAACCCCTTGTGTCATTTTTATTCTCTATCTTTCCCTTCACAAAAATTTTAATTGCCAATTCACCCCCCTCTTGGCCATTTGCAAGTGTTCGATCAACTCAACACAAATAAACACAAGCATGATCATCAAATAACTTCAAGCACATTTTTGGTCATTTGGGACCTAAAAGGGCCAAGGAAGGCTGGTCAAACCTAACTCTCTCCTAAGGATCCAAAAACGTTCTTTATCTAAAGGTTTGGTAAGTATGTCTGCTAATTGGTTCAAGGTATCAACATATTCTAGAACTACATCATTTTTCAAGACATGATCTCTAATGAAATGATGTCTAATTTCTACATGTTTGGTTCTAGAGTGTTGAATGAGATTCTTAGTGAGACAAATGACACTACTATTGTCACACTTAAAGGGTATGGTATCTACTTGAACACCATAGTCTAAGAGTTGTTGCTTCATCCAAAGAACTTGAGCACAACAACTCCCTAAGGATATATACTCCACTTCGGTGGTAGATAAGGCTACGCTATTTTATTTCTTAGAGAACCAAGATACGAGCATACTACCTAAGAATTGACATGATCCGAAGGTACTTTTTCTATCTATCTTACATCCTCCATAATTCCCATCGGAGAAAGCATGAAGGTCAAAGGAGGAATCCCTAGGATATCAAAGACCTAAATTAGGTGTATCTCTAAGGTATCTAAAAATTCTCTTAATGGCTACTAGGTGTGATTCTCTAGGGCTAGCTTGAAACCTAGCACACAAGCAAATACTAAACATAATATTCGGTCTACTTGCGGTAAGGTAAAACAAAGAGCCAATCATAGATCTACAAAGCTTAGAACCGACACACTTACCTCCCTTATCTTTTTCAAGCTTGATTGATGAGCTCATTAGAGTGACTTAAGGCTTTACGTTCTTCAAGCCAAACTTCTTGAGCATGTCATTTATGTATTTTTCTTGATTGATTAAGGTGACATCTTTCCTTTCCTTGATTTGGAGCCCAAAAAGAATGAGAGTTCTCCTATCATGCTCATCTCAAATTTACTTTGCATTAACTTATAAAATTCTTGTCAATAAAATTCATTAGTAGAACTAAAAATAATATCATCAACATATATTTGAACTTACTAAGATGTCATTGCCATATCTTTTAATGAAAAGTGTAGTATACACCATGCCTTTTTCAAAACCTTTTTGAATTAAAAAGTTTGAAAGCCTTTCATCCAAGCTCTAGGAGCTTGTTTTAAACTATAAAGAGATTTAGTTAGTTTGAAAACATGATTTGGAAATTGTGGGTCTTCAAAACCCAGTGGTTGTTCAACATACACTTCTTCATTTATAAAACCATTTAGAAAAGCACTTTTCACATCCATTTGAAAAAGCTTGAAATCATGATAGCATGCAAATGCAAGAAGCATCCTAATAACTTCTATTCTAGCTATGGGTGCATATTTTTCATCAAAATCAATTCTTTCTTCTTGAGTGTAACCTTAAGCAACAAGCCTAGCCTTGTTCCTCACTATGTTACCACTCTCATCTAGTTTGTTTCTAAATACCCACTTATTTCCTATAGTATATTGATTACTAGGCCTATCAACTAATGTCCATACTCTACTTCTCTCAAATTGATTAAGTTCCTATTGTATAACCAATATCCAAAAATCATCTTTTACTACTTCTTTGATATTTTTAGGCTCTATGCTTGAGATGAGTGCAACATGATTCATAATTTTGAGAGAGGATCTAGTAGTTACCCCCTTGGATGCATCACCCAAGATTTCACCACCTTTGACATAGTTGAACTCCCTTTGGTATGTCACCTTTTCCTCAAGAGCCAAGTCCTTCAAGGCTTCAAGAGGTGGATCTTGTGCTTCCTCTTCTTTAGTTGGAATCTCATCCACCTTTGATGTTTGTCTTCCATCAATGGCTTCAATGATCCCTACATTATCATCATCACAAGATTCCTTCATCGGAAGGAGGTTATCATCTGTGAAACCGAGAAATTGATTTTGATATAACTAAAGAATTTAAGGACTAAATTTAAAATGAGAAAACGAATTTTTAAGTTCTCAAACCTCTCTATATGTTTAAAGGAAAATGGCTAAGTTAAAAACTTAATTTGTCAAAACTTTTATAAGTGTTCTTGAAGCCAAAACAGAGATTTTCGAGTCACCGTTTCGGAACGGCCTTAGGCGTTCCAGAACACTTTTGAAACTGTGAACCTGTGTTTCAGAACGTGTATCGAAACGGTTTTGAAACTGTGAACCTTTGTTTCGAAACGGCTTAAGAACATCGAGACAGTTTGACCCGTTTCGATACGGTAGTATCGAAACGACCTCAAACGTTTCAAAACGACATTCAAACCTGATTTCAAAAATATGACCGTTGAAGTTTTTAACTGATTTCATACTTGTCGATAAGGCGTATCGAAACGTTTCCAAGCAGTTTCGATACAGGCCTTGACAGTGGCAAAGTGTTTCGAAACGAGTTTCGAAACATGCTCTAAGCGTATCGAAACGTTCATGACCGTTTCAGTGTGGTCTCTTTAATGCACCCCAACGGCTCTTTCTTTTTTGGTCTGTTTCGAAACAGGATCGGGCGTTTCGAAACGGGTGGTTGCAGACTGCATTTATGGAGGGAAGATAACATCCCCAACGGCTCTATTAATGAATGCAACAACCACAACGGCTAGAATTCAATGAGAAGGTATAAAAGGGACCTCTAAAAGCTTCAACAACAACTATTGATCTCAAAGAAAACATCCAAACATCAAATTCAAGCAATTGAGCCTAAATCCCATTATTTCTTGTAAACCCCAATTGTGAAATTGTATTTTCCATTCTTATCCTTTCAAATTAGGTTGAGTGCTTGTAATTGGGGTACTTTGTGTATTGAGAGATACTTGTTTAGCCATTAACTTCTTTGTAATTCTCGTGTGAGGATTGGGTCAAATTTTGGGTAGAAAATTTGACCGATATTGTAACGGTTACCTCATTAGCCTAGAAAAGGGGAAGATCAATTAGTGGAATTGTTGAAAATCCTTAGTGAAGCTAAGGTAGTGGATGTAGAGTTCGATTGGAACTTGAATCACTCTAAATTCCCTTGTCTATCCTTTTATTTGTCATTTCCAATACCAAAAAGTCTAAAAATCCAATTCACCCCTCTCTTGGTTTATATCGATCATTTGATCCACTCAACAATTAGTATCACAGCCTACCTCTTTGAAGGATTAACAACCACAAGAGGAGTTCCTAGGACGAATGTGATCATCCAAAAATCAAGCCATGACATCTACCTCCGGCTCAAGCATGTACGAGTCTCAATCCACCACAAAACCATCATTCTTCAATGGTGACAACTATCCATTTTGGAAGAGTCGGATGCGCCTCTTCATCAAATCCAACGATTACCTTGTTTGGGATGTCATTGAAGACGGTCCCTATATTCCTTTGAAGAGGGATGATGAAGGAAAGATGGTTCTAAAGAAAAAGATTGAGATGAGTGAAGATGAGAGGAAGAAGATCCAAATAAATGACAAAGCTCTTTACATGCTCTTTTGTTCTTTCGGTCCCGACATCTACTCCAAAGTCTCCTTCATTGAAAGCGCCAAGGAAGTGTGGGATACTCTAGAGACCACCTATGAAGGAACCAATGATGTGAAGGAGACCAAGATTGGAATTCTCAATCTTAGTTATGAGAATTTCAAGATGGAGCCCGACGAAATGGTGTCCAAGATGTTCGATCGCTTCTCAACCATCTTCAACGGGCTCAAGGGTTTTGGAGAGACAATCCCGGAAGACAAACTTGTCCGCAAGCTACTCTACTCACTTCCCGAATCTTGGGATGGGAAGAGAACCGCCATCATCGAGGCCAAAAACTTGAAGACTCTAAAACTTGATGAGCTAGTGTGTTCTCTCCTTACTCATGAAATAATGAAGCAAGGAAGGGAAGATGAAAAGAAGAAGGAAGAGAAAAGAGTGGATAAGCTAGAGGTAGAAAAGAAGAAGAAAATGGGAGTGGCTCTCAAAGCTTCATTTCATGAGGAGAACACTTCTAGTGAGGAGGAGGATTTAGAAGAATTGGCTATAATAGCCAAAAGATTCTCACGATTCATGAGGACCAACCGAGGAAGAAGATTCAAAGAAAGATGAACTTCAAGGGTAAAAACAAAGAAGAAAAGAGGGATTAAATCATTTGCTTCGAGTGCAAAAAGTCCGGTCACATTCGTTCGGAGTGCCCTCAACTTAAGAAGAAGGGCTTTGAGAAGAAGAAGAAGCTCAAAGCCTAGCTTGCTACTTGGAGTGATGAGGAGTCATCCGAGGATGACGAACAAGAAGTGGCCAACCTTTGCCTCATGGCACTTGAGGAGGATTCCTCCATGGTAACCTCTAACTCATCATCTTTGACTTTACATTTGATGAATTAAATGATGCATATGATGAGTTGCAAGAGGTTTATGATGAGTTAGTTGAAAAGTACAAAGAGTCGGTCTTTAGAAATAAGAAAATTATTTCGGAATTAAATGATAAAAATGACTCACTTTCTCAAGCTAACTTAAAATTTGAGAAAAAGATTTTAGGTTTAAAAGATGAACTTAAATTCCTACAAGATGAAAATGTAGACATAAATAATCTTCTTTCTCAATACAATAGTGAACACCAAAAGGTGTTAGATAAGCTTAACAAGCTCAAGGAGTCTTTTAAAAATGTTGGTAATGTGAACCATGAAAAAGGAGAATCATCTAAAACAAACCAACCTAGGAGAAAAACTAATAACTAAAAACAAAGTAGCTTCCCTAGACATAATAGAACTAAAAAGATTAGGAGTGTATGGGTTCCTAAGGAACTTGTCAAATCTAATAATATTGTTGCTATGTCACCTTGGATTCCTAAGGGAACCAAGCTTTTGGGAGCTAACACATGTGGACCCAAAATTATTTGGGTACCAAAAACAAAAGTTTAATATCTTTGTTTGTAGGGGGCATTACTACAAGGCCAAAGCACAAAGTCAAAATTCTTGGTACCTTGATAGTGGATGCTCGTGGCATATGACTGGAGACAAGAGTAGATTCATGGACTTGAAGCCAAAAAGTGAAGGATTAGTGACATTTGGTGACAACTCCAAAGGCCACATTAAAGGTATTGGCTCCATAGGTAATCACTCTACCATTCATATTGAAAATGTTTTGTATGTCGATGGTCTTAAAAATAATTTGCTGAGCATAAGTCAATTATGTGATAAAGGGTTTAATGTCTTATTTGATAAAAATGAGTGTAAAATTGTTGACATTAAATCAAATAATATTATGCTCATAGGTCATCGCATAGGTAACATTTACATGGTGCATTTAGATGACATACATACATCTCATGCATGTTTAGTAGCTCAAAATGAAAATGATGCATGACTATGGCATAGGAAACCAGGACGTGCTAGCATTAGTGTTTTAGAAAAATTAGTTTCCCTAGATCTAGTTAGAGGTTTACCTAAAATTAAGTTCTCAAATGATAAAATTTGTGATGCATGCTCTAAGGGTAAACAACATAAGTCATCTTTTAAATCCATTAATGATGTTTCTACAAGTAGGTGTTTACAACTTATTCATATGGATTTATTTGGGCCTATTAGGACTATGAGCTTGGGTGGTAAATCGTATGCATTTGTACTTGTTGATGATTTTTCTAGATTTACTTAGGTTCTATTTTTAAGTACTAAAGATGAGGCTTTAGAAAAATTCATCACATTTTCAAAATTAACCCAAAATGATCTTGAACTTAGAATTTCTCATATAAGAAGTGATCATGGAACCAAATTTCAAAATCTAGGGTTTGAAGAGTTTTTAAATGAAAATGGTATTAGCCACAATTTTTCGGCTCCTCGAACTCCTCAACAGAATGGGGTAGTTGAGAGGAAAATAGAACTTTACAAGAAATGGCTAGAACCATGCTCTGTGAAAACAATTTACCTAAACATTTTTGGGCGGAAGCCACAAACACCGCTTGCTACATTGTAAACCGAGTAATGATTAGGCCACTTTTAAAGAAAACACCATATGAGATTTTAAAATCTAAAAAGCCTAACATTAGCTATTTTCATCCATTTGGTTGCAAGTGTTTTGTTTTAAATAATGGAAAATACAACTTAGGTAAATTTGATACAAAAAGTAATGAAGCTATTTTCATAGGATATTTCTTAACCTCTAAAGCCTATCGTATATTTAACAAGAGAACTTTAGTAGTAAAAGAATCTATACATGTTTTATTCGATGATAACCTCCTTCCAAGGAAGGATTCTTGTGATGATGATGATGTAGGAATCATTAATGCCTTTGTGTAGAAATAATGTTTTCATATAATAATTGAAAAATGTTTTGGACTAATTTGAAAGAATTTAAAACTTGGTTTTAAAGTCCAAACTACTTGAAATTATGTTTGAGGTATTTTAAGAGGTTTTTGACAAAGATTTTTCATGATTTAATAAGCCAAACTTAACTTTTCACGTCACCAGTATATCGATACGGTTGTACCCGTACCGATACCATTTTGCCCTGGTTTGGCCACTATCAAAACCCGTATCGATACGAGGGTTTAGTGTATCGATACGGAGGGGGTCGTTTCGATACGCCACGTCAGCGTACCGATCCCAGTTTAACTACCCCAACGACTATTTCCCAACGACCATTTAAATGTCAAAGGGTACCGATACGCCCTCAAGCGTATCGATACGCCTATGCAGGCAAAAGCCCAACGGCTAGTTCCTATGAAGGCCGTATCGATACCGTTCCACGTGTATCGATACCGTTAGCTGCAGAACAGCATTTATGAAGGGAAATTAAGTCCTCAACGGCTCCAATTCATCCCTAACGGCTAGTAACGGCTACAAACTCATTTGGGAGTATAAAAGGGACCTCCAAGCATCAAGAGAAGGCTAATGCTCATATTGTCAAACATCAAATGATCAAGAAATTGTCTTAGTGCTTTATTTGTCAATTCTTGTATAGACAAACACTAGTGAGCCAAAATTGTCAAATTTGCTCAAGTGTTTTAGGATTTGGGTGAGAGCTTAATTGTGCAAACAAACACCTATTAGAGGGTTTAAGTTTTCTTCTTGTTTCTCTTTGTAAAAGAGGGTTTTGATCAAGGCTTTGGGTAGAAGCTTGATCGGTGTAGAGGGTTTCCTCCTAAGCCTAGAAAAGGGGACGAATCAATTAGTGGAATTGGTTGTGAAATCCTTAGTGGGGAGCTAAGGTAGTGGATGTAGACCTTGGTTAGAAGGTTGAACCACTATATATCCTTGTGTCAATTCTCTTTTTAGCTTCCTAAACCCTTCCACCCAAAAATCCACCTCTCCACCACTTGGTGAGCATAATCGGTTGAACGAATCGAGCCCCACACAACTCAACAATTGGTATCAGAGCTTGGCTCAATCGAAGAGGATTCACATCCTATTGAGAAGATCCGGCAAGCTCGATCACTTTTTCATCAACCGGCTCAAATGGCGCAATCCATCGACAAACCGCCTTTCTTCAACGGAGATCACTATGCCCATTGGAAGACAAAGATGAAATTCTTCTTGAAGTCAAGAGATTACAAGCTATGGGATATAGTTGAAGATGGTCCGTTCGTGCCACAAGGGAGCAAAGCGGAATGGAGTGCCGACGATCGCAAGAAGATGGAGCTAAATTGCAAAGCCTTGCACATTTTATTTTGTGCATTTGGTCCATCCATCTATGAGAAGATGTCTTCTTGTGAGAGTACCAATGAGGTATGGGACAAGCTTGAAGTCACATACGAGGGAACAAATGAAGTCAAGGAGACCAAGATTGGGCTCCTAACTCTTGAGTATGAAAACTTCAAAATGGATCCGGAAGAGAACATCGAGAAGATGTTTGATAGGTTCTCCACAATCACGAATGGTCTTAAAGGCTATGGAGAAGCCATCCCGGAGGAGAAGCTTGTCCGAAAGCTCATCTACTCACTTCCCGAGTCTTGGGACTCAAAGAGGACCGCCATCATCGAAGCTAAAAATTTGAAGACTTTGAAACTTGATGAACTTATGGGGTCTCTTCTCACTCACCAAATCATGAAGAAGAACAAGGAAGAGGAGAAGAAGAGGGAAGAAATTAGAGCTATGGGAGAGAAGAAAATCAAAGGGCTTGGCATCAATGCAAGTGCCATGGCTCTCAAGTCCTCTACATGTCATCATGAAGATTCAAGTGAGGAGGATAGTGAAGATGAAGAGATGGCCTATCTCTTCAACAAATTCACCCGGTTCATGAAGAGCAAAATAGAAAAATCCAAGCATGAATCGATGAAGAAGATGAAGGACTCCCACAAATCCAAAAAGAAGGGATCATCTTCTAAAAAAGCATATGTGGCCACATGGAGTGATGAAGACTCCACCGATGATGAAGTAGCCCACCTATGCTTGATGGCCCTCAATGAAGGGGAGGTAACTTCTAACTCATCTATTTCAAATTCTTATACATTTGATGAGTTACAAGATGCCTATGATGATTTGCTTTTGGAATTCAAGGCATCATTTTCTAAAAACAAAAAGTTGATTTCAAAAATAAAAATTGAAAATGATTTGCTTTCCAAAACAAATCTTGAACTTGAAGCAAGATTAAAAGATTTTGAACAAAAATGTTTTGATTTACAAAATTTGCTTCTAAAAGTTCAAAAAGAAAAAGATTTGATTTCAAATGAACTTGAAAAGAAAAATAAATTTCAAGAATCAAATTTTTATGTTAGACAATCTAGTGCCCCTAGATTTAAAAATGGTAAATGTTTTAGAAGTGTTTGGGTCCCAAAAGGACTAACCACTTCAATTAAAAAGGATGACATTGAAAAATGGATTCCAAAGGGGTCAAAAATTTGTGCTACTAACGTTCATAGATCCAAAGCAATTTGGATACCAAAAGTTACTTGATTGTCTTTTGCTAGGTGTGATGGAGATGTTCAACAAGTCAAACATTGAGGGGGAGCTCCATGCACACAAGGATGAACACTTGAAGAAGGAAGGCTACACATCCTCCCTTGAGTTCAAGTGTGGTAAAAATCTAGTTGTTTTAGTGTCTATTTGTTTTATTTTTATTTCATTCAACTAGATGATCATATATGATGGACTAACAATTTTGATGATGCTTTGAGTAAGGGGGAGCCATTTTTAAACCAAATTCTTATTTTGTTAAAATTTTTACCTCTATTGTTATTTTGAAACTTAATGTTTTAAATTCTTTTTGATATAACAAAAAGGGGGAGATATGGTTTTGAAAAATTGAATTTTCAAATGAATAATGGGGAGCTTAATTTGATTTCACATCTTTAATCTCTTATTCACATTTTTAAAGCTAAAGGGGGAGAATCCCAAACAATTTTTCAAGTTAGTTTTATTATATCAAAAAGGGGGAGATTGTAGAAATAATGTTTTTAAAAAAATAATTGAAAAATGTTTTGGACTAATTTGAAAGAATTTAAAACTTGGTTTTAAAGTCCAAACTACTTGAAATTATGTTTGAGGTATTTTAAGAGGTTTTTGACAAAGAGTTTTCATGTTTTAATAAGCCAAACTTAACTTTTCACGTCACCAGTATCGATACGGTTGTACCCGTACCGATACCATTTTGCCCTGGTTTGGCCACTGTCAAAACCCGTATCGATACGAGGGTTTAGTGTATCGATACGGAGGGGGTCGTTTCGATACGCCACGTCAGCGTACCGATCCCAGTTTAACTACCCCAACGGCTATTTCCCAACGGCCATTTAAATGTCAAAGGGTACCGATACGCCCTCAAGCGTATCGATACGCCTATGCAGGCAAAAGCCCAACGGCTAGTTCCTATGAAGGCCGTATCGATACCGTTCCACGTGTATCGATACCGTTAGCTGCACAACAGCATTTATGAAGGGAAATTAAGTCTTCAACGGCTCCAATTCATCCCCAACGGCTAGTAACGGCTACAAACTCATTTGGGAGTATAAAAGGGACCTCCAAGCATCAAGAGAAGGCTAATGCTCATATTGTCAAACATCAAATGATCAAGAAATTGTCTTAGTGCTTTATTTGTCAATTCTTGTATAGACAAACACTAGTGAGCCAAAATTGTCAAATTTGCTCAAGTGTTTTAGGATTTGGGTGAGAGCTTAATTGTGCAAACAAACACCTATTAGAGGGTTTAAGTTTGCTTCTTGTTTCTCTTTGTAAAAGAGGGTTTTGATCAAGGCTTTGGGTAGAAGCTTGATCGGTGTAAAGGGTTTCCTCCTAAGCCTAGAAAAGGGGACGAATCAATGAGTGGAATTGGTTGTGAAATCCTTAGTGTGGAGCTAAGGTAATGGATGTAGACCTTGGTTAGAAGGTTGAACCACTATATATCCTTGTGTCAATTCTCTTTTTAGCTTCCTAAACCCTTCCACCCAAAAATACACCTCTCCACCACTTGGTGAGCATAATCGGTTGAACGAATCGAGCCCCACACAACTCAACACTTTGATGTAGGACAAACTTCAAAGGAGGATGAGATTCCAACAAAAGAAGAGTATACACAAGATCCACCTTTTGAAGCCTTGAAGGACTTGGCTCTTGAGGAAAAGGAAGTGAGCTACCTAAGGGAGTTCAACTATGTCAAAGAAGGTGAAATCTTGGGTGATCCATCCAAGGGGGTAACCACTAGATCTTCTCTTAAACTTATGAACAATGTTGCATTTATCTCATGCATAGAGCCTAAGAATATAAAAGAAGCATTAAAAGAAGATTTTTGGATTATGGCTATGCAAGAATAGTTAATCAATTAGAGAGAAGTAATGTTTGGACATTAGTTGATAGGCCTAGTAATCAATCTACTATAGGAATTAAATGGGTCTTTAGGAACAAACTAGATGAGAGTGGTAACATTGTGAGAAACAAAGCTAGATTAGTAGCACAAGGTTACACTCAAGAACAGGGAATAGATTTTGATAAAACCTATGCACCCGTAGCTAGAATGGAGGCCATTAGGATGTTGCTTGCATATGCATGTTATCATGATTTCAAGCGTTTTCAAATGGATGTTAAAAGCTCATTTTTAAACGGTTTTATAAATGAGAAAGTGTATGCGAAACAACCACTGGGTTTTGAAGACTCAAAATTTCCAAATCATGTTTTCAAACTTACTAAAGCTCTTTATGGTTTAAAACAAGCTCCTAGAGCTTGGTATGAGAGACTTTCAAACTTTTTTATTGAAAAAGGTTTTGAAAAGGTAAGGTGGACACTACACTTTTAATAAAAAGGTATAAAAATGACATCTTATTAGTACAAATTTATGTTGATGGTATTATTTTTGGATCTACTAATGAATGTCATTGCAAAGAGTTTGCTAAGTTAATGCAAGGTGAATTCGAGATGAGCATGATGTGGGAGCTCTCATTCTTTTTGGTACTCCAAATCAAGCAAAGGAAGGATGGCACCTTCATCAATCAAGCAAAGTACATCAAGGATATGCTCAAGAAGTTTGCCTTGGAGAATGCAAAGCCTCAAGCCACACCTATGAGCTCATCTACAAAGCTTGACAAAGGTGAAGGAGGTAAGTGTGTTGACTCTAAGCTTTACCGTTCTATGATTGGATCATTGCTTTACTTTACCGCAAGTAGACCTGATATCTTGTTTAGTGTTTGCTTGTGTACTAGGTTTCAAGCTAGTCCTAGAGAGTCTCACTTTATAGCCGTTAAGAGAATCTTTAGGTACCTTAGAGATACCCCTTGTTTAGGTCTTTGGTACCCTAGAGACTCCACCTTCAACCTTCATGCTTATTCGGATGCGGATTATGGGGGATGTAAAATCGATAGGAAAAGTACTTCGGGAACTTGTCAATTCTTAGGTAGTATGCTCATATCTTGGTTCTCTAAGAAACAAAATAGTGTTGCTCTTTATACCACCAAAGCCGAGTACATATCCTTAGGGAGTTGTTGTGCTCAAGTCCTTTGGATGAAGCAACAACTCTTAGATTATGGTGTTGAAATAGAAACCATACCCCTTAGTGTGACAACACTAGTGCCATATGTTTGACAAAAAATCCACTCCAACACTTTAGAACCAAACATATAGAAATAAGGCATCATTTCATTAGAGATCATGTCCTTAAGGAAGATGTTGTTATAGAGTATGTTGACACCTTAAACTAACTAGCGGACATCCTTACAAAGCCTTTAGATAAAGAGCGTTTTTGGTCCCTTAGGAGAGAGTTAGGTCTAACTAGCCTATCTTAACCTTTTAGGACCCTTTTTGTGCTTAAATTGCTTGATCTCTTGAAAATGCCATGTTTATGTGTTTTTACTCCTAATTCCATCTATGCTAATAGTAAGGGGGAGTATGATTTTGTTTATACATGTCTTTCATGCTCATTCATGTCATTCATGCAAATTAGGACTTCATAAAATCCTTTTTTCCTGCAATTTTAGAGCCTCGTCTGCACTTCTAGACCCATGTGTATCGAAACGGGTCCAACTGTTTCGATACGGGTACCTTAAAAATTCATCTGAGAGAAGGGTGTTTCGAAACGCCTTCACAGGGCTTCGAAACGCTTTTGCTACTGCCAAGGGGTGTATCGAAACGTGTTTCAATACGAGTCAACGTGGGATTCGATACGGTCAAAGCCGTATCAGAACGGTCAGGTGGACTTGAAACGTTAGTCAATGTTTCGGTGCCCGCGTTTCGGAACGGTCGAGCCCTGTTCCGAAACGGGTATGCGGACATCTTTAAAGAGGGCTTTTAATGTTAAAGTTTCACTTTAATTAAAACTCCTTCAAAACCCTAAAAACCCAAAACCGATTTTCCCTATAAAAACCCTCCAAACCTTATTGTTTTTCATCAAATCTTGAGGGCTTTTACACACAAACTCAAGTCTAAGCAAGCATCAACAATCTTGTGTAAGTTTTTCCATGTATTCATCCAAAATCCCAATCTAATGTATATTTTCATCTTTTTCTTTTTCCTTCAATTTTTATTCGAATCCTAGGTTAGAAAATTTTAATTTTGTATAGATTATGTGTTTTACTACTTGGGTTTTTCAAATCTTGTAAAAAAAAATTCAAAACCTTAAATTTTTTATTCGAAAATATTATTTTTCATTCGTATTTTTTTTGTTTTTTTAATTATTTTCTCTTAAAATTTTTTTATGTATCTATGTTCTTAAAAGTTTTTTTAACCTAAGTGGGATTTGCCAATGGATTGAATTAAGGATTTTCATGCATACACTTCAATTTTAGTTACAAATTGCTTGCTTTATATTTTTAGGATATTTCAATGGAACCCTCTAACAAGAAACGTAAGGCACCTCAATCGGGTGAAGCTTCAAACCAAGCCGCTATCCGTCCCAACCTTACCCAACTTTTTCTCAAGAGTCTCAGTACTACCGCGATGAAGGAGCGTTTTACTTATGTCAAGGAGATTGTCGTTCTTCGTGAGCGTGTTGTTGACATCTCGTTTCTTGACTCCGAGCGCTTTCACTTCCGTTATCTCCACCGTTTACAAGAATGGAGCTTCATTAGTTTCTTGAGTATCCTGGATATTTTCTACAAGCACATGGTTCTCATCTTCTACTCGAATGCCCAACTTATTAATAATGAAGACAACTCCGAAGTTGTTGGCATTGAGTCTCTTATCTTGGGGAAGAAGATTGTCATCGACATCCCTTATTTAGAGACTACTTTTGGTCTTAAGAACAAAGGATCGGGAATGAGACTCATTTTGGTTCTCACATTGGTTCCGTGCTTGCCTTGGATGCTCATGATAGGTTCCTCCACTTGATGATCTCGTGGTTTATTCGCCCCTCCGGAGGTAAATTCTCTCACGTTCGTCAAGTAGATTATTTTTGGCTTGAATTTTTTCGTCGTGGAGAGCGCCCAAATCTTGTTAAGATTATGTTTGCCGAAATGGTCAACAATGTGAAGCTTCGTGAAACCGATGCTCTCAAATCCTTCACATATGGGACTGTTTTAAGCCATATCTTTGGCGTGCTCAAACTTGATTGCACTTATGACTCTCCGAAACCCCGCAAGCAAAAAATTGGTGAAGCTTCTCTCCACAAGTCCGGATTCCATTACAACAATAATGGCCAATGGGAAGGAGTTAATAGGGATGCCCCTCCACCTCAAGTTGAACCTCAACCACAAGCTTCGGGTCCTAACAAAGAAGGTCTTATGGCTTTTCTCACCGAGCGGTTCAACACAATGGAGTCGGGTCTTGGTGCTATAAATACTCGCTTGCAATCCGTGGAGGATCGTCTCACCTCCCTTGAGAATCAACATCAATCTATGGACTTGTCATTCTCTACCTTCTATGGTCAATGGATAGCTTTTCGTCGCTCTCAAGCTAGGAACAATGATGATTCCTTGGATGGTGATGGTGACGACGACGAGGCTTAGGATTTTCATGTCATATCATATTAGCTTATCGTATTAGGACTAAGTTTGCATCTTTATTTCCTTTATGTTTTATGAACCTATGTTTTGATTAATTTGTTTGGGATTAAGCTTTGAACCTTATTATTTAAGTTTTATGTTTTGGATATTTGAATTCTATGAATCTTTATTATGTTGCTTATTTCTTATTGCTTTTAACCTTGTTTCTTCTCTTTGAGCCTTGTTTATTATTTTTTTTATCAAACAAAAAGGGGGAGAAGTAACCTAAGAGCCAAAATTTGTTTTAAGTGTTTTAAGTGTTTT
This sequence comes from Hibiscus trionum, assembly GCA_030270665.1. Lineage (NCBI taxonomy): Eukaryota > Viridiplantae > Streptophyta > Magnoliopsida > Malvales > Malvaceae > Hibiscus > Hibiscus trionum. Next base: position 24,818,153 of record BSYR01000011.1, read on the forward strand.
TGAGTTTTAAAACTTGGATTTTAAATCTTCTCAAAACTTTAAAACCCATCTTAAATTGAGGGGGAGTTAGAATGTATTCAAATTTTTCAAAACTCTTAAAAATTCTAACTTTGGTTTTGTTATATCAAAAAGGGGGAGATTGTGAAACCGATAAATTGATTTTGATATAACTAAATAATTTAAGGACTAAATTGAAAATGAGAAAAAGAATTTTTAAGTCCTCAAACCTCTCTATATGTTTAAAGGAAAATGGCTAAGTTAAAAACTTAATTTGTCAAAACTTTTCTAAGTGTTCTTGAAGCCAAAATAGTGAATTTCGAGTCACCGTTTCGGAACGGCCTTAGGCGTTCTGGAACACTTTTGAAACCGTGAACCTGTGTATCGAAACGATTTTGAAACTGTGAACCTTTGTTTCGAAACAGGTTCCGAAACGGCTTAAGAACATCGAGACAGTTTGACTCGTTTCGATACAGTAGTATCGAAACGACCTCAAACGTTTCGAAACGGCATTCAAACCTGATTTCAAAAATATGACCGTTGAAGTTTTTAACTGCTTTCATACTTGTCGATAAGGCGTATCAAAACGCTTCCAAGTCGTTTCGATACTGCCCTTGGCAGTGGCAAAGTGTTTCGAAAAGGGCTCTTAGTGTATCGAAACGTTTGTGACCGTTTCGGTACGGTCTCTTTAATGCACCCCAACGGCTCTTTCTTTTTTGGTCTGTTTTGAAACAGGATCAGGCGTTTCGAAACGGGTGGTTGCAGACTGCATTTATGGAGGGAAGATAACATCCCCAACGGCTCTATTGATGAATGCAACAACCACAACGGCTAGAATTCAATGAGAAGGTATAAAAGGGACCTCTAAAAGCTTCAGCAACAACTATTGATCTCAAAGCAAACATTCAAACATCAAATTCAAGCAATTGAGCCTAAATCCCATTATTTCTTGTAAACCCCAATTGTGAAATTGTATTTTCCATTCTTATCCTTTCAAATTGGGTTGAGTGCTTGTAATTGGGCTACTTTGTGTATTGAGAGATACTTGTTTAGTCGTCAACTTCTTTTTAATTCTTGTGTGAGGATTGGGTCAAATTTTGGGTAGAAAATTTGACCGATATTGTAACGGTTACCTCCTTAGCCTAGAAAAGGGGAAGAGCAATTAGTGGAATTGTTGAAAATCCTTAGTGAAGCTAATGTAGTGGATGTAGAGTTCGATTGAAACTTGAACCACTCTAAATTCCCTTGTCTATCCTTTTATTTGTCAATTCCACTACCAAAAAGTCTAAAAATCCAATTCACCCCCTCTTGGTTTATATCGATCATTTGATCCACTCAACATCATCGAAAACAACATGTATAAACTCTTCAACAACCAAAGTTCTTTTATTAAATACCTGATAGGCTTTAGAGTTTAGGGAATAACCCAAAAATATTGCTTCATCACTTTTAGCATAAAATTTTGTTGCGTGTAAAAGAGTATATCGCAATAGAGTGCAAGTGTACACGACGCAAGTAGTAAAGTGATACACAAAGTATCAGATGTTGAATCCACAAGGACTGGAAATAGCCTTAACCTTGAATTGCTACACAAGAAAGAAGATAATTTTAATTATTTGTAAGGGAATACTAAAGAATACTAAACATAGAGGATTAAAGAAATCAGGATAGTGAGAATAGGCCGGTATTGATTTGCTCAGTAGTGTAGGTGTTTCAATGTCTAGGACTTTCTGCTCTGTCATTGCTTCTGTCGCGGTAGCACCTACGGCGGCAGCGGTCACACAACTCTGTACTTCAAGCTTGGCAAGAATCTCTGTTGTGCCTTGTCTTGTCCCTAGGTCCAAGTCTGTCGATAGACACGTCTTTGATGATATCTCCCGGCGTGAATCGAAGGATGAACACCGATGTTGTTGAATTCTTCCTTAGCCACTTAACCTCGTCCTATCCCTAGGTCCGAGATAGTTCAACCATAAACTGGAGAACCTGTGCTTATTCCTTTTGTATACTTAACTCTCCCGATATAAAGTAAATGTATAATCTTACAATGCTCTCCCGATACTCTTGCAAGATGTTGAAAACCAGAATAAGCAAACTTTGAAATCTATTTTATTGAACAGAAAAAATCCTAAAACAATGCAATCCTTGCAACTACTTTACAGAATCAACCCTTAGCCCTATAGGAAGTTTAGAACATGATTAGAAAGGTGAAAACGACTAGGGTTTAGGGGAAGACGGCTAGAGAATAAGATATCCTTCCCTAGGTTGAATTATATGCCTTTATATAGGCTTTGGGTTCAAGTTTTCTAATATGGCAAGAATACAAGTTTAAATTAAAGTGCAACTCTATTAAAGACTAAATCTTCAGAGTAGATGTCTTTAATTCGTCCTCTCTTCTTGCTTGGAGTTTCTTCCTTGAACTTTGGGCTTGGCCTTCATTCTGATCTAGGGCTAGGAAAAATATATGAGTGCTCCACGACAAACCGGCTTAATTTCCTCTTTCTGTCGAGCTCCATGTCACTTTTTTCCTTCACCATTGATGTCATCCTTAGCTGCCACGGCAGCGGCCCCGGCAGCATCGTCCTTCTCGACTTCAGTCCTGTGTTCTAGCTCTGCTTCTCCGCTGCCATGAGTCTGCTACAGCAGCTACCTGCAAAAGTAACCAAAATCAGCAGCAACTGTTCCTTTTTATATAATTGTGATGTATAATTGAAATCTATCCTAAATGCAAAGAAATATGCTTGAATGCAGCAGGAATATGGGGTAAATAAGGGGTAAAAAGTAGAACTTTTTCACACTCAACACACCCCGAAACTCGATTCCTTATCCACAACATCATCCACATCATGTTTAGCACATGTTCAAATATTTAAGGATCTAGTTAGAGCAAAAGTATAGTTCTCGTGCATGTGTGTGCAATTATTGTGAACATACTTGAATATAAACTTCCCTAACAACTAGAATATTATACTTAGCTTGATTAGAGTTTTCCTTCGAGACATAATTCATTTTTTCCAGTAACGGGCACCTCTAGTTGTTTTCCTTCCTTGTCAGAATTTTTCTTTTTTTTTTCTACTAGAGCCAGTATTTCAGGAACCTCTAGTTAACTATCTAGAGCCGGTGATAGGCACCTCTAGAAGTTTTACTCTGGTTATTTTCCTAGAGCCAGTGATAGGCACCTCTAGGTTTCCTGAGTTTCTAGTCTCTTTCTACTCTAAGTTCTAAGTTTTCTATTCTAAGTATGCTAGAGAAAGTCGTTTATCAAGTAAGTTACAAAGTGTTTCAGTTTTTCAGAACTAAACTAAGGCTCTACTTACTTCCTAAAATATTTTTAAGGGGCTGTTACGACAGAGATGGCAGCAGCAGATAATAAAAGTTCAAAATTTTAAGCCAATTTTTTTTAGCAAAAATAAACTAACACTTAGACACAAATTCTAAACATAATAGACACTTCATTAATGGAGGGATGCCACCCCCAAACTCAAGCGTTGCATTGCTCTCAATGCATGCTGACAAAATGATGAAAAGAAAATAAAAACATCACAATTATAACAAAATGGCAGACAACAAAGATAAGATAAAAACTTAAATTTTAAGTGTTGTTGTCGCTGTTGCTGCTGCTGTTGATCTGTATCTGCCGGCGGGTAGTGACCTTCATCGTCGGTGCCGACAGATGACTCAGAGAGGCGGAGGCAGTCTTTTTCTTGGCTTCCCTCGGGGGCTGGATGCGAGTAGGTGAGATCTGGGTAGTTTGTCCAGCACTTGAACCTCCTCGGAAGAGCTGTTGCTGCTGTCAGACTTCTCTTGGCCGGATGGTCCGTCATCGGTGTTGGGTTTCTGCCGCTTCATCTGGGTGAATTCTTTGGAAAGGTTCCTCTTGACAGAGGGCTCGCCATCGGATTCCTCCCAAATTGAGGAGGAGGAGAAACTAACAATGAATTCGTCGAGGTCGGACGGTGGCTCCTTTCGCTTTTCTCCCCTTGCAGAGGCAGTGGCAGTGTGGCTGCCACCTGCAGCTGTCGCGGCCGGGGTTGGAGTGGACTCAGCAGAAGGTGTTCTCGGTGTGGCAGCAGGGGTAGGGGTATGGGCAGGTGTGGCTGCAGCAAAATAATGATCGGGGAAAACAGGGAATTGTAAATTTGGAAAATTTAAATTGCTTTTAATGAAATGTACCGTTGCTGTTGTGAAATCATGGACAAAGCTCATCAAACCTAGCTGTCGTTCCTCCATTTTCTGCAGGGTAGCTAGGATTTGGGTGGAGGAGTCTTCTGTGGGAGTTGCTGCTGTGGGCTGCCTCTATGCTACGACGGCAGGCTCTGTCTGGGTAGGCTCTGCTGGCTCACCTGCCGCAGCAGTCGGGTTGAAATAGGAGATTGGTGTTGCAGCCTTCAGATCCATCAAACTGAATATATTTTTCTTCGTCCATCCTTTTCCTTGAACCTTCAGATCTTCAGGAATTTCAGGGACATTGTGGCCACGACAGATTTCTGTGATGAGGTATGGGAAGACAAGGGGTCCCGATGGTCGTAGTGCACAATCCAAAATCCCCTCCTGAATATACCGACCAACATTAATGGGTCTCTCGTTTAAAATGGAATGAACGAGAGCTAAGCTGGGTTGATCTACTGTGTTGTTGTGTGAGGAAGGCATAATCCTCTTTTTCACGAAGGCATTCCACAGTTTTGCTTCGGGGTGAGTTAACCTCGTTTCACCGTCCGTGGGTGTTTTGGGTCTATATTCCACTGGGTTCCTTCCTCGATGAGTTCTGCCATGACAACATCATAATCTGCTGCCTCCAAGCTCTCCACGAACCTCTTGTGCCCATCTTCCTTTCTACCGACGTAGAGTCCGTGGAGGCTGTTAATGTATTCCGGCTCCGGGGGGACTTTCTTACCACGTACTGTCACGGCCGTCGTATCTTTGCTGTCGACAGCAGCGTAGAACTCTCTGACCAGAGTGACGTTCATTTCCTTAGGTTGGGCAGCAAATATTTGCCATTAAAGTGCTCTGATTTTGCAGGCAATGAATGGTTCGATCCTGAGGTTCTCCGTTCGTTTGGTGTAGATGAACCCTTTTTCTTCCCACATCTCCCTTTTCTGAAAGGATGTGTAGTACCGGTCATTGGACTCTGCGGTGGAAAATCGGTTTGGGATTCTGTCGTGGCTGGGAGTGGCTGCTGCTGCAGCAGAGCTTGAGGCAGCACTTCTTCTAGTGTTTCTGGTACTCATAGTTGCAAGAGACTGTAGAAAAATGAAAGGAAATGTAAATCTAGAGAGAGAGCAAGTAGAGAGAGTAAAAGTGAAGTCAAAAATGAATAGTAAAATGGGGTTTATATAGATGAAGAGTTTGCTGCCCGTTGGAGCTATAACGGCAAGCGCGAATAACGGGGCCAACTGTTACGCGGTTTCTAACGCGTCTGTCACGCGTTTCTGTGTCTGATACGCGTTTGCGTGTCTGCCGCGACAGCGTGTTGACAGGCTGTATTTTCCGCGTCTGTCGCGACAGCTGTGGCGACAAGCTCCTCCTTTGCGCTTTTTGGGCTGATGGTGAGATGGTGGGCTAGTTCACTTCTTCTCATCTCCTTGTCTCCTTTATTTCCTAAAAATAATTAAAATAAAAACTTAGTTCTTAAAAATAAATAATTCTAATTTCCTAATAAATATATATATATATAAATAATAATAATAATAATAATAATAATAATAATAATAATAATAATAATAAAATTAAGTTAAATTAGGGATGCCAGGAGAGGCATCTCCTAAAGTAATCACTTCCTGCATTCTTGGGGCTTCAGTCCCCTCATAATGCTTGTTGCGTGTAAAAAAGTCTATCGCAATAGAGTGCAAATGTACACGACGCAAGTAGTAAAGTGATACAAGAAGTATCGGATGTCGAATCCACAAGGACTGGAAATAGCCTTAACCTTGAATTGCTACACAATAAATAAGATAATTTTAATTGTTTGTAATGGAATACTAAAGAATACTGAAGGTAGAGGATTAAAGAAATCAGGATAGAGAGAATAGGCCGGTATTGATTTGCTCAGTAGTGTAGGTGTTTCAATGTCTAGGACTTTCTGTTCTGTAGTTGCTCCTGTCGCGGCAGCACCTTTGGCGGCAGTGGCCTGTTGTTGTCGCGGTAGCGATCACACAACTCTGTACTTCAAGCTTGGCAAGAATCTCTGTCGTGTCTTGTCCTATCCCTAGGTCCAAGTCTTTCGATGAACACGTCTTTGCTGATACCTCCCGGCGTGAATCGAAGGATGAACACCGATGTTGTTGAATTCTTCCTTAGCCACTTAACCTCGTCCTATCCCTATGTCCGAGATAGTTCAACCATAAACTGGAGAACCCGTACTTATTCCTTTCGTATACTTAACTCTCCCGATATTAAGTAAATGTATAATCTCACAATGCTCTCCCGATACTCTTGCAAGATGTTGAAAACAAGAATAAGCAAACTTGAAGTCTATTTTATTGAACAGAAAAAATCCTAAAACAATGCAATACTTGCAACTACTTTACAGAATCAACCCTTAGCCCTAGGGGAAGTTTAGAACATGATGAGAAAGGGGGAAATGACTAGGGTTTAGGGGAAGACGGCTAGAGAATAAGATATCCTTCCCTAGGTCGAATTACATGCCTTTATATAGGCCTTGGGTTCAAGTTTTCTAATATGGCAAGAATACAAGTTTAAATTAAAGTGCAACTCTATTAAAGACTAAATCTTCAGAGTATATGTCTTTAATTTGTCCTCTCTTCTTGCTTGGAGTTTCTTCCTTCAACTTTGGGCTTGGCCTTAGTTCTGATCTAGGGCTAGGAAAAATATATGAGTGCTCCACAATAGACCGGCTTAATTTCCTCTTTCTGTCGAGCTCCATGTCACTTTTTTCCTTCACCATTGCTGTCGTCTTTAGCTACCACGGCAGCGGCCTCGGCAGCATCGTCCTTCTCGACTTTAGTCCTGTGTTCCAGCTCTGCTTCTCCACTGCCCTGAGTCTGGTACAGCAGCTACCTGCAAAAGTAACCAAAATTAGCAGTAACTATGCCTTTTTATATAATTGTGATGTATAATTGAAATCTATCCTAAATGCAAAGAAATATGCTTGAATACAGCAGGAATATGGGGTAAATAAGGGGTAAAAAGTAGAACTTTTGCACACTCAACACACCCCCAAACTCGAATCCTTGCTTGTCCTCAAGCAAATGCAACCTAACTAACATGCATGCATATATATATATATAAATTTTTTCTTGGCTTAAGTTAGTGAACAATCCTTATCCACAACACCATCCCCATCATGTTTAGCACCTGTTCAAATATTTAAGGATCTACTTAGAGCAAAAGTATAGTTCGCGTGCATGTGTGTGCAATTATTGTGAACATACTAGAATATAAACTTCCCTAGCAACTAGAATATTATACTTAGCTTGATTAGAGTTTTCCTTCGAGACTTAATTCATTTTTTCACTAGAGCCAGTAACGGGCACCTCTAGTTGTTTTCCTTCCTTGTTGGAATTTTTCTTTTTTTTCTACTAGAGCCAGTATTTCAGGCACCTCTAGTTAACTATCTAGAGCCGGTGATAGGCACCTCTAGAAGTTTTACTCTGGTTATTTTCCTAGAGTCAGTGATAGGCACCTCTAGGTTTCCCGAGTTTCTAGTCTCTTTCTTCTCTAAGTTCTAAGTTTTCTATTCTAAGTATGCTAGAGGAAGTCTTTTATCAAGTAAGTCACAAAGTGTTTCAGTTTTTCAGAACTAAACTAAGGCTCTACTTACTTCCTAAAATATTTTTAAGGGGATGTTACGACAGAGATGGCAGCAGCAGATAATAAAAGTTCAAAATTTTAAGCCAATTTTTTTAGCAAAAATAAACTAACACTTAAACACAAATTCTAAACATAATAGACACTTCATTAATTGAGGGATGCTACCCCCAAACTCAAGGGTTGCATTGCCCTCAATGCATGCTGACAAAATGATGAAAAGAAAATAAAAACATCACAATTATAACAAAATAGCAGACATCAAAGATAAGATAAAAACTTAAATTTTAAGTGTTGTCGTCGCTGCTGCTGCTGCTGTTGATCTGTATCTGCCGGTGGGCAGTGACCTTCATCGTCGGTGCCGGCAGATGACTCGGAGAGGCGGAGGCAGCCTTTTTCTTGGCTTCCCTCGGGGGATGGATGCGAGTAGGTGAGATCTGGGGTAGTTTTTCCAGCACTTGAACCTCCTCGAAAGAGCTGCTGCTGCTGCTACCACTGCTGCTGCTGTCAGACTTCTCTTGGCCGGATGGTCCATCACCGGTGTTGGGTTTCTACCGCTTCATCTGGGTGAATTCTTTGGAAAGGTTCCTCTTGATAGAGGGCTCGCCATCGAATTCCTCCCAAATTGAGGAGGAGGAGAAACCAGCAATGAATTCGTCAAGGCCGGACGGTGGCTCCTTTCGCTTTTCTCCCCTGGCAGAGGCAGTGTAGCTGCCACCTGCAGCTGTCGCGGCCGGGGTTGGAGTGGACTCAGCATAAGGTGTTCTCGGTGTGGTAGCAGGGGTAGGGGTATGGGCAGGTGTGGTTGCAGCAAAATAATGATCGGGGAAAACAGGGAATTGTACATTTGGAAAATTTAAATTGCTTTTAATGAAATGTACCGTTGCTGTTGTGAAATCGCGGACAAAGCTTATCAAACCTAGCTGTCGTTCCTCTCTTTTCTGCAGGGCAGCAAGGATTTGGGTGGAGGAGTCTGCTGTGGGAGCTGCTGCTGTGGGCTGCCTCTATGCTGCGGCGGCAGGCTCTGTCTGGGTAGGCTCTGCTGGCTCACCTGCCGCGGCAGTCGGGTTGAAACATGAGATTGGTGTTGCAGCCTTCAGCTCCATCAAACTGAAGATATTTTTCTTCGTCCATCCTTTTCCTTGAACCTTCAGATCTTCAGCAATTTCAGGGACATTGTGGCCACGACAGATTTCTGTGATGAGGTAGGGGAAGACAAGGGGTCCCGATGACCGTAGTGCACAATCCAAAATCCCCTCCCGAATATAGCGACCAACATTAATGGGTCTCTCGTTTAAAATGGAATGAACGAGAGCTAACCTGGGTTGATCCACTGTGCTGTTGTGTGAGGAAGGCATAATCCTCTTTTTCACGAAGGTGTTCCACAGTTTTGCTTCGGGGGTGAGTTGAGCTCGTTTCACCGTCCGTGGGTGTTTTGGGTCTGTATTCCACTGGGTTCCTTCCTCGGTGAGTTCTGCCATGACAACATCATAATCTGCTGCCTCCAAGCTCTCCACGAACCTCTTATGCCCATCTTCCTTTCTACCGACGTAGAGTCCGTAGAGGCTGTTAATGTATTCCGGCTCCAGCGAGATTCCTTACCACGTACTGTCACGGCGGTCGTGTCTTTGCTGTCGATGGCAGCGTAGAACTCTCTGACCAGGGTGACGTTCATTTCCTCAGGTTGGGCAGCAAATATCTGCAATTGAAGTGCTTTGATTTTGCAGGGAATGAATGGTTCGAGCCCGAGGTTCTCCATTCGTTTGGTGTAGATGAACCCTTTTTCTTCCCACATCTCCCTTTTCTGAAAGGAGGTGTAGTACCGGTCATTGGACTCTGCGGTGGAAAATCAATTTGGGATTCTGCCGTGGTTGGGAGTGGCTGCTGCTGCAGCTGAGCTTGAGGCAGCACTTCTTCTAGTGTTTCTGGTACTCATAGTTGCAAGAGACTGTAGAAAAATGAAAGGAAATGTAAATCTAGAGAGAGAGAGCAAGTAGAGAGTGTAAAAGTGAAGTGAAAAATGAACAGTAAAACGGGGTTTATATAGATGAAGAGTTTGCTGCCCGTTGGAGCTGTAACGGCAGGCGCGAATAACAGGGCCAACTGTTACGCGGTTTCTGACGCGTCTGTCACGCGTTTCTGTGTCTGCTGCGCGTCTGTTACGCGTTTGCGTGTCTGCCGCAACAGCGTGTTGACGGGCTGTATTTTCCGCGTCTATCGCGACAGCTGTGACAACATGCTCCTCCTTTGGGCTTTTTGGTCTGATGGTGAGATGGTGGGCTAGTTCACTTCTTCTCCTCTCCTTGTCTCCTTTATTTCCTAAAAATAATTAAATTAAAAACTTAGTTCTTAAAAATAAATAATTCTAATTTCCTAATAAATATATATATATAATAATGATAAAAATAAAATTAAGTTAAATTAGGGATGCCAGGAGAGTCATCTCCTAAAGTAACCACTTCCTGCATTCTTGGGGCTTCAGTCCCCTGATAATGCTTCAGTCTTTTTCCGTTGACTTTAAATTGGTGCCCGTCTTTTGAGGATTTGATCGTGATGGCACCATGAGGAAAAACTTGCACGACTTGAAATTGGCCGGACCATCTACATTTCAGCTTCCTTGGGAAGAGTTTCAATCTAGAGTTGAATAACAACACAAGCTGCCCTGGGCAGAACTGTCGTGGCAGCAACTTCTTGTCGTGCCATCTCTTTGTCTTGTCCTTGTAGATCCTTGCGTTGTCATAGGCCATTGCTCGAATTTCTTCCATCCCATTCAAGTCAAGTAACCTTTTATGTCCTGCCTTTTCCAAGTCCATGTTCACTGCCTTGATGGCCCAGTATGCTCTGTGCTCTATCTCAACAGGTAGATGGCGTGTTTTTCCATAGATTAGTTGGTAGGGTGACATTCCCAATGGAGTTTTATATGATGTTATGTAGGCCCAGAGTGCATCATTGAGGTGTAAAGACCAGTCCTTTCGAGTTGGTTTAACCATCTTCTCAAGAATGTTCTTTACCTCTCTATTGGATATTTCGGCCTGTCCATTGGTCTGAGGGTGATAAGCTGTTGCGATCCGATGCTTAACGCCATATTTTGTTAAGGCAGCAGCTATTACCCTATTGTCAAAATGCATCCCTTCATCACTGATGATCACCTTAGGGATGCCAAATCTAGAGAAAATGTTCTTATGCAGGAATCTCTGAACTGTCTTGGCATCGTTTTTCTGTGTGGCGATCGCTTCAACCCATTTGGACACGTAGTCCACTGCCAGGAGGATATAAAGATTCCCACATGATGCTGGGAACGGTCCCATGAAATCAATCCCCCAAACGTCGAAGATTTCGACTTCAAGGATGTTTTGCAGCGGCATCTCATGTCTCCTTGAGATGTTTCCATTCTGTTGCACTTGTCACAGCTTTTGTAGAATGCTTGGGCATCTTTGAATAATGAAGGCCAATAAAAACCAGACTGCAAAACCTTGGCAGCAGTTTTGTTACCACCTAAGTGTCCTCCATATTGTGAAGCATGGCAGTGGTGAAGCACAGCTTCCTACTCATCTTGTGGTACGCACCTCCTAATAATTTGATATGCACAATTTTTGAAAAGAATAGGTTTGTCCCAATAATAATGCTTAACATCATTTTAGAACATCTTCCTAGCTTGATAGTTAAGTTCAGAAGGAAATATTCCACTAACTAAATAATTAACGAAATCAGCATACCAGAGGAGTTCAGAAAACTTACCTGCCGCCATGGCTGTCGCGGTAGTGCTTGTGGCAGCGAACAGCTGCTCGTCAGGGAAGGTCTCCAGTATGTTTGTCTTGTCTATTGGAAGACTCTTTCCCCTCTCTAATCTTGACAAGTGATCTGCAACTTGGTTCTCTGTCCCCTTTTTATCCTTGATTTCTATGTCAAACTCTTGCAGCAGCAGAATCCAACGAATCAGACTGGGCTTTGCGTCTTTTTTAGAAAACAGATACTTCAGTGCAGAGTGGTCTGTGTGGACCACCACTTTCGTTCCAAGTATGTAGGATCGGAACTTGTCAATTGAAAACACCACTGCTAACAGTTCCTTCTCTGTTGTGGTGTAATTTACTTGGGCATCGTTTAGTGTTTTGCTAGCATAGTAAATGACGTGGAATAGCTTGTCCTTCCTCTGCCCAAGTGCTGCCCCTACAGCGTAATCACTGCATCACACATAATTTCGAATGGCAACTTCCAGTCCGGTGGTTGTACAATTGGGGCTGTTACTATCTCTTTCAGGATTCTAAATGCTTCAGTACATTCAGCATTGAAGTCGAAAGGACAATTCTGCTCTAGTAGGTGGCATAATGGCTTGGTGATCTTCGAAAAATTTGCTATAAACCTTCGATAAAACCCAGCATGCCCTAAAAAACTCCGAGTTTCCTTGACTGTGGTGGGTGGCGGCAGCTTTTCAATCACCTCAATCTTGGTTCTGTCAACTTCTATTCTGCGGCAGCTTACCTTATGGCCTAGGACTATCCCTTCATCCACCATGAAGTGACATTTCTCCCAGTTTAATACTAAGTTCGCTTTCTCGCATCTCTCGAGCACTTTCTATAGGTTGCCTAGGCAGCTTTCGAAATTATCTCCAAAGACAGAGAAATCTTCTATGAATATCTCTAGGAAATCCTCCACCATGTCGGAGAATATTGCCATCATACACCTCTGGAAGGTTGCTGGTGCGTTGCAAAGTCCAAATGTAATTCTCCGAAAAGCGTAAGTACCGTATGGACAAGTGAAAGTCGTTTTCTCTTGATCCTCCGGTGCGGTGGCTATTTGGTTATAACCTGAGTATCAATCAAGAAAACAGTAATAAGGCTTTCCCGATAATCTATCAAGCATTTGATCAATAAAAGGCATGGGAAAGTGGTCCTTCCGGGTAGCTTTGTTAAGCTTCCGGTAGTCCATACAAACCCTCCAACCGGTCACAGTCCTGGTTGGGATTAACTCGTTTTCTTCATTGGGCACCACGGTTATTCCTCCCTTCTTAGGAACATACTGCACCGGGCTCACTTACTTACTATCCGAGATGGCATAAATTATCCCAGGGTCTAGCCATTTGATAATTTCTTTTCGAACCACTTCTCGCATAGCATTATTCAAGCGTCTCTGGGCATCAATGGTCGGCTTATGATCATCCTCTAAGAGGATTTTATGCATGCATAATGCCGGACTGATGCCATGGATATCAGCTATCGTCCATCCAATAGCCTTTTTGTGCTGCTGCAGCATCCCTATTAGTTGTTGTTCCTGTTCCTGCATCAACTTGGAAGAGATGATTATGAGCAACGTATCATTCAATCCAAGAAAAACATATTTGAGCTGCCCTGCAGGGGCTTAAGATCTAGAACAGGTGGCTCTACAGTTGATGGCTTTGGGATGATATGTTCATTCCAGGTATAGTTTAAGGGCTCGAATAACTTACTTGGACGATTGCCTATCCACTTTACCTCCGCATGATCTTCAGTGTCAGACATGTCAGAATCTGAGGAGCTGTTGTCGTTGTCGCCGCCGTGACAGTCTTCCAAGTGCCTGCTGGTACAGTGGCCAAATTTGATGTCATGGCAGTCCGACCTGATGCATGGTTGGTCAAGGATTACTTCAGTGATAGCCTTGCATTCTTCTTCTACATCAGCGTGTTTTATTGCTTGGAGAACATTTAACTTGATCTCTTGATCATTCACTCTCATAGTGAGTTCTCCCTTTTCTATATCAATCAGTGATCTGCATGTGGCTAAGAAGGGTCGCCCCAGGATGATTGGTGCATTCTCATCTGCTTCACAATCTAAAACAAGAAAGTCAGCATGAAAAATAAATTTATCCACTCTTACAAGAATATCTTCAATCTTCCCTTCTGGTTGCACGTAAGAGCGGTCTGCCAGCTGCAGCATAACTATCGTGGGTCATGCTCGTCCAATACCTAATTTCTGGAATACAGATTTTGGCATTAAATTAATACTAGCACCTAGATCACAAAGTGCCTTACCCACGAATTTATCACCGATTATGCACGGTATTATGAAGCTCCCAGGATCCTTCTTTTTCTGGGGTGGATGCTTGTGCAGAATAGTCATGCATCCTTCTGTCAATTTAACCGTCTCAAATTCCCCAAGTCTGGATTTCTTCGACATGGCATCCTTAAGAAATTTGGCATAATCGGGCATCTCCTTGATGGCATCTAACAGCGGAATATTGATGTGGACCTGCTTAAGAATATCATAGATCTTCTTAAGTTGGAACTCTTGTTTCTGCTTCTGTAGCCACTGTGGAAAATGAGGTGCAGGACGATAATCTTCAATACGTCCTTCCCATGGTATTCGGATCTGAGGAGGCTTAGGTTCTTCATCCTTCTCCTCTGTCCCTTTTGCTGTCGTGACAGGTGTGGCGGCAGCAGGCTGTTTATCGTCTGCCGGGGCAGCGCTCACGGCAGTCGATTCTAGGGCTGGTTCCTTAACTGGTTCAGCTTTTTTCTCTGGCCCTGGTAATTTCTTCCCACTTCTAGTTGTGATAGCTTTGCACTACTCATGTGTGGGTTGTCTAGCGACCTCAGTATCGTTAGGGAATCCTCCGTTCTGCCTTGGCTTAATATGTTGGGAAACCTGACCCATCTGTGTCTCCAGTGATTTTGGAGTAGCTTCATGATTAGTCATTCACATCTCTGTTTTATCCATGAACGACTCAGTCTTCTTGACGAAGTGATCCATATTTGCTATGTAAGTTCCTGTCTGAGACATAAATGTGGCCAAGGTCTACTCCAGTATACTAGGTGTGGCTGCTGGTGGCTGTTGCGGTTGCTGCCGTGTCAGAATTCTAGGTGCCCCCTGATTTTGAGTGTTCTGTGCTTGAGGGTTCAGGGCATTGTTTGGGTTGCTCCAAGAGAATTTGGGATCTTTCCTCCAGTTGGGATTATAGTTGTTGGAGTCATAGTTCCTTTGCTTGTTGAAGTTTCCAACATACATCCCTTCCTCTAGCTGTAGCGGGCAGTCTTCCGAACTATGATTCCCACTGCAAGTTTCACATACCTCTTCTGCAGAGTAGACAGGTTTTGAATCTTTCTTCAACAAATTCTCTACTGCCTTTTTGAGGTACGCAACTTGTGTCTTTAGAGATTTATCGGCCTCATAATCCTTTACAGTTAGTACTTGTTTACCTCTCCTTGCTGTGGGGAATTGCTCTTCATTCTTTGCCAAATTCTTTAATACTACCATGGCTTCATCCGGATCTTTATCCAACATCAACCCATTGGCTGCTGAATCGATTCTCATGCGAGTCTATAGGTTGGCAGCATTGTAGAATTTGATTACTTGATTCCAAACAGGGAATCCGTGCATCGGGAAATTCCTCAGAAGAGTAGTAAACCTGTCCCATGCCTTGTGCATTGGCCCGTCATCTTCTTGTTGAAAAGTAGCAATTTCGTTACGTAATCGCTCAGATAAATGGGAAGGGTTAAAACGAGATAAAAATTCACGAGTTAAATCTGCCCAAGTTCGTATTGAACCCGGCGTTAGTTTGTTCCACCAAGTTTTAACTCTGTCCCTCAATGAATGAGTAAATAACCGAAGCCTCAGTATCTCCGGATTTACTCCTGGTAGTCAAAACGAACCACAAATATCTTGGAACGTTTTCAGATGTTCCCTAGCATCCTCTGTAGCAGCACCACTAAATTGGCCAGCAGAATTAATCATGCTGAACATGACAGGTTCCAGCTCGAAATTTTCAGCTTCCACGTCTAGCAGGGTGGTCTCTAGTTCCACGTGATCATTGATCATGTAATCACGGCATGACCGGCGTGCGGCCTCAGCAGCAGGAGGAGCGGCAGGCCATCCGTTTCCTCCATCTCCGATGGGATCGTAAGGATCTTGGGGATTCCCTTGGTTGTTCATGGCTTCTAACTATTCCTCAAGGTAATCGTTTCTGGCTAACAAGAGTCGGAGTCGGTTCCTAAGATTGCACGAGCGTTCGATTTCAGGATCTAGCTAATACTCATGTTCCTTTCCTTGTCTCGATCTGCGCATAAGCAAACGGAAAACCTTGTGAAAAGTACAGGGTGAACAATCCAAGTAAAAACAGAAAAATTAAAAGAATGTGCAGTAAAAGTATGGTTAAGATATGTTGCCAGTCCCCGGCAACAGGGCCAAAAACTTGTTGCGTGTAAAAGAGTCTATCACAATAGAGTGCAAGTGTACACGACGCAAGTAGTAAAGTGATACACGAAGTATCGGATGTCGAATCCACAGGGACTGGAAATAGCCTTAACCTTGAATTGTTGTACAAGAAAGAAGATAATTTTAATTGTTTGTAAAGGAATACTAAAGAATACTGAAGATAGAGGATTAAAGAAATCGGGATAGAGAGAATAGGCTGGTATTGATTTGCTCAGTAGTGTAGGTGTTGCAATGTCTAGGACTTTCTATTCTGTCGTTTCTCCTGTCTCGGCAAGACCTGTGGCGGAAGTGGTCTGTTGTTGTCGCGGCAGCGATCACACAACTCTGTACTTCAAGCTTGGCAAGAATCCCTGTTGTGCCTTGTCCTATCCCTAGGTCCAAGACTGTCGATGAACACGTCTTTGATGATACCTCCCGGCGTGAATCGAAGGATGAACACCGATGTTGTTGAATTCTTCCTTAGCCACTTAACCTCGTCCTATCCCTAGGTCCGAGATAGTTCAACCATAAACTGGAGAACCTGTACTTATTCCTTTCGTATACTTAACTCTCCCGATATTAAGTAAATGTATAATCTTACAATGCTCTCCCGATACTCTTGCAAGATGTTGAAAACCAGAATAAGCAAACTTGAAAGCTATTTTATTGAACAGAAAAATCCTAAAAACAATGCAATCCTTGCAACTACTTTACAGAATCAACCCTTAGCCCTAGGGAAGTTTAGAACATGATGAGAAAGGTGAAAACGACTAGGGTTTAGGGGAAGACGGCTAGAGAATAAGATATCCTTCCCTAGGTCGAATTACATGCCTTTATATAGGCATTGGGTTCAAGTTTTCTAATATGGCAAGAATACAAGTTTAAATTAAAGTGCAACTCTATTAAAGACTAAATCTTCAGAGTAGATGTCTTTAATTCGTCCTCTCTTCTTGCTTGGAGTCTCTTCCTTGAACTTTTGGCTTGGCCTTCATTTTGATCTAGGGCTAGGAAAAATATATGAGTGCTCCACGACAAACCGGCTTAATTTCCTCTTTCTGTCGAGCTCCATGTCACTTTTTTCCTTCACCATTGTTGTCGTCCTTAGTTTCCACGGCAACGGCCACGGCAGCATCGTCCTTCTCGACTTCAGTCCTGTGTTCCAGCTCTGCTTCTCCACTGCTCTAAGTCTGCTACAGCAGCTACCTGCAAAAGTAACCAAAATCAGTAGCAATTGTGCCTTTTTATGTAATTGTGATGTATAATTGAAATCTATCCTAAATGCAAAGAAATATGCTTGAATGCAGCAGGAATATGGGGTAAATAAGGGGTATAAAGTAGAACTTTTGCACACTCAACAAATTTACTTAAGTTGTCTTTTCCATTGTTTAAAACAAAATATTTAGAACCAAAAGGGTGGAAATAGTTAATATTAGGCTTTTTGGATTTCAAAATCTTATAAGGTGTTTTCTTTAAAATAGGCCTAATCGTTACTCTATTAATAATATAACAAGTCGTATTAGTGGCTTCCGCCCAAAAATACTTAGGTAAGTTGTTTTCACAAAGCATGGTCCTAGCCATCTCTTCTAAAGATTTATTTTTTCTCTCAACTACCACATTTTGTTGAGGAGTGCGATGAGCCAAAAAATTATGGCTAATACCATTTTCATTACAAAAATCTTCAAAACACATATTTTGAAACTCGGTTCCATGATCACTTCTAATATATGAGATTTTAAGATCAAGATCATTTTGGGTCATTTTTGTAAATGTGATGAAATTTTGTAAAGCCTCATCCTTTGTACTTAAGAATAGAATCCAAGTGTATCTAGAAAAGTCATCTACCAATACAAATGCATATGACTTACTAACCAAGCTCATAGTTCTAATAGGTTGAAATAAATCCATGTGGATTAATTGTAACACCCTACTAATCGAAACATCATTAATGGGTTTAAAAGAGGTTCTCTTTTGTTTACCCTTAGCACAAGCATCACATATTTTATCTAATGAAAATTTTAGTTTGGGTAAACCTCTAACTAGATTTTGGGAAACTAATTTTTCTAAAACACTTATACTAGCATGCCCTAGTTTCCTATGTCATAACCATGCATCATTCTCATCATGTGCGACTAAACATGCATGGGATGAATGTATTTCATCTAAATGCATCATATAAATATTTCTTATGCGATGACCAATGAGCATTATTTTATTTGTTTTAATGTTCACAAATTTACACCCATTTTTATCAAAATGAACATTAAAACATTTGTCACAAAGTTGACTAATGCTCAATAGATTATGTTTTAGACCATTGACATATAAAACATTTTCAATAAATGTAGATGAAAGATTACCAACGGAGCCTATGCCTTCAATGTGGCCTTTGGAGTTGTCACCAAATGTCACAATTCCTCCACTTTTTGGTTTAAGCTCCAAGAATATACTCTTGTCTTCGATCATATGCCTCGAGCAACAACTATCAAGGTACCACGTGTTTTTACTTGAAGCTTTCACCTTGAAGCATTGCTCCCCTTATAAACAAAGAGATTAAGCTTTGATTTTTGGTACCCAAAATGATTTGGGTCCATGAGAGTTAGCTCCCAAAAGCTTGGTCCCCTTAGGAATCCAAGAAGCAATTGCATTTACATTATTAGAAACAATGAGTTCCTTAGGAACCCATACACTCCTAATTCTTTTAACTTCAGATTGCTTTTGTAAACCTCTTTCTTTGGGGTAAAATAGTGTTCGCTTAACATATTGGGTTTTTGAAGAATTTCCCTTTTCAATAGCATGTTTCCCAATAGTAAGAGAATTTTTAAGATTATCCACTTCTTTTGTGTGATAATCTTGGAAATAGGAAAAAAGTTTTTCTTGGTCTATGTTTTTCTTTTTAAGTTCATTAGAAAGATTTACCAAGTATAAAACATTTTTTCCAATTCGGAATTGGTTTTAGAAAAATATTCATTTTGAAGTTTTAAATCAGAAATGATTTTCTTATTTTTCAAAATGGACTCCTTGTATTTTTTGACAAATTCATCATAAACACTTTGTAACTCATCGTATTCATCATATAATTCATCATAAGTAAGAGACGAGTTAGAGTTTACCATATGATCCTCCTCAAAGGCCATGAGGCAAATATTGGTTCCTTCCTCCTCTTTCTCGGATGACTCCTCGTCACTCCAAGTTGCCACTTGAGCTTTGAGCTTCTTCTTCTTCCCAAAGCTCTTCTTCCTTAATTGAGGACAATCAGTTCGAAAATGGTCGGGGTTCTTGCACTCATAACAAGTGAGTTGGTCATTTTCTTCCTCTTTTCCTCAATTCTTGAAGTCCCCTCTTCTATTGAATTTTCTTCCTCGATTGGACTTCATGAATCGAGTGAATCGTTTGGCCAACATGATCATATCTTCGTCCTCCTCACTAGAATCGCTTTCGTTGTATGAAGCTTTGAGTACGATTCCTAGATTCTTCTTTTCAACCTCTTTCTTCTCTATCTTATTCTCTTCTTTCTTCTTCTCTTCTTATCTCCCTTGCTTCATGATCTCATGGGTGAGTAGAGATCCAACAAGGGCGTCTAGCTTGAGAGTCTTCAAATCTCGAGCTTCGATGATGATGGTCGTCCTCTTGCCATCCCAAGACTCCGGAAGAGAGTAGAGTAGCTTCTGGACTAGTTTTTCTTCGGGAATAACTTCATGGAAGCCCTTTAGTCCATTGACGATGACCGATAATCGATCAAACATCTTGGAGACACTTTCGTCGGCTTTCATTTTGAAGTTTTCATAACTCAAATTGAGCAACCTGATCTTCGTCTCTTTGACGTCACTTGTTCCTTCATGTAGTCTCTAGAGTTTCCCACACTTCTTTGGCACTTTCTATTAAAGACGCCTTTGAGTATATGTCGGGACCGAGAGCACAAAATATCATGTGCAAGGCTTTGTCGTTTGTAACCCCCTCGTCCCGGTCTGGGCGACTGACCGGTCCTAGTGGGTCACACGGGGAAAACTGAGGCGAAACCCGTTAAGGCTCTATTTTGGTTAATAACCCAAGAAAATTTTCTTTTGTTTATTTTCTTGTCTATAGGCTTTAATACATCCTATGTGAAACAAAGACAACGGAAGCAATAAAGCAATGTGAAACAATCAAACAAACAATTTAAAGCAGCCCATTTTAGTTCATACAGCATGTCGTATCGATACACTAGAAGAGGGTATCGATACGCCTTGACTAGGTTAACAGCCCAAGGTCAACCTAGGGAGACCGTATCGGTAAACTGGTTGACCGTACCGATACGCCCTCACTGGTCAACTTCTCACGGTCAACGAGAAAAGACCGTACCGATACACCCTAGACCCGTACCGATACGCCATAATCTCGTCAATATCTTAGATTTCCAGAAAGGTTTTTGCGTATCAATACACCCCCGTGTACCGGTACGCTAAGCCAAATCTGAGTCCAAAAAGATCAACCATATAGCATACCATAAAAGAAGCTAAGGATCCAACCATTAAACATGTCATACAAGCAAAGAGATAAGGGCCACATGGCCAACATACATAGCATAAACAACCACAAACCAAAACATCAATATACTAAAGGAGTCTAAACAAGCTCCTTAACACAAAACAACATACTCAAATCCCATTGCTTAGCTATTACATCAATTAACTTAAAAGTCCATACTTGAAGGTAGAAAATAGCACACTTGGAGGCCCTACTCCTCGCACAAGCAACCCACGAACTAAGGATCTGCATTGTCGAACAAAAAAGAGCGTAAGCACAAAGCTTAGTGAGGGTAAGCTCGTAAAACAAACCTCGACAATACAGGGTCCAAGCACAAGCAACAAAACCAAGGATGAATACATGTTTCCTTACCTTCGGAACCACAAGAATCAAATATATGAAATGCATGAACATAACCTCAATTATCATGTCATGCTCAACATGTCCATAATACAACCATATGAAACATATTTAACAAATCGTATTGGCACCTAGCTATGACCCGAATACGCGGATAACAACCGTTGGAACTCACATCCAACAACTCGACCATTACATTACATTACGGTGGAATTCCACTCATCACCGTTTCACGCGGAGGGGATTCCACTCATCACCGACTAAAATATAAATAAAGGTTTCCGGGCGTACTCGTACTCCATCTTGGTGACTACCATCACCAAGACCACGCGCGCATTTCGACACCCGTGTGCACACTAACATCCTAATGATCGATCATTTGTACCCAAGCATACTAGTGTCAATACTAACTCATCACAAGCTCATCATAACACAATATCCTTACCATTTCCCGTACCTAGCACGTATCCACCATGATTTACAATCATGCAACCCACATTTCATCAACACATGCATATCACAATGCATAAAACATCATGCCTCAACACACATGTATATCACAATATACCTAACAACATCAATCACATAAATATGGAACAAGAGGCATAATCACACAATATTCATAAGTTCAACCATAGTCTACTAAACTAAAGCTTGAGATTAGACTACCAATCTAATCCCAACTCTAGGTGGGTTTACCAAGTCCGACCTAGGTCCATGTGCTCGAACCAAACATTTTGAAAACCAATTAAAAACCGAAGAACCACTCACCGACTACTCCAAGCTCAACAACTCTAGCCAATTAATCTTCCAAGTTTCCCGGATTAGTTCCCGATGTCTCACCGACACAAAACCTTGGTTCTAAGCAATCCAACACAAGCAAAAACATCAACAATCAGTCATCAATCACCGAAGCAAACCCGGAACACATTTTCAAGCAATTAGCCAACTAAGAACACACCCCAAACTAGCATTTTCGAGCAGCCCAAACACCCAGCAATTAACCATCGATTCTAACACTTTTAACATACTCATAAGCTTCCAAATTAACCCTTAAACATCATACAATCATCAATCATCAATTTCCCACACTAAACAGCCCCAAAAACCATCTTTTGAACCACCTAAAACCCTACTAAAACCCATATCCTAAAATCATTATAAAACTATGTAAAAATTAGATATGTTGGACCTTTTGAATAGTAAATAGCTTATTTAACAACAACAAATCAAAAGCTTAACTAAAAGCTATCAAAGTTATCATTTTTATTTCAAAACCCAAAAACCTCAAAATGCAATATAATAGGTTTTATTGAAAACTAATGGTATAGAAATGAAGAGGAAGATAAGGACAACTCAAAAACATCATTACCTTTCAAAAATCTTCAAGAACCAAGAGAGAGGGAGATGGAATAGTAACTTGCAAGGGGATGGGAAATATGTTGTTAGTTTGAAAGAGAGGAGGAGAGGAAGATGATGAAAATAGGTGTTTTATTTGTTTTGTTTTATTTTTAAAAGTCAAAGGACATTTTTACCCTTAATGAAAATGGGTAATTAAAATAGTGTAAAATCCATGCCCATTTGGGTTTAATTTAAAGCAAGCCCAACATATATTTATTTGTTTTGAAATGTAAAGCCCAGAATTATATTTTTAATAATTTAATTTCACCCGACCCCCAAACTCGGGTGTTACATCGTTGACTTCAAACGTCTTCTATCTTCATTGGTCATTTCGGCTTTAGTCTTCGGAACAAGCCTTCCTTCATCGTCTCTCTTCATCATAAAAGAAGAATCATCTTCTGCCACGTCCCAAACCATGTAGTTGTTTGATTTGATGAAGAGTCGCATTCGGTTCTTCCAATAGGGATAGTTATCCCCATTGAAGAATGGAGGTTTGGTGATAGATAGTGACTCGTAGAGGTTTTGGCCAGAGGTGGATGTCATAGCACGATGTTGATTGAAGTGCGATTGATCAAACTCTTCCAAGATCTACTCAAGAGGATGTTAGTTCATCTAATGTGTGTAGCTCTGATACCAATTGTTGAGTTAATCAAACAATGGCTAAACACCAAGATGGGGTGAATTGGTAGAATAAAATTGAAGGGTGCAAATAGGATATTTAAAAATGAAGACAATGCGATTTAGAGTGGTTCAAGCTTCAAACAAGCTCTACATCCACTACCTCAGCACCCTAGTGAGGATTTTAACAATTCACTAACTTGAATTCATCCCCTTTTCTCGGCTTAGGAGGAAACCTTACAAACTGGTCAATCTTTCTACCCAAAGATTGACCAAGAACACTCTTTACAAGAGAAAGATAGGCAAATTTTGAAAATACCTCTCAAAGGCTAATTGTTTACCCAATTACAAATAAACACTCCCCAAACTCTCAAAGGCTAATTGTTTACCCAATTACAAATAAACACTGCCCAAACTCTAAAAAGATTTACAATGAAGAACTCCAAATGAGTTGGGTACAAGAACTTGACACTTATGCTCAAGGGTTTGGATTTAATTGTTTGGATGTTGCTTTTTAGTTCAATGGTTGTTGTTGGTGCTTTTTAGGCTTGCTTTTACACCTTCTCATTGATTTCTAGTCGTTTGGGTGGTTGAGATCATCAATAGAGCCGTTGGGGCACTCTCTTCCCTCTATAAATGTAGTTCTGCAACTACTCATATCAGAACACGTGGTCCTGTATCAAAACAGCCTCAAAACAGTAATATTTGTTATGTGTAAAAAGGGGATCGTATCGAAACGGCTATAGGTCGTATCGAAATAGTTTGAAACTGTAAAATGTCGTTTCGAAACACCAAAGTGGTGTATCGAAACAATTAACCAAATTTTAAAAGTTCCATTATGAAAAGTAATGGGTAGTTCATTTAATGCTCAATTTTGAAAATACTTAACCCCTGTATCGAAATGGTTATGAGTCGTTTCGAAACGACACTTAAAAAACAAAAGCCCGGATGAAGGTTGTATCGAAACGGGCAAGCCCATTTTGAAACCCATGTCTCGAAATAGGGAATTGCGTATCGAAACGGGGTTTTTCTAGTAACAATTTGTATCAAAACACCATTGGGGTGTTTCGAAACGCCTGGGCGATTTTGTGTAATTTGGATTTGAAACGCTTAGAAAATTTCATGGGGTTTAAGTTTTGACCATAAAACATTTTAAGTCTAAAATTTACTTGTCAAATGTGAGTCTTTTGAGTACTTAAAAATTTATTTACTTTGCAATTTGGTCCTTAGATTATTTGTTATATCAAAATCAAATATTGGTTTTACAATACATGTTACATACATCAGTTTCGTTGGTAAGCTTCAGAATGTAGTGTGTTTCAGCTGCCGTCATTGTTGGAATTTTACATTCCAAGTAAGAAATTTGCTTGTCGGTGCGTTTACTAACCTCATCTGATATCAACTACAATAAATCGTGGAGTGACATATTGCTGGTGATTGTTGAGTCGAAATAGGCACCGGGAAAATAAAATGTTGTGGAAAATTTAGCCATGAGAGGAGCAAAGAGTTCGATATTTTTGGTGAAATAGACATAATTGGAGCGTGGGTTTTATAGTGAAGGAAAAACACCACATGAGTAAATTTAATTCGAATAAAAAATGCAATATTTAAACTGGAATCAAAACCTTGTGACCTCACGTTCTACAAAATGCGGTATTTAAGGGACCTCACTTTCTGTAGAACGGGATGTCCTTTCTGACCGTTCAGTAGACGCGTGTTCTCAACGACGCGTCTTTTCAATAGAACTCGATTTCTGCCAAACATGAAGTCCCTTAAATATCGCGTTTTGTAGAACGCGAGTTCCCTTTAATGTCGCTTCCTAGGGGGTGCATGCCTCTTATAAATAGTGGGCCTGCATTCAGATTTACCCCACACCTCAAATTCATTCTATCTTTTTCTTTTCCTATTTATTTTCTATACAATGGCGGCGCTATTGAGGCTAGACGCACGACACGTCTTCGACTACTGGCGGACGAATTAGGAGGTAATATTCTTTTTTTTTTAACTTTAAATTATTTCTTTATTCTTTTATTTATTTCTTATATATATATATATATATATATATATATTACATTTTACTATTTTTCTTCAAGAACTACGAACGAGCATTGGCATGCTATCTAAATCGTATCACGGCCGCGCCGAATGCAGATATTGTTTCGTTTATTGCCGAAGCCGGTTTTGGCCACGTCGCTATTATCGTTTCCGGTACGAAGTTGAACCGTCCCTTTATTAACGCCTTATTAGAACGATTGAGGCCAGAGACGCACAACTTTCATCTTCCGTGTGATGAAGCTACAATTACACTAGAAGATGTTGCATATCATCTTGGCTTGCCTACTGACGATGACTGGGTGACTGTGCTGACCTACTGGAGTGGTTCCAGACAAGTTCGACGGTTAAAAAATTTTACTAACTTTTTTGGAGAAGAATTTTATAATCCCCCGATACGGATGACGAAAAAAAGCGAGTAAATATATTATTTTATTATATATTTTATTTTCTATTTTTTAATAATTAAAATATTTTTATAACAGTACTTATTATTTTCACAATGGTTTGCTCGTGCCCACATCCTATGAATTATTGGAGGGATTTTGATGCATGACAAATCTCGCAACAAAGTCCATCTGATGTGGCCATACTATTTCCGTAATTTTGTCGAATCAAGAAAAAAATATTGGGGAGCAGCGGTCTTGGCCTTTGTGTTCATGGAGCTTTGCAGAACCGTCGACCTTGACAGAGCCGTAATTGGAGGATGTCTTTTACTGTTGCAGTATTGGGATTGGTTTCAGATGTTGCTTTTAATCCCGCGGCCTAGAAACCCGACCTGTACATATTCCCACTTATTCGGAGGTACTATTAAAATTATTTAATTTATTTTATTTTTTAAATATTTTTTAAACTATTATAATTTTTTTAATTCTTTTTCATTAATGAAAGGTGGTGCCTTCCACTAACTCACTAGAGACTGCCTGATACACAACGAGACTATAGACTGCTAATCGACAAGATACAAGACGAGGTCGGGAATTCGAACTATTTTTTATTTAATTCCTCAAATTCTTTTTCTAATCAAACTTTATATAACTCACGTTCAAAAAAATTAGTTCATGTGGACTATGTACAATGCTCCTCCGATTCGGGACTGTATTCTGCAAGACATTATGGACACCTCTCACGCCTGGCTGCTGCTAGTGCCACTCATCAACTACGAAATTATCGAGTGGCATCCTATCGACATGGTTCTTCGACAATTTGGCTACGTCCAATGGGTTTTGGAGCCGCCACCTAATTTGGACGAAATACATCGGTTGACGCGACAAGGAAAGACGAAAGTCTATTAGGGCCATCATCACGCTAACTGGGTTGGGCAATGGATAACAAGGTATGGCAGGCGGCCGCCCAGCTGTGAACCAGGACGTCACATTCGACTATATGCAATGGTACCACCAAAATGGGAAGATGTATATACTGACTTCAGAGGAGCGCAAGCGAGAAATTAAGGTGCCTCCCCAAAACCGCCCACCTGCACAACGTCAAGCCACCTAGAGTCAGCCGACGCAGCGCGGTATCAGAATGGGGCATGAAAGCCAGAGACGGAGAACTCACATTGCAAGGGCCTCGTCGTTTGGAATAGCGCAAGCAGCAGATCAGTCCGCGTCATAGCGTCCGACACCAGCGCCAGGACTGACATTCATGCACTTCTCTCCGTCATTGTTTCTGCAGATGAGTGGTCTTGAGACGGTTCAGCAGATGAGGCATTCACCCGAGTTTTGCTTCACAGACGCCTTTCGTCCGTTCATGTCGATGCAGTCAACATATGCTCCTCCGGTGTTTGATGTTCCACCGTTGGCAGCACAGTTTAACTTCAGCATTGTCGAGCCGCCGCCGCCGCAGAGCTTGTTCTACACCGACCCCGGTGCCAACGGTGGTTCGCGTTTCTGGGACGATCGTGGTGCCGATGATGATGCGCTGTTGATGAGGACGACGATGGAGCACATGACGTTCGGAGGAATCCGCAACGGGATTGTCGTGCACCCAGCTGCGGAACGGGTGTATATATGCATCATTAGAACGAGGGAGATGTCTAAAAAAATTAATTATGTTTATGCAAGACTTTATTTCTATTTTTATAATTACCAATATTTTATTAGCCTTATTTTTTACATAATTTTTAGATTTTATATTTATTTTCGTTCTTTTTTGGATAAACAATAACCTACATTATTCGATTAATAAACCGAACGACATTTTATATTTTCATTCATTCACAAAAACAAGTTATGGAACCATTTTCAACGCAAATTTTATTCAGTTTACAATGCACCAAACTTGCCTATATTGGTGTTGAATGAAAGACAAGTTCTAGTACTACGTACCTAAACTCAATGTTTACTAAAATTATACGATTAATAACCCCAGAATATTGCTCGATCATGCCTATGAACGCTTGGTCTGCCAGCGCGATTTACAAAGAACTCGCTTTCTCAAAAAGCGAGTTCCCCGCGATAAATTAAGCCAACTCTTCAAATTCTCAGGGAAAGCAAGTTCATGGTAAGTTCGTTATACTGAAAATCGTTGCCAAGTATGAAGAACTCGTACTCTGCAGAAAGCGAGGTTGGGTCTCGTTATTCCCAGAAAGCGAGTTCTTCATACGTGGTAGATTTGGAGGTCATTTTTCCAAATTTAGGTAGGCGGGAGTCATTTCTTTAAATAATAATTAAAATTAGATTTTTAATTTAAAATTGCCGGTTTTAACCAAACAAATAGGGATATTAGGGTCTACATCACTTGAGGAGGCAAGGCGATAGGTCCATGAAAAGACATGGGAAGTTTGGGAATGGGTGTTTACGCCACTCTAGGCTCTACCCCCTTATTGTGCCACGTCTCTGATTCAGGTTCTCAACTTTCCCAACCAGCTTTGGTGGTCTATAAGCCCCCCCGTCTCTTCGTCATTCAATTAAATACTTCTCCGTCAGAAAAAAAAAATTAAATATAAGGGGATAGAGATTTCTTCAAGCAATTCACTAATCGACTATCACATTTCTGTTAGATGCAATTCAAAAAGAATAATATTCAATATTTAAATTATTTTCCTGATTATAGTTTTAAATTAGGTAATTAAAATATTTTTTTACTAAAGTAATTACTTAACATTTTATTCTGTAATCTAAATAAATTTTTTTGTCAATAGTTGATAAAAAAATTAGTTATTCAATTATAACATAACCTGTGACATTTTTATATATTTAATTTTTGTTTTTTTAATCTATAATTTTTTAATTCCAAAATTTTAATTTCTTTCAATAAGCCCTCAAATTACATCTCCCTCGGCGTCCACTATTTCCCACACATCGGTAGTTCATCGTTCACCGCCCAAGCTTCGCGTACCTCATCATTCGGTATCCCCACCCTCTAGTCATCTATCAGAAACACAATCAACCTCTTTTTTCTTCATCGTTAGATTTTTTCGACAGCACAATCGACGGTTTATTCGCCAATTTTCGACACGTGATTATAAGATTCACGGTAGTAGGGGTCCAACGAAGGCAATAGTAGCCAATGGTAGTTGAATTGGTGGTCGTGTGAAAAAAAATTAGGGATTTATCTATTTAGGGTTAGGGTTTAGAATTTTTTAGAGAAACTAAAGGTTTTAAATTATTTTTATTATTTTTATTTTTTGAAAACACAAATTAAAGAATATAAAAGAAATAGTTCACGTGTCACTTTTTATTGAATAACGGGAAGTTTTTAATGTCTATTACGGGAAAATCTTATTTAGGTTACGAAATAAAATGTTAGACACTTATTTGGGCAAAAAAAAATAATTTAGGTTGCTCAATAAAAAAAGTATAATTTGGGCACTTATATGCATTAGGTATACAAATATTTTTATCTCCACCTATATAAATTTATTAGTTTACTAACCTTAATCGGATGCTACAAATGTCCATTATAGGGTAACCTTTTAATCCATTTGCTTCATTTACAATGTTAGTAATCAAACATCTAATCTTGTTTCAAGTGATTTAATATTTCATCTCACTAGATCAACTGATTATCGGTACAAATATTAATATTTTGATATATGTTATTTAATTAGGTTTGATAATTGTAAATCTTATTTTTAAAAATTATTTATTTCATAAATTTAACATAATTGATATAATGTTTTAGCGTAAATTACATATTTCATCATAGAATTTTTTCCTCTCCCTTATTTTATTCATTAAAGTTTAATTTTTTTTAATTTAATCATTGAATTTTTGAATTGCTCATGTTTTAGTCACTCTATCGTTAATTAATTAACAGTGTTATAATTAGAGATTTGTCTTGTAAAAATTATGAAATAGTACCAAAACATTCTTCAATTTTTGTGAAAAGTCTATGGTTTCGGATTCCCTTTGATTTCACAATGAAGAAACATCTTCTTACAAATCTCAACGGTATGGAGGTGGAGAAGGACGAGACGTGCTATATATCTTGATTTCACGTTGATCAGACAATGGAGATTGCAGATTGGAGTGATATAAGGTTTTATGAGTTTTGGTTTTTGGTTTGAGTTTTGCGAATTCTAAAGATATTTTAGGAAAATCTAAACTGATAGAGTGGTGAAATGAGTTCTTTGGTGTATTGAGTGGTCTGAGAAGACATCGAATAATGGAGGTTCTGATATTGGCGTGACATATTGATGAAGTTGTAAAAGTTTCATCTCGGGAAGAAGATAAAATAAAAAAATGACGTGGAAGACATGTGGTCGTCACATAAGCAAAAATCAGTCCATGTCAGCAAATGTGTTTGCTACATCACTCTCATGTGTTTAATTTTACACATGAATGGCCAAAATATGATCCATTCGAAAGTTTAGTGATTAAATTAATTTTTAAAGTTTAGTGACCCAAATAAGAGCGAGAATAAAATTGAGTGATAAATTTTATAATTTACCTTAATGTTTTATATAGTTTGGTTAAAAATAATAGCGTATAACGGTGTATAATATTCGTTGCGTATAATATTTGTTGTAGACTCGTCCGAGTTTGAGTCTGTTAAGTGCTATCCTTCAATTTGTGTTTTTAATAACAAATTTGTTTATAAAATTCGTTATCCTAATTAATTTTACTTTTGCAGATAGTAGGTTTAGATTTATCTTAATTTGATATTCATTTCTACTTTTAAATTTCTAATTGATGTTTTAGTTAATAACAAAATATCGCTTAGCTTTAATTCATAACGATATTTGGATAATAACTGGGGTAAAGTACATAAATTGTCGCTAAATTATCCTAAAAACAAAATAGTCACTGAACTTTTAAAAATTAAATAATAAACATTAAACTTTAATTTGTTATAAAATGGGCACCGAGTCGTTAACACCCAATAATTACAAAAATTTGTATAATAACACATTTAATCTTTCATATTTACACATTCAATTAATTTAGTTATAATTCGAAAGCCTAAGAAATTTGGCGGGACTAACTCCCTAATTTCCCCTTTTTTGTCTTAAAACTTTTCACCTCCTCACACTTCTCACACCCTGCTTGTCGCGGTACTTGTGATGATGAAGGGTAAAATGTCCTATTATACAAGGTTTTGTAACTGGCTTGTCACCCATTTAACGACAGTTAACGACCCAGTGATAATTTTGTAATATAAATTAAAGCTTAATGCCGATTATGTAACTTTTAAAAGTTCGATGACCATTTTATATTTTTTGAGATAGTTTAGTAATCATTTATGTAATTTACCCTATTAATTATTGACTTTTTTAATTTTAAAATTTAAAGCTATTTCATGGGATTTATTATTGAAATATAACAAAAATATACATATATAACATGAAAATTTTCTAGACTAAGTTGTATGATACGGACGTTATAACATATAAGTGATGGAAAAAGTATATAAAAAAATAGGGTAAACTATTCAGGTGACAATCAGATTATTTGAGCATACTTATTTTGACCACCGAATTAGGCAACTCGTCAGTCGGACCACCAAGTTTTTAAATTGGTCATATTTTGACCACCACCGTTAAAAAACTAATAGAGGGTGACGAAGAGGTGATGTGACAGTTAATGAGAATTTATAAATTTACACATTTGGTCCCTATTATTTACCTATTATATCAATTTGGTCCTAATTTTAATTTAATTAAATAAAAATTAATCAACCAATTAGATAATAACAAGTGTCATCACCCAAATGGATAAATTTACTCAAATTTTAATTTATTTTATTTAATATATTTTCTCCACACCACCTGGTTAAAGAAAAATTAAAAATGAATGAAATGACTTTGGGGTGGATCAAAACTTGGGGACCTATATGGATATATCAAAGCCTTTACCACTACACCAACCTACTCTTGATGATATGAATTGCACCCTTTTATATACATATCTTATAATGCAATAAATGTTAGGAAAAATAAAATAAAAATAGTTGAAAAGGGACTCGAAGCTATATCACTTGTGATGCGTAAAATCATACAAACCACCAAATCAAATCAAATAATTAATTAAAAATAAAAATATTTTAAATATGTTTAAAGTAGTTAAAGCAAGATTTAAAATAAATATAGATTTATGAATTTTTATTTTTAAATTAAATTAAATATTTTTTTCATATTTATTTTAGTAATTTCATATATATATATAATGTTGTATCGAGTTATTTAATTTAATTAATATTTTTTTATTTTTTATTGAATATCTTAATTCAATAAATCTATTAACATTATATTTTAATTTAAATAGAAATAATTCAATAAATCTGTTAAAAGTATATTTTAATTTAATTAAGATATTCAATAAAAAATTAAAATTATTAATTAAATTAAATAATTTGATCCAACATTATATATGTGAAATTACTAAAACAAATATGAAAAAAATATTTAACTTAATTTAAAAATAAAAACCATAAATATATTTTCAGTTTAAATCATGCTTTAACAACTTTAAACATATTTAAAATATTTTCATTTCTAATTAATTATTTAATTTGATTTAGTAGTTTGTGTGACTTTACACATCCCAAGTGTATATAGGTTTGAGTCAACTTTTAACCATTTTTACTTCTTTTTTCCCCTAACATTTACTCTATTATAAGATATATATATATATAAAAGGGTGCAATTCATATCATCAAGAGTAGGTTGGTGCGGTAGTAAAGGCTTTGGTATATTCCCATAGCTCCCAAGTTTGATCCACCCAAGGTCATTCCATTCTTTTTTAATTTTCCTTTAACTAGGTGGTGACACATGTCACCACTTGATTGAAGAAAAAAATATTAAATATTAAATAAATTAAATTAAATTAAAATTTGAATAAATTTATCCAATTGGATGATGACACGTGTTATCATCTAATTAGTTGATTAATTTTATTTAATTAAATTAAAATTAAGACCAAATTGATATAATAAGTAAATAACATAGACCAAATGTGTAATTTTATAAATTCTCGTTAACTGCCACGTCAATCGTCCGCCACCCATCCGTTACTTTTTTAATGATGGTGGTCAAAATAGGACCAATTTAAAAGTTTAGTGGTCTTATTGATGAATTGTCTAGTTCGGTGGTCAAAATAAGTACGCTCAAATAGTTCGGTGGTCGCCTGAGTAGTTTATCCTAAAAAATATATAATTAATACCAAGAGTCAAATTCACATTCAGATAATTTTAATTTTTTAAAACATAAACATTCATAATTTTATACTTTCTATCATTATAATTTATTTATTTATATTTATCAAAAAATTTACAATTTTAAGCCTTTTCAATTGAATTGATTCCAATTAATTTATAATAGCATCAAAAAATTGTGTAGAATATAATGATCCCACCTCAAACTTAATTTTACAAAACCGCCAAAATAAATCTTTATAAATAATAGTTTAAGATTATTTCAACCGGTTAAATAAATTAAATAACAATTGTTTGTGATTCTTCAGAAATCATACAGACTGTTATAAAATGTTTTTTTCCCACATTAAATCAAGATATATTACTCGCTTCCTAGTTTTTTACCTCATCACGGTTGGAATTTGGACAAAAATCTCAATCGTTAATAAATAATTTTTTAAAACTATGGGTTTTTTTCACAGAAAAAATAAAAAAAAAGTTCTGTGCTACTTCAAAACTTTTAAAAGATAGATATTCAGTCATAACATCGTTAAGTAATTATTGGTAGAGTGACCAAGATATGAGCGAATCGAAAGTTCAATTATTAAAAAAAAAAAACTTAAAGGTTAACTACTGGAATTGTCACTTTTGTTTCTCTCAGTACAAAGTTGGTCACCAATTTTTAAAAATGACCAGTAAGGTCACTTACGTTTTCGGGGTGTAAACTTTTGGTCACTTAGCCGTTTATTACCGTTAAACATTAACGGGAGGTTGATCTTAGACAATAAAAAGAATGATAAATTACCTAAATAGTCCCTAAACTATTACTTCAATCTTATTTTGACTACCAAAATAAAAATAATTTATAAAATTACACATTTAATCCTTCATATTTATAATTTTTTTTTTATTTTTTCTCCCCTCTACCATCTTCCATTCTTCATCTAACTCAATCCCTAATTTTCTACTATATTAATCCTCAATTCACACATCAAAGTTTAGTTCTTCTTTTCTTTGCAGGAAGTTTTGATGGATGTGAGGAATAAGCTACTTTTCGAAACGTAATACACCGAAAATGTGAAAGAAAAGATTCCGCCAAAATCATATATTCGATTTCCATGGCGTTGGTTGCCTGCTGCTGTTTGCCTTCTTCAAGAGGTTCAATTCTGCCCTAATTCCCTCTTAATTTGTAGTTAATCATAATTAGGATATATTGTTAAACATTTAGACAAACAATGTTTGTGTCGCATTTGAATCAAAAAAGCTTTTTTTAATGCTTGAATTTGAAAGCAAGTGTTAACAGTTCTTAAATTAAGAAAATAGTGTTCGCATAAACAAGTGCTAACAGTTCTTAGATCGTGTTACTAATAATATTCTGAACCGAGGTGTCTATTAAATAAGCCGAGACAAAACAAGTAAAAGTTTTCACTTGTCCCATGGGCTCTCTCTGAAACTTTTCTACTTCTAATATAAATATCTCTTCCATCAGTTCTCTCGTAGATGCCTTCTCCAGAGAAATTTTGATAATCATCCACAGTTTCAGGCTCTAGTTCAATTGATTGTGATCTTCTGCGGTTGTCATTGGATGACTTAACTTACTCTCAATGCTTGAAACCTTTTAAAAATATTGCAACAAATATTAACATCCAGTGACGTGTGAAAATTGAGAAACACGCCATTAGTGCTAGAGCGGACAATATATATTCAAATTCAATTGTTTGATTCTTTTAATTTTTTAATTGAAAGTATCAAATCCCTTACCAGTAAAGCAATCTGTTGAAGCTTATATCTCCAGTGAGAAATTGAAAATGGGTGACAACAAATTCGCCCCTGGTAAGAGTACTGGTTTTGTCAAAAGTTGTGATGTTAATCTTAGAAAGAGTTTCGAGATAGTCGCCCGCCTTAACCAGAAATCCTGATGTTTCTGCTCTTGTAAGTGCACAAAAGGTAGCGACAGGAGTGGAAAGGATAAGCGCACATGGACATGCACTCACCAACACGACCAATGCCAAGTGAAACCAGTGCTGAAGGTTATACACTCTTAATGCAGCTGGAATCACAGCAATGCCGGTTGATACAAATTAATTGCTGCAAATAAGATGAGTAGTAGTATCATGTTTGCACTTGTTAAAGAAAACCAAAATAGGTAATTCAATCTGTAATGTAGGAAGATGGTGTAATTATATAAATTATTTTTATTTTGGTGGTTAAAATAAGATTGAAGTAATAGTTTAGGGACTATTTAGGTAATTTATCCTTCTTTTTATTGTGTGAGATCATTCTCCCGTTAGCGTTTAACGGCAACAAACGACTGAGTGACCAAAAGTTTACACCCCGAAAACGTAAGTGACCTTACTGGTCGTTTTTGAAAATTGGTGATTAATCATGTACTGGGCGAAACATAAGTGATTATTCCAGTAGTTAACCCAAAACTTAAGTGAAAAGAAAGTTGAGTAGTGAAATTTATAATTTACCCTAAAAAAAGAAGATAACAACCTTTTATCTAGGGATGTAAAAACAGGTAATCGGTCAGGTTTCAGGTCGGGTTCTGTCAGGTCGGGTAAAATCGGATACAGGTCATTTCAGGTATAAAAAAAAATTGACTCGACACGGGTCGGGTGCGGGTCCATTTCAGGTCGGGTTCATTCCAGGTCGGGTCCATTTTAGACCGGGTCCATTTCAGGTCGGGTCCATTTTAGGTCGGGTCCATTTCAGGTCGGGTTAGAACGGGTCGGGTCCAAAGCAGATAATTGGCAGGTTAATTCGGGTTCGGATACATTTCAGGTCGGGTCCATTTCAGTTCGGGTTCATTTCAGGTCGGGTTCGTTTCAGGTCGGGTTCATTTCAGGTCGGGTCCGTTTCAGGTCAGGTCTATTTCAGGTCGGGTTCATTTCAGGTCGGGTTCATTTCAGGTCGGGTGCATTTCAGGTCGGGTGCATTTCAGGTCGGGTAATTTCAGGTCGGGTAGCTTCAGGTCGGGTAATTCAGGTCGGGCTATTTTTGGGATTGAAATTCGTATTCAGTTTGAGTTCGGTCGTACAACCATATAAGTAGTTGATAGACTTTAGGTTGACCTTCGTCAATTGTCATTAATTTTGAGTTAATTATTTAAAGTCATATCAAATTATAATTATAAAACATTAGAGTAATTAAAAAAAATCAAAATGGGTTAACAGACATATGTGTATGTATATATGTATACCCCTAAACAATACCCATAAACCTCAACCCTTAAATCTTATAATCAATAATAATTAGAGTATAAGCCTAATCCCCTAATCCTTAAACTAATTTCATAACCCCTAATAATTAAGTTGACACATTTACCCCTAAACCCCAAACATAAATATCTAAATCTTACAGACACTATTCACTAATAATTAGAGTGCAAGCATAATCACACAATCCCTAAACTAATCTCATAGCCCCAAACAATCAACTTGACACACTTACCATTAAACCCTAAACATAAACTCATAAATCTAACAAACAAAATAAATTGAAACATAAAAAGGACATATCTAAAAATAAATTAAAACCAAATTATTAATTACAGCCCAATTTACAAATGAATAAAATTATTAAACTTAATTACTTACGAAATCTTTATACGATGACCAAATGAAATTTAAAGCAAACCAAAAAGCTTAATAATTAATTAATTTATAAAGCATGGCCTAATTAAATAAAATTTAAAAAATTAAACCTAAACTCTAACCATCTAATTAAGGAAGGGCCTAAAGCATAATTAACCCCTAAATAAATAAAAAATCTCACCTCTCTCAATTTGTTTTATAGGCGGGAAATCCCCCCCCCAAAACCCAATTTTGTTTGAATGGCGGCAAACCACCCCAAACCCAATTTTGTTTAAATGGCGGCAACCCTCCATTTTATTTTTGTTTCATATAGTGCCAAATTCCCCCATTTTGTTTGATATGGTGCCAAAATTCCCCCTCATAATTTTCTATAAATCAAAAAAAATTTCCCTCATTAATTCAAAAAAAATTTCCCCTAAACTAAAAAATATTTTCTTTATTATATTAATAGTTATAATTAATTTTTTTTAAATAAAATATTTCTTAAATTTAATGATCACAATTAATAAATTGATTTAAATTTTAAATAATTTGTTTTAAATTCATCCATCACAACTTATTAATTTTTAAATTCATCCATCACACATATGTCTGTTAACTCAAAATTAATTTTTAGTTATTTTTATTTTATATCTGTTAATTTTTTACTTAAGTGTATGAATTTTATTTTATATCTTAACTTAATTCTACATTTTGTAACTTAAGACAACAATTACTTAATCTGTTTTAATTAAGTAAAATCATATATTTTATAACTTTATCAATTTTGAACTGCAAAAGTTGTAGGAAGACTTACAATTTTTATAACTTGAATCTGTTAAGTATAAAATATTAAAGTTGTAGACTTTCAATTTTTTTATAATTTCTAAATTTACTTAATCTTTTTTCAATTATAAATGTTATACATAAATTATAATTTCACTAAGTTTTACAAACTTGAAGAATCTGTTAAGTGTTAAGTATAAAAAAATAAAATTGTAGACTTATAAATTTTTGAACTACAAATGCTATACATATGTTATAACTTTAGTAAATTTTATGAACTACAAATAAGTTTACAATTGTTATTTAATTTTTTATAATTTGTAAGTTTACAATTTTATTCAAGTTAATGAATAAACTTTAAAATTAAAAACAACTCTTCATTTATTTTTTATTTTCATAAATTATCAATTACTTATTCTTTTTTCAAACTTTAGTACTTAATATATATACATCACCTATATCAATATATGTAAGTGTATATGTATATACATTATATATGTATATGGTATATCAACTTTTATAAATTTTATAATTCATCATGTCATAGGTTTCGGGTTAATTTCAGCTCAGGTCAAGAACAGGTCGGGTCACTTAACAGGTCGGGTTTAAAAGCAGGTCGGGTCCATTTCAGTCGGGTCCATTTCAGGTCGGGTCCATTCCAGGTCGGGTCCATTTTCAGGTCGGGTCCATTTCAGGTCGGGTCCATTTCAGGTCGGGTAAAATCGGATATCGGGTCAATTCAGTCGGGTAATTTCGGTTATTTGCCAGGTCGGCTTCGGGTTCGGGTTCTTTTCAGTCGGACGCAGGTCGGGTTTCAGGTCCAAATTAACAGGTCCAATTCGGGTTCGGGTCGTTTTCAGTCGGACGCAGATCGGGTTCGGTTGCTACAGTAACATGTCAAATTCGGGTTCGGATCAACAACAGTCGGTTGCAGATCGGGTTTGGGTCAACAAAAACTCGGGTCAAATCAGGTTCTGACTCGGGCAGGTTTCAGTCAGGTTACCAGGTTCTGACTTGTTTTTACATCCCTACTTTTATCTCCCCAAGTAAGCGACCGTTGTTGTGCCTGAAGTTGATAAGGGCTCGTTCAGAAATGCTTCTGAAACGGCCGTTAGAGTGCCAACCAGAAAAAGAATGCTGATCAGGTACCTTGAACGTGCGTTTCCAGTGTTTTTTTGCCGAGTTTAGTGCCCAAACAGGTTTGAAATTCTCCGGTGAACGGGGCCCAAGTATATCGGCTTCTACCCTTGGATTGAAATATGCGGTAACCATTGTTAACTAAATTCCTGCTGAGATCAAAGCTAGACTTTCATTTCCAATTACCACACTAAGCTTAACAGTTTGTGCAATTGACATGGTTTCAATTCCATTAGAGCCTATGAGAAGTAGAATTGCATTCATCTTACAGTCATAAAACTGGTCACCCATCATTCAAAAATTGAAACAATATGAGAAAAAAGCATGCAAAAGGGGGACTTGGTTCAGTCCATCAAGCCACAATTGGTGATTACCACCTTTGCGTAGGGGCGATTGAACCCTCTTTCCGCCACCACAGCTCTTTTATCACCTATTAGCTTGGCCACCCTGCTCACAGTACACAAGTTCATGTTTCTCATTATTTCTTCTCTTTCACATTATCAACTTTCAATTCTCAATTGTTAAAATCAAATTGCCATGGCTTGAAAAGCATACCTGAAATAAGGAGAAGCAGTGTTCTCTTGAACAGTCTTGACTTGTCCAATTCTCTTTACAACCTCCATTCCATCCAATACTTGTCCAATAACAAGAGCTGAAGCATCCAGTTCTGGTGAATCGTTGATGGAAATCACAAACTCTGTAGCATTAGGTTCGGTTCCGACTTCCTCTTGATCGATCTCCAGCTTTCCCTTTCGTGCAACCAACTTCAGTTTGGGAGGAGGCTTAGATGGATCCCTCACCAGTATGCTCACTGTTCCAGCCAAGTTCTTAACTCCAGGACACTTTTCATACCCTCTCTCCCACTCCTCCTTGAGAGTTTCAACTGCCAAATTGCTTCCAGTTTTCTTGGCAAGCTCAGCATCAACACCATAAGATCTCAGCCCACCGTGTTGCACGTAGTTTGGCATAATCTTAACGAACTCTTTTCGTCTGTAGCTAATTCCAGCAGCTCCGCTAACTATGCTACTAAACCTGGCTGCACCACCTGGAACATCGTCTCCGTATAGTCCGATAACAATGCGTCCAGCAGGCTCTCCGTCAATGGCTATATCAAGAAAAGCTCGTTTGGTAGCAACTCTGTTGTTGCAATTAAGAGTAGTGGTAACATTCTCGCGGGCTGAATTTTCTTCAGCCTTGGTAGTAGTAACATTGTCGTCGGGTGAATTATCTTCAGCCTTGGTAGCAGTAACATTGTCGTCGGCCTTGGTAGTAGTAACACTGTCATCAGGTGAATTATCTTCAGCCTTGGTAGCAGTAACATTGTCGTTGGGTGAATTTTCTTCAGCCTGCGTAGCAGTAACATTGTCATCGGGTGGATTTTCTTCAGCCTGCGTAGCAGTAACACTGTGGTCGGGTGGAATTTCTTCGGCCTTTGCCTTAGAGAGGGGATAGAGTGGTTCCAGTGCCTGGGAACCCAAGAGGAGAAGCAGGGAGGAGTTGGTACAAATTGTAAGGTCTCGCCGGGAAAATTTGAGGTGTTGCAGAATGGGAAAACTACGAGAGGCAGAAGTTGGAGGTTGCAGTAACTGCGGGGAGGATTGTAAGAATTTAAGCTTCTTTAACATTTCTCTCTGTTTATTCACTGCTCTGGGGATCTTTGTTGAGGAGGGTCGATTCTACTTCACAGCCTCAGGACTCAGGACTCAGGAGAGTGGAGTTGTACAACATGATATGAAATCCTTTGAGGATAAGGAAAATGCTGACTCAATCCATCTAAAACGCAACTGCTTTATTTTTTGTGGTGCTTATCACACATACAAAGATTGTTGAGATTGAGCCTGCTAATTGCTATGGCTATGGGCCATATTTCGTTATTTTAACACAAGCAAAGCATCCTCCGAGAAACCAACAAAATCAGCATATAAATGCTGAAGCAATCAATCAAGACTTGGGCTATGGGTGCAGAGAAAAGCTGATTAGGGTTAGGAAGCCCAAAAGAAAGAAAGCATGGGCATATTCATATTAAGATTTAAGAGCATTGGATTTGAAGATTTAGCCCATCCTTTGTAACAGTGCGCTCCTTTTTTTTCTCAATTACTCCACTAAAGCTTCCAGATTGTACAGCTGCGTGATGCCATGGTGAAAGGGTCCAGTAGGCTGTGTCACCTTAATGAATGCCATGAAATCAGGCTCCCAAAAACAGGGAGAGATAAGAAAATAAAACTCTTACGTATAATTTAGTTAGCCTTTATTTTGTTTTCATACTAATTTTAGGCAATTGTATTTTCACATATCTTTATTGACTGCTTTTTCATTAGGCCAATGTTTGAGTCCCCTTTTTCGGTTCCCCAATCAACACTACACTTTACTCGTATGGGTTGCATGGAATTTAACTCTAATAATCTTCGAGTAGAAATTCTGGATTGTTTAATTGTTTTATTTCTTTGGGTTTATCTTCCATATTTTGAGACCCACCAGCAGAGAAGTAGCCGAGGCTATTATTATTTTATTATTCAATAGTAGTAGCTAGCAGCCCCACCCATTTCTTTTTTAAAGTCGGTAGCTAGCTCCAGGCCAAGGATCTGCCTTTAATGTAATGTGAAGACTGAAGAGAGAGTAGAAGAATCAGCGTTGGATTTATATTGACAAAAATAGCAGTACTACACTTTCATCGCATTTTTTAAATCCAATACAGCT
The DNA here is from genome assembly GCA_030270665.1 of Hibiscus trionum. Taxonomy (NCBI): domain Eukaryota; kingdom Viridiplantae; phylum Streptophyta; class Magnoliopsida; order Malvales; family Malvaceae; genus Hibiscus; species Hibiscus trionum. Next base: position 24,858,783 of record BSYR01000011.1, read on the forward strand.
CCCGTCTGTCCCTGTAGGGTCATTGGCTATTGGCAAAGTAGAAAATCCAACAGTATACGCGCCAAATCTCCCGTGTGGGAACACGTTTGCTACTTGCCAGTCTGATTTTATCAACCCTAAGCCAATAACCCTCTATAAATACGAAACTCTGTCAGTCTCCTTTAGTAAGTAGTAACCCAAGTCTCAAATTCCCAAAGCTCTTGAACAAAAGATGGCAAGATCCTCCCTTATTTTGCTCTTGCTTTCCCTTGTACACATCGGTTGCGAGGCCAGATCTCCGATCGCAGCAAGCTCTCGTGCCTCAAATTTCATCAAGTCTTCATGTGGTGCCACCAAGTACCCAGCCCTTTGTGTCCAGTCTCTGGCGGCGTTCGCCCCTTCCATCCAGCAGAGCCCACGGCAGCTGTCTCAAACCGCCCTGTCGGTGAGCCTGGAGAGGGCTAGATCCTCGCAGGCATTCGTCTCCAAGATGAAGAAATTCAGGGGGCTTAAAAAGAGGGAATACGAAGCCATCAAAGATTGCATAGAGGAGATGAGTGAGGGGGTGGACAGGCTGAGCAAATCGGTGCAGGAGCTGAAGCACATGGGGCAAGCCAAGGGTCAAGATTTCCTGTGGCATATTAGCAACGTGGAGACGTGGGTTAGTGCCGCACTGACCGATGAGAACACTTGCTTTGATGGGTTTGCAGGGAAGGCTTTGGATGGTAAGATCAAGGCATCCATTAGGGGTCGTGTCCTCAACGTTGCTCAGGTCACCAGCAATGCTCTGTCTTTGGTTAACCAGTTTGCATCCAAGTACTAGTGCTAGTGGCCATGGTTTGTAATGTGCTTTGGTCTCGACTCTTGAATCCCGTTTTCAAATGTATCCAAATGAATATAAATTATAAATATGAAATGTGAAGCTTTTTCTCGGCAAAAGCATTGTGTTCGCATTGCTTTAACTTTCAAATCTCTTGTTTAGTAAGAAAAAAACTTTCAGCTCTATTTTTATTACATGATTAAATTATATAGGATGATTATGGAAACTAGGCTTTTAGACACTAATAGAATACTGTCGCATCATATATTTTTTAAATGCACTAGTCATTCGCATCTAATAACTTTGTTAACTCAATTTCATTTAATATTTTATATTAAGTAGAAAAATTATAACAATTACAAAATATATGTTAGAGTTCGAATCTATACAAAATTTGAGCATCATTAATTTTCTGATCAATTAATTTATTTTTTAAAAATTTATTTTAATATAGAATGAAATCCTAACTCAATTTTAATTTCACTTGAATTATTTAAAATATAAAAACTAGTTTTTAGGATAATTCTCATAAAATTTAATTAATTTATTATTATTATTTTGTATTTAATTAACTACGGTAATGTACTGTGTAAGTGGCTTGGAATGTTGGGAAGGAGCCTTGAATTAAGGGATTTTTCACGCTAATCCCCGCAATTTACGGATTGATTTAAGAACGCATATAGAGTTTTCCACGTTACTAGTCCGCTGCTATTCTCGGCTGGTTAGACTAGGACTTACATATATTAATTAGGTGGGCAAAATTGGGCTGGATTTGAAAAAGTTTTTTTTTATTTGTCAAAAATTTAACTCAATTTAATTTAAGAACGCATATATAGTTTTCCACCCTCGGTAGTCATTTTTTTTTCTATATCAAGTTGTTATTTTTTTTAATTTTGGTGTTTTTTTTTTTTAATTTTTATTAGCCTTATAACATGTTTTTTATTTGTTTTGTGGCACGCTTCTGTCTTATGATACGTATTCGTCTATTGTTGTGGTAGATCTATGTTCGTGAATATGTTTTTCACGATGTTGGCTTTAATTTACGGATTGTAGGTGGTTTTCAGTAGATTCGTCTTCTTTTATGTTTCGTTTGCCGATGCAATCAGATTTTTTTCAAAGCAGCCTCCAAGATTGATGGTTTTGCACATCACTCATACTTCACGCCTGAAGCGTGTAGATGGATAGAGACAATAAGTCTTGTTTTCTGTTTTTAATTTTTCCAGTGTTTCATCTTTATCGTTGATTTGCAGCCCAGTAGAGGTGTTTTGCTGGTCTGATGTTCGTTTTCTGTTTTTTTTTCAATTTAGATTTATTGTGTTTTTTCCTGTACAATTTTATTTTTTGATTGTTTTCTATTTTAATTTCTAATAAAATTCAGCCGGTATATTTTTCAAAAAAATGATTTAAATTATAATTTTATAAACACGGTTTGATGTAAAAAATTGAATCAATTTAACTTGATTCGTAATTTCATAAACTCGTATCGACTTAAAAAATTGCAACTAAAGTTTGAATTATAAAATGAAACTTGAATACCTAAAAGTTTATAGTAATCAGTTGATCAATTTCAAGTTTGAGTCGAGTCTCACAACTTTGTCTAATATATGTATATATCACATATGAAAAAATATGTATATGTATATGTATATAGAAAATCATTTGAATTGAAACCAATTAATACCATAACATTATAAATATTTTACAATTAAATTTGAACAAAACCTTGAACAATTCTACTCAAAAAAAATTTAAATAAAAATTGAGTTATAAAATAATACTCGTCAACTCGATTAACTCAAAATTTTCTAACTCGACCCGTTTGAATTATGATAACATAAGGTATATAATGTTTAACACCTTATTTCGTTAAATATTTGGATCAACTTGCCACACTCCAACAAAAAATCTAGTTTTTCTTTTCTTTCAAAAATGCAGTCGCCGCACTCCAATTGTGCCGCAAGGGCTATCGCCTTTTTTTTTTTATTAGCCGGCGGCGGTTCCAACTTTTATGTTGGTTACCGTCCGCCGGATTCATTAGTTACCCGCTTTTTATTTTATTGTTTCTTATATTTTAATAAAATCTCTGTCCTTGTGGCACGCGTTTTCTCTGTCCTCGTGACACGCTTTTTCATTATTTTTATGGTTCGTTTCATCTGTCATTTTGGCATGAATTCAACATACCTTAGCGTTCGTTTGGTGTTTTTACAATGATCTTCGCGGCGCTAGTTTCTGATTTTGATTCTGTCGGTGTTCATAGAAAGATAGATCCCCTCTCGGTTGATGGTTGTTTGTCGATGTAATCAGACCTGGGTAGCAGAGCAATCTGCATGATAGTTTGATTCGCTCACCACTCCTTTTTCACATCGTAAAGCGTCTCGTTTGGATAGAGACAAGGAGATTCAGGAAGACTTCTAAATTTTATCGGTATGCTAATATCTATGAAAATATTTATTTTTCTTTGCATCTTTGGGTTGTTTGAGATTTTGATGTACTAGATCACATTATTCTCCATTTTGGATGCTTTGTATTTGAAATATTTTCATGATTATTAATAAAATTCAGTTGTTATTGTTAAAAAAAAAATATTTGGATCAACTTATATAATTACTTTTACTTAATCGAAGTTATTAATTTAATTTTACTTAAGAGTTAATTGCACCAACATCATCAATCTAAGACTCTCATTCTAAATCGGTCCAAAAACTTTTGAATATTTCAATTTCATCACCAAACTATGTCCCTCATTTTAAATTAGCCTAAATTTTTTTGAACAATCCAAATTCATCCCCAAACTATGACTCCCATCCTAAAATGATCCCCAAACTTTGAACATTTTGATTTTATCTTTAAATTATCAGTATATGCTAATCGTATCCCATGTTAATAAAACCACTATAAAATATTAATTGTTATTTAAACATTGATGTGTAATATGTAATAATATGATTGACATAAACGATACTTTGAGGATGAAATTAGAATGTTCAAAAGTTTGTGGGTCAATTTAGAATGAGAGTCATAGTCTGAGGATGAAATTGAAATATTCAAAAAATTAGGGAACATTTAAAATGAGAGTCATTTAAAAGCTTGAGAACTAATTTAAAATAAGAGATAAATTGGGGACACAATATACAATTAACTCTAGCTTTAATAAACATTTGCACAAGAAATATATTTACCTAACCATGATTTAGTTATGAGTTGTTATCTGAATCTACCATAAATCTAAGAAATTATATAAATTGACCTATCGTTCGTATTATTGTTCCACATATTCATTGTTAGTAAAATACTCAACAAAATTAACTATTAATTGAATTACTAGGCAGTGGGGGGTAGAGGTTTGCTGTGTGTTGGTTTGAGGGTGTTGGGGAGTGCGATAGTAGGCAGCTTCTGTTTAGGAATTGCGTGATTTTTCATGATGTTTTTATAGGTGTTGGTTCGTGTGAAAACATTTACATGTCGTATTCTTTTCCTCCATTAGGATCTAGGGAGGTTTTTAACGAGGCGCATGTAAATGTTTTATGAATGTATGATTTATGCTTAATAAAATCATACTTTTCGGATCAAAAAAAATTGAATTAGTGAAATGATACGTTAAATTTATTATGAATAAATGTTCGAATGTTGAAATTACGAATGAAATAAATAATATTAAGAGGTCAATTTTACAATAAACTTTATATTATTCAATCGGAATTAGTAGACTAATAAATCAAAATATTAATAGTTATAAAAAATATCAACCAAATGTGATCGTGAAATAAATGAATAACACACCTACTGAATTATACATTTTGAAATCTAGGTTAAGTTTTTTTGATCCTGTGAAGAGAAAGTTCCGAGTAATAAATGTGAGGAAAAAAATCAGATAAAAGTTTGCCAAATTTGATGATATGGGTAGAACCACAACCACCGCAGCAATTCGTGACCCAAATCCAAAGCATTGGATGCTCCAATTTGTGGACCTGGAGGACTGACATTATTTATAGTTACATTAGACAATTTGATACCTTTTGGCTTTTACTGGAAATACACACATAAAATGAAAAAAAAAAACTGAAACACAAAATTAATAGAATCGATTGCAGTATTGTTTTGTTATATATAAAAGATTAAAGTATTGTTTTCAAATCTCCAAATAATAATTTTTTTTCTTGAGAATTGAGAAGATAGGTGTGTATAAAATGTTTGGCAAATTAAAATTAGATTTAAATAGGACGGTGATCGTGAATCGTGGTTGCGTGTGAAAAGCGAAAGGCGGTAAAGATGGGCTGTCGGGTGCGTATGGGCCAGAGAGTGGGGTCATTCTCTGACGCAGACCACGTGACACTAGTTTCTTCTGCATTTGTCAAAATCTCCCCAACCAAAGAAAATTGGCTTGATATATATAGGGTAAACTACTATAAGATCATTTAATTACGGGTTTAATAATAAATAATTTTTCTTTTAAAAATTACAAACATATTACTCAATTAAAAAATTTATTACAAATGCTCATCCCCTTGTGTCCTGGTGGCAAAGGTAGATGTTTATCATTCCTTGGGACCCGGGTTCGAGCACCAGTAATGTCATGCTGTGTGTGCCGTCTTTGAAAAGACTAAGAAAGTTGAACATATGCTACCCTTGCATCGCACCAGCATATTCAAAAAAATAATTATTACAAACATGTTATTTTTCTTCTAATGCAACATGATATAATAACATTTTTAATCTTTAAAACTTATATGGTTTAATCAGTTTGATCTTAATTTGAAACAATTCAATTTAACTTTTAATATTTAAAAATTTCACCATTTTAATATTAGTTCTTCTCCTAAATTGTTCGTTTTATCCTAAAAATGTTTATTTTCCTGGTCTATAATAAGTATTACGAGAACAATTAGGTCTATAATAAAAAGTATTAAAAAAATTTAATTTGAATAGTATGTCTCTAATAACAAATATCGGAAAAAAATTAGGCCTTAATAACAAGTATTGTAAAAAAATTGGACACCTAAAAAATATTGGGAAAAAGGAATTTTAGAAGTAGGCATCTAATAAAAATATTGGAAAAATTAAACCCTTAAAAACAAGTATTGAAAATGTTGGTGCCTAATAACAAATATTGAAAAAATTGGGGCCATAATAACAAATATTAGGAAAAAATGAGCTCCTAAAGTAAGTATTGAAAAAAAAATTATGCCCCTAATAACAAGTATTGAAAAAAAAAATTAAACCTCTACAAACAAATATTGGAAAAAAAATAAATTTTAAAGGCTTAACAGTCAAATAAGTGCCCAAACTATATTTTTTCTTCTTCTTTCAAATATGTGTATTTTTTGGGCCAAATAGGTGCATAATAACAAGTATTGAAAAATTTGGGCCCCTAATAACAAATATTTGAAAAAACTTGAGCTCATAAAGTAAGTGTTGAAAAAAATTATGCCCCTAATAATAAGTATTGAAAAAATTGACCTCTAAAAACAAATATTGGAAAAATTAAATTTTAAAGGCTTAACAGTCAAATAAATGCTCAAATTGTACATTTTTTTCAAATAGGTGCCTAAACTATATTTTGGGCCAAATACTTGCCTAACGTTTTATTTCGTGATCCATTAAAGGTTTCACCATGACGGACGTTATTTTTTTTTGTTATTCAATAAAATACGAACACGTGACATGATTTCTCATTTCTAAAATTAAATTCCAAAAATGAGAAAAATAATATAATATAATTAACCCAACGATCTTTAATTTCTGTAAAAAGCGCCAAACCATAACCCTAAATCTCTAAATTCAACCACTCCAACCACCACAAACCACCCTTGTCTTCATCGGACCTCCACTACTGAAAACTCCATCATCTCGTCATAAAAAATCGACGAATGAACCATTAATTACACCGTCGACGAACACCCAACAATGAAGAAAAAGAGGCTGATTGGTTCCCACCGATTGGTAGAGGAAGGTGGATGTCAAACAGTGAGGTACACAACGTTTTAGGTATGGAACGATGAACCACTGACTTGTGGGGATGCCGGACGGTGAGGGAGATATAATTTGAGAGTTCGATTAAAAGAAATTAAAATTTTGAGATTTATAAAGAAATTCATATTTTTAAAGAAGTTCAAAAATTAAAAATATAAAAATAGGCCACATGCCATGCTCTGATTGGATGATGATTTTTTTTACAGTTTTTGAGGGGGAAAATCTTAAATTGGTCACGAAAGAAAACGTTAGACAAAAAATGGTATAGTTAGGGCATTTATTTGGTTGTTAAGCCAATTTTAAAGTAAACCTCTAATAATAACTATTGAAAAAAAATTAGATTATAATTTTAAATATTAAAAAAATTTAACCCTCAATGGACATCTCTTTTTTCCTTGCCTAGAGTTGACACTGCCGCAACAATCATTACACATTATCTAATGCCCATGACGTCCACAATCGTAACATCACAACCGCAATCATGACAAAAATCACAACTATAATTTTATATTATGTGAATTCATTATTCCAGTGATCACTCTTCATCTGTTTGTAGTTTTTTTTTGTATGCCCCTTTTTACCAATAACTTTTTTTTTATCGAAAAATAAGGAAAATGCATTAAAAGAAGAAGACCGTACAACGCCACAAGACAAGACCCACGAGAAACAGGCAAACGGATTGTAGAAGCAAGCAACCCGGAAAAACAAAAAAGGCTAAAACACAGCAAGGATTGCCCCTGAGCAGCAGAACGACCGGCGAAAAACAAAGACAAGCAAAGCCAGAAACATGGCACGCATGCCAAAGGCAAACAAGGGTATTTCCATAACCAAGGGATATCCCTAACCAGAGAAAAGAAAAGAAAACCAACTTAGAAACCCTTGCTAATCTTAGGGTCGGTCTCGAGGTTCGAACGCGGCATCCGAGTGAGAGCTCCTTCCGGAGGCAGGTTCCCCTTTCGGAGGACAAGGGTCTTGTCAACTGGACTGCTGTGATCGAAAGACCATACTTTGAGATTGACCTAACCAGGGTGAGAAAACCAGCATCGAACACTGTCTTCCATTCGTACCTGGAGAAGCTAAAAGCAGAAACCAACAGAAGAAAAAAACCGAGCCAGATAGGGCACTTCAGAGACGACAAAACCATAAGGAACCTTGGATTATTAGACACAAGCCCCAGGTGTGTGATCCAAGGGGAAGGATATGAGCCTCCTGCTATCCTCCAGGTCTTCCCCCCGAAAGTAGCGGAACCCCAAGCGATCATTCGAATTGCGGATAACTCTCACCGAAGCTATCCGCAAAAACATGCACAATCAGGGAATGGTTCGGACTAATGCCCCAAAAATCTAAAACGATAGAACATGATATAAGAATGGGGCCGGGATCATAAAAAGCTAGGTTGTACACTGGGAGGGGAAAACATACACGACATCTCTTAAAATTTTCATTAACCAAGGCTTGCAAAATGGACATAAAAGGTAGGCCCCAAGTTACTAAAAACAATAAAGAAAGGTTGAATCTAGAAGAGATTTCAACACCCTTACCCAGGTTGTAATACCAAAAACGGGAAAAACGTGTACTATGTAACCAAACCCAATTTCACCCGAAAAGGGAGTTAAAATTAGGGTGAAAATACCAAACTGCCCCTCCATCTCCGGCAGAGAGATGGCCAAACTTGAAGATTTTTCCAGCAGCATGGACATATCGAGGATCCTGCAGCGACCCTTGAAAGCCATAATAAACTTTAGAAGGTACAGGACCCTTAAACCTCATGTCTCTCCTGCCGAGTTGCTGTCGGAACGAACCTAAAGTCCTCTCCCTCGTCTCTACCAAAGAGACTCCTACTGTCATGGCAAATTGACCGTCATCACCCTAGCTCCGGCAGCGCCAGAGGGGAAAGGCAAACCAAACGGAGAAAAAGGGTGGAGGCAAGCAAAAGCTAGAATCCCGACAGACCATCGCCTTTTCCAAGAGCCACCATCTATTGGCGACATCGATGCTCAAAACAGCACTATGACCGGGAGCGATTTGCGGCGGCGTTAACAAACCTGAGCCACACCTATGGTCAACTTCCCGCGGTGCTAACCAAACCAAGCCCGCTCCATAACGCTGGATCAAACCACCAACTGGAGTCGTCCTCCGTGACACCGGCAACCGACGGCCTTTGGAGGGATAACTCCACCCTCGCGCAGCACCGAGCAAGAGAATCAGAGCGAGAAGATCAAAAAACCAATCGAGGATCGAGGGTTTCGGAGAGGGGAGTAGTTTTGATGGCGCGTGGGGCGCGTTGAACTCCATAGGACACCGATTATGGGTTATTACTTCCGAGTTTAGATCCTCTAGACAAGCTAGACAGTGTTTGTGCTAGGTTAGCCAAGCCTAATAGATCATGTTTGTTTGGATCTAACTTTTTCACCGTCACGCTGAGTTGATTTATACCTACCTTTAGTAACCTTGCATTTAATGCTTAAGGTCTACATGATAATTCATTTTTTTTTAAATACATGTATTTTTACATGATAATATATGTTTATACATTTTTTTGAATATTTTGACAAATCATATATATATGCTCGAACTTGGGTCTTCTAGGTTGAACATCATCATTTTTTCTACTGAAACCACTCGTTGGATTCGATTAGTCTATTTCTTTTTATGCGAGAATATTCATTTAAGATCAATCACAAGTTCCTTTATACTTAAATTTGGTAGATTTGAAAGAGTTGTTGACTGAAATTTGTCATAATTTTAAATGTAAATTCATATTTTATTAAAAACGTGTGGAGTCAAATGATAAGTGTCAATTTATTTTAAAAAAAATACTTTTAAGAATAAAAAAGGAATTACTATTCCCATCCACTTATTTCATCGATTCAATGACCATGAATTAGTTTAAAGATAATTAAATTTTACATAATGTCAGTGATCCTAACCCCCTCCCTCTCTATATATAATTTTTCAAAAATTTTGGGCTGGAGTGTGGGGTCATTCTCTAGAGCAGGCCACGTGACACCAGTTTCTTCTGCATTTGTTAAACTCTCTCCAACCAAAGAAAATAGGCTTGATATAAAATTACATTAAAGTCACATTTAATACATGGATATCCACCATAAATAAATATTCATAACACTCTCCATTAGATATCCATGAAGATAGCATGCCTCGTTAAAATATTACTAAGATAAAAACCCTATGGGGAAAAATTTCTTAGTGAAGGAAAAAGAGTACACACATCTTTGATACACATAACATGTTGCCTCATTAAAAACCTTACTAGGAAAAACCATTGGGACAAAACCTCGGTTAAGGGAAAAAGAGTGCAACACGTATTTACTTCCCCTCGTGAAAACATCTTTGAATCTTCATAATTCAATCTTGAATAAAATCTTCAAATGTTAAAGTAGACCATGCACTGGTGAATAGGTCTTTCAAATTACTACTTGAAAGGATTCATCGAATATTGTTCTTCTGAAGATCATGAGAGACGAAACTTTGAAGAAATATGTTTCGTTTTTTCACATTTGATGTATCCATCTTTTGATTGAGATATAAATTTTGCATTATCTTTACACAAGATAGCTTACATCTTATCTTGCGAAAGTAATTCACATATCTTCTGAATATGTTAAGCCAAACACATATTTCAGCTTTGCCTCGTGCATAGCAATTATTTACATGATTTGTGGAGACATCAATTAATGTTTGAAGATCTAAAGGTAATGATCTTTGTAGCGTTTAGATGGTATTTCTGAACCAACTAATATACGGTGCTTCCAAACCAAAGATTCATTTATCTTTCTTTCGAAGATAAATTTATTCATATCCACCAAGCTTACAATCATTAGGGTACTAAATAGATATGTTTTATCCATATTGAATCTTCTTTAAGATTCTTTCAGCTTATGTTTATTCATAAACAAAAACACATATTTAAGTAGTCGATCTTTAGGTCGGGACAAAATTCTATCTCAAGATTCTTTTTCTCAAATACTTTCATTAAATGCTTTAAAAGCCCTTCATGAGTTTTCAATTTGAAGCTCTTCAAGAGTTCTAATGATATTCAAATTATCATAATGAATTTTGATCTAAACTCCTTTATAAAATACATAAGGAAATCTGACCATTCTTACAGTATTTCCTCAATTAGTACCCACAAGGCGATTATACCAAATGCGCTAAAATATAAATATTCAAGGGGCACATCTAAACAAAATTTCCCAGAAATTTCCAAATGCTTTTGGATTTTAAACCCTTCAAGGATAATTTTACTATACATGGATCCACAAAATAATTAGACGCATATAACATATTTTATAACTGCCAAAATAATTGCATCCACCATGAAGTAATTTAAATTCTTTATAAATCACACGCATATAACATATTTTATAACTGCCAAAATAATTTCATCCACCATGAAGTAATTTAAATTCTTTATAAATCACAATTCAAGTCGTATTTATATCCCACGACTATTTATTTGTACCCCACTCGCATTACACCTTTAGATGTTTAGACTATTGGTCTAATAACTTCACTTTTGGAAGTTCAAAGCGTCTTTCTATATTGGCCAATTAAATATCTATAATTCTAGATAGATATCTATACAATATCCTCATTTTCTTTCTTTACTTCTATAGAAGTATTCTATGTAAAAATTTTGTCGACAACTTTTCTTTTCTCGTATTGACATAACTTATCGAGATCTTTTTTTCAATCTTTATTTCAGGTACCCGAAACTCTTTTAGAGTTCTTATTAACAGTTATGTCTTGGGTCTCTTCAGGAGCACCCGCCTCCATTATAGGACAATCTCATACTATTTTACATTTATGAGAATTTTGATCATTGAAACCAATTTCAACTATCATGCTTCAGACATGCTTTACATTAATTTGCTTTAATATGTAATTCAAATTTAGAGCATTTTTAGGTGGTATATGAGACTTGATTACTCTCATTAGGTTAGTAAATATGTCTGGCAGTTGACATGTAATAACATGAATTATCTTATGAACTTCTAGTTCATATACAAGGATCTAGATAATGATTTTTCCTTTACCCAGTTGATTATTATCTCCCACTGATGTTGAGAAAAATTATGTAGTAAATGATTCTCCAATTAATGTTTAAGAATTCAAACATAAAAGGACACTCATGCTCAATATATACCTATTTTGTGCGTTGTGGTGAAGCAATTCAACTATATATCGCACATTCAAAAATTATAAAATGGGAATTATGAATTTTGACCAAAAGTCAATCATAATGTGGATTTTATTATAACTTGTTGGCTTGATGCGTATAAATGTTGCTATATGTGAAATACCATATAGATAATAAATATTTTATTTTCATAGTTTAGCTATTAAAGAAGATGCATCCAATTAAAATTTTACTAAACCATATTTTTCATAATTAATAGGCTTTGTAACAGTTATTTCATCTGATATAGCCTAAAATATAAACTCACTAGCTTTTGCAAGATGAATAGTCTAACTGCATAATATGAATTTTTTTTAATTAATCTCACAAACTTCTGGTTCTAAGTTGATAAAACAATGAAGATGCATCTACTAAAATCATATAAACCTTTCCAAATTTGTGGATATATGAGCCCATATTTCATTCAGATAAGTAGGACATGCACTCTCAATTTTAGTACAAGAACTTCAAGTTTTTTTGGTAAGTGGGATCAACCAGATCCTTTAAGAACAAATAACACAGGAACTTCGGGTTTTTTTAGTAGGTGGAATTTAATCAATTCCTTTAAGCAACACAAGAACTAATGGTTCTTTAATAAGCGGAAATTAATCAATTCCTTTGAGAATAAGACCATAAGAACTCCATGTTCTTTTAATACACGTGAATGAAAATCTCAATAATTTCCGCATCATTATTGATTAGAATGGTCTAACCGATCATGGAAACTATATATATATATATTATGTATATTTCTGAATTTGTAAACTTCCGGTTTACCATAACATGTGATACAATCTCTCTTGTACATGTGTAGTACAAATTTTGAAATACAAATTTCTTTAAAACTTGATAATACATTGTCCACAAAAAAATGTTCCTTTGAATAAAAATATATTTAGTTTTTTAGAGCTTTCAATGGAAACTATTCTTTTGGTAGCAATACATATATCTTCTAGAGCTTTTAACTGACTTTTTGGCTACCAGAAATTATATCCACATTGGCTTATTTCATATGTCAATTGATAACATATGTTATCCATAGTTCCCAAAGGATTATTTTGAAAACTCTTATTGCTCTCTTAAAATTCCACTTCTGATAGTGGCGATATTATTACCATTAACGATAATTATTGCAATATTCACAATTATGCACTTTTCATAATGTTCTTTCTTTCAAGAACTTATTGCTTTTATGGAGCATCAATATTTTCAGTACTTTGAGATATAGTACTCACATTTTTCCTTTGCATTTAAACGGGGAAATATTTTTTATGCTTCTGCTAAGCATAAATCGTCACCATAGATTGTATTCGATAAGTGATCATGTTAAACAAAATAAATAAATGCCATAATATATATATATATATATAAAACGTAAATAATTAATGCGTAAAATAAATAAACATAAAACAAAATAAATTGAAAGATCAATAATTCTCTTCAAGGATATAAGAATAATTAGAAGATGATTTATTAGCTTTAGTGTTATAAGAAAATCAACAATGACCAAATGAGTTGGACTAATAATTGTTGATGTTTCAACATACGCCAAGTACGAGCTCAACAGTCTGTAACATCACATTGGTAATAAAATGATTTTACTTTCTTATAATGATCTTTATCACTCTTGGCATCCTTATAACCCTACTTCTTGTGGGTATAAACATTCTTAAAATGATTATCATGTTTATGCCAATGGAATCGACCGGACCCATAATAATCTGGCATTTTTTCTCCCGTTATATAATATCACATTCACTTCAGGGAATGGAGTGGAGCCATTGGGCTTTATAAAACCTTTTCCACGATATTGTGTCTGCAAGACAACATTGTTTGCATGGAAAGTGATGTGCGTTTTTCTAACATATCCTCATAAGTGATATTTTGACCACATAACTTCAATAGCGAAGTAATTCGAAACATAGCAGAGTTATACTTGCTTATTGACTTAAAATCTTGCAATCTCAAATGCAATCAATCATATCGAGTTTTAGGGAGAATAACAATTTTATGGTGGTCATATCGTTCCTTTAGATTATTCCAAAAAAAAATTCTTTTACGTTATATCAATAGCATTAAAAACACACACACACACACACACACACACACATATATATACAAACCAACAGAGAACAATGATTTAATCCTTCTACGCGACATTGTTAAACCAGTTTACAAGGTTCTTTAGAAACCTCTTTTAAGATCAATAGCCTCGCAGAACGGGATGTCCAACCAATATATTTGGATTAAACTAACAAAACAAAGAACATATTAACTAATTAAAGAACATGCTTTAGGCGTTCAAATAGGTAATAGGTGAATTTACCAAATCGTCATGTCTTCTACTGTACTATGAAGAACAAGATGCACCATTTCTAAAAAAAAGCATGTATGCTTGTTCCCATTGCAACTCGTTTACCATGTTGTCCTTTGCTAATTTCATGGCTTTGCAACCTTCGCCCTATTTTTTTCTCTCGGTGCGATGCTTAAAAAATATTAACACGCAATGAAGATTCAAAATATTAGAACAAAATAATAATCAAACAATAGATTAAAATACGCTAACCTTAATAAGAGCAATTAACCAACCATTATATTGATATATAAATAGGCAGAACATACCATACTTTCCAAGCTAACTTGAATATATGATAATTGTAGCCATCAATACCAAATTGATATTCTTTTCAAGAATCGTCAAGAAGAACCACGATAGTTGAGCCACTCTCTGGTTAAAATAGACACTTATCTTTGGTATTGATGTCACTCTCTAGCTACACAAACACCGAGCAACCAATTATTTTTTCAAAAATTTAAAATCAAGTTAAAGATCAAGAGAGAAAGATAATCGACAATTAAAATATAATTGAAGAAGAACTTACCTTTGATTCATGCTAGAATCAAATTCTTTTCAGTAACTCCTTTAGGATTCGAACGACAAATACCTCAGTTGGTTAGAGTCTCGTGCTGATAACGTGTTGTGAATAAAATAAACAAGAACAAGAATAAGAATAAAAAGATAAGAGAAAGAGGGAGACTTGTATTATTCTCAATGTAATATTGTATACAATGCTTGCTCTAATATCTATATCTATAGGCACAAAAGGAAAATCCTAATATCAATGGGCATTAAACCCTAATAATAAAGTACATTAAAGTCACATTTAATACATGGATATCCACCATAAATAAATATTCATAATAATTCTCACTTTATTCTCTATATATTTTTTCAATTATCCTTTGTACTATTATTTTGTTTTCAATTACTTCTTTACTAACATTCTATCTTTATTCATAACAATAAAGTTCAAATGACCTTTTTTAATAGAAAATATCACTGATATAACAATAAATATAGAATGATAGTACATGAGGATATCTGATAACAAAATAATAGTACAAGCAAAGGCGGATGCATACAAGATCCCGGATAGCCTTGGCATCCTCAATGTTTGGGGAAATTTGAATTACACCCTTCAAATTTTTAAATATTTTTAATTAGGTCTTTTAATTTTTTTAAAAAGTTTTCATAAAATCTTAAATATTTTTAATCAAGCCCCTTCAAAATTGTTAAAAGTTTTCATTAAATCTCTTAAGTTTTTAGACCCTCATTTTTTTAATTCCCATTACATTCCTCAAAATTTTCATTCTTTATTAAACCTCCATAAAATTAAATTTTTTTACTAGACTCTTCGAATTATCACACCATTATTCGCACCTCGCAAGAGGGAAACTAAGAAAAAATTGTACATGGGATAGTGAGACGCAAATCAAGCCCGTCCATGCACAAGTGTGGCAAGTGACATGTCATAGGGCCCTAAAATTTGGGGAAAAACTGCTAACCTAAAAAAATATTTTCCTAAAAAAACTTATAGTTTTCTCTCTTATTATCTCAAAAATTAAATTGTAATCAATTCTTCTTTAAAAAAACTCACCAAATTTATGGTATTTAATGGGAATTTATTTATTTATTTATTTATGTATATCCTAATTTCAATCTTCTTTAATTACTCTAGATTCAACTACTAATTAGTGATATTCATCATCTAAATGTCAAAAAAAGAAAGTTCCTACTACTTTTAATTAGTGTTTTGATGGTTGAATTTCTAATTGGGAAATTTGAAGAATTTAGAATTTTGAAGGTTCACTTCTCCATTTCGATGGTCTTGTTGAAGGTATAGTGCTTCTTCTTCTTTTTGAGGATAGAAGTTTCTTTTTTTTTCTCCATTTTTTGGTATCGTATTTTTATCAGTAATCTCATATTTTCTCTGTTTGATGGTTGTTAATTGAAGGTTAAATTTTTAATTGAGAGGTAAAATGGAGGGCTAAGGCTCTTGAAGTCTTGATCGTTGATGACTAATGTTCCAGACTTTTATTCTTCTAATTTTCCAGGTTCTTTCTATCCTTTTTATTTTTAGTTTAAATAAAATTTCACGATTATAGAATTGTTTTGTGACATTGTCTTAGTTTTATATGTTTTGATTTTTTATTTTGTAAGAAAAAATCGTAATATGATAAATTTTGATATTTTTTTAATTTCACCATATTATAAAATATTTTATAGGCCTCATTTTAAAAAGTATCACAGGGCTCGCACATCTTTTGGGACGAGCCTGGTCATAGCATAGGAGTACTGCTATATTAAGTCAAGAAATTTTAGGCTTAAATCTCTAAAGATTTTTTCCCTTTCAACTTAATACCTATACATTCATTCTGTCAACTGTATTGGTATTTCCTGTTAACATCGTCATGTCCTATACACATGATACAACAAGGTTGCGACACATCACATTGATTAGGACATAAACCAAAAAGGCATAAAGACAAAAAATCCCAATGTTTGGGCGAATTTGTTTGAATATTCTCTTTTGAGAAAAAATTTGGAAAAACACCCCATTTGAAATCATTTGGAAAAATACCCCCCATTTGGTCCACGCAATGAGGACTCCTATTATGGCAGACGCGAGTTTCGAACTCACGCTTAGCTAGACGCGAGTTCTATCTGATGTGGTGTGTCTTATTCGTTAGTGTCTTTTTATATTCAAATAAAAAGAACTCATGCTTATTAGTGCGCGAGTTCCACGATATATTCAGGCGCGAATTTATCGCGGTCAATGTGAACGGTTGAAAAATAAATGACCACGTTGAATATACACAGAACCTGCGCTACACGAAATGCGGATTCCTGGGTATTAAAGAGAAACCGTGTCCTACAAGGCACGAGTTTCATTAAATACGCATTTGAACCGATGCGAGTTCTGCTATAAATTCATCCCTACCACATCCCTTTATTCACACCAAAAAAAAGTTCTCTCTCAATTCCCTCTCTATTCAAATTTTCGTGAAAATATCTCGAGTTTGAAGTAATGGCAGGGCTAATAAGGTTGGATCAGAAACACATTTTTGATTATTGGTGGAGAAATGTAAGTTTTATTTATTTCAATTTTGTATTTTCATTTTGTATTTTATTATATTTTATAAACAAATAGTATGGTAGTTTGAATTTAATTTGCGGTTGTTTAATTTTTTTTTAGAATGGGATGGAGCGTCGTCCGAAAGTTTTTATCAATCGGATGACGAATGAACTCGACCCGCGTCTACAACAATATATCTCGAGGGCCGAATTTCTGCACGTATCCAACATCATTAGTGGTGTGAAATTGGATGTTGATTTGATCAACCTTGGAGGACGTGTTGCATATTCTCTCTGCCGGTTGGCGGAGAGGCTATTATCGGTTACAACAACGGTGACTAGTGTGGCCTATGTTTTGAGTTTCTAGGGGCTACGCCAGACATGATGGATGGCGGCTGTGTGTTTCTAAGGTGGTAGCGGAAAAATTTTAGCCATTTACAGGATGACGCAAACGAAGAAATAAAGATGGTAAAAAATATTATTTTTGTGAATATTAATGAAATAATTAAATTTCCATATGTTAATATTTTTTACTATTGTAAGCATATGGTCGCGCTCATATTTTACAAATGATCGGCGAGATATCGGTGTCTGACAGATCCCGCAATAAAGTTCACATGCTGTGGTTGCGGCATTTGTGGAATTTTGATGATACCGATATATTGAGCTGGAGACCGGCGGTACTGGCATTTCTATTTAGGGATTTGTGCAAGACCACTAATCCAAAAGAAGTGCGGCATTAGATGTTGTCTTATGTCGCTTCAGTCGTGGGAGTGGTTTAGAATGCCTTTTTACGCCCTAAACTGGCTGTCCGTAGTCCATATATTTTTCCATTATGCTGGAGGTAAGAAAAAAGTAAATATTTTTCAATATACGATTTTTTGAATATTAAAGTTATGTTTGTTGTTTTGTAGGTGGGGAGATAATTTAATTTTTGTTGGTTTGACCAAAGGTCTGAAGGCTATTAGATAATTGACACTGAATCCGGGAATCAGGTAAAAATTTAGAGTTATTTGTTATTGAATTTGGTGTATTTATTTAAATTAAAGTTTTATTAATTTCAGTTATAATTGAATGTTTTACAACTTTTGTATAGACACCGTACGTGGATTAGAGTACCAACGCATGCCTCTCAGAATTTTCAGAAGCGACGAAGATTGCTTGGACGACCACTGTACCACTCATCTCTTATACTACAATTGAGTGGCATCCGAACGATCGCGTCTTACGGTAGTTTGGTTGTGTCCAACGAATCCCGATGGACCCTCCAAATTTTGACGAGTTACATAGGCTCACTTGACAAGAGAAGCTCGAGGTATATTTTTTAATTGATTCAATATTTTATTAATTTAAATGTAATTTATATTTGTAAAGTAAAATATAACTTCTTTATTGTCTAATAGGTTGATTGGTCGGTGAGGTATATACATTGGATCGCTCAGTGAAGGGAAATGGAAATACGAAAACCCATTTGTGACTACGTAATGTTTGATACGATGGTCAGCGGCGATTACATTGCGTGGTTTATGGCGAATGGGAAGTCAAATCTTTTGACTCTAGACGAACGAGCGATCGTCATTGATCGTACGAGGGGAGCACGTACGACTTCTGGCGATGCTTCATCATCGAGGAGATGGCATGCTTCTGCCTCCTTAGCACCGGGACCATCTCAGGCCACCACACTGATCCGACCATAGGCTTTACCCACTCGATGCACTCATCATTTCACCCGCCGCCGAGTCTGACAGAAGGTTTTTTCACGCCGATTGTGGCCAACCTCCACGGTATATTTTTGGCGATAATGAGTGGGACGTCGAGTCTTCCTCCAGCCTACGTACCTTTCTTCACCGCCGCAGTCCCTATTCTTCACAGGTGAGCAAGTTGGAATGAGTGATACCGCTGAAGTTGGAACTAGGAATGATGACAATGATGACAACGATGATAAGCATCCAGTTGGACCCCTTCGTCGTCGACGCAATCTCGAGTGACCTCGTCGTCCACTTGGGTGTGGTACCGGTGGATATAGGCATCATTAGTTTTATTTTCCCTTTTTAAGTAGAATATAATAGTTTTAGTTGTACTTTGTATATCAATATTTCTCTGTCTTTATAAATTATTTTTTGAGTTTTTAATATTTCACATTAAATTTTGCCTTTATTTGACAAAATCTTTCTTAATTGTTGCGATAAAAAACACAAAAATATTTTGATATACGTACAATTATTGTGAAATAAATCTAATGTTAGAATGAAGGAAAAAAATTACTCGGGACTGAACTCGCGTTATGATGAACGCGAGTTTCGCTGACACGTCAGTAACCTGCGTTCAGATGAACGCGAGTTCGACTAACACGTCAGTAATCCTGGGCCGTATTCGCGTTTGGCCAAAAACGAGTTCCATGCTATATGAATTGCCTATCTGAGCAGGGTGCAGATTCGAACAAAAAATCAACTGCGTTGTAGTGCTTTAGGTTTTCCATTGTATTGTAGCTACTAATGGCAACAAACCACGTATCTTGAAATTTTTTTAGCGAAGAAATTTCTCGGATATTGTGGTTTGTTGGTATTTGTAGTTGTATTTATATGATGAGTACATACTTTTGGTGGGTTACTAGTTCCGGTGAGATGAGTGTTCGATGTTTTTGTTCATGAGGAACGACAAATTACAATATCCGAAAATGCTGGGCCTTTTTGAAGTGCATTTAACCGGAGTCTAAGCTCCTACCATTGTCATAGTACATGATCAATGGGTAGAATTGGACGTCTTTGTTGGCACACGAAATCTGCGAAGCTTGTTTATCTGCCTACTTCGTCAAAGACTTTAGAAGATGCATACCCCAAGGTTTTAAACTTGCTGGACTACTCAAGCCTGGAAGTAAGCCGAGGGTATGTTAACAAAGACTTCGTAAAAAGGGCCCACTAATAATCAGCTATTTAGGGGTACAAGTGATCGGTTACAATGTCTTCTGTGTGCCAATATCAGCCTCAAATATCGGTCTAGGCTTGAAGAAGAGAATTAGCTGTTTAGGGGTACGATTGTACAACTTTACTAAGGATGAGGCCAAGAGAGCAAAACAAGTTGAGGCCCTTTAACCGACGTTTGTACAATGTCTGCAACTTGTATACTGCTCGTTTATATTCTTTTATAAGCTTCTTTATTATCATGTTTATGGGTACAATTTACGTGTTTATAATATTGTTCGTACTAATGAGGGTCATCGAATCAACTTAAACATGCCTACCCACCCATGTTTGCTTTTTCTTCATGGGAAAACATGCTTAGATAGCATTTTTAATGCGATTTCTAAAACCTTTAGGATGCCATATACACACTAATTTTAGCACCATTGTAAACATATGCTTCACTACTATGACGTCAAACTTAAACAACAACAAGAAATATCCCTCAACATACCATAAAATCAACTTAAATATGCATATCCACACATGTTTGCTTATTCTTCATGGGAAATAACATGCTTAGATAGCATTTTAACGCGATTTCTACACCCTTTAGGATGCCATATACGCGCCAATTTTAGCACCATTGTAAACATATGCTTCACTACTATGACGTCAAACTTAAACAACAAAAATAAATCTCCAAGCATAACACAAATTTCATTTAAACATGTCTATGGACCCATGTTTGCTTGTTCTTCAAGCAAAAAAAAAACATGCTTAGATAGCATTTTTAACGCGATATATGCACACTTTAGGATGCCTTATACGCACCGATATTTACACCATTTTCAAGAGATGTTTCATTACTACGACGTGCAAGTTCAAAATTACGAACTACTATCCCCCAATACCCCATAATTTCACCTACAACATGCTTATTGAAGCTTGTTTTAACAACAAAAATATACCAAACTCGTGTTGCACCAACACGACTTTTATTCAGATCGAGCAATATATTCGCGATGTTTTAACACCTTTAATCGAATATTTAAAAAATGCCAATGGATAAGACACGCCACATCAGATGGAAAGCACGTCAGGCGGAACGCGAGTTCTGAATTCGCGCCTTGTGGAACGCGAGTCGTTCCTACGTGTACCAAATGGGGGGGGGGGTATTTTCCAAATGATTTCGAAGGGGATATTTTTTTCAAAATTTTCCCAAAAGGGAATATTCAACCAATTTATCCCAACATTTGACTGAATAGTTATTTTAGTCTATATTCTTTTTTGAACCAATTTAACCCATTACATTTTATTTTGGGTCAAAATGACCCATCTACGGATAGAAAATGTTTGTTAACTAACGAAAAATGACTTGAAATGACGTGGAAAACCTACACGACAATGCACGTTGACATGACAGTCTCATATAGACGAAGGTGTTGACTTGAAAGAATGTCACAACAATCAAAAAATTATTTTATAAAATTATATGAAATATAAAATTATTTTTCTCCTGACATGTCATTATATCAAATCATTTCAAGTTGTTTATCATTAGTTGACTAACAGTTTCATCCGTAGATGGGTCATTTTAACCCAAGATAAAAGGGGTTAGATTGGTTCAAAAAAAGAATATGGGCTAAAATGACTAATCAGTAAAACGTTAGGGGCATTTTTGACATTTTACCATCTAAAAATTAATTAAAAGGATTTATTTTTTCTTTGATAGTTATTCATTGACGTTCACCGAGAGTTTGATCGGGTCTTGGTCGATTTGCCTTTAACAAATTTATTATTTATTTATCCTTATCCAACGGTTAAAAAATGTGCAAAATTAATTTATTTTTTATTTACCCTTATCCAACGGTTATGATCCACTTACACACAATGTAAAACTCATATTTTTACATGTTTTTTTTTGGATTGTTGGATGAGTGAAATGGATGGCTGAGATTAACTCTTTACTTTTTTCCCAAGTGATAATCTTCGCATAACCCACTATTAGTCTTTGCCATCTATTTCTCTCATCCAACGATCCACAAAACGTGTAAAACTTAAAAACTCTTACATTGCGTAAACAGATCCTATCCATATATATATATATATATATGAGTTATGATCCAAACTCAATTATTTTTACACCCTTTTTGAACCGTTGGATGAGAGTAATAAATGGTTAAAATTATTTCTTTATCTATTTTTTCTAGAGATAATCTTTACATTTCATACAGTTAATCTCAACCATCCATTTACCTTCACTCAACGGTCCCAAAAAGGTGTCAAACTTTCAAGTTTTACACAGTGTAAAAGGATCCTCTCTCTGTGTGTGTGTGTGTGTGTGAGCGCGCACGCGCGCGCGTGTGTGTGAGTGTATCTTCATATTCTTTTTTACACCTAAAATACATCTATAATGTTATTTTTAAGCAATGAACATTTGAGGATAAAGTATTGATAGAAGTGTAAAGGAGTCAAAAATTGAAGAGAAGAAAGAATTTACAAAAAAAAATAGTTGAAGGACCAAATTGAATAAAATGTAAAGTTATATTTTTTGTTAAAATTTTTAATCGAAGTTACATAGATATTATATAGTGGTAGTTGTGTAATACCACGATTAAATTAAGGCATAAAGGAAGCACGTGAAAAAAAGAAAAGAAATGGGTAAGTTGCTGCTCTGAGGATTTGAACCTATAGCTTATAATAGTAAAAACTAGTGTTTTAACCATCTAGGCTAAGACCACTTAGGGTTTAAACATACCCCGAATTAATTTTACTGTGTATCTGTAGGTCTAAACAAAAATTTAATTTCAAACATTCAGCTACCCTCATGAGCATGGTGCGTAATCTAAAAATTTAAAAGAGTGGGGTTTCCAGAATTTTCTCTAAGCTTTTCACCTCCCCATAGTTTCGGTCACCGTCCAATCTCCCTCATCGTGCCGCCGTGGCTAACACCGCCCTCACCAAAAAAACCGTCGCACCGCCTCGACCTCACCATCGACCGCCACTCGCACGATGGAGCCGCCTTTCACCGTGGAGGCACGTTTGAGCGCTCGACAAAAATAAAAAATCTCACATTCACTATTTTTCGACCGTTGCGCCGCTATTTGACATCGAGGCAAGATGATGAAGCCACCACCGTGTTCAACATCTCTAAACAACCAAAACTATGGTCGTCGATCTTTGTTCCACCGCCGTTAGGGGCATCGTCGAAAACTTAGGAATAACCTTTTGATTTCCTTTTCCTGATTGTTCTTCACTGGTTTTAAGCTTGGTATTCACAGTTCCTTGTACATGATATGTCGAGGGACGTCGAATTCGGGTTCGCGAGTAATCAAATGGAGTATCATGAATCGATTGTTGTAGCTCGGAGTTGAGGTAATACTTTACTACCTCTTGCATGATTTATGAAACATGTTGGTATTCGGTTAAGGTATGTATGATTATGTTTAAGAGTACTTTCAACTTTGCTTAAATAAATTTGATTACGAAATAAAAGAATAGTAATCTGGATAAGATCAAACTATTCGCAAGAGGAGTTCAATAGACTGACAAGACCCTGAGTTCAGTAAATGATTAATAAGACATATAATCTCCCGATCCGATTAATAAAGTTAAAGAATTCGACATTCGTAATATTTCGTTAAGAAATGACGATAATACCCTTGAAAAGTGAATGACTTAAATACCTCTAACAAAAAAGATGACATAGAACTTTACAATCAATCTGATAAAATGATAACTTTATCTGAAGCCCCAATACTATTGGGAAATACTTCGGTATCAAGATGCAAATATGTATGATAACAAAATACTTGGATTACCTGAATTCTGGACAAACGCCTGAAGATAACTTTACTGGAAGTTCTACATATTCCTGAACTGATCTAAATGATAGTAGAGAATGAATTGATTGGAATGATTGAAATAACCAAATTAACCTCAGGCACTAAAATTACCAAATTAACTGAAATGATGGATAAACCCTTAAGAATTGAAATAAAAGAATTGTTCAGAGATACCGAAAATACTTGAATGCCTAAAATACCCTTAGGCATCGAAGTGTCTGAAAACACCTCTAAGACTTGGAATAAGAAATATCAATAAAGCTAAACGAGTCTGGTGACTCTAAAAGTTGTGTTACACGACCCGTGGTTGTTAGTCATTTTAATGCTAAGGTGATATTGGAAGAATAATATATGAAGGCATGTTCGATTTAATTGGAGAAAGTACATTGTTAATTATAAGAATAACATGTTGTTCTAAAAGGTACATTCGGTACTAAGTATCGAGTTCAGGTTATATGTACATGTCTAAATGCTTGGTAAGTACCACGATATTGAGAACTGTTCAATTTTAGTGGACTTGAAGGAAGGATAAGCCGTTAGAAGTCTTGGATGCAAATGACTGTAATGCTCCTATGTGATATAAAGCCTGACTCATGTATGACAGTCACTCCTCATATTGCTATGGTACATGGAAAATACCGTATGATTATACATTCGATTTCTTGTAACATCTCCAGTGATTAATTGGTGAAGGCGATCTAATTTGCCATGCACTATAGTCAGTTCTGAGAAACGAATACTTAAGATGTACCTATCCGACTGAATGGTAAGAATTATAATGATGGATTCCGATTAGTATAAGGGGCTTGGAAACTTGATGAGCAACTAGAATTTCAAGGTTCAGCAAATCACCGTTTATACCTTGTCGATTTAAATTACCAAATTGACCATGAATATCAAAATGACTAGAATATCCTTATAAGAAAAAATAGGTTGGAACACTTCTGAGACGTTTAAATCCCTAAATGAGTTGGAGATACTTGAAATCTCTATTGATCTTGATCTTCTAGGAATCTCGAAATATATCCTAATACACTTGAAATCATGCACAATCAAGATATATCATAGTTTTAGAATGCCTTTGAAGTATAACTCTTGAAAACCTAGAAGAAGTCGATATTTACCGAATTCCTTTGAATAAGGTTTCTTGAATTTTGAAATCAGACTAGAAGGGACTACATTTCAGAGTTTTCCTTCTACTTTTAATAACGACATCAAATTGATAATTTGGAATCATCT
The DNA here is from genome assembly GCA_030270665.1 of Hibiscus trionum. Lineage (NCBI taxonomy): Eukaryota > Viridiplantae > Streptophyta > Magnoliopsida > Malvales > Malvaceae > Hibiscus > Hibiscus trionum. The sequence continues at coordinate 24,884,155 of BSYR01000011.1, forward strand.
AGTGCGTTCCAAGTATACTTGAAAAACCTTCATAACTGGAATCTAAGTCTATCCGTTCTGTTTTCCGGTGATCAAGTTATTTGAAGCAAAAATATGAATTATAGTACTTGATATCTAATATTTGTATACTCGATTTATGGGTCTTGATATTCCAGTTCCACTGATTACCCATCTGCCTGTATCCTGAATTCCTTTCATACTAATGTTAATTATTGAGATGAATGTTACCGTTCAAAATTGTTTTACTGGGTATTGGATATTGATTTAAGATTATAGGCTCGGCCCTGACCAAACTGGTAAGTCCGCCCGTATTAGGTTCCTAGCTTCGACTAGGGTAATTCTGCCCGTATTAGTTTTCTAGATTCGACTAGGGTAATCCACCCGTATTAAGTTCCTAGCTCCGGCTAGGGTAATTCCGCCTGAACCTAAGGTATTCCCTTAGAATGGTACCTACGCCCAATGGTCCTAGGTTAATGTCTTTATAGATGCAGCCCAGAACTGCATATTAGAGTACAATTAAAGGGTAGATAAGAATTTAAAATGAAGCGAATTGGAACATGTTATCCGGAACACCATGACAGTTTTATGCTTTACCATATACATGCATGTGCTTCTAGCATCATTTGGTAGTTCTGTATTACTGAGCTTTCCCAAGCTCACGTTGTTTTCACCATCACAGGTTAAAAGAAATCTATCTTGGTACAATGACCATCATAAGTGTTCGTAGTTCTCTCGGGGTTGCTTTTGGAGTACGGTACTGGTACTGTTACTAGGCATGTATATCATGTGTACTTTTATGATAGTGTCTGAAAAACATTTTCTGAAATTTTTGTTATATGTTTAAACGATTTCCTTATAGGGTATTTTAAACAGAAACTAACGTTACAATTTAATAAGTGTTTTAAGGAAAAATGTTTTTATGTGGATTTTTACTGTGGGCCGCTCTTATGACCCTAATGTGACTTCCTAGGATCCGTGGTAACGCATTGGCGAGTCTAGGGGGTTATATTTAGTGGTATCAGAGCTTAGAGTTGCTTCTTTCTAGGTAGATTGACTGATCGTCTATTATTGGGTGTCTGGTCTGTGCATGCCCCTAGATCATAACCATACTCATTCGAGCCGGAACTTCGATGTGAAATCCTTTTTCTTGAAATAAGTGAATCTGAGTATTCTGCCCTCTATAGCTCGTTTTGTACTAGCAAGAAAAATCGGTAATTTTCGTCTATGAATTGAACTAACGTGATGAATTTGAATATGGATAAAGAACCTGAGATGGTTAATGCTTATGAAATTGAAGACCTAATTCAAATTGACAATAAATGTTTGATTATGTGAGGCAACTAATATAAGATTTCATGTAAGGCTAGTCAGTGATAATGATTATGTTTGAGAATATTCTTGTGGAAATTTGATAAAAGTATTATGAATTTAAAAAAAATGATGTTTGAAAGTGTGGCGAAAGTGTAAGTTTCGCGGTGACTCTATTATACACAAAAGAAAAATGTTGCTTGAATATTACGCCGAAGGTAAGTCACATCTGTTTAAAACCTTGGTTATGTTTGATCGGCTAGAAGAGAGATATTTTGGGGAAAAATGGCACGATATACGTCATATGTATCCTACTGATTGAAATATGATGTTTACATCCAGATTCTAGAAGGCTCTGTAGGAGGCCTTTAGTACTTATCCCTGATTGAGACTAGTTATAATAAAATTTATTAGACAAGGGTTTGCTTGACACTGTTTGATGTTCGGTATGAATCCAAATGTTGTATTCTAATTAGTTGGCCTGGGATGTATAAAGGGATGGAATTGGGTTCAAAGATAGTTCGAGTGATTGAGGACACTGCTAGATTGATCCGTGACCATTTGAGAGAATCGAGAAACAAGCATACTCTGTTGGAAATGTTCAATAGATAGATGGATGGATGAAAGAGTGGTTTCTGTATTACTTTAAATTTTGTAAATTTCAAGGACGAAATTTCTTCTAGGAGGGGAAAGTTGTAACACCCCAATTAAATTAAGGCATAAAGGAAGCAAGTGAAAAGAAGAAAAGAAAAGGGTAAGTTACTGTTGTGATGATTTGAACCCATGGCCTATAGTAGTAAAAGCTAGTGTTTTAACCATCTAGGCTAAGACCACTTATGGTTTAAACATACCCCGAATTAATTTTAATGTGTATATGTAGATATGAACCAAAATTTAATTTCAAACGTTCAGCTACCCCCATGAGCATGGTGCGCAATCTGAAATTTTGAGTTTTCAAACGTTCAGCTACCCCCATGAACCAAAATTTAATTTCAAACGTTTACCTCTCCATAGTTTCAGTCACCGTCTAATCTTCCTCACCGCTCCTCCGTGGCCACAACCGCCCTCACCAACAGAATCGCCGCACCATCTCGACCTCACCCTCGAACGCCACTCGCACGATGGAGTCGCCGTTCACCGTGAAGGCTCGTTTGAGCGCTCGACAAAAATAAAAAATCTCACATTGACTGTTTTTCGACCATTGTGTCGCTATTTGACATCTAGGCAAGATGACGAAGCAACCATCGTGTTCAACATCTCAGAGCTACCAAAACCATGGTCGTCGATCTCTGTTCTGCCACCGTTAGGGGCTTTGTAAGAAATATAGGAATAACCTTTCGCTTTCCTTTTCCCAGTTGTTCTTCACTGGTTTTAAGCTTGGTATTCACAGTTCCTTATATATGAGATGTCGAGGGACATCAAATTCGGGTTCGAGAGTAATCAAATGGAGTATCATGAATCAATCGTTGTAGCTCGGAGCTGAGGTAATACTTTACTACCTCTTGCATGCTTTATGAAACATGTTGGTATTTGGTTAAGGTATGCATGATTATGTGTAAGAGTACTTTCAACTTTTCTTAAATCAATTCGATTATGAAATAAAAGACAAATAATCTCCCGATTCGATTAATAGAGTTAAAGGATTTGACATTCGTAATATTTCGTTAAGAAATGACGATAATACCCTTGAAAAGTGAATGACTTAAATACCTCTAACAAAGAAGATGACCTGGAACTTTACAATCGATCTGATAAAATGATAATGTTATCTAAAGCCCCTATACAATTGGGAAATACTTCGGTATCATAATGCAAATATGTATGATAACAAAATACTTGAATTACCTGAATTCTGGACAAACACCTGAAGATAAATTTACTGGAAGTTCTACGTATTCCTGAACTGATCTAAATGACAGTAGAGTATGAATTGATTGGAATGATTGAAATAATCGAATTAAAATCAACAACTAAAATTACCAAATTAACTGAAATGATGGATAAACCCTCGAGAATTGAAAAAAAATAATTGTTTGGAAATACCAAAAATACTTGAACGACTGAAATACCCTTGGGCATCGAAGTGTCTGAAAACACCTCTAAGACTTGGAATAAGAAATATTAATAAAGCTAAACAAGTGTGATGGCTCTAAAAGTTGTGTGACACGACCCGTGGTTGTTAGTTATTTTAATGCTAAGGTGATATTATTGTATGAAGGTATGCTCGATTTAATTGGAGAAAGTACATTGTTAATTATAAGAATAACATGTTGTTCTAAAAGGTACATTTGGTACTAAGTATCGAGTTCGAGTGATATATAGATGTACGAATACTTGGTAAGTACCACGATAATGGGAACTGTTCAGTTTTAGTGGACTTGTAGGAATGATAAGCCGTTAGAAGTCTTGGATGCAAATGTCTGTAATACCCCGATGTGATATAAAGCCTAACTCATGTACGACATTCACTCCTCATATTGCTATAGTAGATGGAAAATACCATATGATTATACGTTCGATTTCTTGTAACATCTCCAGTGATTAATTGGTGAAGGCGATCTAATTTGCCATGTACTGTAGTCAGTTTTGAGAAACGAATACTTAAGATGTACCTATCCGACTGAATGGTAAGCATTATAATGATGGGTTCCGATTAGTACAAGGGGCTTGGAAACTTGATGAGCAACTAGAATTTCAAGGTTCAACAATTCACCGTTTATACCTTATCGATTTAAATTACCAAATTGACCATGAATGGCAAAATGACTAGAATACCCTTATGAGGAAAAATAGGTTGGAAAACTTATGAGATGTTTAAATCTCTAAATGAGTTTGAGATATCTGAAGTCTCTATTGATCTTGATCTTCTAGGAATCTCGAAATATATCCTAATACACTTGAATTCATGCATAATCAAGATATATCATAGTTTTAGAATTCCTTTGAAGTATAACTCTTGAAAACCTAGAAGAAGTCGATATTTACCGTAATCCTTTGAATAAGGTTCTTGAATTTTGAAATCAGACTAGAAGGGACTACAGTTCAAAGTTTTCCTTCAACTTTTAATAACGACCCCAAAGTGATAATTTGGAATCATCCAATGTGTTCCAAGTATACTTGAAAAACCTTCCTAACTGGAATCTAAGTCTATCCATTCTGTTTTCTGGTGATCAAGTTATCTGAAGCAAAAATATAACTTATAGTACTTGATATCTAATATCAGTATACTCGATTTATGGGTCTTAATATTCTAGTTCCAATGATTACCCATCTGTCTGTATCCTAAATTCCTATCATATTGCTGCTAATTACTGAGATTACTGTTACCGTTCAAAATTGCTTTACTAGATATTGGATATTGATTTAAGATTGTAAGCTCAACCCTGACCAAGCTGGTAAGTCCGTCCGTATTCGGTTCCTATACTTCAGCTAGGGTCCGCCCGTATTATGTTCCTACGCTTCGGCTAGGGTCTGCCAGTATTAGGTTCCTAGCTCCAACTAGTGTAACTCCGCCCGTATTAGGTTCCTAGCTTTGGCTAGGGTAATTCCACCCGTATTATGTTCCTAGCTTTGGCTAGGGTAATTCCGCCCGGACCTAAGGTATTCCCTTAGAATGGTACCTACGCCCAATGGGCCTAGGTTAATGTCTTTATAGATGCAACCTAGAACTGCATATTAGAGTACAGTTGAAGGGTAGATAAGAATTTAAAATGAACCGTAATTGGAACATGTTATAAGGATCACCATGAAAGTTTTATGCTTTACCATATACCTACATGTGCTTCTAGCATCATTTGGTAGTTTTGTATTACTGAGCTTTTCCAAGCTCACGTTGTTTTCACCATCGCGGGTTAAAAGAAATCTATCTTGGTACAATGACCGACATCAGTGTTCGGAGTTCTCTTGGCGTTCCTTTTGAAGTACGGTACTGGTACAGTTAATGGGCATGTATGTCATGTGTAGTTTTATGATAGTGTCTAAAAACGTTTTTCGAAATTTCTGTTATATGTTTAAACGATTTCCTGAAAGGGTATTTTAAACAGAAACTAACGTTACAATTTAATAAGTGTTTTATGGAAAAATGTTTTTATATGAATTTTTACTGTGGGTTGCTCTTGTGACCCTATTGTGACTTCCTAGGATCTGTGGTAACGCATAGGCGGGTCTAGGGAGTTACAAGTTGAGCATGTGATTTAAAATTGGTAAAAATAAACTTAAAACGAATGAAGAATTGAAGAAATGTGGAAATAAGGAAATAATACAGAGTTAATATGCTAGGCTAAATTGCAAAAATAGTAAATTTATTTTCAAAAATCTGAATTGAAGCTAAATAAAAATTCTACTTTGGTTTACGAATATGGGGTTTAAATTTGGTCCAATTAGACTTAAAATAAAGGACGAACTGAAGAAAAAAAAAGAAATCATTGACTAAATCGCAAAACTGTAAAATTCGATTTTTTGAGTTGGACAAACTCAAGCTCAAAATTTTTATGAGTTACTCGAGTTAGATCAAATAACTCAAAATTTAAAAAAAAATTCAAATTTTGAAGTCGAGTTGAGGCTACCCCCAATTAAAATATTGGGTAAACTACACTATTAGTCACCCAACTATTATAGTTTTCCTGTTTTTGTCACCAAATTATATATTTTTGGCAAAATTATCACTAACGTTATGTTTTAATTCTGTTTTGGTCGCCAACCATTAATTTTCCGTTAAAACTTAACATTTATTGTGACGTAGCTTAGTATAATAACAATTTTAATCCCCAAAACTTAGATATTCTATCAATTAGGTCCTATTCCAATAATATTTCATCAAATTTAACACTCATTTTAAATCTTAGGGCCAAAACCCAAATTTTCCACCTTTTATCTTCTTCCTCTATAGTCTATGCTTCAACATCCAAAATCCCACGATGAATTCCAGGTGGGTTTGTGATGTCTACATCAATATCCCAAATTATAGGACATATATATCTCACTTTGGAGGATTTTTTTTATTTAGTTTAATTTTTTCTGCCATTATCATTTGTTACCGAATGAATCAATATTTAGGTATTTTCAAAGCGTGATCAATTTTAAAACTTGAGGCTAGTGAAGCCAAAGGAAAACAAAAAAATAAAAAACATCTTGTTTGCTTTTCTGGGTCTTTGAATCTTTCAGATTTTCATCTTATTTAGCATTTCTATGATTTTTTTTTTGTTTTTTCTTTATAAATTCAAGTTTCATTTGTTTGATGCATAATAAATTGTGATGAAAAATTAAGACCCAACTGATCAATCTCAAAAGATGGAAATTTACTTTTAGAGTTTCGTAATTGTAATCAAAGATGCTATTAAAATCGCTTATTGGGTGTAGAAAAAGGCTTGGGAACTCAGTGTCCATATTAATGTAAGGGTAATTATCCACGATATCCAAACGTATTTCAGAATATCCGAAGAACTATACAAAAAACTCGAATCCCTTAAACATGGAATCACAAAATGATAGCACCAATAGCTACCCATTTCTCCACATTAACAAAAAAAAAAAAACCCCATATCCTGAAAAACCAATCAAAGCCTTGAATACAAAAAAGAAGATAACAAAAGTAAAGAACATGAGATCTTACCCCAGAAAATAAATTTTCTTTACTGCTGATGGAAAAAGAAAAATGAGAATCAAATCAAACTATGTAGGGCCATTAAGAGATTAAATGGATGACAGTTGGAGAATGGGTTTGAAAATTTGAGGGCATATTCAGTTTTGTTTTTGTTTAAAAGAATGAGGTTGATTGCATGATATAATTTTTACCGATTAAGATTCAATGTACCGACGACGACCGTGATAATTTTTATCGGTTGTTATGAAAATCAGACGACGACATAAGGGGATGCTGGAAACAAGCTTATAGTTTGGGTTAGACTACCAAATTGACACACTTTTTAAATATTGAGGGTTAAATTTATTAAATCATTTCAAATTAGGATTAAATTGTAGAATGTGTAAGTTTTAGGGACTAAAACTATAATTATACCAAGCCATATCACATTCCATGTTAAGTTTTATCGGAAACTTAATGGCCAGTGAACAAAATAGAATTAAAACATAACGTCAGTGATGATTTTGCCAAAAAAATTGTTTAGTGACCAAAACAGAAAATTATAATAATTGGGTGACTAATGGTGTATGTAACGACCAAAATTTTGGGTTAATAATTCGAATCTTGGACCCAGGTATGAGTATCTTGATGTTAAGGATTTAATTTGAAGAATTGGGATTTTGAAAGCTCAATTAAATGGAAACGAGGGCTGAAGTGAATAAGGATTAAAGTTTTGTGTCTAAAGTGACAACAATGAGTGAATAATTCGAATCAATGAACTTAGCTTCAACTTTCATTTAGATCAAAAAATTTTAATTTAATCAAATTACATCATTGAACTTTTATTATTAAAGAATTAAGTCACTTATACTAACACATTTTAAACAAATTTAACAGAAAATGTGAAATTGACACTTTTACTTAATATATTTGTTTTTACATATTATCATAAAATAATGTTTAATTGACAATTTAAACATTTTTGTTAGAATTTTATAAAAAAATTAATCATTTTTCTTTGAGTTTATTTACATGAAATGTTTGAGAAATTCTAACAAAAAAATATTTAAATGATCAATTGAACATTATTTAACGAAGACATGTGAAGAATATGTTAAGTAAAAGTGTCAATTTCAATTTCTTTGTTAGAATTATTTAAAAATGTTCGTATAAGTGACTTATTTTATTAATAATAAAAGTTGAATGATGTAATTTGATAAAATTAAATGTTTGTGATCTAAATGAAAGTAGAAGTTAAATTCAATGACCTAGAATGTAAATTACCCAAAAATGATTATGGAAGCTTTTGAAAGTAAGTGTTTTGGACCATTAGATTTGGATGAGTTTTCCATCTATAATATGGACCCTCAGATATATTAAAATTTATGAAATTTATTTTAATAGAAAATGGTTTATTATATGTGTTGGAAGAAAGAGAAAAAGATGAAGCAAATGTCCATTTTCTTCCCCATTTCTTTCCAACGTGAGAATGGAAGACAACTTGGGTAAGTTCTTTCCTTGTATTTTTCTTCATCTTTACATGGATTTTGGCTTTGGGTTGTGAGATATGAAATTGATCTTCATCTCTTTCTCTTTCATTTGAACATAATATTGATGAGTCAATTCTCTCTTTTCTTCCATAGAAGTAGATAATAAATTTGAGGTAAAATAAAGGTCAGAGTTCAAACTTTGTTCTTCAAAATTTTCATTATTTAGTTAGATTTTAGGTAAGTTTGTCAGATGAGAAATTATTTATCTCATCATTCTCTACAAATGAGTATATTTTTTAATGATATTGATTGAGTTTAAGTAAATCCTAAATTTCATGAAAACCCTTGATTGAGAAAGCTTGGGTTATGATAGAGAAAATATAAATTTAGAATGAATTGTGAAAAAAAAATTGAGTATTTGAGTTGGGTTTTGGATAAACCCTAAAGTGTTTCATAAATATTTTTGGGAGATCTTATTGTGCGTTTTTAAAGGATTGATTTTAAGAAGGATTCAAGTTTAGTTGGTTAATTAAATTAATTAGTGGTCCTTATTACTCTTTTGGGAAGATAATAATTCGTTCTTACATTTGTTGGCTTAGTGAAAGAATTGGAGAAACTTCTATCACCAAGGGAAAAGAGAAAAGTTGTAGAGAATTGGTCAATAGTTGTCTAATAGGTTATAATTATATACTCCTTTTGTGATTAATTCCTTCATATTTTAATTATATTTTTAGTTTAATTGTGGAAATTATGTTGTTTCAATTTTGGAGGTGAAATATGAATGTAATGGTGAAATTCAAATCAATAGCATATTTTTAGCTTCCGAAGTGAAAATCAAGTCTTTTGGAAGAAAGTAGAACTGGGAAGAAGCTCATCTTCAATAAGGCGTGACCACACCTTGTGACTGATACGAGAATGGTGTCTAATGTGAAGATCCAAAATTTTGAAGCCAAATCCATGATGAAGGCCACTTTTGTGATTATTTCCATTATTTTAGAAGTGTTGGATCAAGAATAAATCTCTTTTATTAATTAGGACTTTATTTATTTATTTATATTTTCCTTTATTTTATCTATCCTTATTTGATTAGAACTCAATTAAAGGAGATTTACGTTTAGGTTTAGTGTTTTTTGCTCTCTATATAAGGAGCTCAATATGTCTCTTAGAGAGTATCTTAGAATCAATCTTTCGACGATCCTTCTCTCTTGTGTACTTATTTCACCATGTGTGGATAAGCTTTTATTTCCGATTCAAGGGTGAAGTGATTCCGTTGTAATTGTGTGAGGATTGTACTAAACTAGCATTTCTCATTTAATCCAAGTAATCTTTATTTCTTGTTCTTCTTTTTATGAATGTTTGATATTGATTAAATTGATGCCTTAATTCAATATTGAATGTTCTATCGCTATCCATGACGCAAGTAACAAAGGGTAAGGCTCATGTTTTGTGTTCATCGACTACACATCACGCATGATAGTCCATAGGGAAATAAAGGTACAAAATTATTTTGATTGATATTGTTTTAGTCATTCTCATGAATCTTAATGCTATCATTAATTTTATTTAATGGTAAGGTTTGGTTTGAATACTTGTTGTGGTGTTCCCACAAGTAGACTAATCAATTATAAAAGAAGAATAATTGCTTGATGTGGTGTTCCCCACGTAAACTAATTTCTTGGATATAAGAAATTCATCTTGAAGCTTATGATCAAAGTTACGGTCGGACAAAAATCATACCTTTTGATTGGAAGTTCGGTAAGATTGATCTTTGTTACTTTTATTTTCAGTTTTTATTTTTTATCTTTAATTTTTTAATTTGATACACCAACCCCCCATTTTACTTTATTGTTTTAACATTGAGATTATAATTTCAGCTCTCTTGGGATTCAACATGATCTCACTATTTCTACAAGTTAGTTTAGTAAAATCAGTTTTTATTTTGCACGACTTCGACAACCCTGTCAAAATTGGCGTCGTTACCGGGGAACTATTTTAGTTTCTCATTGTTTTGTTTTATTTTTATTTTTTAAAATTTTTAACCATGTTTTCTTCAAGCGTGTATAGATCCTTTAGCCAAGTTGACGAGATAAGTATGCTTAAAAATAAAATCTCTGACTTAACCGCTTTGGTTCGTGAAATTGCTATAAGGTAGGTACAAAAAACAAATACTTGTGGAATATGTTCGTTTCAAGGCCGTCCTACGAATATGTGTCCGACGTTACACCGTAATTCAACGCAAGGTGTTTACGCTTACGATGGATTTCTTGATCAACAACAATGGAATTATGATCCCTTTGACAATCATTTCAATCAAGAATGGAGAGATTATCCAGTATTGAGCTATAAAGGACAACACATATATCACCCTCAAAATTTTGCTCAAGCCCCCACACAACAACAATCTTCAAGTTTAGGTATGTCTTTAGAGGATCTTGTTAAAAGCCTTGCTGACTCTACTCATGCATTTCAACAGGAAACGAGGGAAGTAACTCGGGCACTACAAGCAAGCAATCAAAATTTAGGCAATCAAATTACTCAATTGGCCATGTTAATTAGTAAATTAGAGTCTCAAAGTTTTGAAGAATTACTTATAAATCTGAGGTAAATCCAAAAGAAAATTGTTGTGAGATCTCACTAATGAGCATAAAGGAAATTCCTTCGGAATTGACTCCACCTAAGGAAGCTGAGAAGAGCAAGAGTGATTATGAAATCATAGTTCCATCTAGACTGTAACCATTGGTAACATTTATTCCTCCTTCACCTATTTCATCTTATACATCATTACCTCTTTTTCCTAGCAAGTTAGCTAAACGAAAGGAAGATGAGCATAATGAGATCTGGAATACAATTAGAAAGGTGGAGGTTAACATACCATTGTTGGATGCTATCGTGAAAATTCCCGACTATGCAATTTTTAAAGAATTGTGCATGGACTTAAGGATGCTGGAAGAGAAGAGAAAAGGTTCTCGATGTTTATCCTGAAGAAAGCGTTGGGAAAGAGTGGGAACCAAAATTCGATTTAGTAGGAATTGGATGATCAAAATGTTCCATGGTTACGCTATTGGGAGGCAACCCAAATGCTTTATTTTGATTTTTATTCTCGCCTTTTATTTTGTTTCATGTAGTTTATTTTATTTTCATTTTTGTGTGTTTTTAATGAAGAACTTCAAATTTCTTTTTCTGGTAGGATATTAATTTTTATAAGCCTGGCCACGCTTTACTTCCAACAACCTTCTGATTTTGTTGTTGCAGATGCCTTTTAAAGATTTCGACTTCTTCACTTTGAGATGTATTGGTTCACAACTTCCAGCATAGGAGAGTTTCACCTCTTTCCCACCATCAGGGGAGTTTTCTTTTCTTTTAAACTCTTTTGTGAGCATTCTATTTTGATATAAATTGAGTACAATGAAGGGTTTAGGTGTGGGAGAGATATTTCATACATGATTTCATTTGCTAGATTGTTTTCATTTAAGTTTGTGAAAAAATTCCAAATTCTTGTCGCTTTCTTTTCGAAAACTATGTCTTTGTGCTTGGATTTTGGTGTACTTCAATTCAAATATGTTGATTATTCCTTTGAAACCTCGAGTCTTTGTTTAATATCTTAGAATACCTTGTAAGTTTTGGATACATCTTGGTTTGAATTATAATGGATGAACGTGATGAGCATGACTAGCGTTTTCTTAAAATTTTGATGACATCTCATTGGTTTGTTAGTTGAATAATGCACATGAATTGATGCCAAATACACACTTTGGTGAGATTTTGAGCCTAAGAGCAATTTATTATATCTTGCTCAATTTTCTTTTTGTTGAGTGTGTCGAACTTAGCGTGTTTATTCTAAAACTTGCTTATGAATGCATTTTGAGATCATATTTTTGGATTGGTACTTTAAGATGATAAAGGCAATTAGGTTTAACCCATTTTCTTTGACTTTCAAAAAGCCTACCCATATGTTTTCCCCTTTTCTTTATTTTACCACATCTTAACCCAAAGCTTTTTTGTTTGTTGTCTCTTCCTTTTGCTACCATTGTCAAGACATGAGGAAAATGTTGTTCCACAAAAAAAACCAAAAAAACCCAAAAAAAGAAAAAGAAAAAGAAAAAGAAAAGAAGAAGAAGCAGAATTGAAGTTTGTTCCTTGATTGAAGATATTTGGAGATATGTTTGTAAAAATAAAAAATAAATGCCAGTTCTCCAAAATTTATTAGTGCTTAAATGTGACGTGAGAATAAATTTCAAGAAGTTGGTAGTATGTTACATGTTGTTATGTAGAATTGACATTATAAACTCTTGTTTTGACTCAAAAACCTTCATTTTTTTTGCCTTTTACCATACCCTTACCTAAGCCCCGTTACAACTCTTTTAGAGACCCATTGATTTTTGCATCAATTTACATGTAGTTGTGAAGATTTGATTCGTTTGCAAGCTTATGGTAATATCGTGCTATGTTTTGATCTTGAGAGTTAAATGCACCCTAAACACTTTGATAACATTGAGTGAAACCATGCGAGGGTGTTAAGTCTTGTTGCATCTGATATTGGTGGATTGATAAGATGTTTGATTTTTGTTGTAAAAAAGTATCCTATGAATGCACATTTTCTTGACTGTCATTATGATTCAAATCCTTGATGTGTGCTTAACTTTATTGGTATTGTGGGATATTAAACGAGATGAAAAGTGGTAGATGAGAGAGTTGGCATGCTGAATTGAGATATGCTTGAGGACAAGCATGAATTAGGTGTGGGAGAATTTGATAGGTTATAATTATATACTCATTTTGTGATTAATTCCTCCACATTCTAATTATATTTTGAGCTTAATTGTGGAAATTATGCTTGTTTTGATTTTGGAGGTGAAATATGGATGCAATAGTGAAATTCAACTCAAAAGCATGTTTTTAGCTTTCCAAGTGAAAATCAAGTCTTTTGGAAGAAAGTAGAATTGGGCAGAAGCTCATCTTCAATAAGATGTGACCACACCTTGTGACTAATACGAGACTGGTGTCTGATCTGAAGATTCAAAAATTTGAAGCCAAATTTGTGATGAAGCCTGCTTTTATGATTATTTCCATTATTTTGGAAGTGTTGGACCAAGAATCAATGTCTTTTATTATTTAGGACTTTATTTATTTATTTATATTTTCCTTTATTTTATCTTTCCTTATTTGATTAGAACTCAATTAAAGGAGATTTACTTTTAGGTTTAGTGTTTTTTTGCTCTATATGTAAGGAGCTCAATAGGTCTCCTAGACAGTATCTTAGAATCAATCTTTTGACGACCCTTCTGTCTTGTGTTCTTATTCCTCCATGCGTGGTTAAGCTTTTATTTTCAATTCAAGGGTGAAGTGATTCTGCTGTAATTTTGTGAGGCTTGTACTAAACTAGTATTTCTCCTTTAATCAAAGTAATCTTTATTTCTTGTTCTTATTTTTATGAATGTTTGATATTGATTAAATTGACGCCTTAATTCAATATTGAATGTTCTATCACTATCCATGACGCAAGTAGCAAAGGGTAAGGCTCATGTTTTGTGTTCGTCGACTACACATAACGCATGATTGTCCCTAGGGAAATAAAGGTACAAAATTAATTTGATTGATTTTGTTTTAGTCATTCTCATAAATCTTAATGCTATCATTAATTTTATTTAACAGCAAGGTTTGGTATTAATACTTGTTCTAGTGTTTCCTCAAGTAGACCAATCAATTATAAAAGGAGAATAATTGCTTGTTGTGGTGTTCCCCAAGTAGACTAATTTCTTGGATATGAGAAATTCATCTTGAAGCTTATGATCAAAGTTAAGGTCAGACGAAAATCATACATTTGGATTGGAAGTTCGGTAAGATTGATCTTTGTTACTTTTATTTGTAGTTTTTATTTTTATCTTTAATTTTAGTTTGATACACCAAACCCCCCCATTTTACTTTATTGTTTTAACATTGAGATTCTAATTTCAGCTCTCTTGGGATTCGACCCGATCTCACTATTACTACAAGTTATTTTAGTAAAATAAGTTTTTTATTTTGAGGAATTAATCACAAAATGCGATCCTCTAAAGACTTTGAGACTCCAATTTACCAATTGACATGACCAATTGAGTAATTTGATTGCTTGCCTGTAGTGTCTGAGCTACTTCCCTCGTTTCCTGTTGAAATGCATGAGCAGAGTCAACAAGGGTTTTAATAAGATCCTCTAAAGACATACTGTTAAGCGTGCAAAAGTCCTATATTTATGCCATAGTTTAGCTCAATTATTGTTCTTCTTAAGTTTAGTTAGTTTCTTTTATTAGGAAAACATACACAAAACTGCATAGATTAGATAGATTAGATATTCTACCTTATTTGACGAACTTAACTGTTTTTATATAAAATATACTGCTCAGGTGTGTTTTCGTTCTGTGCGTAGGTACCCACCCAGGAAGATGCTGCCGAGGCAGTAGAGAGGGCAGAAGAGGAGAATCTGGAAACTGATGGAGGAAGCTATTAGACCATCTGGAGAGCTGACCGAGGAGAAGAGTTCGAGAATGGAGAGTTGTGTCAACCCCTGCACACCAGTCCACACCTCTGTCGAGGCAGACAACAGTATGCCGTCGAGGCAGCAACTAGAGAAAGGGTGGAAAAATGCAAAGTGGTATGCGATTGAAAGAGTTCATCAAGCCCAATTTTTTAGACCACTTGCACGTGCATTGGAGCCCAGTAGACAAAGAAAAGCCATGATCAAAGTCAAGGTGGAAAAAGTCAAACGAGAATCTAGGAAGAATTAATGTTAGATTTGTTCTTTTAATGAGTTGTAATTATATTCTAACTAGTATTCCTACCCAAAAACGACTTAGGCCTAGGCTCCTCCCTTATATATATGTAATCGACTTGAAGGAGACAACATAATTGAGATTAGAGAGAAAACACCATCTTGTCGAAAAACTCTTGTGCCGCCATCCTCCATTATGTTCTAAACCTTCCCTAGGGCTAAGGGTTGGTTGTGTAGTAGTTGTGAGAGTTTCGCTTGTATTCGTTTAGGATTTCAGTTTTTGCAATAAAATTCAAGGTTTGTTTACTCTTGTTTCTTCATTGTTTCAATCTTTATCGACAGAGAAGAGAGGTTCAATCCATTTGTTCAATATCGGAAGAGTTGAACTCACGAAACGAGTAAACACGATTTTATCCAACCATAGGGTAATGCTACTTCGGCTTAGGGATAGTTCAGAGGCTAAGAGAGGCTTCATAATCGGTTGGTGATCATCCTTAGATTAACGCCGAGAGGTATCATCCAAGACGTGTTCTCCAATAGTACTTCAAGCTTCGGGAGAAGATGAAGTCATAGAAGGGAGCCTTGCCGAACCTTGAATCAACGCTTAACGGCCCAGACAGACACATTAGTCTCTACCGAGGCATACTCGTGGGCGGCTGTTGAAGTTGTTGAGTTGATCTGCAAAACTGTGCCGAGACAATACATCCAATCTCCACACTACTAAGCATTCCAATATCGGCCCATTCTCTCACTCAGATTTCTCAATTTACTTTACGTTCTTTAGTTTTGGCTCTAATAAAACCAACTCTCATTATTTGTGTTTTTTAATTTTACTTGTGTAGAAAAGTGAATTCCGAAAGGTTGTCACAATCCATATGGAGACAATATCTTAAATACTATAACTTGGCACCCTGTATACTTGCACGCAATTTGTGCATCACTTTTGCACGCAACAAGTTTTTGGTGCCGTTGCCGGGGATTGGCATACACCTTTTTGTTTATATTTTTCTGCACCTTTTATTTTTCTGTTTAATCCCTTGCTTTTCTTTGGTTTATGAACAGAGCGAACTAGAAATCACCCTTGTGAGAATACGATCCAGAGCCTGAACGTACTGCACGCAAACTTAGACAAGCAAACAGAGAAGCCATGGGTGATCCAGCAAACAACCAGAACCTACTGCCTCCAATCGACAATGTCGTTGCGGGAAATGGCAGGCAACCTCTTACCGTTCGGCGGCATGTTCGTGACTACTTGGAGGAGGATCTCAGAAGGCTGAACTCTGGCGTGATTGATCTAGAAATAGAAGCGGACCACTTCGAACTCAAACCAACCATGTTCAACATGTGGAATACACTTGGACAGTTTAGAGGATTCGCCATTGAAGATACCCGCCAGCACATGAAATCCTTCCTGGATATCTGCAAATCCTTCAAAATATATGGAGTCCACCCTGACATGCTGCGGCTCAGATTATTTCCCTATTCACTGAGGGATAGGGAAAAAACTTGGTTCAACAGCCTAGCATCAGGGTCCATTGAATCTTGGACGAAACTATGCTAAGATTTCTTAGCCCGATTCAATCTTGTTAATTTAACTAATAAACTGCGAACTGACATCACTACTTTTCGACAGGCAGATGATGAACCGATGTACGAGGCATGGGAGAGATATTGTGAGTTGCTGAATAAATGCCCCTCCCATGGATTTCTAGTGTGGACGCAAGTATCCATATTCTACAATGGTGTAAACACACCAACGGGGATGATGCTGGATTCCTCTGCCAATGGGACATTACTCGATAAAGAGCCCGCCGAAGCAATTCAAATCTTGAACAAGATGGAAAAAAACGACTACCAATTCCCTAATGTCCGTCGAGGTGGCATAAGGAGGCAGGCCACAACAAACGAGCTAGGAGCATCAGAAGCAATTGTAGCACAAATTGCTCGGTTAACAAAGATTGTGGAAGCTATGCAAGGGGAACAATACACAGCAGGTTAAAGCCATTGATGCCTTTTGCGACCAATGTGGGGGAGACCGTGATTCGTCCGAGTGCCAACAAGGAACCGAAACCAGCTGCTTTGTGGGGAACTTCAACAGGAACAACAACCCTATATCAAACACCTACAATACATCCTGGAAGAGGCACCCTAACTTTTCATGGAGTAACCCCAATAACGCTCTATATCCGACTAACCAGGCAAATCAATCGCAAGGATTCCAGCAGACTATGCCGCGGCAGCAGCTGCCACAGCAGCAACAAGTAGCACCCAATGCTTTAGAGCAGAATCTAAGTGCCTTCATGACTCAGACAAGTACCTATATGTCCAACATGGATTTATTTGTTAAGAAAACTGAGGCTTTCATGGACAAGATTGAGATGAGAATACAGAATCACGAGGCAACTTTAAACTCACTAGAAACTCAAGTGGGACAATTTGCACAAGTCCTGAACACCAAACCTATGGGAGGATTACCCAGCAACACTGAAGTCACAAGGAACCCACTTACGAGTAGTGCAAGGCCATCAAATCAGTTGCCCAGACGGAAGCAGGCAAGCCCGTCGCGGCAGACCAGGACCTTTTACCGTGGTAGACCCTATTGATGCTTCCGAAAAACGTGAGGTACGTGCACACCCACCTGTTCCACAGCAACTGAAACACCAGAAGCAGGACCACCAGTTTAAAATGTTTCTGGACATTCTTAAGCAAGTGTATATCAACATAACCCTGGTGGAAGCCATACAACAAATGCCGAACTATGCCAAATTTCTGAAAAACATGGTTTCTAAAAGAAAAAGAATCAGGGAATTTGAAACGATCGCCATGAAGGAAGAATGCATGGCCATGCTGTACAATAAAACACCACCCAAACTAAGAGACCCAGGTAGCTTCCTCATTCTATGCGCTATTGGGAACCGCTACGAAGGGGAAGCCTTATGTGACCTAGGGGCAAGCATCAATGTAATGCCCAAGTAGGTGTTTGAAAAGCTGGGAATTGGAAAAGCTAGACCCACCACCGTCATGCTCCAGTTAGCTGTCCACTCTTACGTGCAACTGGAAGGAAAAATTGAAGACATACTAGTAAGAGTAGACAAACTTATTTTTCAAGCTGATTTCTTAATTCTGGACTGTGAGATAGACGGAAAAGCACCCATCATCCTTGGAAGACCATTCCTAGCCACGAGCAGAAATCTGATAGACGTCGAGAATGGGGAGCTTACTATGAGGGTGGATGACCAGAAAATTAAGCTGAATGTCTTACAACCTTTGAAAAAAGTTGACGACAAAGAAGAACGACAAGATGTTCATGCCCGGGTTGATACTAAACCTAGCATAGCAATAGAGCACCCCAGCTACAGCCGTCTGGGCGGGCAATCTGGCAGTGACACTGATAAAGAGAAACACAAAGAACCGCCATGACAGAGGGTAATGCAGATGCTACAGCAACCCAGGAAGGGGTTATGATGGGAAATGCATCCAGATGCATTCCCAACATAACTTAGACTTTTTCCTCTTTTATTTTCATGTTTTAGGATTTAGATTTTAATTTCTTGCATTTTTATTCAGTTCTTAGGAAGTAGATTTAATTTCAGCATTTTTTTACTAATAATTTTTATTTCAGTTTTATTTTATTTTAGGAGGAACAATAGCCCAAGAGAAGAGAGAAGAACCAAGCCCAAATCTATCACCCATTCCAGCCCGCCCGCCAAGTCTACCGCGACAGACAGACGTTGCTTCCTGCCAGAACTAGCTGTTGCAGACTAACCGTTCGTAGACGCCCGTTCTGTTCCAATGGCTCTCTGCCCGGGCAATGGTTGCCTCAGCAGAGGAAACGACAGACCCTTTCACTCCTATTTAAACCCCCCATATTTTTTACTATTCACTCTTCTTTACTATCTCTTACATATTGTTTCACAGAATTCACTTCACTTTCATATTTCTTTCTTTTTCCACAGATTCTCAAACTCTCACAATCCTCTTCACACAAAAATCCTAAAGCCCAAATCAAGAATGGAAAGAACCCCACGCCGCCGCGCTGCCCAGGCAGAGTCCGAAGAATCTCTCAACCGCTTTGCCACACCGGATGTTACAGCCCACCATAATAAAAAAATTCAAAGAGAGATATGTGTGGGAAGAGCAAGGATTTCATTACGAGATAGGGAGAAGGAATTTTGGGCTTGAGCATTTCATTTACTCAAAGATCACTCACCAAAAATGGCAGATCTTTGCACAGGAACCAAAGCTGGTAAATCAGACAATGGTGCGCGAGTACTATGCCCATGGGCCGACAGAGGAAGTGCTGACAGTGAATGTCCGCGAGCGGCCAGTGCTGATCGAAGAAGACAAGATCAACATCTACTACGACCTTCACATTCAAGAGGATCAACAAGCGGAGTTCCTCGCCTCCCTCATGGCAGAAAGTTACGAGGCAATGAAGGAAGAACTTTGCATTCCAAGGACAATATGAAATGAGGGCAAAAATAGAGGCACCGTCAACCGGCGGAACTTGCTACCCGAGTCAAAGTTATAGAACACCTTTGTGAAGAGACGACTGCTGCCCACATCCCACAACTCCGTCGTTGAGAAGCCGCGCTTGGCACTCATGCACTCCATCATCAACAAAAGGTATATCAATATGGGTGCAATTATTGATAATGAAATTTAAGAATGTGGGCAGAAAACGAAGGGGCAAATCTACTTCCCAAGCCTCATCACGACGTTGTATGAGAAGGCACACGTTGCGACTGCCCCAACCGACACCATGGCACCGGACAGAATGGAAAGACGCCTGTTGACGTTCATGGCCTACATCCGGGACTTCAACAATGCAATCGTAACCACCATCAAGGAGAAGTTCCCAGCGGCTCACTCTTAGAGTTTCTTGCCGAGATATTTACCCCGGTAGCACTAGAAATGCCCCCTGCACCCTCTGCCTCGGCAACCCATTCGGCTGCCTCCGCAACTCCAACTGCCCCTATCTCAATCGAGCCTCAAGCCTCCCCAGCAGCCACGACCACCGAAGTCCTCTCCATCTCTAACAACTGTGGTGATCCAGTGGCCGCCCCAATCAGAGAACAAGGGAAGACATCACGGGATGCAGTAGACGCGCCAAGACCATCTGACTTAGCCTACCTCAACTTCTTCTCAGATGACTCGGTATGGCAAGACACGGTCCGGTCCATCACCAGGAAACTTGAGCCGTCTTTCTCCCCAGGAACAAAGAGAACGCAGTCTTCCACCGAAGTCTTTCTCCCAAGGGCGGCCAAACGCTTCAAAATGGCAGCTCGAAAGAGGGTGATCATAGCCGACGATGATGACGACACCTCTCCCGAGTCACGACCAATCTAAGCAACTCTCTCCTTCTATTTTATTTTTATCTAATCTATGCTTAACTTTTTGTATGTAGGCATGCATTGAGGACAATGCTCCTCTCGAGTTTGGGGGGGATTAGTCCTTTAGTTTTTTTTTCTTTTGTTTTTCTTTCATTTTCTATTTTTCTTATGTTTTTATTTTTCTGTTTTATTTTTTTATTTGCATTTAGGTTCTAATGTAACATGCCTTTATTTAAATCTAATGAATTCTTAGTTTGAGAAAATTTCTTAAGTACCTTTTACCCGCTGCGGCAGATGGCCCGCCTGGGCGGCAACCTTAACATGACTCTAGAATTACTTAGAATCCTACTATGGTCTGAACTTAAAAAAGAAACACTCTTTGTGACTAGTTTGATTTTAGGAATTCTAGAAAACTTAGGCTTTTCACCTAGTGAACTTGGGTAGAACTCGAATTTTAAAAAAATATACGTCCTAGAGGTGCCTGAAACTTGCTCTAGGATAAGCTAGAGGTGCCTGAAACCGGCTCTAAAGAAAAAAAATCATTAGAAGTGTCTATTACCAGCTCTAGTGGTTTATTTGCAAAAGAAACTAGAGAGAAACCCAAGGGAATTAAGGTGTTTATCGAAAGTTTACTTGAAAGCCGAAGAATCATTCTTATCACAAGGAACACACACACTCACGAGATACATAGTTCGGTTCTGGGTAAGTCCATTGTCATTCAAAAGGTTACTAATTAGGCGAAAATCTACACGGTATGTAAAGGTTGCTCAAGATGCTTTCTCGACTTAGTTTACATATGATTTTAAGTTTTGGCATGTCATCATTAGATTGCATTTCTTGAGGACAAGCAATAGTTCGAGTTTGGGGGGTGTGTCAAGTGTGCAAAAGTCCTATATTTATGCCTTAGTTTAGCTCAATTATTGTTGTTCTTAAGTTTAGTTTAGTTGCATTTATTAGGAAAACATACACAAAACTGCATAGATTAGATAAATTAGATATTTTGCCTTATTGATGAACTTAACTGTTTTTATATAAAAGATACTGCTCAAGTGTGTTTTCTTTCTATGCGCAGGTACCCGCCCAGGAAGATGCCGCCGAGGAAGCAGAGAGGGTAGAAGAGGAGAAGCTAGAAACTAATGGAGGAAGCTATTGGACCATCTAGAGAGCTGATCTAGGAGAAGAGTCCCAGAACGGAGAGCTATGCCAAACCATGCACACCAGTCCACACCTCTGCCGAGGCAGACAACAGTATGCCGCTGAGGTAGCAACTAGAGTAAAGGTGAAAAAATGCAAAGTGGTATGCGATTGAAAGAGCTCATCAAGCCTGATTTTTTGAGACCACTGGCACGTGCATTGGAGCCCAGCAGGCAAAGAAAAGCCATGGTCAAAGTCAAGGTGGAAAAAGTCAAACGAGAATCTAGGAAGAATTAATGTTAGATTTGTTCTTTTAATGAGTTGTAATTATATTCTAACTAGTATTCCTACCCTAAACCGACTTAGGCCTAGACTCCTCCCATATATATATGTAATCGACTTGAAGGAGACAACATAATTGAGATTAGAGAGAAAACTCCTTCTTGTCGAAAAACCCTTGTGCCGCCATCCTCCATTATGTTCTAAACCTTCCCTAGGGCTAAGGGTTGGTTGTGTAGTAGTTGTGACAGTTTTGCTTGTATTCGTTTAGGATTTCAGTTTTTGCAATAAAATTCAAGGTTTGTTTACTCTTGGTTCTTCATTGTTGCAATCTTTATCGGGAAAGAAGAGAGCTTCAATCCATTTGTTCAATATCGAGAGAGTTGAACTCACGAAACGAGTAAACACGATTTTATCCAACCATAGGGTAAAGCTACTTCGGCTTAGGGATAAGTTTAGAAGTTCAACGGCTAAGAGATGCTTTATAATCGGTTGGTGTTCATCCTTAGATTTACACCGGGAGGTATCATCCAAGACGTGTTCTCCAATAGTACTTCAAGCTTTGGGAGAAGAGAAAGTCATAGAAGGGAGCCTTGCCGAACCTTGAATTATCGCTTAATTGCCCATGCAGTCACATTGGTCTCTGCCGAGGCGGGCTTCTGCCGAGGCATACTCGTGGGCGGCTGTTGAAGTTGTTGAGTTGATTGTAAAACTGTGCCGAGACAATACATCCAATCTCCATACTATGAAGCATTCCAATTCCGGCCTATTCTCTTACTCTGATTTCTCAATTTACTTTAAGTGCTTTAGTTTTAGCTTTAATCAAACCAATTCTCATTATTCGTGTTTTTACTTTTACTTGTGCAGAAATGTGAATTCCGAAAGGTTGTCACAATCCCTGTGGAGACGATATCTTAAATACTATAACTTGGCACCGTGTATACTTGCACACAATTTTCGCATCACTTTTGCACGCAACATATACCTAAACTTGAAGATTGTTGTTGTGAGGGAGCTTGAGCAAAATTTTGAGGGTGATATATATGTTGTCCTTCATAGCTCAATTCTGGATAATCCCTCCATCCTTGATTGTAATGATTGGAAAATTGATTATAATTCCATTGTTTTTTTACCAAGAAATCCATCGTAAGCGTAAACATCTTGCGCTGAATTACAATGCAATGTCGGACACATATTCGTAGGATGACCTTGAAACGAACAAGGAGTCTATGCTTAAAGTTAGTACATCTCCAACTTTGAAGTGCTTCTTGCTTTTCATAATAGTAATGGCTTTGCTTTAAGCATGGATTATTTTGGGTGATGGAGCATGTTGGCCATTGAATGATCTTCATGTTTGTCTTACTGTTAAAAATGGTGTTAAAGGGCCTTAATATGAATATAAAAATCCTAATAGACTTTAGGAGGAATGAAACTACATATATGAGTTGAATTTGTGGGTTTTAAGCTAAACTCCATAGCCTAAGAAGCCATTTCTGGGCTTCGGTACCGGTACGCGGGAAGTAAGTATCGATATCACTTGCTAAACTTGTAGAACACCAATGAACTATGGGTTGTGTATCTTTACCATAATTAACTTGTACCGGTACAATACTCAAGGCAGTATCGGTTCGTGTTGACCAGTACAGGTAATCGTGGGGTTTGTAGTTTTTCCAGTGACCCATTTTGGTTTCTGTACGGTAGGGGTGTATCGATACCCGTTCCCGAGGATTGGTACATTTGATCCAATACCGATACGGGCTAGCTTTGTTAAATTCTAGTAGCATAAATTAGTGTCGGTACGGGTAGCCAAGTACCGATACCCGAGGCTAAGTACCAATACTCATTGGGCCGTACCGATACCCAGTGAAGCCACTGCCTGAATGTTGAGGATTTTTAATAAGGGTTTAATAAGGTTTGGGTAACATGTTATTGTTGCGTGTAAAAGTGTCTATCGCAATGCAGTGCAAGTGTACACGATGCAAGTAGTAAAGTGATACGGAAGTATCAGATATCGTCTCCACAGGGACTGGGCTAATAGCTTCACCTTGGAATTACTGCACGAGAGGAAAAAGAATAGTTTAATAAGTTTGTCACGAAATAATAAAGAGTGTTGGAAATTAAGAGTAGAGAAATCAAGATAGAGAGAATGGGTCGGTATTGAATTGCTCAGTAGTGTAGGTGTTGCAAAGTCTAGGAAACTCTGTTCTGTCGTTGCGCCTGCTGCGGTAGCACCTGTCGCAACAGCGGTCTGTTGGTTATCGCGGCAGCGATTACTCAACTCTGTACTTCAAGCTTGGCAAGAATCCCTGCTGTGCCTCGGCCTATCCCTAGGTCCAAGTCTATCGATGAACACGTCTTTGATGATACCTCCCGGTGTGAATCGAATGATGAACACCGATGTTGTTGAATTCTTCCTTAGCCACTTAACCTCGTCCTATCCCTTGGTCCGAGATAGTTCAACCATAAAATGGAGAACCCGTACTTATTCATTTCGTATACTTAACTCTTCCGATATTAAGTAAATGAATAATTTCACAATGCTCTCATGATATTCTTGCAAGATGTTGAAAACCAGAATAAGCAAACTTAAAGTAATTTTATTGAACAGAAAATTTCCTAAAGCAAATGCAATCCTTGCAACTACTTTACAAAGCAACCCTTAGCCCTAGGGGAAGTTTAGAACATGGTGAGGAAGGGAAAACAGCTAGGGTTTTGGGAAGAAGGCTATAGAATAAGATGATGTCCTCTCCTAGGTCGAATTACATGCCTTTATATAGGCCTTGGGTTCAAGTTTTCTAATATAGCAAGAATACAACTTTAAATTAAAGTACAACTCTATTAAAGACTAAATCTTCTTAGCATAAGTCTTTAATTCGTCCTTCCTTCTTGCTTGGAGTTTCTTCCTTGAACTTTGGGCTTGGCCTTCATTCTGATATAGGGCTTGGAAAAATATAAGGGTGCTCCACGATAGATGGGCTTAATTTTCTCTTTCTGTCGAGGTCCACTTCACTTCTTCCCTTCACTATCGCTGTTGTCCTTGGCTGCCACGGCAGCGGCCATGGCAGCATCATCCTTCACGTCTGCTCATCCAGTTCCAGCTCTACTTCTTCACTGCCCAGCGTCTGCTTCTCTACTGCCCTCCATCTGCTACAGCAGCTACCTGCAAAAAGCAACCAATTTCAATAGAAACTGTGCCAATTGATATATTTGTGATGTATAATTGAAATCTAACCTAAATGCAATGAATTATGCTTGAATGCAGCATAAATATGGGTTAAATAGGGGGTAAAATATAGAACTTTTACACACTCAACACACCCCCAAACTCAAGTTTTTGCTTGCCCTCAAGCAATTCAGACCTAACAAAGAAAAATAAAAAAATTTGTTTGGCTTAAAACAGTGAACCTTCCCTTTCCCACCATTTCATTCCCTATTTTAAGCAACACCTTGTCAGATAATTCAGGATTCATTCGGAACCATGCTATAATTCTCGTGTAGTGTGTGCATGCTTTGTGAACAATTATATGCCTAGACTCACTTAGCTTACTAGAATAGCTGAAACTTCTAACTTGAATCTTTATGCCAATTTTCATCTTTTTGGAGGCAATTTTTAGGCTCCTTTAGTTTTTATGCAGACTCGATTCTATTTCTCAAGCTTAAGTTTGACTAGAGCCGGTTTCGGGCACCTCTAGGTGTAAGAGTCTATTTTTCTTAACTTCTTTTCCTAGATCCAGTGTTAGGCACCTCTAGGGCTATTCAAGTATTAAGCTTTTCCCTATTCTAGTTTACCAGTAAAGTTCTAGACAGTATAAAAGTCACAAATGGTGTTTAAGTTTCAGAACTATAGCAAGGCTCTAAACTGCTCCTAAAACTATCCTAAAGGCACTGCCACGACAGAGGCTGTCACGGCAGGTAAGTTCAGTTCAGAGACTTAAGCCAAATTTTCATTTTGTAAAGCAAAAATAAACTAAGTAAAAGACACAAATCTTAAACTTAAAAGACTCTATTAATGGAGGGATGCCACCCCCAAACTCGAGGGTTGCATTGCCCTCAATGCAAATGACAGATAAAAGAAAATAAAAAGTACATCACAAAATATATAAAAAGGTAGACAACAGTATAAGATAAGAGACTTAAATTTTAGGCACTGTCGTTGCCGCTGCTGCTGCTACTAAGCTGGATCTGCCGACGGGCAGTGACTTTCTTGACTGGTGCTGGCAGACGGATGGGAGAGGCAGAAGTATTCTTTGTTTTGGCCTCCCTTGGTGGTTGGATACAAGTAGGAGAGATATGTGGTGGTTTCTCCACTACCTGGACCTCGGAGCTGCTGCTGCTCTCGCTGCCGCTGCCGGTACTGCTACTGCTACTGCCGCTGTCATATTTTTCTTTGTCTGCGACTGTTTTCTGTCGCTTCTCTGATGTGAACTCCTTGGACAAGTTCCTCTTGACAGAGGGCTCGTTATCGGATTCCGCCCAGATTGAGGAAGAGGAGAAACCTGCTATATATGCGTCAAGTTCAGCCGAAGGCATCTTTCTCTTGGTTCCCCTTGCAGAAGTGTCGGATGTGCGGCTGCCGCCTGCAACTGTTGTGGCAGGGGTAGGTGTGGACGCAGCATATGGCGTTTTTGGTGTGGCAGCAGGTGTATGGGTATGGGCAGGGGTGGGGGCATCAAAATATTGATTGGGGAAGGTAGCGAACAGATCATCTGGATAATTTAAAGAAGTGTGGATGAAATGTACCGTGGTAGTGGTGAAGTCTCGGATGAAGCTCATGAGGCCGAGCTGTCTCTCCTCCAATTTTTGTATGGCAGCGAGGATCTGGGAGGAGGTGTTAGTTGGAGGTGCTGCTGCTGTAGGCTGCCTGGGGTCTGTGGCAGCAGGCTCGATGTTGGTAGCTTCTGTCGGCTCTGCTGCTGTGGCAGTAGGGTCGAAAGACGACAGGGGCGTGGCAACAGTAAGTTCCATCAGGCTAAGTATGTTTCTGTCTGTCCAGTCTTTCCCTCAAACTCGTAAGTCGTCGGCTGTCTCCGGTACGTTGTGGCCACGGCAGAGGGCAGTGATGAGATATGGGTAGAAGAGTGGTCCAGTCGGTCGGTATGCACAATCCAAGATGCCCTCTCGGACATATTTGCCAACATTAATCGGCCTCTCATGTAATATGGAATGGATGAGGGCTAACCTGGGTTGGTCGACTGTTGTATTGTGAGAGGATGGCATAATTCGCATTTTGATGAAAGCGTTCCAAAGCTTTGCCTCCGGGGTTAGTTGGACTCTCTTCATCGTCCTTGGGTTTTTCGGATCTGTGTTCCACTCGGTCCCCTCGTCCGTGAGTTCTGCCATCACAGCGTCGTAGTCGGCAGGCTCTAGACTCTCGAGAAAATGTTGGTGGCCATCGTCGTTTCTGCCCACATAGAATCCGAAGAGAGTGTTGATATACTCGAGCTCGATCGGTACCTCTTTTCCTCGTACGGTGACTGCTGTCGCATTCCTGCTGCCGATGGCAGCATAAAAGTCTCAGACAAGAGTCACATTCATCTCTTCTGGATGCTCCGCGAATATCTGCTACTTCAGGGCTCTGATTTTACTGGCTATGAACGGCTGCAGCCCCAGGTTCACCGTTTTCGAAGTGTAAATAAAACCTTTCTCCTCCCACATATCACAGATCTGGAAGGATCGTGGGGTTGATGCTGTCGGAGCAGATCCTGAGGCAGCACTTCGGCGGGTGTTTCTGGAAGACATGTTGCAAGGACTGTGGAAGAAAATGAAAGCAAATAAAAATTCTAGAGAAAGCAAGTAGGAAGAGTAGAAGTGAGTGAAAAATGAATAGTAAAATGGGGTTTATATAGGGGGAGAGTTTGCTGCTCGTTGGAGCTATAACGGCAGGCGCGAATAACGGGGCCATCCGTTACGCGGTTTCTGACGCGTCTGTCACGCGTTTTCGTGTCTACTGCGTCTGTTACGCGTTTGCGTGTCTGCCGTGACAACGTGTTGATGGGTTGGATTTTTCGCGTCTGTCGCGACAGCTGTAACGATAGGCTCCAAAAGTTGGGCTTTTTGGGCTGATGGAAAATGGTGGGCTGGATTCACTTCTCCTCTTCTCCGTGTCTCCTTTATTTCCTGAAAATAATAAAAACTTTAATTCCTAAAAAATAACTCTAATTTCCTAATATATATATATATAATAATAATAATATTAATAATAATAATAATAATAAATAAAATTAGGTTAAATTAGGGATGCCAAGAGGGGCATCTCCTAAAGTAACCACTTCCTGCATTCTTGGGGCTTCAGTCCCTGATAGTGTTTCAGTCTTTGTCGATTGACTTTAAATTGGTGCCCGTCTTTTAAAGATCGGATTGTTATGGCACCATGGGGAAAAACTTGCACCACTTGGAATGGGCCGGACCACCTAGACTTTAGCTTTCCTGGGAAGAGCTTCAACCTAGAGTTGAACAACTACACAAGCTGTCCTGGGTAGAACTGTCGTGGCAGCAACTTCTTATCATGCCAATTTTTTGTCTTGTCTTTGTAAATCCTTGCGTTGTCATAGGCCATTGCTCGAATTTCTTCTATCTCGTTCAAGTCAAGCAGCCTTTTCTGTCCTGCTTTTTCCAAGTTCATATTCACTGCCTTGGTGGCCCAGTATGCTCTGTGCTCAATCTCGACATGTAGATGGCAGGTTTTTCCATAGATCAGCCGGTAGGGTGACATTCCCAATGGAGTTTTGAATGTTGTTCTGTAGGCCCATAATGCATTGTTGAGGTGTAGAGACCAGTCCTTCCGAGTTGTCTTAACCATCTTTTCAAGGATGTTCTTAACCTCTCTGTTTGATATTTCAGCCTGTCCATTGGTCTGAGGGTGGTATGCTGTTGCGATCCGATGTTTGACACCATACTTTTTCAAGGCAGCAGCTATAACCCTATTGTCAAAATGCCTCCCTTCATCACTGATGATCGCCTTGGGGATGCCGAATCTGGAAAAAATGTTTTTATGTAAAAACCTTTGAACTGTCTTGGCATCGTTCTTCTGAGTAGCGATTGCTTCAACCCATTTGGACACATAATCTACTGCCAGGAGGATGTATAAGTTCCCACATGAAGTTGGGAATGGTCCCATAAAATCTATCCCCCAAACGTCGAAGATCTCGACTTCAAGAATGCTTTGCAGTGGCATCTCGTGTCTCCTTGAGATGTTTCCAGTCCGTTGGCATTTGTCGCAGTTTTTGTAGAATGTTTGAGCATCCTTGAACAGTGACGGACAATAAAATCCCAACTGTAAAACTTTGGCAGCAGTTTTGTTACCACCTAAGTGTCCTCCATACTGTGAAGCATGATAGTGATGTAGTATAGCTTCCTGTTCATCATGTGGTACACATCTTCTAATAACCTGATCTGCACAATATTTGAAAAGAAGAGGTTCGTCCCAATAATAATGCTTTACATCATTTTGGAACCTCTTCCTAGCTTGATAGTTAAGGTCAGGAGGAGTTATTCCGCTAACTAAATAATTAACGAAATCAGCATACCAGGGGAGTTCAGAAAACTTACCTGCCGCCATGGCTGTCGCGGCAGTGAACAACTGCTCATCAGGGAAAGTCTCCATTATAAGTGTCTCATCTGCTGGGAGATTCTTTCCCTTCTCTAATCTTGACAAGTGATCTGCAACTTGATTCTCTGTCCCCTTTTTGTCCTTGATCTCAAGGTCGAACTCTTGCAGTAGCAGAATCCAACGTATCAGTCTAGGCTTTGCATCCTTTTTAGCGAACAAATACTTTAATGCAGAGTGGTCTGTGTGGACTATGACCTTCGTTCCAAGTATATATGAACGGAACTTGTCAATAGAGAACACCACAGCTAACAGTTCCTTCTCTGTTGTGGTGTAGTTTACTTGGGCGTCGTTCAGTGTTTTACTGGCATAGTATATGACATGAAAGAGCTTGTCTTTCCTCTGCCCAAGTGCTGCCCCAACAACGTAGTCACTAGCATCACACATAATCTCGAATGGCAGTTTCCAATCTGGTGGTTGTACTATGGGGGCTGTTACCAGCTTTTCTTTCAGAACCTTGAATGCCTGAGTACATTCTGCGTTGAAGTCGAAGGGACTATTCTGCTCCAGAAGATGGCATAAGGGTTTGGTGATCTTCGAAAAATTCGCGATGAATCTCCGATAAAAACCAGCATGCCCTAAGAAACTTCTGATTCCCTTGACTGTGGTGGGTGGTGGTAGCTTTTCGATTACCTTGATCTTGGCTCTATCGACTTCTATGCCGTGGCAGCTCACTTTATGGCCTAGGACTATCCCTTCATCTACCATAAAGTGACATTTTTCCCAGTTTAATACCAGGTTTGCTTTCTCACATCTTTCAAGCACTTTCTGTAGGTTGCCAAGGCAGCTTTCGAAATTGTCTCAAAAGACCGAGAAATCATCCATGAATATCTCTAGGAAATCCTCCACCATATCGGAGAATATTGCCATCATGCACCTTTGGAAAGTTGCTGGTGCATTACAAAGTCCAAATGGCATCCTCCGAAAGGCATACGTACCGTATGGGCATGTGAACGTCGTTTTCTCTTGATCTTTCGGTGCGATGGCTATTTGATTATTACCTGAGTAACCATCAAGAAAACAATAGTAAGGCTTTCCCGCTAATCTATCAAGCATTTGATCAATTAAAGGCATGGGAAAGTGGTCCTTCCGGGTAGCTTTGTTAAGCTTCCGATAGTCCATACAAACCCTCCAACCGGTCACAGTCCTGGTTGTGATTAGTTCGTTTTCTTCGTTGGTTACCACGGTTATTCCTCCTTTCTTGGGAACGTACTGCACCGGGCTCACCCACTTGCTATCCGAGATGGCATAGATTATTCCAGCATCTAGCCACTTTATGATCTCTTTACGAACCACCTCTCGTATATCATCGTTCAGACGTCTCTGTGCATCAATGGTCGGCTTATGATCATCCTCAATAAGGATTTTATGCATGCATAATGCCGGACTGATGCCTTAGATATCAGCTATCGTCCATCCAATAGCCCTTTTGTGCTGCTGCAGCATCCCTATCAGCTGCTGTTCCTGTTCCTGCATCAACTTGGAAGAGATGATTACTTGCAACGTATCATTTAAACCAAGGAAAACATATTTTAGCTGCCCTGGCATGGGCTTAAGATCTAGAACATGGGGCTTTACAGTTGATGGCTTTTGGACTATATGTTCATTCGAGGTGTAGTTTAAGGGCTCGAATAACTTACCTGGATGATTGCCTATCTAGTTTACCTCCTCTTGATCTTCAATATCAGATATATCAGATGCTGAGGAGTCGCTGTCGTCGGTGCTGTTGTGACAGTCTTCTAAATGGCTGCTGAGGCAGTGGCTAATTGCGATGTCGTGGCAGCCCAACCTGATGCAGGGTTGGTCAAAGGTAATTGCAGTGATGACCTTGCACACTTCTTCTGCATCAGCATGTTTTATTGCCTGGAGAACATTCAGCTTGATCTTTTGATCGTTTACTCTCATAGTGAGTTCTCCTTTTTCCACATCAATCAGTGATCTTCCTGTGGCTAAGAAGGGTCGCCCCAGGATGATTGGTGCGTTTTCATCTGCTTCACAATCTAAGACAAGAAAGTCAACAGGAAAAATAAATTTATCCACTCTTACCAGAATATCTTCAATTTTTCCTTTTGGATGAACGTAAGAGCAGTCTGCCAGCTGCAGTACTACTGTTGTGGGCCGAGCTTTTCCAATACCTAATTTCTGAAAAACAGATCTGGGCATTAAATTTATACTAGCACCAAGATCACAAAGTACCTTACCCACAAATTTGTCTCTGATTATGCATGGTATGATGAAGCTTCCAGGATCCTTCTGCTTCTGGGGTGGATGCTTGTGCAGAATACTCATGCATCCCTCTGTCATTTTAACCGTTTCAAATTCCCCAAGTCTGAATTTCTTCGACATGACATCCTTGAGAAATTTGGCATAACCAGGTATTTCCCTAACGGCATCTAACAATGGAATATTGATATGGACCTGCTTAAAAATATCGTAGATCTTCTTAAGCTGGGATTCCTGCTTCAGTTTCTGTAACCGCTGAGGAAAAGGAGGTAGGGGACGATAATCAACAATGCGTCCTTCCCACTGCTTTCGGATCTGAGGAGGCTTAGATTCTTCGTTTTTATCCTCTGTCCCTTCTGCTGTCGTGACAGGTCCATCGGCAGCATGCTGCTTGTCATCTGCCGGGGCAGCGTTCTCGGCAGTTGACTCCAAGGCTGGTTTCTTAACTATTTCAGCTTCCTTCTCTGGCCCTGGTAATCTCTTCCCACTCCTAGTAGTGATGGCTTTACACTACTCATGTGTGGGTTGTCTAGCGTTTTCAGTATCGCTAGGAAATCCGCCATTCTGCCTTGGTTTAATATGCTGGGAAACCTGACCCATATGTGTCTCCAGTGATTTCAGAGTAGCTTCATGGTTGGTCATCCGCATCTCTGTTTTATCCATGAATGTCTCAGTCTTCTTGACGAAGTGATTCATGTTCTCAATGTAAGTTCCTGTTTGAGACATAAACTTAGCCAAGGTCTGCTCCAGTATACTAGTTGTGGCAGGTGGTGGCTGTTGCTGCTGCTGCGATTGCTGCCGAGTCATTAATCTAGGTCCCCCCTGATTCTGAGTGTTTTGTGCTTGAGGATTTAGGGCATTATTAGGGTTGCTCCAAGAGAACTTGGGGTCCTTTCTCCAGTTGGAGTTGTAGTTGTTCGAATTATAGTTCTGTTTATTGTAATTCCCAACATACATCCCTTCCTCTAGCTGTATTGGACAATCTTCTGAACTGTGATTTCCATCGCAAGTCTTGCATACCTCTTCAGCAGAGTAAACAGGCTGTGAATCTTCTTTCAAGAGCTTTTTCATTGCCTTAGTGAGGTATGCCACCTGTGTTTTTAGAGAGTTGTTGGCCTCATAATCTTTTAAAGCTAGAACTCGTTTACCTCCTCTTCTTGCTGTAGGAAACTGTTCCTCATTCTTTGCCAGATTTTTCAAAAATGCCATTGCATCTTCTGGATCTTTGTCCAACAACAGTCCATTTGCTGCTGAATCAATTCTCATACGAGTCTGTAAATTGACAACATTATAAAACTTAGTTACATGGTTCCAAACGGGAAATCCATGCATCGGGCAGTTCCTCAGAAGAGTGGTAAATCTGTCCCAGGCCTCGTGCATTGGCTCGTCATCTTCCTGTTGAAAAGTAGCAATTTCGTTACGTAATCGCTCAGATAAGTGTGAAGGATTAAAACGAGATAAAAATTCACGGGTTAAATCTGCCCAAGTTCGTATTGAACCCGGCGTTAGTTTATTCCACCAAGTTTTCGCCCTGTCCCTCAATGAATGAGGAAATAACCGAAGCCTCAGTATCTCCGGATTAACTTATGGTAGTCTAAACGAACCACATATTTCCTGGAACGTTTTTAGATGCTCCCTAGCATCCTCTGTAGCAGCACCACTAAATTGGCCAGCGTTGTTGATCATGCTGAACATAACAGGTTTCAGCTCAAAGTTGTCAACGTCTACATTTGGCAGGGTTGTTTCTAGTTCTACATGATCATTGAGCATGCAGTCTCGGCATGACCGGCGTGCGGCAGCGACAAGAGGATCGACAGGTTTGCTGTTCCCTCCATTCCTGGCAAGATTATTATTATCCTGGGGATTGTCTTGGTCGTTCCTTCTTTCTTCGTGCCTTCCGTTCACCATTGCTTCTAGCTGTCCTTCTAAGTATTCGTTTCTCTCTACAAGGAACCGAACTCTTTTTCTGAGATTGCACGTACGTTCAATTTCAGGATCTAACTGGTGCTCTGGTTCTTTTCCTCGTTGAGATCTGCGCATAAGCAAACAAAAGACCTTGTGAAAGGTATAGGTTGAACAATCCAAGTAAAAACAGAAAAGTAAAGGAAGTGCAGTAAAAGATAGGGTAAAGATATGTTTCCAGTCCCCGGCAACGGCGCCAAAAACTTGTTGCGTGTAAAAGTGTCTATCGCAATGTAGTGCAAGTGTACACGATGCAAGTAGTAAAGTGATACGGAAGTATCATATATCGTCTCCACAGGGACTGGGCTAATAGCTTCACCTTGGAATTACTACACGAGAGGAAAAAGAATAGTTTAATAAGTTTGTCACGAAATAATAAAGAGTGCTGGAAATTAAGAGTAGAGAAATCAAGATAGAGAGAATGGGCCGGTATTGAATTTCTCAGTAGTGTAGGTGTTGCAAAGTCTAGGAAACTCTGTTCTGTCGTTGCGCATGTTGCGGCAGCACCTGTCGCGGCAGCAGTCTGTTGGTTATCGCGGTAGCGATTACTCAACTCTGTACTTCAAGTTTGCAAGAATCCCTGCTGTGCCTTGGCCTATCCCTAGGTCCAAGTCTGTCGATGAACACGTCTTTGATGATACCTTTCGGCGTGAATCGAAGGATGAACACCGATGTTGTTGAATTCTTCCTTAGCCACTTAACCTCGTCCTATCCCTAGGTCCGAGATAGTTCAACCATAAACTGGAGAACCCGTACTTATTCCTTTCATATACTTAACTCTCCCGATATTAAGTAAATGAATAATCTCACAATGCTCTCCCGATACTCTTGCTAGATGTTGAAAACCAGAATAAGCAAACTTGAAGTAATTTTATTGAACAAAAAAATTCCTAAAGCAAATGCAATCCTTGCAACTACTTTTCAAAGCAACCCTTAGCCCTAGGGGAAGTTTAGAACATGGTGAGGAAGGGAAAACAGCTAGGGTTTTTGGAAGAAGGCTAGAGAATAAGATGATGTCCTCTCCTAGGTCGAATTACATGCCTTTATATAGGCCTTGGGTTCAAGTTTTCTAATATGGCAAGAATACAACTTTAAATTAAAGTACAACTCTATTAAAGACTAAATCTTCAGAGCATAAGTCTTTAATTCGTCCTTCTTTCTTTGCTTGGAATTTCTTCCTTGAACTTTGGGCTTGGCCTTCATTCTGATCTAGGGCTTGGAAAAATATAAAGGTGCTCCACGACATATGGGCTTAATTTTCTCTTTCTGTCGAGACCCACTTCACTTCTTCCCTTCACTATCACTGTTGTCCTTGGCTGCCACGGCAGCGGCCATGGTAGCATCGTCCTTCACGTCTGCTCATCCAGTTCCAGCTCTGCTTCTTCACTGCCCAGCGTCTGCTTCTCTACTGCCCTCCATCTGCTACAGCAGCTACCTGCAGAAAGCAACCAATTTCAGTAGAAACTGTGCCAATTGATATATTTGTGATGTATAACTGAAATCTAACCTAAATGCAATGAATTATGCTTGAATGCAGCAAAAATATGGGTTAAATAGGGGTAAAATATAGAACTTTTACACACTCAACAACTATATTGAAACATAATCGAATATGATAAATTTTAATGACGAGTCTTTGGTTGAACTATGACTTTGGATGCACTTAGTAAATGACATTTCCTTTCCTTTTATTGAATATAGGCCTTATAAGCCTCAGATTGATTGGTATGGGATCCGAATACCCAAGTGTGGTACTACAATACACGTGTTTGCAATGCACTCTATGTCTAGGTGCTCCCGATTTGCATTCACTACCCGATGTTTTTGTGGTCCCAGGTATGTGGCATGCGATACACAATGTTTTTGTGGTCTCAGGTATGTGACATGCGATACCTAATGTTTTTGTAGTCTTGGGTATATGCATGCACCACCCGATATCTTGGTGGTCCCGAGTGGGTATCATGGTATGGTATTCGATGTCTGAGTGGTCCTAAATATTGTGTGAGGTACTCGATGTCTTTGTGGTCTCGAGTACATGCATGGCTAGCTTGATGTCTTTGTGGTCCCAGGCTAAGCAGGTTTGACTATGACTATGATGGCATTTGTTGATTGAATGGTTTATTTACGCCTTATTACTCATTGATTATATTGCATGCTTACTTTTATGAACTTCACGAAGTATAGTAGAGTAGACATGTACCACTAAGCTTTGTAAACTCATCGTGCATATTTTTTGTTTCCGTGCATAGGTTGATAGGTCACTCGCTTGGAGGAGTACATCGACAAGGATTTCCCAGCACTGATTCAACTTGAGTACAATACCTTGATTTAAGTAGTTGTGCTATGTATCTATAGAACCTTATGACGGGCGGTCTGTAACTATAATTTATTTTATTTTGAAAATATGGTATTTAAGATTTGTACGGAGCTCCATTTTTTTTGAATTTGAATTTATCTATGAAAACTCTTATTGATGACTTGATTTACTTATGATTTATCGCTAAACTTGAAGTTTTAAATTGAACGTAATCTTGAGGTTGGGTCTTGGCACTACAACAAATTTATCAATTTATGAAGAAAAATATATATAACATTGTGTATAACGTCACAAAATGTACTACAAACGTGATAATTTTTTGTTTTCGTCATATTTTGTGATTAATAGTATATCTCTTTTGAAAATTTTAAAAAATGTCATTATTTTTCGTTACCATATGTTTGGAACTAAAATTTACTTCCAAAAAAATTGGTGGGAAACCTTTCAACGATGTTTAGTCAAAATAGTGACGTTGTAAAATCGTCTCTAATGAAATGGAAGTATTAGTGACGATTTATTATTATCATTATTAGATTTGAATCAACGGCGTTACATATTCGTCACCTATAAAATTTATTCATGACAATTTAATTCTTCATATTTATAAGATATAAAAGGTGGCGTTTTTTTTCATACCACTAAAATAAGGTTAACGTGATGAAAACATAGATATTTTTCACTTATTATTATCTATTATCTTTTATATAACAATTTTAAAGTACATCATACCAACATGTCACTTAATGTTTGGCAAAAAAATTAACATAAAAATGGTGAGAAAATTTTAATTTACATGTTGAATGTGCTCTATAAATATTTTATATGTATTTATATTTAAGACTTTTTTGTTAATACATATTTGATTTAATGGTTAAAAAACAACACTAAACTTAAAAAAAGTCAACCTCTAACCTCTTTTGCCCTACAATTAAGCCATTGTAGTGAGAAATTAAACCTATTAAGACATTTAATTATAAAATTACATCAATTAAGCCTTTTTTTCTATTTCAGTTAGTGAGTTTTAACATTTTCAGGTTATCTACCATCAATGGCGGAGCCAAAATTTTCATATAGTGGGGTCAGTGTAGAGCATGAGGAACAGGGAATTCTTATACAACTACAATAACTATTGTTGACCTCGTACCTCAATAAATTAAGTAGGGTCAATTTTAATATTTTCTATAAAAAAATTCTAAAAATTATATATTAACTCCTTGTAAACTCCATACCTAGCAAATTAAGTGTGGTCAATTGACTCCTACCATGTGGTATCACCATAATGTGTCATGCGACACGCTCTAGTGACGTCGCATGACATTCTAGATTGTTTTTTAAATTTTATTTTAAAATTTATTTAAATATTTGAAATTTATTTATTTTTCTAAATTTTTGAAATATATTTAAAAATTATAAGAAATGTTATTATTTGCCATTTTAAAATTCTATTTTGTAATATTTTAAAAAAATTGCACAAAACTAATGTTGAGTTTGCATTAAACATTTTTTTCGTAGATTTATAATGTAATAAGTCTCAAATTAGTTAGTTGTTTATTTTAAAATGTAATGAGTATGAATTCGTTAATATAATACGGTTTTGGGTTTGATATTATTGATTTGGATTGAATTATGATGATTGGTGTTATTGTCATTTAGGTTTTTTTTTTTGAAAATTTAAAATCCTTTTAAAAATTGTATGGTTTTAAATTTTACATATAATTATAATTTTCAAAAAATATATATTTTTAAAATATGTTATGAATTTTCGCATATTATAAAAGTTTTTCTA
This sequence comes from Hibiscus trionum, assembly GCA_030270665.1. Classification (NCBI taxonomy): domain Eukaryota; kingdom Viridiplantae; phylum Streptophyta; class Magnoliopsida; order Malvales; family Malvaceae; genus Hibiscus; species Hibiscus trionum. The sequence continues at coordinate 24,921,919 of BSYR01000011.1, forward strand.
ATGTTTTTATTTTTATAAAGTATTTTTTATATATTGAAAAAGTACTAAAATAAAATTTTAGTTACAATTGAGGGACTGAATTTTAGTATTAGCCATTTAGTTAATGTGCCAGGTCATTCCTAAAAAGATATGTAACAATTGAGTTGAGTGACCAAAGTGTAATTTTTTACAGCTTTAATGACTAAAGCAAAGCATTGGATATATTTTTTGGAATTTCATTTAACGTTTTTTGATATACTGAGAGAACTTTCTTCATACATCACCGTCGCCAAACAAGACTCGTCTTTCTCATAAAGGTAATTTCTAAACCACTAAATTTAACTTGAAGTTTTATTTACACTCTACTCATGATGTTTCGATTTGTAATCTCTCTCTTTCTGTTTTGGATCATACTTATTGTTGCTCTCTCTCTTTCTGTGTTTACTTTGTTGTGGAGATGTTTTTTTTATGTACTTTGATCACTGTTTTGCAGAAATAGCTAATTGATATCGTCGATATCTTCCATTACACTACTATTTGTGGCCTCGTCCTCTGCTATTTTGAGGTGGAATTTATTCACACCGCTATTGATGTCTTTAGTTGTGTCGGACGACGCCATTCACCCCTAATTTTTTTAGTTTAAAATAATTTATTCTTGTTGAATTAGGGAACATGGGAAATTTTCTCCTCGTAGTTGTTCCTGCAGTTTGTAATGAGGATGGAGTCACATTTGGGGAGAGTAATGTTTGCAGTGCGATTGGACTTTCTTTTGCATCTTTCTCCATGGTGGTAATGAGATACCTACCTCTTATTTCAAGGTCAATTTTAGTTTGCGATAAGCATTTGGTTACAGGAACTAGTTGTTCAATTATTGTGATCAATCATATTCATATATGATTTTGGATGCAGCTCGGTGGTTTCTACATTTGTACTATCAATTTCCAATTGATAAAAGCATATCTTTGAAATTGAGAGCACTTAAAGCAAATGAGGAATTCGCTTCGAAGCAAGCCAACAAGAACTTGGATGCCACACCCAAAACTCATCTTCTAAAAGCTGAAAGTGAAGAACAAGTTGCCATAGTAGTGGTAAGTGGTTGTTTTGAGGGCGGTTGGTGATGGATGCAAGTGGGTAGTGGCTAGGTGCAGTAGGTTCAATGGTCGACCAATGTAGGAGTGGTGTCAGGATGTTGGCGACACTGCTAGTGGTTTTGACGTCATCAAGACCTTAGCTATGGCAACCAAGGTTTTAATTTTATGTAATTTTCATTTTAGAGGCAAGGGATCAAAATGTAATTTTGTAAAAAAATATGGGCCTTTGGTGTAAATTGTAAAATTATGGGCCTTCAGTGTAAATTGTAAAAATATGGGCCTTCAGTGTAAATTGTAAAAAATATCGGCCTTCAATGTAAATTTTAGAATTTTTGGTCTTTTAATGTGATTTGTATACAATTTTGGGCTTTTATTGTAATTTATAATAGTTTTGGCTTTTATTATAATTTATAAAAAATAAACTTTTATTGCTATTTATATAAAATTTATTTTTTATTTTAATTTTATAAATTTTAATTGAGAAATTTTAAAATTTTCAATAAAGAATTGTGACGATATATTTTTGTCATTTATACAACGAATTTGTTATATTATTGGTGACAATATAAATGATAAGTGACAAAATTTTATATCATTTTTTTTGAACAGCAAGCATGATTTTATTAACGAAAAATCATACAAAACACAACCAACAGCCTTGTTAAAAATGCCCCTAATCCTAAATGGGGGAAAAGAGTGCCATCAGTTGTGTCAAAGAACACGAAACAATCAACAAGCCCGAACCCATAACCAGGACACTCTGTCGACTCCACCCTTTGCAAGGGTATCCGCCAATTGGTTGCCCTCCCGAAACACATGCGAGAAACACACCCTGGGCAAAACCTCGCACGCATCGTCTATCTGAAAAAAACCATCGCCACAACCGCCATGGTCTGCGCTCCACACCCTGAATCCACGCGACCGCCACCGCCGAGTCAGATTCAATAATCACATATTGCATCCCCTCCCATGACATCTCCCGCAACATCATCAATGCAAACGCAATCGCCTGCACTTCAGCCTCATTAGAGTCCGCCACACCAATCGCCCCGGAAAATAAACCCATAATCCGACTCTCCCAATCCCGTAGCACCCGACCACATCCCGCTAACCCCGGTTTACCCCGAGCTGCCCCATCCACATTGACATCCACACCCCCTCAAAGGAGGCGACCACACCACTCCACGACGTAACGAAGTCACCACCTTTGATCCACTCAAACAATGCAATGGACATTTCCACCATGCCACTTCACAGATGTCCGCTTGTCCATACCGTATCCGCGTCCAATGGAATGACCGTAGCTGGACTAAGAAAAAAATCCCCTGGTGCGATAGACGCTTATCTTGAAACATCAGCTCATTGCGAGCTATCCAAAGTGACCAAAGAACGCTAGTACAACCGATTAGCCACCAAAACCGCAAATCACTAGTGAAAAAACTGTGGAAATAAATGCTGATGAACTCCCTCACCTGCCTCGGACGCACCACCGACACCCCCAACCATGTGAAATAACAGTCCCAAACCCGCCATGCCATATCACATTACCAGAGGATGTGATCGATCGCATCCTCACCTCCCCCACAGCTACGGCATAACAACGATGTCTCACCCAGCGGAAGTCCGCGATCCGCCAACATCCTTAGCGTTGGCAAACGATCAAGCAAAATAAACCATAAAAAACACTGTAATTTCGGCATCACCGGTATCCGCCAAGGCTAACTCACCTCGGACATATCCGAAATGCCAAATGATGTCATCAATTTGTTTAACGCCCCTACCGAAAAACCACCCGCCGGCTCATGGACCCAAACGAGACGATCAGCCACCCCATATCGCAGCGAGCAACCCTGCATACATGCCTCCAATTCCCGCAACAAACCCCACTCAAAGGATCGAAGGTCCCTGCGAAAGCACCTGCCCTACTCGTCCAATGGCAGCCCCAACACATCACACACTCGCACTACCTTATCCACAACCAACCCATATAAGCGAGGAAAAGCATACTTCAGAGGTTCCGAAATACACCAACAGTCATGCCAGAACAACACACACTCACCATTCCCGACGATCCAAAAGAATTGGGTCACATTCATAAACCATGCCACATACTCATTTTGCTGCACATCGACAATCTGTTTCCACATGGACGACATAGCCCTCTTGCTTCTATAGTGTATCCGCCACTGTAGCACCTCCGTCCCATATTTGGCGTCAACAATCGCTCTCCAAAGAGATCCTTTCGCCTCGTCATATCTCCATGCCCACTTAGCCAACAAGGCCAAATTTCGATCATGTAAATTTAGCACTCCCAATCCTCCCAGACGCTTCGGCCGACATGCAACTTCCCAACTAACCCGACTTAATTTGGCCCGCTCCTCCTTTCCCCCCATAAGAAATTATGACGTATGCGATCAATTTTCAATATAATCCGCTTCGGAACCATGAACACCCCCATATAATACACAGGTAATGCCGAGAGAACCGAGTTAACCAACACTAATCGCCCAGCGAACGATAACGAATCTCTCTTCCAACCCGCAAGCCGCTTTCGAAAATGTTGAATCAGAGGATCCCAAATTTCCATTCCTCTCGGATATACGCCTAACGGAATTCCCAAATACTTCAACGACAACTCACCCCTCGGACAACCCAGAATACTTCCCAAATTGTTTAGTAGCGAATCCTCTATACCAACACCAATGATACAAGACTTATCATGATTGATCTGTAGACCCGTAGCTAGTTCGAAGCAAGTAAGCACCCGTTTCAGGTTTCGAGTCATCTCAATATCACCCTGGATGAACAGCACCGTGTCATCCGCAAATTAGAGGTGCAACACCGAAATGTCCCCCACCACCCGAACACCAGCAATTAAACCCGCCTGTTCCGCATTTACCAAAAAAATATGTAGAATTTCCTCCACCATTACAAAAAGAAGAGGCGAAATCGGATCGCCTTGCCGCAGCCCCCGCCTCATTGGAAATTCCTCCGTCGGGCTTCCGTTAATGAGAACTGATAGTCTTGCCGTTTCCACACACTCACTAATCCAGCGACACCATTTCTCCCCAAAGCCCATCCATACCAGAACAAGCTTCAAACAACACCAATCGATACAATCATAGGCCTTAGCAAAGTCGAGCTTCAGAAGATAGCTACCAACCCGACCGAGTGATTTCTTTATAGAGTGAATCACTTCATTGGCTAAAAGAATGCCATCTAGTATCTGACGCCCATTAATAAACGCAGCCTGGACATCACTGATGAGTTGCGGCAACACCTCTTGTAACCGTCGGGCTAAGCATTTGGCCAAGACTTTGTACACTGAGTTCAATAAGCATATCGGACGGTAGTCCCCCAACATACGTGGATGCTCCTTCTTCGCTATTAACACAACGAAGGTTGAATTGGACTCCCTCGGCAGCCTACCCGTCACGTGAAACTCTTCCATGAATTGCATTAAATCACAACGAACAAAATCCCACCCCTTTCGGAAAAACTCAAACGGGAAACCATCCGGACCCGGTGCCTTAGCCCCCTCACTACACCACAACACTGCTTTTACTTCTTCCTCAGCAAAAGGCCTCTCCAACGCACTACGCTGCTCATTAGATAAGCAATTAAAGGACACATCCGGCACTAATTCCCCACCTCCCGATCGGCTCCCAAAGTGCTGAGTAAAAGCCCTACTCACTAGTCTTTTTAATTCCCGCGGTTCCGTAACCCATACATCTCCGAATTGTATTCCCCGTATAGCATTCTGAGCTTGTCTATCTTTCGCTGCTTTGTGGAAAAACGACGTATTACGGTCACCCTCGGCTAGCCATAATGCCCTCGACTTTTGTTGCCATAATGATTCTCACAACCGAGCCACCTTCCACAATTTAGAATGTAATTCCCGGTATTCCACTTCCTCTTCCATGGACAAAATACTTTCTCCCATCCGAGTATCAAAACTCTCAATCTGGTTCGATAGCGCACCATACTCCTTATCAATGTCGCCAAAATGCCCCCGATTCCAACCTTTTAACACCTGTTTGAGTCCCTTCAATTTCATCCGAATCGACAAACTGTCCACCCCTGTTGAATAACGCTTCCATTCCTTCTCCAAAAGCGAGAGATAATCCAACCACGCATAAACAAAACGGAAAGGTTTCGGACCACTATCCCCCATTTCACTAACCAATACAATAGGCGAGTGGTCTGACAATTCTTTCGGAAGATGTAATACTACTAGCGATTCAAAACGCTGTAACCACCCATACGACACCAAAAATCGGTCAAGCCGACTACATTTTCCTCCTGGACCGAACCACGTGAATTGTTTCCCATTTATCGGAACATCAATCATAGCGATCTGCTCAATGAATGCACATAATGCATCCATGCCCGTATACCCATGACCACATCCTCTCCTTTCCTCATGACATTTCACAACATTAAAGTCACCCCCACACACCATTCGATCGGTCGTGATCGCACTACCTCTACAATCCCCTCCCAAAAAACAACCTGCTCCGCTGTCCCACATGGCGCATAAACCCCAACGATCCAACATGCCCAATCCTCCCTTACCCAAGTTCCCTCAAGCACAAACAAATTCCTACGCACCTCCGATACAGACACATGAAAACCCGCAGGATCCCAAACCGCTAATACCCCTCCTGATCGACCCTAAGAAGGAGCAAACAAAAAATTAAAATTATCTGAAAACCACAATTGACGAACTAACCTTTCCGTAATACTTTCCATCTTGGTCTCCTGGAAGAGAGCCACCACACACCGTTGTTGCCGTAATACCCACCCAATTGATCGTCGCTTCGTCGCTGCCCTAAAACCCCGTACATTCCACGACAACAGCCTCATTCGCCGCTATTTCAGTGCCTCCCGCGCCTCTAATAAGCGCGCAATGTCTTGTATAACTTCTTCTTCCCTACCTACTGTCACTGCCCCAATCAGATTTCCCACTCGCACCGTTTCTGTAGCCTTGCAAATTATCGCCTATTTACGGCATACAAAGTCCGTTAGCAATCTCTATCGGGGCCAGCTTCCCTTCCTCCTTATTCTTTCGCGGACGGCCACAGCCTCGTTTTGAAGTTTTGTTCACTGTCGTTGTGTCAATCTCCGTCGAACTTACTGGGTTGAGTTCCAATAGGAGACGAACTCTCCTCAGTTCCCCATTAAATTCAATAAAGCTTGCCTTAGAAGCCCTGCTAACCACTCCCCGAGGCCCAACGACCTCATGGTCCGGTGCGCAGTCAACACTCCGCTTGACCGTATCCTGTGCTAGTTCTCCGCTGCACACCCCCTAACGCAATGTCGTCAAAGCTACATCTATCCTCACTGCCCGGTTGATCCCCCACGTTGCGATTTACCATCCCTAATGATTCCTCCACACTATTGTTAACTCGCACGGTCGTTGGTGGAGGCAACTCTCCCCGATAAACAGTCCCCTTCTCAATTTCTTCCATTCGCAAACTTGCATCGCAAGGCATAGAATTCTCCAACTCTCTATTCACCATCACTAATTGTTCCTCCTCCCTCCAACTCCCAGTCGATCGCTCCCTATCATCCTCCCTACGGTTATCCTCCAAAATGCGATCAATGAAAATCTTGTCCTTCCCTAAACCTTTTGTCGCCCCATCTTGAGACTCCTCCCTTTCGATCGAGTTAGGCACTATTGTGGTGTCGGACTCATCATCCCTTTCAAACATCGAATTAGATTTCCACTCGACATCTCCCTCCCTAAGACTCTCCCCCTCCTCCGAGTACGACCCCAATTCACAACTACAATCTCGCTTTGTGCCTAAAACCTCCTCAAATTCAGAAACACGGATAGAAAACGTTGATTCTCCCACCCTGACTTCAACCATCTCATTTATACAGTAAATCCAATCCGTCTCAATCAAAATTCTTGCTCGTTTGAATGACGATGGGGCAATTGTCTCCATATCTATGCGCACCAACTCTCTCCATAAATTCGCAATATTGTGGAAGGTCCCATCCGACCATATGTGTATTGGCAAACAGCTGATTGACAGCCACGTTCGTCTATTCAGGATAACAATCGAAGGCGACCATTCCATAACATTCTCCAGCCATCGATCCAATTTACCCGACTTGATCATCGTCTCCCGTAGTAGGCAATTGTTGAACATCAATAAGATTATTGACCCCGCAATTCGCATCACTGAGAATCCCTTGAGGTCAGCACATTGGAATTCCTTGGCTAACTCCGCAATCTTGCAAGGCTTTCGATAAAATCCCACTGCACATGATTGTAGAACCTGCCATTTCTCCTTGTCGATAATTCCCCAAATCTTTTTTTGAGAGCCTTTATTTTCTGTCTTAATCAAATTCCCGATTTCCTCTATCCGATCAGGTCGCATCTCTTGCTCCTGTGATCGCATGCCACCCTTAGCGCCGTCATTAACCTGGACAGAATTCCCCTTCTCCCCCTTACGATGCCAGTAATCGCGGCCGCCATCCCTAGCCATAGATACCTGGATTTTCGATTCGTATAGCCAAAACCTGTTGAATCGCTCAATAACCCTTTCTGCGTCCTTCCTTGAGTCCATCCGTACGAACCCAAAATGAGCTCCATCTTTCGAACGTTTCGCGGGGACAAAGACATCCACCACCACTCCATGACGATCGAAAACCTGCCAGATACCCTTCCAATGTAATTGATTCGAGAGGTTGTAGACAAATAGGGACCAAACCCTTCTTCGACTTAATTCCCTTTGCGATCTGGCATCACTGTCACTTGCTCTCTTCCCCGACGCCATAAAACTCTTATTGTAGGTTTTTCAATTTTATATCATTTAGTGACGGAATTAATTGTCATTGAATACAAAATATCATGTGACATTTCACATAAATGTCACTAGATGTTTGACAATATGTGACGAAAAAAGATACATCGTCACGTTAGACATTTAGCGACACACCTAGCGTGACGATCGTCGTGACGTCGATTTTTATGTCACAAAATACAAATAGTGACGTAAATGTAAGTTTTAGTGACAATATTTTCAACGTCATAAATTGAGAAATTTGTTGTAGTCCCGAATATAGTGTCTCGGATTTGGTGAGACCAGGGTGTTACATTTAGTGGTATTAGAGCCTAGGTTTAGCTGGTTCTAGGAAATTCATGGGGTATATGGGAGTTGTTGTAACGTGTCTAGTGGATACAAGCCCCTAAGATTAAGTTTGTACTCTTCCAAGACTGAGAATCTAATGTGCTTTTTATCTTTCCCTTGTAAAACATTAATGGTGACGTTAAGATGGTTACGATCGCGGTCGTAAGATCTGGTTGGAGAGCTGAGCCTCTCAGGATAATGATCTCGAGAATGAGATTGTCTCGGGCCGTTAAGATAAGGGTTAGTTGAAAGATGCTGAACTTGAGGATGTGTCCTCCTTCCGCAACCTGAATGGTATTTTCATTGGGTGCATTAGTCATTTTGAAGCCTTCAGATATATTGTGAGATTTATGACGAAGAATCTTCACCGTTATGTGTGAATAACATTTGTGGTACGAGTATGGATAACCTACTCTCAAAATCGACCAATGGTTACACATTAGTCAAAGGATCATTCATTCGTTTGGAAGGAGTTTTGTTGATACTTGGGAAGTATCATCACTCTCCTTAAGGGCATTTCTTAGAGATAGTGGAATTGAGACCCATTAGTTCGTATGTTGTGGTCAAGTTACTCATAAGTTGTGTGAACCGGTTGGAGATTTAGAGTTTGGAAAAAAGGGATTTAATTTGGACTCTCGTTGCAGACCGAGGTCCAACGTTCTACATGTTCGATAGAGTTGCCTTCTTAGGAGTTGTTTTACCATGGACATTTATTTGGATAATTAAGCACAACGCTAGATTGTGATGTCGAGAGATGTGCTCGAGGCTACAAGATCTCGAGGGAACCAAACTATTGATGCGAAGAAGGTTGAACCCTTGCCTGTTTATCATGAGTTTTGCATGGGTCACTCGGAGAATGGCACAACGAGGTTGTGAAACATTCTTGACCTATGCGATGGATATCATTGCAAGAAGTTTGAAGCTTGATAGATTTTGAACCATCAGAGTATTTATTATGCATCCTAGAGGAGTTGTCATGATTTCCTTCCTATTAAGGATGTGAGTTGATTTTGAGATAAGGCCAAATTCGGCACCGATGTATATCGCTCGTCTTGTATGGCACCGACCTAATGGAGAAAGTTAGATATTTAATTGTGAGGGTGCAACTCGAACAAGATTTCATTTGTTTGTGTGTTTCACCTAGGAGTGAACCGGACTTGTTCGCCAAAAGAAGTTTGTTTGTTGATTTGTACGTAAATCGTCGATGGCTTGCTAAACGACGGTGGAGGACCGTTGCCCGCCTCCTATGGTGGAGGGATCGTTTAATTGATTGATGAATATCATTGTGTTCTCGGAGTGCGAATTAAGAATGATATGCTTATAGTTAAGATGTTGGAGATAGGAAAATTCAAAATGATTTTCGGAATAAGGTTTTCTCCCTCTTAAACGTGTCATGGTAACGTTGATGTCGACATTGATTTTCGGGATGTATCAGCGGTGTTAGGGTGGGAAACACAAGATTTCTCGCAAAAATCAATTTGACACTTTAAGTGGTGTGTGTGGAGGTTCGAGGGTTTTGGAGATGTGAGCGATAACAAGATAATTACCAAAATACTCTTATATGTGGAAGAGACTAATTACCGTGTGATGAGTTAAGGAGACAAACAGTTTGAGACTTCGTAAATGCTTTTTGATTTCGGATCATAGTTTCCTTGAACAGGTCGAGGAATGTCAATTGAGCTTCGAGCTGCTCAAGACTATTTTGTTTGAAGCAGTGATATTAAAATAACATATTTTTGTGCAAGAAGGGTGAATGTTTTCCCTACCCCAACATTGAGAAATTTTGAGTGCATGTACACTAGGGGAATTGAGACAAGAGAAAACGACGTGGGTCGAGCTAGTGAGAAATTTTTATCGTGTGATTGATCGATATCTAAATGAAGCAGACTTGATAAATGATGGACTGTACGAAGTTTCATTCGAGTTAAAGTAGCATGCTGCTCATGTGAATCGACCAATGATTGCAAGTGATGGTCGTTTGAGGAAGTACCGATACAAGCTTCATGCAATACTGGTACTCAACCCATTTTGGTATCGGTATTAATTGGCTAGTGCCGGTACCCATGTGTTTTGTTAGTTAAGCTCCGAGTTGAGGGTTGGTTGGCTCTAAAATCCGTGAGAAGTAACATATAATTGTAATTAAGTGGGTATAGTGTTATGGTTGGATCTAGGTGGTCCCAAGTGACATTCACTACCTGATGTCTTTGTGGTCCCGAGTATGTAGCATGCGCTACCTGATGTCTTTGTGGTCCTTGGAGCGGCATGGTTTGGCACTCGATGTCTTTGTGGTCCCCGGGTATATGCATGCATCGCCTGATGTCTTGGTGGTCCCGGGTCGGTAGCAGGGTATGGTATTCGATGTCTAAATGGTCCCGAATACCATGTGAGGTACTCGATGTGTTCGTGGCTCTGAGTACATGCATGGTTAGCTTGATGTCCTTGTGGTCCCAGGTTGAGCGAGATTGACTACTACTGTGATAGTATTTATTGATTGAATGGTTTACTTACGTTATATTACTCATTGCTTACATTGCATGCTTACTTTAATGAACGTCATGAATTATAGTAGAGTAAACATGTACCACTGAGCTTTTTAAGCTCAACGTCCGTATTTGTTGTTTTTGTGCGTAGGTTGATAGGTCACTCGCTTGGAGGAGCACATCGACGAGGATTTCCTAGCACCGATTCATCTTGAGTACAGTACCTTGATTTTAGTAGTTGGGCTATGTATCCATAGAACCTTATGGTTGTCGGTCTGTAACTATAATTTACTTTATTTTGAAAATACTATGTTTAAAATTCGTACGGAGCTCCATTTATTTTGGGTTTGAATTTATCTATGAAAACTCTCATTTATGACTTGATTTACTTATAATTTATGGCTAAACTTGAAGTTTTATATTGAACGAAATTTTGAAGTCAAGTCTTAAATAGCCTGAATATAGCGTCTCTGATCTGGTGAAATCAGAGGTGTTACATCGTAGTTTATCCTAAAATATAACCCCTCTCTTCTCTCTATATTAAATATTTAAATGTGAAATGAAAATGGAGATGAAAGATGAAATTATTTAAAATGGACATTAAGTAAAAGATATAAATTAACTATCAGAGCATATGTCATATTGCAACCATTTTTAGCACATCGATCATGTAAGGATATTGGACGAATCACACATCTAAAAATTTCAAATTCACATACATTTTATTTTTTTATATTTGATTTAATTTTACACCTATGAAATTTTTATATTTCTATATAATTTTACTAAGTATACACTCATAGTATAAAATTTTGTGTTTGTCCCTTCGATCATGCATGTATCTAAAAGATAAGAGGACCATTACCATACAATTCCTTTTGAGGGTACTCTTACCAAGTTAGCTTACAATTAACTTAAAGAATATACATACATTTTATTGAATAAATAATAAAAAAAAGGATGGAAGTTATCGATGGTAATACATTAATACTTAATCAGTCCAGAAGCTGGAAAAGATCCAAACAATTGCTCGTCAATTTGGCAAGATACAACACACTCTTATTGATTGTGTTCTTGACAGCTTCTCTTACTTTCTGGCCCTCAAATTCATCGGTGCATGTGTACTCATACGTCAAGGCAGCGCTGACCCAAGTGTTTAAATCACTCATTTCTTCAGCCTTATGATCCGAGCCTTGTAAATTAGCCAGAGTCTTCAAGGATTTCTGCAGATCGTAGATGGTATCATCCGTAGTTTCGGCGCAATCACCGATGTTTTCTTTCTCGGACGTACTCAATCCCTTCATTTTCAACAACGAATGGATGGATGAAGATGCTTTGGATGTGGCGTTTAGAGTGACGGACAAGGCAATGTTGAAGAGCTTGTAGGGATCGGTTCTAATGGCGGGTGCATTCGGGGAGAGAGTTTTGTAGCATATTTTGGGATATGTGGTGGAATTGCAGGCGGTTTTTATGAACTTTTTGTAAGTTATGATACAACCTTTGTCAGTGGTTGCGGCTGATATTGTTTGCATGGAGGTGGACATGAGAAGAAGAAGAATGGAAAAACAACATACGAAGACTAATCGGAACATAGTGAAAGAGGCAGTTGACATTATGAAATAGCTTCGGATTTTCTATCTTGTATTTACTACGGAATTATGGGTCACAATTTATAGGCAAAACTAGAGTTATAATGACAAGTAAGGTGACCGTGATTAATGTTCTAATTTATTTGCACCACTAATATTTATAAATCTTTTGCTTCTTGACACGCATCGCAATTAGTTTGTCTAATGAAAGTATTATAATTAATGGAAAGATAACCTTAGACGCTGAGGTTGGCAACATAGCATATCATGCACCGGCACACAACTCGCGCATGTTTTCTTCTTTCTTTATTAATAGTATATTATTTATTATTCTAAAAATTTTCTTTTTGATTCTTTGTATAATTAGCTGTGTATAGCAAGATACGGGCCAGCAGCCAAGCTGCGGTCCCTTGTTATTCAAGTATACATTCTGTTCTTTTAGAAATTAGGGTAAGCACTCGCGTGGTGGTAGTGTTTTTTCAATGTCCCGACATCGTCGGGCGTCGTTCGGCCCTCCAATCTTCTTCATTCCTTTCGTTTAGCCATGGTGCCCCCCTTCTCTTTCCATTTTATGACATTTCTAAAGACTCCGTCTAATTCATTTGTTTGGATCTAACTTATATGATGGTCATAGTCCAATTTTATACGTTTTTTTTTACAACTACAAAGAGTGATATTTCTCAATGATTTAGGGTTCACAGGAGTTTGTGGGGTTGTTTTACTCTTGCTTTACTTTTTCAATTTTTTATTTTTTGAGGTCTGTGTGGCGGCAAATTCGGCTAAATATTCTCCTTTGGAGAATTATCTGGAAAAATAACCTCCAAAAGGGAACAATTGGAAAAATACCCGATATTTGGCCCACGTCAGGCAAAATCGCGTCCTACAAGGAGCGAGATCCAAAATCGCATTTCACACGGCGCGACTTCAGTCCGATGTGGATTATATTATTCGGTATTTATTTTTTTTTCAAAAAATATATTGAAGCCGCGTTCTGTAGGACGCGACTTCTACGAGAATTTCAAACGACTCGTCGCGACAAGATGAAGTTGCGTTGTGTAAGCCGCGATTTCCGCGTTAATAAATTGGAACGATTGAAAATTAAATTACCGTGATATGGTTATGAAGAAGTCGCGCTGTGTAAGACGCGATTTTTGGAAATCGCTTTGTACAGGACACAATTTTCATTCAGTAATCGCACCCCAACCGACGCGATATCCACTATAAATTGTCCCAATCACTCCTACCCCACACCCAAAAAATTAACTCTCACAAATCTTCTTTCTTGGTTGATTTCTCGTGATTGATATAATGGCGGGATTGATAAGGTTGGATCACAAGCACGTGTTCGATTATCATCGAAGATATGTAAGTTTTATCTCGTTTTATTTTTGATTATTTTATTATATATTGTTAATAGTAGATACATATTTTTGATATAGTTTAATTTTTACCTATGCGTTTATTTTTTTTAGAGTATGGAACGACGTTTGGAGGTTTCTTACAACGGGATGACGATATTGCCGGACCTTCTGATAGAACTGTACTTAGAGCAGGCCGGGTTTTTGCACGCATCCAAAATTGTTAGAGGTGCAAAATTAGACGTTGATTTGGTAAACGCTCTTTTGGAGAGGTGAAGACCGGAGACACACACATTCCACCTTCGTTGCGGCGAAGTGACGATTACCCAAAAGGATGTGTCGCATATCCTAGGTTTGCCTATTGATGGAGAGGCTATCAGTGGTCCCGGTTCTGATGCTTGGTCGGACTTATGTTTGAGTGGGCTAGGAGCTTCGCCGGAGCGTTTTTACGGCGGAAATATACAACTAGCGTGGCTGCGGAATAATTTTGGTAACGTACCCGTTGACGCGAGTGAAGAAGGTAAAAATAATTTTTTAGTGAATATTATTGAAATAATAAATTTTTAACATATGGTAATATATATATATATTCGTATTGTAGGCATATGCTCGCACTTATATTTTACAGATGATCGGCGGGGTATTGATGCCTGACAAAACCTGGGACAAGGTTCACACGATCTGGTTGTGTCATTTGCAAAATTTTGAAGAAGCCGATAAACTGAGCTAGGGATCTGTAGTTTTGGCCACTTTGTTTAGGGAGCTGTGCAAGAACACCGATCTTGACAAGTGCCAAATCGGAGGTTGTTTGGTGTTGCTCCAGTCTTGGGCGTGGTGGAGAATGTCGTTTTTACACCCTGAGCTTCTGCAGCCTACTCCACATGTTTTTCCGCTAGCCCGGAGGTAAGGAAAGAGTTGTTAATTTTTTTAATAGAAGTATTATTATAGTTAATTAAAATTATTTTCTTATTTTGTAGGTGGACCAATCCTTTAATCCAAGTTGATGTTGCGAAGGGCCTGGCGGTTATCAGACAAGATATTGAGAATTTTTCAAAAGATCGGATACCAATTCGGTGTATTTATTCGAAGCTGGAATTTTATATTTAACTATACATAATTCCTTTTTTTCTAATATACACTTTATATATTGTATAATTTTTATGGACGCCGTACTCTCATACGGACTTGCAGCTTTGCATCCCGATATTTTCGGACGAGACGAGGCTTGTTTGGACAGCCAATGTACCACTCATATGCTATGCCACGGTTGAGTAGCATCCGACCGACCGCGTCCTACGACAACTTGGTTGTTTCCAAGGTATCCCAACCAAGCCTCCAAATTTGGATGAGTTGCACAAACTCACTCGATAAGGGAAGCCCGAGGTAATAAACATTTATATACTTATCGTATTCTCTTATTGATTCGAACATAATTTATATGTACAAAGAATAAATCAACTGTTTGATTGTCTTGTAAGTTGATTGGTCGGTGCACCGCCAGTCTTATATCGCTCACTGGAGGGATATGTTCAATTAGAGTTGGTAACCTCAGACTGATTATCGTGTTCGAGGGGGAGAGGAGCACGGAACACCACCGGTGATGGCCCTTCATCCGCAGCACCGCCACCGCCACCATCGGATGCTACCCCACCATCGATGTGGCCACAGTTGACTCAAAGTCCAAGTCAAGGTTATTCAACGCATTCTTCTATGTCAGACCACTTTGCTCAACTTTCGGCGATGATGAGTGGTGCCTCTAGCTATCCCGCAAGCTATATGCCTTATGTGCCCTTGATGTCGTTCCCCCCGATGTTAGCCGCATCTGGAACCGGGATTGTCCAACAAACGCCACCATAATCGATTTTCTACCTAACTGGGCCCTATGGAACGAGTGGTACTGCAGCTGTTGGAACCGAGGATGGTGATTATGATGATGGTGACGGCGCTCAACCACGACGCAATCCGAAGTGACATCGTCGTGCACCTTCTTGTGGTACCGGTGGACATAGGCGCCATTAGTTTTTTTTAGTTGTTTATTTTATTTGAAAATATTGAACTCGATATTTTTTGTTTTTTAATTAGTATATATTTTAGTTTAATCATGATTTGTATTTTATTTGGGTTTGTATAATTAATTAGTATATATTTTTAAATTTGCATTTTTTATTCTTTAATTAGTTTATATTTTCTTCCAACGTTGTGAACAAGAGTACGAAATAGTTAACATCTAATGAACATAGATATGCAACTACAAATAACAACAAATGACAATATACATAAAATCAGTTTTTGAATAAATTTTTGAAACACTTCACTGGGCAAAGACGCGTTCTATAAGACGTGATTTATCTGACACATCAGGGCAAAGTCGAGTTATGTACGACGCAATTTTTATGCTATATATGCTCTCCCTCCCCTCCCTTACGAACCTTACTGGAAAATTCACATTTGTATTGTGAGTTGTGGGTATATGTAGTTGTGGCTGGATACCAATTGTTGTGGTGCGATGTTTGTACCGTGCATTTGTTTAAGATGATCGACAAATCACAATATCCGGAAACACATGGTTGGGTGCCACACAAATGATCGGTACCATGAATTCACAATATCTGGAACTTTATATGTCTTGTCCAAGGTTACAGCTTTTGGGGGGTGCCGGTTACATTTGATAGCACGGGTCAAAGCTGCTACCATTGTCGATATTTTCGAAGCTATGTTAAGACTCGCACATGTAACGTTGTTGTTGACAACTCTCATTTTCCATTTATCTATAGCAACAACACATCTCTCGTAGGCCATTCAAATGGGACAAACTATTGCGCTTCTCGTCTATATCAATTAATATGTAAATTATTTTAGTCTGCATATTTAGGGGTACAATTGACCGCGTGTTTAGGGGTACAAATATAATATACATATGTAAATCGGATGTAATATTTTACTTGTATCAATGCATGTCTTTTATTAAAAAGAATAATTTACAATTTACCACGTGTTTAGGGCTACAAATTACATTTTTTTCAATGCATGTCTTCAAGCTCGGTGGTTGGGTCTTTGCCTCTGGTTGGATGCGGGGTCCTGGGCTCAAACAAAAGATTAAGACCCGGTGCTTGTCTTGAATCTTGAAGGTATATTGGATATTTTAACTTGCCCGCCATTAAAAAAGACCTCAAATTTCCAGATATTGTTATTTGTTCTTGTCGATCCTCGTGAACAAAAATACCGAATACTTAACATCTATTCAACATATAGATGCAACTACAAATATCGACAAATCACAATATCAGGAAACTTATTTTGGTAATAAATTCTCCAGATAAGTGATTTGTTGGAATTAGTAGTTACAATCGAAAACTTCAAGCACTACTATGTATTTTTTTCTCTTCAACTGGGTGGTGTGGGATTGGAACGACCGAGACGGTATTTATAGTCCCAAAATTTGCGTTCTATACGACGCAACTTTGCTGACACGTCAGGAAGCAAAGTCGTGTTCTGTAAGATGCGACTTTCCTGACACGTCGGGAATGCTAGTAAAGTCGCATTGTGTAAGATGCGACTTTCCTGGCCAATGTCTCTTTCTGTAAGACACGATTTAATTGCCAATAGATACAAGAGTTGGTCTATATATAGCCCCCTTTATGAACGTTGGTAAATATTTTCACTTGTATTATGATTTGTGGGTATATGTATTTACATGATTAGTAGATGAATATGGTAGGATACCAGTTGTGGTGCAATATGTGTATCATTTTGTGTTTCTTGAAGATGATCGACGAATCACAATATCCGGAAACGCATGGTGAGGTGTCACATTTGATAATGCGGGTCAAAACTTCTACCATTTATGGTGTTTTTGAAGCTATGTTAAGACCCTCACATGTAGCGGTGTTGGCGACATATGTGTCGTGGAAGATGATTATCTCCAACAACCTGGACAAACTATTGCACCTCTCGTCGACCATTTATCAGTTCATATGTAAATTATTTGAGTCTGCAAAGTTTAAGTATTTAAATGATTATAAAATTTGTTGCATAGATGTGGTGCAATATATCGTCTATGTTTGTGCAAAATGATCAACAAATCACAATATCGGGAAACTCTTGAAGATGATTGACAAATCACAATATTCGTAAACGCTATTGAATATCGGATTTTAATATTAGTTTTTACTATTAAAATCAGATTTGAATATTCCTTTTATACAATTGAAAAGATTTGAGTATTTCTTTACAATTGAAATGATAAAATCACATTTGCAACCATCTAACATTTATTAAAGAACCTAAAACTTGTTCTAACGGTGATGCTAATGACTGGTCCTCGTGAATCTTGCCTTGCACGAGATGCCTGTCTTGAATCTTGGCAAAGTCTATTGGATATTGTCACTTGCCTTCCATTCAAAAAGACTTTGAATTTCCTGATATTGTGATTTGTTGTTGTCGATCCTCACGAAAAAAAATACCGGATAGGTAACATCTACTCAACATATATATGCAACTACAAATAAGAACAAATCACAATTTCTGGAAAATTAGTTTGAGAATAAATTTTCTCTTCGACTAAGTGGTGTGGGCTTCGATCGGTCGAGAAGATATTTATAATCATAAAAGTCGCGTTCTGTAAGACGCCACTTTCTTGACACATCAGGAATCCCTGGAAAAATTGTGTTCTGTAAGACGCGATTTTCCCGACACGTTAGAAATCCTGGCGATGTCGCGTTCTGTAAGACGTGATTTCCCTGACACGTCAGGAATCTTGATAAAGTCGTGTTCTGTAACACGCGAGTTTGGTCTATATATATTCGAACGTTGCTGAATAATTGCACTTGTATTGATTTACAAAGTTTGAGTATTCGAATGATTGGAAAATTCGTTGCGTAGATGTGGTGCAATGTATCGTTTGTGTTTGTGCAACATGATCGACAAATCACAATATCGGAAAATTCTTGTTGTTCCTATCCAGTGTAGCAAAACATGGCTTTCATGTGTTTTGCTTAGTCAAGAAGATGATCCAGTGGCGTGTGGTGGGTCAATGAACGACAAATCACAATGGTGGTTCAATGACCGACAAATCACAATATCAGGAAACGACTGCCTAAAGTTTGAACTCACTTTTTCATTTACTAATGTCGATACTGACAGTGAACTAGAAGTTGGGATGATATTCAGTACGAAGAAAATGGCAGAAGATGCAATTAAAAACTACAACATATGCCGATAAGTTCGATCGATAGTGAAGAAAACGACTATGGACAACTAAATCGCAGAATGTGTCGAAAAGGGCAACGGCTGTAACTAGAGGATTCGTGTATCACGAACAAAGAGGCTGAGCAACATTTGGCAGATAACAAGATACGACGAACCTTATACATGCCAGTTGTTCCAATGTAATTGACATGTAATACGTATGTGTTTGTTAATCACATATTTCGTAAGACGCGAACTGTTTGAAAATCAAAGAGGCTAAGATGTAGGAAATAATATTTGTGATAATTATATTAATGAAAAGTAGTACTACATTGTTAATTGAAAGAAGTACACAAGCATTAAATTACTAAGCATACTTAAATCTACGCGAACGAATCATTTTCCCTGCCCTCGTAGTCAGTACTTATGTCAGAAGTTAAGTTTAGTTCCTCAATTTTTGTTCATTCTCCTGCCGTCTCCTATAATTTTTTGTAAATACCGCGTCCTCGTCTTCAAGCTTAAGTACTGTTAATGAACTGGAGCCGTCATCAAACATTACACTAAGCTCGATGTTCATACCTTCGGCACGTTTGTATGCCCGAAACATCTTGCGCATATCTTTATGATTGGATAGTGTTAGCATGTAGTGCTCTTCTGGGCCGGGCTCATTCACTGGAACTTTGGCAAGCAACGCAGAAATTTTGGAGCTTGTAGACTCCTTAACTCTTGTTGAAATCAACTCAAACAATTCATCTCTTGTGATTTTCTCATTGAAAGAAGTGTAGAAGTAGGTTCCACGAAAGAAAACAGTTGTAGAAAAACACGCCATAATTTGTATTTGTATGAGTGGTTTAACCACAGAATTTTTTGTAGAAATTGTTTGAGTAGTGTAAAAATTTTGTAACCCCGCCAAAACATATATAGGATTGAGCATTGTCGAAATAATTTGGCAAAGTCGCATTCTACAGGACGTGATTTTCCCTGTGGAGAGAGAAATCGCATTTTACAGGACACGATTTTGCCTGCCATGTCAGGGTACCAACAACAAGGTAGAACAATATCGAAATAATTTGTTAAAGTCGTGTATATGGTGCTAAAATTGGCATGTTTTAACGAATCTTCATAAAACTTTAATAATATAAATAAAATTTACATATTATTTATGACTCTGATAACATCACTATCATCAGAAAACATTACATAAAGCTCAATCTCTATGGCCCACCTGAACAAAACTGATGGTGAGATGAGATTCCACCATCATTTTCACATCAACGTCGTCCATAATGTGGAATAATGAGTACGTTAATGGTTCTAACGACGTCGGCATTCTGTACTTCAATGATTCTATCTTTTGGCCAGGACTATGTAGAACATGTTTCTTCACTTCTTTCATCAACTTCTTATATGATAAGTTGTATGGCACGTAAGCAATATAGTACTTGAGGACTGAAAAATGACACCAAGGGATGCATCATCGATTATCTGACCATTGTAGTATACCAAAGTTGTAATAGTTTCTCCTCTCGACATATATATCGATCGAAGTCCTTACAAAGTAAATTCCAACCTTCCCGGTGTATATATATACTAAAGAAGTCGCGTTCTATAAAACACGATTTTCCCTAACACGATACATATACTGCAAAGTTGGCACAACTCACGTTTTATACGACGAGATTTCTCCTAACACGTTAGGAATCTGCAAAGTTGGCATAATTCGCGTTTTATACGATGCGAGTTACGCTTTGTCTCTGCTCAAACTTCACGTCACCTCCTATTTCGTATACTGCAAAGCCGGGTTGTATAAAACGCGAGTTATCAGAGGTATCAGAAAGCTGGCAAAACTCGCCTTCTATAAAGCGCAATTTTCCCTTACACGGTACGTATACTGCAAAGCTGGCACAACTCACATTTTATACGACGTGATTTCTTCTGACACGTCAGAAATTTGCAAAGCTGACACAACTCGCGTTTTATACGATGCGAGTTACGCTTTGTCTCTACTCACATGTCACGTCACCTCCCATTTTCTTAAATAGGAGGAAATTTTTTTTACAGGAAACCAACTTGTTTCTTCCAAACGTTCAAAGCATTTCGTCTGCGAAGAAGAAACATTACTTCGTTTTTTCAACAATGCCGCAAAAAGTTGATGCTCTAGTTCACTACGATGGTCAGATGATCCCAGATGCCGAAATCGGTGTCATATTCTAGTCCACCAACAATGTTACGCTACAGATTTTGAACGGAGTAACCTTTGAAAGGCTGAAGCGAGCGCTAAAGAGGAAGATTCCACATGCTTCTGGGAGCGAGTTACAATCAGTGAGGTATCAACTACCTTCGTTGATCGATCCCCTTTATTTCACAATATTCAATGCCAAATACGACGAAGATGTGCAAATGATGATCGACACCCATACGCAGTATTCAATGGTATAGCATCTAGAGCTCTTTGTTACATTTTTAGAATGAAACGCCGGATTCCAAACCGTTGTTCCAAATTGGATGCATGCAAATCTTGACTTCGAGCCAAATGCTAAAAGTCCAACATCGAGTTTGCGACAAGACTTCAACTTACTAAGTGCATGCAATGACCATGCTTCTTCGTCTTCTGGCTCGAGGTCAAGGAATTATTCTCTAGCCACGTTCGACATTGACCTGAATATGCCGCCAACCCAACATTCAACATACAATCCATACAGTGCTGGTGTAGGGCCATCATCATCTACTGGGCCATCCCACCATGAAGAGTTTAACCCATTCGATCACTTCTCTTCCGGACGTCACTCAACATATATCCCCACTGACACAAGCGTAGATGATTTCTAATACGGACGCCACTAAACTTATATCCCCAGTCAGACAAACGTAGATGATTTCTCATACGGGCGACACTCAACTTATATCCCGGGTGTAGGGCCATCATCATCTATGAGATGTCCTACCATGAAGAGTTTTACCAGTTTGACAACTTCTCTTCCGGACGTCACTCCACTTATATCCCTAGTGAGCCAAACATAGTTGATTTCTCATCGATGAGGAGACATTCATGCGCTGCTGATGTCGACCAAGATATTGGACATAGGGATCCTAATCGGATTCTGGTTGTAGAACTCAATAGGGTACATGTTGCTGATGAATCAGAACTATACGATTTTGAAGGCGACGAGGAACCACTGAGGGAACCCGGACCCGAAGGTGATGAAACGGGTTTATTTCCAGAAGAACCAAATGACCTTGATGATCCCGAGATTTTCGAGGATGAACTTGGCCCCGATGTTGCAGAGTATATTCCAGAGGACGAACCTGTGGACGTTGTTGCCCCGGGCAGTTTTATTGGAACTCACACAACCTTAGCATATTACGATCCATCATCCCACTTCACAACAGTGGATATGGAAGGATTCTATGCTAAAGAATTTCTAGAATACCTGCAGTTGGAACAGTTGAACGAACGTAATAATGGTGAACTGCATGTTGGGATGGCCTTCATGACTAAAACACTTGCGGAGGCTGCCATCAAGCATTACAACATACACAACTCAGTTACGTCCACCGTGCATAAAACCGAAGCGGACAAATATATTGCTGAATGCCCATACAAGAATTCTGGATGTAAATGGAGGGTTCGTGTATCACGTTTGAAGAGGATGAACAACCTCTGGCAGATTACAAAATACGAAGGACCCCATACATGCACCGTGGGAAGCCTGAATCAAGATCATCCTAACTTGGATGTGCACATGCTCTCTGAGCATATCCGTCCACTCGTGAAAGCAAATCCACACGTATCTGTACCGGTATGTACAAGATCGATCTTTTCTTGTTACAAGCACACTGTTAGTTACGATAAGGCGTGGTATGCAAGATATCTTACCATCCAACAACTATATGGGTAGTGGGAGGAATCTAACAACGAGTTGCGAACGTGGTTTAACTGAATGCAGAAATATAACCCAAGAACTATTGTTGAACTTGAGACAGTGCCAAGATATGAAAGGGATCGTGTCGTACTCGGGGAGCACGAATTTTTCCGCCTATTTTGGACATTTCTGCAATGCGTTAAAGCATTCTGCCATTGCAAGCCGATACTGAAGATCGATGGTACATTTTTGTATGGCAGATACACCCAGATCTTACTAGTGGCAGTTGCACAAGACGACAACAGAAAATACATTCCGATAGCGTTCGCCATTGTTGAAAAGGAAGATATCCCTTCGTGGACATTTTTCCTTACCAACCTACGAACCCATGTCTTTCGACGGGTACTATGGGCAAGACCTGGCGGAATATGTATTATTTCAGACAGGTGCGCAGGGATCTGAGGATCAATCCAACGTTTGGGACAGTCTTGGGAACCTCCATATATTCATCATCGGTACTGTCTGCGGCACATTGCTGCAAATTACTATCAGAGGTTTAAGAACAATGATGAGCGTATAATGGTTCTTAGCACGGGTACGCCTTTCACTCTCAAAATTATAAATTACATTGCTAATTATTATTATTTCTCGTTAATTATTCTGTCTTCTATTGAATAGGCAACGCACATCGAGTAGAGCAGGTTTAGGAGCTGCTACAAGAGTTGAGAGATAGAAATCAATTTGGATATGACTATCTTCTTAATATCTCGAGGGAGAAATGATTGCGATGTTATGATGAGGGTCGTCGATATGGTCACATGACGACGAACTTGGCTGAGGCGATCAATTCGTCTCTGAAGGGAACATGTCATTTACCTATCACATTAGTTGTGAAGACAACATATTATCGACTGGCTACCCTTTTTGCAACCCTCGGAAAACAAGCTATGAACTGGATGACAGGTGGCCACAGGTTCCATCCAGATCTCCAACAAAAATTTCAGATATACCGTGCCCAAGAAAACGCGATGGGTTCTACATGCTTCTCACGTCACCAACATAAGTTTACGGTTACTGAATTTTCACGACCACTTGAAGGAATTATGCACCACAACTACATTGTTAATCTACAAGAGAGAACATGTGATTGCGGAGTCTTTCAGACATTCAAGTACTCGTGTGCTCACGCCTTCGCTGCATGTGCATCTGTTCATCTCGACGCAATGACACTCGTTGATCCTGTATACAAACTTGAAAACGTTTTCAAGGTAAACCGATCTGAGTTTCCTCTGATCGGAAATGAACGTCACCCTGATGTAGTTAAAAATGAACCTAAGATTCGGCCAAATGAATCCCTACAACGCAACAAAAAAGGTCGCCCGAAGTTAACTAGGATTCATTGTGCTAAGGATATGGTTCCTCGAGAACCGACCGACCAACCTTAGTTGTGTGGAAAGTTGTAGGAACCCTAGACACGACATCAAAAAATGTCCTTTTAAGAGCCGGCCTCGAATCAACTAATTTTAATTTGTAACTCTAATGTTTTAATCCTAAATAACATGTGTTCTCATAAGATTTTAAACATGTGTTCTCGTACTACCACGTGAAAGTTATACAACAAAAAAAGCCACAAACATACACTAAAACAACAAAATTGACTAAAACATGAATATCGGCCCATGTTTCAATTTTATTAATGCAAAGGAATATACCAAAATAGCATTTTTAACACAATTTCTACACTCTTTAGGATACCTTTTTACGCGTCAAATTTTGCACCATTGTAAACATGTGTTCCCGTACTATGACGTCAAAGTTAAATAACAAAAAAACGTGAAATTCCCATGCAAATCAACCATAAACAACCCTACCAACCCATGCTCCCATTTTCTTTAATCAAAGAAATATGGCAAGGTAGTGATTTTAACGCGATTCAAACACTATTTCCGATGTTTTATATACGTCGATTTTTACACCGTTTTGAAGAGAAACATCACTACTATGAGATAAAATATTAAAATCATAAAAAATTATCCCCCAAGACCATGCAAATTAACCCTAAACAACCCTACCAACCCATGTTCCCATTTTCTTCAATCAAGGGAACATGACAAGGCAGTGTTTTTAACGCGATTTAAACAACGTTTCCGTTGCTTTATATACGCCGATTTTTACACCCTTTTGAAGAGAAACATCACTATTATGAGGTAAAACATTAAAATCTTGAAGAATTATCCCCCAAGACCATGTAAATTTACCCTAAACAACCCTATCCATAATTGTATAAACATCAAAATTACGCAAAAGTCGCATTCTGCAAAATGCGACTTTTGCATATCATTCGATAAATTCACGACGAGTTGTTTGAAATTCTCGAGGAAGTCACGTCCTATAGAACTCAACTTCAATATTTTTTAAAATTCAAAACTGAATAATATAATCCACATCGGATTGAAGTCGCACCGTGTAAAACACGCTTTTGGATCTTGCAACTTGCAGGACGTGATTTTGCCTGACGTGGGCCAAATGGGGGGTATTTTTCCAAATGTTCCCCATTGCGGGTTATTTTTCCAGATAATTCCCCAAAGGGGAATATCTGGCTGAATTTGCCCTATGTGGCCTTTTTTGAGGTTTGGCGACTTTGTGTGGGTAGGAATATCTCTCGTCTCCCCATTCGAGAGACACTTTTTTTGTGGACTCATTAGTCTTCTCGAAAGGTTATTCGGCTCTTTTTTTAACCATCTAATGGGACGTCGATACACGGGTTTAAAGGATCCCTTTCCACTTCAATTAGGGTTGTAAACAAACCGAACGTTCAGTGAATCGTTCGGCGGGATGTTTATTTATGTTCGTTTATTTATTAAACGAACGAACATGAACCTGATTTTTTGTTTGTTTAATTAAATGAACGAACACGAACAAAGGCTTATTCGTTCATTTATGTTCGTGAACGTTCGGCAATATGTTCGTTTATGTTCGTTTATGTTCATTTAAATTTATTCACATATGTCTAGGGGTGTTCATTGTTCGGTTAAATTGAACTAACCGATTGAACCAAAATAAAATTGTTTAATCTATTAGATAATTTTAGGTTTCGGGTAATGATTAAGAGTTTTTTAAATTTTCAATTATCGATTAATTCAGTTTAAAATTCGTTAATTAACTGAATTAATCGAACTAACCAAAAATATTAAATAGTTAACACATTATATATTTTCGTTTGTGTTCGAAAATTGAAATATATATATATATGCAAATAATATATATTTATATTTTTATATGTGAATATGTGAATATTATTTATTTTATAAAATAATTTGAATTAATTTGAATTAGTTTGAGATATATAATATTTGTCGTAAAATATTACATAACGTTATGTTGGTTCAGTGGTTAAGGCTTAGCTCTTTCTTCGAAAAGTCTTGGGTTCAAAACACCTTAAGCGTGTGCTTCTCACATTTTTCCTCAAGCAAAACGACGTCGTTTTGGGCTAAATTAGGCTTCAAAACAGCCACACCAAAACGGCGTTGTTTTGACTAACAGAGGAGTTAACAGTTAACAGCGGAGTGGCATTTTCGACTCAAATATTAAAGTTCAGTGCTAGTTTTGAAGAGTTTTAAAGTTCGGTAATATTTTTTACTCAGGGGCCATAGTTTAGTGGTATCTGGTGTAGTTTACCCTTTCTTTTAATATCTTTTCTTTATTTCGAGTTGCCTTCGGTTTGTGTTACTTTTTGTTTGGATGAAATCGGTTCGGGTTCATTTGGTTCAGTTGAAAATCGGTTCGGATCCATTATGTTCGGTTGAAAAATCAGATCGAGTCTATATCGGTTCAACTAAAAATCAGGTCTATTTCAATTCGATTCAGCTTGTTTCGAGTTTCGGATCAAGATCGGACCGATATCGGACAAAATTGGTTCGGTCTCGAGTTTCGGGTCAGTTTGCCACCTCTATCAAGAGTTTGAAGTCTGAACTCTACCCATCCCCGATTATAAAATATAATATCTGATTTTTTTTAAAATAGAAATATAATATCTAGAATAAATAAAAATTAAATTTATGTTAATTGTTAGTTTTGGATACGGATCCTAAGCTACTAATCAACGTTAAGATCAAATCCTTTTTTAAGTATGTACTTTATAAAAACCTGGGTAAACTACAGTGGAGATCACCAAATTATTAGTAAAGGGTACATTTGGGTCATCTAATTATTAAAAAATATAATTGAGACACTCAACTAATATTCTAATTAGAATTGGGTCGCTCTCCCGTTTAAATGCAACGTTATAAATGTTTTCGTCAGGCAAGGGCGATACCTAATAGGGATTGGCGAGGCCATGACCCTCCCCAAATTTTTAAAAATTAGAAAAATTTTAAGTTAGGGTAGTGGTAAAATTATATTTAATCCCCTAAAAATATATAATTTATATTGTTGCCCCCCTAAATTTAAATATTTTTAAATGGAACCATCAATAAATAACATTGAGTTATGTAACTGTCGTTAAGCAACAAACATGTCACTCAATTATTAGTGAAGTTACAAATAGACCATTCAATTAAAATATTTCAAAACAATTCAATAAATTTAACCCTTAATATTTAAAAATATATCAATTAATATTTGTGTTGATTAATTTAACATAAGCTTAGATTTAATTATATAATTGAATCATATAATAAAAAGAATATTAGATATTAATGTAATGAAAATATGTTTGTTATCTCTTCATGCATGCTTATGTTTCATTATGTAAAAACAACTTGTGTGTCATGTTTTAAATCTGAATAAAAAATTGTTGATTTTCATAATAATATAAACTATTTAACATTTAGTAAATTTGTAAATAAGAACAAAATAAATTAAAAAATTGCAATACTTATACAACTTTTTAATGAAAATATACTAACTTGCAGAGTACTTAAGAAATTTGTTTTATAATAAAAAGTTCTGTAACTTATGCAGTAGAAGTAACTAAAACTCGAACTTTTGTAGAAAATTACATAGTAGCAGTAACTAAACCATGACGATTTTTATAAATAATTTTAAATAAATTTAATGAGTTTAATTTTAATGTAGATACTAATTATAGATCTAACACTAAAAAATATTTATAAATATTTTTACATTTATAAATTTGTGTATTAGATTAATTAATGATTTCAAATGAAGTACTTTAGTGTTAACGAGTGTATACAAGTGATTTGGGAGAAGAAAATGACTAAATTCATATTTTTTAAATATGAAGGATTAAATTTATTGAATTGTTTTGAATTAGGACTCAATGGATAGAATATATAAGTTTTGAGGACAAAAACTGCCATTATACAAAGCTTGTTAGATATCAATTTGAATTTTAACGGAAGAGTGACCCGATTGTAATCAAATTTTAAATGGGAGAGTGATCCAATTGTAACTACAATATCAATTGAGTGACCCAATTATAATTTTTAATAATTTATTTGACATATTTTATTCCTACCTAGTGGGGACGGGAGAGGGAACTCCAAGGGAATGAGGGTGCTCCTGCTGGGTCTAGAACTCATGACCTAAGGGAAGAGTGAGCGAGCTGATGAGAAGCTCTGGTCACCCGGTGATCCTTGCTTTCTCATCATTTTTAATGATTAAATGATCTAAATGTAAACTTACCTTACTAATAACTGAGTGACCTTCATTGTAGTTTACCCTAAAACATAAACTTATTTCTTTTTTCTGAAACCTTTTTCAGAGCTTCACCTTGACTAATTCGAATTGACATGCATCGAACACTTGACTTTGGTGGGTGAGTCTCACAACGGAGATTTTTTATATACACAACACCTCAAACTCGAGACTCGTGTCACGCTTGGGAAGAGGCGGGGACATTAATCCCTCATCGAAAAAGAAAATGGAGGTATTGAGATATATACGCGGTGGCGTTGCACATCCTATCAAACATGTCTTTTGGGAAGAAGGTAATGGACTCGTGACAAATGGTATCAAAGCAACCAATTAACTACTCGATTTCACGCCGAGTGCCAATGAGTGGGGTAGGCAGGGTGAACAACCGTGATAATGGTACATCACGAGTGTGGTTGACTAGTGACGAGGGCGTCACGAGGTTGGGTGGGGGAGAATGTCACGCTTGGGAAGATGCAGGGACATTAATCCCACATCGAAAAGAAAAAAAAAGGGAGGTCTTGGGATGTATAAGCGGTGGCACTGCACATCATATTAGACATATCTTTTGGGAAGAGGGTAATGACCCCGTGACACCTACTTAAGCGATATCAAATTGCTTACCACTTGAACCAACCCTTTTGGTAAATCCATTCATGGGTTAGCATACTAATAATCACTTTTAAGATAAAGACATCATTTTGAAATAAATTTAAAATTTTAAAAATATTTTCTAAAGAAAATTGAAATGAATTCTAAACTAACTTACGGGTAAATCTGTGATCAATTTATTTATTATGGGCATGTTTGGCAATTAGAGGATATTTGATAGCAGATTACATTAGCTGATAGCTGGTTGTATTGGCTAATTTGACTAACGGATTGTATTATCTGATTGTATAAAAATGTTTGGTAAAATTAACTTATAGCTGATAGTTGTTTGATTATTTGAAGAAGCAAAATGACATATAAAGACATGATTATATTCGATACTTGTTTGGATAATTTATTAGTTATTAATATTATGTATTTATTAATATTAATTAGACTATGAAAAATAAATTTTTAATATAACATTACTAAGAAATGGTCTATATATTAATTTATTGTTCATATAATAATTTTTAATACAATTTAATTCATTAATAAATTTAAATACAAATATAAATGTGTGAATAAAATAAAAAACAAAAAGTGTTAATTTACAAATGTCATTACAAAAATACGTGAGGGTGAAGAATTAAAATAAGAAGGTTAAATTTAGGTTATTATGAGACTTTTTATAATTGTTAAGGGTAAAAGAGTCTTTATAACTATTATGTCAAAACCTCTAACTTTAAAAAGCTCCTATTAGCAGATTTTTTAAAATTAGAGGTTTCACCCTATTCCGTTATTCATATCCACTATTCATCAAACATCCAAATTAGCGGATTTAACCGGTCAAACCTTTAATTTAAACTCAAACCTCTAATTTTGGTTCAAACCGTTGTTTACCATACATGACCTATATCTTTTAAAATTGACTTGTGAGTCAACATATGAACCCACTTATAATACTTTAAAGTTTTAAGAAGAATCAAAGATAATTAACCTCTAAAATTAAACGACTAAAATAAATAATGCAAAAACATATACTCCATCTGTCTCACTCAAACTGTCTCTTATTATTTTTTAAAGGTAAAAAATTTTAAACTTTAACCACATTTATTTTAAATATTTTAAAATATTAAATTTTATAAATATATATTTCAAAATTACTTGATTGAAGATTTTTAAAATATATAATTTTTTATAATCTTATTAATAATAAATTTTAAATAATAAATAATCAAAGTTAAAAAAATTGACAAAACAATCAATAGGGGACAATTTAAGTGAGGCGAAAGGAGTAATAAAAATTGAGACACATCATCATAGTTAAAATATACAAAACATAATACAAGTCAATACATAATGTAAAAATAACATTATTTTTTATGTATTACTTTCAAATAACATTAATGTAAAAAAATCCTAAACATATACTTTCAAAGTATGACTATCTATTTTAAAATATAAGTATAAGAGTATTCTTAAATTTAAGCAATTGTTTTACCATAACTAGTAAAAATTCCTTATCTTTACCAACAGTATATACTTTTTTTTAATGTTAGTAAACTACCTATAAGAATGTTAAAGGTTTTTTTTATCCGAAAAAAATGCATTAAGAGAAAAAAGAAGTACAAACGCAATGTCCCACGTACATGACAAAGGAAGCATGTAGAAACATGCAACCAGAGACACTAGGAGCATGGACAAACACCTAACAGAGATCATCCCTGGGGAAGAAAACAAACGACAAAAAAACAAAAGCTTACAAAGCCAAGGACGCGGCGCATAGGCCAAGCGCAAATAAGGGTGGTCCCATAACATAGGGTTATCCCTAACCAAAGGAAGAAACAAGATAACAACACAGACACCCTTGCCCTTCTTGGAGTCGGTCTTGAAACTTGATCGTAGCATTCAAGTGAGAGCTCCTTTCGGAGGCAGGCTCCCTTGTCGGTAGACATGGGTTTTGTCAACTAGAATGGAGTGATCGAAAATCCTGACTTAGAAACTGGCCTGGCAGGGTTAAGACAACCAACGTCGAACAATGCCTTCAGTTCGGAGCTGGAAAAGACAAACGTTGATAATCGACCCATAAGAAGCCTTAGATCAACCGTAAACAAAGAACACATGGTGATCCTAGGGGAAGGGTTCACGTGAGACACCAACTTTCGACCCTTTCTATCGAAAGAGGTGGTTCCAGGTGCGATTATTTCTGATGCGGATAACTCCCCTGGGGGTTATCCGCTGACCTGTTTTCGGTGTAGCAAACTTTCACTGGTAATGTCTCAGGTCCAGGGTTGAGAGTACCTTCTTCAACACTTAGTACAATTTCCTCATTAAGCATGCAGTTGTCATCCACGAACATGGACATTACCTTAGTAATTTTCTTGCCAAAAGGGTCGATTCCCAGTTCCGTGATTCCAACCCCATCGAGCAAGACCCTGGTGATTTCCATAGCATGCTTGCGTCTCGCGGCTTGCTTGATTAGCGTCAGTTCGAAGCTTTCCTTACTATCAATTGATAATTTCAAGGTAGCCCAATTCTCTCCCTTCTTTGATGCATCCGAGGAATCTCCCATTCTACAAACAATGCCGCAAATCATGGCTTTAGGAAAGGTAACCTTCATTTGACCCTTGGACAATCCCCTGATGACTTTTGCCTCGACTATTGGGTCAGTTTCGATAAACAACACCGCCCTACTTCTGTGGAGAAAACTGTCCGGGAAGTTGAGTACAATAATGGTGGTGAAGCTCGCTAAACTACTCAATACTGCATGGCGCTCGGAAGCACCAGAGAAAACGTCTTCCCCTCCTCGCGACGGTGCCATACCAGCTTCAAACCATCAATTAGTCCTGGAAAGGCCATTGGTGGTCGGCTCAAAGAGAACCGTAACCCCTATTTCCATGATTAGGAAGGCAAAAACTCTCAATGTTTCTACCTTATGTCGAGAAAGGCATGTGCCATCTCGTTGTTCCTTCCCCGTAAGAAGCTGGTCGGAGTCCCTCCCCAAGAAGCCTCCCAAACGAACCACAATCCTCCATCCCATATCCACTCGCTTTCACCGAGCTTCCTTTTCCACCTCAAACACTCTAGAGGAACGACGGAGCCTCTCGCCGGGGATTGTCCACACAACCGAGTAAGCTTCCGAGCAGGATCTCAAAGAGTTTTGCAGAGCGATGAAGGTAGCGCTGGAGATTGGAGAATGGTGGGGGAGTGAACCGTAGTAAGAGAGAAGGGAGAGAATGTTGAAGGTTTAGCCGCTTACTCTACTTTTTCTTTTCATCTAAGATTTTTTTAATTTATTTAGCCAGCGATGTCATTAACCTTGGTTTTAGTTGTAGACCATCGGTACTCATTATTTTTCATTTGTCTATTTATCTCTCATATTTGTTTTTCCTTTGGTTTTTTAAATATTTTTTTTTATAAAAATAACTATACCTTGATGGTATGTTTTTCTCTACTTTTGTGACACATTTTGCTCTTCTTTTATGATATGTTTTCATTCTCCTTTATTTGTCGTTTGACTGTCATTTATTTTCTTCTCTCTTTTTTCAGGGTCGGATTTGACATCGTCTTGACAGATCAACATGACGCTGATTTGTTATCATGTTGATCTTCCTTGCTTTGGACCCTTAGATTGGACTTGTATACATGGTTCTCGTTCGTACATAGTTTTCTCACGACGCTCGGTTCTGATTTGCGATTGTTGGTAGTCTTTCAGTATTTTGATCCTATTTTGTGGTTAAATTTTTTAACATTTTCATTGTATGGTTCTATATGATCTCAAGTGACTAGTTTCTTTTGGGTTATAAGAAAATTTCCAAATTATGTGTTTACTTTACAATAACGATTGTAAACTTTCATTGTAATCTTGAATATTTCCTAAGTAGGGGCTTCTATAAAAAAAGTTAAGAATGTTGAAGTCTAGTCTCTAGATGCAATAAGGCATCGAGAAGCAATATGGAGACATAATTCTGGAATGACATTGTTGCAGATGCTGTAATGCAGAGGCGGTTCTTAGTTGGAGATAGAAGGGAAGGGGCCTTGGCTCCCTTGAGATTCTGGATAATTTGTAACACCCAGGTTTGAGGGTCGGGTGAAAATAATATTAAAATAATGTTCCGGTTTCGGTTTTAAAATTTAAAATAACAAAATATTATTTTGGGCTCCATATTTTCAAAGCAAACATTTATGTTGGATTAAAATTGTTTTGAGAATCAAATCCCATGGATTTTAGAATAAATGAGATTGCCATCTCATTAATGGCAAAGTTGTAATATTGGGGATTTTTGAAATAGCCCAATAAATTAAAACAAAAACAAAACCCCGCTTTTAGTTTTCATTAAAATTCATTATTTAGAGTTTTGTGTTTTTGGATTTTGGAAGAAAAAGATGCAAACTTTACAATCTATTGTTTGAGCTTTTGATTCTTTGCTAATAAATAAGTTAATATTAACCCAAGAGGTCCAACATACTAGATTTTTACATTGTTTTAAATGGATTTTCGGATTTGGGTTTTGAAGGGTTCTTGGAGGGGTTTTAGGGTTAGTTGGGGGTGTGTTCTATGTTGGAATTTGGGGTTTGATGTTAGGGTAATAGTTAGGGGTTGTTTTGGAAGCATTAGAGTGGGTTAAATGTGTTGAAATCATTAGTTTTGGTTGGGGTATGAGGGCTGCCCGAGTTTGATGTTTTGGGGGTTGTTCTTGGCTTGGAATCTTTTATTTATTGCTTGAATGGTGTTCCGGGTTGCTACATTGTTGTATGAGCTGATTCGAGGTTGTTTTGTTTGTGTTGAGATGATTAGAAGCAAGAGAAGACAATGGCAAAGCTTCGGGCTCGAATCCGGAAACTTGAAGACCTTGGTTGCTTGGTGGGGGAGCTTAGAGGTGAAGGTGAGTGGTTAAAATGTTTTAAATGGTTTTGAGCAATTGGTTCAAGCATGAGGACTAGGTTGGGATTGGTAGACCCACCTAGAGTTGGGATTAGAGTGGTAGCCTAATCCCAAGCTTTAATAAGAGACTTTGGTTGCACTCTATAATGCTTGTTTATGCCTCTTGAATTAATTGCGATTGTGGTGTTATGTATAATGTGTTATACATGTATATTGAGGCTTCAATTGATGCATTGTTAAATGCATGTGGATTGTGCATGATAGTGATCATGGTGAGTACGTGCTAAGCACGGAAGTTGATTTGAAATGATGTTGTGAAAGATTATGAATTTTGTTTAATATTGGTACTAGTATGCTTGGGTACAATGATCGATCATTAGGATTAGTGTGCACACGAGATTCAAAGTCGCGCGTGGCCTTGGTGGAGTTAAGGCAGCAAGGAGGAGTACGGGTTCGCCCGGAAATCTTTATATTAGTCGGTGATGAGTGGAATCCCATCTACGGGGCGTGAGGATGAGTGGAATCCCCTCCGCGAGAACCGGTGATGAGTGTAATCCCACCGAAGGTAGTGGTTGTGTTGGAAATGCGTTCCAACTTGTTATCCGCGTATTCGAGTCATAGCTAGGTGTCAATATGATATGAAATGTGATTCCATTATGGATTGATATATGTTGTTGTTAATACATTGATATATGTATCTTCCTGAGTTGGGCTTATGTATTGTTGATCATGGCATAATGTTGATTATATGTTCATGCATCATATATATCTTTGGCTCTTGTGGATCGGAGGTAAGATCATCATTTTCATCTCGGTTGATGCTCGTGCTTGGACCCTGCATTGTCGAAGGTTTGTTTTATGAGCTTACCCTCACTAAGCTTTTATGCTTACGCTCCTTTTTGTTCGACAATGCAGATCAGTAGCTTGTGGGTGGCAAGGGCAAGGAAAGGTCACAAGTGTCGCTTTTGGTTAGCTCAAGTATGATCTTTAAATTGTAGATTGTAATAGTTAAGCAATGGGATAGGTGTTGTTGATTTGAGCTTTGATGTATGTTGATGTTGGCTTGGTTCTTGGATGCCTTGTTTGATTTGTAAATATTATTTATGTTGCATGTCTTGAATGCTTATATGTTTTGGCTGCTAAGGCATGAACCTTAAAGTGCTTTGTATGTCACCTTTTGGTAAATGCATGAATCTTTTAGAAGCATGATCCTTGTTCGTTTCGAATGCCTTGTATGTCGACTTCTTGGTTGTTAAAGGTTGTATGTATGTTGTCTGGGGCTAGGGGAGCCGTAAATCGCATCTAGAGTCGAGTCTTAAGTTGTTGGGCTGAAATTTGGAGGTTTGCAGTGTAGGGCGTATCGATACGCCTAAGGGACATATCGATACGGTCTTGCCCTGCAGAACTCAGTTTTGGCTTGGTGTATCGATACGCTGGGGTGTATCGATACGCCCAAAACTCACTGGAAATCTGAGATGTTGGTGAGACTTTGGCGTATCGATACGGACTCTATGCGTATCAGTACGGGTTTATCTCGTTGACCACGAGATGTTGACCGAGAAGGGCATATCGATATGCTCAAGGGCTGTATCGATACGGTCTTCCTGTGTTGACCGGGTGATGTTGACCAAGGAGGGTGTATCGATACGCCCAAGGGCTGTATCGATACGGTCTCCCCTGAGTTGACTGAGAGCAGTTTACTTGGTCAAGGTGTACCGATACCCTTGACAGGTGTATCGATACGGCCTGCCTTGTAAGGTTAAAATGGGCTTGAAATGTCTTGTTCTGGTTTGGTTGCTTATATCTCGTGATGTTTTCCACTGTCGTGATCACATAGGAAATCAATATGCCTTTAGACAAGATCGAGTTAAAGAAATTTTCTAGGGTTGCTAACCGAGGGGGAACCTTAACGGGTTTTGCTTCGATTTTCCCCGTGTAGCCTACTCGGACCGGTCATCCGGCCAGACCGGGACGAGGGGGTTACATTTGTTGGTATCAGAGCCTAAGGTTACCGAGACCTTGGGCAGGTAAGTGAGGTAAGTTAAGTCTTTGTGTTGATATGCACGGTGGTTGCTTGCTTGTCAAGTATGCTCGATGTATGTTTGCGTGTTTACCAAGTATGCTTGTCGATTTGTTTGAAGCATGATGTTTAGAGTCCTATTGCTACTATTACATTGGAAAAAGAGATTTTTAAGTGAGGGAATCATATTTGAGCCACTTGGACCCTTTCCTTTGCTAACCCAGTTTGTATGTTAATTTGTTGTTGTTGTTGATTTTATTGCTTTTAGTAAGTTTGAGGCCAAGGCGTGGGCCGTGAATCAGTAAGTAGAAGTTGTGGTTTCTGTAAATGTGGATGATGTTGAGGGAGTTCGTCGCTATAGTCAGAGAAGTATGGTCGTACCGGGGTTGAGGTACAATTGGTTTGTTTGAGTCAGGGTGTATGTGGGTTGATTCTCGTTGGTGAGGGACGATGTGATCGTTTCTGGTATTAGTTGGTAAAAAGAAGTGAAGACCTTTGAGTGAGGTTCAAAGTGGTATCGATGTTATAGTAGATAAGCCTTTGGTACAGTTTTGAGTTTGTTCCCTCCGGTTGATCCTGAGTCTGTACTTCCGTATGTTGTTAGCAAGCATGCAAAGTTTGAATATGCCCGGTGAAGTGTTAGAGGTAAGTATAAGTACCTTAGTTCTTTTGGTGAGATCAAGGTAAGGGTCTCGTGTGAGTAATCTGAAATTCAGAAATGTTAGTTGGTGATCGTTGGGGTTCGGCCTATGGTTTTAGTACAAGACAGCCTGTCAGTATCCGTGCGTGGGAATCGATTTGTGTGATTGGGCCAGTGTGAGTTTGAGTTGTCTTCTAGCAAGAAGAAGAGATGGAGAGATGAAGTCGCTTCCGATATAGTGGAGCCGAGAAGGGAGTCTTGAGCTCTAACTCCAGATTGTTTGGTGGTGGGATGTTTTGAGTCGTCAAGACCGATGTTATAGAACAAGTTCCAGCATGATTGTTTGTGTGTGATCAGAATTGAATTTTGAAGTTTCGAGATGCTCTAAGAACGGTTTTGAAGAGTTAGGTTATGTTTGAAGGGTCAGCCTGAAAACAAGAAGACCGAAGACTATCAGCTGTGTACATGTGAAGTTGCAATTTCTGCGGATTCGTCCTTTTCGTGTGAGCATGCAAAGAAATTTGATATACCTGATGAGAACTTAGACGTAGGGACACATGTGACTAGACCTTTTGGTGAGATAGTGGTGGTCAGAAAGATGTACAGAAGATATTTGTTGATGGTTCAGGGTTACGTGTTTCCAGTAGATGTGAAGTAATTGTCTTTTTACGGTTTCGATGTACCTTTTGGCATGGTTTGGCTTGTAGAACACAGAGCTAGAGTATAATTTGAGACAAAGAGAGAGTTGCCTTGAAGTTGCAGATTTCTGTGAGACTGTAGTGGTAGGTGAGGATGTGAACTTCTTATCGAATGTTGATCCAGCTTTAGAGATCAAAGACTGATTGAGTTTAGTTGACAGGCTTGCCTAGCTAATGTGGCGGATTTGATTTTTGAATGAGGTTAGACCGCAGAATGTTGGAACAGTTTGTGTTTTTCTTAAAAGTGTTTGGAAGAATTGTTCGGTTTGTCTCTTGTTAGGGAAGAAGAGTTTGTTATTGATATCGTCTTCGAGATTGCTCCTGCTTTGATTTCTCCGTATCTTATGGTTCCCGACAGAATTGAGAGTGTTGAAGAATCAACTACGAGATTTTGTTAGACCTTAGATTCATTAGGCCTAGTACATCATCTTAGAGTATGACAGTGAAAATTGTGAAGAAGAGAGAAGACAATACGAGAATGTGTTTAGATTACAGACAGTTGAAACAATTGCCAGTGAATGATTAGTATCCATTTCTGAGTGTCAAAAAATTGTTGATCAGTTGGGGTGTGCTCCAGTCTTTTCGAAGATTAATTTGAGATCCGGTTGTTACCAGTTGAAAGTGAGAGAAGTTGATGTACCGAAGACAACTTTCGGGTCAAGATGTGATCGCTTTGAGTTTTGGGTTATGTCGTTTTGTTTGACTAGTGTGTTAGTCACTTTTATAGAGATGTTGAGCAGAATATTTCTTGAGTTCCTTGATCAGTTTGTAGTAGTTCGCATAGATGATACATGGGTATATTCATGTACCAAAGAAGACCATGACAAGCTTTGGAGTTAGTGTTGTAGACCCTATTAGAGAATCAGTTGTATGCCAAGTTGAGCAAACTTGAACCCCGAGTTAAGGAAGATGTTCTCCTAGGACATGTAGATTAGCCGAGTGTATTAGGGTAAATCCTAAGTAGACAGAAGAAGATGTGAGTTGGAAGAAATTGAAGACTGTGACAGGTATCTATAGTACCTAGGTCTAGCACTGTTATTATCGAAGGTTTGAAAATGATCTTTTGAAGATAGCTGCTCCTTTGACAGATTGCTACAGAAGAATGTTCAGTTTGTGTGGTTAGATGCGAGACAATGAGCCCTTGAGAAACCTAAAGAAACTTTGATGAAAGCTTCGACCTTGATCCAGCCATGTCAGAGAAAAATTTGTGAACTATAGTGATGCGTTACATGTAGGGTTAGGTTGTGTGCTTATGCAAGACAGAAGATTTGTGGCTTATTCATCGAGATAGTTGAAAGACCTTGAAAAGAATTATCCGACACGAGACATATAGTTAATTACAGTTGTATTTGCTTTAGAGGCTTAGAGACAAAGCATGTATAGTAAGAAATGCATAGTATGTGTACACTTATCATCAGAACTTGAAATATTAGACGACTTAGGAAGGGTTGAAACTTGAATAGCATAAAGTGTTAGAACTGCTTGAAGACTGTAATCTCAAGATTGAGTACCATCCGAAGATAGTCAACGTAGTAACCGATGTTCCGAGTTATATTTGTTGTAAGATTAGTAGTTGAGTTGCGAGCTATATCTGCCGGATTCAGTTTATCAAATGATAGTGGTTTTGTGGCCGAGTTTCATGTTAAACCTACACTGAGTCAGAATACTTAAAGAGAAACAGTTGCAAGACAGGTTCTTGGCACCTTACGTTCAAGACATAGTAGAAGGAAGACTTTCATATTTCAGTTTCAGAGATAACAGAGCTTTGCATTTCAGAGACATAATAGTTGTGTCGAATGACATAGTGTTCTGAGACGTATTGTTTTGGCCGAAGCATACGGTAGTTCATTTGTATTGCATTTGAGTAGTATGAAGACGTATTGTGGATTGAAGATGAGTACTTCTGGATTGAGTTGATGGATGATGTGGTTCAGTATGAAAGTAAGTGTGTAATTTGCCAGCGTGTCAAGGCCGA
The DNA here is from genome assembly GCA_030270665.1 of Hibiscus trionum. NCBI lineage: Eukaryota > Viridiplantae > Streptophyta > Magnoliopsida > Malvales > Malvaceae > Hibiscus > Hibiscus trionum. The sequence goes on from BSYR01000011.1 coordinate 24,961,075, forward strand.
ACATCAATTTTCCTCTAGTGTGTTACATCCGTGGAAGATTCTTAATGGAAGTGGGTAATGGATTCGAGAGAATGGAAGTCGGTAATGGATTCGAGAGACATTGTGTCCGGTTCGCCTTTAATTCCCTCCGTGAGAACTTGGCTGAGTAAACGATGATAGTTGCATCGAGTGTGCCCATTTTATACATGCTCACGTTACTTGTACCTTGTATAAGATGGCGGAGTCTTACTTTACCAAGAGAGTGAGTTGCACAGTGTCTTGAAATTGATAGTGGCCGATAGATATTCGAGATTTCAACTAGACTTTTGAAGATGTCTGCATAGTGCTTGGTTACCTGTTGAGGTCAGATGGTCAGTCAGAAAAAGTTATCGGTCAAGTGTTCAAACAGTGCCGTATGAGTCTTTGAATCGGGCTAGTTCTGTTGTTTATTTGTTACGGTTACCACCAGAGTTAGAAATGGGTTCGTAATGTGTATTGTGTATCTATGATTCGGAAATGTGAAGCCGATCTGTCTCATGCTATGTTTGTTGAAGAAATTGAGTTCAGTTTAAAATTGACATGCCTTGAAGGACCCGTTGAGATCTTAGCATCAGATAGCTAATATTGTGTGGTAAGTCTACCGAGTTGGTGAGTATGTTGTGGTGAGAGAAAGTGTGGAGGAGCATGTTTCAGTGACTCTTCTTGTCCGATAAATTTCGGGGACGAAATTTTCTTAAGTGGGGGAGAGTTGTAACACCCGGGTTTGGGGGTCGGGTGAAAATAATATTAAAATAATGGCTCGGTTTCGGTTTTAAAATTTAAAATAATAAAATATTATTTTGGGCTCCATATTTTTGAAGCAAACAATTATGTTGGATTAAAATTGTTTTGAGAATCAAATCCCATAGATTTTAGAATAAATGAGATTGCCATCTCATTAATGGCAAAGTTGTAATATTGGGGATTTTTGAAATAGCCCAATAAATTAAAACAAAAACAAAACCCCATTTCACCATCTTCTTCCCCCTTTCTTTCTTTTAAACGTGAACTCCTCCCCCTTCTCCCATTTTGCTTTCCATCAAACCTTGCCTTCAATTTTGGAGCTCTTGCAAAGGTAACAACAAATTCTTTTTGTCCTCAACATCCTCTTTCTTCCCATGCTTTTAGTTTTTATTAAAATTCATTATTTAGAGTTTTGTGTTTTTGGATTTTGGAAGAAAAAGATGCAAACTTTACCATCTATTGTTTGAGCTTTTGATTCTTTGTTAATAGATAATTTAATATTAACCCAAGAGGTCCAACATACTAGATTTTTACATTGTTTTAAATGGATTTTCGGATTTGGGTTTTGAAGGGTTCTTGGAAGGGTTTTAGGGTTAGTTGGGGGTGTGTTCTATGTTGGAATTTGGGGGTTGATGTTAGGGTAATAGTTAGGGGTTGTTTTGGAAGCATTAGAGTGGGTTAAATGTGTTGAAATCATGAGTTTTGGTTGGGGTATGAGGGCTGCCCGAGTTTGATGTTTTGAGGGTTGTTCTTGGCTTGGAATCTTGTGTTTATTGCTTGAATGGTGTTCCGGGTTGCTACATTGTTATATGAGTTGATTCGAGGTTGTTTTGTTTGTGTTGAGATGATTAGAAGCAAGAGAAGGCAATGGTAAAGCTTCGGGCTCGAATCTGGAAACTTGAAGACCTTGGTTGCTTGGTGGGGGAGCTTGGAGGTGAAGGTGAGTGGTTAAAATGTTTTAAATGGTTTTGAGCAATTGGTTCAAGCATGAGGACTAGGTTGGGATTGGTAGACCCACCTAGAGTTGGGATTAGAGTGGTAGCCTAATCCCAAGCTTTAATTAGAGACTTTGGTTGCACTCTATAATGGTTGTTTATGCCTCTTGAATTAATTGTGATTGTGGTGTTATGTATAATGTGTTATACATGTATATTGAGGCTTGAATTGATGCATTGTTATATGCATGTGGATTGTGCATGATAGTGATCATGGTGAGTACGTGCTAAGCACGGAAGTTGATATGAAATGATGTTGTGAAAGATTATGAATTTTGTTTAATATTGGCACTAGTATGCTTGGGTACAATGATTGATCATTAGGATTAGTGTGCACACGAAAGTCAAAGTCGCGCGTGGCCTTGGTGGCGTTAAGGCACCAAGGAGGAGTACGGGTTCGCCCGGAAATCTTTATATTAGTCGGTGATGAGTGGAATCTCATCGATGGGGTGTGAGGATGAGTGGAATCCCCTCCGCGAGAACCGGTGATGAGTGTAATCCCACCGAAGGTAATGGTTGTGTTGGAAATTCGTTCCAACTTGTTATCCGCGTATTCAAGTCATAGCTAGGTGCCAATATGATATGAAATGTGATTCTATAATGGATTGATATATGTTGTTGTTAATACATTGATATATGTATCTTCGTGAGTTGGTCTTATGTATTGTTGATCATGGCATAGTATATATCTTTGGCTCTTGTGGATCGGAGGTAAGATCATGCATTTCATCTCGGTTGATGCTCGTGCTTAGACCCTGCATTGTCGAAGGTTTGTTTTATGAGCTTACCCTCACTAAGCTTTTATGCTTACGCTCTCTTTTTTCGACAATGCAAATTAGTAGCTTGTGGGTGGCAAGGGCAAGGAAAGGTCACAAGTGTCGCTTTTGGTTAGCTCAAGTATGATCTTTAAATTGTAGATTGTAATAGTTAAGCAATGGGATAGGTGTTGTTGATTTGAGCTTTGATGTATGTTGATGTTGGCTTGGTTCTTGGATGCCTTGTTTGATTTGTAAATATTGTTTATGTTACATGTCTTGAATGCTTATATGTTTTGGTTGCTAAGGCATGAACCTTAAAGTGCTTTGTATGTCACCTTTTGGTAAATGCATGAATCTTTTAGAAGCATGATCCTTGTTCGTTTCGAATGCCTTGTATGTCGACTTCTTGGTTGTTAAAGGTTGTATGTATGTTGTCCGGGGCTAGGGGAGTCGTAAATCGCATCTAGAGTCGAGTCTTAAGTTGTTGGGCTGAAATTTAGAGGTTTGCAGTCCAAAGCTCACTGGAAATATGAGATGTTGGTGAGACTTTGGCGTATCGATACGGACTCTAGGCGTATCGGTACGGGTTTATCTCGTTGACCACGAGATGTTGACCGAGAAGGGTGTATCGATACGCTCAAGGGCTGTATCGATACGGTCTTCCTGTGTTGACCGGGTGATGTTGACCAAGGAGGGTGTATCGATACGCCCAAGGGCTGTATCGATACGGTCTCCCCTGAGTTGATTGAGGGCAGTTGACTTTGTCAAGGCGTACCGATACTCTTGACAGGTGTATCGATACGGCCTGCCTTGTAAGGTTAAAAATGGGCTTGAAATGTCTTGTTCTGGTTTGGTTGCTTATATCTCGTGATGTTTTCCGCTGTCGTGATCACATAGGAAATAAATATGCCTTTAGACAAGATCGAGTTAAAGAAATTTTCTAGGGTTGCTAACCGAGGGGGAACCTTAACGGGTTTCGCTTTGGTTTTCCCTGTGTAGCCTACTCGGACCGGTCATTCGGCCAGACCGGGACCAGGGGGTCACATAATTAATATTAGGTCCTTTAATTTTTATTTTTTTAATTTGGCCCCCTCAAAAATTTTAAATTTTTTATTAAATTTTAATTTTTCATGAATATATTTAATTAAATCCTTTTTAAAAAAATTCTCATAGAGTCTCAAAATTTTTAAAAATTTTAGTTTAGGCTTTGAAAAATTTTGAAAATTTCAAATAGGCCCCCCTCAACTTGTTTTGTCAAAATCCTCTCCTAGTGTAAAGGTCCGAAATCTATAAAGGAACAAATACTTGACTTCTTCGGAGATCATTTTAATCGTTCTAACGCGAAATGAGAGATTGAAACAGATTTTGATTTTAAGAAGTTAACATCGACAGAGGTAAGTTAATTTTGTTGATGTTGCTGGCGCACGCTCCTTGTCGAGTGTGCTTTCCTTTGCAGTGATGCTCTCTATGAAATTATGGGTGTCTGGAGTGGTCTACCGTGAAGTGGACTTGAGTGAGGGCTGGTTCTTGAGTTTGCTTCTTCGATCGGGTACATCTTTTGGCGTTGGCCGGCTTTCGAATCTCTGTTGTGGTTGTGTTCTTGGTTGTCTGGAGTTTTTTTTTTTTTTTAATATTCGGTAGTGGCTTCTTCTCCGTAGAGTTTGAGGTTAAGAATTATTGATGTTGATGCGATTTGGCTACTTCGTATGATTGTTTCGTTGTTTACCTTGATTGGGCATATGGAAATTTATGAGGAGTTTTAAATAAGTCAATACCGTGATTTTATCTCTCTGTATGTTCCTGTTAGACGAGTTTTGTTTTGATGTTGTTATGTGAGGATACTTGACTTGAGATGAATATTCTCTAATTTTGTTATGTGAGTTGACAATTTTTCTTGGATAACGTCAATGGCTGAAAATGGGGTGAAACAAAAATGATTTGTTTGCCTAGGAATGTTGTTATAGTACTCTTAGAACCGTCGATATTGTGAAAGCGTCATGACTATGCTCAAGGGAAACACGTCTTGCTTTCTCGACGAGTTCTCTTGAATTTTTTCAATTCAAAAACCCCACCCAAAATGACCATGTACTCCTCATGCTTTCTCAATGTGGCCAGGAAAAGAGGATGACTTTGCCAGGATACTGTAGCAATACGAGAAAATAATTGTTCTTTCACCCCAATTCGATCATTCTTTTTTTTTCTTTCAAAAACATTGTCCTAGAAAAATTATCAATTGAGTTAGTGTCTTAATTTGTAACACCAAATTTAGTCAATAAAATAATAAACCTTATACATAAATACTTATTTTTTATTTAAAAGTAAAAATTACCAATTTCATATTGTTATTCAACAAGTAATATAAAAATTAAAAATGCAGGTTGCAGTTCGAAACCACACGTAACTGATACAGAAGATCTTAATTCTTCCCCCTCAACCTCTCGGGCAAACCTGCCAATGAATTTGACAATGTCAACAAAATTTATTTATAGCAAAAACAATTTATTCTTTGAAATCATTTGTCAAATTGAAATGCGGCTATAACAATAGATAGAAGTTAACCCATTTTCATGGAATAACTCAATTGAAGATCGGAGTTAGCTACATTTTAGTCAAATTAGACGTGACAATAAAATCGATTTGAGGGTGAATTGGTGATAGTTAAAATAGATAGTTTAGCTACTAGCATTATAAAGTATAATATTAGTAAAGTTTAGGTTTTTTTACGACTAACTATGATAAAATAATTGGTTAGATTTGTCAACAATTTTTAAAATAAGTGGTAAAAATTTTCAGTTAACACCTTTTTCTACTCTAAGTTGTGAGTTCTAGACCCATTAGGAGCAAAATTTTCCCTTCCGTTTTTATAGTAGAAATTGTTCAAAAAAAATCCGTTAAATTTAAGAGTATTTTGAGTCATAATTTGAAAGTATATTTTTGGGATTTTCGATATATTTTTTTACATTTAACAATTTTTAGAAAAATTTTAGAATGTGCGGCGTACAACGCTGAACACTACTAACGAAATAAACTGCTGGACATTATTAATTTTTAATCACTTTTAAATAGTTTTTAAAAATCTCAAAGGCTTGACATGCAATTAATATTTTCAAAATAAAATTAGAAGAAATTATTTCATGAATCATTCTCACAATCAATCTTTATTTTTCACATAATATTTTCTTATAAATTAAAAATTTTCAAATCTATCTTAAAAACCACCCAAAAAACTTAACCCACGAATCAAAAGAGACAAAAATAAAATTATTATTAATAAAATCCCTATATTCTAATCTCAACCTATGTTCGATGAAATCACTGTATTCATCTCGAGGACAATACAAGGCTTAAAAAACTAATCAAATCATAAATTGGCATTGCTTCTCTAGTCACCACCGTGATGTGGCTACTATTGTTGGTCTGAATTTTAATCAAATTTCCCCAGAAGTACCATTGCGAACACAAATGTATTGTTCTTCTCTGCATTTGATATTCCAAACTCTGAGCTGCATTTGATATCGTTAGACCATCTTCGAACATAGATGTATTGTTCTTCCCCCGGACCATTACGATTTTCACTAATCACCATTGTCATATTTTTTGTTTTTTTATAAATGGAAAACACAATTGACAATTATGGGATGAACACGGTGATTTAATCGAAAATTCGGTGGAAATTTGAATGCAGTGATTTCATTAGTAATAATTTTATTTATGTCTCTTTTGATTCGTGGGTTAAATTTTTTGGGTGTGTTTTTATATTTTAATGATTTCATTTATTAAAATATTAGAAGTACGAGAAAGAAGATGATGATTAGTAAATTTTAATTTATAAGAAAATATTATGTGGATAATAAAGATAACGTTGGTCTATTTAATTTGGTAGGACCATGGAGATTGTGAGAATAGTTTATGGAATAATTTCTTCTACTTTTATTTTGAAATATGATTAATTGCATGTCAAGCCTTTGAGATTTTTAATAATTATTTAAAAATCATTAAAAAATTAATGGTATTCAGCGGTGCATTGCGTTAGTGGTGTTTAACAATGTGTGTCGCCCGTTCTAGACACATCTCAAATTTTAATGTTATTTTTTTAAGAAAATTCTACAACAGACGACGCACACTGTTGAACATCATTAAAGGAATACACCCCTGAACACCATTATTTTTATAACTCTTAAATATAGATTAAAATTTTGTAGCACTCGACATACAATTAGTAATTATTCAAAATAAAATTAGAATTTAGATTAAGTTATCTTTCATAATTTCATTTTATAATATTTTTAATCTTTACTTTCAAATAATATGATCATATTCTCTACCATATTCAAAATTAGATAAACAAACTTCATGTCTTTAACTTCTCCTTCTTGCCGCAGTAGTCGCCGTTGTCGTCACCCTAACTGTCAGTCGGTGAGATTGTCGCTGCAGTCGCCAACTTTTAGTTTCGTCATTCGACACAACCTAGTGTTGATCGTCGGTTTAAGATGTTGTAATCACGTCCCATTTTTCCAATTGAAGCCGCCGTCGTCGTGTCTTCCATACCAGTTGCAGCGCAGTTTGTCGAACCTTTTTCCCTGCTGCAGCTTGGTTGCCATTCGCGCAACAAGTTAAGCTTTGTTCTCTTTATAATATTTTATTTTGGCTGCCCTTTCCGGCCGTCACCAGCTTGTCGTCGTTCGTTCACCGTCGATAGTCCAACCCAATATCAATGTCTCCAATTTCCACACCTACGAAATTATTCCCCAACCCTAATCTCTAAATTCCCAAATCATAATAGTCACCTAAAACCTAATTTTCAAAATTTTCTAATTTGGGAACTCTAATTTCAAAATCTCCCAATTTGGGAACCCTAATTCTCAAATTTCTCTAATTCAAAACACTAATTCTGAAATTCCCCTAAGTCTTAATCCTATTTTCTAAATCTCCCCAATTTTGAACCCTAATTTCAAAATCCCCAATTTTGAACTTTACTTTTGAAAATTTCCAATTTGAACCCTAATTTTTAAAAATTTCAAATCTCAAATCCTAATTTTCAGTATCCCCAAATTGTTGGTGGAAAGAATAGTTTCACAAATATTTTTAATATGATACATTGTATTTATATCTGAAATATTATAATTATGAAAATACTTTAATTGAAACGTAAACATAGATATTAAATTATTAATTATTCAAATATTATTCTGGACTCATTTATGATAGTACTAACTACTGAAGCATGTTAAGCAGGAGAAAATGAAGAAAAAAGATTAAATAAAACTCTCATTACAATCGCTTTCAATGTACATAATATGTACGAAGACTTAACATGTGCCAAGCATTTCCCAAATTCTTGATGTGACTAGGGATGTAAAAACAGGTAATCGGATGGGTTTCAGGTCGGGTACTGTCAGGTCGGGTAAAATCGGGTACAAGTCATTTCTCTGTTTTGACTCGACTCGGGTCGGGTGCGGGTCCATTTCAGGTCGGGTCTATTTCAGGTCGGGTCTATTTCAGGCCGTGTCCATTTCAGGTCGTGTTCATTTCAGGTCGGGTCAAAACGGGTCGGGTCTGAAGCAAATAATTGATAGGTTAATTCGGGTTCGGATACACTTCAAGTCGGGTTCATTTCAGGTCGGGTCCATTTCAGGTCGGGTCCGTTTCAGGTCGGGTCCGTTTCAGGTCGGGTCCCTTTCAGGTCGGGTCCATTTCAGGTCGGGTCCGTTTCAGGTCAGGTCCGTTTCAGGTCGGTTGCATTTCAGGTCGGGTGCATTTCAGGTCGGGTAATTTCAGGTCGGGTAGTTTCAGGTCGGGTAATTCAGGTCGGGGTATTTTCGGGATTGAAATTCGTATTGAGTTTGAGTTCGGTACAATTGTATAAGTAGTCGATAGACTTTAGGTTGGCCTTCGTCAATCGTCATTGATTTGGAGTAATTAAAAAAATAATGAAAAGGGGTCAATTTGGATTAAAAATAAAGTTTCACGGATTATAATGAACAAAAATATCAAATTAAAATTATAAAACATTAGACAAATTTAAAAGAAAACAATGAAAAGGGGTCAATTTGGAATAAAAAAAGTTTTGGGGACTATAATGAACAAAAATATCAAATTAAAAGTATAAAATTAGAGTAATTAAAAAAACAATAAGTAGAGGTCAATTTAGAGTAAGTTTTAGTAAGTATATGTATATGTATATGCATTAGGGTTTAGTATGTATATATATATATGTATATATATGTATATACATGTATGTATGTATATGTATGTATATGTATATACATGTATGTATGTATATGTATGTATTATGATTTAGAGTTTAATATGTATATATATATATATATATATGTATATATGTATACGTATGTACATATAAATATATACACGTGTGTGTGTGCGTGTGCGTGTGCGTGTTGATTCCATATTGACCCTTATATATATTTTAATTCATCATGTTTTATGATTTTAATTTTAAGTTATGTTCATTCTAGACCCTAAAAGTTTATTTTTATTCTAAACTGACCTCTACTTATTGTTTTTTTAATTACTCTAATTTTTATACTTTTAATTTGATATTTTTGTTCATTATAGTCCCCAAAACTTTATTTTTATTCCAAATTGACCTCTTTTCCTTGTTTTCTTTTAAATTTGTCTAATGTTTTATAATTTTAATTTGATATTTTTTCATTATAATCCGTGAAACTTTATTTTTAATCCAAATTGACCCCTTTTCAGTCCAAATTGACCCATTCTCATTATTTTTTTAATTACTCAAATGTTTTATAATTATAATTTGATATGACTTTAAATAATTAACTCAAAATCAATTACGATTGGCGAAGGCCAACCTAAAGTCTATCGACTACTTATACGGTTGTACCGAACTCAAACTCAATACGAATTCCAATCCCAAAAATACCCCGACTTGAATTACCCGACCTGAAATTACCCGACCTGAAATGCACCCGACCTGAAATGCACCCGACCTGAAATGAACCCGACCTAAAATGAACCCAACCTGAAATGGACCCGACTTGAAACGGACCTGACCTGAAACAGACCCAACCTGAAACGGAGCCGACTTGAAATGGACCCGACCTGAAGTGTATCTGAACCCGAATTAACCTGTCAATTATCTGCTTCGGACCCGACCCGTTTTGTCCCGACCTGAAATGGACCCGCACCCGACCCGAGTCGAGTCAAAACAGAAAAATGACTTGTTTTCGATTTTACCCGACCTGAAACATGTCCGATTACCTGTTTTTTCATCCCTATTTTCAATGCTTTTACTCCTCCATTATCATTTACAGCCATCTCTCTGCTTTTCTTCTTCAATCTGTGGTAGGTTCATTCAATTTCATGGTCAAATGGCTGATGGTCCGTAGGGCGGCTCCTGGTCATACACCAAACAAAACAAATAAGTGAAATAAATTATAAAAAAAACAAGTAAAACAAAAATAATAAAACTCAGTTCAAATCCTCGGCAACGACGCCAAAAACTTGTTAGAATCACGTGAGTGTTGGCAAAAAGGGGATGGAAACGTTTTGGAAATGTAGTAAAAATAGTGCCAAGGATTGAGTTTTTTACGTGCAAGTATACAAGGTCGACAAGTAATATAGCAGTAAGCTGAGTATCGATCCCACAAGGATTGGTCAAGAGTTTAATTGCTTTTAATGTTTACTTGTTGAGGAAAAAGTTGATTCATTTTGAAAGTGGATTTGAAAAAAGTTTTGAAAGAAAAGAAATAAAACAACGTTTGCAAGTAGAGTGTCGACTGAATGATGAGCATTGGCAAGGGATGCTCGATTTTCACGCTATTCATGCCATGCCAACTGCTAACAATGGCATGTCTTGGCATTGTTTGCCAAGCAGATTCAAATTTGCAAAGCCTCTCTTGATGGTCATTGTCCTAAATTTTTTGTGCAAAAACCCCTTATATCTCTATAGTGAATGTTTTTTCAGAAACGAATTTGATTAAGATCCAATCTATACTTCTAAGGGGTAGATTTCACATCCGAAGTAAGTTCATCTACTTGAACGTCTTCTCTCGAAGCATATCGCCTTAGTATCCAACAACGTGATCGTTGCCACCCAAGTCTGCTAAGATATTGAGGTGCAATGGGCCAACAGTGTCAGGTCTCGCTTGGCATGGTATTTACGAAACAATAAAGTATGCATGATAGAGGAAACAATACCGAAGCATTTTCATTATTAAAAACTTAACAAAAAATAGTGTTCAACGCAAATATCCCCCACCAACTATTAAATTAGTTCATGGTGAGGGTATCAACAAAAAAACCTTCAACATTTTGAGAACACATCATCATTAAAAAGAAATTAAAATAACTAGAAAAAGAGAATGGACGAGAAAGGTCTCTCAATATAGCCCTTCAAGATCCAGGCTCTTGGTCAAGTAGGTCGAATTACGTCTCCTTGGTGCAACCAGTTGTCGATCGTCTCTCTCTAAAAGTCCTCTTCCCATTGCTTGCTCGATCAGTCTTTAAATAGGTGTGCAAGGAACACTAGGATAAGCCTTTGCATTTGAAATTTGAATGCGCAAGGAATAAGGCTTGTGATCACATTTATCCAGATTTAAAGTGATAGGATGATAAGGTGATAAGCTGATCAGGTGCTAGGGCTGACATTATATGCCATCGCCGTTTGGCAACCAAGTTTGGCATGGTTCTGCCAACCAAGCTTGACACCATTTATCCGCTATTTTTTGGAGATTGATCAAATTGCTATTTTCTCGCAGCCTGATCTGGTCCTATTTTTTCGGGTTCAACAACTACTTGGCCTGGCATCAAATTCCTCTTCTCTGCCAACCTGTGCTTGGCATTGATTGGTCCATCTGTGCCAACAGCATCCCGGCATTCTCTCTGTCATTCCTTCCTGTGCTGCGCTTTTCTGCCAATTGTTATGCCAAACCTACAAAATTTCCAATAAAACAACCCTTCACACTGACATAGACAAAAATCTAAACTCCTTGTGCAAATGCATGAATTTTACATCTAAGTACAACTAAATGTACTCAAAAGCAAGCAAAAGCATTGTAATAATGGCATAAAAATTAGTACTTTTGAGGAGTTAACAGCTAGTGCCACCCGTTTCAAAAAGGCCTCTAATCTTGTATCTGATCGTACATGAGAATTCAATGGGTTACGTGTTAGGGTAACATGATGAGACTGGAAGAAAAGAAAGGGTGATCTATTATTTGAGCAAGAAGTTCACGGATTGTGAGTCGAGGTATCCACTGATTGAGAAGATGTGTTGTGCACTAGTTTGGGTGTCCAAAAGGCTCAGGCAATACTTGTTGTACCATACTACATGGTTAATATCTAAACTCGACCCTTTGACATTCATGATGGAAGCACTGGCCCTATCAGGAAGACTGGCACGTCGACAGATGTTTTTAACATAATTTGACATTCAATATGTCAGCTAGAAAGTAGTGAAAGGAAGAGATGTATCGTACTTTTTGGCGAGTCGCGCCTCTTTGAATTATGAAGCCTTAGACTTTGACTTCCCCGACGAAGACTTGATGTGCGTCATAACTGAAGAATATGGCCCGACTAATTCATGGGTTCTCAATTTCGATAGAGCTTCTAACGCCTTGGGTCACGTCATTGGGGCAATCCTGATCTCGCCAAAAGGTGATCATTATCCCTTTACTAGCCATTTGAAGTTCTTTTGCACCAACAATATGGCAGAATATGAAGCTTGTATTATGGGATTGCGAACCACAATAGAAAAAAAGATCAGGGTTCTAAAGGTTTTCGGTGATTCTGCCTTAGTCATTTATCAAATCTAGGGAGAATGGGAAACGAAGGATTTGAAGCTGATAGAGTATTAGGAATTGTTCTTTGAACTAATTAAAGAGTTTGAGTAAATTACTTTCAAGCACCTCCTTAGGGAAAACAATCAAATTACGGATGGTATTGCCACATTATCGGCAACATTCAAGGCAAGTGAAGGGGCTAAGATGATGCCCGTCCAAATGCGAATTTTTGACTTGCATGCACATTGTTGTGACATAGAAGAGGAAGTAGATGGCCTCCCATGGTACCATGACATATTGCAAAACATTAAGCTCCAAGAGTACATGTCTTAGGCAATTGAAAATGATAAACGAAAAATTTGGAGGATGGCTACAGGGTATTTCCTTGACGGGGAAACTTTGTATAAAAAGAGCAGAGACTAGGTCTTGCTAAGATGCGTAAATGTCGAAGAGGCCCAGTTGATTTTGGTGGAAGTCCATGAGTGAGTTTTTGCAACTCAACCTAGCAGGTTTACCATGGCCAGGCGAGTCATGCGGCTAGGCTATTATTGGTCCACCATGGAAGGAGAGAGTATCAATTATGCCCGGAAGTGTTACAAGTGATAAATTTACGCTAATAAAATATATAAGCCACCACAGCCTCTCCACATGATGACAGCTCCTTGGACCTTTTCGATGTGGGGCATGGACGTGATTGGATAGATTCACCCGAAGGCTTCCAATGGGCACAGGTTTATCTTAGTAGATACAGACTATTTCACTAAGTGGGTTGAAGCTGTAACACCCCCGACCCAAATGTCACAATTGCGCCTCAAGTTTTTTCCAAAACATTTAAAGCCCTCAATTGAAAATATAGTTAAGGGTTAACTACTGGGATGATCACTTATGTTTCCCAGCAGTATGGAGTTGGTCACCGATTTTCAAAAACAACCAGTAAGGTCACTTACGTTTTCGATCTGTAAACTTTTGATCACTGAGACGTTTGTTGCAGTTAAATTTAAACGGGAGGCTGATCTGCCACAATAAAAAAGAATAAATTACCTAGATAGTCTCTAAACTATTACTTTACTTCTATTTTGACAACCGAAATAAAAACAATTGTATAATTTCATATTTAATCCTCCATATTTACAAAAAAAATTATTTCTTCTCCCCTTCTCTCACCATTCTTGCTTTGCAACGTAATAATCTTTCTAGTTATGTCCCTGAAACATGGGTCGGAACAGGAAACAAACACTTTTAACTTGTAAAAGCTAAAAGCGCACAAAACCAACAAATGCAGAAGCCAAATTTTTAAAAAAAAAAATTATCCAATATGTACGTGATTGCCATTGTTGTTGAAATCTAAACACTCGATAAGTAATGGGTTTTCCTGTATTCAACATGGAGAATAGAAACATAACTATGGAGTCAAATCTTACAAACTTTTAAGATATTGTCACAGGAGCCTCAATGAAATTGCAAGCTTGCCTTGCTTGCAAACTGGTGCATGCTCGGAGATAGCGGTCTGCAAATTGGACTTATATCGTTGTTTATCACTTCTATCTTGCATATTGGGACATCATTTTCATTTTCAGTTTGTCTTGATATTCTCAAGAAAGGGTTTTATAAGCAAAAAATAAGAGTATAGAAGTTAAAAAACATGAACACAATTGCAAAACTAAACTAGTTGAATCATGGGTCATACACTTTTAGAAACACATGTTCTTGTTGTCTAACTGGAAACAACGCAATTTCATCTCAACAGCCATCCTGGATAAAAAAGTTTCTTCAGCATAAACAGTCAGTTCCCTGAAGTTTCTAGATACTCCTGGACTATCTCTGCCATAGAGATTGAGAGTCAAAGACTGATTTCTTTTGATTAATATCTATCAACCAAAAGTGAACACATGTGTTTGCAGCCACAATCTAATAATTCATGCTAAATGATATTATGGTCCTAAGCCACTTCTTTTGAAAAACCAGCAATAGCAAGTATATTTTATTTAGTAGCCATGATGAAAATGAAGTGCAGTATTTTCAACAGTAGATGCGGAATATTACTATTATTTCTGTAGTTGAAACTAAAGATATACATAATAAGATCAGAGAAACAATAATGGATGTGGGGCAACTTGCCTCAGACATAACACAAGTGGTTTCTCCCAAAAAATATTGCTCTTTTAACTTTAGTGCCTACAAAGCAACACAGCAAAAAGTTAAATAACAAAGAAAGCAGTTGTAATTGACAAATGGTAAATTCCTAATGCTCAAAGTTAAATAAAAAAAATTGTAAATATAGAGGATTGAATGTGAAATTATACAAATTGTTTTTATTTCGATGGTCAAAATAGAAGTGAAGTAATAGTTTAGGGACTATTTAGGTCCTTTTTTAATGTGCCAGATCAACCTCCCGTTTAAGTTTAACGGCAACAAACGTCTCAGTGACCAAAAATTTACAGATCGAAAATGGAAGTGACATTACTAGTCATTTTTAAAAATTGACGACTAACTTTGTACTGGGGGAAACATAAGTGACCATCCCAGTAGTTAACCCTATAGTTAATTAATCGAAATGGTACAAAGGATCTCCAATTTAATTTAAACAGTTGAACAATTGATTTTTTTGAGTGCATCAAATGAATATGATTTGGCAAGAGGGGGTGAATTGGCTTTTTAAATTTGGAGGGAGCAAATTGGAAATTGAAAATGAACAACATGGCAAATTATAGTGCTTCAAGCTTCTAACAAGCTCTACATCCACTAACTTAGCTCCCACTAACGATTTTCAACAATCTCCGTTAGATGTTCTTCCCCTTTTCTAGGCTAAGGAGGTAACTTTTACAATTGGTCAATCTTATTACCCAAAGATTGACCCAAAAGACTCTCTTTACAAAGAAGTTTAACAATCTGAAAAATGCCTCTCACAAGGTTGATAAATTGCCAAATTATTCTTAAACACTCCCCAAGCTTGAAATAATATAATACAATGGAAGATTGTACAAGTGGGGTACAAGAATTTGACTTTATGAGCTCTAGGGTTTGGATATGTGCTTGGATTGTTGCAAATTTATTAAATAGTTGTTGTCGAGGCTTTTGAGGCATGTTTATATACCCTTGCATTGATTTCTAGCCGATCTGGTGGTTGAGATCATCAATGGAGCCATTGGGCTTCATTTTTTCCGCAATAAATGTACTTCTGCAACCTACCGTATCGATACTCGAACAAGGGTATCGATACTTGTCTCAAAATAGAAAGAGTTGTTGTGCACATTTAAGAGGGCATATCGATACGCTATAAGGCGTATTGGTACGGGTATACTGTAAAAAGAGGGGTGTATCGATACTATAAGACCGTATCGATACGGATTTTTCTCACTCGAATCCTAAGGAAAACTTTAGCAAAAAGTGTATCGATACGCTATACCATATCGATACGCTATTTCTTAAATTTCATCCCAGAGAAAACACCATATCAATACGGGTATAGTGTATCGATACGGCTTGGCATACAAAATTGTTTTGGGCTGTAACACTTAGAAAAATCTTGCTTGATGTAGAGCGTCTAGGGTGTTCTCTATTTATGAGCGCAAGTGCACACTCTTGTCAAGTTATAGTATAAAAGATATCGTCTCCCAAAGGGATTGGAGCAGCTACAATGAGTGTTTTCCTGCACAATGAAATAGTAATTTGCACAATTAAATTTCTGATAATGGAAACATAAAAATAAAAACACAAGTAAATTAAGATAGTGATAGGGAGAGATGAGGATGATAGATCGAGTTAGGTAGTTGCAGCTCAGTAATGTCTAGACTGCGTTGTAAAGCCTAAGAGTGTTTTGCGCTACCACGATCTGCAGCCTCGACGGGTAATAGCGGATTGAGGTTGCGGCCCTTTCGCTGCCGCAAAGGATCTCTACTGTTGCAACTTTCGTTGTCTCGGCAGGTGGAATGGATTAAGCAAACTTGGAATATTTTATTGAAAACACAACTTAAACTATTACAATTGTTTCTCACAACTACTTTACATACAAAAACCTAAACCCTAATAGAGAATTGGGTCGCGACCTCCAATACCTCCACTTAATCTATCTATCTACCTCTCCGTTATGGCCCTATACCCTCACATACATATGTATATATATGGCTCATTGCTTAAGTTGAGTCCTCCTTAAAGTAGAAGTCCTTAAAGTAGCTTTACATTAAATGCTAACTCCTTTTTAACTTGAATGTGAACTCTTTGAACGTTGCCTTCTCCAACAAGTAAAGATAAGTCACTTTACTTATCAATCTTTACTCAGCTCTTCAGGCCGCTACAGGCTTCAGATAATTGCAAGGCTAGGGGCTCATTGGGCTCAGGGAATTGTCCTCTTTCAATCGCAACCCATATTGACTAAGTCGGTTTAACTCCTTCCTGGGTGGCACTCGACCGCAGTGCTGCTACGGCGACGTCCTTAGCGGCAACTGGAACTGCTTTAGTACAACTCCTTTTGCTCCCTGCTTTCTTGTTCTCTCCTCCTCTACACAGCTACAACACTTGAAAATAAAAACTAAACTAAAACAATATATTTTCTAAACCAAACAAATAATATTGAATAAAAGCATGGTGAAAGAGCAAATACTGTTATTATGCATGCAATGCACCTAAATATGCCCAAATGAGCATGAGAACAACAATAATATGGGTAGGAATGTGTACAAAATATAGAACTTTCGAACACTCTACACACCCCCAAACTCAAACTATTGCTTGTCCTCAAGAAATGCAACCTAACTAGTAAACCTGCCACTTGCACAAAATTAACAGAAACTTATCCTTTAACTTGATTCTTACCTCAAGGTTGTGGCACCAATTTAATGTTAGTGACAGGGAATAGCATGAAATAACTTAGAATTTAATTTTCTTAGTGCCAGTGCAGTGTGTGCAGGTCTGTGTCCATGCTAAACATGTTGAGTATACCAAGTAAACAAAGAATGCTAAAAATAATTAGATTACGAAAAAGGATACGAGTTGCTGCCTTGGCAGCACAGTTAAAGCACATCTTTTTCTCTTTTTCTGATCATGGCCGTAAGGGCTTCAGCTCATCACAACTATTCTCCAGGTTTGAAGCTAAGATAGGTGCACACTACGAAACTCTGAACCCTTTGAATAGAGTCATCCCGTGAAGGTTTTCATTCACTTTTGCTAATTTGTCTGTCACTTCAATTAATTCTTAGATACTTGGACTTAGATAGCAGCGGAGTGTCCTTGCTCATGATCCTTCCTAGAGCCTGTTTCAGGCACCTCTAGGGTATTAAGCATCCTTCCTAGAGCCTGTTTCGGGCACCTCTAGGGTATTGAACATTTTTGTGCTGCTGCCCTATGCTACCGTAGCGGCAAACTTGTATCCAATTAAGAAATTTTCATTAAATAAAGCAGGCAGTGTTAAACTTAGAACTCAAGCAAAACTCGGCATTTAACTGACAATGTAAGAATAATTGGCAAAAAGAAAAAAAATTCGAAGTATTTTAATGCTTCTTCCCCATGGTTAGGTTAAATTTTAAGTATGGTGCGAATATAAGTAATTGACTAACTATCATAGGCACAAGTTTTCAGACTAAGAATTTCTATTTCATTAAGTGCTTAGGGCAAAATTTACATATGCTCATGTATGCTGTTAAATGCTACTAAAGAAAACAAAGAGGACTAATCCCCTCAAACTCAAGGCTGGCATTGTCCTCAATGCCTTACACAAAATACGAAATAAAATAAACATAAAATAAAACATAAAAAGAAAAATAGAAAAATTAAAAGAAAAAATCAAAATAAGAAAAGGGTGCTATGGACTGGGGGATTTCCTCTCTGTTGCTGCTGCGTCGAAGGAGGATTCTGAGGAGGTGGATAGGATGAGCCGGTGTGTGGCAGAAGGTTTGGCGGCTAGGCTTTTCATCGTGCCACATGGCGGTTGGATGCGGCTGGGAATGGGTCGTTTTGTTGGTGCTTCTGGCTCAGACCCTTCACCTGGAGGCTTGGTCACATTAGTGGGCCGCTTCCTTTTCCATGCTGCCTCTACCGATTCATCATCGAAGGAATCAGATATCTCCATGTCTGAGTCCTCGGCTTCTTTGGCAGCTGCCTCCTTTGCTGCTAGGGAGGCGGCGGTAGTCATCTCCTCTTTCTCAGACTCAGTTAAGGAGGTGAGGTTGTATGGCGGGATGGGAGTGGGTGAGGTCCTTCTCTTGGGGCAGATGTGCGGCCTCTCACTATTGGCGGATGGAGTGGCAGCTGGTCTGAATTGATCTGGATTGGTTTGGAAACTGCTAACTCCGATGGGAAGGTGGGCAACTGTGGGCCGGTGTCGTTGTATTTGTCTAGCAAGTAGGCCACGAAGGCCTCTTGCACCTCCGCGATGTATTTTGTGAAGGTTATCTACTTGTGCTCTATCCTCTGGCAACTCTCTATAAGGCTTCGCAGCAGAGGAATCATAACGGAGGAAAGGGCAGCATCAGTACTGCCCATTGCGGCTAAGGTGGCGGCAATTTGGGATGGTGGCTGGCGGTTGCTGGCGTTTCCAGCTCTGGCTACTGCATCATCTGGAGGCGCGTCTTCCTTGTCCACCCTTCCTTGGTGGCAATGATATTGTCTTTTTGATGTGGCGGCACACGGAAGTTGGCGCAGAGGCCTGTGATGAGTGCAGAGAAGACGATGGATCTTTTGGAGTTGGGCTTGTCTGCGTGGGCATGGATCTCTTCAAGAATGACTTCTCCAACATTGATTGGCCGCCCCTTTTATTATGCTATGGATGAGAACCAGCCACGGCCTGTTGACAGTAGATCCGTGTGAAGTGGGCATTAGGCGGTGCTGGACAAAGTTACTCCAAAGAATGGTCTCCGGCAGCAGGTCGCGGCGGTTGACTGAACCGTTATTCTTGCCGGTCAGCCATTTGGTATTTGGCAGGAAAATGTCTTTTGTAATCTTTTCGTAGTCTGTTGCCGTTAGATAAGACCTCAATTCTTCTTATGGATTCCCTCTCATTTCTATCCCATAGAAGTTGTTGATAGTTGCTGCTGTAAGCTTCACACCCTCGTCGCGGATGTAAACAAAAGGATTTCTCGGGGGTATGCTTGTGAGCATAAAACTCTCGCACAAGATTGTTGTTTATTTCTTCTGGTTGTCGTGTAAAAATGTGCCATCCTAGGGTGTGGACCCTTTCGAATACGATGGGCTCGAGGCCAAGATACCCATCTTGCCTTGTGTATTGGAAGCCTATTTCTTCCCATAGTTGCCGATCAGCGTAGTATTGCTGGTAGGTTGCTGCTACGTCAAGATTCAAGAACCTCTGGAAGGTTGGCTTGGAGGTTGAGGCGGTTTGTTTTGATGTTGCCATTGTTGTGAGAACGGTTTTGTTTCCTAAGGTAAGGAAAGAAAATCCAAGAGAGTAAAGCAAACGAAATCTTGAAAGCAAAGATGACAAGAAGAATTGAGTGTAAAAGAGAGAGAAAAGTGAAGAATGAGGATATAATAGTTTCCCTTATATAGCTGCTATTCTCTGCTGCCTTGGCGGGCACACTGCCAGCGGGCAACAATGATTGCGGCGCGTTTTACGTGAATCTAGTCGTTTCGCCAGCTGTTGCAAATGTAGCCGTTGCGGCTAGCCATTATGAAGCCGCTAGTCGTTATGATCATCTGCCTTGGGCTGCCTTCGCCGCTGAGTTGGGCCTCTCCTTTATTCTTTTTTTCCTTCTTGGTCTTGCCTTTATTTCTAACCTACAATAAATTAAATGCAAAAATTAAAAAAAAAAACTAAAACTTAAATCTCATCATAATGCATGAAAATAAATAAAAAATAAAAAAATAATTTATGTTGGGTTACGCAGTTCCCAAACATAACCACTTCCTGAGGGTTTTGCGTTTGGCTTTTCGTCCAGGTAAGTCCTTCCCCTCCTCAGATGGGTGTTGGTTGCCATCTTTGCTGCCCTGGCGGGACATACACCAAAGACAAACAAGAGGCATATTTTGTAAAATAAAATAAACATAAATTTAAGTGTAAAAACTAAAATAGAAGTTATTGTATAAAAGATATCGTCTCCCATAAGGATTGGAGCAGCTCTTATGAGTGTTTTCCTGTACAATGAAATAGTAATTTGCACAATTAAATTTCTGATAATGGAAACATAAAAATAAAAACACAAGTAAATTAAGATATTGATAGGGAGAGATGAGGATGATAGATCGGGTTAGGTAGTTGCAGCTCAGTAATGTCTAGACTGCGTTGTAAAGCCTAAGTGTGTTTTGCGCTGCCAAGATCTGCAGCCTCGGCGAGTAATAGTGGATTGAGGCTGCAGCCCTTTCACTGCCGCAGCGGATCTCTACTCTTGCAACTTTCGCTGTCTCGACAGGTGGAATGGATTAAACTTGGAATATTTTATTGAAAACACAACTTAAACTATTACAATCGTTTCTTACAACTACTTTACATACAAAAACCTAAACCCTAATAGAGAATTGGGTCGCGACCTCCAATACCTCCACTTAATCTATCTATCTACCTCTCCGCTATGCCCATATACCCTCACATACATATGTATATGTAGGGCTCATAGCCTAAGTTGAGTCCTCCTTAAAGTAGAAGTCCTTAAAGTAGCTTTACATTAAATGCTAACTCCTTTTTGACTTGAATGTGAACTCTTTGAACGTTGCCTTCTCCAACAAGTAAAGATAAGTCACTTTACTTATCAATCTTTAATCAGCTCTTCAGGCCGCTACAGGCTTCAGATAATTGCAAGACTAGGGGCTCATTGGGCTCAGGGAATTGTCCTCTTTCAATCGTAACCTATCTTGACTAAGTCGGTTTAACTCCTGCCTGGGCAGCACTCGACGACAGTGCTGCTACGGCGACGTCCTTGGCGGCAATTGGAACTGCTTTAGTATAGCTCCTTTTGCTCCCTGCTTTCTTGTTCTCTCCTCCTCTACACAGCTACAACACTTGAAAATAAAAACTAAACTAAAACAATATCTTTTCTAAACCAAACAAATAAAATTGAATAAAAGCATGGTGAAAGAGAAAATATTGTTATTATGCATGCAATGCACCTATATATGCCTAAATGAGCTTGAGAACAACAATAATATGGGCAGGAATGTGTACAAAATATAGAATTTTTGGACACTCTACACACCCCCAAACTCAAACTATTACTTGTCCTTAAGAAATGCAACCAGAGTAGTAAACCTGCCCATTGCACAAAAACAGAAACTTAGCCTTTAACTTGATTCTTACCTCAAGGTCGTGGCACCTATTTAATGTTAGTGACAGGGAATAGCATGAAATAACTTAGAATTTAATTTCCTTAGTGCCAGTGCAGTGTGTGCAGGTCTGTGTCCATGCTAAACATTTTGAGTATACCAAGTAAACAAAGAATGCTAAAAATAATTAGATTACGAAAAAGGATACGAATTGCTGCCTTGGCAGCACAGTTAAAGCACTTATTTTTCTCTTTTTCTGGTCATGGCCTTAAGGGCTTCAGCTCATCATAACTATTCTCCAGGTTTGAAGCTAAGATAGGTGCACGCTACGAAACTCTGAACCCTTTGAATAGAGTCATCACGTGAAGGCTTTCATTCACTCTTGCTAATTTGTCTGTCACTTCAATTAATTTTTAGATACTTGGACTTAGATAGCAGCGGAGTGTCCTTGCTCATGATCCTTCCTAGAGCCTGTTTCAGGCACCTCTAGGGTATTAAGCATCCTTCCTAGAGCCTGTTTCGGGCACCTCTAGGGTATTGAACATTTTTGTGCTGCTTCCATATGCTACCGTAGCGGAAAACTTGTATCCAATTAAGAAATTTTCATTAAATAAAGCAGGCAGTGTTAAACTTAGAACTCAAGCAAAACTCGGCATTTAACAGACAGTGTAAGAATAATTGGCAAAAAGAAAAAAATCAAAGTATTTTAATGCTTCTTCCCCATGGTTAGGTTAAATTTTAAGTATGGTGCGAATATAAGTAATTGACTAACTATCATAGGCATAAGTTTTTAGACTAAGAATTTCTATTTCATTAAGTGCTTATGGAAAAATTTACATATGCTCATGTATGCTGCTAAATGCTACTAAAGAAAACAAAGAGGACTAACCCCCTCAAACTCAAGGTTGGCATTGTCTTCAATGCCTTACACAAAATACGAAATAAAATAAACATAAAATAAAACTTAAAAAGAAAAATAGAAAAATTAAAAGAAAAAATCAAAATAAGAAAAGGGTGCTATAGACTAGGGGATTTCCCCTCTGTTGCTGCTGCGTCGAAGGAGGATTCTGAGGAGGCGGATAGGATGAGGCGGCATGTGGCGAAAGGTTTGGCGGCTAGGCTTTTCATCGTGCCACATGGCGGTTGGATGCGGCTGGGAGTGGGTCGTTTTGCTGGTGCTTCTAGCTCAGACCCTTCACCTGGAGGCTTGGTCGTATTAGTGGGCCGCTTCCTTTTCCCTGCTTCCTCTACCGATACATCATCGAAGGAATCAGATATCTCCATGACTGAGTCCTCGGCTTCTTTGGCAGCTGCCTCCTTTGCTGCTGGGGAGGCAGCGTTAGTCTTCTCCTCTTTCTCAGACTCAGATAAGGAGGTGAGGTTGTATGGCGGGATGAGTGTGGGTGAGGTCCTTCTCTTGGGGCAGATGTGCGGCCTCTCGCTATCGGCGGATGGAGTGGCAGCTGGTCTGGGTGTGATCTGGGTTGGTTTGGAAGCTGCTAACTCCGATGGGAAGGTGGGCAACTGTGGGCCGGCGTTGTGGTATTTGTCTAGCAAGTAGGCCACGAAGGCCTCTTGCACCTCCGCGATGTATTTTTTGAAGGTTATCTACTTGTGCTCTATCCTCTGGCAACTCTCCATAAGGCTTCGCAGAAGAGGAATGACGATGGAGGAAAGGGCAGCATCAGTACTGCCCGCTGCGGCTGAGGTGGCGGCAGGTTGGGACAGTGGCTGGGCGGTTGCTGGCATTTCCAGCTCTGGCTCCTGCATCATCTGGAGGCGCGTCTTCCTTGTCCACCCTTCCTTGGCGGCAATGATAGTGTCTTTTTGATGTGGCGGCACACGGATGTTGGCGCAGAGGCCTGTGATGAGTGCAGGGAAGACGATGGATCTTTTGGAGTTGGGCTTGTCTGCGTGGACACGGATCTCTTTAAGAATGACTTCTCCAACGTTGATTGGCCGCCCCTTCATTATGCTATGGATGAGGGCCAGCCACAGCCTGTTGACAGTAGATCCGTATGAAGTGGGCATTAGGCGGCGCTGAATGAAGTTACTCCAAAGAATGGTCTCCGGCAGCAGGTCGCGGTGGTTGACTGAACCGTTATTCTTGCCGGTCAGCCATTTGGCATTTGGCAGGCAAATGTCTTTTGTAATCTTTTCGTAGTCTGTTGCCGTTAGATACGACCTCCATTCTTCTTATGGATTCCCTCTGATTTCTATCCCATAGAAGTTGTTGATTGTTGCTGCTGTAAGCTTGACACCCTCGCCGCAGACGTAAACAAAAGGATTTCTCGGGGTAGGCTTGTGAGCATAAAACTCTCGCACAAGATTGTTGTTTATTTCTTTTGGCTGCCGTGTAAAAATGTGCCGTCCTAGGGTGTGGACCCTTTCGAATACGATGGGCTCGAGGCCAAGATCCCCAGCTTGCCTTGTGTATTGGAAGCCTATTTCTTCCCATAGTTCCCGATCAGCGTAGTAATGCTGGTAGGTTGGTGCTACGTCAAGATTCAAGAACCTCTGGAAGGTTGGCTTGGAGATTGAGGTGGTTTGTTTTGATGTTGCCATTGTTGTGAGAACGGTTTTGTTTCCTAAGGTAAAGAAAGAAAATGCAAGAGAGTAAAGCAAATGAAATCTTGAAAGCAAAGATGACAAGAAGAATTGACTGTAAAAGAGAGAGCAAAGTGAAGAATGAGGATAGAATAGTTTCCCTTACATAGTTGTTATTCTCTGCTGCCTTGGTGGGCACGCTGCCAGCGGGCAGCAATGATTGCGGCGCGTTTTACGTGAATCTAGTCGTTTCGCCAGCTGTTGCAAATGTAGCCATTGCGACTAGCCATTATGAAGACGCTAGCCGTTATGCTCATATGCGTTGGGCTACCTTGGCCGCTGAGTTGGGTCTCTCCTTTATTCTTTTTTTCCTTCTTGGCCTTGCCTTCATTCCTAACCTACAATAAATTAAATGAAAAAATTAAAAAAAATAACTAAAAATTAAATCTGATCCTAATGCATGAAAATAAATTAAAAATAAAAAATAGGTTATGTTGGGTTGCGCAGTTCCCAAACATAACCACTTCCTGAGGGTTTTGCGTTTGGCTTTTCGTCCAGGTAAGTCCTTCCCCTCCTCAGATGGGTGTTGGCTGCCATCTTTGCTGCCCTGGTGGGACATACACTAAAGACAAACAAGAGGCATATTTTGTAAAATAAAATAAACAGAAATTTAAGTGTAAAAACTAAAATAGAAGTGCAGAAATTCAAACGTAGTTGATGTTGCCAATCCCCGACAACGACGCCAAAAACTTGTAAAACGTCTAGGGTGTTCTCTCTTTATGAGCACAAGTGCACACTCTTGTCAAGTTATAGTATAAAAGATATCATCTCCCATAAGGATTGGAGCAGTTACTATGAGTGTTTTCCTGCACAATGAAATAGTAATTTGCACAATTAAATTTCAGAATAATAGAAACATAAAAATAAAAACACAAGTAAATTAAGATAGTGATAGGGAGAGATGAGTATGATAGATCAGTTTAGGTAGTTGCAGCTCAGTTGTGTGTAGACTGCGTTGTAAAGCCTAAGTGTGTTTTGCGCTGCCACGATCTGCAGCCTCGGTGGGTAATGGAGGATTGAGATTGCGGCCCTTTCGCTGCCGCAGCGGATCTATGCTCTTGCAACTTTCACTGTCTCGACAGGTGGAATGGAGAGACATCCTGGCGGCAAGTCTAGTAGATACTCCAAGTTCGGTAGAGCAATTCTGAAGTGATCCTTCCTATGTCTAGGCAAAGATTCTGTCACCACGTGATGTAAGCAATACCTAACACAGGCATTCGACGTTTGGTTGCTCTTTTTAGCCGCTGAAACTCGAACTTATGTCTAAGCCGAATTAGTCAACACCTCGACATGATGAGACCGTGCTTAATTCTTTCATGAGTTTGACACTCTCGTGTCCGACAAATGGATTTCTTCAACTGGACTTTTTGAACTAATTGAAGCAGTGAAGAACATGAATTAAGCAAACTTGGAATATTTTATTGAAAACACAACTTAAATTATTACAATCGTTTCTCAAAACTACTTTACATACAAAAACCTAAACCCTTATAGAGAATTGGGTCGCGACCTCCAATACCTCCACTTAATCTATCTATCTACCTCTCCTCTATACCCCTATACCCTCACATACATGGGTATATATAGGGCTCATAGCCTAAGTTGAGTACTCCTTGAAATAGAAGTCCTTAAAGTAGCTTTACATTAAATGTTGACTCCTTTTTTACTTGAATGTGGACTCTTTGGACGTTGCCTTCTCCAGCAAGTAAAGATAAGTCACTTTACTTATCAATCTCTAATCAGCTTTTCAGGCCGCTACAAGCTTCAGATAATTTCAAGACTGGGCTCAGGGAATTGTCCTCTTTCAATCGCAACTCATCTTGACCAAATCAGTTTAACTCCTGCATGGGTGGCACTTGGCGGGAGTGCTGCTACGGCGGTGTCCTTGGAGGCAACTGGAACTGCTTCAGTACAGCTTCTTTTGTTCCCTGCTTTCGTGTCCTCTCCTCCTCTACACAGCTACAGCACCTGAAAATAAAAACTAAACTAAAATAATAATTGTTCTTAACCAAACAAAGAATATTCAATAAAAGCATGGTGAAAGAGCAAATACTGTTATTATACATGCAATGGACCTAAATATGCCTAAATGTGCTTGAGAACAACAATAATAAGGGCGGGAATGTGTATAAAATATAGAACTTGTGGACACTCTACATTTGAACAAATTCTTTGACTTGAAATCATTTTGGTTCAAGTTTGCTTGTCAATTTCTGAGATTTTGAAATACTTAACTAATTATTTACATAAATTAGGTTTTACAGGTTTTATTAATACAATTCCAAAATAAAAATTAAAAACTCCAACATGTAAGGTCCTATGAATACATAGCCCAATAAACACAAGTACCATACTCTGGAAGCCTCCATACGCTGGAATCCCATACTGATAGTGTTCCTCGATTCCCAAGATCCGACGATCAACCTACGCACGGAAAAAATATTCCAAGTGCTGAGCTTACAAAGCTCAGTGGTCAGCATATACTCTACTATACTTCATGCTAACCATAAACATATACCTATAAAGCTAGTACAAGCAAAAAAGATAGATAAATAAACAGGTGGCACTACCACTAGTCGCCTAAACATATCCTCTAATATCATAACAGTCATCATGCATGGCGCACATGGCCCAATCATACTCGGGATCTCATCAGACCGTCCAAGTTGAAGCACACAAGTTATACGCAAACCTGGAGCAACGCCCGCAACCACACAACATCGAGATCATACACTCCTAAGTGAGGCCCGATGTCACACAGCCTCAGGAACGTACACTCTCTCTCTACGTGAGGACCAGTGTCACACAGCCTCGAGAACATACACCTACAATCGGTATCTCTCCTTAAGTGTTTTCGAATGAGGCCAGGTGTCACACAGCATCGAGACGTACATTCGGCGTCTCTAACCATGGTGTTGCAACGCGTTTTCTCTAGGTATCCGAATCCCACCAATCAATCGACTCAACCACACAAGTGCCCTTACTTGGCACGTAACCACACATGATCCACCGAGGATCCCTATGGTTGCTATCACAACAAGTCACGCCACATTACCGATTTATTACACATTAGGCTCGTGAATACTTAATCACATTCATTATTTCCATTAGTTCATGATATCACATTTATTCAAGGTGTAGTTCCATAATTAATATTCTTATCAATTTCCATCCTTAACTTGCATTTAGAGATTATCTGTCGAACCGTGTATCGATACTCGTACACAAGTATCGATACGGTACCCTCAAGTATAGGTACTCACACGTGTACTGATACGATCAAGGCTCGTGTCAATACCCTACTCATGGGTTTGTACAGTTTCCTCAAATTACGATATCACAATGCTTATTCGATCATTAAAGCTTATGAAAGTCATTAGGGTTGGTTTACTAACGCATTCATTCAATTAATATTATTTACCGACATCATAATCACTTATCCAAATATTACCAATTAATAGTCCAATTAGTATAATTTCCATCAATCTATTGAAACAACACACAAGGCGACACAAATATTCAAATCAGTCCAACAATCATCAAATAATCATACGGCATTCGAAATGGCCCTAGACAGTCTCTAACTCCCCCAGAAGTCTCATCGTAAGGCAATTGA
Source organism: Hibiscus trionum (assembly GCA_030270665.1). Lineage (NCBI taxonomy): Eukaryota > Viridiplantae > Streptophyta > Magnoliopsida > Malvales > Malvaceae > Hibiscus > Hibiscus trionum. The sequence goes on from BSYR01000011.1 coordinate 24,988,781, forward strand.
GTCACATAAAACCGGTCTCTACTCATGCTTATTTATCGTCTACCTAATTTGCAGATACTAACACGCACGACAATCACACTTATAATCCTCATGAAGCAATAGGAGTTCGATGTGTACTAACCTTAAGCTGATATCGCTAAAATCCTCATCCAAGCTTCCCGAATATTCCACTTTATCTAATATTTGATCCCGAATAATTCGTGTATACCAACGAATGTGAAACTATATTAATTCATGCATCCCTATTTAAAACACAAGGTCAAATGTGTAAAAACAACTTACCGAGTTCGAATTTGGCAAAACGAGCTATGCCACTAGATTCGGAACGTTGAGAAATGCCCGGGTAGGGTCCCCTAGAAAAAGTCAACAGTCGGTCAAAGTCAATACCCCTAGTCAAAGTCAACGGAAAACCCAGCTAGTCAACGGTCTACACAGATTTGGTCTGACGCGGTGCAGGATAACTGTGGTGCACCTGCATGTTGTGATCCTGTGTGGTGCAGTGCAGGGAGCTATGGTGCACTTGCGGGCTATTATCCAGTATGACACGAGTGCATGGTAGCCTGTGTGCACCCGCCTGAGATGCTGGGGAACTCCCACTCGCAGCTGTCGGAGAGTGAGGCGCGTGCAGCGGCTTCTGGTTGCCGGACGGCAATGACAAGCTCCAGTCTGACATATTTTCAGCTGAGGAAATCGATGGTGACCCCCGTTTTTTATTTTGAACACTCGAACACGGGTAACTCGAACAACCTGAATCTTCTTTTTCTTTACCTCTTCCAACGATAACTCCGATGACGATTTCGAGACAACCGGTCGACTCGTCTCGATGAGATGAACGCGATGGTGTAGGAGGTGTCGTGTATAACGGCTCCGGTGACCGTAGGTCGAGGCTCAAAACCTCCCCCTTTACTTTTTCTTTTTCCCTCCTTTTTTCTCTCTCCCTAAATGTCATCAAGAAACTTAACTCATGCCTAGAAAAACAAAAGATCGATGCATAACAAAATCCTTCCACAAATTCGTATGATCTAAACATGACAAAAGGTTTAAACAACTGTTACATGCAAAATGAAATGTTTCATTTTGTGGTGTCTCCCCAAAAGAGACCCTAGCATTGCTAATATACTTTATCAAAATCATTGCTTGCACGACGCGAGGCTTCTAAAAGCAAAAGACATCTCAACTTACCCAAGCACTTACCTCAAACTTAGCATAATAACTCATATCGGCAACAAAAATAGCTCTGAAAAACTTGGCATACACAAGAGACTTGCACTCCAAACTATAATGTGTCAGAAGAACATGTCATCCGTACCAACACTCAAATCTTTCATCACAAGAAATGTCACGAAAGGACATGCTCCCCTCACAGACATCGAATCTCATGCCAAAATGTAGCATGTACACTCCACAGTGTCGTACAACCCACCTACCACAAACCAAACAGACTCCCTATTTGGATCTCACTTTTGCCAAAACATCAAACAGTACATACCAATAATTATTTCATCAATTAACATAACCCCAATGAACTGTGCACTTACAAATCCTTTACAAGGTCCACGATCATTTATTTAACCTTCTCTAAAGAACATCAAAACATCACAACAACTCTGAGGACTCAATGCTAGACTCCCAATTGACAGCAAGCCAACCACTAATCACCATCTCAAACACACGACTCCACACTGTCTCCCGAAACTCGCAACGAAAGTTTGATACAAACGGTCGCTCTCAAAATTCACCATGTAATTACCATTGTACAACATTGGAGAATTTTATACAACGATACATCGGTCTCTACTGCTAACTTAGAAGATCTTGAGGTCAACAAAAGCCATCGAACTTATACAATCTTAAAACCGTAACCATGTAAAAACAATTAGATGTTATTCTCGCGATTTCCAAGGCAAAACGATCCTTAACTCGAAACTTATCTAACAAAACGCATGTGTACCAATAAATAACGTTTAATACTATGTAAGAAGAATCCCTTGCCTTGACACGACTTTCTCAAAAACACCCACAACAAGAAATCATAACCCATCCAAAAACCATCGAACCAAAATCCAACCGCAACACTAAACCCATTTAATTATAAGTAACTGATACTTCTCATGGCTTCCAAAACTAACTAATCCTTAACACAGAGCTTGACCATATAAACCACATAGGAAAAGATACTGGCCGATCAGTATCGACACCGAAAGAAACAAGTATCGATACCGCATAGAGCTGGTATTGATACTCCCTTACATGACCATCACTTGAAATCCTTGATCTTCCCACATGGCAACCTGACACACAAGTCTGATCTAACTTCGTACACCCCATCATTTACCAAGTTCACTTTACTTAGTTGGTGACCAACCACACAATCAATGGTTTCCAATTACTTTGACTCATGTCGTTATCCAAATCTCAAATTCTTTAAAGACCAAGTACCCAAAATTCACATTGTTGGGGTAGGCACACCCTTCATCCATCTTGCACAAAAATGCAATCCTGACAAACAATAAAACATCCTCGAAAATCATAAAACCTTACTCGAATTTGATCGAGTTAGCAGGACTGTCACAACATAACAGTCTCAAGAAGCTCAGATTTCCACCAATGTTCCTCGACTCCTTTCAAGGAAACCGTGTTATAATTAAAAGAATCTACGAAGTCTCAACCCTTACTTCTTTGACTGATTACACGGTAATTAATCCTTCTCACATACAAGGTCATTATGGTAATAATCTTGTCAACACTCATCTTTTCTATATCTCTTATTCATCCACACATGTCACGTAAAGCATCACACTTATATTCAAGTGACACTATAGTGCCCCTCACCTGATCACCGCTGAAACACCTCAACATTACTACAGACATCAAATGTTACCACAACACACTTAAAGAGAGAGATCCTCGATCCAAAATTCATTTCAAACTACAAGCCCTTGATACTTTAGCCATAACCATCTTGTCCTCGAACCAATCCCAAAAAACACACGGGTACTTCACAATTGGTTAAACAAGACATCCACCTTAGGAGACATGCAACGATCTTTCAATATTACTTAACAAGTTATCAACTGTTTAAACATCACCACAACGGACCAACTTCTCATTAATGAACAAGCTCGACTCTTTCTTCAGCAAAACACTTAGACAAAAGAAACCTCGTTTGAGTTGCGCATTCGCAATTGAACTTCTAACTTTCTCAACTAGGAAGGTGTCCTTTAACAACGAAGATAGGAACCGGCGTCCAAATCAGTCTTGCCTTAACACCCACTCATATTCTTGATAGGGAAAAAGTCTTGACGACTCTTCCAAGGAGCATAAACAAACACTTAAGCGATCCGAAAGCTCTTGAGCATCGAACTGCGCACGTTAGCATCTATCAAACGGTGGTACATACCTCTCAACCCCGGTGTGCCATTCTACGAACAACCACCACAAAAATACTGATAGAAGGGCAACAGTTCAACATCCTCATTACCAAAGGCTAAGTTCGCTTAGGGTCTCCAAGCCTTGGGTACCACTCTCGACATTTACGGGCTAGCATCACGTTTGATTATCCCAAAGCAATTTCCAAAACACAACAATTCTCAAGAAGGTAGCTCTCTCAACCTGTAGAACATCTAACTTCGGCCACACTCTAACGAACTAGTGGATCTCGAATCCACTATCTCCAAGAAATGCCTCTAAGAAGGGTGATAATACTCTCCAAGTATCAACAAGACTCACTTTTAAGTGATCAAAAAGGGTTCTCCAACCAATATGCATCTACTGGTCCATTCCGAAAGCGGTTTGTCTAAACGCACATCACAATGTTATTCCCGTATAACTATGAAGATTCCTTGCCACAACTCTTATAACGTATACGAAGGCTCTAGAACGACCACAACATGCAAAGAAGATGCCATTTAGGTGACGGGAAGAGGACACATCCTCGACTCCAACATCATTCAATCAACTTGTATCTCAAAAATCCGAGGCGAACTCGCCACCGGAATCGCTCTCGTGAGCGGCACAACACTTGGCCCTTTAGGCCTCGATCGCAACCATTTTATCCTCGCAACATTGGACGCAACATCAGGATTCCAGTCTTTAAGGTGAATGAAATTAATTTAACGGCTTATATTCACTAGAAACCTTACCAAAACAGCCATACCACCCTGGGGTTTCCTAGAACCGGCTAAACCTAAGCTATGATGCCACTGTTGTAACATCCCGACCCAGATGTCGCAATTGAACCTCAATCCCAACTCAAAAACCATAAAAATTTCAATTTGGGTTTATCCCAACCAAGTTATTTCCAAAATACTTAATGCATATAGTTGATTTTATTAATACAATTCTAAAACAAGAATTACAGACTCCAAAGTGTAAGGTCCTATGAATACATAGCCCACTAAACACAAGTATCGTACTCTGGAAACCTCTACATGCTGGAATCCCATACTCATAGTGCTCCTCGATTCCCAAGATCTGATGATCAACCTACGCACGGAAATAACGATTCTGAGCGATGAGCTTACAAAGCTCAGTGGTACACACCTACTTTATTATACTTCATGCTAACCATAAACATAAGCATGCAAGCTAGTACGAGCAATAAAGATAGATAAATAAACAGGTGGCCCTACTACTACTCGCCTAAACACATACTCTCATATCACAACAGTCATCATGCATGGCTTACATGGCCCAACCATACTCGGGATCTCATTAGATCGTCCGAGCTGAAGCACACAAGTTATACGCAAACCTGGAGCGATGCCCGCGTCCACACAGCATCAAGATCGTACACTCCTAAGTGAGGCCCAGTGTCACACAACCTAGAGAACATACACTCTCTCTAGGTGAGGCCCGGTTTCACACAGCCTCGGGAACATACACCTACACTCGATATCTCTCCTTGAGTGTTTTCGAATGAGGCCCGGTGTCGCACAGCGTCGGAAACGTACATTTGGCGTCTCTAACCATGGTGTTGAGACACTTTTTCTCTAGGTATCCAGATCCCACCAATCAATTGAGTCAACCACACAAGTGCCCTTACTTGGCACATAACCACACATGATCCAGCGAAGATCCTTACGGTTTCTATCACAACAAGTCACGCAACATTACTGATTTATTACACATTAGGCTCGTATATAATTAATCACATTCATTATTTCCATTAGTCCATGTTATCACATTTATTCAAGTTGTAATTCCATTATTAATATTCTTATCGATTTCCATCCTTAACTTGCATTTATAGATTATCTGTCGAATCGGGTATCGGTACTCGTACACGAGTATCTATACGATACCCTCAAGTATAGGTACTCACACGTGTACCGATACGGCCAAGGCTCGTGCCAATACCCTATTCATGGGTTTGTACAGTTTCCTCGAGTTACGATATCACAACGCTTATTCGATCACTAAAGCTTATGAAAGTCATTAGGGTTGGTTTATTAACGTATTCATTCAATTAATATTAATTACCGAATTCATAATCATTTATCCGAATATTACCAATTAAAAATCCATTTAATATAATTTCCATCAAATTATTCAAACAACACACAAGGCATCACAAGTATTCAAATCAGTCAAACAATCATCAAATAATCATACGGCATTCCGAACGGCCCTAGACGGTCTATAATGCCCCCACAAGTCTCAACGTATTCACAACGTCATCATGCATCATATAAATATCGAGTCACATAAAGTTGGTCTCTACTCATGCTTATTTATCATCTACGTAATTTACAGATACTAACACGCAAGGCAATCACACTTATGATGCCCATGAAGGAATTGGAGTTCGATGTGTACTAACCTTAAGCTGATATCACTAAAATCCTCATCCAAGCTTCCCGAATATTCCACTTGATCCGATATTCGATCCTGAATAATCGTCGTTTACCAACAGTATGGAACTATATTAATTCATGCATTACATATTCAAAACACAAGGTCAAATGCGTAAAAATAGCTTACCCAGTTTGAATTTGGTAAAACTGACTGCGCCACTGGATTAGAACGTCGAGAAACCCCCGGGTAGGGTCCCATAAAAAACGTTAACGATCGGTCAAAGTCAAAGTCAACGGTCAACCCAACTGGTCAACGGTCTAAGCAGATCTAGTGTGACGCAGTGCAGGATAACTGCAGTGAACTTGCAGGCCGTGATCCTGTGTGGCGCTACGCAGGGAGCTACGATGCACCTGCGGGCTGTTATCTAGTGTGACGCGGGTGTAGGGTAGCTTGTGTACACCCCCGCCTGATATACTAGGCAACGGCCTCTCGCGGTTACCGGAGAATGGGGTGCATGCGGTGGCTTCCAGTGGCCAGAAGGCTGCGATAAGCTCCAGTCCGACATATTTTCAGCTGGGGAAATCGATGATGACCCCTGTTTTTTATTTTGAACACTCGAACAACCCTAATCTTCTTTTTCATCATTCTCTCTAACGACAACTCTGATGACGATTTTGAGATCACCGGCTGACTCGTCTCGACGAGATGAACGTGATGGTGTAGAAGGTGTCATGCACGGTGGCTCCAGCGACCGTAGATCGAGACTCAAAACCTCCCCTTTACTTTTTCTCTTTTCCCCTCCTTTTTCTCTCTCTCCCAACACCTTTATTTTAAAATCCTTTCTTTTTCTTTTCTTTTTAAATTATTCTCCCACATAATATCTCCTTAATTTATCACAAAGCCCGAATCTAAGGCCCAATTATATTGAGTCTAAGGCCTAATTTTAGAAAGCCCAAAATTCGGGTCGTTACAGAAGTAACATCATATGCAAACATCACTAGATCAATGGTATGCAATTTCCTCAAAAAATAGATCATTTTCCGTTATGGGCTTCCTCAGAGTATTATCACTGACAATGCTTCAAATTTGAATAAAAATGATAACGGTTGTTCGTGTACAATTCTAGATCAAGCACCACAACTCAGTGACTTATCGCCCAAAGATGAATGGGGTAGCAGAGGCTGGGAACAAGAATATCAAGAAAATAGTCTCCAAGATGATTGACACTTACAAAGACTAGCATGAGAAGGTTCCATTTGCCTTTTATGCCTATCGGACTGTTGTACGAACGTTTACAGGGGCAACGCCATTTTCCTTGGTATATGGCATGGAGGCCGTACTACCCATTGAAGTTGAGATCCCATCACCCCGTGTCTTAATGGAAGCAGAATTAGATGAGGCTGATTGGATTCAGGCACATTATGAACAGTTGAATCTAATTGAAGAAAAGAGATTGAAGGCGATATGCCATGGCCAGATGTACCAGAAGAGGATGATGCAAGCTCATGACAAAAAGGTTCGCGCGAGAGAATTCCAAGGAGGAGACTTGGTGCAGAAAAGGATGTTGCCAATTCAAATAGATTCCCTTGGGAAGTGGACACCCAATTGGGAAGGGCCCTCATGAGGTTACTAAAGCCTTCTCTAGAGTAGCCTTGATCATCATCGAAATGGATGGGGATGAGTTACAAAACCTCGTGAATTCAGATTCGATCAAGCAGTATTATGCCTGCAAAAAATGAAAATGATCTAAAAGTGAAAACCCGCAAAGGGCGCTTTAGATTCAAGAAAAAGGAAAAAGAAAATAAAGGTGGGTTCAAGATGAAAACCCACAAAGGGATTCTTGAAACCAAAGGTGGATTCAACTTGAAAACCCACAAAGGACGTCTTGAATATTTGAAGTTAAGACGGCTATTTCGAAATATAGACAATTTGCTCAGCATTTTCATAACCTCTGAAGCCTTCTCAACAATGGTTGCTCTTGGAAGAACTCTCGAAGGATTGAATCGGAGTGCTTTGTTCCTTGATATTCGGACACTTTATTTCTTTCCTTGTAAATTACTTTAGTGTTTGCCTCTATCAATAAACCCAACATCTTAGAGTTTTCCTTTCATCCCTTTCACCTAAATTTACCTATTGAAATAAGAACCAATGGATTTGCATTCATACAATATCAAAGACTTTTTAGCATTACTCTGAACGTGGTTTAAAAAATACAAGGACCATGATGCATTTCATTATTCTGACTCTAATCATATCGCTTGCATAAGCATGAAATTTTATGTAGATGACAACACTAGACTGGGGCAATTACTCGAATTAAGGAAACTAGATTCCTTAATCATTCAAAACCATTTAAGGTGGAAATAAACTTTGCTGCGAAGATTCCCATACAAGGAATTCAAAAGCACCCACAAGAATCCTCGAAGAACCACGGCCAATCAGAAGTACAAGATTATTGGATTGAGTGAGTAAATATGAAAAGATCAAATTTTCTCTATGAAACAAAGAGGTACAGAAACATGGTCAGATTCAACTCAGTGTTTCTCACCACTTGAAGAAGCAAAATTTGATTTGTTCTCCATGGGTTTGAGGGAGCAGATCACCCTACTGATTCAATTCCCGCAGGGGCGAGAGTCACATTACCGATTTAGAGCCTGTATGGGCAAGAGTCACCTTACAGATTTAGTCCCTGTAGGGGCGAGAGTCACCTTTAGAGATTCGTTGCTCGCAGGAGCGAGGATCACATTACCGATTTAGTGCCCGCAGGTGCGAGGGTCACCTTACTGATTCAATGCTCATAGGGGCGAGGATCGCCTTATTGACTTGGTTTCCGCAGGGACAAGAGTCATATTGTCATTCGTTAAAGAAGCAGATCGTCATACCGACTTAGTGTCTGCAAGGACAAGAGTCAATTTAATTGTTGTATCACCTCAAATTAGAAGTGGTGTTCAACATGAAGCTTGGCCAGATAAAACCAATGCCTTTTATTATATGCCTTATTCTCGTTTCACCAGAATAAGCAAAGAGGTGCAGATGTAGTCACCTATTTTTATCAGCCCTTTTTATTTGAATTCAGTTTTGTATATATGTGAATATTGAAATCCATAACAAATAAAAAACATATATGAGCCCAAAAAAAAACAAGGTATCCAATTTATTACGAGTAGTCAGGTTACAAGAGCCCATAATTCAGTATGGATCCAGTTACAAACCCTAAGAGACAAGCCCGATCACCCAATTCATATCTATGCTTAGTCGCACCCTCATCGTTGGATCAAATTTGATCCAACGGTCCCGATCAATGCCCTAAAGCCCTAGCCTCCTATCTTCATATGCCGCACGATCATACACCATTCGATCTAGGGGATAGTTGGTGGCCTAGATAGACCTGGAAAACTTGACACGAGACCCGAAAACCGAACCGAACCCGAAACCGAACCGAACATGCTTACCCGAAATTTGACCCGAAACTCGAAACCGAACCGAAACTGAACCGAAAATGAACTGATTTTTAGTTGAACCGAAATGGACCCAAACCGATAGACCCGAACCGAATGGAACCGAACCGAATGGACCCGAACCGAAGACAACCGAAATAAATAAATGATATTAATAGAAATAAAAAAGATGAGATATGAACAATCACACAACTCACCAAAAAGTCAAATATATTGGCTTTATAAAGTCATATAAAGGGTGTAAAAAACTGACCAACCTAAAAACTTGATTAAAACCGACCGATCTCCCATCAACCAGAAATTGACCCGAACTGATCCGAACCGAACAGAAAATCAACCAAACCGAAAATCAACCGACCCAAAAATCAACCGAACTGGAACTGAACCGAACCCGAACCAAATCTAAACCGAATGATATCAGACCCGAAATAACCGAAACTGAAATGACCCGAACCGAACCCGAACCGATTGACCCGTTTGCCACCTCTAGGCCCAGATGACTTGAACTGTGAGCACTCAGATCGTCACGTGCCTGTCATTTGACCTTCTGTTCGAGCTGCTACCGACGCCGTCTACCGCACGTTGCTACCATCTCCACCGTGCTCGCCCAATCATGTTACGCAAGTAACGAAAATAGGGTTAAAATTCAAATCAAAGCATAAAAGAAGGAAATACATGTTCGAATCAAGTAAATATGGAAGGAATCGGTTAAACAAGGCAGAAATAGGACCAAATCAGATCAAACATATTGTAATCCGCTATAAAAAGTGTCAGAGCCCTAAATGAAGAAGAGAGCCGTTGGGGTTTTAAATTTCTGTTTTAACTGTTTCTTAGCTGTTAAGCCCGTTTAATGAAACGGTGCGTTTTACTAGACTCTTGTGAATAGATAATACGGGGTCGTTTGAGGGCTAGGGTTGTTTAAGAGGTATCTTTCCGAACTGTAAGGACTATGCAAATTGAGAATGAAATTCTAGCCTCCTCTATTTTCTCTTCTCAACCCCTCTGTCTCTTCTCAATCCTTATCTTCTTCTCTTAAAATTCTTGTTTTTCTTTCGGATTGTTACAAAAAGCCACCAATCCAACCGATGTAAACACACAATTTACACAAGGAATAAGAAGCATTCAAGCAAGCTTATTGAGTAATTTTTATACCAAATTTTTGTTGTTCTTGTTCGTTTTTTATAAATTTTTAGCTCATATTCGAATCAATGAGAGAAAGAGAGGGGCGCGTGTCTTTACCGTCCGTCGAGAGGAGGAGCTGCTGGAGGGGGCGACACCATCACCGACGGAAGCATCGATTGAAGTTGGACAGAACCTCTACGGACGAGCCATTGTCAGCGGTGATCCACAGCGTCCGAGGCAAACACACACGGCGGAGCACAGCCCGACCCTGGGGCGTTGGCAGTGGTGTTCCTCAATTTTGAAGAGCACCATTGTTTTCTTAGAGAATATAAAGGAGATTTTGATTCATTCGGTAAAGGGGAGGGCAAATGAAGCTTGTTGCTAAAATTTGGTAGCTTTATGTTCGACCCGTGAGAGAATCCGAAATCAACTCGCTTTGAAGCTCGACATGCGCCCCTCTTCCATCCAAATTGCAATTTTACCCAACTGTTTACAATTTCTTCACTCTAGTCCTTTTTACTTTAATTCAGCTCTATAATTTTTGTTTTCATGCAATTTAATCATTTTTCTTGCTTATTCGTGTCTAACATATTGTCTAATTTGTTTATTTTATGTGCCATCAAACACATTTAAAATTGTAGGATAAAGAGACTTCATGTTTATTTAATAATGTGGTTTCTTGTAATTTAAAATTTGTGAAATATTTAAAATAAAAGACTTTTAGATTAAGTAATTTAAATGTATATAAATATGTTAAGGTAACTTGAATTTAATTATAAGTTTCAATAATGTATAGTAATTAATCCCATAAGTTTAGGTCCCTTGAAATAATATACTCTTTAAATTAATTTGGTAATTCCCATTTGAAAACTTAATATCATTTTAAAATTAAAATATGTTAAATAAAGCTTTTTAGGTTTAAATTCTTTAAACACTTATTAATTGATATTTTAGGGTCTAGAAATCAATTAAAAGGGAAAATAAAACATCATTCAAAAAGCTTTTCTTGCATCATGAAAACGAAATACTTTCTCAATTAGAGTTAATTCGGTTTTCTCCTAGCAGTTGTGGGAATGGTTGAAACTCTTAAGTGAGACTGTATTTTTCGGATTTTTAGGGATTAATACGTTAATCCCCTTGTGTCTAGATTGATTTGGGTTTTCTCTGCGGTGAGCAACTCGAGCCAATTTTAGAACTTTGTGGATTTTTTTCATTAATCTTTGCACGCATTCATCCGAGTTATAAAGAAAATATTAGTGATCAAGTGAGCGTTGTTCTGTGGGCGTGCTGGGGTGCTAATACTTCTCCACACGTAACTGTGCCCCCGAACCCTCTATCTAGTTGGTTTTTTTAAAGTTTCTGGTCCGCCTAATATAATAAAAGGGACCTTTGGCAACTCCATTATCACATAATTCAATGGATCGTACGTCCAAATGAATGTATGTGGGGGAATGTGGTGAAGAGGAGTGGAAAAGACATTGTGAGGAGTTGATGGTGGAGAATGAAAGGGGTATAAAACATGTCCCCTTTTGGTCGTGAGAGTGTCATAAAGTGGCATGAATCGAGACTTTTAATTGGGGTCTAATTAAGTCTTTATTTGCTAGGATACGTCTTTTAGATTGTGGTGATCGTTGGAATAAAAATGTTTCAAAGTTTTTGTAAGAATGAATGGTGTTGGAGCGGAGGAATCTCGACACTTTTGTAGAACACATTTTGGGGTGGTGGATGAATTAACTCCTTTATAGAATCAATAATGAATTTTAAAGAGACAATGTAGAAACTTGTAGAGATAGTTGTATAACTCGGTGTAGCAGAGGGATCTCGATTCTTGACACTCTTCTAAAGACGATCAAGAATGTTGCAAAACATAATGTGGGGTATATCTCGTCTTTGTAGAGAAAATATAGGGAAAATCGCAACTTACATAGATGCGAGGCAACTCTCACTTTGTATCGCAAACGATTTTTGAACTTGTAGAAACAGCATACAAGGCATCTTGCATTTTACATACAACGCTAGTGGAGGACTCAACTTTTTGTGAGGCATCTCTACGCTATTGTCACGTACCAATTTTTTCGACCCAATAAAGCCACACATAAAGGGCCCGAGTGTGTGCTCACCAAGGGACGGAGCAAAGGGAAAACAACCGAGGGGCGTAACACGGGGAAAACCGAGAGGGCCACACCTCGTAAGTACATTCCACCACACCGACGAGAAGCGTCCGCAACCCACGGGGCTGGGTGTGCGGACCAAGGAACTGAACGCACGGGCCACGGAACCGAGCAAGGCGAGCCCGCCGCACCCCAAGGGTCCGACAGAGGTGCACACCGAGGGGCCTAAGGGCCGGCACCAAGGGTGCACACTGAAGGGCCGAAGGGCCGGCACCACGGGTGCACACCAAAGGGCCTACGGGCCGGCACCACGGATGCACACCGTGCGGGCCTAGGGCCGCACCGTAGGGTCCGATGCATACGTACACCAGGGTGCCTTCAGCAGCTTGTGCCGAGGAACCGAGCAGACCTAGTCCGACGCACTCTAGGGTCCCGACAGCAGCCGACGCTCAAGAACTGGGCAAGCCGATCACGCTGCACCTTAGGGTTCTGACAGCGGCCGACACCCAGGGTTCGGGCAAGCCGATCACGCCGCACCCTAGGGTCCCGACATCGGCCGACGCTCAAGGACCGAGCTGGCCGATCACGCTGCACCCTAGGGTCCAGACGACAGCGAGCACGGAGGGGCTGGTCAGGGCCAGCCAGACGCACCCTAGAGTCCGCACCAGGGTCTTGGGCCTAGTCTCCGCGCAAACAGGGCCTTCCTTGAGGTTAGGGGCCACGAATCCTTTTGGGACAAGGATTACTTCTCCTTGAGGGAGTAGGGCATTAGTTTATCCTAGTTAGAATATGATTAGGACTAGGGGGCTATTTAAAGAGGCTTACCCCCACCTCATTATTCATCTTTCTTTCTTTCAGTTGTTCTCTGGCCTTGAGCCATATTTTCATTAAGCTCTCTAATAAATGGTGCCCGGCATTCGCCCGGCTTTTCCCCATATCACTTTTCTCTGGCTATCACCCTTTTGTGTTAAATCGTCTTCCGCACGGATCTAGGCACTCTCGCCTAGATCGTCAGGCTAACTTAGGTTCCACGCACGCACAAAGGTGCCTAAGGCCGCACGTCCGAAGGGTCAGGATTCTAGGGACGTGACAAGTGGTATCAGAGCAAGGGAGTTTGCTCGTGATGGCCAAGAAAGACGAAACCGGGGCAGCATCAAAGGGCACGGAGGCCCAAGTAACCGACAAGGCAACTGATAAGAATATCGACAAGAAAAAGGGCCGCTTCGAAGGATCGGTTGACGACACTTGAGGACAAAATGGAACGACTCGAAACCAAGGCAAAGGAGACGGTAGAGTCCCTCGACGCAGTCAACGATCGCTTGGAAAAATTAGAAACCAAAGTCGGCCCCCTCAAAGATAAGGTCGCAGAAGAGGTGGAAAAACTTCTCGACGAAGCATACGAGAGATTAAACCGACAAGACGTTTCCCTTCAAGTTGCGATGGAGGCAGCGAGGGGAGAGTTGTTAGGGGAAATTAAGAAACTCAGTGCCGAATTATCTCTCTATAAGAATGCCGTGCTAACTGGCATGGTGGGCCAAATAGTAGGAACGAAACCCAGGATCGACGTGCCGAAACTGAAGGAGTTCAAAGCAGCAAGGGACGCTCAAGAAGTGGACAACTTCGTTTGGAACTTGGAGAATTACTTCCGACTCTCCGGCATCGACGACGACGATACCGAGGTAAACACCGCTTCCGTTTACTTAGTTGATTCGGCTCTCCTATGGCGCGTCACAAGTGCTACCAATCCAAAGGAGGGGCGATCCCCATCAAAACATAGAAAGAATTTCAATCCGAATTCAAAGAGCACTTCTACCTAAAGAACGCTCAAGAATAAGCTCGAGAGAAGCTTCATCGATTAAAGCACGACGGCTCAATTCAGGAGTACGTCAACAAATTCACCGAACTCAGGCTCCAAATTCACAACATGAGTGAAGCTGGCGCTCTCTTTATCTTAAAAGTGGGCTACAACTTTGGGCAAAAATGGAGTTACATCGAATGGGAATCCAGGATCTTTCCAAAGCATTGGACGCAGTTGACTCCCTTGTAGAATTTGAACACAAGAAGTCAGACAAGCCAAGGCAAAGGTCGAAGTACGAAGACAACGACGAAGAAGATCGGGATGAACAACCCAAGGGTGAACCCAAGAAACCATCAAACGGAGATTTTAAACTCCGTAAGCTGTGGGTAAGGAACAACAACAACTTTAGTTGTTACAATTGCGGAGGTAATCATATGATAAATGATTGTCCCGAACTCGAGAAAGCGGCAGCCATCCAAGGAGATGATAGCGAGGACGAACTAGAACCCACTAAAATAAATGCCATTATCAGTTCCATGGAGACTATGAAGGGTTCCAAAGAGAAGGGACTGATGTTCGTGGACATCACCTTGGCAGGCCAAGAACTGAACGCGCTAATAGACACAGGTGCCTCAGAATTATTTGTGTCAGAACACACCGCCGAAGGACTTGGCCTTCGGATTAAGAAGGCAAAAGGATTTATTAAAACCGTGAACTGTCCGTCGACTCCTATCACCGGGATAGAAAAAGGAGTCAAACTCAACATCGGCGACTGGTCGGGCAAAGAAACCATCAAAGTAATTCCCCTTGACGACTTTGATATAGTAATCAGCATTGATTTCCTTGACCGAATCAGGGCATTCCCTGTCTCGTTCTGCAATTGCTTGTACATACTTGACCCTAAGCGCCCATGCGCGGTGAAGACAAAGTGACAACCCGAAGTTAGGGCCAAGATGGTATCAACCATTCAGTTCCACGGAGAGGGACGTAAGAAAGTGCCAACGCCCCGAAAAACAAGGGCACATGAGAAACCAACCGTGCCCAAAGAGGTCCCCACAGAAACGGGACAAGTTTCACTCGAACAACCGAGGACTTTCCCACCAAAGCGGGAGGTTTAGCCCAAGATCGAGCTTGTGCCAATGACAAGTCCACCCGCTCGGGCAAGTTCACATAAGACAAAGAGGCGAGCTAAGAACCGGGAAAACAGGAAGCGTCGGGACAAGAACTTCCAAGTAGGAGACTTGGTCCTAGCTAGGTTAACCGGAGTATCACACCATCCAACCACCGAAAAAAGGCTTGTGCGAAGGTATGAGGGTCCATTTAAAGTTTCTAAACGAGTAGGAAGGAACACCTACCAATTAGAGCTACCACCGACCATCCAGACGCATCGGGAGTTCAGCGTCAGTTCACTCAGGCTGTACCGTCCGGGTAAGATGGGTGAAGCACAAAGCAAATCACACCAAGTACTCAGCAAGGTAAAGGTCTCCTTCGCTGATGAAATTAGAGACATCCAAGCAGAAAGGATCGTACAACAACCGGGACAACGGCCGAGTCACGAGTACTTTGTCCTATGGAAAGGACTTCCCGACAACAAAGGGAGTTGGGAACTAGCCAAGGCCGTATGGCAGTTCAAGAAACACAAGAGCCGTTACCATCTTAGCCGAACGACGAGGGCGTCGCCGAATCCAGTGGGGGAGAATGTCACGTACCAATTTTTTCGACCCAATAAAGCCACACATCAAGGGCTCGAGTGTGTGCTAACCAAGGGACGGAGCAAAGGGACAACAACCGAGGGGCATAACACGGGGGAAACCGAGAGGGCCACACCTCGTAAGTACATTCCACCACACCGACGAGAAGCGTCCGCAACCCACGGGGCTGGGTGTGCGGACCAAGGAACTGAACGCACGGGCCACGGAACCGAGCAAGGCGAGCCCGCCGCACCCCAAGGGTCCGACAGAGGTGCACACCGAGGGGCCTAAGGGCCGGCACCAAGGGGCCTACGGGTCGGCACCAAGGGTGCACACCGAAGGGCCGAAGGGCCGGCACCACGGGTGCACACCAAGGGGCCTACGGGCCAGCACCACGGGTGCACACCGTGGGGGCCTAGGGCCGCACCGTAGGGTCCGATGCATACGCACACCAGGGTGCCGACAGCAGCTTGTGCCGAGGAACCAAGCAGACCGAGTCCGACGCACCCTAGGGTCCCGACAGCAGCCGACGCTCAAGGACCGGGCAAGCCGATCACGCTGCACCCTAGGGTTCCGATAGCGGCCGACACCCAGGGTCCGGGCAAGCCGATCACGCCGCACCCTAGGGTCCCGACAGCGGCTGACGCTCAAGGACCGAGCTGGCCGATCACGCCGCACCTTAGGGTCCAGACGACAGCGTGCACGGAGGGGCTGGACAGGGCCAGCCAGACGCACCCTAGGGTCCGTACCAGGGCCTTGGGCCTAGTCTCCGCGCAAACAGGGTCTTCCTTGAGGTTAGGGGCCACGAATCCTTTTGGGACAAGGATTACTTCTCCTTGAGGGAGTAGGGCATTAGTTTATCCTAGTTAGAATAGGATTAGGACTAGGGGCTATTTAAAGAGGCTTACCCCCACCTCATTATTCATCTTTCTTTCTTTCAGTTGTTCTTTGGCCTTGAGCCATATTTTCGTTAAGCTCTCTAATAAAAGGTGTCGGGCATTCGCCCGACTTTTCCCCACATCACTTTTCTCTGGCCATCACCCTTTTGTGTTAAATCGTCTTCCGCACGGATCTAGGCACTCTCGCCTAGATCGTCAGGCTAACTTAGGTTCCACGCACGCACAAAGGTGCCTAAGGCCGCACGTCCGAAGGGTCGGGATTCTAGGGACGTGACACTATGCTCCAACACTAGCGGAGGACTCCCGACTTCACGCGAGGTACCTAATGCTATGTATATTGCATTAGCGGATAACTCTTGGCTTTGTGAGGCATCTCAACGCTATGCTCCAGCACTAGTGGAGGACTCTTAACTTCGCACGAGATATCCCAATGTTATGTGTATTACATTAATGAATGACTCGAGTTTGTAGAAATATAGCACGAGGCATCTCGACACTATGCTTATTGCGCTAGTGGAGGACTCTCGACTTTTTGCAAGGTATCTCGACACTATGCTTCCACACTAGAAAATGACTCGTGACTTCACCCGAGGTATCCTAATGTGATGTGTATTGCATTATCGGATGACTAAATTTTTTGCAAGGTATCCCAATGCTATGTGTATTGCATTAGCGGATGACTCTCGATTTTATAGAAAACATAACACGAGGCATCTCAACAGCATGTTGATTGCACTAGTGCAAGACACTCGATTTACGAATAAAACCTTAATTATAAAGGAGCATAATCATTTCAACACTAAATAGTGGAGGTTGTCGACGCTCTTGTACAAACAATGTAGAATTTTTTAGAACCGTGGAGAAACAATTGTACAACGCTCTCAATTTACGAATAAAGATGTGAGGAAGAAAGAGAAGGAAATAAAGATGATATGAGGGAATGAACTAAACTCGTCTCCATTCTTCCCACGTCCAAATAAAATCAATTAAGGGGGTTACAACCCTCTTTTCAACAATGGGATTATTATACTTTTGGTCTCTCTATTTATATCCTTTAATCAAAAGTACCGTTTTTATCCACACAAGACTCAATCATCATCTAACAAAGTCCAAACTTGGCCTAAGGCTCCTATTGTCTTGTTAAATTATCAAGTCCAAGGCTTGAGTCTACACCCAAACATGACTCAAAATTCTGGTCATTACATTAATTATGACATCAACATGAGAATCTCCACCAACAACAGTAGAATCTTCAACAATGGCGACAAGATCTCTAGCGTCAACAATGATATGAGGTTTGAATATAACATAGTTCACTTCGAGTTGCTCAAAGAATATCGCCATTCTTTGGGGTTTTTTTTTCAAGGCAAGATTTAAGTTTTATTGAGAAAATCCTAAGAAATGCGCCTCCTTACAAACCTCTCTCACCCTAAATGAAGGAAAAGAGTACACACTTTCAAGAACAAGGGATACAAGAATGCAACGAGAAAAAAACCATACACCACTCGCCCGTATTCACCAATCAAAAGATATACAAGGAATCCTAAGCTTCCTTTGAGGTGGATGATTTTGCGATTGCAAAGGTGATAGTTTGATCAACTGACGCCATTAAGGCATTACGAATTAGCCGATCTTGTCAAAACCAGATTTTATATTTCGGATTGGAGGTTTGAGTGTTGTTAACAATAATGGTTCTTGGTGGGACAGTCATGGTGTCGTCAAAATAAGGATAGAGGTCATGGCCAAACATGAGGGATTCGACTTGAGCTTTCCAGGTGACAAAGTTCATTACGCCTGTAAATTTCAATGGGAGTTGGGATCCTGGATTAAATTGAATTAGATGATTGGTGTTGTCCACAGATCCTGGATTAAATTGAATTAGATGATTGGTGTTGTCCACAGACACAGTAGAATCAAGTGGATTTATTATGGATGGGGAATTGGCCATGAGGATGAGAGGGAAAATGAATTGAGAAAAAAAATCTCGAAGGAGACTAGAGAGGCTCTATCACCATAAACGAACACAAAGATGTATTGATGAAGAAGGTATATTATCATTGAAATGAGAGTATGGCTTTAAATACACAATTGGAGCAACAAATTCTCCTACTAGTATGGAGAATTATCTAAACAAATTAAACTCATTTAAATTTAAAAGCAACTGAAACTAACTTATTCAAATCTTATCAAAACAGTAAAGTAAACAACTCCTTGATATTAAAAACATTTGACTCGTTGATATAAACAAAACTGGTTATGCCTACCACCACGCTTTGAGTAGGGATCCTCGAAGCATACCATCCTTCGCTAGACAGTATGCAAGCAGGTTCGCTTGTGTAGACATATAATTAAACTGCACCTTCCCAATCCTGCTCACCAGCTTGTCAATCTCTACTAGAATCATCCACCTTGCCATTCTTTGTGATTAGCGACAATACAATGGTTGGTCCTGCTTAGATGCTCGAGCTTGGATAGATCAAGAATGTATTTGTTCATGTTGAGAGACATGTTTCAACAATAGTATTAAAAAAACACTTTTAAATTATTGGAAGTAGTATTAGCACAACGAAACAAATTACAGAAAATAACATAATGATTACTATGTCGTAGAGAACATCTACTTTAGAAGCGTTTTTTTATTGATGTAATCATTAAATGACATCGGTCGCCACCCAAGGTTAATATATATACTTTCAAATTTGTATATCTAAATAAGAAAGGTGGAATCGAGCCCAATAAATAGTTTCAGTGAAAAAATAGATGATGTTTATTTTTAAAAAAATAGTTCAAATTAATTTATCTGTAAGTCATGTGTATTGTCAAATGATTAAAAATATATATGAATAAATAATATTACTTTTTTTCTAAAACATAAATTATGATAAAAAAAAGTATTTTAATGTTTAAAGTATTTTTTTAATAAAAACTACAAGAAAAATGGTAAATTTGGAAACATACGTTGAAGTATTCCGGACACATATTAACACAAACATGAGTCGAGCAATTACACCAACACATGTATGAACCCTGGTTACAATCACATAAAAATAAAAATTATATTTAAACACTTATTAATCCCTACCTTATTAAGAACAGAATGTACACTTTAATAACAAGGGACCACAGCTTGGCTGCTGGCCCGTATCTTGCGATACACAGCTAATTATATAAAGAATCAAAAGAAAATTTCTGAATAGTAAATAATATACTATAAATAAATAAACAGAATATGCGGAAGTTGTATGCCGGTGCATGATATGCAGTGTTGCCGACCTCAGCGTCTAAGGATATCTTTCGATTTAATTATAATATCACACTTATCCAATCAAACTCTAATTTTTTAATATATTTTAGTTTGATTACTATTTATTAGTGTGATTAAAATTATAATATTTTTATTAGATAAACTAATTACGTTACGTGTGAAGGAGCAACAGATTATAATTAGTGATGCAAGTAAATTAGAACATTAATCACGGTCACCTTGTCATTATAACTCTAGTTTTGCCTATAAATTGTGACCCATAATTCTGTATTAAACACAAGATAGAAAATCCGAAGCTATTTCACAATGTCAACTTCCCCTTTCCCTATGTTCCGATTAGTCTTCGCATGTTATTTTTCCATTCTTCTTCTTCTTCTTCTTGTGGTGTCCACCTCCATGCGAACAATCTCAGCCGCTACTACTGAAAAAGGTTGTACCAGAACTTACAAAAAATTTATAAAATCCGCCTGCAATTCCACCACATATCCCAAAATCTGCTACAAAGCTCTCTCCCCAAATGCACCCGCCATTAAAACCGACCCCTACAAGCTTTGCAACATTGCCTTGTCCGTCACTCTAAACGCCACATCCAAAGCATCTTCATCCATTCATTCGTTGTCGAAACTGAAGGGATTGAGTCCGTCCGAGAAAGAAATCATCGGTGATTGTGCCGAAACCACAGATGATGCCATCTACGAGCTGCAGAATTCCTTGAAGGCTCTGGCTAATTTACAAGGCTCGGATCGTAAGGCTGAAGAAATGAGTGATTTAAACACTTGGGTCAGCGCTGCCTTGACGGATGAGTACACATGCACCGATGAATTTGAGGGCCAGAAAGTAAGAAAAGCTGTTAAGAACACAATCAATAAGAGTGTGTTGTTTCTTGCCAAACTGACGAGCAATTGTTTGGCTCTTTCCAAGCTTCTGGACTGATTAAGTATCAATGTATTATCATTGATCACTTCCATCCTTTTTTTAATTATTTGTTCAATAAAATGTATGTATATTCTCTAAGTTAATTGTATGCCAACTTGGTAAGGGTACCCTAAGAAAAATTGTATGTTAAGGGTGCTCTGATCCTTTAGATACACGCATGATCGATGTGATAAAAATTGTTGCAATCTGACATATGCTCTGCTGGTTAATTTATATTTTCTACTCCATGTCCATTTTTTAATATAATGATGTGATTATATGGCACATCGCAAGCACACTTTGCACAAACAGATAAACGAATTTGAATCTCTTAAAATGAATATTGTCATCTTTTCTAGTAAAACCACTAGTTAAAATCTAGTCCATGTCGATTTCAAATATCCACATTCTCATCTTCATCTTTATTTCACATTTAGTATACATAGGCTAATAGCCAACTAAACCATTACTTTTGCATCCACTTTTTTGTTCTTTAGGATCTAAACGTTTGAGCTTCTAATTTTTCACAACCATTTTAAGTAGAACGTTAGTTTACTTCGATAGTGATTGCTTATTACTTTTTTCTTCGCTAATCGAATTTATTAATGGTAGAAATCCGACTAGAGTTATTATGCACATCATTAAAAAGTTAGGTTTTGGAAAATTTTAAATTATTTTCATAGAAAAACTAATCACAAATGGTTAAAGGATTTAGGTTAAAGGGTGTCATAAAGTTTTGAAAAAAAAATAATTAATTAAATGTTTGAATTTTTTGCACTCAATTAAGTCTTTATACTCCAAAATTTCATCAATTCACCCTTTTGACCAATGTTGACTGTTAAATCTAACAGTTTTTTGTATCATTCGGTGCAATGTGTCGTGTTACAATGTTGTCACTTGACATTTTCAAAAAAATTATTTACAAAATTATTTAAAAATTCTAAAAACATAAAAATAGTTTTCTAAAAAAATCTGTAAATGTCACGTGATAGAACTGTAATGTGTCACGTGACAGTAATATCTCAAGAAAAAACCAAAAAAAATCTAATAGTCAAAATTGGTCTAAGTGTTAATCTTCATATGTTCTACTGTTAATCTTAATCATCCATTTCACTGTTTCGGAACAATTTGGTGTTTCGGAACAATTTGGTGTTTCGGAACAATTTGGCTACTGGAATTTTGAGAATTTGGCGAGATGAAGCCGTTCCGAAACGGGCCTTTGGTGTTTCGAAACGGTCAAATCTCGTTGACCACGAGATATTGACCGTCAAGGTCGTTCCGATACGGGTCACCCCTGTTTCGGAACGGTCACCCTATGGTTGACCTTGGGCCGTTGACTTAGTCAAGCCGTTTCGGAACACCCTAAGGGCGTTTCGAAACGGCCTGCTGTAATAAAGTAAAATGGACTGTTTATGCTTGTTTGATCGGTGAATGTTTCGTTGTTTGTATTTTCCGCTGTTATGCTCCACTTAGGAATTAATTACGCATCTAGACAAAATTAAAGTTAAAGAAATTTTCTGGGTCGTTAACCTAGGGGAAGCCTTAACGGGTTTCGCTTCGGTTTTCCCCGTGTGGCCCACTCGGACCGGTCATCCGACCAGACCGGGACGAGGGGGTTACACTTGTTGGTATCAGAGCCTAAGGTTACCGAGACCTTGGGCAGGTAGGTGAGGTAAGTTCAAGTTTTTGCTTGATATGCACGGTGTTTGCTTGCTTGTAAGAATGGTTGCCTGTTTGACGAGTATGTTGCTTGTTTTATTCAAAGCATGTGTGCATGAGTCCCATTGCTACTATTACATTGAAAAATGGTTTTGTTTTAGTGAGGGAACGTACTTGAACACTTGGAAGCCTTGCCTTGCTAACCCAACTTGTATGTTTTGTTGTTGTGATTGTAGTTAATATTTGTGAGAGCAATGTCTAGACCAAGAGGTAGACCGAGAGTGGTTCGTCAGGAACTACGGGTTGCGGCTCCTGTTGAGCCGGCTGTCGGAGTGGAGGCTCATCTGGAAGGGCCGGTGGCTGCGGGAGTTGGCGCTCCACCACCACCTCCTCCACCTGGAGCTGGAGGTGAGGATGGAGCCGGAGGAGATGGACCTCAAGGTGGCCAATGTGGCCAAGGTCCAGCTGGAATTGATATGACTCCGCTAGTGCAAGCGATAGCGGGAGCTTCCCAGGCCGCAGTTGCGGGAGCTCAGGCTGCAGCTCAGCCTAGGTGTGATGATGCTAGTCTACCGTTGGAGAGGCTCCGTAGCTTGGGAGCCGAGGAGTTTAGAGGATCTACTCCGGAGAGGTCGGAGTTGTGGTTGGAGAAGACGGATCGTATCTTAGCTCAGATGGGTTGTGCGGGCGCACGTAGATTGGGTTGTGTGATCTCATTGCTTCAGGGTGATGCCTACACCTGGTGGGTCACCATTACTGCCGGGGTTCCAGAGGCCGAGATAGATTGAGAATTCTTTGAGTTTGCTTTCCGGAAGAGGTACTTAGGACCGAGGTAACTAGATGAGAAAAAGAGAGAGTTCATGGCTCTCACTCAGGGGGATGCATCTGTGACTGATTATGAGATTCGTTTCGTCCGTCTGAGCCAGTATGCTCCAGAGTTAGTGCCTACTGAGAGGGCTCGATGTGATCGTTTCAGATACGGGCTTCATGAGGAAGTTAAGAGGTATACCTTAGCTTCAGATTATTCTGACTTTGATGTCTTGGTTGCTAGAGCCAAGGACATTGAGCATAGCTTGGGGCTGACCAAGCGTTCTGGGGGATCTAGTTCTGGTAAGAGGCACAACAACTTTGATGGTAGAGATGCTAAGAGGCACAGAGGTGGCGGACATCAGTTTGATCAGAGACGTGGCAGTGGCCACCATGGTAGAGGCCATCAGGGCCATAGAGGATGAGGGCGTTTGCCCGAGTGTGCACAGTGTGAGAGGCAGCACACTGGTGAGTGTTGGGGTAACTTCCATGCTTGTTGGAACTGTGGTTCGAGGGACCACTTTAGGAGGGACTGTCCACGTCAGGTAGCTCAGGCACCGAACATTGCTCAGGCTCCTGCGAGAGGTAACGATTTTCAGAGAGGCCGTGGGCGCGGTCGTGGCTACTTCCAGCCTAGGGCTGATGCACCTAGGGGAGATGCTCAGAGGAACCTTGCTCATGTTGTGGCTGTGCAGCCAGAGGCGGGAGGGCCAGCGAGAGTTTATGCTCAGAGAGAGGCCGGGAACGACACCGATGTGATAGCAGGTAATTTCGAGTTACAGTCTATGTCTTTGCTTTCTTTGGTTGATTCGGGTTCTACGCATTCCTACATTTTGAGTGAGCATGCACAGAAGTTAGATATTCCTGTTGAGATCTTAGATGTAGGTATGCATGTTACTAGTTCCTTTGGTGAGACAGTTGTGGTTAGACGTATGTATAGGAGGTGTCCACTGAAGATTCAGGGTCATGTATTCTCAGTTGACATGATGGAACTTCCTTTCTACGGTTTTGATATTATATTGGGTATGGATTGGTTGGTTGAGCATCGGGCTAGTGTGGATTTTGAGACAAAGAGAATTTCTTTGAAGCTTTCTGATGACTACGAGGTAGTAGTAGTAGGCGAGAACATTAAGTTCTTGTCTAATGTGGTGTCAGCTTTAGAGGCTCATAGGTTAATGGACTCAGGATGTGGGGCTTATTTAGCTTATGTTATGAATCCGGATATGAGTGAAGCTAGACCGAAAGATATCAGGACAGTGTGTGACTTTCCAGATGTGTTTCCTGAAGAGTTGCCGGGCTTGCCTCTTGACAGAGATGTTGAGTTTGTGATTGAGACAGTTTCAGGGTCTAACCCAGTTTCGATAGCTCCGTATCGCATGGCTCCGAAAGAGTTGAAAGAATTGAAGAGTCAGTTGCAAGAGTTATTAGACCGTGGTTTCATTAGGCCTAGTAGTTCTCCGTGGGGTGCTCCCGTGTTGTTTGTGAAAAAGAAATATGGTAGCATGCGTATGTGTATTGACTATAGACAGCTGAATCAGTTGACTGTGAAGAACAAGTATTCGTTGCCCCGTATAGACGATTTGTTTGATCAGTTGAGAGGTGCTTCAGTGTTCTCGAAGATAGATCTGAGATCCGGGTACTATCAGTTGAAGGTGAAAGAGTGTGATGTTCCGAAGACAGCTTTTAGGACTAGGTATGGTCACTATGAGTTTCTTGTGATGCCGTTTGGGCTCACGAATGCACCGGCAGCATTCATGGACATGATGAACAGAATTTTCAGAGACTATCTAGACCGGTTTGTGGTTGTCTTCATTGATGATATACTTGTGTACTCGAAGACAGAAGAAGAGCATGATGAGCACTTGAGATTTGTTTTACAGAGATTGTTGAGCAATCAGTTGTATGCGAAGCTTAGTAAATGTGAGTTCTGGATTCGGGAGGTTGTATTTCTTGGCCATGTTGTTTCGGCCCAAGGTATCCGTGTTGATCCATCGAAGATTGAGGCTATTGTTGAGTGGAAACAACCTAAGTCCGTGACCGAGATTAGGAGTTTCCTAGGATTAGCCGGTTACTATAGGAGGTTTGTTGATGGATTCTCTAGAGTAGCTGCTCCCTTGACTAAGTTGTTGCAAAAGGGAGTCAAATTTGAATGGTCAGATGCAAGACAGAAGGCCTTTGAGAAATTGAAAGAAGCTTTGACGAATGCTCCAGTGTTAGTGCAACCTGTTTCAGGTAAGGAGTTTGTGATCTACAGTGATGATTCCTACGTAGGCTTAGGATGTGTTTTGATGCAAGATAGAAGAGTCGTTGCTTATGCTTCTAGGCAGTTGAAGATTCATGAGAAGAATTAGCCTACACATGATATAGAACTAGCCGCAGTTGTATTTGCATTGAAAATTTGGCGTCACTATTTGTATGGTGAGAAGTGTATAGTTTACACCGATCACAAGAGCTTGAAATACCTGATGACACAGAAAGAGTTGAACTTGAGACAGAGAAGGTGGTTAGAGTTGCTAAAGGACTATGATTTGACCATTGAGTACCATCCGGGTAAAGCAAATGTTGTGGCCGACGCTTTGAGTAGAAAAGTGGCCGTTGAGTTGAGAGCTATGTTTGCTAGGTTGAGTGTGTCCGATGATGGTGGTCTGATCACCGAGTTGCAAGTGAAGCCTTCCTTGATTCAGTTGATTAGAGAGAAACAGTTGCAAGATACGAGCCTAGTCTCTCATGTTCAAGACATAGCCGAAGGAAGACCGACCGAGTACAGTTTCAGTGGTGAGAGTCTGTTATGCTTCAGAGATAGAATTGTTGTACCGAAAGATGTTGAGTTGAGACGACAGATTTTGAGTGAAGCACATTCGAGTCCCTTTTCTATGCATCCGGGTAGTACCAAGATGTACCGAGATTTGAAGACTGATTACTTCTGGGTTGGTTTGAAGAGAGATGTAGCCGAGTATGTGAGCCGTTGTATGGTTTGTCAGAGAGTGAAGGCAGAACATCAGGTTCCTTCAGGTTTGCTACAGCCTTTGAAGATTCCGGAATGGAAATGGGAGAGAATCACCATGGATTTTGTATCGGGGTTGCCTTTGTCTCATTCGAAGAAGAATTCAGTTTGGGTGATTGTTGATAGGTTCACTAAGTGTGCTCACTTCTTAGTGGTGAACACTACGGATTCCTTAGACAAGTTGGCAAACTTGTACATTCGTGAGATTGTGAGACTTCATGGAGTTCCGAAGTCTATAGTTTCGGATAGAGACCCTAGATTCACCTCGAGGTTTTGGAATTGCTTGCATAGTGCTTTAGGTAGTCGTCTGCATCTCAGCACGTCTTATCATCCGCAGTCCGATGGGCAGTCAGAGCGAGTGATACAGATTCTAGAGGATATGCTTCGTTGTTGTGTGATTGATTTTCAGGGTTCTTGGGAGAAACACTTACCGTTGGTTGAATTTGCTTACAACAACAGTTATCAGTCTAGTATCCAGATGGCACCATATGAGGCTTTGTATGGTAGACGGTGTCGGACTCCGATTTGCTGGGCTGAGACAGGTCAGAGATTGTTACCTATGCCGAACTTGCTTAAAGGAACTACAGAAAAAGTGAAGTTGATTTGCGACCGTTTGAAAGCAGCTTCCGATCGTCAGAAGTCTTATGCAGATTTGAAAAGGAAAGAGATTGAGTACTCGGTGGGTGAGAAAGTATTTCTGAAAGTATCTCCGTGGAAGAAGGTGATGAGATTTGGCCGTAAGGGCAAGTTGAGTCCGAGGTTCATTGGTCCGTATGAGATAGTTGAGCGGATTGGGCCTGTAGCTTATCGGTTGAGGTTACCTTCTGAGTTAGAGAAGATTCATGATGTCTTTCATGTGTCTATGCTTAGGAGATATAGATCGGATCCTTCGCATGTGATGCCCGTTGAGGAGATAGAGTTGAATCCGGACTTGTCCTATAATGAAGAGCTCGTTGAGATACTTGCTTCTGATAGCATGGTGTTGCGTGGCAAGACCATAGAGTTGGTCAAGGTGTTGTGGAGACATAGAGGTGTGGAAGAGGCCACGTGGGAGAGGAAAGCGGATATGGTTGAGCAGTTTCCGTATCTGTTTCCACCAGGTAATTTCGGGGACGAAATTTCCTTAAGTGGGGGAGAGTTGTAACACCCGTGTTTTGGGCCTAGGAGTTAACCGGGTTTTGGTTCGAGTTACATAAGAATTTAATTAAGACAATGCAACTATAAATAATGACCTTTTTGAACATTAATAAAGAGGGAGGGACCTATATCGTGATTTTACCCAAAACTTTTAAAAGTAAGACCACTTTATTGTAAAGTGTCTTCTCTTTCCCCCTTCTTCCAAATTTGACGTGAAAACCCCCCCTCCATGCTCAAACTCTCCCAACTACACTAGTTACTATTCCATTCATCTCCTTCTTCAATCCAAGGTCTTTCTCAAAGGTAATTACATTTTCCTAACCTCCTCTTTTTCCTCTATCCAACCATTGTCTTAAATTTCAAAAACATTGAGTTTTGGGAATTAGGGTTCATGTTGAAAATTTGGGTTTTAATGGGGTTTTTCAATTTGTTTCGAGAAATTGTTTTGGGGTTATGTTTAATCATAATGGAATATACAACATATCTTAATTTGGGTGAGTTTGGATGAATTTTCGTAGAGGGTCTTTAGGGCCAATTTTAGGGTATGAAAAATTGAGTTTTTGGGAGGTTTTGTGTTGGAATTGAAGGGCTGATGGTCTATCTATGTTAGGAGGGTGATTTGGGATATTTTGGGAGTCATTTGGGTGCTTGGAATTGGGAATTTCAGCCCTTGGTTGTGGGAGTCCGAAAATTTGGTTTTTGGAGATGCTATGTGATTTGGAACTTGTGGAAATTGAGTTGTGTTTTGCAAGGTAGATTGATGGTTGAATTAGCATTGATTTGGGAAGTGATGTATGTGTTTTGTTTGGCTAGAAGCAAGGGGAAACGTGGAAGAAGCATCGGAAGTGAATCCGGGGAATTGAAGACAATCGCTTGTTTGGTTCTTGAGCTTGGAAGCGTAGGTGAGTGGTTAAATTGCTTTAAATGGTTTTAAATGGTTGGTTCGAGTATGTGGACTAGGTTGGGCTTGGTAGACCCACCTAGAGTTAGGATTAGGGTGGTAACCTAATCCTAAACTTGATCTAGAGCCTTTGGATGAACTCATTTGTGCGTGTGTATGTCTCGTATGAAATGTAATATGATTGCTATGTATATTGTGTTATACATGTGAGATGTGACGTGAATTGTGATGTTTGAGACATGCATGATGATGGTTGTTGGTGAGTACGTGCTAAGCACAAGGTTAATGATATGAGTAATGTGAAGTGGGTAAATATTGGCACTAGTAAACTTAAATACAAATGATCGATCATTAGGATGTTAGTGTGTACACATGAGTCAAAAGTCGCGCGTGGCCTTGGTGGCGTTGAGTCACCAAGGAGGAGTACGGGTACGCCCGGAAATGGTAATTAAATATAGTCGGTGATGAGTGGAATCCCATCGACGTGGCGTGAGGATGAGTGGAATCCCCTCCGCGAGACCGGTGATGAGTGAAATCCCACCGTCAGGTAATGGTTGTGTGTTGGACGTGAGTTCCAACGGTTATCCGTGTATTTGAGTCTTAACTAGGTGCCAATGTTGATTGATATGTGTATCAATGTGTTGAGATATATGAACTGTTTGGATGTTTATATGTGATTACATGTATGGTAGTACTGAGCTCATAATTGTGGCATACATGTGATATATTGCTCATGCATCTATACCTTGTGGACTCTTGGTATATGTAAATGGCCTTGGTTAGATCGTGCTCGGACCCTGTAATGTTGAGGTTTGTTTTTAGAGCTTACCCTCACTAAGCATCATTGCTTACGCTCTCTTTGTTCAACATTGCAGATCCTTAGTTCGTGGGTTGCTCGGGCAAGCGGAGGGCCTCCAAGTGTGGTTTTGGACTTGAGTTCATCAAGTATGGTTTTAATGCTAAGACATGTAATAGTTTAAGCAATGGGATGTGTAAGGTTTCGTTGATTGTTGTTGGTTGCTAGGAGCATGTTTAGACTCCATGTTATGTCGCTTTTGTGTGGCTTGTGATGCCATGTTTAAGTTGTAATCCATGCCTAATTGCTTACTTTGAATATTGGCCTATGCCTTAAGAGTTTTTACATGTGTTTGAATGTTGTTTGAATGAATGCATGTTATGGATTGTTGCTCTAGTGTATGACATGTCTAAATCTTGTTGAAGCATGCTAGCATGATTGGTATACCTTGTGTTTATTTTTGTATGGTGCTGTGAGGTGTTTTGGGGCACCCTTGTGCCTTAAAACAGCCAAATCGTGTCTGCAGACAGGGGGCGTTTCGGAACGGGTCCCCCTGTTCCGGAACGGGTCCCTTGTAAATGGCCTGCCGTTTCGAAACGGATGAGGGCCGTTTCGGAACAATTTGGCTACTGGAATTTTGAGAATTTGGCGAGATGAAGCCGTTCCGAAACGGGCCTTTGGTGTTTCGAAACGGTCAAATCTCGTTGACCACGAGATATTGACCGTCAAGGTCGTTCCGATACAGGTCACCCCTGTTTCGGAACGGTCACCCTATGGTTGACCCTGGGCCGTTGACTTAGTCAAGCCGTTTCGGAACACCCTAAGGGCGTTTCGAAACGGCCTGCTGTAATAAAGTAAAATGGACTGTTTATGCTTGTTTGATCGGTGAATGTTTCGTTGTTTGTATTTTCCGCTGTTATGCTCCACTTAGGAATTAATTACGCATCTAGACAAAATTAAAGTTAAAGAAATTTTCTGGGTCGTTAACCGAGGGGAAGCCTTAACGGGTTTCGCTTCGGTTTTCCCCGTGTGGCCCACTCGGACCGGTCATCCGACCAGACCGGGACGAGGGGGTTACAAGATGGACCGAGAGGGGTTGGAGGAGGCGGTCACCCCTAAAATTTTGAAATTCGTATATGATTTAAAATATTTTTAGAAATTTTTTTTATATATTTTCTATTGAAAATCAATTTACCCCTTAAAATTTTATAAATCCGTCTCCTAGAATTTTATAGGTTCACCCCTTAATATAAAATCTTATGCCCGTATTGAGTATCCTTGAAAAGTTGGATCGTCTAGAAGCAACAATATGCCAAGGAGATTCAAATTTTGATAGTAAATCACAAGTGTAAGTGAAGCAGATAAATTTGATTCAAGAATGTTAGAGTTGTAACTCAAATTCTAGTTTGGGTTGTTCAAATCCTTGTAAAATTTTACTTCTCTCTTGGATATGTGATGAAGAGTGGGAAACTCAGTTTGAGTAAAAAAAATTTCTATGCAGGTTTCCTTTGAAAACAAGTCTCTTATCCCTATAAATAGATACAAGAGATTAAGGGTTTATTCATTCAGTTGTAATCTCTTTTTTACATAGTGAAAGTTTCTCCTCCTCTGCCGGTGGTTTTTCCCTTTTGGGTTTTCCACGTAAATTCTTGGTGTTATGTTTCTTTTTATATTTTTCGATCGTTTGTTTGTTCATCATTATCGACCCTATAATTATAACAAACTGGTATCAGGAGCTTCAAGTTGATGACGATAATGGTGTATGGATCAACTAGTTTGAACCACATAAGAAAAGGTGGTCGTAATTATGGCGGTAAAACCAGGGGGCAGATCCAAGTCATCAACTCGAGGTAAAACTTGTGTTTTTTGTAAAAGGAAATGTCATATTAAATCTGAGTGTTAGTTGTTAGAGAATAAGATCAAAAGAGAGACTACGAATCAGAATGCAGAAAAAATTTGGTAAAGTAGATATAGTAGAAAACTACAACGATGTTGAACTTTTAGTTGCGGCCAACAACGACCCTAAAGTGAACGAGGAGTGGATCCTCGATTATGAAAGCACTTTCCACATGTGTCCTAATCGGGATTGGTTTACAACATATGAAACTGTTTCTACAATAATAGATCTGATGGGGAATAACGCATCATGCAGTATTGCAGGGATTGGCACGATCAAAGTTAAGATGTTCGATGGGTTTATCAGAACCCTAATTGATGTACGCCATGTACCAGATCTAAAGAGAAACCTGATTTCGTTGAGTACCCTTGACTCAAAAGGGTTCAAGTGCACCGCTGAAGGTGGAGTCATGAAGATCAGCAAGGGTTCCCTCATTATGATGAAGGGCAGAAAAAGACCTCTAGACTATATGTTTTTGCAGGGTTCCGCAATTGTTGGTTATGTTGCAGTCGCTTCTCCTCCTATGTCAAATGTAGATAACGAAAATTCTATTTTGCAAATTCCTTGTCCATCTAAGAGTCCTCTTTTGATTAATTCTGTCATGTCGTGTTTTGGTTGCCTTGCTTATGCTCATGTAGTAAACGAAAATTTGGAACCAAGATCCATCAAGCTATGGTGTCCAGAAACCAAAAAAACTGTGATTAGCAAAGAAGTTATCTTTGATGAAGCTGTCATGTTACGTGATCCATCCCTCAAGGATTCCACCAACAAAAAGCAATAGAATTCAACCACACAATCCAAGAAGGTAGAGCTTCATATTGATATGACATCCAAAGATGGGATGACTGCCTAGGTTAGTACATAAATTGAAAATACAGATCCTCCCTCACTAGAATATTTTATCGCTAGAAATAGACCGAGAAGGGAAATTAAATGACCCAAAAGGCACGTCGAGGCTGATCTAGTTGTGTATGCTTTGAGTGTTGCAGAAGATATTGATGTAAATTAAAAGCCTTCATCTTACTCTGAGGCGATTAGCTGTAAAGATGCAAGAAATTGGTTGATTGCCATGCAAGAGGAGATGAAATTGCTTCAGAAGAATTCTACCTGGAACCTTGTGAATCTCTCTACGGATAAAAAGGCAGTTCGTTGCAAATGGGTTTTCAAGAAGTAAGAGGGGATCTTAGAATTTGAAGAACCCAAATACAAAGCAAGACTGTTTGTAAAAGCCTACAGTTAAATTTCGGGCATAGACTTCACAAATGTATTTTTGCTAGTAGTGAAGCACGGTTCGATCCAGGCTATACTTGGTATAGTAGCCATGTATGATCTCAAGCTTGAGCAGTTGGATGTAAAAATCGCATTCTTACATGGAGAACTTGATGAGGACATCTACATGAAACAACCAGAAGATTTCGTGGTCTCAGGAAAAGAGGATTATGTTTGCTTGTTGAAGAAATATTTGCACAGCCTGAAATAGTCCCTTAGACAATGGTACACAAGGTTTGATTCCTTTATGACTAATTATAATTTCAAGCGAATTAATTTTGATAGTTGTGTTTACTTTAAAAGGAGTAGTGATGGCTCGCCTATATATCTACTGCTTTATGTTGATGACATGTTGATAGCAGCTAAGAATAAAGAAGAGATAAGATAGGTTAAGACTTAGTTTAACCAATAATTTGAGATGAAAGATTTGGGACCAGCAAATAAGATACTCGGAATGGATATCAAGAGAGACCGAAAATCATGTAAATTGTACCTAAATCAAATGGGGTACATTGAAAAAGTTCTTTGTAAGTTTAATATGAAAAATGCTAATTCAGTTAGCACTCCCTTAGCGGCCCACTTTAGACTTTCACTAGACTTATCTCCAAAACCATATGAAGAAATTGAGTACATGTCACGAGTTCTATATTCAAGCGCGGTGGGATCTCTCATGTATGATATGGTTTGTACACGCCTGGATTTAACACACACAGTCAGTTCAGTGAGTAGATACACGACAGATCATGTAAAGGAACATTGGAGGGTTGTTCAATGGATTTTCAAGTACCTACGAGGCACTAGTGATGCTTGCTTACAGTTTGGAAGAAACAAAGATGGAGTCATTGGGTACGTCGATTCTTATTTTGTTGGAGACCTAAATAGAAGAAGATCTCTAACAAGTTATGTATTCATTGTTGGAGGTTGTGCCATTAGTTGGAAAGTCACCTTACAATACTTGGTTGCTTTATCAACCACTAAAGTTGAGTACATGGCGATTACTGAAGCTTGCAAGGAAGCAATTTGGTTAAAGAGACTATATGGTGAACTTTGCGAAGACCTTCAGATTAGTATGTTGTTTTGTGATAGTAAAAGTGTTATCTTCCTCACGAAGGATCAGACGTTCCATAAGAGGGCAAAACAAATTGATATACGATACCACTTTATTCGTGATATTATTTCTCGA
This sequence comes from Hibiscus trionum, assembly GCA_030270665.1. NCBI lineage: Eukaryota > Viridiplantae > Streptophyta > Magnoliopsida > Malvales > Malvaceae > Hibiscus > Hibiscus trionum. The sequence continues at coordinate 25,022,489 of BSYR01000011.1, forward strand.
GGTGATATTGTTGTGAACAAGATCAACACTCACGACAATCCTATGAATATGATGACCAAGTCTCTTACTACAATCAAGTTTGAGCATTGCTTAGACTTAGTTGGTGTTCATTGTTGATGACCACCCTTTTGAAAGAGTTTTGTGGAAGAGGTGGAGCTCTTGTTGGACAAGAATTTGTGCCAAGGTGGAAATTGTTAGAGTTGTGATTCAACTTCTAGTTTGGGTTGTTCAAATCCTTGTGGAATTTTACTTCTCTCTTGGACATGTGATGAAGAGTGGGAAACTCAATTTGAGTAGAATTTCTTTCTATGTAGGTTTCCTTTTAAAACAAGTCTCTTATCCCTATAAATAGATACAAGAGATTAAGGGTTTATTTATTTAGTTGTAATCTCTTTTCTACATAGTGAAAGTTTCTCCTCCTCTACCCGTAGTTTTTCCCTTTTGGATTTTCTATGTAAACTCTTGGTGTTATTTTTCTTTTTTTATTTTGCGATCGTTTGTTTATTCGTCATTATCGTCCCGTTAATTATAACAAAGAAAATTATTAGAGCAGGCTAAAACCATTACACTTGGATCTAGGAAAAGTTGTGAGAAAATGGTCCCTAAGAAGTTAACGCCTCAAATAGAATCCACTAAGAACACAGAATCAATAACAAAACCTGTTGATGAGTGAAGGGGAACCAAGTGTAGAGCCCACAGTCGAAAGCGATTTAATTGAATATGGTGTGTGATTTACAAGTGTTCTGTTCCTTCTAGGAAACACCTATCTTGTGCTTTTAGACAGCTGACATATAATCTTTAGTTTGATATATTCTTCTTTTTCTTGAAAAGAGAAAGGAAAAGAACCATCGGCACATGGGAATTGGGAACCAAAAAAAAAAAAAAAAGGAAAACAAGGTTCATCATGATCATGATCTTCTTTGGTATTACAGCTTCCAAGCAACATTTTCATTTAGTATCAGAAATGCAAGAAAATGTTAGTTTCATTGGGAAAGAAGAAGAAATCAAAGCATTGAACACTGAACACTGCTAGTAATTGATTGGGAGAGTATTGAGAAGAGCCAGACAATTGCTAGTCATCTTGGAAAGATTCAACACAGTCTTCTTGATATTCTTGTTCACCGCGTAGCTCACTTTCTGGCCATCAAACTCATCCGTGCATGTGCTCATGTCTGTCAGCGCAGCACTAACCCACGACCTTATGTTTTCTATTAATTCAGACTTATTATCTGCGCCCTGTAAGCTGGCCATCACCGTCAAGGATTGCTTCATCTCGTCGATGGCATCACTCACTGTTGAACCGCAATCACGGACGATGGCTCGGTCTGTAGGACTCAAAACCTTTAGTCTCCACAGAGATGAGATGGAGGAGGAAGTTGTACGAGCAGCTTTTATAGTGACGAATAATGAAACCCTGTAGAGTTTCTCTGGATCGGTTTTAATGGCGGGTGCATACTTGGAGAGAGATTTGTAGCAGTCTTTGGGATATGTGGCTGAATCGCAGGCTTTTTTGATGTAGCTTTTGTAGGCTTTGAGATGAGCAGATTTGTTGCTTGCTTTGCTTGCAGAGACAGTCGGAACGTCTAACGAGAGGAGAAGAATGGCAAGTGAAAATATGAAGAATTTAAAGAAAGAACGTTGAGAAGAGCTTCTTCTCCAACTCTTAGCAGCTGCTTCCATTTTCAAGTTTCTAATTAATTTCTTTGTATGTTGCATGCTCTAGGGGTGTTGTTATATATGGTTTGAACTAAACTTCACATTTATATAAGATATAAGGGCAAAAAAATGACCCAAACATTTAATTCAGTAGTAAATTTGATCTTTATTCTTTTGATTGAAGCATTTTAACCTTCAACGTTTTATTTAGAGTCAAAAAGACTCATCTTCAGATGAAAACTGTTAGTCAACTAACAATAAACAACTTGAAATGACTTGACAAAATGACATGTTACCATAAAAATAATTTCTTGTGTTATATAATTTTATAAAATTAGTTTTTCATTGATGTGTCACCGTGTACTTCCATGTAGGTTTGTCATGTCATCTTAAGTCATTTATAGTTAGTTAACTAATTATTTCGATCATTGGAGGGGCCATTTTAACCTATAATGAAACATTGAAGGTTAAATTACTCGAAAAAATAGAGACAAAAATAATTATCCAATCAAACATTTTATGAATTTTTTTTTTGACATTATACCTTTATATAAACTTTTACGTTGTGTTGTATTGTTATCTATTCTTTTTTTTTTTTTTTTGTTTCTAAATCGAAACAATGGGAGATGGAGATTGGCGAATATTAATGATCTATAGAATATTAATTATTTTTTAATTAGAAATGTTGCAGATCATGCATGCACAGTACACATGCAAATTAATATTCAGCCTCTCGTAACCTGCACTTTAATCAACTATATATTAGTCTACACTTATTCAGCAGATAAAAACAAAAGGTTCAAGTAAAACAAGACAAAAAGGACTTGTTCTCGCTTCAGATGTCCCCTTGGTCTTGTTGCACACTTGAACACACAAAATTACAACCGGTATAAATCTCACTTGAATGAAAGAGGAAAATTACAGTTATAAACGATGGATGAAAGGTTTGTTAAAGATATTCATTATTTTGTTAACGGTCCACATGCATATTTCGTCTATTCGTTTTAAAGGTCTAAACAAAGATTCAATTTTTTTAATCTTATAAGATTACAAGAATGATAAAATATCTTCATCAAACATTCAATAATACTATATTCTCAAAATCTTCATCAAACATTCAATAAACCATCTAACAAACACCTAGCAAAAAAATAGCATATAACTAAGAGCAATATAATGGTGGAAGTATATATCTTCTTTCCATTGTTTCCGGCACCGATCTAAAGTTTCATTGACTTAGGATAGCGCTGCATGATTCCAGTTCGTATGGATGCTTAAACCGTGGATAAAATTCATAACATTGCAAAAGTAGGGGCTGGCTCCATCATGGTTTATGGGAATGGTGACAGGGAATGGTGGAACTCCGGTGGACAAGGGTCAAAGGTAGTGACGTTGTATGTGGAGAATCTAGGGCAAGCTCTTCATTGGAAAGGTCTTTGGCATGCATTTGCAAAGCATGGCGATGTTGTGGACACGTTTATTGCTAGAAAACGTAATAGCAGAGGGAAAAGGTTTGGCTTCGTCAGATTCGCCAGGCGTGTTGATGTAGACAGGGCAACAGAAAGGTTAAATGGTTTCTCACTGTATGGAAGCAGACTTTCTGTTTCAACAGCAAAGTTTAATCCTCGTCATTCGTTTTGGAGGAAGGTTAGACCTTCAACTGATCACTTTCCTGATAACAAAAAAATGGATGCCGGTGATAAATCAAGGTCAGAAAAAGAGGCGGAGGAACCAGTCTTAAAGAAGACCACAAACGGGAAGAGTGCAACTATGCTCAAAAGAATTAATGGTCACATGGAAACAAAAGAACTATGGAATCACAAAAGGTGTCTTGTTGGAAGGATGGCCACAATGTGTAGCACGAAGAGTATCCAAATGAGGCTTCATGAATGTGGTTTTGGAGAAATAACAATGAGAAGGTTGAGTGGAAAATTATTCTTATTAACTATTGAAAATGAAGAGCTTTTCATGATGTTAGAGGATTTAGATTGGTCCTACCTCAAGGAGATCTTTGTGGAGATATCATTTTGGTCTGAATCATTAGCTCGATCTGAAAGAGCAACGTGGATAGAAGTAGCAGGATTACCTTTACACTGTTGGAACCTTGTAACACTCAAAAGAGTTGCAGAGCTATGGGGTTCATTTGAAGCGTTGGGAGAGAATGCAAATCGGTGCAAGGATTGCGAGAAGGTGACAATCCTAATAACAACAGAGCATCTTGAGAAGATCTTGGAGGTTATAGAAATCGAAGTAGAATCAATTGTATACAAGGTAAGAGTTATGGAAATTGGATTTTCAGACACCCCAAAATCTGTGGTGCCATCAAGGAAAGAAGGTGAAGCGCCTCCACGTTACAGTTTCAGTCTCGTAGAATCCTCTTCGAATTCCAGTCGGAGTCAGACGCCGGAAGAGATGAATACATGCATATCTACTTCGGTGGCCGATGAAGTTAATGCCATGTTCGTTGGAAAAGATTACAATAAAATTAGCTGTTCTGATGGAGGGAATTCTAACAGACCCTTGGGGGAGTGTGATATTAATGGCAGAACTCAAAAAGGAGGTCTAGATATCTTAATAGAAGAGAGAGGTATGGTGGGAGTTAACGATATAATTCAAAAGGAAAAGATTATAGAAGGTCAGTCTAGTGTTGGTGGTTTGCCTGAAGAAATTGATTATGGGCCAGGGTTGAAGACTGCTTTTGAGGATGTGAAAATGGGTTGTGATCCATTAATTAAAGAGTCCTTATCAAAGCAGGCTTTGGAGGATATTAGGGCGATGGGTTTCCTAAATAAGGAGAAGTTAAATCCTGTTTGTAATTCAGATAAATGCTCAAAAAAGAAATCTGCGTGGCAGGCTGCTGTTGACGAGAAAAACAAAGGCGGGGCTGGTTTTGAAAATTTGGTCAAGAGAAACGTGTTTATCTCTCTGGAAGAAGGTGAGGAACCAAGTGCTTTCTTTCCTGAATTATCAAAGAAGAAATTAAAAGGCAAGAGGTATTGTTCTCTAACAGATTTTCAAGATAAGGCCTTGACGGATGTGGAGAAGAAGAAGAGGGACAGGGCGATCAGAAAAGGTAAGAAGGGAGTAGCTTTTCAAGAGGAATCAGAACTTTCAGGTAGATCACTATCTGATTCAGATTTAGTGACGAGATGGGATTTTCTGACTAGAGAGGCTAGAAAAGTTTTAAAGATTGGGAAAAGATTAGGGGTTGCAAATTGTGGGAGATGAAGAAGCGGCAGTCATGGATATCGCTCGATTGATAGAAAGGTAACCATCAATTTATTATATTTATTGTGATAGCTATAGGCGTTTTGAGGTTGGAGAATGGTAGGGGGTCTATTTTTTAGAAGGGAATTACTCTACAGTATGAAGGCTAGTGAAGTTAGACGTGTTCATTATAGTGGTTGGGAGGGTGGTATTGATTAGTGGATGTTAATCTCCTTCTTAGGGTTTAGTGAACTTTTTGTGTTCTTGTTTTACCCAATCTATTTCGGGTGGTAGCATATCCTTATGATGTAATTCGTTTTGGGGCTACTCTTTGGAACACCTTCAGATGACGCTTTATAGTTGACTCGCTCAGTAATAGGTGCCTTACAAAGGAATGTGACTATGGAAGGTGATTGGGGCTGTTTTTCTTTGGTTGGGTGAAGCTTGAGTGTGTGATGTTAGTTTAGTTGATTGTAATGATTTTGCAGGTTTGGTGTTGTTGTCAGGGAAATGGTTGTAGGGTTAGATCTTATGCTATAAAGCTTTGGCTAATTTTTGTGGTATTGATGAAGAGTATTTCGTTTGAAGTTCATGTAAAAGAAATTTTCGAAGGGCTAGCTCGCCTATAAGTGTTGGGGTATTTGCTGTAAATTTTGAGTTTGCTATTGGCTTCTTTCCGGTGCTATATTGAAGGTTCTGGTGCCAGGTGGTGGTGGTCCTTTCTTTGTAGTCTTTGAGCACCTTGCTCGTTGTGTCTAGAAATTACTAACTGGTAGGTGGGAATTGTGGCAGTATATGTATTTTTCATTCGATTATTAGCCTCGATACAGTGCGTCTATGTTTCAAAGAATAAGGACACTTTTTCGGACCAGTTTGACAAAGCATGGATGAAATGGGCAGATACGGTTAGAGCATATTGGAGATCTTGTTTTGATGTGTTGTGAGTTGTGTGGACTATAATTTTCTATAATTTGCTGGCGAGTGGAAGAAAGTTAAATTGTAATGTTGATGGTGAGTTTCGAGGTGCTTTTTTGTATTTTTGCCTAGTGTTGTAATGTTTTCTCGACAGTCCAATTTGCATGTGAGTTGTCTTGCAAAGGATGGTGGGCTTCGTTTTTTCTTATTCATTGCATGGTGATGATTTGTAAGGCAGGGTGAGAGACTAAGTCTGTTTGAGTGGGGGTGTTGTTTTTGTTGTCATTATTGTATCTGGGTGAACTTTTGTTCCCCGATTGTGTCGTACTCTTTTTCTTCAATAGGGTTAGGAAGGTTTTTAACGAGGCGCACAATCGGGTTAAACTCGTCTTAACTCAATAATACAATTATATTGCCGAGCAAAAAAAAAAAGACCTTAATAAAGATAATTCATTATCTATAGTTAAATAAATATAACTAATTTAATATTCATTTCAGCCCAAATTTTTGATCTAGAATGAGTCTGCCACACTCGACGAGCACCGATAAGCACTACTAACGACGAGCATCGATGAGCACCATTAATTCAATTTATAAAGATTAAAAATTTAAAGGACTCACCGTATAATTATAAATTATTTAAAAAACAAAAGGCAAATTAATTAAAATATATTATTTTATTTTTAATTTTCTTTTAAACATAGATCAAAATACCTATCTACCCCTTAATTATAAAACCCTAATTTTTTTTTCATTTAAAATTCAAGTCGTTGTTGCCGCCGCTGCCTCCTGCCGTCGCTGCTACTGCCACCTTGGCGTTTCGCAAGAGCTGCGATAAGGAACATCCACAGGAGAAACTCAATTCATGCTCGAATAATCGAATCTGCTTGAATTTCAAATAAAAGGAATATTAAAAATATAATCGAATAATCGATTATTCTATAATGTCCAACATGCTTATTACAAAAGCAGATTCGAAATGGGTTTAAACTGTGTTTCTGCATTTGTTTAAACTGTGTTTAAACTGTTATATGGTAATAATAATTGGAGTTTAAACTGTGTTTCTGCATTTGTTTTTAAAATTCAATCCTAGAATCAAGTACACAGCCCCATTTCGAACAGAACTCACGGGTCAAATTTGTTTTGGTTTCTCATAAAACAGTACATGGTGGACTATTAGATTATTCGATTGTATTTTAGTGTTCCTTTTATTTGAAATTCAAGCAGATTCGATTATTTGAGCATGATTTGAGTTTCTCCCGTGGATGTTCCTTATCGCAGCTCTTGCGAAATGCCTAGTGACGGCGGTAGCTTGAATTTCAAATGAACAAAAGTTAGGGTTTTGTAATTTAGGGGTAGATAGATATATTGATCTACGTTTAAAAGAAAATTAAAAATTAAATAATATATTTTAATTAATTTACTTTTTAATTTTTAAATAATTTATAATTATGCGGTGAGTCTTTTAAATTTTTAATTTTTATAAATTAAATTAATAGTTCTTATTGGTACTCGTCATTAGTGGTGCTCATCAGTACTCGTCGAGCGTGGTAGAATTTTTTTATAAGAATTTGTTATTTTTTTGGATTATCAATTTATGTTGATAAGTTAACATTATTTAAATAAGGAAAAATAAAGTGAAGTATTTTTTGCATGTGAAGGCGTAGGCAAGCCATGTGCTTACCATGTGTGTCATCTTCGATAATAAGAATCAAATAATCAGAAAAGTCAAAAGTCCCGGAAGATGGTACGGGGATATTATATATATATAATTCGCATCACGTGTCTTTGGATTACAGGATGCTAGAAAAGATGCACAACCAAGGGCTTATATTGTGGAAAACTCGAGTAAATCTATTATATAACGAGTGAGTTTGGATTCCTTCATTATTTCACGGAATCAGCTTAATTAATTAAATTTATTCTCAAAATAGCTTTACGTGCCAAGCCAAAATGGACGGAACCAATATTAAATATAAACAGTGACCGGATCGAATTTTCTAATTTCAAAATTAATAAGGACATAATAAATATTTAATTTTAAAAAAAAGAGACAACACTTCTCTCTCAAGAGTTAGGTAGGACTCTGACAATGGTCGCGCTACCGTCTTTTATTGTGGGCAGTTCTTTAAATTTTTATATTTATTGTTCAAAATCAAACGACCGAGCCTTCTAAGCCAAGGAGTCGGCTACATTGTTACGGGTCTGAGAAATATGGCAAACCTCAACCTTCGAATCTCGAGCCAAAAGCCGAAGAATATTAGGGATGGTCATATAGTGGGCAGTTTTTCGATTTCTCGAATGCAAGAGTCGCGCTGCTTTAACGTTATCCGTTTCCACAATAAAACTTTTGCAACCTACTCTCCAAACCTGCTGCAGTCCTTCAAAAATTCCTCATAGCTCTGCTTCCACAATCAAACACATACCTAGAAGTTTAGAGAATCCAACAATCCATCGGCAAGCCTCGTCGCGTATTACACCACCACACGCAGCTGATCCATCACCCACATTATGCGACCCATCACAGTTTAGCATGATCAAACCTGATGGGGGAGGTTCCCATCTCTTTTTCATCTTTAGCCAATCCCTTCTCTTTAATTTCCTTCCTTAGAACGCGATAATCTATTTTTTTGATAAATAAATGTGCTACCATGTGCCTCATTAAAAAACCTCCATTATCCTAAATAGAGGGAAAAGAGTGCACATGCTAATATTTACAAAAGACAAAACGAGACAAGCTCAGCAACACAAATAACACCAATGTGGAACAAAACGAAATTAAACCAATCCCATATCCTGCTACAAAAGCTCAACCATCTCCCTAGGAGGCACATCAAAAGATCGTTCCCTCAAAGGGAGTCTGCGCATAAGAGTTGCAAGGCGATAAGCAGCTGAGTTGGCTCGCTGATTGATGCGAGTTAGTCGTACCTCCAATTGACAATCAAGCCAATTGTGGATGTTAGACACCAAAGCACAATCAACTAAGGCCCTCGAGTTGCCAAGGAAAATATCTTCCACGACCGCGTTATTGGTTTCAATAATAATCTTACACAAACCAAGTCTCCATGAATGAACAAGAGCATCATACAACGCTCATAAATCAGCCACTAAGACCGAGCAGACGCCGAGACTATGAGCAAAGCTGAAGATCCAATCACCAATTTCATTATGTATACCTCTTCCTACCGCTGTCAAATTACGGTTTCCCCCTACAGCTCCATCTACATTTATTTTTACCCAACCCCTCGTCGGCAACTGCCACCCGGAGCCAATATTTGGAGCCACATTAGCAGCCTGCGAGGTATTCGAGATAGTCACAATTTCCTCCTTCAAACACAGATAAACATACAAAAGCACTCCCTTATCAACATGCTCTATATCGATTAATAGTTTGCACTGGTGCTACCAAAGTGTTGAGTTGAGTGGGGCTCGATTCGTTCAACCGATTATGCTCACCAAGTGGTGGAGAGGTGGATTTTTGGGTGGAAGGGTTAAGAAAGCTAAAAAGAAATGTAACACAATGATTTATAGTGGTTCAACCTTCTAACCAAGGTCTACATCCACTATCTTAGCTCCCCACTAAGGATTTCTCAATCAATCCACTATTGATTCGTCCCCTTTTCTAGGCTTAGGAGGTAACCCTTACAAACGATCAAGCTTCTACCCAAAGCCTTGATCAAAACCCTCTTTTACAAAGAGATAAACAAAGCAAACTTGAAACCCTCTAATAGGTGTTTGTTTGCACAATTAAGCACTCACCCAAGACCTAAAACACTTGAGCAAATTTGACAATTTTGACTTACTAGTGTTTGTCTATACAAGAAATGACAAATTAAGCACTAAGACAATTTCTTGATCATTTGATGTTTGACAATATGAGCATTAGCCTTCTCTTGATGCTTGGAGGTCCTTTTTATACTCCCAAATGAGTTTGTAGCCGTTACTAGCCGTTGGGATCAATTTGGAGCCGTTGAGGACTTTATTTCCCTTCATAAATGCTGTTCTGCAGCTAAGGGTATCGATACACGTGGAACGGTATCGATACGGCCTTCATAGGAACTAGCCGTTGGGCTCTTGCCATCCTGGGCGTATCGATACGCTTGAGGGCGTATCGGTACGGGTTCACATTTAAATGGCCGTTGGGAAATAGCCGTTGGAGCAGTTGAAATGGGATCGGTACGCTTACCTGGCGTATCGAAACGACCCCACTCCGTATCGATACGGCAAGGGCCTGTATCGATACAGGTTTTGACAGTGGCCAAACTGAGGCAAAAAGGTATCAGTACGGGGGTTTACCGTATCGATACTGGTACTCTGAAAACACAAGTTTGACTATTAAAAACATGAAAAGTCTTTGCCAAAAACCTCTTAAAATACCTCAAACATAAATTCAAGTTGTTTGGACTTAAAAACAAGTTTTAAATTCTTTTCAAATTAGTCCAAAACATTTTTCAATTATTATATCAAAACATTAGTTCTACACAAAGCATCCAACACACGACTACAAACAGAACCCCCAGTCGTCCTTGACAATTGAGAAATCACCATTTTCTTGCATATTATTAAGTAACCAAATCGTAAAGGGCATGTAGTAGAATTCACTATATTTGTCCAGGTTATCCAACCTCATTCATATACGCTTCACCTCAGAGCATCCTCTCAAGATATGATCACTAGTTTCATCATCACCAAAGCAAATGGAACATGTCCTCGATTGCACAATATGATGATGACATCGTTCATCATTCGTCAAAAGAAGGTTATGTAAAACTAGCCATAGAAATGTACGAACATGCGACGACGTCAAGGCCCTATACAAAGACTTAGTCGAGAATGTGCGATCTTCCTCCCACCGCCAATCAGGTATGTCTCAGTCTAAAGCATCCCGATGGGACAAGTCACGACAAGTTTTTGGAGTGTAGTATCAAGCAGAACATTCGAGAGCAACTCCCAATCCCATTTCCTCGAGGGCGACAGGATTTCCGCTACCAGTGTTGGCCTGGGGGCATAAAGAGATTGTAAGACATTACCAAGAGTTCACCATTATCCATCCACACATCGGACAAAAGTCTGTCCTCCACCCATCCCGGATATTCCAACAAATGTTACGGCGAATGTCATGCCAAACGTGAGATAAGCCTGCCACAGACGTGACGACGAAGAACAATGAATGCATTCTGAAATCTCAGAATGCCAACCATATTTCGCTTTCATCACCTTAACCCAAAGCTTTTCTTCATTACTCATTACGCACTAATGCAAACCCAATCTTCCATTGGCAATTTCATTGTTTCCCATTTAACAATAGGGATAGAACTAGACCCATAATTTGATCCCCAAACGAATCGGCGAATCATCATTTCTAGATCCTTAAAAATCCTTTTAGGTAACCATGTTGATTGAATGACGTAAGCGAGGATGGCTTGAAGGACGACTTTGGCAAGAGTTATACGACCTGCAAGAGACAAGGAACTCACAACCCAACCGGATAACCGTTGCCCCACTCTTTCCAATAGAAAACAATAAGTATCTTTATTGTCTGGCTATGCAACAAAGGTACACCGAGATATTTTCCAAGATTTTCAACTTCCTCAAAAACCCAAACCATGGGAGATCATTGACCGAATGGGTGTAGGACAGTTCTTGGAAAAATAAATATGCGTCTTAGCCATATTTACCTGATTTCCAGAGCATGCGCAAAAATCACCCAACACCTCTTGTATGACCAACAATTGATCCACCGAAGCCTCGACAAATAACACGAGATCATCTGTAAAAAAAAGTTGAGAAATACCAGGCCCATTACGAGATAACTAAACCTGTTTCTAGCTACCCTCTTCGACCTTCCTACAAATGGCGTAGGATAATTGTTCCTTACAGAGAACAAATAAGTAAGGTGACAACTAGGGGTGTTCAAAAATACCAGACCCGAACTATTTGACCCATCGGCCCGCCTACCTGATTGAAAATTACCGGGTATTTATTTGAAAATATTCGAAATTTTTGGGTCGGGTAGTCGAACCGGGTCAGGGATGAAATTTTTTTATAGCCGGGTACCCGACCCGGTAATTTTAATACTTATATACTTTAAATTTTAAATTTTATTTTTATTTTATGATTCTTACTATTTTCGACTAAAAATTTATTTTAAATCCCTACTTTTTATACTTGTAATATATACTTTTAAATTTTAAAATTTTCAAAAATAATTATATAAATTTGTCAATGTGAGATTCGAAAGAAAAATCATATTCGATATTAATATTTTTAATACCTTCTTTTGTCGATAAACTTTAATATATATATCCTTCCTATGCTAAAATATGGAGCAGATCCAATTTTATGTTAAGAAGTTGATCATCTTTTTGAAATAGCCTATACAGTATAACGCTCAATGTTGATTGTGTATTAGCATCACTGTAATAAGGCTAGATTGTTTTTTTTCTTTTCCTGAGCTTAGCAATTAATAATCCAACAAATTTGAATGTATGTACACAGTAATATTAATTTAATCTAATCATGCCCTGCTCTCAACTTCAGTATATATATATATATATATATATTCAAATATTTCTCTCTTAAAACTAACCCTAAATTAATAATTTTGTTTTTAAAATATATATCATGAAATTTTATGTGTTTCCTATGTATTTTTTTTTCAAAAAAATAGATTTAAAAAATATATAAAAAAGTGAACTGGGTACCCAGTACCCGATTTTACGGGTACCCAAATTTTGCGGTTACCCAATTTGTATGGGCCGAGTAACGGGCCGAGGTTTCGGTACCCGAAAATTTTGGGTACCCGAGATTCCGGGTACTCGAATTTGAACACCCCTAGCGACAACGGACCCCCTTGCATAATACCTCGAGAATGAGTAAATCTCGCGGTGGTTTCACCATTCTAACTAATCTGAGTAGAGACTTATCGCACACAAGCCATTATCCATCCCACAAACACAACCGACAAACCGACCTCTTATAAGGTTTCTCAATGAAATCCTACTCCAAGTGATCATACGCCTTTTTTAAATCTACTTTGATCGCTATCAAAGCTTTCTGGCCAGTCTTTTTACACATCGAGTGAATCACCTCTTGAGCCATGATAACATTGTCGGTAATATTCCTACTTCATACGTGAACAAATTAATGAAGAATTAAACCACATGCTCTTTAAGTTTCTCTTAATCTTCACACCACTCCCCGTCCTCAATCTGAAGTATATTAATGTTATTTCGGCACCGTCGGATAAGTGTAGAGGTATGAAAGTACCTAGTCATTTGATCCCCTTGGGAAATCCATTCATTCCTCGACTTTTGCTTCCATAAGCTTTCTTTAGGGCCATATCCAAATCCACTAAAAAAAGGCTAATAAATGAGCCTTTTCTCCAACATATGTGCCCAAAAACTCCCGATTCCAAGCATCACTCACCCCTGGAACTCGATCAAATTATCAAAAATGGATGTGTCATTATTCCAAGTATTTTCAAGTAACCTCCCAAAAGCTGGATGATCATTCCATGCTGCAATGAAACGAAACGGTCTATGACCCTGACCCAACCCCTCAATAGACAACATGAGAGGTTTATAACCATAACCAATCTTCTGCAGATGAAACTCCTCTAATAACGCAGATCTTTCATTCCACCGAGAATTACAGAGGCATCGGTCTAAACTCTGGCGCAAGGTTCCCATTCCCATGTAAATTAGGGACCATTAAATCCCATATCAATAAGCCCAAAGTCAAATAATACCAAAACAATGACAAATCCCTAAACGTCTAGACGACCCCCATTTCCTTTCTGTTACAGATAGCATTGTAATCTCCTCCAAACACCCAAGGTCAATCAGAAGGTGGCTCTAAAGCACGCAGTTGTTCCAAAATCAAACTTATCTTTTGACTATCCGGACTAGCATACACAAAGGATATAAAGAAACTTTGCATGTTCACCACATCAGTACAGTACCCATGAACAAATTGATTAGATACAGCAAGGATATCAAATCACACCGAATTCTTCCAAAGGATCCAGATACCCCCTAGAGAACCTCGTGGTTTCCACACGGTACGAAGAATCAAACCCTAGCATCGAATAAACTCATATGTAGAAACTCCACTTACACGTGGTTCCATTAGAGCAACAGTATTTGGTTTCTGCAACTTTAACAACAACTTCAAATATCGATTAAAAACAAGGCCAATAACACCTTGTGAATTTCAAAAGATAGCTCTAACCATGTATAAAATAAATAAAGGAAAAAAGGATATGCATCGACCTTCAAAGGGCCCCAGACCTCCCTTCATAGACCGAGTTCTTCCTTTATTGAACATCGACCCCTTCCTTGGCATCCGATATCATTGCCGATCCCTGCAGTGTCCCATGTATGGCTTTCGTCAACTCATTATTCATTTTTCGCGTCCAATCTTCCAAGATTGTTTTGGGTGGAGCATGCTTATCTTTTTTCTTTGTTGATCCCCCCTTGCGAGTTAACTCCTTAATCACTGACGCATTGCGACTAGCAGCTTTGGTGCTGGAATTTCTAGTCGGGCCATACATGGATCGACCGTTATTCTCCTTCAGAACATTCTTATCCCCTTTGTCAACCACCCTTACCACCACATAATTAGCCTTATTGAGAGAGGACGAAGCAGGGATAACATTATCCTTAGCGGCTACTTTCAGGTTCCCACCACTCTCATCCGAGGATCTTGTGTCCATCACACTAAAAAAATCTGATCCCGGTTTCTCCACAACACTAGGAGCCTGCTTTTTTGAAACCTGCCCGGGTGCCTTGCCATTTTTCGATCGTTGTCCCTGTTTAGCCCCGCCACCCAAATTCGCCTGAGTGGTCTTTCAAGAACTCCATGTCTCTAAAATAATCTAATAAACCTTTGTCGTGTAAACAATCACAACATTCAGAATAACCTCATCCGTGCTAGGTGTAACAACATCCTCATCATTGATAAATAGCACCTTGAACTGAGACCCCTCTACCTACACCGAAGAGCCCATATCATTGTGCTAGGTGTCGAAGTTTTCATGTTGAGCGCATATCATTGACGCCTATTCACCACCTGCATCCGGGGCTCATAGATGTTGCCCGACTTCGCCGAGGCCGGAGCAGTTGTATTACTCGTTGCTACCGGAGCAATTTCCTTCCATCAAATTTCACTCGAATGAAAATATTTACCGTAACTGTAACAAATATTTGGGAGCTCTTCATATTCAATAAACTGCCGATGTCCGTCAATGACAATACCGGGAACCAAATGATCATTCAGGGTAACCGTAATTGCTAACCTCGCGAACCTTTCCCTCTTCACCTCAGTAGTATTATAATATATCCGTACAATATGGTCAATACGTTCCACAATAGAGCGAAATAAGCTATTGGTGTAGTACCTATAGGGTAGCCCCAGAGGCATATCCAAACTAAAATCTTCTTCGGATAATCATCTTCAGTAGAGAAAAATCATGACCATGGTTTTACCGTAAGGTAACTTCCATAAACCATCCACGACCCACTGCTAAGCACATTGACATAATCCTCCTCTAACGCAAACCATACTAAGAAATAATCGTTATCGAGGTCAATAAGATTCAATTCTCCCCTCAGATTCCATGGAGTTTGAACAATATTCAACAAGGCACGGTAACCGATGGACTTACCTAACAGCAGAACAATAACCGAATTTGACACTTTGTCATCAATCGCTTTATGGACGCATTCAGAAAAATTTATCAATGGAAGAGCACCATCTTGCCCACATTGTACATCCTCGGAGAGAAGATCAACATCTAACTCACTAATCAGCCGCGTCTTCTACGCCACACTAGCCTTACCACTGATCATGTCCCTAAAAGAAGGCTTCACAAGCTCCACTGCTTGCACAAATTTGTCCGCTCCTGGAAGTTTTCCGTCCAAACCCTCCTCGATCGCAACACTCGTGATAGGGTGCGTCGCCTCCGATGACACACTCCTATCAAGAACCGTCATCCCATCCTCAATTTTACTGCCACATCATCCATATCTGTATCTATAGTAGTTAACGACACAATCCTACCCCATCCAGACCAAACTCCATTCCGCTATCCAGGGCCAGAGCCCCAGACCCCTCAAGAGCCAAGTTTGTCAGGATAACAAATCCATCCGGTGGCCAGCCAGCCGGCTCCAAGACAAGAATATTGCTAGGGTTTCTGTTATTTTCGTTTGGTTCCAACATACTAGAAAAACAACTTTTAAAAAGAAAACTCTGAAGCGCTGTTGGATTGGTAATTTTCTTAAATTTACATGATAATCTATTTTTATCAAATTGGCCAACTCATATACAATGAAACTTAGATGAGAGAGTAACGGTTTTTGTTGCCTTAAACAGTGGTCGAGAGTTCAACTCTTGCCTTAAACATGAAAAAACTTTTTTTTTTTGATAAATCTTAATTTTAATCCTAAAACTACCTAGAGAAGGGGATGAATGTAGGACTCTAGGGGAAGGAAAGAGTGATGCTCTTACTAGGTCTAGAACCCATGACTTAAGAGAATACGAGGAAACAAAAAACAAACAAAAAAAATTAATCATTTTTTTTTGTAAGTAATACAAAAAGTAATCATTAAATTTACTCTAGCCAATATTTTAAGATATCATAAAAGTTTACCAACTCATTGTTGGTTGCTTTCCCTTTTCTTCCAACCTCCCACCCTTGCACGATCTTTCTCCCAATTTTTGAAATCTTATTTTTTTTCTTTTTATTTATTTATCAGATTTTCTAAAAAAACTGTTTTTGATATGTTACAATTCTATCCGGTTCTCGCCGTTCCGTCCAAAGTTCTAAAACAACTACTAATTTTATTGACATTTAAATTTTTTTTTGACTAAAAATGATAAATTAAATTTTATTGAATCAATGTACGACATGAACAACACGACTAATTAAACGATAAATTTAATTTTGTACAAATAAACTTGCCTTAGTGGTTAAGGAAACGGTTATTGTTCTTAGAGCTTACGAGTTCGAGCACCAACAACTGCAACAGGGTGATTGAGCATGCATTGTCGAATGATTGAGAGTATATTCAGAACAGATATTACTTAAAAACCTAAATGTGTAAAAAATTGAAACTTTCTTTTGAAACTAAAGTTCATCAGTTTCTCTGTCCAAACAAACACTTCAAAAGTAATGTAGGAGTGTTGAACAAAATAAGCAAGCTTTCAAGATGTTTTAGCAACGGATATGATTGCTTCGATAAACAACCACAAAGGGGATCAAATTATTAAAGACCACCAATAATCGCAAATCAGAGACGAGAGTCATGAGAAGCTCAACACGCACGTAAATCTATCGAAAAGGTAGACGAAAACATGTCATAAGACAAAAACGTGCTACAAAGCAGAGAAAAACATCGCAACAAAATGAATGAAAAGTAGGAAAGCAAAAACAAAAATATTGTTATTAAAAAAACTAGAGAAAACCAACCAAAAAAGAAAACCAAGATATAAGAAAATAAATATATATATATACCGACGGTCAACGATCAATACTAAGATCGATGATGCCGTCGACTTAACAAAAATTGGAAGAAAAAAAAAAGTAAATTCGGCTGTAGAAAAAGAGAAAACAGTAGACCTTTTTTTTAAGATTTGCTAAATCTAATTTAACTCTATTTTTTGTTTTAGAAATATTTGCTTAAACTTATATTTATTCGAAGGATTTTTTGGATAATGGGATCAAAAGTTAGATATTTTTACGGATATAAAAGGAAGTTATACTTATAATTAAATAAATTGTTACTTTAGGGAATTTAAGTTGAATCCATAAATGAGGAAAAAAACTGTGTTTCGACCAAAAAGTGAAGGGGGGAAATTTGCAGCAGTGGAGTTGGAAGAGAAAGGAAATTGACGAAGATGAGTTAGGCTGGACAGTGTAAGATTACTATGACTTGATATTTTATATTTGGATGCATCCATAGATGATACGGTCTATCTAATAACATCATGGATTTTGTCCATTTAAAAAAGGAAAAGCAGGGAATGGGTCTGTTTTGTAACAAACTCAAACAGCGGCCGAAAAGATTAAAATCTATTTTTACACCTTTTTTTGTCACTATCAAATCAACACTTACAGCATATATTGATTTTTCCCTTTTCAGATTTTGTGTTACTTTTCACCCAGGGAAAGTAAAAGAAGACAAATAAGAAGCTAATAGGAGAGTCTATTGATGAAGGCCAATGCATTGCTGGTTAAG
This sequence comes from Hibiscus trionum, assembly GCA_030270665.1. Classification (NCBI taxonomy): domain Eukaryota; kingdom Viridiplantae; phylum Streptophyta; class Magnoliopsida; order Malvales; family Malvaceae; genus Hibiscus; species Hibiscus trionum. The sequence goes on from BSYR01000011.1 coordinate 25,040,506, forward strand.
TGAGCTACTCTGGCAATATTACTCCTAATAGTGTCTTTGATTTTCCCATTCACTGCTTTGGCTTCAATCCCATCCATGCACGTATCTTCATTTGTCAATGCAGCGCTAACCCATGTCTGTATATTGCTCATTTTCATCTGAAATTCAGGGCCCTTTAGATCCTTCATTTCTGCCATCGATTGGCGCAGCTCATCTACTGAGTCACTCATGGTCTCAACACAATCCGCAATGGCAACAGCTTCTCCACGCGTTAATCCATGCTCTTTGGACAACTTTAACACCAGTGTCGAAGTCGATTGCGCGCCATTGAGGCTGATGGAAAGAGCGGTATTTGCAAGTTCCCGAGGGCTGGTCTGGATGGTGCTAGCGTAGGCTGAGAGGGTCTGGTAGCATATGTCGGGATACATTGTGACCTCACAGGAAGTTTTAACATAATCAGTGTTGGAAGCCTTGGATTGTGGCACTAGTCTAGCAGCCGAGGAAGGGTTTGTAATGGAGAACAGTAAAGTGAGTGCGACAATGGCTTGAAGGGCATAGAATTGGAGAAAGGATAGCTTTGATAATATCAAACATTCCATTGTAATAATAGTAGATGCTCAATTTATTCAATGGGTTGATGAAGGTGGAATGGGGAGAGAGCATAGATTATAAGTAATATATAAGAGAGGGAAAGCAAATGCCAAAAGCCAGTGGGACTGGGAGGGACATGCAGGTAGGGCCGGGTGAACTACACCAATAATTGAATTGCGACAACAAATTGAAGAGATAGGGTTGGATAGGATAATAGGAAGAGGAATAGGAACGCATGGGGTGGTTAATATTAATAATAATAGAACCAACAAGTGTTGGGCGTATTGGTAAGTCACATTGCACTCTCAAGGAGAGGACGTGAGTTTGAACCTTGAAAGACAATATTATTAGGAGGGACAACCTCGCACCTTAAATATGAATCGTATGACGGACATGTATATAACCAAAAAATATTAATAATAATAAAAATTAAAATGTTTATGAAAAAAGATAGATAAGTACCGGCAATTGCAGAAAGGCAACTAATTAACCATCCTGTGGTCCTCAAGTATATGATATTTTTTTAACATTATTGTATGATTAGATGGTGTTAGATATTATTGGTTTAACTCAGAAATAGGTGTCCAACATTTTTTCTGAGATAGGTGTCTAATGTTTTTTTAGTTGAAATATGTGCTTAAAGTTTTATTATGTTATTGTTTTAAGGTAACGATGTTAACAAAATTCATAACCCAATCAGAATTTAACATGTGCCTTTATTTTTATTTTTTAAAAATTGAAAAAATAAAATAATTTTTTAGAAAAATCTAAAAATTCTTAAAATCTAAAAAAAACCTCAAAGCTATAAAACTCAAAACCTCAAAATTCCAAAATTGATACCACTACTGTCATCGATAGCCTCACCAGACCGCCGCCGTCGCCGCTTGGGGTCGCCGTCCATTTCCCCCAACCACCCATTGCTTGTAACCGGCGAGAGGTGTGCCAATCGGACGTCGAACAACTAGAGCCTTTCGCGTTTGTCGTTCGACGTTCGATTGGCACCCCTCCCGCCGGTTAATGACGATGGGTGGTTGGGGGAAATGGGTGGTGGTCTCCGGTGACGACGGTGGTGGGGTCTGGCAAGGCTATTGGCAACAATCGTTGCGTTAATTTTGGGTGTAAGGTTTGGGGTTTTAAAGATTTTGGGACTATGTTGTGATTTTTGAAAATTTTGGGATATTGTTTAATTTATTTTATTTTCAATTTATTTTTTAAAAAAATAAATAAAAACAAAAGCCACGTGTCAATCTCTTAATGGATGATGAATTTTTTTAACATGTTATCTCAACACTAACAGAATGAAACTTTAGACATTTATTGCAGCAAAAAAAGACACTTATCTAAGAAAAAATGTATAGTTTGGGCACCTATTTCTGAGTTATGCCTATATTCCGTGGAGCCTGATAAACACAAACGAATAGCTTTTCAAGTGGTGGAGAAGATCGATTTTTGGGTGATTGTGGTGGAAGAAAAAATTAGAAAAATAAGACACGAGATTTAGAGTGGTTCGGCTTTATAACCAAAACCTACATCCACTACCTTAGCTTCCCCCTAAAGATTTACCAAATTCACTTTTGAATTTCTTCCCTTTTTCTAGGCTAAGGAGGCAACCTTTACACACTCAAAGCTTCTAACCCAAAGCTCGAGTAAACCCTCTTTTACAGAGAGAAATAAGAGGAAACTTGTAAATCCCTCACAAGGTAGATTGTTTGCACTCTAAAGCACTCACCCAATCCCAATACACTTGAGCATACATTAACAATTAAGCTCACAAGTGTTTTTATATACAAAAATGAACAATTTGAGCACTAAGATATTTCTTAATAAAATGAATGTTGACTTGAGGATCATTAGTTGTTTCTTGGTGCTTGAAGGTCCTTTTATCTTCCTAAAATGAGATTCTAGCCGTTGGTGACCGTTGGAGATAAATTGGAGCCATTACGGATGTTTTCCATGTTGAATTTCCCATTTTGGTGCAGTGGGTATCGATACACGGGTGTCCGTATTGATACAACCTTGTTTTGGGAAATAGCCACTGAAAATAGAAAACTCAGGTAAGTTTTGAAACCTTCATACATGTACTGGTACGGCAGATGCTGTATTGGTATGGATTTTGGTTTCTAGAAAATGGTTTGCAAAAGCGTATGAGTATGAACAAAAGGTGTACAGGTACGAGACTTAAAAAATTAACATTTTGGTCATTTAAAACCTTTTTAAATCATATTAAAACCTTATGAAACCATTTCAAACATATTTTCAAGTTGCTTGTACTTTAATACAAGTTTGCAAACTATTTAAACAAGTCCAAACACATTTTTCATATTATTATATCAAAACAAAAATCCTAACAATCTCCCCCTTTTTGATACAATAAAGGCAACTTGAAAAAATGTTTTTGTGATTTTTCCCCTTTATAAAATAATTTTTGAATAAGATAATATAGATTCAAAAACGTTTAAAAGCTCTCCCTTATTCAATTGAAAATTTAATTTTTCAAATCATTCTCCCCTTTTTGTTATATCAAAAGGAAATATTATAACTTGAAGTTCAATAACAATGAAGGTTTTGAAAAGATTTTTCAATTAAAAGACTCTTGTTTAAAAATGGCTCCCCTTACTCAAGCATTCAACAAATTGTTAGTCCAACAATTCATGATTAACTTAGTTGAATTAAAAGAAATAAAGCAATGAAAACAAATAAATTCAACTAATTTTACCACTTGAACCAAAGGGGGGATGTGAAGCCTTCCTTCTTCAAGTGTCATTCCTTGTGTGCATGGAGCTCCGCCTTAATGTTTGTACTTTTTATCATTCTCCATCACTAAAACAAGACAATCACGAATGTTTTGGTATCCAAATTGCTTTGAATCCATAAGCGTTAGTAGCACATAATTTAGTCCCCTTAGGAATCAATTTTTCAATTTCATCTCATTTACTTGAAGTAGTTGATCCTTTTGGGACCCAAATACTTCTAAAACATTTTCCATTCAAAAATTTAGGGGCACTAAATTGTCTAACATAAAATTTTGATTTTCTCAAATTGTTTTTCATTTCAAGTTCATTGGAAATCAATTCTTTTTCTTTTTTAAGATCGCCAACTTCCTTTTGATGATCTTTTTCCATCGTTTGAAACAATTATTGTAAATTTGAAACTTTAAGCTCAAAATCTTTGATTTTTGCTTTAAACTCCAAATTAGTTTTTAAAAGTAAATTATTTTCAATTTTAAAATCTTTTTTTTTTGAAAATACAACCTTGAATTAAAAAACCAATACATCATAGGCTTCTTGTAACTCATCAAATGAATAATAATTTGAACTAGATGAGTTAGAAGTTACCTTACCCTCTTAGAGGGCCATAAGCCATAGATGGGCTACTTCATTTTCATCGGTGGAGTCTTCATCACTCTATGTAGCCACATACGCCTTCTTTGAAGATGATCCCTTTTTGTTGAAGCGGGGGCAATCGTATTTGGTGTGCCACGTCTCCTTGCATTCATGAATCTTTTGGGGATCCTTCATCTTCTTCTTGGATTCAAGCTTGGATTTTTCCTTTTCTCTCTTTATCAACCGGGTGAACTCCTTGAAGAGGTGAATTATCTCTTCATCTTCACTTTCCTCCTCACTTGATTCTTAATATTGGCATGTGGAGGATGGAAGACCAATGAAATTCACATAAATGCCTTGCTCTTTGATCTTTTCTCCTTCTCTCTCTTCAAGGGTTGAGACAAAATCTCATGGGTGAGAAAAGATCCAACGAGCTTATCAAGCTTGAGCTCCTTCAAGTTCTTTGCTTCTACAATGGCCGACTTTTTGGACTCTCATGATTCAGAAAGTGAGTATATCAACTTTCGAACGAGTTTGTCTTCTAAAATCTCCTCTCCAAGACCTTTGAGTTGATTGACAATTGTGGAGAAACAGTCGAACATCCTCTTGATATCTTCATTCGGGTTCATCTTGAAGTTCTCATACTCTGAGTTGAGGAGACCTATCTTGGTCTCCTTTACTTCATTTGTTCCTTCGTATGTAGCTTCAAGCTTGTCCCATACCTCCTTGTCACTCTCATAAGAAGACATTTTAGCGTAGATATCCGGGCTAAAAGCACAAAAGAGAATGTGCAAAGCCTTGCAATTAAGCTTCATCTTCTTGTGATCATCCGCACTCCATTCTGCCTTGATTTATTGTGGCATGAACGGACCATCCTCATCTATGTCCCAAAGATGATAATCCTTGGTTCTCATGAAATACATCGTCCTATTCTTCCAATAGGAGTTGTTGGCCCCGTAAAAGAAAGGTGGCCACTCAATGTATTGCGTCATGACTTCAGTTGATGTAAGAATGACTTGAGCTCTTCGAGGATCGACTCTTTAGATGTTAATCTTGTGAAAGAGACCTTGATCTAATATTGTGGAGCCCGATATACACAACCGAATACCTTTCCTTGTGAAAGAAAACCTAGGAATGTTTTGAAACCTTCATGCATGTACCGGTACGACATATGTTGTATTCGTATGGATTTTGGTTTCTAGAAAATGGTTATAAAAGAGTATCGGTACGAACAAAAGGTGTACCGGTACATGACTTAAAAAATCAACAGTTTGGTCAATTGAAACCTTTTTAAATTACGTTAAAACCTTATGAAATCATTTCAAACATATTTTTAAGTTGTTTGGATTTTAATGCAAGTTTGCAAACTATTTAAACAAGTCCAAACTCATTTTTCATATTATTATATCAAAACAAAAACTTTAACAATCTCCCCCATTTTGATATAATAAAACCAACTTGAAAAATTATTTTTGTGATTTTCCCTCTTTATAAAATATTTTTCGAATAAGAGAATATAGATTCAAAATAGTTTAAAAGCTCCCCCTTATTCATTTGAAAATTCATTTTTTCAAATCATTCTCCCCCCTTTTGTTATATCAAAATGAAATTCTTATAACTTGAAGTTCAAGAACAATGGAGGTTTTTAAAAGATTTTGCAATTAAAAGACTTTTATTTAAAAATGGCACCCCTTACTCAAGCATTGAATAAATTGTTAGTCCAACTATTCATGATTAACTTAGTTGAATTAAAAGAAATAAATCAAGTAAAACAAATAAATTCAACTAATTTAGCACTTGATCGAAAGGGAGGATGTGAAGCCTTCCATCTTCAAGTGTCATTCACTGTGTGTATGGTGCTCCCCCTTAATGTTTGTACTTTTTTTATCATTCTCCATCAAACCTAAAATAAGACAATCACAAATGTTTTGGTATCCAAATTGCTTGGGATCCATAAGCGTTAGTAACACATAATTTAGCCTCCTTAGGAATCCACTTTTCAATTTCATCCCTTTTACTTGAAGTAGTTAGTCTTTTTGAGACCCAAATACTTCTAAAACATTTCCCACTAAAAAATCTAAGGGCACTAGATTGTCTAACATAAAAATTTGATTTTCCCAAATTGTTTTTCTTTTGAAGTTTATTGGAAATCAAATATTTTTCTTTCTTAAGATCATCAACTTCGTTTTGATGATATTTTTCTATCGTTTGAAGCAATTCTTGTAAATTTGAAACTTTAAGATCAAAACCTTTAATTATCACTTCAAACTCTAAATTGGTTTTTAAAAGTAAATCATTTTCAATTTTCAATTTTGAAATCAATTTTTTGTTTTTCGAAAATGAAGCCTTGAATTCAAAAACCAATTCATCATAGGCTTCTTGTAACTCATCAAATGAATAAGAATTTTAACTAGATGAGTTAGAAGTTACTTTACCCTCATGGAGGGCTATAAGGCATAAATGGGATACTTCATATTCATCGGTGGAGTCTTCATCACTCTATGTAGCCACATATGCCTTATTTGAAGATGATCCTTTTTTTTGAAGCGAGGGCAATCGTATTTGGTATGCCTCGTCTCCTTGCATTCATGACTCTTTTGTGGATCTTTCATCTTCTTCTTTGATTCATGCTTGGATATTTCCATTTCGCTCTTCATGAACCGGGTTGAGACATGGCATTCACATCAATGGAGTTCTCTTTGATATTCTTCTCGTTCTCCCTCTTCAAGGGTTGAGACATCATCTTATAGGTGAGAAAAGATCCAACGAACTCATCAAGCTTGAGCTGCTTCAAGTTCTTTGCTTCTACAATTGACGTCTTTTTGGAATCTCATGATTTAGAAAGTGAGTATATCAACTTTTGAACGAGTTTGTCTTATGAAATCTCCTCTCCAAGACCTTTGAGTTGATTGACGATTGTGGAGAAACGGTCAAAAATCCTCTTGATATCTTCATTTGGGTCCATCTTGAAGTTCTCATACTCTAAGTTGAGAAGACCTAACTTGGTCTCCTTTACTTCGTTTGTTCCTTCGTATGTAGCTTCAAGCTTGTCCCATACCTCATTGGCACTCTCACAAGAAGACATTTTAGCGTAGATATCTGGGCTAAGAGCACAATAGAGAATGGGCAAAGCCTTGTAATTAAGCTCCATCTTCTTGCGATCATCCGCACTTCATTCCACCTTGATTCATTGTGACACGAACGGACCATCCTCAACTATGTCCCAAAGATGATAATCCTTGTCTCTCACAAAATACATCATCCTATTCTTTCAATAGAAGTAGTTGGTCCCGTCAAAGAAAGGTGGGTGATTAATGCATTGCGCCATGACTTCAGTTGATGTAAGAATGACTTGAGCTCTTCGAAAATCGACTCTTAATATGCTAATCTGATGAAAGAGACCTCACTCTGATACAAAATATGGAGCCCGATAAACATAATCGAATAACTTTCCAAGTGGTGGAGAAGATTGATTTTTGGGTAGATTGTTAATTCGATGAAAGAGACCTCGCTCTGATACCAATTATAGGCTAAGGAGGCAACATTTACACACTCAAAGCTTTCCAACCCAAAGCTTGAGTAAAGCCTCTTTTACAAAGAGAAATAGAAGGAAACTTGTAAATCTTTCACAAGGTAGATTGTTTGCACTCTAAAGCACCCATCCAATCCTAATACACTTTAGCATACATTAACAATTAAACTCACAAGTGTTTGCCTATAAAAAATGTACAATTTGAGCACTAAGACATTTCTTAATCAAATGAATGTCGACTTGAGGATCATTAGTTATTTCTTGGTGCTTGAAGGTCCTTTTATCTCCCCAAATGAGATTCTAGTCGTTGGTGACCGTTGGAGATGAATTGGAGCCGTTGGGGATGTTTTCCATGTTGAATTTCCCATATTGGTGAAGTGGGCATCGATGCACGAGTGCCCGTATCGACACAATCCTATTTAAATCATGCTGAAACCCATGAAAGTTTCGAAACCTTCATGCATGTACCGGTACAGTAGATGCTGTATCAGTACACATTTTGGTTTCTTCAAAATTGTTTGTAAAAGCGTATCAGTACGAACAAAAGGTGTATCGGTATGAGACTTAAAAAACTATCATTTTTGACATTTAAAACCTTTTTAAATCATGCTAAAACCTTATGAAACCATTTCAAACATATTTTCAAGTTGTTTGGACTTTAATACAAGTTTGCAAACTAATCAAACAAGTCCAAACGCATTTTTTCATATTATTATATCGAAACAAAAATCCTAACAATCTCCCCCTTTTTTATATAATAAAACCAACTTGAAAAATTGTTTTTGTGATTTCCCCCATTTTTAAAATAATTTTTGAATAAGAGAATATAGATTCAAAAAAGTTTAAAAGCTCTCCCTTATTTATTTGAAAATTCAAATTTTCAAATCATTCTCCCCTTTTTGTTATATCAAAAGAAAATTCTTATAACTTGAAGTATAATAACAATGGAGGTTTGGAAAAGATTTTGCAATTAAAAGACTTTTGTTTAAAAATGACTCCCCTTACTCAAGCATTCAACAAATTGTTAGTTCAACAATTCATGATTAACTTAGTTGAATTAAAAGAAATGAAGCAATAAAAACAAATAAATTCAACTAATTTTACCACTTGAACCAAAAGGAGGATGTGAAGCTTTCCTTCTTCGAGTGTCATTCCTTGTGTGTATGGAGCTCCCCCTAAATGTTTGTACTTCTTTTGATCATTCTCCATCACACCTAAAACAAGACAATCACAAATGTTTTGGTATCCAAATTGCTTTGAATCCATAAGCGTTAGTAGCACATAATTTAGTCCCCTTAGAAATCTATTTTTCAATTTCATCCCTTTTAGTTGAAGTAGTTAATTCTTTTGGGACCCAAATACTTCTAAAACATTTTCCATTCAAAAATCTAGGGGCACTAGATTGTCTAACATAAAAATTTGATTTTTCCAAATTGTTTTTCTTTTGAAGTTTATTGGAAATCAAACATTTTTCTTTCTGAAGCCAACGTTTCAAGAAATTCTTGTAAATTTGAAACTTTAAGCTCAAAATCTTTGATTTTTGCTTCAAACTCTAAATTGGTTTTTGAAAGGAAATCATTTTCGATTTTCAATTTTTTAAAAATGAAGCCTTGAATTCAAAAACCAATTCATCATAGGCTTGTTGTAACTCATCAAATGAATAAGAATTTTAACTGGATGAGTTAGAAATTACCTTACCCTCTTGGAGGGCCATAAGGCATAGATGGGCTACTTCATCTTCATCGGTGGAGTCTTCATTACTCTTTGTAGCCACATACGCCTTCTTGGAAGATGATCCCTTTTTGTTGAAGCGAGGGAAATCGTGTTTGGTGTGCCTAGTCTCCTTGCATTCATTACTCTTTGTGGGATCCTTCACCATCTTCTTCTTCGATTCATGCTTGGATTTTTCCATTTTGTTGTTCATGAACTGAGTGAACTTCTTAAAGAGATGAGCCATCTCTTCATTTTCACTTTCATCCTAACTTGATTCTTCATGTTGGCATGTGGAAGAAGGAAGAGCAATGACGTTCACATCAATGCATTGCTCTTTGATTTCTTCTCTTCCTCTCTCTTTAAGGGTAGATTGTTTGCACTCTAAAGCACTCACTCAATCCTAATACAATTGAGCATACATTAACAATTAAGCTCACAAGTGTTTGTCTATAAAAAATGTACAATTTGAGCACTAAGACATTTCTTAATCAAATGAATGTTTACTTGACGATCATTAGTTGTTTCTTGGTGCTTGAAGGTCCTTTTATCTTCTCAAATGAGATTCTACCCGTTGGTGACCGTTGGGGGTGTTTTCCATGTTGAATTTCCCATTTTGGTGCAATGGGTATCGATACACGGGTGTCTGTATCGATACAACCATGTTTTGGGAAATATCTGTTGGAAACAGAAAACCCAGGAAAGTTTCGAAACCTTCATGCCTGTACTGGTATGGCAGATGATGTATCGGTACGGATTTTGGTTTTTGGAAAATGGTTTGCAAAAGCGTATCGTTACGGACAAAAGGTGTACCGGTACGAGACTTAAAAAATCAACATTTTGGTCATTTAAAACCTTTTTAAATCATGTTAAAACCTTATGAAACCATTTCAAACATATTTTCAAGTTGTTTAGACTTTAAAACAAGTTTGCAAACTATTCAAATAAGTCCAAAAACATTTTTTATATTATTATATCAAAATAAAAATCCTAACATCTTTAGTCCTAGTTCTTTTTGAGAAAAAAAAACACACCGTACAAACAAGTTTCTCGAATATGATCGACCATTGCTATTAAATTTTTATTTGTTAGTATATAATGAATGATTCATGTACGTCATGGCCAATGGTGGATTTTGACAGGATAATCAAATCTTTTGAATGTCTAATTTAAATTTTTTTAAAAGATTTTGGAGGATTTTTTTAAAGTTTGTGATTTAATTAAAAAATTTAAAAGTTTTCAGAGGTTTAATGATTTTTAAAAAAATTGAGGGAGTTTAGTAAAAATATTTAAGAAATTTAAGATTTCATCAGAATTTTGAATATTTTTTTTAAAAAAATGAGAGATTCAATGCAGATTTCCCTAAACATTAGAAGTGTCAAAACTTACCCATCCGCCTCGATTCATGACAACCATATTAGGGTACGAGCAAAATGAATAAGGATCCATGCATTGCATAGTTTAACGTACGTTTGATATCGGGTAATTTTCTTTGTTCCATTTGGCCCAGTGCCGGTCCTGGGCTTTTGGAGGCCTTGGGCGAACCTAAAAATTAGGCCCTAAATCAGAGATTTAAATTATAATTGCAGTTGCAGTCGTATTTTCGGTTGTGTTGTGTTTATCGCAATTACGAATATAACATATGTTATTTCGGTCACTGCTTTTATCGCAGTTGTGAAATTTTTTAATAACATACGTTATTGCGGACATAACAGTTGCAAGTATCTTGTTTTCAGATGGTGCTACTACCTTCATATAACGGTCGTTGTTGTGGTTGCATACCGCTATTTAAATCTCTGTCTCCAACAACAAGTAATGAAAAAAATTAAATTTTAAGAGTATGTCCATAGTAACAAGTATTGAAAAAATTGGGCCCTAATAACAAGTATTGAAAAATTAAAATTTAAGACTATATCTATAATAACTAATATTGAAAAAATTAGGGACCTAATAACAAGTATTAGAAAAAAATTGAATATTAAAAGTAGACTCCTAGTAATAAATATTGAAAAAAAAAACTTATCCCCTATAACTAGTATTAAAAAAATGGGCATCTACCGTCATATAACGGTCATTGTTGTGGTCGCATGCCGCTATTTAAATCTATGTCCCTAATAGCAAGTAATGAAAAAATACATATTTAAAAGTAGATTCATAGTAACAAATATTAAAAAAATTGGGTCCTAATAACAAGTATTGATTTTTTAAAATAAAAATTAAGACTATACACATAATAACAAATATTAAAAAAAATCGGGACCTAATAACAAGTATTAGAAAAATTGAATATTAACAGTAAACCCCTAATAATAAATATTAGAAAAAACTTATCCCCTATTAACAAGTATTTAAAAAATAAGCTCCTAATAACAAATATTTAAAAAAATTAAATTTTAATAATAAATATAATTAAAAAAATATAATATTTAATTTCGCCGAATGATGGGCCCTGGCAGGCGCCCTTGTTGCCCCTGCCCAGGGCCGGACATGATTTGGCCTGCAATTTAATTTGTACGTGTTAATGAACTCAACAAGTGTCCCTGTGAAAAAAAGCGGAGGATATTCATTTTAAGAGACACAGATTCAAATCGCTTTATTTACAAGGTGTATGTGCATTGTTAAAGGGTTAAGAATATGTATGAACAAATTTTACTTTGTATTCACATTTCGACCATTAAAAAAAATGTTCATGTCAATGGTGATGCTAAGGTATAGAAAAGTAATTAAAATCAATAATGAACTTGATCTCGACTCATGAGAAGACTGGTCATATACAATAATTATAAAAATAATTAGGGTAAATTACATTTAGGACTCTTTTATTTTGGTCAGTAAAATTTTAAAACTTGCGATATAGTCACCAAACTTTTAGTTCGTTTTCATTTTGGTCACTGAACTTTTACGGTGCTTTAAGTATGGTCCCTCCCGTTAGAAGTCGATGATGTGGCATGTTAATTTTCTTTTTCACTGAATAAAATAATGGATAAACTACACCATTTATCACCTAACTTTCTTCTAACTCATATTTTGGTCACTAGAGATTAAAAATTTTTAATTTAATAACTCAACTTACGAATTGTTTCTATTTTGATTAATTGTTTAAAACTATGAACCGTAACGAAATTGAAATAAATTATTTAAGAAAATTTGCACCGTAATCGGCTTTGATTAATCCTTAAAAATTATTTTGATTAATTAGTAAATTCGAATTATTCAATTCTCAATCTTATAATGTACCAATTAAATCGAATAATAGATTAACCAGTTAACAAGAATAATTGATTCGAGTTATATTTTTTTTTTTACTTTTCTTATTAAAATATTAAATATGATAATATTTTAAATTTAATAATTGTTCGGTTGTCATAAGTGTAAAAACAACTAGAATCAGTGGACTATAAGATATTTTAATGCATAAAATTTACAAATATCGCATATAACTGATTAGATTGGTTAATCAATTATGCTTAAAAATGTGAACTGTAACTGAATCGAAATAAATTATTTAAAAAAATCTGCATCGTAATCGGGTTCGATTAATCCTTGAAAAATATTTTGATTAGTTAGTAAATTTGGATTATTCAATTCTCGATCTTATATTATACTAATTAAATCGGATAATTGATTGACTAGTTAACCGAAATATTTGATTCGAGTAATGCTTTTTTTACTTTGCTTATTAAAACATGAAATATGGTAATATGATAAATTTAATAATTGTTCGGTTGTGATAAGTGTAAAAACAATTAGAATCACTAGACTACAAGATATTTTAATGCATAAAATTTACAAATATTGTATATAACTTATCATATTGGTTAATCAACTTTGCTTAAAATTGTGAACTGTAATAGAATCAAAATAATTTTTTTAAGAAAATCTACACAGTAATCGCGTTCGATTAATTCGTAAAAATATTTTGATTTATTGATAAATTCATATTATTCAATTTTTGATCTAATATTGTAGTAATTAAATCAGATAATTTATTGACCAGTTATCCGAAATATTTGATTCGAGTAATGATTTTTTTTTTTTACTTTGCTTATTAAAATATTAAATATGATAATATGATAAATTTAATAATTGTTTGGTTGTGATAAAAAAATCATAATCAATCTAATAAGTTATATCTTATAGTCTAGTGGTTCTAGTTGTTTTACACTTATCACAACCAGACAATTATTAAATTTAGGCTTAAATGAAAAATAATTGCTCAAACTATACATTTTTTGAACTTTAGGTGCCTAAAGTAGTTTTTGGTAAAAAAATACGTGCCTAAAATTCCAACCGTTACAATTTTAAGTGCCCGTCCGTTTAAAAATAATCGTTACCCAATAAGATTATGACACGTGGCATTTTTTTATTATATTAAAATAATGGAAAAGAACATATATTTAAAAAACTCAAATTTCCCAAAAAAAGCCTCAAATTCCTAATACCTAAAACCACAAATTCTCCAAATTTCTCATGTTGTCATCGTCGGACACCACCACTTTCGTCGCGGTGGCCACCACCCATTTCCCCTAACAACTCATCTTCGGTAACCGCTGTCAAGTGTGTCAATTGGATGTCGTTCGACTAGAACCATACACGTTCATTTTTTGTCGTCTGACTGGCACGCCTCACGTTGGTTACCGATGATGGGTGGTTATGGGAAATGGGCGGCGGCCTTCGGCGGCGACAGTGGTGGTGTCGGGCTACGATAATTTGGAGAATTTGTGGTTTGAGTATTAAGGATGTGGGTTTTTTTTTGGGGGGGGATTTTGGAAATTTTGAATTTTTTTTAAATTATATTCTTTTTTAATCTTTTAAATAATTATAAAAAACATGCTACGTGTCACGTTTTTATTGGGTAGGTTTTTTTAAATAGTCGAGCACTTAAAATTGTAACAGTTGAAACTTTAGGCACATATTTTTGCCAAAAAAAACTTTAGGCGTTAAAAAATATATAGTTTTAGCATTTAATTTTTGTATTAAACCTTAAATTTTACTATATTATCATATTTGATATTTTAATAAGCAAAGTAAAAAATTCATTACCCGTATCAAATATTCTGGTTAATTGGTCAATCCATTATTCATTTTAATTGGTGATCGAGAATTGAATAATTTGAATTTATCAATTAATCAAATTAATGATTAAGAATTAATCAAACCCGATTACGGTGTAGATTTTTTTAAATAAATTATTTTGATCTGGTTTCTATTCATAATTTTAAGCAATTAATCAAAATAGGAACAATTCATAATTTGAGTTATTAAATTGAAAATTTTGAAACTCTAGTGATAAAAATAAGAGTTAGAAGAAAGTTGGATGATGAATGGTGTATTTTAACCATTATTTTATTCAAGGAAAAAGAAAAGTACCAGTCACGTCATCAACTTCTAATGGGAGGGACTATATTGAAAGCGCCCTATAAGTTTAGTGACCAAAATGAAAATGAATTAAAAGTTCGGCGACTATATCGTAAGTTTTAAAATTTCGGTGACCAAAATAAAATCGCCCTAAAAATTCGTTGACCATTTATGTAGTTTACCCTAATAATTAAGGAAATTAAAAAATGTAATTTAGGCATCCTCGTCTGGCTATCTAGATATTTTTATGTATCTCATTTGAATTATTGAACAATATGATATAAATAAATAAATATAATTTTTTTATTTTAATAATGAACCCACTAGATATGACTCGCACTATTAAATACCCTAGCTTTATATGTAGGAAAAAGACGATCGATAATTTGAAGATAGTAGTGGAGTTGAAGCTCCTAGCCATGGCCATGAGGGCCATACTGTCCATTAATATCGGACCCCTGATGCAATATGTATTGGAATTATCCAAAGTTGTTAATGTAAAGACGTTTCCTCATTGCTTTCCATAAAAAAAGACGTTTTCTACATGCATGCATTTTTTAAAGTTTAATTCAAAAATATCTGCAAATTCGATGTTCCTTTGGCAGCTAGAAGAGTTGAAACAACAGCAAGGAAAAGAGAATGATTTTTATTTTAAGAATGACCCTTTGCTAATTCAATTTTCGAAGGGCGTCTGTCTAAATTAGAATATATCCTAAACCCAACTTGGTTATTGATGAATTGATTTTACATTTGTGTCGTTAGAAAACTCCAAAAAGAAGTGGGAAATCATTTTTACCGAAGTTATGTTAATCTTGAAAACCAGCAGTAAACTAGTGCAACAGAAAGTGAAAGTTGTACAAATCAGCACTCTAGTAAAGATAACACATAATGTTAAGAATGTTCATAATGTTTGCTTAGATAGTTATTTTGATTTTTATTTTTTAAAATACTTTAATTTTTAACGTTTTATTTCATGTTAAAATGATAACTCTGTGGAATAGAAACTATTAGTCAACCAACGATAAACAACATGAAATGACTTGACAGAATGACACATGGGCAGAAAAAATAATTTTATACTTTATATAAAATTATTTTTTGACTGATTTATCATTATGTCAAGTCAACATATTGTTACATAATTGCTATGTTAGTGTGCACTGTCATGTAGATTTGTTACATCATTTCAAGTCATTTATAGTTAGTTGACTAACAATTTTCATCTACGAAAAGATTATTTTTACCTAAAAAGAAGCGTTGAGGGTTAAAGCACTTAAAAATAAAAAATAAAGTAACCCTATAATCAAACATTGAGACATTTTTTTGGCAGTATGCCTTAAGATAACGATGTTCTCCCAATTCTCTATTGCATGCATGAAGCTTCCTTGATGGGTTGCAAGCCGAAAAGCATAAAAATGATGGATAAGAACTGAAGAATCAAGAGTCAAGTGGGTAAAAAACATGGCCAAATGGGTATGTGAAACTCTGAACCCGGCGGCTGAGCCTCATTAGAACCCCACAAACATTCTTTGAAGAAGGCAAGATAAGATGTTTCCATCTCTCCATTCCAAATCACAATTTGTTTTGATATTTGTTAGGCTTGATTAGCCATTTGACAAGGATATAACTGGGCCAGTATTCTTTGTTTAAGGCGTCTGTTTAGTTATTGGTCATTGTAAAACAGTAGCTGCTGATATTTTGTCTGCTATCTGCTAAAAAATATCTTCAACAGTTTTGGATTCAGAATAGGGACCGGAACTATTGCAAAGCAAAATCTTGTCAGGCTTTTTTTTTCTTTTGGATGCTTAGCTAAAAGACAATAAAGGGCATATCGAATCTTACTTAAAAACCGACACGTTTAATATGTAAGTTAAACTGTACAATTGGAAAAATTATTAGATGGACTAGCTCATTACATTATTCGTGGTATCAGCCAATAATTTTCATCCATATTATTTTTGCCAAGGTAAATTTCTACATTTTCCTACATGTCAATAAAAAGGGTAATTATTTGGAAGTTAAAATGAGATGAATGTTCCTTATTTACTAGAGTCCACGTATAACGTGGTGAGAAGAATCCATCTAATAATTTTTCGTACAATTGAGACATTAGTAATTCGGTATTTAAAGTTTTTTATGTTAACTTGTTATTTATATTTTTCATCCGTCTTTTTACTTAAAAAATTCAAATTATTTTATAAGTGGTGTACTTTGCGTAAATTAGGAGATTTTAGTCACTATACTTGTTTTTTTAACCATTTTTACCTAGCAGAGGACAGTGGGAATTTACTCGTAATTAGTTTTAAACCTACAATCTAATAGAGTGATAAACTCGCGATTTCGAATGAGGAAATTCGAGACTAAAAAGAAGGATCTTGGAAGTGAAAGAGATTGGTTTTAGGATTTGGACGTATTTGATATTTGGGAATTGAACACATTTTAATGAAAACTGAAAAAAGTAAAATCTTATTAATTTTGATTTTAATAATACAATTGGTTTAAGTATTTATATTAATAAAGAAAAGGCTTAAAGAAAGGCCAGCTAGGATAACTACTAATCTACCTAGATCCTAACTATCATTAAATCTATTAGCTCCCCTCAAGTTGGCGTATATAAATCTTGAATGCCCAACTTGGAATTTGAATCCAAAAATGCCGAAGTGCGCAAGGCTTTTGTGAAACAAGTTGCA
The DNA here is from genome assembly GCA_030270665.1 of Hibiscus trionum. Taxonomy (NCBI): domain Eukaryota; kingdom Viridiplantae; phylum Streptophyta; class Magnoliopsida; order Malvales; family Malvaceae; genus Hibiscus; species Hibiscus trionum. Next base: position 25,057,689 of record BSYR01000011.1, read on the forward strand.
GTTTAATTCTGAGTGGAGACCGGAAGCAATGTCAAAACCCCTTGTTGAATCTTCTAGCGAACCAAATGACAATCAATCTCTATATGCTTCGTTCGTTCGCTCATGAAAAACAGGTTTCTCTGCAATTTTGATAGCAGATACATTGTCACAAAAAGATTTACAGAAGAAATATCAATTTTTATATCAGAAAGAAGATAAATAAGCCATTGAACTTCACAAGTAAGAGTTGCAAGAGCACGATATTCTTCCTCACTCGAAGATCGAGAGATGGTCAGTTGTTTTTTAGATTTCCAGGAAACAAGAGCAGAATCCAAAAACACACAAAACCCTGTCACAAATTTCCTTAAATCTGGGCAAGATGCTTAGTAAGAATCTGAAAAAGCATTGATCTTAATAATATTATAAGAAGGAAAAAATAGCCCTTGACCAGGAGTCCCTTTAAGATATCTTAAAATCCTATGAGCTGCAAGTGTTGTATATCAAAAAGAGTGGTACGACTATTCTTTGAAAATTTAACTTTAGCAAGAATAAGGGTAGCCACTCCAAGACCAAGAAAGAATTTCAAGTCCCCTAAATCTTTAATTCTAAATGTGTCATGCAAATATATTTTGATTTCATTAATAGGATCCATAGTAGGACTGACCATAATTATATCATCTACATATACAACTAAGACTGTAAAACTATTTTTAGAACCTTTCACAAAGAGAGAAATATCTGAAGAAGCATGTTTAAAACCTTTTTTCAAGCAAAGCAATTGTTAAACGTTCATTCCATTGCATGCTAGCTTGTTTCAGGCCATAAAGACTCTTGTTAAGTTTACAAACTAAACCAGGAGTAGCAGAGAAATCAGTAGGTGGTTCCATGTAAACTTATTCATGCAAAAAACCATACAAAGGCATTATTAACATCTAATTGTTACAATTTTCAACCTTTTGCATCAATTATAGCTAATGTAGACATAATGTTAGTTATTTTAGCAACAAGACTAAAAGTATTCATAAAATCTACCCCATGTTGTTGAGTATAGCCTTTGGCTACTAACCTAGCCTTATATCTTTCTAAAGTGCCATCAGATTTTAACTTAGTCTTTTAGACCCATCGACAACCTAAACAGTCATGCAGAATTGCTTGTTTATAATTTTTAAGCTCAGATAAAATTTCAGCAGCATTAATATAAGATTGATAAGAAGTAGAAAGATTATCATAAGATATCACCTGGGCAATTGTATGAGGTGAGGTCCTTGATGTTTTAGATTTTAGCAAAGTGACTTTAAATTTCTTAAACTTTTGTGGTAACTGAACTTGTCTAGAAGACCGAGCTCTTGAAGGCTGATGAGGTTGAATGGGAAGAGCAGGAACCGAAGAAAGATGCCGGAAAATACTAATTTCTAAAGGAACGTTAGCACTTAGAGACTGATATTTTTCAGAAACATGAGTCTTATGAGAAAACATGGAATCAGAACCAATTTCTGTTTCTGGATTTAAATTAGGATGATGAACAAAATCATCTACTAGAACACTTCCATCAGAATTAGGTAACACAATACTCGAATAATCAAAATCAGTAAAACAAAAACACTTCTAAGAAAAAGTAACATCTCGAGATACAAAAATATTTTGAGTTTCAATATCACACAATCTATATCCTTTAATATTCCTAGGATATCCTAAAAAGCACATTTTTTAGTCCTATGATCCATTTTTGTTTTAGGCTTTTGTAAAACCGACGCATACTCTAGACAACCAAAAACTCTTAAATGTGTGAGTTTTGGTTTTTCTTGAAATAGAATCTCAAAAGGTGTTTTATCAAGTAAAACATGTGTAGGAGTAAGATTTATTAAGTATGCAGCATGTAAAATGCAATCTATCCAAAATTTTAAAGGCATATTTCACTGAAATCTTAAGGTTTTGGCAGCAACAAGCAAATGCTGGTGTTTCCTTTCAACAATATTATTTTGGTGAGGTGTATGAACACAAGAATTCTGATGTACAATGCATTTTGTTTTAAGAAAAAACCAACATTTCAAATCCCTTTTGTAACCCCTAAACCCGACCTAGGAGAATAGACCGAATTTAGGAAGTTACGTTTGACAACTTTTCCCTCAGGAAATCCAATTTTGAAAATTATACTTTAATTAAAATAAAATAACATAAATTTAATAATAAATAAAAATAAAAATATCATAATAAATATTCGAATGTTTATATAAAATCTCTGAATTAAAATAAAAGTAAATGAATGTTAAAAATAATCCCAAAACATAAATAGTCCAAAGTTACATTCATGTCCCAAAATAATAAATAGAAATTTGATTAAACTAAAATAATTCCGTACTAAATAATAAAATAACCGGATAGAATGTGAAATCCTCCAAGTACCACGTCGTCTAAAGTCCAAAGATATCTGTAAGCGTAAACTATAGGGGAGTAAGCTAAAGAGCTTAGTGTGTCTCTAAAGTGCAAGAAAACCATAGTCTTAAAACATAATATTATTTTCTTAAAATCCTTTAAACCATAACACATGAATCACAAGCGCAATGCAATGCACCCAACTACATCCACCAAATAAGAGTAAGGTTCCCCAGAACCCCTCACTACAACGTCACCAATCGATGTGTGGTAAAAACCACTGCTTCCTCCGTACAAATCGCAACCCATGCTCATACATACATGATGATTCAAAATCAAATTTCATAAACTCAGTTCCATAAATCCAATATTCCATAAACATACTTCATAAACTATAGCCATAAATCCATAAATCATAGATTCGTAAATCCGATGTTTCGTAAATCAAATATTCCATAACTCATAATTAAAACACGTTTTGAAAATCGTATGCACGTGATGTCAACCATACAAGCTATAATACATATAAATAATCACATAAGGGGTAAAACACCAACACATAGAAAAATAATATATAATTTATTTATAGCAACGAAAGAAAACACACCTCGGAACAATAAAGCTCTAACGACGAACAAAGAGGGGAACTAGCTTCGATGTAAGATGATGGCAGCGTCAACTCGAGAGGAATTCATAAAGCATGGGAACAACTAAGAGCGACAACACTTTACAACTTAACGCTTATGTTTATTTCTGTACGTAGTAACTATGACTATATATATATAGTTCAGCGGTGGTAATCTAAACAAACTAGGTTTAGAATATAATAGTAATAATAATAATAATAATAATAATAATAATAATAATAATAATAATAATAATAATAATAATAATAATAACAAGAATTTAAGTTGAAAAGGGAGTGTCAATTCAGCCGTGGAAAAAAGGAATTAGAATTCACTTTGAATTAAAAAAGTTGAAAAAAAAATAAATTAAACAATTTTTTTAAAAAAAGAGACGGGTGAAAGAGAATTAAAATTTAATTTGATAAAAGGGTTACTTATGGAGTCATTCCTTAAACTTTCAAGAAATTTCATATTGACTTCCAAGTTTGATAAAAATTCTTATTTAGTCCTTCATAAAATTTAGGGTTCTAAATTAAAAATTCTCAATTGTTAGGGTTTTCAATTAGGGATTTTAAAAGTAGTTTTCTAAATTAGGGATTTTTCGAATCTAGGGTTTACAATTTTGGCATAATTTTTGGGCTGTTACAACTCTCCCACTCTTAAAAGAAATTTTATCCTAAATTTTTTTCAGACTAACGACATACTTCAAAAAAAATAGAGGTTTTGATAACAATTTTAAAAAGGCAATTTAGATCAGGTTCCGAATGACAACACAAAGTTTTCAAATAGGCTTTAATCTCAAATTTATAGAAACGAGTATGATCACGGCCGATCGGTAATTTAGAGCTCCTATGAGGTGGCATACTAATCTATCTACAAAAGGGACAATCCTAGAATTAGAGTTGGTACTTGGAGTTTCTATTCAAAACATATCTTTAATTCTTTAACATAATAAATTTATCAGAAAATTCAATTTTGCCCCCAAACATTTAATATGCATGCAAAAATCATTTTTGTCTTAAAATTTTATGTGAGCCTCACAGTCTGAGGGTTTGAACCTGGCTCTGATGCCACTAAATGTAACCCCCTAAACCCGACCTAGGAGAATAAACCGAATTTAGGAAGTTACTTTTGAAAACTTTTCCCTCAAGAAATCATGTAACCCCCTTAGCCCGGCCTAGACGCCTGAGCCGAACTAAGAAGATTACACGGGGAAAATCAAAGTCAACTCGTAAAAGTCAACCTCGATTGACGGACCTTTTTTTTATCTTCTCTAGATGCACAATATTAACCTAAGTTTCCAGCAAAACCATTAGAATGAAACGGCACAGCGATTAGAGTTTAATCAGAGGTTCAATTACATACTTATGACTTTTAGGGACCATTTTGCAAATTACAGAAAATACAGTGACTTTTCAAATTTTAAAGTTACCGATCCTTAATTAATCATGTAACATGCCATCACGTCAAATTTCAGCTCAAACTGATCATCCAAACTCATCCAATTGATCAAATAACATTCAAGGACCAAAACGTAACATTTCAAGACTTTAGAAGATACTTTTAACCGAATTTTAACTACCTGTATCGATACACCTGAGCTTGTATCGATACACGGGAAAGCAGTAGCAAAAGATGGGAAGGGCATATCGATACGCTTCCCTGTGTATCGGTACGACCTCTAAACTTGGCTTGAGCGTATCGATACGCGGGCAATCCGTACCGATACCCCTGTACCGAAAAGCTTGGATTTGACCTTAGTGTATCGATACACTTCCCCGTGTATCGATACGCATATCAGAAAAACACATTCAAAGGGCATTTAAACATGATTAATCATATTCAAACAAGTTTAAATCATGTATACAAGTCATAATCTACCTAATAGACAAGTAAACATCATCAAGCAGTAAATCATACTCATCAAACCATGATGATACTTTAGCTATTCAAGTATGCTTAAGAAAACAAGCTAAAGCATAGACAAAACACCATAAGCAAAACATGAACCAATTAGAGGCCGATTACAAGTCCAAAGTCAGAAACCAAACATGCTTAAGATAGTAAACATCACCAACAAATTCAGAAAGTAAGAATCCTCACCCATTGCCTCTTATTACACTAAGGGTGAACCACATACATTGCTTAACCAAAACTCTTGGAATCCTCTTGCTATTGGGCTGCCTTGAATGCTCAATTCTCTGCATTGATGAAATAAATGAGCGTAAGCATATATCTTAGTGAGGGTCGCTAAAACAACATTCATCAATGCATTTCATTTAACCATTGCAACATCATTTGCAAACTCATGCCTTTCTTTAAAACTTGCTCATTTAAGAATTCAATGCACTTTTAAAACCACATGCATATCGCATCATTAAAACAACAGCAAATTCCTTTGCTCATGCTTAAACCAAGCATCGCATGCATTCTTGCATCATTCACAAGCACCTCATGCTTAATCATTAATCACTAACATTATATTGGCTCTCTAGTGATAATCCTCAAACCATACCAAAACAAATGACACAATCGGATACACGGATTACAAGCGTCGTCCCACACGCTTCATACATACTACCGGACTACACAAGGTAGAGATCAATGACACAATCACAACCCCTCAACACTCGTGATGGAGATCAATGGCACAATCACAACCCCTCAATATCACTCATCGGTAGTTGTATAATTCCACTAACGAGAGTACATGACACATTACACAAGACTCACACACGGGATTAAACCATTCATCGTTGTGATCTTAGCCTCAATCGTTAGGGTACTTGGATGGAGATTACGACACAATCACAACCCCTCGACATCCAAGGCGACTTTTTTCACGGTGCACCCAATCCTATAGCCGACTAACAATATCCAATTAAAGTAACCAAAAACCATTTTCATCACTTGCCAATATAATCATTTAACATCAATATTCCACTGTATTACAAGCATAAACACAATGGCATTTCCACAAGCATAAACATGCTTAACATCAAATGCATTTATCACATAAAACCAAGGATCACTTACCTAGTGCATCCTTAACATAATGGCATTAAAATCCAGCATCAATCATGCTTAAAACAGTAATCAAAACCACATTAAACTTAAGTTCATTTCCATCAAAACATAGCACATTTCTGAGAGAGACTTTCGAATCACTTACTCTTGAGCTTAGCTAAGTTTTTCAAACTTACACTAAGCTCCCAAGACCACGCTCAAAGCGTTAGAAGCTGGAAAATCCATTCCCACTCACCGATACGTGAAGCCTTGCTCGTCAATAGGAAAATTACTCTTCCGAAGCCTTCAACAACGTCTCGTTTGCTCCTGGACCAAGATCCCATCCAATCCTTGCTTTCCTCAATGAGTGACAAGTTTTCCTTAGCAAAAATCTTGAAGAACTTGAAAGAACTCTTGAAGTTTGTTTAGAAAATATTGAGAGAGTGTTTGGGAGAAAAGAATTCTGGAGAAAATGAGTTAGAATTGTGTTTGGCTGAAAATGAGAAGAGAAAGGTAGTTACGTCAAGTGAAATCTCATTTTTTTTTTCAAATTTATTAATTTCAATTTAATAAAAATCATTTTATTAAATCACTTTAAAATCCCTTTTAAAACACATGTCATGTTAAGGAAAGGCTAAATTTCCATAAAGCTCCCTAAAGATTTTATGATTTTGGCTCCTCTTTTAAAATCGCATTTTCCATAGTTTTGAAACTTTACATTTTGGTCGCTACCCAAAATGTACCTCTGCCTAAACTCTTTTTGTAAAATTGATTTCACCAACCTCTTAAACACGATTTTAAGGAATTTTAGCAATTTTTACCATATTTTTATCCTATCCCGATCCTTGATTTCCTTAAATCACCTAACGCGATTCGAACCGTTTCCGACCGGTCCGGTCCGATGTCCAAAACATCTAGGCCCAAAACCAGGGTGTTACAAATCAAAATTTGAAAATTATACTTTAATTAAAATAAAATAACATAAATTTAATAATAAATAAAAATATAAATATCATAATAAATATTCAAATGTTTATATAAAATCTCTGAATTAATAAAAGTAAATGAATGTTAAAAATAATCCCAAAACATAAATAGTACAAAATTACATCCATGTACCAAAATAATAAATAGAAATCTGATTAAACTAAAATAGTTTCGTACTGAATAATAAAAAAATTGGATAAAATGTGAAATCCTCCAAGTACCACGTAGTATAAAGTCCAAAGATATCTGTAAGAGGAAACTATGGGGAAGTAAGCTAAAGAGCTTAGTGTGTCTCTAAAGTGCAAGAAAACCATAGTCTTAAAACATAATATTATTTTCTTAAAATCCTTTAAACCATAACACATGAATCACAAGCGCAATGCAATGCACCCAACTACGTCCGCCAAATAAGAGTAAGGTTCCCAAGAACCCCTCACTACAACGTTACCAATAGATGTGTGGTAAAAACCACTACTTCCTCCGTACAAATCCAAACCCATGCTCATACATACACGATGATTAAAAATCAAATTTCATAAACTCAGTTCCATAAATCCGATATTCCATAAACATACTTCATAAACCATAGTCCATAAATCCATAAATCATAGATCCGTAAATCTGATGTTTCATAAATCAAATATTCCATAAGTCATAATTAAAACACGTTTTGAAAATCGTATGCACGTGATGTCAACCATACAAGCTATAATACATATAAATAATCACATAAGGGGTAAAATATCAACACATAGAAAAATAATATATAATTTATTTATAGCACCGGAAGAAAACACACCTCGCAACAATAAAGCTCTAACGACGAACAAAGGGGGTTGCGGCTTCGATGTAAGGTGATGGCAGCGTCAATCTGAGAGGAATTCATAAAGCATGGGAACAACTAAGAGCGACAACACTTTAAAACTTAAGGCTTAGGTTTATTTCTGTACATAGTAACTATGATTATATATATATATATATATATATATATATATATATATATATATATATATATATATATATATATAGTTGAGCGGTGGTAATCTAAACAAATTGGGTTTACAATATAATAATAATAATAATAATAATAATAATAATAATAATAATAATAATAATAATAATAATAATAATAATAATAATAATAATAATAATAATAGTAAAAACAAGAATTTAAGTTTAAAAGGGAGAGTCAATTCAGCCGCGGGAAAAAAGAAATTAGAATTCAATTTGAATTAAAAAGGTTGAAAAAAAATAAATTAAACATTTTTTTTAAAAAGAGATGGGTGTAAGATAATTGAAATTCAATTTGATAAAAGGGTTATTTATCGAGCCAGTCTGTAACACACATGTTTTGGGGGTCGGGTCTTAGGTGAGTAAATTTGGGTTCAGGTCTTTTGGGCTTGGTTTATATAAAATGGTCTTGGTCTTGAATCAAAAGGGGCATGTGTTTTTCATCAAGGGTAAAATAGGGTTTCTCTAATAAGTAAAATAAAACTAATAAAAGAAATGTTTTGAAACTATCATCTTCCTCTTAAAAAAAAACAAAAAAAACAAAACCACGACACAAAACCCCTCCCCTAACCCAAACGTCGTTCCATCATCTTCCTCAACGATTTCAAGAGATTTTATCAAGGTAATAACGTTTTTGACTTCTCCTCTTCATCCTCAACATTTTCATGGTCTTGAATTTCCATAAAATCCATTTTTTGAGTTGTTTCAAGTGTTCAAAGTTTTAAATTAATGATGGAAACTTTGTTAGTTTTTCGTTGAGTTCTTAATTTGTAAAGTTCATGTATGTTATAAACTTGCTTTTAAGCTTAACATATTTTAAAATGATGAAGTTTTAATGAAATCCCGAAATGGGTATTGGTGGGTGAGTTTAGAAGTGAGAATCTTGAGTTTTGAGGTAGTTATGTGAGGGAAAGTTGGGCTGGTTGTATGGTTACACTTGGGGGCTATTTTGAACATTATTAGTGATGATTTGGATGATGAAATTGATGGGTAACTGCTGGGTTGTGTCCATGTTCGAAAATGAAGAGTTTGGGTTAGTTCTTGGCTTGGAAATATAGTGAAATTGTCTTGGGTTGTAATCTGATTTGTGGCAGTGATTTTGTGGATGTTTTGATGTGTAATGCACTGTTTTGGGTTGATTAGAAGCATGGGAAAACATTGGAGAGGCTTCAGGTGCGATACCGGGTGCTACGAAGGCTTGAGATCGGTGTTTCAGCTTTCGTTTGGGTTTCATCGGTGAGTGGAAACTGTTTTGGGATTTTAATTATGTTCAATGAAGGTTTGGGGTTTGGGTGGAGTCTTAGAGACTAACCTAGACCCAAGAATAAGTTCATCTAATCTCATTTGTTGGTTGATTTTTGGCTTTCGTGAACATGTGTGTTGTGGTGATATTTTTAGATTGTTTTTACTCTCCGTTTAATGTTGTTGTGTAGTCGTTGTTGGTGTCGAGCCTCACGTGATGGTTGTCGTTACTACGGTGATGTGTAGTCCCACCGGTAGTGACTAGTGGAAGAGTACGGTGATGTGTAGTCCCATCGGAAAACTACTAGTTGAACGGTGATGTGTAGTCCCACCGGGTTTTGGTTATGCATGTGCGTACCATGTATTGTGATGATTGTGTTTCATTACGTCTTTCCTTAAATGGTTTTGCTAAAATCTAAGATTTATGTTTTAAAAACTGCATTGTTGTTTTGTTTGGAGCTCCGCTCACTAAGCTTTAAGCTTACACTCTCTTCTTTTCCAACAATGCAGATCATTAGTGGCTTAGGAGGCAAGTGGGCATGGGAGGAGTTTCTCAGAGTTCTCGAGTAGCTCAAAGTATGGCTTAGACAATGGGAACATTAGGCTTTGTATGGAGTTGGTGCTAAAACTCTTAAGTCCGTTATTGTTAAAGTTGTTAGCATGTTAAAATGTTGAAGCATGTCTTGTTATGGCCTTGACACTTCTGATGGATGTTAAGCATTCTTTATTGCCTTATATATATATATATCTTGTTTGATGACTTGAGCTTTGACTTGTGTTCGAATGACCTAAATGAATGTTTCTTGGTTGCCTTGAATCATATGTATGATTATATGTTGCTTAAATATTTGTTAAATGCCTTTATGTTGAGTCCCTTGTGTTTTTCACAGCTAAAAATATGTTTGCAGTGCAGGGCGTATCGTTACGCCCAAGGGCAGTATCGATACGGTCCCTTGCGTTGGACATTGTTTTGGGCAAGGTGTACCGGTACGCGGGGGCGTGTCGATACGCAAAATGCTCTCTAGAAATCTGAGAAATTGATGAGATTTTGGTGTATTGATACGTGTCCTGAGGGTATCGGTACGATCTTCGTAGTTGACCATGGGAAAGTTGATCGTTGAAGGCGTATGGATGCGCACCTTGTGGGTATCGATATTGTTTCCCTAGGGTTGACTTGGGGTGTTGACCAAGAACAAGCGTATCGATACGGTCCTTTAGCGTACCGATACGACCTGTTGTAAAATTTAAAAATGGTAATTTTAATTGTCTGTTTGCTTGTTTGGTATCTGTGTGAGTGTTCTGCTATTTGTCTTATCACACAGGGTATAACAAATGCATCTAGAAAAGAAAATTAAAGAAAAAATAGGGTTGCTAACCGGAGTGAGGCCTTAGTGGGTTTCGCTTCGGTTTTCCCCGTGTAACTCATTCGGTCAGGTCTGTTGACTAGGCCGGGATGAGGGGGTTACATTTGGTGGTATTAGAGCCTCAGTTACGAGGTCTCCCGGGAAGGTAAGTTAGGCTAGTTGGTTTGTTTGGTTGTTTGCTATTGCACGGTGTATGAAAGCATGCTTTAATGATCTTGTTGTTGGTTGAGGTTTAGTCGAATGTTCCCATTGCTAGATGTTGTTATCGAAAAATGGTTTTGGTTTAAAGAGCTTGAGAACTTGGGTCCTTGCCCTTTTCTAACCTAATGTTTTCTTGTGTGTGATGTGTTTGCTATTTTAGATCTTATCTTCGGTATGGTGAGACCGAGAGGACGACCTAGAGCGGGTGACCAGGCACCCGGGGATGTGCCTCCTGTTCCTCCTGCTCCTGATGGTAATGGGGCGGGTGGTGAAGGTAATGTGCCTTAGGCTGGTGCGCAAGTTGGAGGTGATGGTAATGAACCTTAGGCCGATGCAAATGTTGGGGGTAATGGAGCCCAGGCGGGTCAGGGTCAGGCAGGTGCAGACACGAGCCATTTGATTCAGACTATAGCCGGAGCTTTTCAGACAGCTTTGGCCGGTATGCAAGCTGCAACACCACCTCAGAGTGCGGGGACCAGTTTACCCCTAGAGAGACTCTGTAGTTTGGGTGGAGTTGAGTTCCGTGGTTTGGCTCCCGAGGGTTCAGAAGCTTGGCTCGAGAGTACTACGCGCATCTTGGGTTAGATGGAGTGCTCAGACACTCGTAAGTTGGGTTGCGTTGTCTCCTTGCTTCAAGGAGATGCATATGCTTGGTGGACCACTGTTACTTCTGGTGTGGCCGAAGCGGATGTAACTTGGGAATTCTTTCGAAATGCCTTTAAGAAGAATAATCTCGGAGTCCGATATCAGGATAAGAAGAAGAGAGAGTTTATAGCCCTGGTTCAGGGTAGCAAGACGTGTCCGAGTATGAGGTTCAGTTTGTGAGGTTGAGTCAGTATGCTCCCGAGTTGGATCCCAGTGAGAGGGAACGGTGTGAGCGTTTTCGATATGGGTTGATAAGAGATGTGAAGACTTATATGCTTGCCTCTGACTATACCGAGTTTGATGTTTTGGTATCTAGGGCCAAGGATATTGAGCAGAACTTTGGCTCGAGTGCTCGTGCTAGTGGGTCCGATTCTAGGAATAGACATGCGGATTGGGATAGAGATCATGCCAAGAGGCATAGAGATAAAAGGTATCTGCCCGATTTAAGGCATAGGGGTGGTAACCATGGACGGGGCCATCAGGGCCAAGGAGTCGTTGTTCACATTTCTGAGTGCACTAGATGCAGGAGGACGCCACCAGGGCGAGTGTATGGGTACCTTTGAGGTATGTTGGAACTGTGGTTCCCGAGATCATCTGAGACGTAACTGTCTAGACCCGGCTAGGGGCGGACCGACTCCAGCTAGGGGTTTGAGCATCAGAGAGGCCGTGGGCGCGGTCGTGGTAACTTTCAGCCGAGGAATGATGGTCAGAGGAACTTAGCTCATGTGGTAGCAGTTCAGCCCGAGGGTGGAGGACCAGCTAGGGTGTTTGCACAGAGAGAGGCCGGGAATGACACAAATGTCATTGCAGGTAATTTCTCGTTACAGTCCTTGACACAGATGTCTTGGGTGAACACGCAAGGTCTCTAGGTTTACCGTATGAGTGGTTAGAGGTAGGTGTAAATGTTACTAGTTCTTTCGGTGATACCGTGGTAGTTAGGAAGATGTATAGGAGGTGTCCCTTGATGATTCAGGGCCATGTGTTTCCTGTTGACAAGATGGAGTTACCGTTCTTTGGTATTGATGTGATTTTGGGCATGAATTGGCTTGTAGAGCATAGAGCTGGGGTAGACTTTGAGACCAAGAGAGTCTCCTTGAGGGTTACAAATGGTTTTGAAGTTGTAGTGGTGGGCGAGAACATTAAGTTCTTGTCCAATGTTGTTTCTGCTCTAGAAGCTCAGTGATTGTTGGATTCGGATTGTCAGGCGTACTTGGCATATGTGATGAATCCGAATATGAGTGAGGTTAGACCGCAAGACATCAGAACAATTTGTGACTGTTCGAGTGTTTTTCTGGAAGAGTTGTCGGGTTTGCCTCCAGATAGAGAAGTTGAGTTTGCTATTGAGACGTACTCAGATTCTGCACCCGTGTCTATTGCTCCGTATAGAATGGCACCGAAAGAGTTGAAGACACAACTTCATGAGCTGTCAGATAGAGGTTTCACTAGGCCTAGTATTTCTCCGTGGGGTGCTCTGGTCTTGTTTGTGAAGAAAAAATACGGTAGTATGAGGATCTGTATAGACTATAGGCAGTTGAACAAAGTAACAGTGAAGAACAAGTATCCTTTGCCTCGGATAGATGATTTGCTTGATCAGTTGAGAGGTCCTTCAGTGTTTTTGAAGATTGATTTGAGATCCGGTTACTATCAGTTGAAAGTGAAAGATGTGGACATACCAAAGACAGCTTTCCGTACACGTTATGGGCACTATGAGTTCTTGGTAATGCCTTTCGGTTTGACTAATGCTCCAACTGCATTTATGGATATGATGAACCGAGTGTTCCATGAGTTTTTGGATAGGTTTGTGGTAGTGTTCTTAGACGATATCTTAGTGTACTCTAGGACCGAGGAAGAACATGATGAGCATTTGCGGCTAGTGCTTCAAACTTTGCTTGAGAATTAGTTGTATGCCAAGTTGAGTAAATGTGAGTTTTGGATTAAGGAGGTAGTCTTCCTAGGTCATGTGATCTCGGTCAATGGGATTAGTGTGGATCCCAAGAAGATAGAAGCTATAGTGAATTGGAAGTAACCGAAGTCAGTGACAGAAATCTGTAGTTTCCTAGGCTTGGCGGGGTATTATCGAAGATTTGTCGAAGGATTTTCGAAGATTGCGGCACCTTTGACTAAATTGCTTCAGAAGAATGTTCCGTATGAGTTGTCAGATGCAAGACAACAAGCGTTTGAGAAGTTGAAGAAAGCTTTGACCGAAGCTCATATTTTGATTCAGCCTGAACCGGGAAAAGAGTTTATGATTTACAGTGATCCATTATATGTCGGTTTAGGTTGTGTGCTTATGCAAGAAGGTAAGGTCGTAGCTTACGCTTCGAGACAGTTGAAGGTTCACGAGAAGAACTACCCCACTCATGATATTGAGTTAGCCGTAATAGTGTTTGCCTTGAAGATTTGGAGACATCACCTTTATGGTGAGAAGTGCACCGTTTATACCGACAACAAAAGTTTGAAGTACTTGATGTCTCAGAAAGAGTTGAATCTTAGACAACGTATGTTGATAGAGCTTCTTAAGGACTATGAACTTACGATAGAATACCATTCGGGTAAAGCAAACGCAGTGGCCGATGCTTTGAGTAGAAAAATGGCAGTTGAGTTGCGGGCCATGTTTGCGAGGTTGAGTGTGTCCAATGATGGCGGTTTGATAGCCGAGTTGCAAGTTAAACGTTCGTTGGCTTAGTTGATTTGAGAGAAGCAGTTGCAAGATGAGTCTTTGGCACCTCACGTGCAAGATATAGCCGAGGGTAGACCCATAGATTTTTGCTTTGGTGAGAACGGGATCCTATGTTTCAAGGATAAGATAGTTGTTCCGGAAGATTCTGAGTTGAAGCGTATTATCTTGAATGAGGCACATAATAGTCCTTTTGCTATGCATCCGGGTAGTACGAAGATGTACCGTGGTTTAAAAGAAGAGTATTACTGGGTTGGATTGAAGAAGGATGTGGCCGAGTTTGTGAGTAAGTGTATGGTTTGTCAGTGACTTAAAGCCGAGCATTAGTTCCCTTCAGGTTTGCTACAGTCGTTGAAGATTCCGGAGTGGAAGTGGGAACGTATCCCCATGGACTTTGTGTCGGGTTTACCGTTTACTCCTTCGAAGAAGAATTCCGTGTGGGTAGTAGTCGATAGATTCACTAAATGTTCCCACTTTATACATGTTCATACTACCTACACTTTAGATAAGTTGGCCGATCTGTACATTACTGAGATTGCATGGGGTACCGAAATCGATTGTATTAGACCGAGATCCGAGGTTTACAGCTAGATTTTGGGAGTGTTTGCATTGTGCATTGGGTACTTGGTTGAATTTCAGTACTTCGTATCATCCGCAGTCAGATGGTCAGTCAGAGAGAGTGATTCAGGTGTTGGAGGTCATGTTGAGATGTTGTATTATCGACTTTCAGGGTTCTTGGGAGAAACACATATCGCTAGTAGAGTTTGCATACAAGAACAGTTATCAGGCTAGTATTCAGATGGCGCCGTATGAAGCTCTATATGGTAGGAGGTTTAGGACACCTATTTGTTGAGCCGAAGCCGAGCAGAAGCTTGTACCTATGCCCGATTTGCTTAAGGGCACTACCGAGAAGGTAAAGTTGATATATGATCGCTTGAGGGCAGCTTCAGACCGATAGAAATCGTATGCTGATTTGAAGAGAAAAGAGATAGAGTATGCCGTGGGCGAGAAAGTGTTTTTCGAAGTCTCACCTTGGAAGAAGGTGATGAGGTTTGGTAGGAAAGGTAAGTTGAGTCCGAGATTCATTGGACCTTACGAGGTAGTTGAGAGGATCGGTCCCATTGCGTATAGATTGAGACTCCCGATCGAGTTAGAGAAGATTCACGATGTGTTCCACCTTTCTATGCTTCGGAAGTATAAATAAGATCCGACTCATGTAATGCCAGTGGAAGAAATTGAATTGAACCCCGACTTGTCGTATGATGAAAAGCCGGTTGAGATTCTTGCTATAGACAAGAAAGTGTTGCATGGGAGGTCTATCGAGTTAGTCAAGGTTCTGTGGAGACACCAAGGGGTGGAAGAGGCTACTTGGAAGAGGAAAGAGGACATGTAAAAACAGTTTTCGTATCTCTTCCCGTCAGGTAATTTCAGGGATGAAATTTCCTTAAGTGGGGGAGAGTTGTAACACCCAGGTTTAGGGGGTTGAGTGTTAGGTGAGTAAATTTGGGTTCGGGTCTTTTGGGCTTGGTTTAAATAAAATGGACTTGGTCTTGAATCTAAAGGGGCACGTGTTTTTCATTAAGGGTAAAATAGGGTTTCTCTAATAATAAAATAAAACTAATAAAAGAAATGTTTTGAAACTATCATCTTCCTCCTTAAAAAAAAAACAAAAACAAAACCATGACACTAAACCCGTCCCCAACCCAAATGTTGTTCCATCATCTTCCTCAACGATTTCAAGAGATTTTATCAAGGTAATAACGTTTTTGACTTCTCCTCTTCATCCTCAACATTTTCATGGTCTTGGATTTCCATAAAATCCATTTTTGAGTTGTTTCAAGTATTCAAAGTTTTAAATTAAAGAAGGAAACTTTGTTGGTTTTACGTTGAGTTCTTAATTTGTAAAGTTCATGTATGTTATAAACTTGCTTTTAATCTTAACATATGTTAAAATGGTGAAGTTTTAATGAAATCCCGAAATGGGTATTGGTGGGTGAGTTTAGAAGTGAAAATCTTGAGTTTTGAGGTAGTTATGTGAGGGAAAGTTGGGCTGATGGTATGGTTACACTTGGGGCTGTTTTGAACATGTTTAGTGATGATTTGGATGATGAAATTGATGGGTAACTGCTGGGTTGTGTCCAGTTCCGAAAATGAAGAGTTTGGGTTAGTTCTTGGCTTGGAAATGTAGAAAAATTGTCTTAGGTTGTAACCTGATTTGTGGCAGTGATTTTGTGGATGTTTTGATGTGTAATGCACTGTTTTTGGTTGATTAGAAGCAAGGGAAAACGTTGGAGAGGCTTCGGGTGCGATACCGGGTGTTACGGAGGCTTGAGATCGGTGTTTCAACTTCTGTTTGGGTTTCATCGGTGAGTGGAAACTGTTTTGGGATTATAATTATGTTCAATGAAGGTTTGGGGCTTGGGTGGAGTGTTAGAGACTAACCTAGACCCAATAGTAAGTTAATCTAATCTCGTTTGTTGGTTGATTTTCGGCTTTCGTGAACATGTGTGTTGTGGTGATGTTTTGGATTGTTTTTACTCTCCGTTTAATGTTGTTGTGTAGTCGTTGTTGGTGTCGAGCCTCACGTGATGGTTGTCGTTACTACGGTGATGTGTAGTCCCACCGGTAGTGACTACTAGAAGAGTACGATGATGTGTAGTCCCATCAGAAAACTACTAGTTGAACGGTGATGTGTAGTCCGACTGGGTTTTGGTTATGCATGTGCATACCATGTATTGTGATGATTGTGTTTCATTACGTCTTTCCTTAAATGTTTTTGCTAAAATCTAAGATTTATGTTTTAAAAACTGCATTGTTATTGTGTTTGGAGCTCTGCTCACTAAGCTTTAAGCTTACGATCTCTTCTTTTCCAACAATTCAGATTGTTAGTGGCTTGGGAGGCATGTGGGCAAGGGAGGAGTTTCTCGGAGATCTCGGGTAGCTCAAAGTATGGCTTATGTTTTGTAATAATGCTTAAACAATGGGAATATTAGGCTTTGTATGGAGTTGGTGCTCAAACTCTTATGTCTGTTTTTGTTAAAGTTGTTAGCATGTTTAAATGTTGAAGCATGTCTTGTTATGGCCTTGACACTTCTGATGGATGTTAAGCACACTTTATTGCCTTATATATATATATATCTTGTTTGATGACTTGAGCTTTGACTTGTGTTGGAATGACCTAAATGAATGTTTCTTGCTTGCCTTGAATCATATGAATGATTATATGTTGCTTAAATATTTGTTAAATGTCTTCGTGTTGAGTCCCTTGTGTTTTTGACAGCTAAAAATATGTTTGTAGTGCAGGGCGTACCGATACGCCCAAGGGCGGTATCTATACGGTCCCTTGCGTTGGACCTTGTTTTGGGCAAGGCGTACCGGTACGCGGGGGCGTATCGATACGCAAAATGCTCTTTGGAAATCTGAGAAATTGACGAGATTTTGGCGTATCGGTACGGTCTTCGTAGTTGACCATGGGAAAGTTGACCGCTGAGGGCGTATTGATACGCACCTTGTGGGTATTGATACGGTTTCCCTAGGGTTGACTTGGGGTGTTAACCAAGCACAGGCGTATCGATACGGTCCTTTAGCGTACCGATACGGCCTGTTGTAAAATTGAAAAATGGTCATTTTAATTGTCTATTTTCTTGTTTGGTATCTGTGTGAGTGTTCTGCTATTTGTCTTATCACATAGGGTATAACAACTGCATCTAGAAAAGATAATTAAGGAAAAAAAATAGGGTTGCTAACCGGAGTGAGGCCTTAGCGGGTTTCGCTTCGATTTTCCCCGTGTAACCCGTTCGGTCCGGTCTGTTGGCTAGGCCGGGACGAGGGGGTTACACAGTCCTTAAACTTTTAAGAAATTTCATATTGAATTCCATGTTTGATAAAAATTCTTATTTAGTCCTTCATAAAATTTAGGGTTTTGAATAAAAAATTTTCAATTGTTAGAGTTTTCGATTAGTGATTTCAAAATTAGGTTTATAAATTAGGGATTTTTCGAATCTAGGGTTTATAATTTGGGTGAAATTTTTGAGGTGTTACACCTTTGCATTATATGTCATAATACATTTTATTCTTTTTCAAAAACTGAGTTTCAATTAAGCTATGAAATTGAGGAATTAATTCTCTTACTTCAGATTTGAATTGCATAGGGTAAATCCAAACAAACCTACTTTTGTCATCGATTACAGTAAAAAAAAAAAATTACGACCGCACAAGCTTATAATGGGAAAAGGACCCCAAACATCCATATGAACAATATCAAAAATAGATGCAGAAATAGATTTACTCGCAGGAAAAGGTAAACACTTTTTAATTAGCAAGATGGCAAACATCACAGTCTGTTATATATGCAAAAGGAATATCTTTATTCATTTGACAAAAATATCTCATTCTTTGTTTAGAAGGGCGACCTAAACGGGCATGCCACAGACTAGAAGTATTATTAACAAGAGAATTATGAACAAAATATTTTTGAACAAAAGAATTAGGAACATAAGAACTTTGAACAAAAGACTTATTAACAGAATTATAAATAATAGCTTTGTGTGAAGAAGGAACCTCTAGCTCATAAAGACCATTGAAGGTCTTAGTTAAACCAATAATCTTCGAAGCATTAAGGTCCTGTATATAATAAAAAACAAAGTGAAAAAAGATACAGAGAATTATCTTTTGTTAACTGGGATACTGAAATTAAATTGAAACTAAAATGAGGAATGTGAAAAACATTATGTAAAACTAAGGAATCTGATATGTGAACAATACCAACATGAGTAACTTTTACAACTTCACTATTAGGTAATTTAACATATTTATTGTGAATAAGATAACAAGAAACAAAAAAATGTAATGAAGTAGAGCTATATGATCAGTAGGTCTTGAGTCTAATATCCAAGGAACATTCAAATTATTTGAAGAACAATTAAAAACCATACTTGTTTCCTCAACCGGAGCATCAAAAATAGAGGAAAAGGCATTGACTTTACATTCCATAGTAGAAGGTTTAGAAAGACCAGTATTGTTCCTTTCTTGTAAAAAAATTAAGATACTCTCATACTGGTATTGAGTAAATATTACATGACTAGATTTGTTCAAAAGACAAGTATTATCAGGCAAAGAATCACCATAATAAGATCCTACCAGATTGGCCCTATTATTCTGATTCTTACTCTTGTAACTTGGAGGAAAACCGTGCTTCTTATAGCAGTTATCCACAATATGCCCATATGGCACACAAAAGACACACAATGGTCGTTTAGAACCATTACTACTAAGGAATTTCTTGTTACTGAAACTCTTATTATCCAACGTAGAAGTGTTACCCCTATCAACCAACAGAACATTAGAATCAATAATAACAGGACTAACAGACTGTTCATGTTGGATTACAGTAGCAAACACTTCATTAATGGTAAGGGCTTTGTCATGAGAATCTGGGATTTGGGTACTAAAAAATTTCATTGAGCCCTCTAAGAAAATGAAGTAAGAAATATTCTTTCCTATACTTAGAGGTTGAACAATCACAATTGACTAATGGCCTGAGATTACAGATCTCATCCCACAAAACTTTCAGATGAGTATGATAGGCAGTAATTGAAAGGTTACCTTGCTGTAATGAGTAGAATTCCTGAAGCAAGTCAGAAATACGAACCAGGTCAACTTCATTGAACCGATAGAACAAATCTTGCCAAAGTTCATAGGCTCGATCGATCCAAATCACACTTTGCCCAATCTCTTGGTTCAACGCGCGTTGCAACCAATATAGAAATAGATTGTTGCATTTGACCCAAGCTGAATAACGAGGATTATCTTTCTTGGGCTCCTTAATCGAACCGTCAAAGAACAAGAATTTGTTCTTAGAAATTAGGGGCATCTGCATCGAATGTGCCCAGCCATGGTAGTTTCCTCCGTTCAACAACAAGGAAGTGAGAATCAATGTTGTGTTCTCATTTGGGTGAATATAAAACTCATCAGAAGGATCGTCGTTCTTATAGAATCGGAGAGATTCAGAACAGGAATCCGAAGAATGCTCATATGATACCATGATAAACTCGCAATTTCGAATGAGGAAATTTGAGATTGAAAGGAAGGATCTTAGAAGTGGAAGAGATTGGTTTTAGGGTTTGGACGTATGTTGAGTGTGTAAAAGTCCTATAATTTACCCCCCATTTAACCCATATTTCTGTTGTATTCAAGCATAATTCATTGCATTTAGGTTAGATTTCAGTTATACATCACAAATCTATCAATTGGCACAGTTTCTACTGAAATTGGTTGATTTTGCAGGTAGCTGCTGTAGTAGATGGAGGGCAGTAGAGAAGCAGACGCTGGGCAATGAAGAATTAGAGCTGGAACTGGATATGCAGAAGTGAAGGGCGATGCTGCCATGGCCGCTGCCGTGGCAGCCAAGGACGACAGCGATAGTGGAGGGAAGAAGCAAAGTGGGCCTCGACAGAAAGAGAAAATTAAGCCCATCTGTCGTAGAGCACCCTTATATTTTTCCAAGCCCTAGATCAGAATGAAGGCCAAGCCCAAAGTTCAAGGAAGAAATTCCAAGCAAGAAGGAAGGACGAATTAAAGACTTATGCTCTGAAGATTTAGTCTTTAATAGAGTTGTACTTTAATTTAAAGTTGTATTCTTTCCATATTAGAAAACTTGAACCCAAGGCCTATATAAAGGCATGTAATTCGACCTAGGAAGAAACATAACCATTCTCTAGCCTTCTTCCCAAAACCCTAGCCGTTTTCCCTTCCTCAACATGTTCTAAACTTCCCCTATGGCTAAGGGTTGATTTGTAAAGTAGTTGCAAGGATTGCATTTGTTTTAGGAATTTTTCTGTTCAATAAAATTACTTCAAGTTTGCTTATTCTGGTTTTCAACATCTTGCAACAGTATCGGGAGAGCATTGTGAGATTATCTATTTACTTAATATCGGGAGAGTTAAGTATACGAAAGGAATTAGTACGGGTTCTGCAGTTTATGGTTGAACTATCTCGGACCTAGGGATAAGACGAGGTTAAGTGGCTAAAGAAGAATTCAACAATATCGGTGTTAATCCTTCGATTCACGCCGGGAGGTATCATCAAAGACGTGTTCATCGACAGACTTGGACCTAGGGATAGGCCAAAGGCATAGCAGGGATTCTTTCCAAGCTTGAAGTACAGAGTTGAGTAATCGCTGTCGCGATAACCAACAGACCGCTGCCGCGACAGGTGCTGCCGCAGCAGGCACGACGATAGAACAAAGTTTCCTAGACTTTACAACACCTACACTACTGAGCAATTCAATACCGGCCCATTTTCTCTATCTTTATTTCTCTACTCTTAATTTCCAGCACTCTTTATTATTTCGTGACAAACTTATTAAACTATTTCTTTTCCTCTCGTGCAGTAATTCCAAGGTGAAGCTATTAGCCCAGTCCTTGTGGAGACGATATCCGATACTTACGTATCAGTTTACTACTCGCGTCGTGTACACTTGCACTACATTGCGATAGACACTTTTACATGCAACAAGTTTTTGGCGCCGTTGCCGGGGACTGGCAACATATCTTTACCCTATCTTTTACTGCATTTTTTCCTGTTTATACTTGGATTGTTCAACCTATACCTTTCACAAGGTCTTTTGTTTACTTATGCGCAGATCTCAACGAGGGAAAGAACCTGAGCACCAGTTAGATCCTGAAATCGAACGTACGTACAATCTTAGAAAAAGTGTTCGGTACCTCGTAGAGAGAAACGGATACTTAGAAGGACAATTAGACGCAATGGTGAATGGAAGGCACAAAGAAAGAAGGAACGACCAAGACAATCCCCAGGGTAATAACAATCCTGTCGGGAATGGAGTGAACGGCCAATCTGCCGATCCTCCTGTCGCTGCCGCACGCCGGTCATGCCGAGACTACATGCTCAATGATCATGTAGAACTGGAAACAACCCTGCTAGATGTAGATGTTGACAACTTTGAGCTGAAACCTGTTATGTTCAGCATGATCAACAACGCTGGCCAATTTAGTGGTGCTGCTACTGAGGATGCACCGGAGCATCTGAAAATGTTCCAGGAAATCTGTGGTTCGTTTAGACTACCAGGATTTAATCCGGAGATTCTGAGGCTTCGGTTATTTCCTCATTCATTGAGGGACAGAGCGAAAACTTGGTGGAATAAACTAACGCCGAGTTCAATACGAACTTGGGCAGATCTAACTCGTGAATTTTTGTCTCGTTTTAATCCTTCACACTTATCTGAGCGATTACTTAACGAAATTGCTACTTTTCAACAGGAAGATGACGAGCAAATGCATGAGGCCTGGGACAGATTTACCACTCTTCTAAGGAACTGCCCGATGCATGGATTTCCCGTTTGGAACCAGGTAACGAAGTTCTATAATGCTGCCAATTTACAAACTCGTATCAGAATTGATTTGGCAGCAAATGGATTACTGCTGGACAAAGATCCGGATGAGGCAATGGCAGTATTGAAAAATCGGGCGAAGAATGAGGAACAGTTCCCTACATCAAGAAGAGGGGGTAAACGAGTTCTAGCTGTAAAGGATTATGAGGCCGACAGTTCATTAAAATCACAGGTGGCATACCTCACCAAGGCAATGAAAAAGCTCTTGAAAGAAGATTCACAGCCTGTCTACTCTACTGAAGAGGTATGCGAAACTTGCGATGGAAATCACAGTTCGGAGGAGTGCCCGTTACAGTTAGAAGAAGGGATGTATGTTGGAAACTACAATAAGTAGAATTATAATTCCAACAACTACAATCCCAACTGGAGAAAGGATCCCAAGTTCTCTTAGAGCAACCCTAATAATGCTCTAAATCCTCAATCACAGAAAACACAGAATCAGGGGGACCTAGATTACTGACTCGGCAACAACCGCAGCAGCAGCAGCAACAACTACCACCTGCCACAACTAGTATATTGGAGCAAACCCTGGCTAAGTTTATTTCTCAAACAGGAACTTACATTGAGAACATGAATCACTTCGTCAAGAAGACTGAGACATTCATGGATACAACAGAGATGCAGATGACCAACCATGAAGCTACTCTGAAATCATTGGAGACACAGATGGGTCAGGTTTCCCAGCATATTAAACCGAGGCAGAATGGAGGATTTCCTAGCGATACTGAAAACGCTAGACAACCCACACATGAGCAGTGTAAAGCCATCACTACTAGAAGTGGGAAGAAATTACCAGGGCCAGAGAAGGAAGCTGAATCAGTTAAGGAACCAGCCCTGGAGCTTGCTGCCGAGAAAGCTGCCCCAGCAGTGGATAAGCAGCCTACTATCGATGAACCTGTCACGGCAGCAGAAGGGACAGAGGAGAAAGAAGAAGACCCAAAACCTCCCCAGATTCGAATGCAGTGGGAAGGACGTATTGCTGATTATCGTCCCCCATTTCCTTTTCCTTAGCGGTTACAGAAATTGAAACAGGAATCCTAGCTTAAGAAAATCTACGATATTTTTAAGCAGGTCCATATCAACATTCCACTGTTAGATGCCGTTAGGGAAATTCCTGGTTATGCAAAATTTCCCAAGGATGCCATGTCGAAGAAATCCAGACTTGGGGAGTTTGAAACGGTTAAAATGACACATGGATGCATGAGTATTCTGCACAAGCATCCACCCCAGAAGAAGAAGGATCCGGGGAGCTTCATCATACCATGCATAATCGGAGACAAATTTGTAGGTAAGGCACTTTGTGATCTTGGTGCTAGCATAAATTTAATGCCCAAATCTGTTTTTCATAAATTAGGTATTGGAAAAGCTCGACCCACAACAGTAGTACTGCAGCTGGCAGACCGCTCTTACGTTCATCCAGAAGGAAAAATTGAAGATATTCTGGTAAGAGTGGATAAGTTTATTTTTCCTGCTGATTTTCTTGTCTTAGATTGTGAAGCAGATGAAAACGCACCAATCATCATGGGGCGAACCTTCTTAGCCACAGGAAGATCACCGATTGATGTGGAAAAAGGAGAACTTACTATGAGAGTAAACGATCAAGAGATCAAGCTGAACGTTCTCCAAGCAATGAAACATGCTGATGCGGAAGAAGAGTGCAAGGCCATCACTGCAATTACCTTTGACCAACCCTGCATCAGGTCGGGGTGCCACGACATCAAAATTGGCCACTGCCTCAGCAGCCATTTAGAAGACTGTCACGACAGCACCGACGATAGTAGCTCCTCAGAATCTGATACATCTGATACTGAAGATCAAGAGGAGGTAAACTGGATAGGCAATCGTCCAGGTAAGTTGTTCGAGCCCTTAAATTATACCTCGGATAACCATATAATTCAAAAGCCATCGACTGTTGAGCCCCCTGTTTTAGATTTGAAGCCCCTGCCAGGGCAGTTAAAATATGTTTTCCTTGGTTTAAATGATATGTTGCCCGTAATCATCTCTTCCAAGTTGATGCAGGAACAAGAACAACAGCTAATAGGGATGCTGCAGTAGCACAAGAAGGCTATTGGATGGACAATAGCTGATATCCAAGGCATCAGTCCGGCACTATGCATGCATAAAATCCTCTTAGAGGATGATCATAAGCCGACCATTGATGCACAGAGACGTCTGAATGATGCTATGCGAGAGGTGGTGCGTAAGGAGATCATAAAATGGCTAGATGCTAGAATAATCTATGCCATCTCGGATAGCAAGTGGGTGAGCCCGGTGCAGTGCGTTCCCAATAAAGGAGGAATAATCGTGGTAACCAACAAAGAAAATGAGCTAATTCTAACCAGGACTGTGACCGGTTGGAGGGTTTGTATGGACTATCGGAAGCTTAACAAAGCTACCCGGAAGGACCACTTCCCTTTACCCTTTATTGATCAAATGCTTGATAGATTAGCGGGTAAGCCTTACTATTGTTTTCTTGATGGTTACTCAGGTTATAATCAAATAGCCATCGCACCGGAAGATCAAGAAAAGACGACGTTCACATGCCCATACGGTACATATGCTTTTCGGAGGATGCCATTTGGATTATGCAATGCATCGGCAACTTTTCAAAGATGCATGATGGCAATATTCTCCGACATGGTGGAGGATTTCCTAGAAATATTTACGGATGATTTTTCAGTCTTTGGAGACAACTTTGAAAGCTGCCTAAGCAACCTACAGAAAGTGCTTGAGAGATGTGAAAAGGCAAACTTGGTATTAAACTGGGAAAAGTGTCACTTCATGGTGGATGAAGGGATAGTCCTTGGCCATAAAATTAGCTGCCGCGGCATAGAAGTCGACATAGCTAAGATTGAAGTAATCGAAAAGCTGCCACCACCCACCACAGTCAAGGGAATAAGAAGTTTCTTAGGGCATGCTGGTTTTTATCAGAGGTTTATCACGAACTTTTCAAAGATCACTAAACCCTTATGCTATCTTCTGGAGCAGAACCGTCCCTTTGACTTCAGCGCAGAATGTACTGAAGCATTCAAGGTTCTGAAAGAAAAGCTGGTAACAACCCCAATAGTACAGCCACCAGATTGGAAACTACCGTTTGAGATCATGTGTGATGCTAGTGACTATGCTGTCGGGGCAGCACTTGGGCAGAGAAAAGACAAGCTCTTTCATGTCATATACTATGCCAGCAAAACACTGAATGATGCCCAAGTGAATTACACCACCACAGAGAAGGAACTATTAGCTGTGGTATTCTCCATTGAAAAGTTCTGTTCTTATATACTTGGAACGAAGTTCATAGTCCACACAGACCACTCTGCATTGAAGTATCTGTTCACCAAAAAGGATGCAAAGCCTAGACTGATACTTTGGATTCTGCTACTGCAAGAGTTCGACCTGGAAATTAAGGACAAAAAGGGGACAGAGAATCAAGTCGCAGATCACTTGTCAAGGTTAGAGAAGGGAAAGAGTCTACCGACAGACGAGACACACATACTGGATACTTTCCCTGACGAGCAGCTGTTCGCTGCCACAATCACTGCCGCGACAGCCATGGCGGCAGGTAAGTTTTCTGAACTCCCCTGGTATGCTGATTTCGTTAATTTTTTAGCTAGCGGAATAACTCCTCCTGACCTGAATTACCAAGCTAGGAAGAGGTTCCAAAATGATGTAAAGCATTATTATTGGGACGAACCTCTTCTTTTCAAATACTGTGCAGATCAGGTTATTAGGAGATGTGTACCACAGGATGAACAAGAAGCTATACTACATCATTGTCATGCTTCACAATATGGAGGACACTTAGGAGGCAACAAAACTGCTGCCAAAGTTTTGCAGTCGTAATTTTTATGGCCGTCACTGTTTAAGGATGCCCAAACATTCTACAAAACTGTGACAAGTATCAAAGGAATGGAAACATCTCAAGGAGACACGAGATGCCGCTGCAAAATATTCTTGAAGTCGAGATTTTCGACGTATGGGGGATAGATTTTATGGGACCATTCCCAACTTCATGTGGGAACTTATATATCCTCATGACAGTGGATTATGTGTCCAAATGGGTTGAAGCGGTCGCTACTCAGAAAAACGATGCCAAGACGGTTCAAAGGTTTTTGCATAAAAACTTTTTTTTCCAGATTCGACATCCCTAAGGCGATCATCAGTGATGAAGGGAGGCATTTCGACAATAGGGTTATAGCTGCTGCCTTGAAAAAGTATGGTGTCAAACATCGGATCGCAACAACATACCACCCTCAGACCAATGGACAGGCTGAAATATCCAACAGAGAGGTTAAGAACATTCTCGAAAAGATGGTTAAGCCAACTAGGAAGGACTGGTCTCTACACCTTAATGATGCATTATGGGCCTACAGGACAGCGTTCAAAACTCCATTGGGAATGTCACCCTATCGGCTGATTTATGGGAAAACGTGCCATTTACTTGTCGAGATTGAGCACAGAGCATACTGGGCCATCAAGGCAGTTAATATGGACTTGGAAAAAGCAGGGCAGAAAAGGCTACTTGATTTGAACGAAATTGAAGAAATTCGAACAATGGCCTATGACAACGCAAGAATATATAAGGACAAGACCAAGAAGTGGCATGACAAGAAGTTGCTGCCACGACAGTTCTGCCCAGGGCAGCTTGTGTTGTTGTTCAACTCTAGGTTAAAGCTCTTCCCAGGAAAGCTAAAGTCTAGGTGGTCCGGCCCATTCCAAGTGGTGCAAGTATTTCCCCATGGTGCCATAACAATCAGATCTCTGAAAGACGGGCACCAATTTAAAGTCAATGGACAAAGACTGAAGCACTATCAGGGGACTGAAGCCCCAAGAATGCAGGAAGTGGTTACTTTAGGAGATGCCCCTCCTGGCATCCCTAATTTAACCTAATTTTATTTTTATTTTTATTATTATATATATATATATATATATATATATATATATTAGGTCATTAGAGTTATTTTATTTTTAGGAATTAAAGTTTTTATTTTTTTCAGGAAATAAAGGAGACAAGGAGAAGAGGAGAAGTGAATCCAGCCCACCATTTTCCATCAGCCCAAAAAGCCCAACTTTTGGAGCGTGCCGTTACAGCTGCCGCGACAGACGCGAAAAATCCAGCCTGTCGACACGCTGTCGCGGCAGACACGCAAACGCGTAACAGACGCGCAGCAGACACGGAAACGCATGACAGACACGTCAGAAACCGCGTAACAGCTGGCCCCGTTATTCGCGCCTGTCGTTACAGCTCCAACGGGCATCAAACTCTCTCCTATATAAACCCCGTTTTACTATTCATTTTTCACTCACTTCTACTCCTTCTACTTTTTTTCTCTAGAATTTTTACTTGCTTTCATTTTCTTACACAATCATTGCAACATGTTTTCTAGAAACACTCGCCGAAGTGCTGCCTCAGGATCCGCCCTGGCAGCATCAACTCCTCGATCCTTCCAGATCCGTGACATGTGGGAGGAGAAGGGTTTCATTTACACAATGAAGACGGGGAACCTAGGGCTGCAGCCATTCATAGCTAGGAAAATCAGAGCCCTGTAGTGGCAGCTATTCGCAGAACAACCAAAGGAGATGAACGTGTCTCTTGTCCGAGACTTTTATGCTGCCATCGACAGCAGGAACGCAACAACAGTCACAGTCAGAGGGAGAGAGGTGCCCTTTGAGCCAGAATATATCAACACTCTCTACGAATTCTATGTGGGCATAAACGAAGATGGCCACCAGCAATTTCTCGAGAGCCTAGATTCTGCTGCATACGACGTTGTGATGGCAGAACTCACGGAAGAAGGAACACAGTGGAACATGGATCCAAAAAACCCAAGGACGATGAAGAGAGTCCAACTCACCTCGGAGGACAAACTGTGGAACGCCTTCATCAAAAAGCGAATTATGCCCTCCTCGCACAACACAACCGTTGACCAACCAAGGTTAGCCCTCATTCACTCTATTTTAAATGAGAGGCCAATTAACGTTGGCAGATACATCCGGGAGAGTATATTGGAATGTGCGTACCGACCGACAGGACCACTCTTCTTCCCCTATCTCATCACCGCCCTCTCCCGCGACCATCATGTACCAGAAGCTGCCACAGATCTATGAGTCCAAGGGAAGGGCTGGACAGAAAGAAATCTACTCAGCTTAATGGAACTCACTGCTGCCACCCCGCAGTCATCTTTCGACCCTACTGCCACAGCAGTAGAGCCAATAGCACCCACCGACACCGAGCCTGCAGCCACAGAACCCAGGAAGCCTACAGCAGCAGCCCCTCCAGCTGACATCTCCTCCCAGATCCTTGCTGCAATACAAAAGTTGGAGGAAAGACAGCTAGGACTCATGAGCTTCATCCGCGACTTCACCACTGCCACGGTACACTTTATCCAAACCTCTTTAAATTTCCCTGATGCTGTATTCCCTTCCTTTCCAAATCAATAATTTACTGCCACCACCCCTGCCCATACCCCTACACCTGCTGCCACGCCCCAAACGCCAACTGCTGCATCCACGCCAACCCCTGCCACAACAGCTGCAGGCGGCAGCCGCACAACCGATACTTCTACCAGAGGAACCAAGAGAAGGATGCTGTTAGATGAACTCGACGCATATATAGCAGGTTTCTCCTCTTCCTCCATCTGGGCGGAATCCGATGGCGAACCCTCCGTCAAGAGGAATTTGTCCAAAGAGTTCACACCAGTAAAGCGGCAGAAAACGGTAGCAAACAAAGGGAAAGAAGATAGCGGCAGTGGCAGCAGCACCAGCAGCAGCGAGAGCAGTAGCAGCTTTGAGGTTCAGGTAGTGGAGAAACCTCCCCATATATCCCCTACCCGTATTCAACCGCCAAGGGAGGCCAAAACGAAGAATACCTCTGCCTCTCCCATCCGACAGCTAGCACCAGCCAAGAAGGCCCCTGCCCGTCGGCAGATCCAGCTCAGCAGCAGCGGCGACGACAGCGCCTAAAAATTTAAGTTTCTTATCTTCTATTGCTGTTTGCCTCTTTATATATTTTGTGATGTACTTTTTATTTTCTTTTATCTGTCATTTGCATTGAGGGCAATGCAACCCTCGAGTTTGGGGGTGGCATCCCTCCATTAATGGAGTCTTCTAAGTTTAAAATTTGTGTCTTTTACTTAGTTTATTTTTGCTTAAAAAAATGAAAATTTGGCTTAAGTCTTTGAACTGAACTTACCTTCCGTGACAGCCTCTGTCGCGGCAGTGCCTTTATGATAGTTTTAGAAGCAGTTTAGAGCCTTGCTATAGTTCTGGAACTTAAACACCATTTGTGACTCTTATACTGTCTAGAACTTTACTGGTAAACTAGAATAGGGAAAAAACTTAATACTTGAATAGCCCCTAGAGGTGCCTAACACTGGCTCTAGGAAAAGAAGTTAAGAAAAATAGACTCCCACACCTAGAGGTGCCCGAAACCGACTCTAGGAAGTTAGCTAGAGGTGCCCGAAACCGGCTCTAGTCAAACTTAAACTTGATAAATAGAATTGAGTCTGCATAAAAACTAAAGAAGCCTAAGAATTGCCTCCAAAAAGATGAAAATTGGCATAAAAATTCAAGTTAGAAGTTTCAGCTATTTTAGTAAGCTAAGTGAGTCTAGGCATATAATTGTTCACAAAGCATGCACACACTACACGAGAATTATAGCATGGTTCCGAATGAATCCTGAATTATCCGACGAGGAGTTGCTTACAATAGGGAATGAAATGGTAGGAAAGGGAAGGTTCACTGTTTTAAGCCAAACAAAAATATTTTTTTTATTTTCCTTGTTAGGTCTGAATTGCTTGAGGGCAAGCAAAAACTTGAGTTTGGGGGTGTGTTGAGTGTGTAAAAGTCCTATAATTTACCCCCCATTTAACCCATATTTCTGCTGCATTCAAGCATAATTCATTGCATTAAGTTAGATTTCAGTTATACATCACAAATATATCAATTGGCACAGTTTCTACTGAAATTGGTTACTTTTACAGGTAGCTACTGTAGCAGATGGAGGGCAGTAGAGAAGCAGACGTTGGGCAGTGAAGAATTAGAGCTGGAACTAGATGTGCAGAAGTGAAGGACGATGTTGCCATGGCCGCTGCCGTGGCAGCCAAGGACGACAACGATAGTGGAGGGAAGAAGCAAACTGGGCCTCGACAGAAAGAGAAAATTAAGCCCATCTGTCGTGGAGCACCCTTATATTTTTCAAAGCCCTAGATCAGAATGAAGGCCAAGCCCAAAGTTCTAGGAAGAAATTCCAAGCAAGAAGGAAGGACGAATTAAAGACTTATGCTCTGAAGATTTAGTCTTTAATAGAGTTGTACTTTAATTTAAAGTTGTATTCTTGCCATATTAGAAAACTTGAACCCAAGGCCTATATAAAGGCATGTAATTTGACCTAGGAAGAAACATCACCATTCTCTAGCCTTCTTCCCAAAACCCTAGCCGTTTTCCCTTCCTCAACATGTTCTAAACTTCCCCTAGGGCTAAGGGTTGATTTGTAAAGTAGTTGCAAGGATTGCATTTGTTTTAAGAATTTTTCTGTTCAATAAAATTACTTCAAGTTTGCTTATTCTGGTTTTCAACATCTTGCAAGAGTATCGGGAGAGCATTGTGAGATTATCTATTTACTTAATATCGGGAGAGTTAAGTATACGAAAGGAATAAGTACGAGTTCTCCAGTTTATGGTTGAACTATCTCGGACCTAGGGATAGGACGTGGTTAAGTGGCTAAAGAAGAATTCAACAACATCGGTGTTCATCCTTCGATTCACGCCGGAAGGTATCATCAAAGACGTGTTCATCGACATACTTGGACCTAGGGATAGGCCAAGGCATAGCGGGGATTCTTGCCAAGCTTGAAGTACAGAGTTGAGTAATCGCTGCCGCGATAACCAACAGACCGCTACCGCGACAGGTGCTGCCGCAGCAGGCACGACGATAGAACAGAGTTTCCTAGACTTTGCAACACCTACACTACTGAGAAATTCAATATCGGCCCATTCTCTCTATCTTGATTTCTCTACTCTTAATTTCCAGCACTCTTTATTATTTTGTGACAAACTTATTAAACTATTTCTTTTCCTCTCGTGCAGTAATTCCAAGGTGAAGCTATTAGCCCAGTCCCTGTGGAGACGATATCCGATACTTACGTATCACTTTACCACTTGCGTCGTGTACACATGCACTACATTGCGATAGACACTTTTACACGCAACAACGTATCTGATATTTGGGAATCGAACACAGTTTAATGAAAACTGAAAAAAGTAAAATCTTATTAAGTTTGTTTTTAATAATACAATTAGTTTAAGTATTTATATTAATAAAGAAAAGTTTTAAAGAAAGGTCAGCTAGGATAACCACTAAGCCAGTTAGGATAACTACTAATCCACCTAGATCCTAGCAAAAAATGTTATTATTTTTTTAATAATACAATTAGTTTAAGTATTTATATTAATAAAGAAAATGCTTAAAGAAAGGCCAGCTAGAATAACTACTAATCCTCTTAAATACTAGCAAAAAAATCTTATTAATTTTGATTTTAATAATACAATTAGTTTAAGTATTTATATTAATAAATAAAAGACTTAAAGAAAGGCTAGCTAAGATAACTATTAATCCACCTAGATCTTAACTGTCATTAAATCTATTACAGAGAGAGGAGGATGTTAATTGAGAGCTTTAAACAATTGCTATAGAGATTGTTGACTAGTCATTGTACTTCTATTTATATTTTGTCTACACTTTTCAAGTTTTGAGATTTTGGTCGTTACTCAAATTTTAACTATTAAATCTACGTTTTTTAATAAAACAATTAGTTTTATTAAAAAAATAAATTATATTCAAGATTAGAATGAGGGCTTACCACCATAATAGTAAACTAAACGCATAACTTGGACATTTAACTATAACCATTGTGTAATCACTAATTTTGCCCGGGGTGTTAACCCGATTTTATATTTTACAATATTGGGCTTTGTTTATCTACTTTGACTAAATAATAATATTAAAACTAAAACAAAAGTATTATTAGTATTAATTATATATGAGTGATATATATAGTATTATCTATTATCATATATAGTCATTAGTATTATGTTACTACCCATTTGAAAAACCCTAAATATTATTATCATTATTACTATTATTATGATTATTATGATTATGATTATGATTATGATTATTATTATTATTATTATTATTATTATTATTATAATTATTATTATTATCATTATTATTATTATTATTTTGAAACGAATCTGAAAATACAAAAAAATATAAATACATTACGAATAAGAATAAGCCCAAGTTTATATTAAAGAGTCCATATACAAACATTAAAAAGCCCAAAAAATAATAAATATATACTACATGGCCCGTTTGGCCCAAGCCCTAACTAAATCAAAAACCCTAATATGATGTTTTGTCTTTGCGCAACCCATCCTCCACCATCAGATCTAATTTAGATATGACGATCCAGATCGTGTCATGAATGGAAACCCTAGGGGCTCCTCTAACCCTTCAGCGCCGCACCCATTTGAGCCGTTGGATCGAGATCACAATCAACGGCCAGGATCGAAGCAGGGAAGCCTCAATAACTTCCACGCGCCCAAGTGCGACTCTCGGACTCCCATATGCGCGCGTGCACGACGTTCTACTACCCGCGTTGAGGCCACGTGCGTCGTTTTCTCTCCCGGCTCTCCCTCACGCGGGCCTTTTCGAATCTCTCCAGACCGTCCAGATCCCTCACCAGTGGCTGAGATTGCTCCACGACGGCCAGCCACGCCGATTCCTCGAAGCCGCACCATTCCCGCAGCTCTCTATGGCCCCCTTCCTCACGGCCGTCACATGCAAACAAGGAAAACAAAATGTTAGAAACGCGCAACAAAAATAACCGAATTTCAGAGGCCAAAGAAACAAAAATCACAGCAACGAGATGAATGCAAACAAAAATCAGAGGCGTCCAATAGCATTTTTTCAGGTTTTTTTTACTTTCCGAAAAATTGTAATTTCGGTGTTATAAAACCCGAAACCAAACCATTGTAAACCCCATACACATTTGGGGGAAATTTTGCAAGCATCAATACGAAAGAGAAAGTTCTGAGGTATCATATTCATTTCAAATCATATACAAAAAATGAGAGAAGAGTTAGGGCTTTGCTTTTTTAGCTTCGACGTTTGGCATTCTTGTGCGCCGATTCGCATCCACCCGCCGTTGACATGCCTCGCATGGTGAAACGGTAGGGATGGTGACCAGAGGGGTTTTTAGTTTTCAAAAAGAAAAGGTTTTTTCGAATCTGTTTTCAGATTTTTTTAAAAGGAAAACACCCAAGTTTTGATAAAAAGGATTTCGGATCGGGTTTTAAAAAGGAGAAAATAATGTTTTTAGGCTTTTGGGTTCGCCGGCCGGAGGTGCGTCGACCGACGTTTCTGGCGTCGAAAAATGAGAGAGGGGAAGGGTTTTCGGAAAAGTGATTTCGAAATTGTAAAAGGGTCTGATTTGTGTCAAAGAGTTGTGTTTTATACTGATTTTAAGGTTTAAAAATGGTCTAATTCCCCTAATAAATTCCTCCACGCCGCTATTATTACGCGCACAAGGGCTTCCGCTTTTTTAAATGCCCTCCCCAGTCCTTGTAGTTTTGAGTCGTTCTGCAATTTCGTCCTTAATTTGGTTTTAGCCGACTTCCGAATGGTTAAATTACACTTTCGGTCCCTTGAGTTTGTTGTGTTCTTTTTATTGGGCCCTTATTTTGCAATTTAATTTGTTTTTAGAGGTTTATTTACCATTTTGGTCCATGTCATCATGCACTTTAATTGTTTACTCTGCTTTTTATTTTTGTTATATTATATTCTGATATTCATGCTTTTTGCCATATTGTTAAATATATGCTTATGTTTAGTGTATGTGATTGCCATGTTAATATATGATTTGTGGTTGTTAATATATGTTGCTTTGATTTTATTATGTTGGTAGTTATATTGTTATTGTTATAATATATAGTTTACATCTCCATAATATAGTTTTATACATAACATAGTTTTATTATATATGATATATGTTCAGTTATAATGTGTGCATAGCTTAGTTTTTTTATGTTGCTCGAATATGTATTTTTGGCATGCATTTTTAATTATCATTCACATGATCTTAGATATTCCTCGAATATGTGATAATTAATTTTAATCATAAAAAAGAGATACTTATTAATTCGCGTATTCGGGTCGAAATATCCTAGCTTATTGGATATTCCCCGAATATTCGGATTAATTTGCATCGTCTAAAGGTAAAATTCATAAGTAATTAAAACGAACAAGACCATGACATCATACTTTATCTGCTTGAGGTGACGTACGTGATCCGAACCCTAAACTAACACGACATTCAGACTTATATGATGTCGGTTTAGTTTTTGGTCCGGTGCACCGCCATCCTTTTTAATTAAATGCCTAATTAATTTGAAACCGCTAATTTGATAAAGCAACAAGTATTTTGGTACCGATTTCCGGGCGTGATGGGGGTGCTAACCCTTCCCCACACGTAACCAACTCCCGAACCCTTTCAAATGAATCTCTGGTTTTGGTTTTTATGGTGTCCGGCCTACCTTAGTTGCCGGTGGCGACTCTAAACTTTTACTATTTTTTCCGAAACTCGAACTTTTACAAAAATCCCATTTTTTAATTGATTTTCTAAAAATGTGGTATACCTAAAAGTTTTTAGTTTCAAAAGGAAAACGTCGTTACACATTGACAAAAGGAACTAATCATATGAGGAACCTATAATGAAAAGGTTAAAAAAAACCCCAACATAAAAACTTGAACGAAAAATAAATACAAATAAATCTGACTGCATTGACAAACGAACCACAAAAAAGAATCAAACTACTTAGAATGAGGGGTTGCCACTAACTTGCTATGCTTGTGGTCGTTATGGCCATTTGCATTAATGCTACCCTCATGTGAAGCTAATTGAGTCGGTTGATATAGCCCTTATTAATTTGGAAAGGGACCAATCCACCATTTGTGTTCAACAAGTTGTATCCAATGATTTATATAGAGGAAGATTCGACAGAGAATCTGGATGACTGTGTGGGGAATGCTACATCTAATGGTGTCGACGTCAATGTGATATGAAAGAAAGTTGGGAAGGAGGTATTGAAGCGCAAGGGTAAACATGTTGCGCTTAATAACAATGTAACAGATCAGGCACAGAACAAGGCTGGCCGTAAGCAGAAAAAGACGGTAATTGATAGACCGAGAGAGTGTACGACAAGTGCGCAACCAGTTCAGGTCATTGGGATTCTGCAAGAAGTCTCTAGTGGAATTAGAAATAGGTATCACATGGCAGTTAGAATTTCAGAAACGGTTGACCCTCCTCTGGTAAATAATGAGACCGCTAATAGACAAAAGGCTGATAATATCAGTCATGGAATGCAGAAAAAAATGAAAGCCAACAAGCTATGGGAATTGATCAACTCCATGACACGGCAACTTGATAATATTTTCTGGAATTCAAGGGGTACAACGTCGGGTCTGGAGAATATGGGTAGTGCGGATGCTCCGATTTAATGGATCTCCAACAATGAATTTGAGGGGATTCAACAGGGTAGTTATCAGTTTTGATCAATTTTTGCTATTGTTTATCTCTATGGTTAGTCATTTTATTGAATTCGCAAGGCGTATGTGGCCTTTCCTTTAATCGTTATTTTAAATTGTTGATCACTACTCATCATCTGAGTATAGTTGCTCTGTTTGAACCAAGGATTAGAGGTTGGAAAGCTGATATATTTATTCAAAAATCTGGATTTCTGAATTCGTATCATATTGAGGCTACATGATTCTCCAGTGGTATATGGGTATTATGAAAGGATAGAGTTCAGGTTTCTTAAAGTGTCTAATCAATTTTTTTTCATGTTCAATGTACATCGGTCCAGAATGCTGCAAAATTTTATTTTACATTCATCTGTGCTAGCCTTGATGCTAGGAGGAGACGCAGCTTGTCGTTTGATCTTATTGCGATTGGGAATTCAGTTTCTAAGTTGTGGATGTTGGGTGGTGACTTGAATGTCATAAAAAGAACGAGGAAATGCATGGTGGCGCTGATGGAAGAATGTGGTGAGCAAGTGTTACTTCCTCAAAAGTACTGGTTTTTATGCTTATTTTACAGTATTTTTGTTTGTCTTTGAGCACATTTAAATGCATTTAGTTGTTAATTGCATGCATTTTCATAAGGAGTTGGAATCTGGCTATGCCAACGTGAAGGGTGGTTTGTTGGCATGATTGCAGGCACAATAGAGCAGAATAGCAGAGGAAAAGAACGATAATAATGTTGGTAGTTGTTGGCAGTGAAGGACCAAAAATTGCCGAATCACCGGTTGGCAGAGAAGAGAGGTTTGATCCCAAGTCGAGTGGACGGTGAACCATTGATGACGTCAACCCTAGGATTCAAACCAGGGATAAGATGAGCACATCCTTTATCCTCGAGTGTTCAAATTCAAAGCTTATCCTAGGTCAATCTCGTGCGCCTATTTAAAAGAACTCAATCAAAAACTTGAGGGGGGGTCGATAATCAAATTTTGGAGGCTGCACTAAGGAGACGTTCGATCAAGCTTGACCGATAGCCTGGATTTTGAAGGGTTACATCGAGAGACACCCTTCTCACTCATTCTCTTCGTTTAATTTTATTTTTAATTTTATTTAAGATGGTGATGTTGAGATACGATTATGGTTTTTGGTTGGAAACCCTTACCATGAACTAATTTAATAGTCGGTGAGGGATGGTTGCGTTAAACGTTATTTCTATGTTTAGATTTTAATAATTGGAAATGCGATGGCGTTGTTCCTCCTATCTGGCATGATCTTAATTGTTTTCACAAATGTGATGCTAAGCGATAGTTTGATTTGTTGGCTTATTGAACCTTAATATCTTAACCGACTTAGGGAACGACAAACAAATGCTAGGTACTAAGGCGAGATGATTTGAGAGAAGATATTCACGTAGATGAACTCACTTCGGGAGTGAAATCTACCCCTTAGGAGAAAAAGATTGAGACTTAATCAAATTAATATATGAAAAAGCTTATTTATAGAGATATAAAAGTTTTTGCATAGTTAATCCAGGGCATTGCCATCGAGAGAGGCAATGTTGCATTTGAATATGCTCGGCAAACGATGCCAAGACATGATTTATTAAAAGCTGGCATGGCATAAATAGCATGAAAACCAGGCATCCCTTGCCAACAGTCATCATACGTTTTAAAACTCTCCTTGCAACGTTGTTGTCTTTTATTTCCTTCTTTTCAACTCGCTTTCAAAACCAACTTTAAAACAAACATACTTCCCTTTAACAAGTAAAACGAGCAAGCAATTAAACTCTAAACCAATCCTAGTGGGATCGATAACTCAACTTACTATTGTTTTACTTGGAAGACTGTGTATACTTGTACGCAAAAGACTCTTTCTTGGCAGTATTTATTCATTACTAACACATTTTCATCCATTTTGCCAAGCGCTCTCACGAGTCTAACAAGTTTTTGGCGTCGTTGCCATAGATTGCAATGGAGTACACTGTTTTGTTTTTACTTGTTTTTCTTTTATTTTACTTATTTGTTTTGTTTGGTGTATGACCAGAAATCGCCTTACAGAATATCATCCATTTGACCCTGAAATTGAATGAACCTACCACAGCTTGAAAAGGAAAATCAGATATATGGATCAAAACGGTAATGGAGGAGTAGAGGGTGTCCCGCACAATCAAGTAGACCCACCTCTACACGGAGGGATACCGGCTTCCCTTGACGCACCCGTAGTGGACGATGCCACCGAGAGAACAATACGAGAACACTCGGCACCAAACATTGATAACCTAATGCTAGGAGTGATTGGCGCTAAGGTAAATGCATCAAATTTTGAACTTAAGTAGGTAATGATTCAAACTCTTTTGAATGTAGGCCAATTTGATGGAGCACTTACTTTAGACCCAAGGCAACACTTTAAGCGATTCATGGAGATTTGTCAGCTATTTCACCAGCCTGAAGTATCAGAGGATACTGTGAAGCTGAAATTATTCACTTTTTGCTTGAGAGATAGAGCTAAGACTTGGCTCAATTCTTTGCCACCTGGATCAGTCACCTCATGGGGGGACCTATGCCAGAAGTGTCTGACGCGTTCCCAGCCGCCAACACTCACTGCCAAGCTACGTGGTGAGATTATTACATTCAGTCGCCAACACTCACTGCCAAGCTACGTGGGGACCTATGTATGGATTTCCAAATTGGACCCAAATATAAACTTTTTGTAACAGATTAAATGCACAAACGAGAACTATTTTTGATGATCCGGCGGCCGGTTCATCGCTTGACAAGAACTATACGGAGGCTGTGGGTATCCTTGAGAGAATTTCAGTTAATGATTTTGAAAACCCCGTTGCCAGGTTAGGTACCAGAAATAAAACCAATGGGAAATTGAAGGTTGATGAACTAACTTCCATCCATGCTGAGATTTCTAACCTCGCTAGTATGGTGAGAACATTGCAAAAGAACAATGAACCTCAAGAAGTAAAGGCATTAGAACCATTATGCACCATCTGTAGAGAGAGCCACCATGTGAATGATTGCCCTACCAACCCTGAGTCGGTAAATTATATTGGCAACATAAATCACAATTTTAATCCTAACTCAAATACTTATAATACATGATAGAGTCAGCATCTAAACCTAGCTTGGGGAAATCAAGGATCTAGCCAACATAATGCCCAGCGTCGATATAATGCCTAACGTCAGAACAATGCCTTGCTAGGACTAAATCAGAATGTTGTGCAACGAGCACAAAATGATTTTCATACAGGGCAAAGGAACAACCAGGGGATTTTGCCATAATACATGGAGAGGAATGATGATACTGTCTAGAGTTTGGCAGCTTCGATGCGAAACTTAGAGGTCTAGATTTGGCAGATTGCCAATGCACTCAGCAACATACCCATGGAGCTTTTCCAAGTGACAAAGAAGACGCCAGGCAGAGGAACAATGAACAATGCAAAGTTGTAACTCTTCAGGCTGAGACATCCAGCAACCAGCCAGTTCATTGTCAAAAGGAAGGGAAGAAACTAGTAGTTATACCATAGGAGCCGGAGAACAAAAAAGAGGATGGAAGCATTGCCAGCCATCAGACTAATGTCAATAAGCAGACTGAGGCCGGCGAGCAGAACGATGCCAGAAAATAGTCTGTTGCCATCAAACAGTTGGCAAAGCCAGCAGAACCAACATATGTTTATCAACCTCCACCCTTTCCGCAAAGGTTACAGAAGCATAAGCAGGGCCAATAATTTAAGCGTTTCTTGGAAGTGCTAAAACAATTGCAGATCAATCTTCCATTAGTGGAAGCACTCGAACATATACCCAATTACATGAAATTCATGAAAGATGTCTTTTCCAAAAATAGAAAATTGGGAGACTTTGAGACTTAACTCTTACCGAATGATGCAGCGCCAGGATACTCAATCGGTTGCCACCAAAATTGAAAGATCCAGGGAGTTTCACTATCCCATGCACCATTGACAATAGATTCATGGGTATGGCACTGTATGACCTGGGGGCTAGCATTAACATGATACCGATGTCGGTATTCAAGAAGTTTGGCATTGAATCAAGGCCCACTACCATGACACTTCAGTTGGCGGATCGATCTTTCGCACATCCTAAGGGTAAGATTGAGGATGTATTGGTAAAGGTAGATAAATTCATATTTCCAGCTGACTTTATTATTTTGGATTATGAAGTTGATGCTAATATCCCAATTATATTGGGAAGACCTTTTCTTGCTATTGGTAGAGCTTTAATTGATGTACATAAAAGAGAATTAACAGTGCACATGAATGAGTAGCATGTTACATTTAATGTGTTTCAAGCTTTGAAATGTGTAGATGAATCAGAAGAATGCCAAGCAGATGACATGATGGAGTCCATTTTCAAGGTTGACGTGGCACAGCTGTGCCAAGAAACTGATGATGATGTCAGCGAGAACGACAGTGAAGAAGAAATTTTTGAAGCTGAAGAAGTGAGCTATTTTGAGCCACTAGAGTTGGCTGGTAGAGAGAAAAAGGCACCCAAGCCATCAATAGAGGAACCACTTGAATTAAAGTTAAAACCATTGCAGGATCACCTCAAATTTGCACATATAGGTAAACACTCAACTTTTACAGTAATCCTTGGTTCTGATCTAACCAATGATCAGGAAGAAAGATTGTTGGATGTTTTAAGTAAACACAACCAAGCGTTAGATTGGACCTTGACAGACATCTGAGGTATTAGCCCAACCATATGAATGCCCAAGATAAACCTAGAAGTCTTTATGGACGACTTCTCGGTCTTTGGTAAGCCATCGATTTGTGCAATGCACCGACAACATTTCAACATTGCATGATGTCTATCTTTTCAAACATGATTGAGCAAAACTTAGAAGTCTTTATGGACGACTTCTCGGTCTTTGGTAAACTATTTGATGAGTGTTTACAGAGTCTAGAGCTTGTTTTGAAAAGATGAATAAAGACTAACTTGGTCTTGAATTGGGAAAAATGCCACTTCATGGTGAAATAAGGTATAGTTCTAGGGCATAAAGTGACTGAGAGAGGTTTGGAAGTCGACAAATCTCTTGCCAACAGTCATCATACGTTTTAAAACTCTCCTGTCAAAGTTGTTATCTTTTATTTCCTTCTCTTCAACTCGCTTTCAAAACCAACTTTAAAACAAACATACTTCCCTTTAACAAGTAAAACGAGCAAGCAATTAAACTCTTGACCAATCCTAGTGGGATCGATAACTCAACTTACTATTGTATTACTTGGAAGACTGTGTATACTTGTACGCAAAAGACTCTTTCTTGGCAGTATTTATTCATTACTAACACATTTTCATCCATTTTGCCAAGCGCTCTCAGGAGTCTAACAAGTTTTTGGCGTCGTTGCCATAGATTGCAACGGAGTATACTGTTTTGTTTTTACTTGTTTTTCTTTTATTTTACTTATTTGTTTTGTTTGGTGTATGACCAGAAATCACCTTACAGAATATCATCCATTTGACCCTAAAATTGAATGAACCTACCACGGCTTGAAAAGGAAAATCAGATATATGGATCAAAACGGTAATGGAGGAGTAGAGGGTGTCCCGCACAATCAAGTAGATCCACCTCTACACGGAGGGATACTGGCTTCCCTTGACGCACCCGTAGTGGACGATGCCACAGAAAGACCAATACGAGAACACTCGGCACCAAACATTGATAACCTAATGCTAGGAGTGATTGGCGCTAAGGTAAATGCATCAAATTTTGAACTTAAGCAGGTAATGATTCAAACTCTTTTGAATGTAGGCCAATTTGATGGAGCACTTACTTTAGACCCAAGGCAACACTTGAAGCGATTCATGGAGATTTGTCAGCTATTTCAGCAGCCTGAAGTATCAAAGGATACTGTGAAGCTGAAATTATTCACTTTTTGCTTGAGAGATAGAGCTAAGACTTGGCTCAATTCTTTGCCACCTGGATCAGTCACCTCATGGGGGGACCTATGCCAGAAGTGTCTGACGCGTTCCCAGCCGCCAACACTCACTGCCAAGCTACGTGGTGAGATTATTACATTCAGTCGCCAACACTTACTGTCAAGCTACGTGGGGACCTATGCATGGATTTCCAAATTGGACCCAAATATAAACTTTTTGTAACGGATTAAATGCACAAACGAGAACTATTTTGATGATCCGGCTGCCGGTTCATTGCTTGACAAGAACTATATGGAGGCTGTGGGTATCCTTGAGAGAATTGCAGTTAATGATTTTGAAAACCCCGTTGCCAGGTTAGGTACAAAAATAAAACCAATGGGAAATTGAAGGTTGATGAACTAACTTCCATCCATGCTGAGATTTCTAACCTCGCTAGTATGGTGAGAACATTGCAAAAGAAAAATGAGCCTCAAGAAGTAAAGGCATTAGAACAATTATGCACCATCTGTAGAGAGAGCCACTATGTGAATGATTGCCCTACCAACCCTGAGTCGGTAAATTATATTGGCAACATAAATCACAATTTTAATCCTAACTCAAATACTTATAATACAGGATGGAGGCAGCATCTGAACCTAGCTTGGGGAAATCAAGGATCTAGCCAACATAATGCCCAACGTCAATATAATGCCTAACGTCAGAACAATGCCTTGCTAGGAGTAAATCAGAATGTTGTGCAACGAGCACAAAATGATTTTCATGCAGGGCAAAGGAACAACCAGGGGATTTTGCCATAATACATGGAGAGGAATGATGATACTGTCTAGAGTTTGGCAGCTTCGATGCGAAACTTAGAGGTCTAGATTAGGCTGATTGCCAATGCACTCAACAACATACCCATGTAGCTTTTCCAAGTGACAAAAAAGATGCCAGGCAGAGGAACAATGAACAATGCAAATTTGTAACTCTTCGGAGTTGTAAAAAATGCGAGGCTGAGACATCCAGCAACCATCCAGTTCATTGTCAAATGGAAGAGAAGAAACTAGTAGTTATACCACAGGAGCTGAAGAACAAAAAAGAGGATGGAAGCATTGCCAGCCATCAGACTAATGTCAATAAGCAGACTGAGGCCGGCGAGCAGAACGATGCCAGAAAATAGTCTGATGCCATCAAACAGTTGGCAAAGCCAGCAGAACCAACATATGTTTATCAACCTCCACCCTTTCCGCAAAGGTTACAGAAGCATAAGCAGGGCCAGTAATTTAAGCGTTTCTTGGAAGTGCTAAAACAATTGCAGATCAATCTTCCATTAGTGGAAGCACTCGAACATATACCCAATTACGTGAAATTCATGAAAGACGTCTTTTCCAAAAATAGAAAATTGGGAGACTTTGAGACTTAGCTCTTACCGAATGATGCAGCGCCAGGATACTCAATTGGTTGCCACCAAAATTGAAAGATCCAAGGAGTTTCACTATCCCATGCACCATTGACAATAGATTCATGGGTATGGCACTGTATGACCTGAGGGCTAGCATTAACTTGATACCGATGTCGGTATTCAAGAGTTTGACAATGAATCAAGGCCCACTACCATGACACTTCAGTTGGCGGATGAATCAAGAGTTTCACTATCCCATGCACCATTGACAATAAATTCATATTTCCAGCTGACTTTATTATTTTAGATTATGAAGTTGATGCTAATATCCCAATTATATTGGGAAGACCATTTCTTGCTATTGGTAGAGCTTTAATTGATGTATATAAAGGAGAATTAACAGTGCACATGAATGAGTAGCGTGTTACATTTAATGTGTTTCAAGCTTTGAAATGTGTAGATGAATCAAAAGAATGCCAATCAGATGACATGATGGAGTCCATTTCCAAGGTTGACGTGGCACAACTGTGCCAAGAAACTGATGATGATGTCAGCGAGAACGACAGTGAAGAAGAAATTTTTGAAGCTGAAGAAGCGAGCTATTTTGAGCCACTAGAGTTGGCTGGTAGAGAGAATAAGGCTCCCAAGCCATTAATAGAGGAACCACTTGAATTAAAGTTAAAACCATTGCAGGATCACCTCAAATTTGCATATATAGGTAAGCACTCAACTTTTACAGTAATCCTTGGTTCTGATCTAACCAATGATCAGGAAGAAAGATTGTTGGAAGTTTTAAATAAACACAACCAAGCGTTAGATTGGACCTTGACAGACATCCGAGGTATTAGCCCAACCATATGAATGCCCAAGATAAACCTAGAAGTCTTTATGGACGACTTCTCGGTCTTTGGTAAGACATCGATTTGTGCAATGCACCGATAACATTTCAACATTGCATGATGTCTATCTTTTCAGACATGATTGAGCAAAACTTAGAAGTCTTTATGGACGGCTTCTCGGTCTTTGGTAAGATATTTGATGAGTGTTTACAGAGTCTAGAGCTTGTTTTGAAAAGATGAATAAAGACCAACTTGGTCTTGAATTGGGAAAAATGCCACTTCATGGTGAAATAAGGTATAGTTCTAGGGCATAAAGTGACCGAGAGAGGTTTGGAAGTCGACAAATCCCTTGCCAACAGTCATCATACGTTTTAAAACTCTCATTGCAACGTTGT
Source organism: Hibiscus trionum (assembly GCA_030270665.1). Taxonomy (NCBI): domain Eukaryota; kingdom Viridiplantae; phylum Streptophyta; class Magnoliopsida; order Malvales; family Malvaceae; genus Hibiscus; species Hibiscus trionum. The sequence goes on from BSYR01000011.1 coordinate 25,102,306, forward strand.
TGTCTTTGGTTTTTCATGCCATATATTATGCTAGCCAAACTTTGAGTGAAGCACAACTCAATTACACCACAACGAAGAGAGAATTTCTAGTTGTTGTATTTGGTTTTTGAAAATTTAGATCTTATCTGGTTGGTAATAAGTTTCTTGTGTATACAGATCACTCGACACTAAAGTCCCTTTTGGCAAAGAAGGATGCCAAACTCATATTGATTCGGTGGACACTTCTACTATAGGAGTTTGACCTTGAGATCGAAGATTAAAAAGGCAGTGAGAATTTAGTGGTTGATCACTTATCATGCCTAGAATATCACTGTGAAAATGGTATGACAGCTGCCATACGAGACGAATTTCTTGACAAACATTTACTTGCAGTTTCTGTTGTACCATAGTACACTGACATAGTCAACTATTTTGTAAGAAACATTCTGCCACTAGACTTGGCATACAATGCCAAGAAAAGATTTCTTCGAGAAGTTAGGCATTACTACTAGAACGACTCGATTCCATTCAAACAGTGTGCCGACCTAGTAATAAGGTGATGTGTGCCAGAAGAGGAACAATACAACATCTTGCATTTATGTCACGCTGCTTCTTATAGAGGATAATTTTCCAGAATGAAGACCACTGCCAAAGTGCTACAGTCCGAATTCTTTTGGCCCACAGCTATGCCAGGGCATGTGACTGGTGCCAACGAACGGGGAACATCTATGCCAGACATCAACTGTCGCTCCAAAACATTATGCATGTGGATTTATTTGATGCATGGGGGATAGACTTTATGGGTTCATTTCCCCCATCATTTGGTAACCTGTATATTCTTGTAGTTATGGATTACATATCCAAATGGGCTGAGGATATGGCATTGCCAAGAAACGATGCCAAGGTCGTTGCCATATTTTTGTACAAACACATTTTTACTCGATTTGGTGTCCCTAAAATGATTATTCATGATGAGGGTACCTATTTTAACTGTAAACTAATCTCTAGAGCTTTGTGCAGATATGGAATTCAGTAAAGGATTGCCATGGTATACCATCCTCAAACAAACGAGCAAGATGAGATTTCCAACAAGGCCATCAAGAATATCCTTGAAAAAAACTATGAATCCATCAAGAAAGTGCTGGTCTTTGAGACTAGATGAATCCTCGTGGGCCTACAGAATAGCATTTAAAACTCCCTTGGGCACTTCACCGTTTAAAACACTTGATATGGCATGGAGAGCTATTAGAGAAAAGAGGTTACTATACCTAAATGAGTTGGACTTCAGATCACAAGCCTATGAGAATGCCAAACTATACAAGGAGAGAACAAAACACTGCATGATAGGAGAAACATGCCAAGACAATTTGAAGCAGGCCAGCGTGTTTTGTTGTTTAACTCGAGGCTTAAATTATTTCCATGTAAGCTTAAGTCAAGATGGCCATGCCCATTCAAAGTTGTAAAGTCATATGTTCATGGAGCGGTGGACATAAAAAAATTAAAGGCATGAGAAATTTTCAAGGTGAACGGTCATCGTTTAAAGCACTATTGGGAAGATAACCAACATAAGGCCAAGGAGGTTATCCCCTTGGCAGAGATACCGTAACATCATCATGGGTTAGTTCTTTTTGTAAATATTAGGATTAGAGGTTTTTCTTTTTCAGCATTTTCTTTATTTTTATTATTTTTCTTTTAGTTTTTAATTCTTCTTTTACTGCTTTCAAAGGTTTTCATTGAGTGTGTGTAAATTCAGAAACTATGCTAAAGTAGAAGGGAGCATGACACGTGTGCAAGTTAAGATAGTTTTGTGTGCCAACAATGCTGCCAGCGCCCAGCTTGGCATGCGGTGGATGTAATTTGGGAAAAGTTGTTTACCCTAGATTGCTCTCTAAGTAAGAGAGTGAAACCATAGCTACCCAATTAATTGGATAAGTTAAGTTTAAACTCAACTTAAACCCTTATTAGTTTCTATCTTTATCTCTTACCCTTTCCCTTTCACCTATCACCTTATCAAATCACCTTTTTATCATCCCCAAACATGCTACTTACCATCATTACCCTCTTTAATTCAAACACTCATTAAACCGTATTACACAGTCAACCTTGACTTCATCTACCCTAGCCATTCATCACCCCCTTCACTTTCTTCTTCCTTTAGCCAAGCAAGAAACAAAGAAACACAATCTTCCCTCTCTTATTTCAATAGTCGGACAAATCTCTTCAAGCTTTCATGGCTTCTTCATCGACCCCTTTCAAAACTTTCTTCAATGAGGAGATACGCAAAAAAATATAAATAGCACTTTTCTTTGAAAACGTTTATTCATGAAAAGAAATTCGACTTCAAGAATGAGAAAAATCTGGGCTTTACCCCAGAATTCATGGTTGTCGTGACCAAGCATAAGTGGGAGTTGTTTGGTCAACAAAAGGGTGACATCTTTCCCAAAATTGTTCGAGAGTTCTACGCGCATCTCACGACCAAGGCCAATCCATTCTTGATGATTCGAGGGGCTTGTGTGAGGTCTTATGAAGGATCCATTAACACTATGTTTCAGTTTGAGGAGGAAGGCAAGCATGAGAAATTTGTTGCCACCATGACTGTTACCAATTTGAAGAAACTGTTGGCAGATCTTTGTGAAATGTGCACTAAGTGGATTGCGTACTCGAAAGGGCACCGTACTGTCAAGAGATTGGCTCTCACATCTCAACTGAATGGTTGGAATCATTTTCTTAAGGGGAAAATAATGCTGATGACACACAATGAGATGGTGTCCGATGAGAGGTTGGCACTACTGCACTCCATTCTTATGGGGTGAAAGATAAACATTGGCAGGATTTTATCAATGAAACATACAAGTATGCCGGTAAGCTAACTGGTGGATTGTTCTTTGTGTTGTTAATATCTAATATTTGTTTGCAAGACAATGTTCCCAAGACTGACACAGATATAGCCCTAATTGTCAAAGGCACCACCATCACACCGACCGCTTGAAAGAAACTTACTACCATTGATTCTAAAAACAAAGGTAAAGGCAAGGCCGCCATGACAATACCTAAGCCTAAAGCACCTAAGGTAGAGTCCGGGGCTTTGATGGCAGCGGACACAATAAAATTGCTCGGCTAGATCTACCACCGTCCGGAGTTGATTCTCCAAAAGTTAGAAAGGGATGAGGACCATAGGAAGAAGCCATAGAACTACACCCATGCTTGGGATGTAGCATACAAGGAGTCTCTTGTTACTATTTCTCCAAGAGTCAAGCTCTCGTTCCCTCGCTTCTTGACAGAGCTCTTTGCCGATGACAGTGCCATGCCAGCAAGTCCAGTCAATAGCCCAATTCATAATCTAGTCCATAGCCTAGTTCACTGTCCAATCCACAGCCACGTACCGCCTGATGCCACCAAACTTGTTTCCCCTGTTCAAGTTAAATCCGCCAAGACTGACACAACCATGGAATCTGTAACCCCCTAAACTCGGTCTAACCATTTTACCGACTCTAGCGAGTTACACGGGAAATATTGAAGCAAACCCACAAAGGTTTACCGCAATAATTGACCTTTTTTTCTTTTTATCTTATCTAGATGCTTTTATTAACTTCTATGGTGTTCATGCATACATTGAAAGAAACCACATCGCAAACCAACATCGGATTAAGACTCGATTGCACGATATGACAAATAGGGACCATTTTTGTAAATACATATAAATTTATAGACTTTTGATGAATTACTATTACCAACCTTTAATTAATCAGATTTCATGCCAGTACATCAAATTTCAGCTCAAAACGACCATCCAAACTCATCTAATTGCATTCGCATTAATCAGGGACCAAAACGTAAGAAAACAGAACCTCAAAACACTTCATAACTGCCAATAACGACTAACTGTATCGGTACACGAGCAGGTGTATCGGTACAATTTTACAATCCCAAAATTCCAGATTCCACAAGCTTAAACACGTACCGATACGCTATGGAAATTTTTCTTGGACCGTATCAGTACAATAGCATGTGTATCGAAACCCTTAGCTCGATTATGCCTAGTCGATCAGATACAACCTTAGGCGTATCGGTACGCCTGGGCCTGAAATACCATTTTTTGTTGGTTTAACATGTATTTACCCAACTCTAATCACATAATCAAATATTCAGCATATATGCAACATATCCTAGGATCAATCCTCAACCATAAACATCAGAATTAACATCAATCAAAGCATCATACTTCAAAAGTGAAATCTATAGTCATGCTTCCTATATTTCAAGCCATGCAAGATACCAAAAACCATAGCAAAGCATAAACGAAACATTATATGCCATTTACAAGTCCAAAACCATAGTAAAAAAACTTGCTCAAACAGGGAGTTTGACGAAACCTCTCCGAAAACAACGTCGGAACCCCCATTGCCTTTATTACTAAAAGTCTAGTTTAAAACCATACTTTTAAAGAACGAAGCCCTTGGATCCTCCTTGCTCACTTGCGACCTCCACTCCTTTAATTCTCTGCATTGATGGACAAAGAGAGCGTAAGCACACTAGGCTTAGTGAGGACTGCTCAAAACAAAACACCATCAATGCAATTTAAAAACAATTTCTTAAAACCATTAACATCATCATTTCAATCCATTTGCAAAACATCATGCCTTGAAAACCATGCACTTAAACCCATCAAAAACAAGCATATTAAACCATATGCATCATGTATCATAGTTCAACAGCAAGTCCCATTGCTAAACCTCGATTTAAGCCTTCCCATGCAAAACAAACCATATGCAAAGCTTAAATAGTAAACATGTATAAATCAACATTGTACAACAAAATTATCAACATGATACATCAACAATTATATTGGCTTTCAAGTGATTATTAACCAAGTTCCATTTCCAAAATATCATATCGGATACACAGATTCAACGAGTGTCCTTCCAACACTTCAAGCCATCTTAACCGGAATGATGGTACATTCACAACCAATGGGGACAACAACCCCAACCATCAGTTAGATGCTTAACCGACTAACGAGAGACGGGACACCTACCTCCTCGATCGTTAGGGTACTTGGATGGAGACGGGACACCAACCTCCTCGACATCCAAGGCGACTTATTTATAGTGCACTCAATCCTATGGCCGACCAACTATATCCGATAACATTTTTAAACCAGATCACTTGCCAATATAATTCATTATAATCACATACCTCATTGTTTTCATATGCATTAACATAAAACCATTTTCTCAAGCAACAATCATGCTTTAAACACAAATACAAAACACATACTTACATGGATCACTTACCATGTGCATCCATCACCATTTTATGATTAAAAACAGTATATCACATACTTAAAACATGCATAAATAGTAGGTAGGTCCATTTAATCAAAACAAGTGAATAAACCATTTTGTAAAAGCACGACCGAGAGAGAAAATCCACTTTATACTTACTTCCGAACTTAGACAAGCATTTCAAGATCAAATCTAAGTTCCCAAACCACCTTCAAACCTGTTAAAAGTTGTAGGTTTCATTCTCACTTACCGACACACGAAACTCCAATTAGCCGATGCGAATTCAAGCTTCTAAAGCCTCCAAAGCTTTAGCAATCTCTTTCGGATCAACCTCTCTTATTTTAACCACATAAGAACATAAGATTTGTGCATTGAAATGCATTCTAAATCCCAACGAAACAGAACCTCAACATCGTCTTACTAACGACTACCAATCGCCAACCGAAATAATCCGAAATCATCACCAAAACACTTCTAAACTTAACCCAACAACAAAATAACGTTTCAAACCACCAATCATCATTGATGAACACATTAAAATCATCATATTATCATTGTTATACCTCCAACATACATAAAACCACAACAACTCCACAAAACCCAAATCTAGCAACCTAAATAATTAGAGATTCACATAGTCTCGGGATTACAATGTTAAAACCATTATTTAAACATCATTAAACATCAAAATAATGATTAAAATCAATCATAAAACCACAAAAATAGATCCAATCCAAAAATCATGTAAATCCATAAATTAAATCTTGATTTCATCATTTTCTCAAATTAAATCACAAAACCTTAATAGAAAGAACATTTAAAGAGTCAAGAACTTGAGAATTTTAGTAAAGAACCTTTCATTAGAGGAGATGAACGAACCTTACCTCCAATGATTGAGTTTCCCCTTAATTGGTTGTTTTCTCTTGAAAAATAATGAAATTTAATAAGATATTTAGAAATCTAATTGAAAAATCATTTAGGAAATCAAAGATTAAGGAAAACAAGATCATTTCCTAGAAATCTCTAATGAAAAAAAGTTGTTTGGCTGAAAGGATTTTGAGAGAAAATATGAGAGAATGGAAGTTACGCCAAATTCTCAATTTATGAAATAACAAACTTATTAACTAATTCCTCTTATATTTCCTTAACTAAAATACATTTTAAAATAAGCGTCATTAAGGGAAAACTTAGATTTAACCAATTGGTCAAAAAGCTCCTTAAAGATTGAATGTTTTGAATCTTTACAAAACAGTCACTAAAGCTAATTTTCAAATTTTACATTTTGGTCACTAGTCCAATATGTCACATTTCCAAAACTCGTTTTCCAAAATTGATTTCACCAAAACCTTTTATATATTTAAAAAAGATTTTAGATAATTTTCCATATTTTTATCACCTTCCGAAATATGTTTTCCATGAACTCATCCCTAAAATTTATCTAAATCTCTAATCTCGATCCAACGGACCCCAAAACCATCCCAAAACCGGGGCATTACAGAATTTGCTGAGGATTTCCAAAAGAAATCTGTTACCCCTGTTGAGTTTACCGCCACTCCTACCACATCGGAGCCGGTGCGGATTGTTAAGGAAACTCCTGCATCCACTGCCTCATCGAAGCCAGCCATGACGAGAGTGAAACGCAAAGCCCCTAATCGTGGAACCTTTGTTAAGAGGAAGCCCGCGTCACACGTGAGGAAGCCACACGAGATGAAGCCTCTAAATGGGAGTCTTCTTCTTCGTAAACTCATTTACATTTCATTCCATTGCATTTCCATGTTCGTGCATTTTATTTTTCTGTTCTTAATTGTATGCATATGTTGTTTTCATGCATTGAGGACAATGCACCTCTTTGGTTTAGGGGTGTGCGTTGACTCACATTTATGCCATGCCATGCATTTCATGTTTTCATTTATGTTGCCATGCCATGTATGCCATATAGATTAGCTTTGCATACCAAACCATAAAAAAAGAAAAAGAATTTTTTTTCTTAGTTTACTTTTGAAGAATGTTAAGACTTTTTTGGCAAAGCTTAAGTTGATCTAGATGTATGTTCGATGAAGAAATTAATCTTTAGTTACCCATACCAGCAAAATAGTAATGCCAAGTCGCTTGGCAATTGATCTATAGTTTAGGGAATTGAACTTTCACATCTAGTTCCCAAACAAACTTATAATTTTTGAAACTAAGCTCAGAATGAGAAAAAGAAGATTTTTTTATGTCAGGGTAAAAAGAAACAAATAAGGCAACAATGTTTTGCCATGGCAAGAAAAAAATAAACTCTCCTCTACCTTAGGGATAATAAGTTATTTGCGGCTTCGTGGTTTTCTCCCTCTTAGTTCTCAAGTCTAAAAATTTAAGGTATGAGTTGAAGAGATAGCCTAGTGATATTTGGATTAACGTGGGGTTCGTGGTATGCTCCCTCTTATTTCTCACGCCAAACAATGTCACAAAGCAAGCTTAAATTAATGCCAACAAAAACCCTTGGCAGGAATAAAAGAAAAAAAATATGAGTTTAGGTAGTAAAAATTGACTAAGGGAGTAAAAGGATACTTGATGCATATTACCAACACATCATGCACTCTTAATGCCCTTAGACTAGAGTTATATTGTTGCACTTGAATTTCCTATCTGCTTGGCATTATTGCACTAGGATACTTGAGGACAAAAATATAGTCAACTTCTGCTTGGCAACACTTGTTGGCATTCCAACCAAAATTTCACCAAGGTGTTATTTTCACAATTTCTATTTTTCTTAGTTTATTTGCATTACTTGAGGAAAAACAATGATTTAGGTTTAGGGAGTGTTACCTCTTCAAAAGTAGTGATTTTTATGCCTATTTTACAGAATCTTTGCTTGTCTCTAAGCACATTTAGATGCATTTAGTTGTTAATTACGTGCATTTGCATAAGGAGTTTGGAATCTGGCTATGCTAGTGTGAAGGGTGGTTTGTTGGCATGATTGCAGGCACAATAGAGTATATTAGAACAGAAAGAGAACGATGAGAATGTCGGTAGCTGTTGGCAGTGAAGGACTAGAAATTGTCGAAGCACCGATTGGTAGAGAAGGGATGTTTGATGCCAGGTCGAGTGGACGATGAACCATTGATGATGTCAACCCTAGGATTCAAACAAGGGATAAGATGAGCACATCCCTTATCCTCGAGCGTTCAAATTCAAATTCAAAGCTTATCCTAGGTCATCCTCGCATGCGTATTTAAAGAAACTCAAGCAAACATTTAAGGAGATCGTTAATAAAATTTAGGAGGCTGCACCAAGTAGTTGTTCGACCAAGCTTGACCAAGAGCCTAGATTCTGAAGGGCTGCATTGAGAGACACCCTTCTCCCCCATTCTCTTCGTTTAAGTTATTTTTATTTTTATTTAAGACGGTGGTCTTGAGATACGATTATGGTTTTTGGTTGGAAACCCTCGTCATGAACTAATTTAATTTTTGGTGAGGGATGGTTGCGTTGAACGCTATTTTCTATGTTTAGCTTTTAATAATTGGTAATTCGATGGCATTGTTTCTCCTATCTAGCATGATCTTAATTGTTTCACAAATACGATGCCAAGCGAGAGCTAGCTTTGTTGAATTATTGAACCTTAATATCTTAATTGACTTAGGGAACAACGAAAAAATGATAGATACTATGGAGAAATTCTTTGAGAGAAGATGTTCAAGTAGATGAACTCACTTCGGGAGTGAAATCTACCCCTTAGGAGCAAAATATTAGGACTTAATCAAATTAATTTATGAAAAAGTTGTTTTATAGAGATATAAAACTTTTTGCATAATTAATTCAGGGCATTTCCATCGAGAGAGGCAATGTTGCTTTCGAATCTGCTCGGCAAACAATGCCAAGACATACTTTATTAAAAGCTGGCATGACATGAATAACATGAAAACCAGGCATCCCTTGCCTATACTAATCATACATTTTAAATCTCTCATTGCCAACGTTGTTGTCTTTTATTTCCTTCTTTTCAACTTGCTTTCAAAACCAACTTTAAAACAAACATACTTCCCTTTGACAAGTAAAGCGAGTAAGCAATTAAACTCTTGACTAATCCTTGTAGGATTGATAACTCAACTTATTGTTGTATTACTTGGAAGACTGTGTATACTTGAACAGAAAAGACTCTTTCTTGGCACTGTTTATTCATTACCAACGCATTTTCACCCATTTTACCAAATATTTTCTTTTGATTCTTCATTTCCTTTATAAGTGCATGATACCTGAGATTCTTTGTTATTCTCTTCTTCAGCTGCTGCTACATAACTTTTTTCTTCCTGAATTGGAGATAATCTACACTCGTAACTGTAATGACCATATTTTTTGCAATTATAGCATTGTACCTGAGATTTATCTCCTTGTTGATATCTTCCTTTACCTCGGCCTCTATATACTCGTCCAAGACCTAGTGTTTGGTAATTTTCACTTATTTGGTTGCTAACATGCGAACGAACTCCACGTCCACGTGTTCCTTGATATCCACCATAGTTTCCTTTGCCTCGTGCATAGCTGCTGCTCATTTTGCCTTCGTTGATGTGCAACTTGCTTTTTAGGACTTGCTCCAGATTTTCTGCCTCTTTATTTAGCTTCATTTTCTGCTCGTGGGTTTTGAGTGATCTCACAAGATCGTCGATAGTCATTTGAGTTAAATCTTTCGATTCTTCAATTGCAATGACCACATAATCAAATTTTCTTAACAACAATCATAAAATTTTCTCCATCCCTCTAACCTCGCCGAGCGCTTCGCCATTTCTTTTAATTTCAGTTGCGATGGCTTTTACACGATTAACGTAGTCATCTACGCTTTCCATTTGTTTTTTTTTCATTTTCAACATTTCAAACTCAGCTCTATGTGATTGAAGGCGTACCTTTTTTGCCTTCTCAACTCCTTAGAGTGATTTTTGCAGAGTTTCCCTTGCTTGCTTCGCGGTTGTTGCATCTGCAATTTTTTCAAAAGTGGATTCATCTACTGCATGGAAAATATAATATAATGCCCTTTGATCTCTTTTACGAACATCCCTTAGTGCTCTTTTCTCCTTATTTGTTAAAGTCGCTTCTGCTGCTGCATTTTTTGGTTCGGTGTATCTTTTTACAATGTTGTCCTAGTAATCTTACGAACCGAGTAGCGCCTTCATCTGAACACTCCAATTGCCATAATTCGTCTTTGTCAATCTTAAGATTTGGGGCTAGATCATGCGTTCCATTTTCTCGTGACGTGAACTCGAACTTAGCTCGAATACCACTTATTGAAAGCGTTGGTGGGCACTCGATATAATATATAACTTAATATTATTAACGAACCAAAGTACAAATTCTAATTTACTTGCTGGTGCAAGTTTACCAACACTACACGCGCACTTAGGTTTTTACACCCCAATACACTTGTTTTTGCACTTACTGCTTTTTTATCTCTCACACTCACAACACACACATACTCACTCCTATTTATAGCATGCTTAAATCGACATTAAGGAACTCTCTAGGCATTAATTAAATATTACATAATTCCTAGATTTTACTAGTATGTTCCATATGCTTCATAGTTTACTTCCACGTGCAAATGATGTTTATTTGCTGCATCATTTCCTTAGTTATCTTGAATCTTCCACACTTCAAAGGAAACTTCAAGATTGCTTCCAGCTCATTGAATCCACAAAATCATGAAGTTTCTACACATCCCTTGTTTGGCCGAGGTAAAGTATTTGAGTTGGGTTTGATTTCTAACAGAAAGTTCCTCAGCGAGTCGGGATTTTCTTATGGTTGGCCATGCATGAAAGGTTGCTAACAAACAAATAACGTATATGAAGACGCTTGACTATGTGGTTAAGGACTGCTAGATATGCCATAATGGTGAGGAGTATGTTGCACACGTCTCCGCTCGTGTAGGGCTACTATGCATGTGTGTGAGTGGATTCATACCAATCTATTACACGTTTGAAGATTTGGGAGGTATGTTGATGGTTGGGAGATTAGATTTGACTTCTTTTGTTGGCTGCTTTGGATTCGGAGAAATAAGAAACTAATTGATGCTGTATTTTTTGAGTATGAATCAGTAATGGAAGAGTGTCTTTCAATGGAAAGTGATATGGGGGAATCGTTGAAAATGGATGCTGGCATTATGTCCAATACTAATTCCTCGAGTCAATGGTGATTGAGGGGCAAAATCGTTTGGGCACAAAAACTTTAGGTGATTGAGGGGATTATGATGATGGATTAAGTCTTTGTTGTAAATATCATTCAATAGTGAGGCTCGACGTTGTGAAGGATATGGAAGTTGTTGTTATTGTGGTTTAGAGATTTTACTAATTGTTTTACGTAATGGTGAAGGTTGTTAGGCTTAACCAAAGGTTGAAGATGAGTCATTTGTTCATGGGTAAGCTGGAGATCAAGGTGAGGTGAAAGATATGGTAAGGTGATGATGTCGCAAAGAAGCATTTTTGAAGGAGTTGGTGAAGTCGAAGCTTCCGGTTACACTGGAAGGGAGTTAATCATGGATTCAAATAGCGGTCTGCTATTACAGTTGTGACTGCTATACAACCGTAGCGATGCTGTCCGAAACTGCTATTGTAAAAAATAACAGTGACAGTGGTGAAAGGTTGTAGGCAATGGTAGGTGGCATTGGGTATAAACTATGAAAATTGATGATTGAATGAACATGTACTTGATTTTGAGTAAATTCATATTTTAACAAAAGTCCAGGGGTCAAATAAGAAATTAACACTTTTTTAAAATGTTATGTCATCAATGTAACGTGAGAACATCCATGTGGCCATTTTTTGATTAGCTAACATAAGTGATCAAAATATAACTTTTAAGAGTTGAGTGATCAAAATAAAAAATGAAATGGAAGTGATGGTTTGTGTAGTTTGTCTTATAATTTATGTTATAAATATACTTTTAATTAACGGTATAGGATCAATATTTGATTATAACATAAATTACAACATTAATTAAGTTAATAATTAATTAATTTTTATAAAATAAATACTATTGACTTCAACGTCGGTTTGACCTTAAAACTATTTATTCTTACTTATAAAGTAAACACCTTTAGGGAAAAAAGTTAAAAGAAGAATGACAGCTCCTATTTTATCGGACGGGGAGAGATCTAACCAGGAAAACCCTAGCTTAGGGGGTTTTACGTTCTCAGGGGGCCAGCCGTCGGGAGGAGGGTTGTCGTTGGTGGTGGCGCCGCCTCCATCGGGGGGCCCGAAAACCAAACAGGTAGGGAAGGACTTGTGTGATGAGCGGACGGTGCCTATGGAGGTGGTTGGTTCGGATGGCATGGAGGCTGGTTGCGTTGTGGGGAAAGGTTTGCAGACTGATAGGATGCCAGGGGTGGCTGCAAATGACGTTCGGTTGGGGGCAGCTACGTCGGGTCTGAGCAAAGGGTCATACGCGGATATGGTGGCGCGGTCGGACATCGGCGGTGGGAGTCATAAGCCCGGAGTGGCCACGGATGGGGTTCAAGTTCTAGAGTCAGACTTTTCGATTTATCGCAGCGGAGCGTATCCGAAAATTAGGTTTTCAGAGCGGGTGCATGCATCAATCGATGATAGTATGAAGCGAGCAGTGATCGTTCGTCTCCTTGGGCGTAGCATTGGATTTAAGACGTTACTATCTCGGATTCCTAGTCTTTGGGCACCAGCAGGTAATTACCAAGTCGTTGACTTATATAACAATTATTTCCTTGTGAATTTCGATTTGATGGAGGATTATACGAGGGTGCTATCGGCTGGTCCTTGGACGATATACGGTAGCTATTTAACAGTGCAACCGTGGTCGCGGTCCTTCTCGACATCGCAGAAGCATCCTTCGCAAGTTATGGTTTGGATACGACTACCGGGCCTTCCATATCGGTACTATACCAAGGCGTTGTTTAAGCTGATTGGAAGTATTATTGGTATTGTCGTCCGCATTGACTACAACACGACGGTAGCTGATAGGGGTAAGTTTGTGAGACTTGCGGTGCTAGTGGACTTAAATAAGTCGTTGTTACCGTGTATTGGTATCGACGGTTTTACGCAGAAACTAGAGTATGAAGGGTTGCATCATATTTGTTTCAAATGTGGTATATACGGACACTTGTCGGATGGATGTGGAATGAGTGGCAATGCTGAATCGGATAAAGGGAGTATAGTTTTTGAGCAGTCGAGTGAGGGAATGAGGAAACCGGAGATTACCTCAGATAATATGTATGGGCCGTGGATTGTGGTTGATGCTAGGAAAAGAAGGCCGCGAAAGGTGGTGGAACAGTAGCAGCACGCGGATGGCATGCATGGGGCCGGAGGGTCGAGGTTTGGTGTGCTAGGAGAGGACGATAGCGCGAAGGAGGGGGCTGGTGCTGATGTGCAGGGGGAGAGCCGCAAAGGGTGTGGGGGGTGCAGCGCGATGATGGGCTGGGGCTCCACGGTGCAAAGGAGAGGGGTACGGGTGTGCAGCGGCCCCATGGCAAGGGGGTTGTGATTGCAGCAAATGAGAATGCTCCTGGGAATGGTAAGGCTGGCATGAAGAAGAGCGGTGCGCCGTCCAGTGTAGGGCGAAGTCCTTTAGTGGATGTTTCGAACTTGAAAGCGTAGCATTGTGAGGGCACTAAGGTGGTCTCGATGGCACCTAATTTGGAAGTGCAAGTGCAAGCTCACAAGCCGAGCATTGCCACCGGAACTCATAGAGCGGTTATTATTGCGGAAGGTGATACGACTAAGGGTGGGGTGAGCGGTGAGCGGAAGGATGCTAGTCGAGGGAGGAGTCTTCTACCGGTAAATGCTGCGCTTAAGAAGTCTTCGAAGCAGTCGAAGCATGGTCATGTGACGCGCACACCGGCAAAGCCGATTTTGGCGGAATGGGTCCAATCTTTTTCGGGTAAGCTGTAGGATTTGCATGATCATGCTGTTTTGAATGCAACATGGGTGTCAAGCGGAGATGGACCACTCATGCGAATAGTTTGGAGTCGAATCCCACGGTTCCGAGCTTGGTTGCTGGAGCGGGGGAGAGTGAGGTGGCCGTTGATGGGGTTGGCAAAGAGAACATTGTTTCGTCCTGCTAAGGTCCTTTTTCCTTCCTTTGTTATCTTTTTAATGATTAAGTTAATGTTTTGGAACTGTCAGGGTGCGGCGAGCCTGGAATTTCGCCGTCATTTTCGTGATTTTGTGCGGAAGCATGATCCTAGGGTAGTTTGTCTTGTTGAGCCAAGGATTGGTCGTGTTTAGGCAGATAGGGTTGTTCGTATGTTGGGTTTTGGGAATTCTTTTCGTGTGGAATGTCGGGGGTTTAGTTGTGGTGTTTGGGTCCTTTGGCGTGAGGAAGTTCAGGTTGAGATTTTAGTGGTGGCGAATCAATTCGTGCATGGGAAATTCATTGATGATTCCGTTAATAAATGGGTCCTTTTTACGGCTGTTTATGCTTCCCCGACGGCAGCAATGCGTAGGTTAGTGTGGGATCATTTGCTTAGTCTTCGACCACATGGGAATCAGGCGTGGGTGTTAGGAGGTGACTTCAATTGTATCCTTCGTGACGAGGAATGTTATGGTAGCAGATCGGGGCTATCTGGTGTTAGCTCGCTTTTTCAAGAGTTTGTTTTTACGGCAGGCTTGTTTGAGGTTGATTATAGAGGCGATGACTTTACTTGGAGACGTGGGAGGTTATTCAAACGCCTCGATAGGTGTTTGGTGAATGGAGCCTGGCAGAATCTTTTTCCTCATAGCCTAGTGTTGCACCTCGACCGTTTGGGGTCTAATCATTGTCCGCTTATCCTTGCTAGGGAAACTCATACCGGTGCTGATGATGATAGACCGTTCTGCTTCATTGCAGCTTGGTAGGACCATCCCGATTTTGCTAACGTGTTAAGGGATAGTTGGAGGCCGATGGATTCGGTTGAACATAATATCGCTAGGCTTAAGACCAATGTTTCGAGATGAAATGTTGAGGTGTTTGGGCACATTTGTAAACGGAAGAGGAATCTGTTGGCACGTCTAAGAGGTATTGATAGGGCTCTCAGGTGTAATTATTCGGCATCGTTGGTAGAGTTAGAGAAGTCCCTTCGGGCAGAGCTTGATATTGTTTTAGAGCAGGAGGAGAGCCTTTGGTTCCAGAAGTCGAGATATCGGTGGTTCATGCAAGGCGATAGGAATACCATGTACTTTCATGCTTTCACGATTAGCCGAAGGAAGAGGAATTTGATTACTAGGTTGGGGATGGTAATGGTCGGTGGTTAGACTCTCAGGTTGAGCTTCGGCGGCATGCTGTTGATTTCTATAGCAGTCTCTTTACTAGCGGCAATACAGATGCATCTCAGTATTCCATCCGCGGTAAATTTCCTGGCCTTTCTAGTTCTGCTATTGATTTCTTTGATAACCCTGTATCTGTAGATGAGGTTCACAGGGCGGTTTTCCAGATGGATGCGCTTAAAGCTCCTGGTAGAGATGGGTTTCAAGCTTTATTTTATCAGCGGAACTGGGAAATTGTTGGGCCGGATGTGTGTCGTTTGGTACAGGATATTTTTGAGGGGGCCCCTTTCCCGGATAGTTTGAATGATACCCTGTTGGTTTTGATTCAGAAGGTGAAGTCGCATGAGAATCTGTCACAATTTAGGCCTATCAGCCTTTGCCAGGTCTTGTACAAAATTGTGACTAAAGTGATTGTGAATAGAATTAAGCCTTTTATCCCTGAGTGGGTAAAGGACAATCAGACGGGCTTCGTTCGTGGACGTCTTATTTCGGATAACATTATCATTGCCCAGGAGGTGGTTCACTCTATGCGACGCAAGACAGGTGCTGAGGGGTGGATGGCGGTGAAAATTGATTTGGAAAAGGCGTATTATCGTCTTGAGTAGAACTTTATAGCGGATACGCTTTGTGATATTGGTCTACCGGGGAAGATACGTGATTTGATTATGCGTTGTGTGTCGTCTGTATCGACAAGTATTTTGTGGAACGGGGCGCAGACAGAGCATTTTCGACCGTCTAGGGGGATCAGGCAAGGCGATCCGCTATCGCCGTATCTTTTTGTTCTTTGTATGGAGCAGCTTGGGCACCTTATTGAGCACAGGTTATCGCAAGGGGCATGGAAGGGGTTTCGGGTCTCGAGACAATGCCCGATTATTTCTCACCTCATGTTTGCAGATGATATGATTTTGTTTGCGGAGGCCTCGATGGAGCAGGTTGGGGTGATCCATTCGGTGTTAGCTGAGTTTTGCAGTGCTTCTAGAATGAAAGTGAGTGTGGCAAAGACGAATATTTTCTTTTCCAAGAATGTTCCAAGCTCGCTCCGCAGTTCGATTTGCATGGTGTGTGGTTTTATGGAAGTTCAAAATTTAGGTAGATATTTGGGGGTGCCTATGCTACATCAGAGGGTTACTAAGGAAACGTATGGCTTTTTAATTGAGAAGGTCAGGGATCGATTGAATGGGTGGAAGGCGAGATATTTATCGTTTGTTGGGCGCATCGTCTTGGCAAAGTCAGTGCTTTCGGCGATTCCTTCTTATTGCATGCAGACGACTAAGATTCCCAAGGGGGTATGCGATAAAATTAAGGGAATTATACGTGCGTTTATTTGGGGTAACTCGTCGTTGAAACGGGCGGTTCACCTTGTAAAATGGGAGGAGGTTGCATCGCCTACTGTTAGGGGTGGCCTTGGGTTTAAATTCTTGGACCAACAGAATGACGCTTTTCTTATGAAAGTGGCCTATAACATTGTGGTGAAAACGGACCAGCTTTGGGTACGTTTTTTGCGAGCCAAGTATAAATGTTACGACCATATTCCGGCTACTATCTTTAGGAATAATTGCTCGGTTCTTTGGAAAGGGGTGAGTGCGGTTTGGGATGATGTTAGGAAAAGAATTGTGTGGAATATTGGTGATGGTGCGACGGTGGACTTTTGGAAGGACAATTGGTTGGCGGATATTGGCCCTCTAAGTGCTTGGTGCACGCGAGCTACGGTGGATATGGCTCCTACATCGGTTAAAGATATGGTTGATAGTGGAGGAAACTGGATTTGGAAGGCTTTCCGGGATGGTTTACCCGTGCACGTGTTGGAGCACATAGCTGCGATAAAGCCGCCTGTAGCTTCGAATGGCCCCGATTGGCCGGGGTGGAAGTGGAGCAGAACGCGAAACTTCACTGTGCGGTCTGCATACGACGCGCGATCACAGCAGATTGTTGAGGCGGAGGATGGTTTGTGGAAGGCGATCCATGCGTACAAAGGGCTGCCGCGAATAAAGGCTTTCCTATGGCTTATTGGGAAGGCTCGAATCTTAACGAATGATGAAAAGGCCCGGCGACATTTAACGGACTCGGCTACATGTGCGGTATGTGGGGCGGCTTGTGAAGATATTGATCACATTCTTCGCCACTGTCACACGATAGTTTCGACTTGGGCAACTTTGATCAAACCGCAATGCTTGGCGAGGTTCTTGGCGCTACCCATGAAGGATTGGTTGAAAAGGAACCTGCTGTCGAGCGATGGTTTTGCGAGGGATTCGTCCGATTGGGGTGTGCTATTTGGGAGCATTCTTTGGAGCCTTTGGCGCATTCGTAATGAGAAGATCTTCGGGAGCTGGATCCCACACGGTGCAGGGGTCAAACAGCAAACCTGCGTCCAAACCTCGCCTATCGGTGCAGTTCGACAGCAGGTACGGGGGCGAAGATGGTGTCCGCCGAAGAGGGGGTTTGTGAAGCTTAATGTGGACGGTGCGAGGAGTGAGTTCGATGGTGATGCCTCGTGTGGAGGGATTGTCCGCGACTTTCAAGGTAATTGGATTACTGGTTTAACAAAATTCATTGGAAAGTGCTCGGTGTTTGAAGCGGAGCTTTGGGCGGTGTTTGAAGGCCTTAAGTGTGCTATGGGTGTAGATGGGGTGAGTATAGTGGTGGAGACGGATAATTTGGATGTTTTTCGCACGCTATCGGGGATGTCTCCTTGTTTGAGGTCTTCATCTTTGATTGATTCTATTCAAAATCTTGTTTTGATCCATGGTGGTGTAGAGTTTCGACACATTTGTCGTGATGCAAATAGAGTGGCGGATGCGATGGCGAAGTTGGCGGAGAGGTCTAGGTTTGAGGCCTGTGTTTAATAGTGTTCCGGTTGAGGTGTTCGATCTCTTGAGGGAAGATTGTCCCTAAGTTGTGTTGTTTTGTTTTTGCCTTTTATTGTGGCTTGTACGGATCTTACGTAGGTACTCTTTTCCCTCATTAGGTTAGGAGGGTTTTTAATGTGGCCTATGTAGATCCTTTCCCATTATTTATCAAAAAAAAGTAAACACCTTAATTGAGTGTAGTTTTTCAAAGGCTTAATACCAAAATAAGTGCTCAAACTATTTAATTTTCTCCTTTTAGGTGCCTACTTTTTTTTTGCCCCTAAGTGTCCAAATTGTCTCATTTTTTTTCTTTTTAGGTCCCCAAATTATTATTTATGGTCAAAATAAGTGCTCAAACAATCATTTTTTGGTTAAAGTATGTGCCTTAATTTAACTTTAAAAGGGCAAAAAATGATAGTTTGGGTTGGACACCTAAAAGGGGCAAAAAAACTTTAAGCACATAAAAGGACAAAATTGCATAGTTTGGACACTTAAAAGGAACAAAAAAGTTTAGGCACCTAAAAAAAAGAAATGATAGTTTAGGAACTTATTTTGACATTAAGCCTTTTTGAAACTAAATGTTGTCATGTTATTTTTTAAATGGTGACATGTCATTTTTTAATAGAGGTATTTGATTATTGAAAAATATATAACAATGAACTGAACGTCGTTAAGAGGTTTAATGGTTGGGTGACTAAAATGAATTTTTCAATGATGGTGACTAAATTGATAACTCCATAAAAGTTTGGTGACTCAATTGAAAAGACTTTTTTGAGTGGCTAAATTGATAACGCACAAAAAGTTAGGTGACCATTAGGGTAGTTTACTTTAGTTATATTGTCAATATACCTGTCACGTCCCTAGAATCCCGACCCGTCGGACGTGCGACCTTAGGCACCTTTGTGCGTGCGTAGAGCCTAAGTTAGCCTGACGATCTAGGCGAGAGTGCCTAGATCCGTGCAAAAGACGATTTAACACAAAAGGGTGATGGCCAAGGAAAAGTGATGTGGGGAAAAGCCGGGCGAATGCCCGGCACCTTTTATTAGAGTGCTTAACGAAAATATGGCTCAAGGCCAAAGAACAATTGAAAGATGAATAATGAGGTGGGGGTAAGCCTCTTTAAATAGCCTCTCTAGTCCTAATCCTACTCTAACTAGGATAAACTAATGCCCTACTCCCTCAAGGAGAAGTAATCCTTGTCCCAAAAGGATTCGTGGCCCCTAACCTCAAGGAAGGCCTGGTTTGCACGGAGACTAGGCCCAAGGCCGTGTGTGGACCTGTGGGGTGCGTCTGGCAGACCCTGTCCAGCCCCTCCGTGTGCGCTGTCGTCGGGACCCTAGGGTGCAGCGTGATCGGTCAGCTCGGTCCTTGAGCGTCGGCCGCTGTCGGGACCCTAGGGTTCGGCGTGATCGGCTTGCTCGGTCCTTGAGCGTCGGCCGCTGTCGGGACCCTAGGGTGCGTCAGACTCGGTCTGCTCAGTTCCTGGGCACGAGCTACTGTCGGCACTCTGGTGTGCGGATGCATCGGACCCTATGGTGCGGCCCTAGGCCCCCACGGTGTGCACCCTCGGTGTCGGCCCTTAGGCCCCTCGGTGTACACCCGTGGTGCCGGCCCTCAGGCCCCTCGGTGTGCACCCTTGGTGCCGGCCCGTAGGCCCCTCGGTGTGCACCCTTGGTGCTGGCCCTTAGGCCCCTCGGTGTGCACCTCTATCGGACCCTTGGGGTGCGGCGGGCACGCCTTTCTCGGTTCCGTGGCCCGTGTGTTTAGTCCCTTCGTCCGCACACCCAGCCCCGTGGGTTACGGATGCTTCTCGTCGGTGTGGTGGAATGTAAATACGAGGTGTGGCCCTCTCAGTTTTCCCCGTGCTACGCCCCTCGGTTGTCGTCCCTTTGCTCTGTCCCTTGGTGAGCACACACTCGGCCCCTTGATGTGAGGCTTGATTGGGTCGAAAAAATTAGGACGTGACAATACCATTTGAATCACGACTAAAGTTTTAAATTTTGAAAAAAATACATGGAGTGCGCCGCCTAACCCTAAAAACAACCCTAGTTTTTTTTCTCTAATAACCTTGCACCGTTTACAAGTTTCTTCAATTTCTCTACGTTAGCCGGCGATCGACAATCACCTAGCTATTGGTTGTCGATCGTTGGTGTTTATTATTTTTTTCTAATAAGAATCTCTGTCTTTATGGCACGCGTTTTCTCTGTCCTTGTGACACTCTTTTTCTTCTGTCCTTGTGACGTATTTTCTTTGTTTTTATGGTTTTGTTTATCTGTCCTTGTGGCATGATTAAGCATACCCTAGAAGTCGATCGTTGCTCGCATAGATTTTTTAATCGGCGTTAGTTCCTGATTATGATTTCGTCAGTGGTCACGGAAATTTAGATCCCCACTCGGTTGATGGTTGTTTGCCGATGTAATCAGTCCTGGGTGGCGGCAAATTCTGCCTGATAGTTTGGATCGCTCACACTCCTTTTCATCAGTTATGAGTCCTGATTGGATAGAGGCAAGGAGATTCAGGAAGCTTTTGAATTTTCATGGTATGCTTATCTCCATAGAATTATTTCACTTTTCCTTATTTTTGGGTTTTAGATATTTTGGTAGATTAGTCTCATTATTTTCCTTCCTGGATGCGTTGTAATTGTGATATTTTCTATGATTATAATAAAAATTCAGTGGCCATATTAAAAAAATACATGGAGTAAAATTTATCAAATCAAAGTACAAAAACTAAATCCACAAATTATACAAAGTACAATAACAAATATAAGAAGTTGAAAAATAAAAAACTAATATAACAATAACAACTAATTATAGTAAGACATGTGTAACCATGCATCAATTTGACTAACTCATAATGTAATATAATTTTTTTAAAAAAAAATGGGTAAACTATAACAGAGGTCACTCAATTATGGGTAAGGTTACATTTGGGTCACTTAATTATTAAAAGTTACATTTGAGTTACTCAATTATGGGAAATGTTACATTTGGATCACCCAATTATTAAAGGTTACATTTGGATCACTCAATTATGGGTAAGGTTACATTTGGGTCACCCTTCATATTTTAAAAAAAGTATATCAATTTGTATATTAGATTAATTAATGATTTAAAATGAAGTACTCTAATGTTAATGAGGCTATGCAATTGATTTGGAAGAATAATGACTAAATTGATGTACTTTTTTAAATATGATGGGTGACCCAAACGCAGCCTTACCCATAATTGAGTGATCCAAATGTTACCTTTAATAATTGGGTGACCCAAATGTAACCTTACCCATACTTAAGTAACTCAAATGTAATTTTTAATAATTGGGTGACCTAAATATAACCTTACCCTTAATTGAGTGACCCAAATGTAACTTTTAATAATTGGGTGACCCATATGTAACATTACCAATAATTGAGTGACATTCGTTGTAGTTTACCCATAAAATTCTACATATAATTGCTAAAAAATCCGTTTTTTAAATTATAAAAAATCTAAAATTCTAAAAAATATCTCAAAAATATAATTTATAGAGATATTCTAAAATTTTAGAAATTTATTTTAAAATTATAAAATACAAAAAATGTAAAAAAAAATCCTATAAGAATTCAAACAATATTACTTTATTTTAATTCTAAAATATATTTCTTAAATTAATCATAAATTGCTATTTTGAAATTATTCTATATTTTCATAATCTAAGTTGAACCCAAAAAGTAGTCCAGCAAAAAGTGGATGATGTTCATCCCAGAGTACTCGAGTTCAATCACAATGTTTACAAGGTATGCGTTTTGGTTCCATATTTTCCTCAACAACGTTTGAATCAATTTTTCATTCAAACCTCCAAAATTATCGAATTTTCCAACAATCCCCTCACATAATTGAAATTGATCTTTTAATCAAAAATATTTTGACTCGACGTGGTTATAGAATATACGATCGATAGCTACATAAGATAGGTAGGTTTTCTCATTTGAACCTTCCCTTGTGAAAGTATATTTACTTTACTAGCTTACCAGTAGATGTGATGTCCTTGAACTGTTCTATCGTTTGTGTAAACGATGATATACTTCACACAACTACCTCTCTCACAAGAGTATTAATTCTCATGGGTATGTCCATATGGTCGCGAACATCGCCTGGTTTTGCAAGAGTTTGAAAAAACTATGCCCAATAGTCTCCTTGAAGGAATCCAACTTCACTCTCACATAGGTGACTTATGTTCCTTGGCTCACCAAACCACACAATGGTCAATAAATGCTTAGTCTAAACCACTTTAATCACGGTTTACATCATATGAACGGACTTTGGAGAAGAACCCCCCACAATGATCGTACAAGGTCTATGCAATTAGGTTGTTCCTTTGAACCTAGATCTTGGGATCCTCACTCAACTAGGTAGGGTTTTCCTTCACATAACGCCTTAAATTTTCCCGGGCTTCTGTCTCATTCCTCCCGATGTTTCTGTAAAGCGTTTAGTTGTTCTCCTTTTGTGAGTGCAAGTGCACACTCTTGTCAAGTTATAGTATAAAAGATATCGTCTCCACTGGGATTTGAGCAGCTCTTATGAATGGTTTCCTGCACAAAGACTTAATAAATGCGCCATCAAATCTCAAGATGTGGAAATATAAAAACACAAATAAAGATAAAGATAGTGATGAGAGGAATGATTGGGGGAGATTGGGCGACAAGCTGGGTAAGACAAGTGCAACTTAGTAGCTTGTGGACTGCATTGCAAAGTCTTGAGTATGTTTCGTGCTGCCATGAATTTCTACCTCGGCGGGTAAGGTGGGCGGCAAACTACGACCTTGTCACACGATCACAGCATGTCACTGCCATAGCAGGGGTGTGTACTGCTTCGGCAGGTGGAATGGAAAGAAGTCATGGCGGCAAGTCTGGCAATCATTCTAAGTTCGGCAGGATAGTCGATAGTGATCCCTCCTATTTCTACGTTAGGATGCTCAAGATTGCTTAACTTGAGGACTAGTGTGGAACCAAATTAGACAACTCGGTTGGTAATCTCTTTTAGCTGCTGAAACTTGTGGACTAGTGTGGGACCAAGTTAGTCACACCTTTGTGAGTTGTGATCGTGCTTAACCCTTTCGTGAGCCTTGCACTTTCGTGCCTGACAAATAGATTTTCTCTTCAACTGTCTGGTGTGGACTAATTGAACGAACAAGAAGCATAGATTAAGCAAACTCAGAACTTTAATGAAAAATAACTCAAAACTATACAACCGTTTCACAAATTACTTTACATACATGTGCCTAAACCCTAGGAGAGTTGGGTCGCGACCCCCAACACTCCAACTTATCTAGTTAACCCCCATCTATGCTCTCATCGGCAGATGCTGTCAATTCCTCACGACATGCATACACACATATATATGCCCCTATACCCTTACATACATTGGGTATATATAGGGTTCTTAACCTAAGTTGAGTCCTTCTTGAGGTAGGAGTTCTAAAAGTAAATTACATAAAATATAGACTCCTTTATGCATTAAATACAGACTCTTTGGACTTTGCCTTCTTCAGCAAGTAAGGATAAATGCTCCTACTTATCGATCTTGAATTAACTCTACCGGCCGCTACAAGCTTCAGGAAGTTGCAAGACTAGGCTCATTGGGCTTAGGAAATTGTCCTCTTAAAATCACAACCCATCTTGGCTAAGTCGGTGTAACTCTTGCCCGGACGACTCTTGGTGGCAATGCTGCTTCGGCAGTGTCCTTGGCGGCAAGTTGAGCTGCTTCAGTACATATTTTTTGGTTCCAGCTTTCTTGCCTTGTTATGTCCTCTCCTCTACTTTCTGTTGAGTGTGTAAAAGTTCTATTATTTACCCCCTATTTAACCCATATTTCTGCTGCATTCAAGCATAATTCATTGCATTTAGGTCAGTTTACAGTTAGACGTCACAAATATATTAAAAGGCACAATTTAAGCAACAATTTAACCCTCCGGTTGTTCAGATCGATCGTGAACGTTCTTCAAGATCCTCATGTCCTGATTCAGCTAGATCTGAGCGTGAGATGTGTTTTCTCGGCTTTAGAGCTTCTGTTGCTTAAAGGTGTGTCTCTTCCTGTTTTATAAACTTATGTGTTTCTTTCTGTGCTATAAATTTTATGTGCTTTTCTAGATTAAAATAAGTAAATGTTTTGTACATTTTGTGTGCATACTCTGTTGTGATTGGGTGAATGTTTTCAGACATCATGCATAACATGTCATACTGTGATTTAAGTGAAATATCAGATTTTCGGAATCGTAAAACATCGGATTTATAGTATTGTGCAACTTGAATTTTCATAATTCAAGTTTCGGATCAGACTCGAATTTTTAAATCTGCATCATATCATTGTGGGTATATGGTTGAGATCTGTTCGGGGAAGTTCAGTGGTTTCACCCTTCGGGCTGAATTCCGCTTCGGATCAGTGGTTCCATCCTTCGGGCTGAGTTCCACTTCGGATGGCGACGATGGAGAAAGTAGGTTCTGGGGAACCTTACATTTCGGTGTATCGGAGATGGGTACTATGATTCATATACATCAGACATCATATCATCATGATTTAGTTTTATTGTGTTTTCAGAAAAGTCTTTATCAGAAAATAAAATATTGTTTTATTTTTGTGTTGTTTTCGTTGCACTTTAGAGACACACTAAGCTCTTTAGCTTACACTCCTTAGTTTTTACTTTTCAGATATCTCAGACTTTTTAGGCGATCGGTACTTGGAGCATCTCTTGTTTATTCAGATAAATTATTATTCAGTACAAACCTTTATGTTACCTCAAAATTATTGTTTTAATATTGTTTGGGATATTTGTGTAATATGGACATTGGAACTGTTTTTAATTTGGGTTTTATTAAATGCGTGCATCTATCAAGTTACTTTTGGATTTTTAATGAATTATCGGAACATCGTTTAAAAGATTGAGTTTTATTTTAATCAGAGTATTTGTTGAGTTTTACTTATGTAATCGATTCTTTTGAATTACAAATATTTTAACCTAAATTATTTCTTGAGGGACAAGTTTCCAATCGCTACTTCCTAGATTCGGCCCATTCCTTTTGGGACGGGTTTAGGGGGTTACACTAAATGTGAGAATGTGAATTATACATGGTTAGTTGCATAAGCCTCATCTAGAGCATACGCGGTTGGGGTTTCATTCAAGGCATTGTAATGTAAGTATCACATGTGCATCATGAATGCATTATATGTTTGAGCAAGATGTTTATTACTTGTGAATTGAAATATGTTATGTTTAAGTTTTGCTTTGAATTGAATTGAGTAATGACTCTCAAGTATGGAAAGTTTATTAAACAAGAATCGTATGAAAACCCTAAAGCTATAAGAAGTTATACTTCAAGAAAACAAAATACTTATCTTATAGTAAAAGAAACAAAGCAAAGAACCGAGAAGATTACTTGAATCATAAGATATTGAATAAGTGACAAACAAGATTACTTCTACAATAAGATATTTTCCCCAATATCAAGTATAAGATAAGACATCCAAGTTGCCAACAATGGAATTCCTTGGATACATTGGTATGATGCATTGTATATTGGGACTACGGTCCATGAGCTATGGCTTGGGGGACGCCTCATTATGTGTGATATGTTAGTTGGCGACAGTAGGAGGTAATGGGGGGGTTGTACGGAGATTGATGACAGTTTTGTTGGATAGATGTAAAGTTAGGGTTGATATGTTTCGATATTAGCCATTGCTATGTGCTTTGAGCTAAGTATCGCTTGGACTGATATGGTCAAACACTGACCTATGTCATTCATAACCAAGTGTAATTCAAGGAAAACATGTTAAAAGAAATGAACATTATTAAGAAATCAAATAAGAATTGTGGAAGAAATCTTGGATATGTTTAATTGCAAATGAAGCTCTTGGTGAGCATAAAGTTGATAGCTCTTGGTGAGCAAAAAATGATATTTATTGGATAACAAACGATTGAAGCAAGCATAAGATTCAAATGATATTCAAAGATCAAAATCTTTAAGGAACTTCGAATAATCAAGGAAGGATTAAGTTAACTTAGCTCACAAGAAAGCTTTTGTATAAGTATATTATTGAATAGTTTGGTTTCTTTATGGCCTTATTCATTATTTCTTATTATCTTGTCATTACTACCTCACTTAGGCTATTTAAGCCTAATGCATTTCATCACCATGCATTGCAGGACATTTAAAGCTTGTGTAAGTTAATCGGGATCGTAGGCTCCATGTTACTACTCATAGGATGGTGACACTACAGTATGTAGTTATGCATTAAGGAATTTTAAAATGATTTGTAAATATAATCTTAAGGCGTGTATGTACGTTAAGTAGTAACATATGTGGATGATCTTGATGATGCTTATGACTGATTAGTTGATGCTTGTGTATGTGAATAGTTTGGTAAGTATGGAATGTAGTAGATACATACTTGTGTTGAATCATAAGTTTTAGTAGATATAGGATTGTGAAACTTGAAAAGTGATTTGATTGCTATAAATGGTTAAAAGGAACAAGTTATATAAAGATTATTAATTTGAAATTTATTGAAATCATAGAATGTTCTTGATAATTAGTAAATGCCCGAGTAGTGAGAAAAGGGAAAGAAGAAATTTGAAATGATTTTGCTTTATGCGCATAGTACCTTGTGGTTGAAGTTAACCTTGAAATACTTGATCACTATATTTCTTGAAAGTGTCTGATGAATATCAAGACTTGAGAAATGATATTTAGATTTATTTTAAAATCAATGGTTATCACGGATCATGAGTTTGATGAGTGTAATGAAACATGCAAGAGAATATGTTGAGCATGTCAATTCGAAAGTGTCATAATGTAAGAGAGTGTATCTTAGTCTAGGATGTAGTTGTAATTGAAGAATGGTGGCATGACACATGTACTTGTTAAGAATTGCTAATTGGTATTTGTAACTCGATTTAATTTTTATAATTGTTAATCTATGATAAGACCTTCGAATGGATATATATATTGATGTTTTTAAGCCAAATGAATTGGTTTAAAGTTAATAATTAGAGCATGTAAAAAGGGAAAAAGGAGAGATCATACGATGAGAAGTGAATAAAGAAAAGGACCATAGTTTAATACTCATTTGTATTTAAACAAGGTAATGTTGTTTAAAAATTTATAGATTTAAATTGTAAAAGGGATATTGGAGTATGGACTAGTGAGGATCGATTCCCTTGAGGAAGGGATCGATCCCTTGAAATTTCAGAATAATGATTTCGTCCCCAAGAGTTGTAATTTTAATAAAATACTTAGACATTATGAATACTTAATCCGAATTTGATTAGTAAAAGGGTGATTATGGAGAATCATGATTTGCCTAGTCAACGGTTGATATGAATTGAATCCTCTTCCTTGCTTGCTTCATATAGTTGACTGCTCCAAGTAGGAATTGTTAAAATTGGAAAGTAAGTCTTAAAGTTAAAACTCACATGAAAGCTAAGTCTTTGACACCATAATGACTATTTGTTGATATTTCTAAATGAGTGTATACATGGTAGATCATACATGATCTATGATTGAAGTTGGACTTGATTAATAATATTTTAAAAAGTTTTAATTATATTGCCCATTTTCATTGAGCAAGCCTTAACTTGTGAGACAAGTTACGTCTGTATGTTTGCTTTTAACACTCTAGACTTGGTTTACTTTTAAGTAGGGTTTAGGGTGTTACAATTTGGCATCAGAGCATGGTTTAGTCGATTCTCGGACTAAACATGAACTCACTGCATTTCCATAAGTCATTGTGACACCTAAGAGTTTGAATTTTTGTTGGTATTGGCAACTTGCAGCCAATACAATATGTTATTCTGTTTTGACTCTTAGAATATACGTAGTTATTCTAAGGTCGTTGTCACTAGATTGAGGGCATTAGAGAAATTCGAGGACAAATTTCTTTTAAAGAGGGAGAAATTACAATACCCCTAGGGTTGGCCTAGTAGAATGCTACCAATTCAATACAAATTAGATTGGCTTGCTTCATTCTTAATCCAAGATTTAAGTAAGGGTCTAGGACCAAATTGAAAGAAAAGAAGGAAAGAATAACCAATGTTATAGTACAAAAAAAGAAATGATGTAAAATTTGAGGTTTGCATGTCAAAGAAGTTTTAGTTAAGTGGCCTTAACACATGTCAATTTGAAAGATTGAACATGTGGGAGAGAGAATCGGTTATGAGGAAACCAATTTGCTTAATTCCATCATCTTCTTCATCTAGCTGTGTCTTTTAGAAGGAGTAAGAAAGAGAAAGCTTGCCTTACCATGGAAAAATAGAAGAGTTAACTTATTGATTCAAGTTTTGATAAGCTATTATTCGAATAGCTTGAGAAGAGGGTAAGAATTTCCTTTCCATCTTGTAAATATAATAAGAATTTTTTATTTTAATTTCAAGATTTTTGCATACATTTAGCTATTAGCCAAATTAACAAGGAAATCGAATTTGTTAGGAAACCTCTTGACCATTCAAATGTCATGCATGTTGTAGGGCTATGATCTTGTAATTGTAACATGGTTTGAGATGCTAAAATGACTACCTTCGAGCTTGATGTTGTAGAAATAAGTTGAGTCCTAGATCAGGTCCTGAGTGAGATGTGTAGTTGTGCTTAGATTCAAGTAGAATACATTGAAATCTAGAAAATCAAATGGTGGGTTGTTCTGAATGCACATGAATGTCCTAGGAACTGTTTACTATGGATTTAAATGGTAATGAACTTTTGAGCATGAGCAAATAAGATCATATGCAAATTAGGATTGTTTTGAAGTGTGTATTTGTGCAAAAACGAAACAGGACAGAATTGTATTCATAGCGACTTTAGGAGACTGTTTTGAATTATATAAATATGTATACAAGTGTTTTGGGACTATTTTCTATATATATGTATATAAAGTTTGGGATCTGATTTTTGTAGCTAAAAATAGGGGCGACTGTTTTATTAGCAAAAGGGATTGTTTTGTACTAATATAGTTATGTTATGGATTGTTTTGTAGTGTATGTATATATAGTGAACTGTTTTGAATGATTTAAGGACTGCTTTGCAAGAGATAAAGACTGATTTGAAGAGTTTAATAAACTGCTTTGATAAAATAAAATCAGGGGGATATTTGTGAAGTCTAGGGACTGATTTGCAAGCTAAAAAAGGGGCTTCTTTTTACAAAAAAAAAACAATGGACTGTTTTGTAAGGTGAATCAAGAGGTTGTTTTACGATTTAAATCAAGACTTTTTTGTATACCAAACTAGGTTAGTTATACAAAATTTATTTTTTCTCTCCATGGGTTTGTGGAATCGCCTGGCAAAAGAGCAACAAGCGGAACATGCTGCCGGTGAGCACCGTGAAACAGGTAAGGGCGATCAATCGGAGGAAAAAGATCAGGCCAATCAATGGGTGTGGACCTTATATGTTGGAGGTCTCTCTCGAACAATACACTGGAAAGGATTATGGCAGGTATGTGATAGACATGGGGTCGTCAAAGATGTGTTTATTCTGAATAGAGTGGCTAGGGATGGGCAGCGATTTGGCTTTGTTCGGATGGCATCACAAGATGACGCAAATCGGGTAATCGAGAGATTGCATGGAAAATGGATTCACGGCGCTCGGATTAGGGTCGCCATGGCGTGGAAGGGCAGAAAGAATTTGATTAGGAGAAAAGGGGGAGAAAGGAAAAGCGGGGAACAGCATGGGACAGTGGAGATTGGAGATTCAAAGGCGTCACACACTTCGAATTCGACAGGGAGAGGAGGGGTGAGCGAAAATCGTAGGATAATACCGGGAATAGTAGACGAAGACAAATGGGCGATCCTACAATGGTGCGCGGTGGGGTGGTGCTTGAATCTATGTAGCATAAAATCACTGGCGGAACGTTTGGAGGTTGAGAAGCACGACGGATTCTCCATCATGAGATTGTCCGGGTCTATGATTTTGTTAATGTGCACGTCGGCGAGTGTTCGAGAACGTGTGTTGAAGCTAGACCGCGTGAAAGAATGTTTTGCGAGGGTGGAGGCGTGGTCGCCAGCAATCAAAGTGGAATCGCGCCGGGTATGGTTATCAATTGTGGGTCTTCCAATTCACCTATGGCACAAACGGACATTCATGAATATCGCAAATATATGGGGATCTTTTATTTGTATGGACGACGCTACGGAAATGCCGACATCTTTTGATAGCGGCAGAATTATGGTGGAGACAACTGTTTTTAATCGAATTGAGGAACAAATAGCTGTTCAATTTGAGGAGGAGATATATCCGGTCCGAGTGTTGGAAATGGACGGCAAAACCCTGGTGATTGAATGTGATTGTGGCTATTTTGAGTCGACCGACAGAGAGGAGAGTCTCGCACATGATACCTCTAAAGACATTGCAGGGGTTGTAGAAAAGATTGATGACACCACAAATAATCAAAGGGAGGTAATCGAACCGGTTTTGTGGCTAGCTAACGATGTTTGGGAGGGACAACAAGGGGCCACGAACGGTGCAACAAGTATAGAACATAGAGCGGATTTGATTATAAATATGGAACGGGGGTCGACGCAACATGGGGAACGGTCGCCGGACAAGCAGACAGAAGAGCTGCCGGAACGGAATGAGCTGACGACAGGAGGTGGGCTGAGTGGGGAGAAGGACAGTGGCGATAGGAGTCTAGAGGTGGTAGGTAACGTTCAAATGTGTGAGAGTTTAGATATCGCTGGGATTGTGAATTCCAAATCTAGTGATTCGGTGGGGCTGGATTCTCAATTACAAACAGGGGATAAGATAGAGGAATTTAATTCATGTCCCAATATCCATTCGAATGCTACACATCCTGGTTTGGGTACTACCGAATTAATTCAAGTGGGTCGAGCATTTTGCAAAATCCGACGGGTCCTAGGAGGCGAACAAAGCATAGGTGGCTGTAGGGTATATCGGAAAAAGAAGGGCAAACGATTGAGTGGGCTTCGACAAGGAAATTTGAACGGGGAAGGGGAGATAGAAGACGGATTGAATACACCCCAAAATATAGAAAGCGAGGCAGTCACAACATTAAAATTGGGTTCGTTGATTGGGGTAAATTCTAACGGACGTGAAGAGGAGATAATTCGAGACATATCACGGGTAATCAACGGGGATAGTTGGGGCTTGTGACTAATGAAATTGCTATCGTGGAATGTTCGGGGTTTGGGAGGGAGTGCAAAGCGACGATATGTACGTGAGGTGTTACGGAAAAATAATGTGGACATGGCGATGTTGCAGGAAACGAAGATGGAGGAGTGGCCGACGTTATGGGTAGCGAACTTATGGAGAACGGACAGTTTTGAATCAGTTTTCGCGCCATCAATCGAAGCTTCAGGAGGTATATTGGTGGTGTGGGAAGCAAGCAGATTTAGCACTGAAAGGTTGAGGTAGAACGACATTTTATTGTGTTATGGGGTAGGTGGACACAAGAAGACATGGTATGCGGGATAGTAGTGGTATATGCCCCATCGGAGGTCGAGGGTCAGCAAGCAGTATGGGCAACGATACTAGATAAAATTAGCGATCAAGAGGGGCCTTGGTGTATTGCAGGGGATTTCAACGCAATCTTACATGAATCTGATACAGTTGGGGTATCAGACAGGAATGTTGAAATGGAATTATTTGGTGAATTTGTACTTCACGCGGGGTTAATGGATTTGTCGCTACTGGGCAAACGCTACACATGGTTTGGTCCAAGGAATAGGTGCAGTAGAATTGATCGTTTCTTGATCTCGGCAGGTTGGGTGGATGTTTTCAGCTCAATGTGGTGGTACCGCCTAAAGTTCAAGCCTTCTTGTGGTTCATATGGCTACGACGGTTACCCACGGCTGATTTCTTGCGCGCTCGAGGGGTCCCTTTGCCGGATGATCAGGGACGCTGTCCATGGTGTGTGACGGAAGAGGAGAGCATCGCTCACATATTGTATGAGTGTTCTTTTGCGCGGACAGCATGGGATTGGATGAGACAATGGTGAGGCGTCGACACAATTTTCCCGGTCAGTTTTGAAGCATTTTTTGTGATTGATTTTCACTGCGTTTTTACTGGATGCATGAAAATGTGGTGGGTGGCGAGCATTAGTGGATTGTTGTGGTCGCTATGGTTAGCGAGAAATGAGTTTATTTTCCGTGGGAAACGTTTGTCATTGTCTGAATTATGTTTCTTGGTTAAGTTGAGATTGTACTACTGGATAAAGGTTGATAGGAGGGGCGAAATGTTTCCGGAATCCATTTGGTGGTCATGTCCTGCTAATTTTGTTGTTAGCGCGCAACCGAGAAAGTTGAGGGTAGGAAGGAGCTGGCAGCCACCTTTAAAGGGCGTGTTAAAGTTTAATACGGATGGGTCGGTGCGTGGTAAGCCGGGTCCAGCGGGGTTTGGTAGAGTAATGCGAGATGGGGATAGTCGAATATTGGGATTGTTTTCAGGACCTTTAGAAGTGATGGAGTCGAACGAAGCTGAAGTGCGAGCCATAGCTTTTGCTTTGGGTTTGGTGTAGGAGAGGGAATTGCGGAAAGGCTGTGTCATTATAGAGTCGGACTCTCAGGTGGCATTGAGCTGGGCTACACATTCGGCAAAACGTCCGTGGCGGTTATGGGAGGTCTTCTTAGCGATCGATCAGGCTTGTCAGGTAGCGTATGACATACAGTTTTGTTATGTGCCGATGGAGGCGAATGGCTTTGCGGATGTTTTAGCGAAAGAGGGAGTGGATAGATGTTCGCTCTTTGTGGCATGTCTATGAGTTGGTTGTTCGTTTATCTGTTCTTTCGGCGGATCTTATCGTACTCTTTTCCTCCATTAGGTTTAGGGAGGTTTTTAACGAGGCGTGAGATCCGTCAAGCTGTATGCTTTTCTTATTCTAATAAAATCATACAGTTGCTGATCAAAAAAAAGTTATGCAAAATTTGTAAGGATTGTTTTTATGCGAAATAGGGACTGGTTTTTGATTAAATGAGTTGATTTTATAAAATGGGAAAACATGGAAATTGTCTTGCTCATATTAAGGACTGTATTTACATTTATATAGAATTGTTTTTTATACATATGTGTAAACAAGAAAGCTGGACTGCATTCGTATAAACAAAGATTGTTAGGGACTATTTTCATGAAGAACCAAATTGTTTTGAAGTTCAATAAGGGTTGTTTAAGTAAGATGGAAATTTTGGAGGATTGCCTTGAATTAATTGTATATATTTATGTAAAATATTGGCTTTTTTAGTTATGTGATCGATTGTCTAGCTAGTGTGTTAGATTCATGACCTTAGTGATAATAATCACTTTAGTGAATGGTTGCGTTTGTTTTAATGTCTTATTGTTTGTTTGAGGTACATACGGTAATAAGAGAAGTGGAAGAATTGAGTATATTGAATCAAGGTGTCGTTGTGGAATCAGGTATCTCGTAACATCGGGATAAGAGGTGAGTGTAATTGCATTTACTTCGGGTGACATGGAATAACCCTGATCTTTATTTTGAATGAATTATGATACTAAATGTGAGAATGTGAATTATATATGGTTAGTTGCATAAGGCTTATCTAGAGCATATGTGATCGGGGTTACATTCATGACATTGTAATGTAAGTATCACATGTGCATCATGAATGCATTATATGTTTGAGCAATATGTTTATTACTTGTGAATTGAAATATGTTATGTTTAAGTTTTGCTTTGAATTGAGTAATGACTCTCAATTATGGAAAGTTTATTAAAAAAGAATCGTATGAAACCCCTAAAGCTATAAGAAGTTATACTTCAAGAAAACAAAATACTTATCTTATACTAAAAGAAACTAAGCAAAGAACCGAGAAGATTACTTGAATTATAAGATATTGAATAAGTGACAAACAAGATTACTCGTGCAATAAGATATTTTCCTCAATATCAAGTATAAGATAAGACATTTAAGTTGCTACAATGGAAGTCCTTGGATACATTGGTATGATGCATGGTATATTGGGACTACGGTCAATGAGCTACGGCTCGTGGGATGCCCCATTATATGTGATATGTTATTTGGCGACAATATGAGGTAATGGTGGAGTTGTACTAAATTGGCGATAGTTTGGTTGGATAGATGTGAAGTTAGGATTGATATGTTTCGATATTAGCCATTTCTAAGTGCTTTGAGATAAGTATTGATTGGACCGATATGGTCGAACACGGAGCAATGTCATTCATAACCAAGTGTAATCCAAGGAAAACATGTTAAAAGATATGAACATTATTAAGAAATTGAATAAGAATTGTGGAATAAATCTTGGATATGTTTAATTGCAAATGAAGCTCTTAGTGAGCATAAAGTTGATAGCTCTTGGTGAGAATAAAGTTGATAGCTCTTGTGGAGCACAAAATGACATTTATTGGAGAACAATCGATTGATGCAAGCATAAGATTCAAATGATATCTCAAAGATCAAAATCTTTAAGGAACTTCAATTAATCAAGGAAGGATTAAGTTAACTTACAAGAAAGCTCTTGTATAAGTATATTATTGAATTGTTTGGTTTCTTTATCGCCTTATCCATTATTGCTTACTATCCTGTCATTACTACCTCACTTAGGCTATTTAAGCCTAATACATTCCATCATCATGCATTGCAGGACATTTAAAGCTTGTGTAAGTTAATCGAGATCACAGGCTCCATGTTACTACTCAAGATTCAAGTAGAGATTGGATCTTTCTTAGTTAATACTCCTAGGATGGTGGCACTATAGTATGTAGTTATGCATTAAGGAATTTTAAAATTATTTGTAAATATTAAGGCATGTATGTGCGTTAAGTAGTAACATATGTGGATGACCTTGATGATGCTTATGACTGATTGGTTGATGCTTGTGTATGTGAATAGTTTGGTAAGTATTGGATGTAGTAGATACATACTTGGGATGAATCATAAGTTTAAGTCAATACAATATTGTGAAACTTGAAAAGTGATTTGATTGCTATAAATTGTTAAGTGGAACAAGTTATATATAGATAATTAATTTGGAATTTATTGAAATTATAGAATGATCTTGATAATTTGTAAATGTTCAAGTAGTGAGAAAAAGGCAAGAAGAAATTTGAATTGATATTGCTTTATGAGCATAGTACCTTGTGAATATCAAGACTTGAGAAAATGATGTTTATATGTATTTTAAAATCAATGGTTATCATGGATCGTGAGTTTGATGAGTGTAATGAAATGTGCAAGAGAATATGTTGAGCATGTCAATTCGAAAGTGTCATAATGTAAGAGAGTGTATCTTAGTCTAGTTTGTAGTTGTAATTGAAGAATGGTGACATGACTCATGTACTTGTTAAGAATTGCTAATTGGTATTTGTAACTCGAGTTAATTTTTATAATTTTTAATCTATGATAAGACTTACGAGTGGATATATATATTGATGTTTTTAAGCCAAATGAATTGGTTTAAAGTTAATAATTAGAGCATGTATAAAGGGAAACAAAGAGATCATACAATGAGAAGTGAGTAAAGAAAAGGACCATAGTTTAATATTTGTATTTAAACAATGCAATGTTGTCTAAAAAATTTATAGCCTTAAATTGTAAAAGGGCTATTGGAGTATGGACTAGTGAGGATCGATTCCCTTGAGGAAGGGATCGATCCCTTGAAATTTCAGAATAATGATTTCGTCCCCAAGAGTTGTAATTTTAATAAAATACTTAGACATTGTGAATACTTAATTCGGATCTGATTACTAAAAAGGGTAATTATAGAGAATCCTGATTTTCCTAGTCAATTGTTGATATGAATTGAATCATTTTCCTTGCTTGCTTCATATAGTTGATTGCTCAAAGTAGGAATCGTTAGAATTGGAAAGTAAAGTCTTAAAGTTAAAACTCAAATGAAAGTTAAGTGTTTAACACCAGATTGACTATTTATTGATATTTCTAAATTAGTGTATACATGGTAGATCATACATGATCTATGATTGAATTTATACTTGATTAATAATATTTTAAAAAGTTTTAATTTTATTGCCCAGTTTCATTGATCAAGCCTTAACTTGTGAGACAAGTTACGTCTGTGTGTTTGCTTTTAACACTCTAGACTCGGTTTACTTCTAAGTCGGGTTTAGGGTGTTAAAACCAACTTAAAGCCATACATACTTAGGAGGGTCCCGGAAACAAGGTTCTTTTGTATGTCAAGTACATACAATATGTTTTGAATCTTCAGCTTTTTGCCCGAAGTCGTGTTCAAAACTAAAATTCCCTTCCCCTTGATCTTGGAAGTTGCATCATTTCCCATGTAGAGCGTCTCCTCGTTCTCACTAGGAACCAACTCAACAAATGAGTCTTTGTCACTACAGATGTGACGTGTGGCACCAGTATCATTCCACCATTCTCTTGGATCTGAGTTAACCATGTTAATTTCAGAAATCACAACACATACATCCATATTGGATACTTTCTTAAAAATTTATTCCACAACATTGGCCTCATTCATTATGCCTCTTTTGAAGTCCTCATTGACTTCTATCACGTTTGCCTTGGCAATATTAGGGTTGACACCTTTGTCGAGCCTTTTTGTTGTACCTCTATTTTGACTCATAGTCACAATGTTCACACGGTATACGAGAAATCTCAATAATGAACAATGAACGATGTAGGTTAGCATGAAAGAGAGGAGTTGCACTAGGCACGCTTAAATACCAAGTCTTTCAAGAAACCAATCCTAGACATGCACTTTCAAAAGGATTTCCAATTATCCGTTTAAAAGTGTTTCCTAGAATTAGCAATAATTCTATAATAACCGGAAAAAGAATTCTTGATTATTTCAATTTTGTTATCCAACATAATTATAATTCTGAAACAAATTTAGTAATCAATGTTACTTCCAATGACAATTTCTGTTTAAACAGATTTGTCCACAACAAAATTTGTGTGAATAAATTTATTTAGATTGTTTCTTGTTTGAAAGAAAGATCACGTAAACCCGTTAAAACGTCAGAAATTAAATCCTGACATGAATTATTTACGAGATCTTAGTTTCCAAAATTGATGGACATTTCATTGATTTTCGTTTGGAAAGCAAATCAAGTAAACTCGTTAAAACGGCAGGAATTAAATTCCCAAAACCGGATTTATTTACTAGATCTCATTTTCCAAAAATCAAAATTTCGTCTGGATGTCATGTTCATCTCTATAAATCTCTCAAAAGAAATTATTAGTAGAAATCTACAATATTTTCAAAAATATAATTAACAATTATTATGACATTTAATAATAATGATTATTAAGCCGAAATTATAAGGTAATAGCTCCAAGAATATTACCATAATAATGTTATAATTTAAGGATTTACCTTAATAACACATACACAGATGTATGTATATATGATATTTAATATTATCATAATACATGCACACATGTATTTATTTTTTATATTCTTTCAAGAAATTGACATATATGGTTTTATTATTACCGTGTTTCATATCATATTAAAGGTAATATATATATATATAAGGAATAATCTTATGATTTAATAATCCCACAATTTAAGGATTTACCTTAAATGGAATATTACACGCTTGGCGTCAACTATAGCATTGCCATTGGCGAAGTTGATGAATTGCTGTGGCGACAATGATCTGAGCAGCAAGTGATACGGAAAATATGAAAAGACCCAGTGCGTTTCGATATTTACGCTCTTGTTAAGTGTGAGAATTTCCCATCTGTATCCGCGACTCGACTTCCCGAATGAAGCCGACGGTAATGATTTCTGCACACAACTCTTACTTGCAAATTTAACGCATCTCATTGGCAAGTCCTTGGATTAAAATTTAAATCTGTCGTAAGATTATTAAAATATAGTTAATTTAAGAATAAAGTAATAAACAATAAAATTAAATATTATTATTATTATTAATTGAAAAGAAAAAAAATACAAATACAACATATCTAAAATCAAACCGATTGAGAACGAGTTGAAGCCTGTAACTATACAGTTCTTTTAAGACAAATTTTCGG
Source organism: Hibiscus trionum (assembly GCA_030270665.1). NCBI lineage: Eukaryota > Viridiplantae > Streptophyta > Magnoliopsida > Malvales > Malvaceae > Hibiscus > Hibiscus trionum. Next base: position 25,140,623 of record BSYR01000011.1, read on the forward strand.
CCGCTTTTTGATGCTTGAGATTTTTGGTCTTCTATTTTCCTGGATACAATAACTAGATGATCAGCTACAGTAGCACAACTGACCAACTGTAAAGATCACGAACTACAACTTTGCCTTCTCCTATCACCAAAAACTACTTTTAAAACCACTGAGTAAAACAATAGAAAAATTCTATGTGTTTTGACTTGTGTAAAACCTAAAAGGTTTGCAAACTATTTATAGGGGTTTTATGAGGGGTATAAGGAAACTTTTAACCTAATAGAGCATTTAATATTGAGAATCAATTGATTCTTTTAGAGATCAATTTCCAAAATTATTATCTAAATTAAAGATAATTTTTATTATTTACTCTTTTAATTCTAAGTCAAAATTTGGCAAATATATGCTCTTATTTTAAGAAAAAAATTATTTCAAATTTAAGTCAAAATATTTGCAGGCTCACGGAGGACCAGACCGATTTAGACATTTGCTTTACCTACGTCGTGCACGTCTGCATATTTACGAACCAACAATTGGTTCCACATTTTCCTCAACAATATTTGAATCAATTTCTCATTCAAAGCTTTAAAATTATCGAATTTTTCTAACATAAATTTAATCCAATATCAATCATAGTCACTGAGCAAAAACCTGTAAATATCGCGAACCCACAAATCCAATGTCCCCACAATTCCGCTTCAATCACTGAACAAATGCCTATAAATTTGATCCTAATTTTAAAATATCCAAACCAATCATTTTCACAGCAGAAAATAAAATTTCAAAATTAATTTGGATAAACATACGTTGATAAAAAAGTAAAAACTTTAGGATGACAGTATTTTTTTAGAATCATTTAAAAAACCAAAGAATAAAACAAAAATATCACCAAGTTCGAATCACTGAGAAAGGCAACAAAGAAAACTGCCCTTAAAACGATATATATATATATATATATATATATATATATATATATATAGTGTAAAAAAATTATACAATTTTTTATATTTAGGCTATAAAATTTAAAATTCAAATCCCTAGCTCTAACACTCTAAAACCTAAACTTTAAACCATAAATCATACACTCTAATTCTAACCATAAACCTTACATTCTATTCCCTACAACCTAAACCCATAAACCACAACCTAAATATCCAAACCCTAAAATTGAAAGGACGATAAAGCTTTTTTTTCAAAATTTTAAACTAAAGAACGAAAATCCAGAAAACTGAAAGTCTCTACTACTAAGACTAGTGACAAGAGTGTTGAGTTCTGGGTAATCGTTGTAATTCAAAGAAAGTATGATGTACCTTTTACCTTTAAGGTTGTCATTATTTTAATTCAAAAAAAGGATGTTGGATTTACAAAAAAATGAACTAAGTTATTGATTAAGTACGTTAGCAGTTAGCACACCCATCAATCCAATTATTGAGATGTGAAATTTAGGGGATAGAAAAATCTAAGAGGAGGCTTAATCAATTTATACAAGAGCTTTCATTAATTTGAAAAACGATGGCTGGAATTTTATTACTTGTGCTTAAGGGAATAATAGAAAAATAGGGTCTTTGATTCTCGAAAGATTAAAGAAAAAAAAAAGATGACTAAAAAGTACAATAACCTATCATTTCCCCTACTCAAATTTTCAGCTTTGACAGCCTCCAAGTGTTGTTGCGAAGAAGATGACAACGTAAGTGGAAGATCGTAGTCTTTTGCAAATAGTTTAGTTATTAAGTTTGGAATAATTTAATGGGTAAACTACATGAATGATCACTAAGTATGAGTAAATTTTTCTTTTCAGCACTAAGTTTCAAAAGTATCAAAATTGTCACTAACATTATCGTTTTATAATAGATCAGTCACTCTACTGTGAGCTTCCTTTAAATTGAGGATGTCACATTATTGCATACGGTACGAGGTTGCGAAACAAAACCCTGACTCATAAGCAATGTCATTATTTTATTAGAGGTATTTGATTATTCCCAAAATTACCGGCACATCAGTGATGTGGTTCGTTAAGGGATCGAAAATTTTAATATCCAATTTAGCCCCTAAACTATAACTAAGACTTCAATTTAATCCTTCATCATATTTTAACTATAATTTAAAAAATCAAAGAAGGTATTTATTTTCTTTAGATGTCTTTTCCACTGCCTGCAGTAGAGAAAGCATATAAAGCTCATTTACACCAATGGTACTGAAAATATCAAAATTTGACACTACCTTACCTTTTTTTCTATCATCCACACCAAAGAAACCAGCTTCATTCGTTTTGTTGGAAGTATGATAAAAATCCTCTGCATTATTCCTCTTTAGACCATCATTACCATGTTCGGAAGCGATAAGACCTTGTCTTGATTTCAACGCTTTCGAGCCCTTGCATTGTTCTTCAGGTCATCGGTTTCCTGCACAAAGAAATGAATCCTCTTTCTTAAAGCTCCTCAAAAACCAATGTTGAATCTTGTAACAAGTTCACATGCATACCTTGTATACCACTTCCCTTGTGTGATTTAATTTTCTTCCCGTTAACAACGTATTCATAGGGTTGAGCAAAGTCATCCTGAAATACAACATCCAATTCAGACAAGAAGTTGTTCCAAATCCAACTAAAACATTAGTTAACAGTTCAATCACTTCAAAATTGTTATTATATCAAATAATGAAGGTTCTTTAGATTTTTTTTGAATTATAGTTTAAAAAATATGTTAAAGAACTGGATTGAAGATTTAGTTATACACGTATCATGTCATCAACTTAACGGAAGTAAACAACAAAGTGCCCATTTTGTGATTTATCGATAACTTTAGTGACCATAATGTAACTTCTGAAACTTTAGTGACTAAAACAAAAACTCATTGAAACTTTGATGACCAGTGTAGTTTATCCTTTTTTATAAAAAATAACTAAAATGAAAATTCAAGTACCAAATTGAACATAACAAAAAATTCAAGTGTCAAACTGAAACTTTTTTCTATTGTACTAGGTAATGTACATATGAACCCTTTGTCCCTTTTGAACACAACTTGTCTCTAATGGTCTCCAATTACGCACGGATTATTAGCCTCCTTTTAGGCCTAGCGGACCAATTACACCACATATGCGAGAAGTACGCGTATACATGGACAAGCAGTAGCATATTTTTCCTATAAATTGCAGGCCTTTCCCTCTCCCATCTTCATCACACTCCGCTACCTCTCCTTGGAATTTAGAAACAAAAAAGAAAAGGAAAAAACTAGAAATATGGCAACCATATCCTTCAATCATTCTCTGCAATTCCTTGTTGTTGTTCTTGCCCTTAATTCCTTGATAAACATAAGTTTAGGTGGTAGGCAAATAGAACCTAATTCCAGTACCGAGTTCATAAAAACATCCTGTAGTTCAACGACGTACCCTGACCTATGTTGTCAAACTCTGTTAGATCAGGCCAGTGAGATCCAAACAAGCCCGCAACTCATCGCCCATGCGGCACTTAACGTGACCCTTTCAGACGTGAAGTCAGCCACCGAGTCGTTGGCCAAACTTTCCAAAATCCATGGATTGCCGCCCAGAGCCGCGCAAGCCATGCAGGGTTGCTTGAAGGAACTGAGCGAGTCAGTAGAAGAGCTGAGAAAGTCAGTGATCGAGATGGATAAGATTAAATCCTCCAATTTCCGAAAAATGATAAGCGATATTCGGTCATGGGTTAGCGCTGCGTTGACGGATGAGAGCACTTGCACCGATGGGATTGAAGGGGAAAACATATCCAGCGACGAAAAGACTTCGGTTAGATCCCAGATTCTTACAATAGCGCATTTGACGAGCAATGCCTTGGCTTTGGTCGAGGACTATGCTTCCCTCTCCCATCAAGGCTAACACTTGAAATTAAGTATGTATCATACTAGCATTGGTTGTAATCCTATGACATAATGTATTCCTGATAAGATAATCAGGTCTAAATCTTAGAAACAACAGTGTTGTGATGAATAATTGTAATAAATACATCGGTGTCGTATAGACAAATAAATATATGTATTGTTGTAGGATAAAAATCCTCTGTCGTTTTCGGTGTTCCTATCTATGCTTCAACACTAAAAAATTAAATTCAAAACTTAACTCTAAATTTTAAATTCTAAATCTTAAACCCTAAAAAATACATTTTACCCCTTATTCCCTAAACCCTAATCTTAACCTTAAACCCTAAACCCTAAACCCTAAACTCTAAACTTTACTTTTTTAATGTGGAGACATAAATAAGACACCGAAAAGGGGAAGATGATTTATGTTTATTGTTGTAGAACATGAATCGTAATAAAAGTAGAAATTATGATGCTCTCTTGCAGCATGCAAGCAGAGGTTTTAATTTGTTGCAAGTTACACTTGATCTTAAGTTTGTGTTAATTTGCTTTCTTACTTTCCTACTCTAAATTCCAATCATTTTAAACAAATTATTAGCCTTACCTACATGCAAATTTTCTTTTAAAAGTCAAGATCAATAAAAGTATTCAAACATATTTTGTAACTTTAAAATATCAGCAGGGTTAGTATTTTCAATTGGATATACATTCGAGTATTCAACTTCTACTTCCAGTTTTTGGGCAAGGGTGACTAACGGGTCTGCACATTTTGAGTTGTTTCAGGTTTATATTTTTCTGGGATTTGAATTTTTCTCGGATTTTAGGTTTCGACCCTTTCAGATTTAGATTTTTCCGGACTCAGATCAGTTAGGTCTGGACAAGTTTAGAAGGATTCAAAGAGTATTAGAATTTTATAAGTTACGAATATTTTTCAGTTTGAAAATAATAATTATTTCCATTATTACTACACATGATCGGATGAAAGGATCCAAAACCCTAAATACATGAACAACCATGTTTTTTTACTTCACAACGTTCCTATCGTTTTACATATTTATTTATTTTTACAAAATAATTATTTAAGCAAGTTAAAAACACAATGTTCGATTTCGAAATGATTTCAAAAGTTGTCTCTTGATTTTTAGTTCGCATTTCGTAAAACACAGATGATTTTGTTAACTCTTAAGCAATTTGTGGATTCAAATATCTAATAAATGTTGAGGAAATAAGATTAATTCGAAATAATCGATAAATTAATAAATCAAAAAAATAATAAAATAAACAAAACAGTTTAATTCGAAATAACCAGAACCAGATGGTTGAGGCATGCGAAAACGCAGTTTCCTTAAGATAAATTCGATCACTCCTCGGTGCTAGAGATCTTATGTCGTCAGTCTCCCATGATACAACAGCGGATGATCTTCAACAGCAGCACTACCGGAGAGAACACGAATAGAAACTTGCCTTTGACTATCATCGAAAACACAATGCAGTTTTGAAAGAAAAAATATTTCTGAGATGTGTGTAAAGCAAAAGAATGTCATTCTAGTTATAGGGGAGAATTAGGTTAAAACCATGGGAAAGCAAATATTTCGAAAATAATGGCCGTTAATTCTATATCCGATTTAATTAAGAAATCTCAGTTAATTTCATATTAAAACGGAATATTCTCGTGAATTGTACTCAATACCTATTTAATATCTGAATATAAATAGAAAGCTAAAAATTATCCTATTTAATTCCGAATATTTAAAAAAATATACCAAATATAAGGAAAGAAAAATTATTCGAAGTGGGTAAAATATTTGCAAGCCCACGAAGGGCCCGACCAGTCCAGACATTCGTGTTGCCCACGTCGTGCAGGTGCACCCCAACCCGAATGAGATTTATTCGCACCCCCTTCGCACGAGGCACAATTTCCACTCAATTCATTCAATGATCACAAAGTGAGTAAGTGTATATAAACACTTCGCATTCCATTTATCCCATCAACGTGGGATTGGAGTTTTTCATTTCCTTATTCAATTCACAACTACCTTACTTTGAGCATCAATTTCTAATTCAATACTCAACCATTTTGAGCATATGAGATATCGTTGTAAAGGTCTCATGGAGTAGAATAAGACCCAAAAGAATCCTTATTCGAATCTCCACCTTTACCCGTTCGAAATATGGATCAAAGTTACAATTTTCCTCACATTTTCCAACAATCCCCCACATGAATGAAATTGATGATTTTTATCAAAACATTTTGACTCAATGTAGCTTCTACATTGATAGTTGCATAGGATAGGTAGGTGTCCACCCTTGAACCTTCCCTTGTGAAAGTATATTTACTTTACTAGCTATCTAGTAGACATGATGTCTTTGAGCTATTTAGATGTTTGTGTAAACGATGATATACTCCACACAACTACCTCTCTGATAAGAGTATTTGTTCTCATGGTTATGTTCATATGGTCGTGGACATCGCCTGGTTCTACAACAGTTTGAGAGCACTATGCCCAATAGTCTCCTTGAAGCGGCCTCACTTCACTCTCACATAGGTGATTTATGTTGCTTGGCTCACCAAAGCACACAATGGTCATTAAAAGCTTTTGCTTAGCCTATTCTATTTTAGTCACTGTTTACATAATAGGAACGGACTTGGGAGAGGAACCCCCACAGTCCGCACAGGTCTATGTAATTAGGTTGTCCCTTTGAACCTAGATCTTGGGATCTCCAATCAGGTAGGTAGGGTTTTCCTTCACATAGCGCCTTTATTTTCCATGGGCTCTTGTCCCATTCTTTTTGATGTTTTCTCAACTTAATCTCGATTTAACCCTTTGGTTAGCGGATTCACAACGTTATTATTTGATTTTACACAATCAATAGAGATAACTCTATTTGAGATCAGTTGTCTAATTGAGTTCTGGCTATACTAGAATCATCAAAATTCTCAAGAATTTGTCCACATAGTGTGACTATATGAGACTTTCATGTGACCGTTTGATTTGGATGTCCAAAATCGTATCATCTAGTCTCATATGTTTCATGTTAAATCTTGAATTTAACATGCCATTGGTACGCTTTACCATTTTATTGTTCCTTCCAACAATTAGTATGTCATCAACATGGGATCATTTATCCTAATGTCAGTAGGTTTGACATATACATATTTGTCACACTTATTTTTCATCATTACAATATTTTAGTTTCAACATTTTGTTGAACGTATGGACTATTTTCCATTGATAGTCTCTAAAGTTCATTTCATTGAACTTGGATAAACTTCCCTAAATATATAGGAAATATATTTTAAAGAATGAGACATTATTTGTTTTCATTATCACATTTTATTGAATCTATTTGTACACAAGAAATTGATATCCGTTCCTATGTTTTACATAGTCAATGAAAATATAGTCCACTTATTTTCATTTACTTCGATAATGAGAATATTACCTTTGCAAGACACCCCATATTTTTATGTGGTTGTAGGAGGATTTTATGTCTTTCCATAATTCATATGGTGTCTAATTAGTTGATAGAACAACTTTTCTCAAATTAGGCACAATTTGAAGATTCAATTATCTTCAAAATCATTGTTCCCTTGGATGTTGCAGCGTTACTTACATAGAGTTTTCTCCCCAAATTAATCAAGTTATTAAGTTTGAGTTGAACATACTACTTATAGAGAATAATTTCTCTACAACATTTTTGCTTTTAAGCAAAACACTAGTTTGTTCCATCATGAAGGTAATGAATTATTTCCTCCAAACATTGCTATGAATTTTGTTGAGTTGATCGAACAATTGCAAATGGCCAAAAGGGGGGTGAATTGGCAATTAAAATTTTGGTGGAAAGAAATGAGTGAAAAATAAAATTGACACAAGTAGTTAGAGTGGTTCAAGTTCTCCAAATGAACTCTACATCCACTATCTTAGTTCCACTAAGGATTTTCAACCAATTCACTACTTGAATTCTTCCCCTTTTCTTGGATGAGGAGGTAACCTTACAAATTCGATTAAGCTTTCTACCCAAAGCTTAATCCACTCAAATTACAAAGAAAGATTGTGGTAAACTCAAATGATTCCTCTCAAAGGATAATTGTCTACCCAATTACAATTTCAATAACCCCAAACTCACAATACAAATTGACAATTGAAACACACTAGAGTTGGGTACAAGAATTTGACTTTGAATAGCCCAAGGGTTTGGATTTTTTTGCTTTGATGATGCTTGTGGGTTCAATAGTTGTTGCTGACCTTCAAAGGGCTTCATTTTATACCTCCTCTATTAATTCTAGCCGTTTGGGTGGTTGGGAACTTGAATAGAGCCGTTGGGACCCTCTCTCACCACCATAAATGCACTTCTGCAGCTACCTGTATCGGTACACGGGGAGCCGTATCGATACCTATCTCAGAAAAGAAAGAGTCGTTGTGTGCAATAAATAAGGGGTATCGAAACGCACGTATGTGTATCGGTACGGGGTATCGAAACGGCTAAGACCGTATCGATACCTTTTTCTCGACATAGCTCACTATCGATTTCCATTTCGATACGGGGGTTTACCGTATCGATACGGGTCAACAACCAATTTAAAATTTGGTTACCAACCAACTGACACCAACGGTCGAAATATTTAAACCGACTTTAATTTAAAATTTATTAAAACCGTATCGATACGGATGAAGTCGTATCGGTACGCCATTCAAACTCTTTAGACTTTTACGAAGAAGCGTATCGATACAGGTGAAGAGCGTATCGATACGTGTTCCTCCAGTAGCCAACTTTGTTAAAAAAAGGTATCGATACGGATGGAAGCGTATCGATACACCTGGACGTTTTTCAATAGTTTGGCTTTGGAACACTTAGAAAATATTTTGAGTTTGAGTTTTTCAAATCAGTTTTAAAGAGTTGGTGATTTAAAACTTATTAATGGACTTATAAAACAATTTTAAGTTTTTCAAATTGATCCTTAAAGATTTAATTATATCAAAATCAAACATAGGTTTTACAATCTCCCCCTTTTTGATATAACAAAACTAAAACTTAAAATTTTTGACACTTTGAAAAACTTTACAAGTTAACTCCCCCTTAATATAAGCTAGGTAACTTTTGAGTTGAAAAAAAAATTTAAAGTGTTTGTGAGCTAGCTTCTCTCCCCCTTTTTGTTAGATCAAAAATATTTAGACAAGAGATAGGTGCATATAATAGGCAAAGGTATAAATAAGCAACATTAATATTATTAAGCATAACATCAATCTTAAAAAATCCAACAAAAACATAAAATCAAAGCATAGGTTTAATAATAAAGCAAACTTAGTCCTAAGAACATAAATCAAAGATGCATAAAATAGAAATATCCTAAATGATATGCATGAGATGCAAGGAGAGTCGACTAGGCATCATCTTCGCCGTCTTCATCATCTTCATCATCAACTCCCATAGGATCATCATTCCTCATGCTATTGCGCCACTCGTCATGGAAAGCGGAGAGGGAAATATTCAAAGAATTATGACCGCTTTCAAGAGAGGTGAGGCGATTCTCCATGCTCGTCATCCTTGTATCAAAAGTTGTTTCAAGGGCGGTAAGACGATTGCCCATGTCCGTGTGCAACCCGGTAAATTGCTCATTTAGGAATGTCATGAGAGCATCCATGGAGGGTTGAGGAGCTTGATCACCTTGAGGTTCTTCAAATACGGCGGCGGCCTCGGGTGGTAGCTCGGAAAGACGTACCCAATTACCATTAAAATAATGGAACTTTCCCCGTGCAAGAGATCGTTCATTAATGGGATAAGTAAGGGGAGTTGGGAAGTCAAAAGAACAATCAATATCCTTTTTCATAAAGAAATAACTTAAGGTCGTACCATATGTAAAGGAGGTGACGAGAGAGGTGTGACGATTTTGCACAAGATAGACGATCTCCGCGAACATGATTCGAGCAAGATTTGGGCGCTTTCGCTCACGGAAGCAACAGATCCAAAAATCATCCACTTGACGGATGGTAGAGTATTTTCCTCCGGAGGGCCTAAACCACCAAGACACCATCAAATGAAGGATCTGGTCTTGAGCATTGAGGGCGGTTACGGAGCCACTAAGAACATGGCCTAAGGCATTCTCATCATCAAGGCCTTCATCCTCCAAATTAAATACTTCACATATGGATTTGACATCAAGGATGAATTTCTTGCCCATGAGATAAGAACTTATGGCGGTAACAACCCCATTGCGAGAAATACATTTGGCATTAGTGTAAAAAATCAAAACTAAAAGACGGTAATAAACACCGGGAATAGATAGAAATTCCATGAAATTCCAACGTTGGAGCAAAGGAAGATATTCGAATTTGAAACGCTCCGAGTTAAGAAAAGGAATGGATATTACCCTTTCCGCACGAATCTTGTAATTCTCGAATTGACGAAAATATGCGAGAGCCGCGGGATTTTCAAAAGAGTGTTCATAGATTGAAGTGTAGTTCGGACGTGCAACAACTCCAAGAGTGGATGATTCACCGATTTGAGAAACCCTTGATCTCTTCCTAGATTCCTTTGGTGCCATGATCTAAAAGAAAATCATGCATATAGACTTCTTCAATTAAGTTAAGAACCAAGGTAAAAGAAAATTGGAAAAATAAAGTTTGAAGAAAAAGAATTTTAAAATAAAATTGTTAAAAAAATGAATCATAAAAACAAAACAGAAACAAAAAAAAACTTAAAAAAGAAAAAAAAGAATTTTACCTTGATAGGAACTTGAGAGAATGAAGAAAATTCTAGCACAATTTTGATGAGAAGGAGCTTAAAGCTTTGCTTGATGGAAAAACTCTTTTAGATTTTGAGTTGAGGTGTGAAAATATGAGAGAGGAAGAGCCCTTTTATAGGCAAAAACGGCTAGGGTTTTTAGGGTTTGAAGAATTTTAGTTTTGGTAAAAGTTTAACAGTTTAAATGCCAAATTAAAAGTTGTCTATGCAATCGAGTATCGATACGCCTGAAGGTGTATCGATACGAGGGTAGAAACGTCATTTCCTTAAAAATACCCGTTGGAGAATCGTATCGAAACGGATGAGATCCGTATCGAAACGATTTGAAGCTCATATCGATACGAGTTTAACCGTATCGATACCCGTTTAAGGCAAAATGAATTCTGGGAAACTGAATGAAGAACGCGTATCGATACGCGTAGAACCGTATCGATACCCTATGCCCAGAAATACATCTTTAGTCCTAAAGAACAACCATAGGCTCGATTTTAACATCTCCTAAGGGTATGCAAATGATGAATGAACAGTTCTAAGCATATTTTAATAGAAGCATACTCCTCCTAACTATAGGCATGGATATTTTCAAGAGTTACAACACACAAAACATGCAATTTCACAAAATCAAGCAATTTTAAGCACAAAGAGGTCCTAAAAAGGTCAAGATGGGCTAGCTAGTCCTAACTCTCTCCTAAGGGACCAAAAACGCTCTTTATCTAATGGTTTTGTAAATATATCCGCTAATTGGTTCAAGGTGTCAACATATTCTATAACAACATCATTTTTCAAAACATGATCTCTTATGAAATGATGTCGAATTTCTATGTGTTTAGTTCTAGAGTGTTGGATGGGATTCTTAGTAAGACAAATGGCACTAGTGTTGTCACACTTAAGGGGTATGGTTTCTACTTCAACACCATAATCTAAGAGTTGTTGCTTCATCCAAAGGACTTGAGCACAACAACTCCCTAAGGATATGTACTGTGCTTCGGTGGTAGATAAGGCTACGCTATTTTGTTTCTTAGAGAACCAAGATACGAGCATACTACCTAAGAATTGGCATGTCCCGGAAGTACTTTTCCTATCTATCTTACATCCCCCATAATCTGCATCCGAATAAGCATGAAGGCTAAAGGAAGAATCTTTAGGATACCAAAGGCCTAAAGTAGGTGTGTCTCTAAGGTATCTAGAAATTCTCTTAATGGCAACTAAGTGTGATTCTCTAGGACTAGCTTGAAACCTAGCACACAAGCAAACACTAAACATGATATCCGGTCTACTTGCGGTAAGGTAAAGCAAAGAACCTATCATGGATCTATAAAGCTTAGAATCGATACACTTACCTCCTTCATCTTTTTCAAGCTTTATGGAAGAACTCATAGGAGTAGCTTGAGGTTTTGCATTCTCCAAGCCAAACTTTTTGAGCATATCATTAACGTGCTTAGCTTGATTTATGAAGGTGCCATCTTTCCTTTGTTTGATTTGGAGTCCCAAAAAGAATGAGAGCTCCCCTATCATGCTCATCTCGAACTCACCTTGCATTAGCTTAGAAAATTCTTTACAATAACACTCATTAGTAGAACCAAAAATGATATCATCAACATAAATTTGAACTACTAATATCTCATTGTTATATCTTTTTATGAAGAGTGTTGTATCCACCTTTCCCTTTTCAAAACCCTTTTCAATTAAGAAATTTGAAAGTCTCTCATACCAAGCTCTAGGAGCTTGTTTTAAACCATAGAGAGCTTTTGTAAGTTTAAAAACATGGTTTGGAAATTTTGAATCCTCAAAACCCGGTGGTTGTTCAACATACACTTCTTCATTTATAAAACCATTTAAAAATGCACTTTTCACATCCATTTGAAAAAGCTTGAAATTATGATAACCATACATACACTTCTTCATTTATAAAACCATTTAAAAAGGCACTTTTCACATCCATTTGAAAAAGCTTGAAATTATGATAACATGCAAATGCAAGCAACATCCTAATAGCTTCCATTCTAGCTACGGGTGCATAAGTCTCATCAAAATCAATTCCCTCTTCTTGTGTATAGCCTTGAGAAACAAGCCTACCCTTGTTTCTCACTATATTACCACTTTCATCTAATTTATTCCTAAAAACCCATTTTGTACCTATAGTAGATTGATTATTAGGCCTTTCAACTAATGTCCAAACTTTACTTCTCTCAAGTTGATTTAATTCTTCTTGCATGGCCAAAATCCAAAAATCATCTTTTAAAGCTTCTTTAATATTTTTAGGCTCAATGCATGAAAGAAATGCAACATGATTCGTTAATTTGAGAGAGGATCTAGTGGTTACCCCCTTGGATGGATCACCCAAGATTTCACCACCTTTGACATAGTTTAACTCCCTTGGGTAAGACACCTCCCTTTCCTTAAGAGCCAAGTCCTTCAAGGCTTCAAGAGGTGGATCTTGTGTATCCTCATCTTTAGTTGGAATCTCATCCACCTTTGACGTTTGTCCTCCATCAACGGCATCAAGGATTCCTACATCATCATCATCACAAGATTCCTTCCTCGGAAGGAGGTTATCATCGAAAACAACATGTATAGACTCTTCAACTACTAGAGTTCTTTTATTAAATACACGATAGGCTTTAGAGTTTAAAGAGTACCCTAAGAAAATAGCTTCATCACTTTTAGCATCAAATTTACCTAAGTTTTCTTTACCATTATTCAAAACAAAACACTTGCAACCAAAAGGATGAAAATAGCTAATGTTAGGCTTCTTAGATTTTAAAATCTCATAAGGTGTTTTCTTCAAAATTGGCCTAATCATTACTCGATTTATAATATAGCAAGCGGTATTTGTGGCTTCTGCCCAAAAATATTTAGGTAAATTGTTTTCGCAAAGCATGGTTCTAGCCATTTCTTCTAAAGTTCGATTTTTCCTCTCAACTACCCCATTTTGTTGAGGAGTGCGAGGTGCAGAAAAATTGTGGCTAATCCCATTTTCATTTAAAAACTCATCGAAACCTAGATTTTGAAATTCGGTTCCATGATCACTTCTAATGTGAGAAATTTTAAGTTCAAGATCATTTTGAGTTATTTTAGAAAATGTGATGAATTTTTCTAAAGCCTCATCCTTTGTACTTAAAAATAGAACCCAAGTAAACCTAGAATAGTCATCTACAAGCACAAAAGCATATGATTTTCCACCAAAGCTCATAGTTCTAATAGGCCCAAAAAGATCCATATGAATCAATTGTAAACATCTACTAGTAGAGACATCATTTATGGATTTAAAAGAAGTTCTATGTTGTTTACCCTTTGAACATGCATCACAAATTTTATTATTAGAAAATTTAAGTTTGGGTAAACCTCTAACTAGATTAAGGGAAATTAATTTTTCTAAGACACTCATGCTAGCATGTCCTAATTTTCTATGCCAAAGCCATGAGTCATGTTCATCATATGCAACTAAGCATGTATGAGATGAATGAATGTCATCTAGATGCACCATGTAAATGTTCCCTATGCGATGACCAATGAGCATTAGTTGATTTGTTTTAATGTTTAAGACCTTTGTCACACAATTGACTAATACTCAACAAATGGCCTATTCTTTCAATGTGGCCTTTGGAGTTGTCACCGAAAGTTACCACTCCACCACCTTTTGGCTTTAGTTCCACAAATCTACTCTTGTCACCGGTCATGTGTCTTGAGCATCCACTATCAAGGTACCAAGAATTTTTGCTTGAAGCTTTAGCCTTGTAGCAATGCTCCCCCCTACAAACAAAGAAATTAGGCCTTGATTTTTGGTACCCAAATCATTTTGGGTCCATGAGTGTTAGCCTTCAACATTTTGGTTCCCTTAGGAATCCAAGAAGCAATAGCATTCAAGTTATTAGAAACAATGAGTTCCTTAGGAACCCAAACACTCCTAACTCTTTGACCTCTAGATTGCTTATTAAAATTTCTTTGTTTAGGAACAAATGGTTTTCTTTTCACATATTGGGATTTAGAATGATTTCCTTTTTCAAAATTATTTTTCCCAATAGCAATGGATGTTTTAAGATTATCCACTTCCTTTGTGTGATAATCTTGAAAATCGGAAAGAAGTTTTTCAAGTTCAAGATTTTTTGTTTTAAGATCATTTGAAAGATTTACTAAAAACAAAACTTTCTTTTCCAATTCGGAGTTAGCTTTAGAAAATGTCTCATTTTGATTTTTCAAGTCGGAAATGGTTTTCTTGTTTTTCAAAATGGATTCTTTGTATTTTCCTACTAACTCATCATACACCTCTTGCAATTCATCATAAGCATCTTGAAGTTCATCAAAAGTAAAATCGAAATTGGATAAGTTAGAATTTACCTTTGGTTCATCATCAATGGCCATGAGACATAGATTGGCCACTTCCTCCTCTTCTTCGGATGACTCATCGTCACTCCAAGTGGCTATTTGAGCTTTGAGCTTGTTCTTCTTCCCAAAGCTCTTCTTTTTCAATTGAGGACATTCGGAACGGATGTGACCCGGTTTCTTGCATCCATAGCAAGTGATTTGGTCCTTCTCCTCTTCCTTGCTCTTACTCTTGAAGTCTCCTTTTCTAATAAACTTTCTTCCACGATTTGACTTCATGAATCGAGTAAACCTTTTGGCCAACATAGCCATCTCCTCATCTTCATCCTCACTAGAATCGCTTTCTTGAAGTGAAGCTTTTAGAGCGATTCCCACTTTCTTCTTCTCAACCTCCTTCTTCTCAACTATTTTCTTCTCTTCTTCTCTTCCCTTCCTCATAATCTCATGGGTGAGTAGAGATCCAACAAGAGCATAAAGCTTGAGAGTCTTCAAATCTCTAGCTTCAATAATAGTCGTTCTGTTGCCATCACATGACTCCGGAAGAGAGTATAACAATTTTCTCACTAGCTTGTCTTCGGGAATGATTTCGTCGAACCCCTTCAATCTGTTGACAATGACCGAGAATCGATCAAACATCTTGGAGACACTTTCATCGGGATCCATCTTGAAGTTCTCATAGCTTAGATTGAGTATCCCAATCTTTGTCTCCTTGACATCACTAGTCCCCTCATATGTTGTCTCGAGGGTGTCCCAAACCTCCTTGGCATTTTCGATTGAAGACACCTTGGAGTAGATATCCGGACCAAGTGCACAAAATATTACATAGAGGGCTTTGTCATTCACTTGCATCTTTCTTCTTTCATCATCCGTCATCTCGACTTTGACCTTTGGGACGAGTCTTTCTCCATCTCTCTTCATGGGAATGTATGGACCTTCTTCAACCACATCCCACACCATGTAGTCGGTAGACTTGATGAAAAGCCTCATCCTATTCTTCCAATATGGGTAGTTGTCCCCATTGAAGAATGGTGGCTTGGTGGTGGATTGGGACTCATAGTTGGAGGTGGATGCCATTGCTTGACTTGTTGTTGATCAAACTCTCCTAGAATCGACTCAAGAGAATTGTAATCCTTCCAATGAATGTAGCTCTAATACCAATTGTTGAGTTGATCGAACAATTGCAAATGGCCAAGAGGGGGTGAATTGGCAATTAAAATTTTGGTGGAAAGAAATAAGTGAAAAATAAAATTGACACAAGTAGTTAAAGTGGTTCAAGTTCTCCAAATGAACTCTAAATCCACTACCTTAGTTCCACTAAGGATTTTCAACCAATTCACTACTTGAATTCTTCCCCTTTTCTTGGATGAGGAGGTAACCTTACAAATTCGATTAAGCTTTCTACCCAAAGCTTAATCCACTCAAATTACAAAGAAAGATTGTGGTAAACTCAAATGATTCCTCTCAAAGGATAATTGTCTACCCAATTACAATTTCAATAACCCCAAACTCACAATACAAATTGACAATTGAAACACAGTAGAGTTGGGTACAAGAATCTAACTTTGAATAGCTCAAGGGTTTGGATTTTTTGCTATGATGATGCTTGTGGGTTCAATAGTTGTTGCTGACCTTCAAAGGGCTTCATTTTATACCTCCTCTATTAATTCTAGCCGTTTGGGTGGTTGGGAACTTGAATAGAGCCGTTGGGACCCTCTCTCACCACCATAAATGCACTTCTGCAGCTACCCGTATCGGTACACGGGGAGCCGTATCGATACCTGTCTCAGAAAAGAAAGAGCCGTTGTGTGCAATAAATAAGGGGTATCGAAACGCACGTATGCGTATCGGTACGGGGTATCGAAACGACTAAGACCGTATCGATACCTTTTTCTCGAAATAGCTCACTGTCAATTTCCGTTTCGATACGGGGGTTTACCGTATCGATACGGGTCAACGACCAATTTAAAATTTGGTTACCAACCAACTAACACCAACGGTCGAAATATTTAAACCGACTTGAATTTAAAATTCATTAAAACCATATCGATACGGATGAAGTCGTATCAGTACGCCATTCAAACTCTTTAGACTTTTACGAATGAGCGTATCGATACAGGTGAAGAGCGTATCGATACGTGTTTCGTCCAGTAGCCAACTTTGTTAAAAAAGGTATCGATACGGATGGAAACGTATCAATACACCTGGACGTTTTTCAATAGTTTGGCTTTGGAACACTTAGAAAATATTTTGAGTTTGAGTTTTTCAAATCAGTTTTAAAGAGTTGGTGATTTAAAACTTATTAAGGGACTTATAAAATAATTTTAAGTTTTTCAAATTGATCCTTAAAGATTTAATTATATCAAAATCAAACATAGGTTTTTACAAATTTGATCAAGCGGTTCTGTACTTCTTTCAAAAGTTTGAAACGAAGACTTCGTTAATTTTGCTCCAACGTATGTTTCACATTTATTCTTATAATCAATATGAAACAAATTCCATGTTAATTAGTCTATGCAGAGAACCATAATTAACATGTACATGCCATAAATTTAAAACTCAATCACGTAACCGAAAAGAAGCAACATTTTTATTCATAATTTTTGGGTTTTTATAGAGATTAAAACATATCCACTACCCATAACCATCCCCTTTTGATAGGCATATAGATCTTCCTCCTCCACAATATTAGCCTCTTTGGCTTTCTTTGGATGTCTACATTCAGAAGATCTGTGCCCCACCTTGCCACAGTTGTAACATGCTCCCTTTAATTTCTCCTTTTTGGAAATTCCACCATTAGGCCCAAACTTTGTCCTAGCTTGGTGTTGTTGGGGTTGCTTTCCCCTCCTAACTTCGACAATATTTGTCTTAGCCTCCTAAAAGGTTTCTCTGTTGAGCTTTCTAGTAGTACCTCTATTGTCTTCTTCTATTTGAAGTCTGACAATCAGTTCCTCCACTGTCATCCCCTTTCTTTTGTGCTTCAAGTAAATTTCGAAGTCATTTTTTTCGGGAGGTAGATTTTTCGTGATGGCGGCTACTTGGAAGGATTCGTTGTAACACTCCCTTCCCAGTCTGGTCGAGAACCGAGTCGGAAGGTGCTACCGATGAACGATACGGTGAACGGTGCAATAAAATTTCATTCCAAATTCAACACTTAAATAATATTACAAAACAAAACATTATTGTATATACATCTTAGTCCAATTCACTCATTAGAAAGCAGTAATTAACAAATTAGAACCAATTTGTAGTTATTACCAGTTTTAGGGACTATTATGTAACTCTACTGAATTAGAGGTCCTTCGATGCAATAGACCATAAAACAACGAAATTTAGTGCAATATTAACTAGCCTGCAAAATTTCATACAAATCGGTGTTTGTTTACTCATTCAATTTAATCATCCTAAATTTAGTGACCAAACAGTAAATAGTGCAAACCTTCATATATTGCCTTTTAACCAACTTAACTAACCCTGTATCGAAACACCTTAAGGTTGTTTCGATACAGGTGTACGATGGTCAACCTTTTTTGACTTACCCTTCATACCGTATCGATACGGGCAAGCCATGTATCGGTACGAGTTGACTCTCTTTGACCTTGACTTTGATCCGTTTCGATACCGGTTAGACTCGTATCGAAACAGTGAATTCCAGTAGCAAAATGTTTCGGTAAGACCCTAGACCGTTTCGATACGCCCTGATCCTTAGGTTCAATTATGCTTAACCGTATCGATACGCCATGACCCGTACCGATACGGCCTGACATGTAATGACAAATTCTTTATGGTTTTTAATCAAATTGACTTATCAAACAATGTCCAAATGCAATGAAACTTTACATGCAATATTGCAATATCATAAACTACTGGCATGCCAAATTTAATGATCATTCAAGTTCATTTACTATGTTTTAACCTTTTTAAGCCAAATATGCATATTAAGTCAATTTCAAGCAACCTTAACAAGTCATTTAAGGCCCTTAAACCATACATAACACATAGCCTTATACACATAGACAAAACATCAAAGTTAACTAGTTTATCTTCTTTTCCACCATTCTAGGAGTTCACAAAGATAAAATACTTTACTTTAGGCTCGAGGTGACTTGCCGCTTTACCAACTAGCTCCGATCTTGAAACGATAAATTCTTAACATGAAATGTATGGACAATGAATGCATTAGACTTATATAGTCTAAGTGATGTAGTCAAACAATGTATGAACATGGTATGCTATTTATCATGCTTTGATGACAATCATAATATTATTTAGGGTAAAGTACACAGACGGTCACAGAACTTTGGTAAAAAGAACAAAATGGTAACCAAACTTTTAAAAATCACAAAATGGTAATTAAACTTTATGTTTTATAACAAAATGGTAACTAGACGTTAAATGCCGTTAAATGACTGTTATAAAATTTGGTATAATAACACATTTAGTCCTTCATATTTATACATTCAATTAATTTAGTCCTAATTCGAAACAATTCACTAAATTTAGCCCTCATTATTTACAAATTCTTTCAATTTGGTCCTTAAAGCAAAATTCTAAAGTATGGTAACATCATAAATAATTACAATTAAATTTTTATAGGAACTCGAAAACTCGACTCGAATCGAATCAAAAAAAATTCAAATAAAGTTTGAGTTGTAAAATATGACGCGTCAACTCGAATAACTCGAAATTTTTTGACTCGACTCGATCAAACGCTCATCTTTATCTTAAGATATGACGCGTCAACTCGAATAACTCGAAATATTCGAATATTTTAAATCATTTTTTAATTGAATATTTCTTAAAATAGAATATTTAATATTTTCATATTTAAATCACATCGATTATTTAATAATAACTTTAAATATTCGATTTAAAAGAAAAAATGATTTAAAATATTGGGATATTTAATTAAAATTTTATAGGAACTCGAAAACTCGACTCGAATCGAAAAAAATTCAAATAAAGTTTGAGTTGTAAAATATGATGCGTAAACTCGAATAACTCAAAATTTTTTTACTCGACTCGATCGAACGCTCACCTGTATCTTGATATATGACGCGTCAACTCGAATAACTCGAAATATTCGAATATTTTAAATCATTTTTTTCTTTTAAATCAAACATTTTTAAAATGGAATATTTAATATTTTCATATTTAATCACATCGAATATTTAATAATTACTTTAAATATTCGACTTAATTTAAAAATATTCGACTCAAAAGAAAAAAAATGATTTAAAATATTTGAATAATTAATTAAATTTGTATAGGAACTCGAAAACTCGACTCGAATCAAAAAAATTTCAAATAAAGTTTGAGTTGTAAAATATGACGCGTCAACTCGAATAACTCAAATTTTTTTGACTCGACTCGATCGAACGCTCACCTCTATCTTAAGATATGACGCGTCAACTCGAATAACTCAAAATATTCGAATATTTTAAATCATTTTTTCTTTTAAATCACATCGAATATTTAATAACTAATTTAAATATTCGATTTAATTTAAAAATATTCGATTTACAAAAAAATGATTTAAAATATTCGAATATTTAAAGTAGTTATTAAATATTAGAATATTTAAAAGAAAAATATTTAAAATAGTTATTAAATATTCGAATATTTTAAATAATTTTTTCTTTTAAATCGAATATTTTTAAATCAAATTGAATATTTAAAGTAGTTATTAAATATTCGATGTGATTTAAATATGAAAATATTAAATATTCTATTTTAAAAAATATTCGATTTAAAAGGAAAAAATGATTTAAAATATTCGAATATTTCGAGTTATTCGAGTTGACGCGTCATATCTTCTAATAGAGATGAGCGTTCGATCAAGTCGAGTTAAAAATTTTCGAGTTATTTAAGTTGACGCGTCATATTTTACAACTCAAACTTTATTTGAAATTTTTTCGATTCGAGTCGAATCGAGTTCCTATAAAAATTTAATTAAATATTCGAATATTTTAAATCAATTTTTTCTTTTAAATCGAATATTTATAGTTGTTATGAAATATTCGATGTGATTTAAATATTCGAATATTTTAAATCATTTTTTTCTTTTAAATCGAATATTTATAGTTGTTATGAAATATTCGATGTGATTTAAATATTCTATTTTAAAAAAATATTCGATTTAAAAGAAAAAATGATTTAAAATATTAGAATATTTCGAGTTATTCGAGTTGATGTGTTATATCTTAAGATAGAGATGAGCGTTCGATCGAGTCAAAAAATTTCAAGTTATTAGATTTGATTCGTCATATTTTACAACTCAAACTTTATTTGAATTTTTTTCGATTCGAGTCGAGTCGAGTTTTCGAGTTCCTATAAAAATTTAATTGTAATTATTTTTCATGTTACCATACTTTGGAATTTTGCTTTAAGGACCAAATTGAAAGAATGCGTAAATAACGAGGGCTAAATTTAGTAAATTGTTTCGAATTAGGACTAAATTAATTGAATGTATAAATATGAAGGACTAAATGTGTTATTATACCAAATTTTATAACAGTCACTTAACGGCATTTAACGTCTAGTTACCATTTTGTTATAAAACATAAAGTTTAATTGTCATTTTGTGATTTTTGAAAGTTTGGTTACCATTTTGTTTTTTTTACTAAAGTTCAGTTACCGTCTATGTACTTTACCCTATTATTTATATGAATAAACATGGCATACTCCTTATTCATATTAAGGCATAACATTAATCATTAGATTATCAATGACAATATCAATATCATAATACCGTGACAAAGCAATATCAATAACATTATGACATTAACATTACTATGACAATAACAACATTATGGTAATAACAATGCAATGATCATATTTACTATCATATTTACACACATAATTCAAAAATAGTTCTTTAATAGTTTATTGATGTCTTTATTAGTCTTTTAGCATCATTTACCTTGAAACACTTTTGGACTTAGGTAACTTTGGTTCGATAGTCGGTAATAAACAAGCTCAAAGAAGAAAGCAATGGCTTGTTTCAATACAATATCAATGATTCAATGCTTTCGGTGCCCATACTGTCTCCAACCGAACCTCCGCCTCGCCTAGGGTCGTCACCCTTGAGCCGTGGCTCATAGACCGTAGTCCTGATAAATATACCAAGTACCAAGCCAAAGTATCCAAGGACTTTTACTCAATAATATTTTATTAATAGGATAACTTTATCAATGCCTATAACAGTGTCAATAGCGAAGTCGATAATAGTGTCAATGACAATATCAATTGCAATATCTTCACATTGATAACGATAACAATAATTCAATGTCAATAATTTGATGACCATATACACACATCAACGCCAATATCTCAATAGCAATATGCAATATCCAATATGCAATAATCAATGTTTGATGCTTAATGATTCATTTAGCAATGCTTCAATGACTTTGATAACAACAACAAAAATGCTACGGACGATGATTCGATACAATACTTACCAAAATTTATCAGCATGCCTTTCAATAATGCTTTATGCAAACCCCTTTAATCCAATGGTTAGTAAACAACCTAAATCAATAACGATGAATTCGGAAAGGCTCCTCGCCTAATTCTGAGACTCCGACTACACTCACCTTGATATTCCGAAACTCTAAGATTCTTGGATAACGATTCCTTTATTCCTTGGTTTCATTGGAGACGATAGAAAAGCTTCCTCCAAACCTTGAACTAGGAAGAACAATAAGAGATTATTTAAATCAATATGACAATATCGATACTTGAATAGCCCTTAGCTATTAGGAAAAGCTTACCTTAAAGCTTGAAATTGGACATTCAATGATCAAGAGAATCGATGATTGACTTAGGGCTTCCACTTACCCGATCGATAGCTATGAATTGATGTTATTAAATCAAGGAAAGCTTAAGCTTAAGGATCTCAAATTAAGAGGTGTATACTTAGGAACTCAAGGTTGAAGACAATGGAGGTGTGTGCTTATTCATTCAAAGCTAGAGATAGAAATGGGTCTCGGTGAAGCCAAACAAAGATGAAAGCTTTTTATTCATTTTACAAACTTAATTATTTCTCACCTCCCTCATGGCTAATGAAAAGGTTTCCCTTATCTAAGGGAAAGCTATAATATATATATATATATATATTATCTATATTATATACATCTTCTCAATAAAGATGACTATAAGTCATCTCTTTAAATTATTTCCATGTGGGAATGGACAACAATAAGCAGGTGAGTCATCACCACTCCATTTCCTTTTGATTTGCCTTTGAACAAATTCGAATCAGGGGACCCATTTCGAAACGCATGAAGCTGTATCGAAACGACTAAGCAAAAATCCAAAAGTTAGTTAATATTGTTAGAAACATCCTGTAACAGTTTCGAAACGCCTTACCTAGGCCGTTTCGGTACGGGTCTGATTGTATCGTAATGCCTAGCTCAAAAACATCATTTTAGGCATTTCCAAGGAGGTCCTTAACTAAGGATAAGTTCAATTATGGTCCTTTAACAATATAATCTATAATTTAAGCACTAAAGATACGATACTTGAACATTTTAATATCAATACTCCGATCATCGGAATCTAATTCCGACTAGACCGATTTTCGGGGTGTTACAATTCTCCCCCTTAAGAAAAATTCGTCCTTGAATTTTTACCTGGAATAACATCGTGATCATCCACTTTTTCTTTTCCTCTCATATGGTACATTTGTGCGGAAGCTTTAGATTTAGGTCGATACAATGCTTTGGATGATCCTCCAGACTTCCCGAAGGATCCTTGCCTCGCTCCTTTGCCACGAAGGGATTGAGCAGGGGACGGGTTAGCGGAGGCAGAGGCAAACTTATTCTTAGGACACTCCCGAACGATATGTCCCATCTCACCACAAAAGAAGCAAGCTCCCGACTTCTTTCGGCATTGTTCTTCAGGATGCCTGTATCGACAGAAATTACAAACTAGAAACTTCATTTCTTGTTTAAAACCATCAATGCTCTCAATAGAGTTAGCACTAGGCAAGAACTATGTTACAACTTTTGGTTTAGCAAGGTATTCATAATGGGAAGGCTGTGAATACACATTCTGCTCCGAATCATGATGTTTCCCTTTCTTGAAAGATTCAGAGAAATGAAACTCATCTCGACTTTTTTTTTTGCAGACTTGTAGGACCTACTAGTCCTCTAAGTCCTTCCAAAGGATATTGGCCAATCTCTTCTAGTCTTGGAAAATCGGGTAGACTTGGAATTAATGAGGTTCCTTAGACAATTACGTATAAAATGTCCCTCTTTTAACAAGCTCTAGACTTCTTACAATATTGTCCCTCAGGGTGCTTATGTTGACAAAAGTTACAAATCGGATACTCCATTTCTTGTTTCGAGCTATCAGAATTCTTAACAGGGTTTGACATCTATAAATAAAAGATCAGATTAGTCGGCAAGTCACAATACACAATAAATAACTCATAAGTGGAAAAGTAACACAACATACAATACAAATAAGCATAGGTTTAGTCCAGAACCGACTAAACTCTAGCTCTGATACCACACATGTAACACCCCCTTCCCGGCCTGGTCGAGAACCGAGTTAGAAGATGCTACCGATGAACGATATGGTGAACGTTGCAATCAAATTCCATTCCAAATTCAACACTTAAACAATATTACACAAACAAAACATTACCAGATATACATCTTACTCCAATTTAGTCATTAGAAAGCAGTAATTAACCAATTAGGACCATTTTGTAGTTATTACAAGTATTAGGGACTATTCTATAAATCTACTGAATTAGAGGTCCTTCGATGCAATAGGTTATACCACAATGAAAATCAGTGCAATATTAACTAGCCTGTAAAATTTCATGCAAAACGGTGTTCGTTTACTCATTCAATTTAATCATCCTAAATGTAGTGACCAAACTATAAACAATGCAAACCTTCATATTGTGCCTTTTAACCAACTTAACTAACCCTGTATTGAAACAACTTAAGGCTGTTTCAATACGGGTGTACGATGGTCAACCTTTGTTGACTTACCCTTCATACCATATCAATACATGCAAGCCCTGTATCGTTACGGGTTGACTCTCTTTAACCTTGACTCGTTTCGATACAGGTTAGACCCGTATTGAAACAGTGAATTCTAGTAGCAAAATGTTCCGGTACGGCCCTAGACCGTTTCGATACGCCCTAATCCTTAGGTTCAATTATGCTTAACCGTATTGATATGCCATGATCCGTATCGATACGGCCTGACCTGTAATGACAGATTCTTACCGGTTTTTAATCAAATTGACTTATCAAACAGTTTCCAAATGCAATGAAACTTTACATGCAATATTGCAATATCATAAACTACTAGCATGCTAAATTTCATGACCATTCAAGTTCATTTACTATTTTTTCACCTTTTTAAGCCAAATATGCATATTAAGTCATTTTCAAGCAACCATAACAAGTCATTTAAGACCCTTAAACTATACATAACACATAGCCTTATACACATAGAAAAAACATCAAAGTCAACTAGTTTATCTAGTTTGCTACTATTCTAAGAGTTCACATAGACAAAATACTTTACTTTAGGCTCGAGGTGACTTGCCGCTTTACCAACTAGCTTCGATCTTGAAACGATAATTTCTTAACCTGAAATGTATGGACAATGAATGCATTAAACTTATATAGTCTAAGTGATGTAGTCAATAACAATGTACGAACATGGTATGCTATTTATCATACTTTGATGACAATCATAATATTATTTATATGAATAAACATGGTATACTCCTTATTCATATTAAGGCATAACATCAATTATTAGATCATCAATAACAATATCATGATACCATGAAAAAGAAATATGAATAACATTATGACATTAACAATACTATGATAATAACAACATTATGGTAATGACAATGCAGTGATCATATTTACTATCATATTTACACACATAATTCAATAATAGTTCTTTAATAGTTTATTGATGTCTTTCTTAGTCTTTTAGCATCATTCGTCTTGGAACACTTTTGGACTTAGGTAACTTTGGTTCGATAGTTGGTAATAAACAAGCTCAAACACTACACCAAACTTGGTATATAGCGACACTTTTTGCGGCGTTTTTGGAGCAAACACCGCTAACTTTTTACATATTGCGGCGTTTGTAGAAAAAACGCCACCAAACGACAACTATTGCGGTGTTTGTAAAATAAACGCCGCTAAAAATGATATATGACGACGTTTGGGAAGCCAAAATGCCACAAAAGGTGTCTATTGGGTTTTGAAGTCGTGACCTTAAGCAAATAAACCCTTGAATCCACCATTTTTCTCAACATTCGGTCGCCACACACCACTCATTCCCCAAATTAAAATTTCAAACCCTAACTCATCCCTTCTCCCACCGATGCTCCCTCCCCCAACTTCTCAGTAGTCGTTGCTGCTTGTTGCTCCGCCGCCATAGCTATTCAAGCTCCATTTTTTTACGACGGCTAAGGTTCTTCATTTTCTCTTCCTCTCATTCTTTTTGTTATTATTTCTCTTTGTTTTGCTTACGATGTTGGTGAAGATAATGTTTGCCGAGATGGTCCATTTAGTAAGGCATCGTCAATCCGACTCCATCACCTCCTTCACCTATGGGACAACTTTGAGCTATATTTTTGTTCGCCTTGACCTTGATGTCTCAAACGATTTTCCAGAACATCACAAGCAAAAGTTTGGTGAGTCTTCTCTCGTAAGGTCCAGATTTCGACAAACTAATGGTGAATGGACTCGAGTTGATCGTAGAGCTCAAGCACCTCAAGAAGAGCCTCAACCACAAGTTCAAGTTCTCTTTGTGGCTCCTAACAATGATGCTCTCAATACCTTCCTCACCGAGAAGTTCAACACCATAGACACAAACATGGCTTCTGGGTTTGCAGCTATCAACACTCAATTCAGATCTTTGGAGGATCGTGTTCTTGGAATGGAGAATCGTCTGACCTCCCTTGAAACCCAACAATCATCCATGGATCTCTCCTTCACCAACTTCTATGGTGATTGGAGGCGTTTTATCAAGGATCAAGAGAAGGACAATGATGATTTCTTGGATGACCTTAGAGGCGATGAAGATGATGAGGCACCTTAGTTTATTGCATATCATTTTATTTTGTCATGTTAGGATTGAGTTTACGCACCTATCTCTTTTTTTTGTTTTAAGACCTATGCTTTCATTTCATGTTTTTAGGATTGAGTTTGATTTTATGTTTGAATTTGTTTTATGATCTTAATGTTATCTATGCTATTATGTTGTTTGGTTTATGATTTATGCCTCTTTTATTCTCATTTAGCCTTAATTATATGTTTGATCTAACAAAAAGTGGAGAAGTAATTCCTAAGAACCTAAGTGTTTTTAAGTTTCAAGTGCTTTAAATTTCAACTTTTCAAAACTTTAGAACCTATCTTAAATTGAGGGGGAGTTAAAAGTTTTTCAATGATTTCAAAACAATTAAAAATTTATACTTGGTTTTGTTATATCAAAAAGGGGGAGATTGTAAAACCAAAGAATTGCTTTTGATATAAAAAAGGATTTAAGGACTAAATTTAAAATAGAAAATAAATTTTTAAGTCTTCAAAACTTCCCAAAACTTTTTAAGTAAAGTGGTCAAGTCAAAACCAAAAGGTTATACAAATTTTTCTAAGTGTTTTTCAAGTCAAAACAGTGATTTCGAGTCACCGTTTCGAAACAACCCTTAGATGTTTCGGAACGTGTTGAAAATGTTAAAATTGGTTTTGGAACGAGTCTTCCCGTTTCGATACGATCGTATCGAAACAGAACACTATGTTTCGAAACAGATAAAAAACAACGGAATGGGTAGATTCATTTCGATACGGTTGTATTGAAACGATCTCGAACGTTTCGAAACGATATTTGAACTTGGATTTAAAATTTATGAACGTTGCAATTTTATAACTGATTTTTACAAAATGGATAAGACGCATCAAAACGGTTTACGCACGTTTCGATATGGGTTTTGACAGTTTCAAATTGTTTCGAAACGATATCAAGCCGTTTCGGAACGGGCTCTTAGCGTATCGAAACGATTGTATCCGTTTTGATACGGTCTTTTAATTACACCCCAACAACTATTTCTATTTTGGTCTGTTTCAAAACAGGTACAGGTAGTTCGAAACGAGTAGTTGCAGAAGTGCATTTATGGTGGGAAGATTGCATCCCAACGGCTATATTGATGATGTCAACCACCCCAACGACAAGAATTGAATGAGAAGGTATAAAAGGGAGTCTAAAAACAACCATCAACAACTATTGATCCTAAAGGAAACAATTCTACATCAAATCCAAGCTCAAGTGCTTAAATTTCAATATCCTTGTAAAACCCCAGTTGTCAATCCTTGTAATTTCCTATTTTTCAGATTCAATTGGGTTGTGTGCTTGTAATTTGGGCAATACAAGTCTTGAGAAGTACATTATATTTGCCACATTCTTCTTTGTACACTTGTGAAAGGGTTTGGTCAATTTTGGCTAGAATATTGACCATTTATGTAAAGGTTTCTTCATAAGCCTAAAAAAGGGGAAGATCAACTAGTGAAGTTGTTTGGAAAATCCTTAGTGGGAGCTAAGGTAGTGGATGTAGAGTTTATTTGGAATTTGAACCACTATAATTGTCTTTGTCTTCAATTTTATTTTACCACTTCACTACCAACCAAATTAAAAATCCAATTCACCCCCTCTTGAAATTTATCGATTCAACAATTCACTCTACAATTGGTATCAGAGCCTACCTCTTTTGAAGGATTAACAATCACAAGAGGAGCTCATAGAAGAGTGATCAAATTTCTAGTCAAGCCATGACATCTACCTCATTCTCCAACCTCTACGAGTCTCAATCCACCACTAAACCATCATTCTTCAATGGGAACAACTACCCATATTGGAAGAATAGAATGTGACTCTTCATCAAATCCACAGACTACATGGTTCGGTATGTAGTTGAAGAAGGACCTCACATTCCGATGAAAAAAAATTATGAAGCAAGACTTGTCCCGAAGGTGAATTCGGAGATGAGTGTGTCTGTCGGTCAAGACTTGGGTGTGTCTGTTGGCTTTGGTCTTTGCCTTAAGGAATAATAGAGTTGTAATTTATATGGTTGGATTTGCTGAAATTCTTTTGTTGTATGCCTCTCGGTCAAGGCATTATCTGTGTGGTTTGAAATTTGCAGTAGTGTTTTTAGGGATTTGAAAGGTTTTGAAGTCTCATCTCTTCTTCACACTTAATTTATATGGTTTTGGAATTGAATTTTGTTCATCCGGGTGTCTCATCTATACAACTTGTTGTTCGTGATGTTCCTCTTGTTCTATATTTCAAACTCATGCCCTTTAGATCCGTGTAATTGTAGGCGAGAAAGAAGATAACCGTGCTAAACTTGCAAAAGACTTTCAAACAGTTTTGAAAGAGTTTCAGAAGGCTCAACGGCTTGCAGCTGAAAGAGAAACAACATACACTCCTTTTGTTCCCCAAACAGTTCTTCCTTCAAGGTATTTATTATCTAGGAGTACTTTACATGTACTTGGATGTATAAGATATTTGAATGCTTTTTTGTTCATGGCATACATGGAAATTGAGTCAACAGCAAGTCTGAAAATCTTTCATAAAGCATCCATTTTGATTACTGAATTTTATGCCATTTACTTTTCGTAAATGCAAATTGTTTGATGGTTATCATTGTGTTACACTTCGAAATGCCGTAGGCTTTTGCATGTTATAGTTATTCTCAGTTCTCACTAGAGGTTTCTTCTTGTTTTATGCAGCTACACGGCTGGTGAGATAGATGTAGGATCAGGTAAAAGTGCTGAACAGAGAGCATGCAACTCAATCCTGAACCAAGTATTAAAATGCTCGACCCTTTCATTGCTGGTGCGCAGTTCTACCTACCAGCAAGTCCTTGATTCACAGGCATGCATCAGCCATCATGTATGTGTCCAATGTTCCCCCTTTAAAGCAAAACTTTGATTTAGCTCATTGTTATCTTATTATCTCTGCTACTTTTCACTACGTGCTTGTAGTTTGTTTGGTGTTAACAATCATGGAAGTAGAAAGCATGCAATTTGAATGAGAAATGGTTGTTTTTAATACGACTGATGAGCAGTAATCTCCTTTTACTTTTTTCGTATATTCGCAAACTGTTTTATACGAAGGCGGATCAGTTTTATCAGCCATTTGTTATACAAGCTTGTGTAAATAAGTCGTCTGAAGGTATGCAACTATGGTCTTCATTTTATTTTACGAAGGTTATGATTATGTTTCTGTAGCTTCGTTGATATTAATTAGGTTCTTATAGTTTTCTGATAAATATAAAAATATTACAAGTAATATCCATATTGACGAATCTCTTTGCGGGCATTGCTTTCGGCGAATGGGAACAAATTGCTTCCTTCGGTAGTTGCTCAACAAAATGAATCTTCACAGCTTGCTATACCTACTGCTTGAAGCCTTAAACTACCTTGGAAAAACAAGCTTACTTTCAACTCTTACTCACAAAAGGAATTTAAAATTTATGTTATACATCTGGATCACTTACATCTGCAGTTTCTCCTGACAAAGCAGCTAGTGTTAGCACCAAACCTGACATTTCGTGTTACTGCCTCATGTTCATATATTTTCATGTGTCATAGTTTTGCATAACATTTTATATTTTATATACTATACATATGGATCACCCATATCTGTAGCTTTCTCTAAAACAACAGCTAGTGTTAGCAACTGACCTGACGATTCGTGTATTGGTGTCTTGTTTGTATATTTTGACGTGTAAAGTTCATGTTGTATAGATTATGAGACATATATGGATTCCTATCATATCTCTGTTAATTTTTCATGCTGTGTTCACATCATGTAAGTGTATCGTATCCAAAGTTGCTGAGTCTTATGACAATTCTTGATTTGGTTATAACAATCTAACATTTTATATAATAGATGTTTAGTTCAAAGCACCAAACATGAAAATCAAACATAAACATGACCAAACAACAATGCAGTACATCTAAATACCTTGCCCATGCATGTCTGCATTTTACTTGAGACAGACATGCCACCATCTCCATACGATAGTAAACACTTACACCCCAGAAAGATCACTTCGCCTCAATACCAGTGAGAGAAGAAATTAAGACATTCTCTGCAGAACCAACAGTTACTTTGAATAGACATTAGATGTTATCTACTTGCTGCCTCATCCTTCTTCACGGCTGCCTTATTTACTCTTGAGACCACTTGTAGTCTCTTTGCGGAAATTCTTCTTGTTACTTTTTACGCTTTTATCTCAGCAATCCTGTACCATTTTATTGAAGTGCTACCAGCAGCTGATATATCAAGGCCACTTAAATCTGGAGCATTCTGTCCAAGAGAGTCAACTAGAAAAAAATAGCAATCAAAACAAAACAAAAGCATTTACAACCGAAAATAAAACAAAAACAGAGCATCTGGGACTTTTGAAGAATTCTCCTCTGTATTTCCTTTCCAAAGTTTCAGTTAGCAGCAAAGCATATAATAGAGGAAAGAAGAGCATGTACTAGGAAACAGATCTCTGGATCATTAAAATCGAGAATGTACAATGCAGTCACAGCTCCTCCTAATATAAGGAGATGAACCAGAAAAACATTGCATTATCTGAATAATTGATTACATTAATGTTTACCTCCATTTTATAAAGGCTTACTATTTTGTGATATGCACATGGGTGATTTTTGATACTTTGCAGATATGCAATGCAATTATTGTGGCTGGCTATCTTAATGCAACATTGCTAATCCCGAATTTCCATTTTCATAGCATATGGCGAGATCCCATGTTTGTGATAATCTATTTTCATTTTCAGTTTTGAAAATTACCAAGTTAGGTTTAGAAGAAACAAATCATCAACTAGTCATCAGTGCTGCACTGTGCAAAAATTTAATCAATCAACAAAATCTTCTGGTTTCAATTCACTTGCGCTGTAAATGGACACTAGTTCAATTATCTTTACAATAATATCTAAAGAAAATAAAATGCCCATAGACTGTGTGTCCATTTTGTTTCTTTTACATCAGTAAGTAGTTATAATAAGTGATTTTTTATAGAGTGAACAATACATACATAATTCTGTTGAGTGTTGAGAACCTTTTATATTGTCAAATGTTGTTATTAAGACATTTCAATTGATCTATTTGTTTGGTATTCTTGTATTTCTTCTTCCACACATTTTTATTTACTATATATTTGAATATTGTTCTAATTGGTCTCTATCACTAAATACGTTGTTTTATATGGTTTAATGAGTTAATGATAGAAAGTTGATTCAATGGCGAACTTTGGTTCCTAATTGTTGGTGCATTTGTGTTCATTCTGCAGGTTATTGCAAGGAGGTAATTGGAATCTAAATAGACTACACCACATTTGTATTTATTTTCAGGTAGAAACATAAAATGTGTATCGGCAAGTTGTAGTATCATTTAATCTTCGAACTTAACGGTTTTCATGTGTTCATCAGATGTTAAACTGGATCCTCTACTTTCTTTATCTATTTTTTTGTGTTGTAAATTCTCAAAGTAAACTTTATCTATTGTTTAAACAATTTCTTATTGATTCAAGTGATATGAGTGTAATGGTTTCAATCTTTGTTATGGATAAATTTCTTAAATTTTAGTCTTTTACATTTCAAATTTAAGAATTTAATTGGCAATGGTTTGAAATACTGATTTGTAAAAAAAATTCAAAAAGGCAAATTTGCGGCGTTTGTGGCAAAAACGCCACTAAATATCGCAAATACAATCACATTTAGCGATGTTTTGGTGAAAAGCGTCACTAAAACTCAACATTTTCCGCATTTTGAAATAAAAGTGCCACTAAAGACATGGTATTAGCGGCGTTTTGAACTTAAAATGCCACTACAAACATGGTATTTT
Organism: Hibiscus trionum; assembly: GCA_030270665.1. Lineage (NCBI taxonomy): Eukaryota > Viridiplantae > Streptophyta > Magnoliopsida > Malvales > Malvaceae > Hibiscus > Hibiscus trionum. The sequence goes on from BSYR01000011.1 coordinate 25,173,405, forward strand.
TAGCGGCGTTTTAAATTTTAAACACCACTAAAGACATGGTATTAGCGGCATTTTGGTTTTCAAACGCCACTATAGAACTTGACCTTCTGTGGCGTTTTTTGTTCACAAACGCCGCTAACTATTACGGTGTTGGATCTAGCGTCACTTCTTGCGGCGTTTTTTCTAGCGCCGAGAGGGTTTTTAGCGGCGCTTAAAAACGCTGCTAAAAACCTGTTTTGCTGTAGTGAAAGCACAAAACAATGGCTTGTTTCAATACAATATCAATGATTCAATGCTTCTGGTGCCCATACTCTCTCCAACCGAACCTCCGCCTCGCCTAGGGTCGTCACCCTTGAGTCGTGGCTCATGGACCGTAGTCCCGATAAATATACCAAGTATCAAGCCAATGTATCCAAGGACTTTTCCTCAATATTATTTTTATCAATACGATATCTTTATTAATGCCTATAATAGTGTCAATAGCGAAGTCGATAACAGTGTCAATGACAATATCAATTGCAATATCTTCACATTTATAACGATAACAATAATTCAATGTCAATAATTTGATGACCATATACACACATCAACGCCAATATCTCAATAGCAATATGCAATAATCAATGTTTGATGCTCAATGATTCATTTAGCAATGTTTCAATGACTTTGATGACAACAACAATAATGCTACGGACGATGATTCGATGCAATACTTACCAAAACTTACCAACATGGCTTTCAATAATGCTTTATGCAAACCCCTTTAATCCAATGGTTAGTAAACAACCTAAATCAATAACGATGAATTCAGAAAGGCTCCTCGCCTAATTTCGAGACTCCGACTACACTCGCCTTGATATTCTAAAACTCTAAGATTCTCAGATAACGATTCATTTATTCCTAGCTTTCGTCGGAGATGATAGACAAGCTTCCTCCAAACCTTGAACTAGGAAGAGCAATAAGGGATTATTATAATCAATATGACAATATCGATACTTGAATAGCCATTAGCTATTAGGCAAAGCTTATCTTAAAGCTTGAAATTGGACATTCAATGATCAAGAGAATCGGTGATTGACTTAGGGCTTCCACTTACCTGATCGATAGCTATGAATTGATGTTCTTAAACCAAGGAAAGCTTAAGCTTAAGGATCTCAAATTGAGAGGTGTATACTTAGGAGCTCAAGGTTGAAGACAATGGAGGTGTGTGCTTATTCATTCAAAGCTAGAGATGAAAAATGGGTCTCGGTGAAGCCAAACAAAGATGAAAGCTTTCTTTTATTCATTTTCTAAACTTAATTACTTCCCACCTCCCTCATGGCCAATGAAAAGGTTTCCCCCATCTAAGGGAAATCTATATAATATATATTATCTATATTCTATACATCTTTTCAATAAATATGACTATAAGTCATCTCTTTAAATTATTTCCACATGGGAAGGGACAACAATAAGCAGGTGAGTCATCACTACTCCATTTCCTTTCGATTTGCCTTTGACAGATTCGAATCAGTGGACCCGTTCCGAAACGCATGAAGCTGTATCAAAACGGCTAAGAAAAAATCCAAAAGTTAGTTAATACCGTTAGAATTGTATCGAAACGTCCTGTAATCGTTTCGAAACGCCTAACCTAGGCCGTTTCGTTACGAGTCTGATTGTATCGAAATGTGTAGCTCAAAAACATCATTTTAGACATTTCCAATGAGGTCCTTAAATAAGGATATGTTCAATTAGGGTCCTTTAACAATATAATCTATAATTTAAGCGCTAAAGATACAATACTTGAACATTTTAATACCAATACTCCGATGATCGGAATCCAATTCCGACTAGACCGGTTTTCGGGGTGTTACATTCGTTGATGACCATTCCTTCAGCAAGAATTCCATGAATGATCAGTTGGAGTTTTTCCACTTGACTTACTACTGTTTTTGAATCAACCATAGTAAAATTCAAGAATTTTGCGACTAAAAACTTTTTAGCTCCAGCATCTTCTACTTTGTACTTCTTTTCCAATGCTGCCCACAGTTCTATTGTTGTTTTGTACACATCATATACCAGATACGAGTCTTGTAGTCCGTTGAGGATGTAATTCTGGCACAATTAGTCGTCATTTTCCCAATCCTCGGTGATGCTGAAGGCGGTGAGCTCCTCCACCTCTCTTTCTCCGTCTTCTACCATGACAACTGGAGGATCTTCCTTCAGATACTTTGCAAGGTTCAGCATGGTCAAATAGAAAAACATCTTCTGTTGTCATGTCTTGAAATTCTTCCCACAGAATTTTGACGGCTTCTCATTGTGGCTCATTGCCGTCGCCGTTTTGTTTAGATTCATGGGCTGATTTGTCTTTTCCGGCGTCTGTCCTTGTCTCACAATCTGTGCGGACGATTTAGGTGATTTAATAAGATCTTCCTTAATAAGCATTGTTTCTGTTCACAAAGAAACATAAAACCCGAAATTAATAATAATTCCAACAAACTGAAAATAATTTTGTTTATTTCTGATTTTGGTTTTTCACAAAATCCGTAACCTTAGTTACTTCTAACGCAATTTCTGTAAAACAGATTTGTTCCATTTTTTTAGATTCAAGCAAACCCGTTTAATATGGCAGGATTACTCTTGAAAACGAATTTATTTGCTTTTCTCAGAACCTTGATTAAATCGAATAGCCTTGTAAAAAGAAATATGTCTTAAGATTATTGGAGGAAACAAGGTTAATTCAAAATAACCAATAAATTAATAAATCAAATAAAATAATAAAATAAACAAAACAATTTAATTCGAAATAACCAGAATCGGATGGTTGAGGCCTGCAGAAATGCAGTTTCCTTAAGACGGATTCACCACTCCTCGGTGTTAGAGATCTTAGGTCGTCAGTCTCCTATGATACAACAACGAATGATAGCAACACTACTAGATAGATCACGGACAAAAACTTGCTTTTGACTATCACCGAAAACACAATGCAGTTTTGAAAGAGAAAAGATTCCGAGTTGTGTGTAAAGCAAAAGATTGTCATTCTATTTATAGGGGAGAAATAGGTTAAAACCGTGAGAAAACAAATATTCCGAAAATAATGGTCATTAATTCTATATCCGATTTAATTCAAAAATCTCAGTTAATATCATATTAAAACGGAATATTCCCGTGAATTGTACTTAATACCTATCTAATATTCGAATATAAATGGAAAGCCAAAATTTATCTTATTTATTCAAAATATTTACAAGCCCACAAAAGGCATCATGACCAATCCAAACATTCATTTTACCCACATTGTTAGGTGCACCCCAACCCAAATGGGATTGATTTGCACCCCTACGCACAAGCCCAATTTCCATCCAAATCATTCAACAACTGAAATGTGAGTAAGTGTTTATAAACACTTCCCATTCTATTTTCCCATCAATGTGGGATTGTGGTTTTCCATTTTCTTATTTAATTCACAACTACTTTACTTTAAGCATCAATTTTTCATTCAATACTCAACCAACTTGAGCATATGAGATACCGTTGTAAAGGTCTCATGAAGTACAATAAGACCCAATAGAATCCTTATTCGAATCTCCACATTTACCCATTCGAAATGTGACAAAAAGTTACAATTTTCCTCACATTTTTCCAACAATAAATACTAATATTTAGTTCAGATTAGATAGTAATACTAAATTTTTTTGAATAAAAAACAGATTCATATTTTTATACAAAGTTGCGAATCTGTTTAATTAAGAAATTATAAATATCTACATTAATTCGATCTTACCATAGATAATTCGATTTGTTTTAATGTAAAATAGATAATCTAAATGATAAAAGCTCGACTCTTCGGGGACAATACCCCGAAATTCTTCATTTGAATCAAATAGTAAAGGGTAGAAATTTAACCTTCTTCGATGAAGATGTACAACCCGAAATCGGTTGCCTTCAACATAGATCCTTCATCGTTGCTAGAAAACAAAAATTCTCCGGATTAAGATCACCGTCCTTTAATGACGGTTAACGTTATAATGTTTATTTTGTAACAAAGCGTAAAATTTAATGTTATTATGTAAGTTTTAGAAGTTTAATGTCTAAAAAAGATTATTTTGATATAATTTAGTGACTGTTTATTAATTTTACCCTAAAAGTAGAAAAGTATATTAATGTGTGACATTCATCGTAGAATTTTCTTCGATCATTACGATAATAATTTAGTTTTTTAAAGAAGAAAAAAGGTGCATTTATGGTTCGATTTTTTTGACAAAATAGTTCGATTTCTTATTGATAATTTTTTATTCTTTAAATTAAATATTGAAATCGAAATCTTGAAAAAAAAAATAATGTTATAGTGGGGCATATTTTAATTAATAATTGTGATATATTGATGAAATCAATGCATGTTTTTACAGAATTTGATGGGTTGGTTTTACATTTGGGTGTTATTAGTATAATTTTTTTTTAGTTTGAGCCAAGGTATTCACCGTCAATAACAGTAATTAATTCTTTTTTCGTGAGTGCTGTCACTAAGAGTTAAACGGCTGATTATGAAATATATTTTATTCCCGTTGGGAGTTATTAGTATAATTTAATCGATGTTCGTGTTATTTAGGGACGTTTTTCTAAAAAATAGTAAACATAAATAATATTCAGATTGACGAGTGTTTGATAACTTATCACTATAAAGTATAAACTACCTTAAAAGATAGTAAGAAGCTTAATTGGTTAGACTTCCGAAAATTAGTGTAATTAATCAAATCAATTGAAAAAAAATAACTATTAAATAACTAATAAATTTAGTTTATGATTTGAACGTAGAACCAGACAAATTTTTATAATTTTTACAAAAAAAAATCACAAAGATATAATTTTAAAAATAAAGTTTTAAAAAAATCTGTTTTTTTTTTAATTTTTAAAAATTATTGCTTAGAAATATTGAAAAATACCAGTCAACAATCAATTAGTTTAGTAGGATGAGACACTAAATCCATTAAGTAAGGTTAGGAGTTTGAATCCTGACGTTGTGAATATAGCAATTAGGTTGGGAGGGTCACCCATCATGGGCTTCTGCAGTACTCGATCCAGATTGGTCAACCAATGGGTTGGTTACCGTAGTTAAACAAAAAATATAAAAAAATAGTTATTATTGAGAGGTCTAAGATATTTCTCATTAATCTAACATATCATGTCATCCTCTTGGCGACAATTAACAGAGTCTAATGACACATGACCATTTTATAACCGAATTAAAAGTTTAATAGTTATTTTGTAAATTTCGAAGCATCAATGACCAAAAGATCATTTTTTACCCATTTCAATAACCGGTAGTGCACTGTACCTATATCATATCTATTGCACGAGTCCTTTATTTTTATAGATAATATGATATGTTTGATGAAGAGGGTTTTGAGCTAAAATAAGAAGATTATATAAATTTTAGAGGACTAATCAGTAACTGCTAATTTGAGTGTTTGGTAAACAGAAGATTATAATAACTAAATGGAGTGAATCCTCTCGAATTGAAGAAGTTATTGTCATTGTTTGTGTAAAACCAAAGAATGAATTTTGATATAACAAAGGATTTAAGGACTAAATTGAAAATAGAGAATAAGTTTTTAAGTCCACAAAACTTCCCAAAACTTTTAAGTAAAGTGGTCAAGTCAAAACCAAATGGTTATACAAAATTTTCTAAGTGTTTTTCAAGTCAAAACAGTAATTTTCGAGTCATCGTTTTGAAACAGCCTTTAGGTGTTTCGGAACGTGTTGAAACTGTTAAAATTGGTTTCGGAACGAGTCTTCCCGTTTCGATACGATAGTATCGAACTTGACACTATGTTTCGAAACGGATGAAGAACAACGGAACGAGAAGATCCGTTTCGATACGGCTGTATCGAAACGATCTCGAACGTATCGAAACGATATTTTAACTTGGATTTAAAATTTATGACCGTTGCAATTTTATAACTGATTTTTACAAAATGGTTAAGACGCATCAAAACGGTTTACGCACGTTTCGATATGGGTTTTGACAGTTTCAAATTGTTTCGAAACGGTATCAAGCCGTTTCGGAACGGGCTCTTAGCGTATCCAAACGATCGTATCCGTTTCGATACGGTCTCTTAATTACACCTCAACGGCTATTTCTATTTTTGCCTGTTTCGAAACATGTACAAGTAGTTCGAAACGGGTAGTTGCAGAAGTACATTTTTGGTGGGAAGATTGCATCCCAACGGCTATATTGATGATGTCAACCACACCAACGACAAGAATTGAATGAGAAGGTATAAAAGGGAGTCTAAAAACAACCAGCAACAACTATTGATCCTAAAGGAAACAATTCTACATCAAATCCAAGCTCAAGTGCTTAAATTCCAATATCCTTGTAAAACCCCAATTGTCAATCCTTGTAATTTCCTATTTTTCAGATTCAATTGGGTTGTGTGCTTGTAATTTGGGCAATACAAGTCTTGAGAAGTACATTATATTTGCCACATTCTTCTTTGTACACTTGTGAGAGGGTTTGGTCAATTTTGGCTAGAATATTGACCATTTATGTAAAGGTTTCTTCATAAGCCTAGAAAAGGGGAAGATCAACTAGTGAAGTTGTTTGGAAAATCCTTAGTTGGAGCTAAGGTAGTGGATGTAGAGTTCATTTGGAATTTGAACCACTATAATTGTCACCCCATCTTGGAATTTATCGATTCAACGATCCATTCTACAATTGGTATCAGAGCCTACCTCTTTTGAAGGATTAACAACCACAAGAGGAGCTCATAGAAGAGTGTGATCAAATTTCTACTCAAGCCATGGCATCTACCTCGTTCTCCAGCTTCTGCGAGTCTCAATCCACCACTAAACCACCATTCTTCAATAGGGACAACTACCCATATTGGAAGAATAGGATGCGTCTCTTCATCAAATCCACAGACTACATGGTTTGGGATGTAGTTGAAGAAGGACCTCACATTCCGATAAAAAGAAATGATAAAGCAAGACTTGTCCCGAAGGTGAAATCAGAGATGACCAAAGAAGATAGAAGAAGGATGCAAGTCAACGATAAAGCATTGCACATCATCTTTTGTGCACTTGGTCCGAACATCTGTTGAGTGTGTAAAAGTTCTATTATTTACACCCTTTTTAACCCATATTTCTGCTGCATTCAAGCATTATTCATTACATTTAGGTCAGTTTACAGCAAAACATCACAAATATATTAAAGGCACAGATTCTACTAAAAATGGTTGTTTTTGCAGGTATCCGCCATAGCTGACGGAGAAGGCAGGCGCTGGGCAGAGAAGCAGAAGAGCTGAACTGGACAAGCAAACAAAGAGGACGATGCTGCCATGGTGCCGCCGTGACAGCGTGGTGACAACAGTTTTGTGGAGAGAAAAAAGCAAAGTGGACCTTGATAGATAGAGAAAATTATGCTCGTCTGTCGTGTGAAAACAATATATTTTTCCAAGCCCCGGATCAAAAGATATGTCAAGCCAAAGCTCAAGAAGAGGAAATCCCAAGAAACAAGGATGGCGGCTGAAAAGTAGGATACTTGAAGATTAAGTCTTTATTAGAATCTTACTTTTAATTAAAGTTGTAATCCTTGTTAACTTAGAATACTTGAGCCCAAAGCTTATATAAGGGCATAGATTTTAACCTAGGACAACATCATACCCCATAACCGACAACCAAACCCCTCCGCCGTTTACTCGCCGTCGATATGTTCTAAACCCCCCCTAGGGCCACGGGTTGATTTGTAAAGTAGTTGCAAGGGTTGTTTTGTTTTAGGATTTTTCAAGTTCAATAAAATAAACTTCAAGTTCTCTTATTTTGGTTATTAATATCTTGCAAGAGCATCGGGAGAGCATTGTGAGGTTATCTATTTACTTAGTATCGGGAGAGTTAAGTATACGAAAGAAATAAGAGCAAGTTCTCTAGTTTATAGTTGAACTATCTCGTGCCTAGGGATAGGGCGAGGTTAAGTGGCTAAAGAAGAATTCATACACATCGGTGTTCATCCTTCGATTCACGCCGGGAGGTATCATCAAGACGTGATCATCGACAGACTTGGACCTAGGGATAGGCCAAGGCAGATCTGGGATTCTTGCCAAACTTGAAGTGCGGAGTTGGTGTGTTTGCTGCCGCGACGACCGACAGACTGCTGCCGCAACAGGTGCTGCCGCGACAGACACTACGACAGAACTGGAGTTCCTAAGCATTGCAATACCTGCACTACTGAGCAATTCAATACCAGCCCATTCTCTCTATCTTGATATTTCAATTATTTTATTTACGTTTTCTTCCATATTTTCGTGAAAACTTTCTAAACTATTTTCTTTACTTCGTGCAGTGAATTAAGGTGAAGCTATTAGCCCAATCCCTATGGAGACGATATCCGATACTTCGTATCACTTATTACTTGCGTCGTGTACACTTGCACTACAATTGCGATAGACTCTTTTACACGCAACAAGTTTTTGGCGCCGTTGCCGAGGATTGGCAACATAACTCTACCTTTCTTTTATTGCACTTTTTATTTTTATGTATCTTCTCTAGCTCTTGTGGTAACCTCAGCTTATAAGCAACAAGACCCACACTCTCTATCACCTCGTATGGTCCAATATATATAGGGCTCAACTTGCCCTTCCGACCAAATCTCGTCACCTTCTTCTAAGGTGAAACCTTTAAGAACACACGGTCACCCACCGCAAACTCTATCTCCTTACGTTTCAAATCCGTGTAAGACTTCTGCCTATCAGAGGCTGCCTTCAATCGCTCACAAATGAGCTTCACCTTCTCGGTGGTTCCTTTCAACAAAGCCGGCATCGAGACCAACTTTTTTCCCGTTTCAGCCCAACAAAGAGGAGTTCTGCACTTCCTCCCATACAAGGCTTCATAAGGTGCCATTTGAATACCTGCCTGGTAACTATTATTATAAGCAAACTCCACCAAAGGCAAGTGCTTCTCCCAAGAGCCTTGAAACTCAATCACACAGCACCTCAACATATCCTCAAGCACTTGGATAACACGCTCAGACTGTCCATCCGTCTGAGGATGATAAGAAGTACTGAAGTTTAGCCGCGTACCCAATGCTTGATGTAAACACTCCCAAAACCTTGTCGTGAACCTCGGATCTCTATTCGATACTATAGATTTTGGTACACCATGCAGACATACAATCTCAGCAATTTACAGCTCTGCAAGCTTATCCAAGGTATATGTAGTATGCACAGGCAAGAAATGCGCACACTTCGTAAGGCGATCCACAATCACCCACACTGAATTCTTCTTTGATGGCGTCAAAGGCAAACCAGACACAAAGTTCATGGTGATCCTCTCACATTTCCATTCAGGGAGGTTCAATGGTTGCAACAACCCCGAAGGAAACTGATGCTCAGCCTTAACCCGCTGACAAACCATGCATTTACTCACATATTTCGCAACATCTTTCTTCAAACCCACCCAATAGTACTCATCCTTCAGATCACGGTACATCTTTGTACTACCAGGGTGCATAGCAAAAGGACTACTATGGGCTTCGGTCAGAATAACACGCCTCAACTCCACATCATTTGGCACTACTATCCGACTTCCAAAACATAGAACTCCATCATCATTAAAACAAAACTCCGATGGTCTATCCTCAGCAATATCATGAACATGTGGCACCAAAGAATCATCCAACAACTGCTTATCCTTTATCAACTGAACCAGAGATGGTTTCACTTGCAGTTCAGCAACAAGACCTCCATCTCGCGATATGCTCAAGCTAGCAAACATCGCCCTTAACTCCACCGCCACTTTTCTGCTCAAAGCGTCAGCCACAACATTGGCCTTTCTCGGGTGATACTCGATCGTCAGGTCGTAATCCTTAAGCAACTCCACCCATCGCCGTTGCCTAAGATTCAACTCTTTCTGAGACATTAAATACTTCAAACTCTTGTGATCCGTGTACACAGTACACTTCTTACCATAAAGATAATGTCTCCAGATCTTCAAAGCAAAAACCACCGCAGCTAACTCAATATCATGTGTAGGATAATTGCGCTTATGCATCTTCAACTGACGAGATGCATAAGCCACCACCTTACCCTCTTGCATTAGCACACACCCCAAACCAACGTAGGATGCATCACTGTACACCACAAACTCTTTTCCTGATTCAGGTCAAACCAAGATTGGAGCTTGCGTCAAAGCTGCCTTAAGCTTCTCAAAAGCTTGTTGTCTCGCTTCCGTCCACTCATACTTAACATCTTTTTGCAACAACTTCGTTAAAGGAGCAGCAATCATTGAAAATCCATCCACAAACCTCCGGTAGTATCCCGCCAACCCAAGGAAACTACGGACTTCATGAACCGACTTAGGAGGCTTCCAATTCATCACTGCCCCAACCTTTTGGGGATCAACTCAAATCCCTTCAGCCGAAACCACATGACCAAGGAAAACAACTTCCTTCAACCAAAACTCACACTTGCTCAGCTTAGCATAAAACTGATTCTCCAACAGCGCTTGCAAAACAATTCTCAAAGGGCCTTCATGCTCCTCCTCAGTACGAGAGTACACAAGGATATCATCAATGAACACCACAACAAACTTGTCCAAAAATTCATGGAACACTCTATTCATCATGTCCATAAAAGCAGCAGGAGCATTCGTCAAGCCAAACGGCATTACAAGGAACTCATAATGCCCATACCTCGTCCTAAAAGTTGTTTTAGGCACATCCACATCTTTCACCTTTAGCTGATAGTATCCTGACCTCAAGTCAATCTTTGAAAACACAGCCGCTCCCCGAAATTGATCAAAAAGGTCATCAATCCTCGGCAAAGGATACATGTTCTTGATGGTCAACTTGTTCAGCTGACGATAATCGATGCACATTCTCATCGTGCCATCTTTCTTCTTCACAAACAAGACCGATGCACCCCAAGGTGACACACTAAGCCGAATGAAGCCACGGTCAAGCAACTCCTGAAGTTGCGTCTTCAACTCCTTCAGCTCCTTGGGTGCCATGCAATAGGGAGCAATAGACACCGGAGTTGTGTTCTCATACAACTCAATCCCAAACTCCACCTCTCGATTAGGCGGCAATCCAGGTAATTCCTCCGGAAACACTACAGGAAACTCACATACAGTTCTAATATCCTGAACTCGCGCCTCCTTTGAACTAGGATTCATAACAAAGGCTAGGTAAGCCTCGCAGCCTTGCCGCAACATCCGGCTTGCTTCCAATGTAGACACCACATTGGCAAGAAAATTCACATTCTCGCCCACTACCACCACCTCATAATCATCCGCAAGTTTCAACGAAACTCGCTTGCTTTCGAAATCCACCACAGCTCTATGTTCAACAAGCCAATCCATGCCAAGGATTACATCAAATCCATAGAATGGCAACTCCATAAGATCAACAAGAAAAACATGATTTTTCACTTTCAAAGGACATCTCTTATACAACTTCCGCAATACAACCGTCTCACCAAAGGAACTAGTCACACGCATACCAACATCCAAAGACTCAATAGGTAAACCAAGCATTTGAGCATGTTCACGCAATACGTACGAGTGTGTAGATCCAGAATCAATCAAACAAAGTAATGACAAGGATTGCAAAGTAAAGGTACCTGCGATCACATCCGTATCATTCCTTCCCTCACGATGGGCGTACACTCGTGCCTGACCGCCACTCTCAGGTTGAACGACCACAACATGTGCTACGTTCCTGCCACCATCATCCCTACGCTAAAAGTTACCACGGCCGCGCCCACGACCTCTCTGTGGCTCAGCTGCTCTCACCGAAACCTGTCCCTCTCTCAGCGGCTGAGGACAATCCTTCTTCAAATGCCCTCGATTCCCACAATTCCAGCATGTCCTAAGGTTACCCCAACACTCGCCACCATGTCTTCTACCACAACGATTACATTCAAGAGTCCTCAGAACAGCATTAGGTCCTTGCTGACCTCTACCAGGGTTACCACCCCCACGCCTAGCATCATAGTGTGGCTTCCTATCCTTATGCCTCTTGTTGCGATCTCTACCATAATCGCGTTCCGCAGCTCGTTTCCCTGAGCTAGAGCCACCAACTCGACCAGCCAAACCAAGATTCGATTCAATGTCCTTGGCTCTAGTGACCAAGACATCGAAATTCGTATAGTCAGTCGCAAGAATATAAGTCTTGACATCCGCTACCAGCCCATAACGGAATCGTTCGCACCTCTCCCGCTCACTAGGGATTAGCTCAGGCGCATACTGACTGAGGCGAACAAACTGGATTTCATATTCAGTTACAGTCATGTTGCCTTGCACGAGAGACATAAACTCTCTTTTCTTTTCATTGAGGTAACGTACTCCCAGGTACTTCCGCTTGAACGCACTCAAGAAGAACGTCCAAGTCAACTCGTCATCCTCCATCCCAGAAGTAGTGGTCGTCCACCAAGTATAAACATCACCATGCACTAGTGACACAACACAACCTAGCTTTTGCACATTGTTGCAATTCATCTGACCCAGAATCCTCTTGGTGCTCTCCAACCCAAACTCAGATCCTTCCGGAGATAAACCTCTAAACTCAGTCCCTCCCAGACTACGAAGACGTTCCAAAGGCAATCTCACATTAGCATCGTCCTGATGCGCAGCTCCATGGGCTCCAGCTACTGCTGCCTGGAAAGCTCCATCAATAGCCTGGATCAACGTGGTTATGTTAGGAGCAGCTTGCCTCTGCACACCCTCGGGTCCAGCAACCCCAGCACCAGCACCAGCGTTTCCAGCCCCAGCTCCACCACCACCGGGTGGTCCACTAGGAGGAGGAGGAGGTAAATCCTAAGCATTCTCAACATTTTCATTCTCCGCCATCGACCTCGTATTGATTCTTAGCTCTCTATGTGGCGCACTGACAAAATGCAATAAACACAATTAGGCAGAATAAGGTAAGTAATCCAAGTACTCAAGCTCATTTTCGAAAACAATTCTTCTCATTAGTTTTGATATGGTAATGGGGTCCCCAACCACACTCCAATCACAGCATAGCATCACAAAATCATTTCAATTGAATCATACACCATTATTCACACATCATTCTTCCACCAAAAAGACACATCATGCATAAACACATACAACAACCACATACCAAACCCCAATTATTCGATAACCTGGCTCTGATACCAACAAATGTAACCCCCTTAACCCGGCCTAGACGCTTGACCCGAACTATGAAGATTACACGGGGAAAACCAAAGTCAACCCAAGAGTCAACCCTGATTAACGACCCTTTTTTTCATTTTAATCTTGTCTAAATATATGTTAAACCTAAGTGAGTACTCACGTATCCGGAATGAGAAAGGCCCAGCGATCGAATACCAATTAGGGACTCAATTTCACTTCACACAAAATTAGGGACCAAATTGTAATTTTTAGAATTTAGAAGGACCTTTTTGAAATTAGGATTCCCAATATGCAATTAATCATGTTACATGCTTCTCTGCCAAATTTCAGCTTAAAAGGACTTCTCAAGCTCAAGCAATTGCAAACACAACATTTAGGACTAAAATGTAAAGCATGCAAACTTCAAACAATTCAAATCTGAGTCCAACGGTCACCCGTTTCGGAACACCTACCTACCGTACCGAAACGCTGTATCGAAACGGTGTTGACCGTTTTGGTACGCAGGTATGTTCCAAGACCAGTTCCGAAACATGGCATTCCAGTAGTCAAACTGTATCGAAACAACCCCATACGTTTCGAAACGCCAAGACCATTTCAGGCCCCCGTTCTGAAACACCATAGGGTGTTTCAATACACCCTGCCTAGAAACAGCAGCAAAGGCTGGTTTTTCATACATTTACACACTCAAACATGCTTCAAATACTCCCAAATCATACCAGCAATTCATCATACATATAAGGAACATATTTGGGACATTCAAACACGAACATAGCATCAAACACAAATTCTCATTAGTCTAGAGGAATGCTTCCTAATCACAAAACCAAAATAAGCAATCCAACCTCAAACCAAACAATTAAGGCCATTTACAACCCCAACAAGCTAACACAAACATGCCACAACCTTAGGGAGTTCAACATATCTCCCAAACACAATTCTTGGTTTCCCATTGACATTTTATCAAAACTAAAGTGTGTGAAAACTTCACCATACATGAGCTTGGACTTCCTTGGATGAACTTAACTTCCTTGATGCCCGAAAACACCTCAATTATCTGCATTATTTGTAAAGAGGGAGCGTAAGCACAAATGCTTAGTGAGGCATGCTATAAAGAAAACTAACACAATAATGCATATCTTGAAAATACTTTCTCAAAAGCTTTTAAACCACATGCTCATTCTATCTCATGCTTGAAAACCTTTCAAAGCAAACTCCCATTGAAAACACATGTACCTTCATTCTATCTCACGCATTTAAACCAATGCAAACTCATGGCAAAGCCAAACACATGCTTGTATCACCAAAGCAATTCTAATACAAATCTCATATGTAATTCTCATAGCATAAATCATTTCTTCAAAGGTACATGTGAATAAAAAAATCATTACATATTTCATATTGGCATTACACATCTCTTTATTACTCGGATATGCGAACATCTCACTAGACACTTCCGGTGGCATCTCTCATCACCGTACTCACTCATCTAGCAACATAGTATCCGGTGGAATCTCACATCATCGTACTCACATGGCGGAATCTCTCATCGCCACAAAGCTTGGGTATTTCACCAAGTCCTACCCGATGGAATGCCCATCATCGGTTCTCTCCCTTTGGCTTAACGAAAGAGCACGTACGAATTTTTAGTTTATAGTGCACTCTCATCCTATTGATCGATCAATTATATCCGGTAAGTATCTCAACATCTATGCCAATATATTATGTTAAAACATCATCTCACCTACTGTTTTTCCATGCCACAATTCTCAACACATTTTTAACTCATTTCAAAACCATAACATTTGCCATGCTTTAAACAAAAGCTCAAATCTCAACCATGCAACATGTTTGTTGAGTGGATCACACGAATGATAATAACCAAGAGGGGGGGTGAATTGGAATTTTAACAATGTTGTAACGGAAATTGCAACTAAAAATATTGACACGAGAATTTAGAGTGGTTCAAGTTCACCAACCGAACTCTACATCCACTACCTTAGTCTCACCAAGGATTTGCAACAATTTCCACTAAATTGTTCGTCCCCTTTTTCCAGGACAAGGAGGCAACCTTTACAATTTCGGTTAATTTTTCTACCCAAAAATTAACCCAATCCTCACACAAAAGAACAAAGAAATTTGGTGGCTAATAAGGTATCTCTCAATACAAATGATAGCCCAATATCAAGCACTCAACCCAATTGAACAAAATAGAAATGAAGGATACAATTGGGGTTTCTAGACAAAGTAGGATTTTTGCACAAATGCTTGGATTTGATGTTTTGATATCTTCTTCAGGTTCAATGTGTTGTTGCTGGAGCTTCTTGGACCCTTTTTATACCATCTTGATGATTTCCAACCGTTGTGGGTGTTAGCTTTAAGTTTGGAGCCGTTGGAAAGCTTTTTCTCCACTTTCTTGCACTTTTCCAGCTATGCGTATCGATACTCTATAGTGTGGTATCGATACCTGTCTCACAAGAAAATAGCCGTTGTGTACACATAATAAAGGGGTATCGATACGCGTTCTTAGCGTATCGGTACTGGGTATCGAAACGGCACAGGCCGTATCGATACCTTTTTCTCGACATAGCTCACTGTCAAAAGCGGTATCGATACTAGGGTTAGGGGTATCGATACTGGTTTAGTGACCGTTTAAAAATCTCAACGGTTATATTTTTAAACCGACTTTTAAATTAATAATTATAAAATGGTATCGATACTAGTTGATACGTATCGATACTGATTTCATAGCGTATCGATACTGGGGTTTGCCGTATCGATACGTGTTCCGGCAGTGGCAAACTTTGCTAAAAAGGTATCGATACTCCTTGATGGGTATCGATACTGGTCGACGTTTTTTCAATATTTTTGCCTTGGAACACTTAGAAAATATTTGAGTTTGAGTTCTAATAAATCAGTTTAAAGTCTTTGGAGTTTCAAAAACTTATTAAGGGATTTGTACAAATAATTTTAAGTTCTTCAATTTGATCCTTAAAGATCTAGTTATATCAAAATCAAACATAGGTTTTACAATCTCCCCCTTTTTGATATAACAAAACCAAAACTTAAAATTTTTGACAACTTTTGAAAATTAACTCCCCCTTAATATAAGCTTGATATTTCAATTTAGTTAAGATAAAAAATATTTCTCAAAGTCAAAATTCTTAACTCCCCCTTGATGTAAGTTTGATAAAACCAAAACAAAAATTTTTGAAGTTTGTTTGTGAGCTATTTCTTCTCCCCCTTTTTGTTAGATCAAAAAAAAATTGTGAGAGCATAATGTGCATCAAATATCAAGAGTATAAAGATAAGCAACATAATCTTATTATATCATAAAACGAGAAATCCAAAACATAAGCAAACCTAAATCCTAATTAATCAAAGCATAGGTATTAATCCTAATAACAAACTTAATCCTAAGAACATAAAACATAGGTGCATAAAAAAAATCCTAAATGATATGATATGATATGCAAGGATAGAAGTCTAGGCATTATCTTCATCGTCTTCATCATCGTCATCTTCATCTCCCAAAGGGTCATTGTTCCTCATGCTATTACGCCATTCATCGTGGAAAGCGGCAATGGAAATATTCGAGGAATTTTGCCCGCTTTCGAGGGATGTAAGGCGATTCTCCATACCCGTCATCCTTGTATCAAATGTAGTTTCTATAGAGGTAAGACGAGTATTCAACCCGGTGAATTGTTCATTTAGATAGGTCATGAGATTTTCCATATTGGGTTGAGGAACTTGGGGAGCTTGAGGAGGTGGAGGAGCTTGTTGTTCTAAGACGGCGGCGGCCTCGGGTGGAAGCTCGGTAAGGCGTAGCCAATTTCCATTAAAATAATGAAATTTACTTCGAGCAAGAGAATGTTCGTCGATAGGATTGGTAAGAGTAGATGCAAGATCAAACGAACAATCAATATCCTTTTGAACAAAGTAATAGCTTAAGGCCGTACCATAGATAAAAGATGTGATGAGAGGAGTTTCACGTTGTTGAACATGATAAGCAATCTCATTGAACATGATGCGAGCAAGATTTGGGCGTTTTCGTTGACGGAAACTTCGAATCCAAAAATCATCCAATAGACGGATGGTGGAATATTTGCCTCCGGAGGGACGAAACCACCATGATACCATCAAATGTAGGATTCGATCATGAGCATTGAGGACGGTTACTGAACCGCTAAGAACATGCCCTAAGGCATTCTCATTATCTTCACCTTCATCCTCCAATTTAAAAACCTCACAAATAGACTTGACATCAAGAACAATTTGTTTCCCCATAAGATAAGATCGGATGGCAACGACTTCTCCATTACGATAGATGCATTTAGCATTAGAAAAGAAAATTAAAACCAAAAGCCGATAATAAATACCCGGAATAGTGAGAAAATCCATGAACTTCCAAAGACGAAGAAGCGGAAGATATTCAAACTTGAAGCGCTCGGAATCGAGGAAAGGGATGGATACGATTCTCTCCGCACGAATTTTGTAATTTTCAAATTGGCGGAAATAAGGAAGACCTTCGGAATGCTCAAAAGATTGATTGTAGATTGTAGCATAATCTGGACGAGCAACCGATCCGGGAGTTGAAGAGTCTCCGGCAAGAAGAACTCTTTGACGTTTCCTTGAATGCTCTTTTGGTGCCATAGATGATAGAAATTTTGAAGAGAGAGCAAAAAGCTTTGATTCAAGGGTTTCTTTTGATTTTTGGTGAAGAATATGAAGGAGAAGAGACCTTTATATAGCCAAAAACGTTTAGGGTTAATAGGATATTAAAGAGTTTTAATTTTGGTAAAATTAGATCTCATTAAAAGCCTATTTAATGCCATCAGCGCGAAAAGGTATCGATACTCCTTAGTGGGTATCGATACGGGGATAGAATTGTCTTTCCACAAATTTGACCGTTGAAGGAGGTATCGATACTCATTAGATGGTATCGATACAGGGATAGAATTGTCTTTTCTTACTTCTGACCGTTGGAAGAGGGTATCGATACGCATGTGGCGGTATCGATACGCGTGAAGCGATGAGAAATTCTGAGAAATTGAAATGAAGAACAAGTATCGATACCCATTGGGCAGTATCGATACCTTATGCCCAGAATTTTGCCTATTTGGTTAAAAATAACCAAAGACATGAACTTAACATCTCTTAAAAGTATGCAAATGATGAATGAATAGGTCTAAGCATATTTTAACAGAAACATACTCCCCCTAACTATATGCATGGAAGAAATTGGGAGACTAAACACATAAAAATGGTAATTTCACAAAATCAAGCATATTTAAGTTTGAAAAGAGGTCCAAAAAGGTCAAGATAGGCTAGTTAGACCTAACTCTCTCCTAAGGGACCAAAAACGCTCTTTATCTAATGGTTTTGTAAAAATATCTGCTAATTGATTTAAGGTGTCTACATATTCTATAACCACATCTTTCTTAAAGACATGATCTCTAATGAAATGAAGTCTTATTTCTATATGTTTGGTTCTAGAATGTTGGATGGGATTTTTTGTTAAACATATTGCACTAGTATTATCACATTTTAGGGGTATGGTTTCTATGTTTACACCATAATCTAAGAGTTGTTGCTTCATCCAAAGGACTTGAGCACAACAACTCCCTAAGGATATGTACTCGGCTTCGGTGGTAGATAAGGCTACACTATTTTGTTTCTTAGAGAACCAAGATATGAGCATACTACCTAGGAATTGACAAGTTCCCGAAGTACTTTTCCTATCGATTTTGCAACCCCCATAATCCGCATCCGAGTAAGCATGTAGGTTGAAGGTAGAGACTCTAGGATACCAAAGGCCTAAACAAGGAGTGTCTCTAAGGTATCTAAAGATTCTCTTAACGGCTATAAGGTGTGACTCTTTAGGACTAGCTTGAAACCTAGCACACAAGCAAACACTAAACAAGATATCTGGTCTACTTGCGGTAAGGTAAAGCAAAGACCCAATCATAGAACGATAAAGCTTAGAGTCAACACACTTACCTCCTTCATCTTTGTCAAGCTTTGTAGATGAGCTCATAGGAGTGGCTTGAGGCTTTGTGTTCTCCAAGCCAAACTTGTTGAGCATATCCTTTATGTATTTTGCTTGATTTATGAAGGTGCCATCCTTCTTTTGTTTGATTTGGAGTCCCAAAAAGAATGAGAGCTCCCCCATCATGCTCATCTCAAATTCACCTTGCATTAACTTAGCAAATTCTTGACAATGACATTCATTAGTAAATCCAAATATAATATCATCAACATAAATTTGAACTACTAAAATGTCATTTTTATACATTTTTATAAAGAGTGTAGTGTCCACCTTACCTTTTTCAAATCCTTTTTCAATCAAAAAATTTGAAAGCCTTTCATACCAAGCTCTAGGAGCTTGTTTTAAACCATAAAGTGCTTTTGTAAGTTTGAAAACATGATTTGGAAATTTTGAGTCTTCAAAACTCGGTGGTTGTTCTACATACACTTCTTCATTTATAAAACCATTTAAAAATGCGCTTTTAACGTCCATTTGAAAAAGCTTGAAATTATGATAACATGCATATGCAAGCAACATCCTAATGGCTTCCATTCTAGCTACGGGTGCATAGGTTTCATCAAAATCTATTCCCTCCTCTTGAGTGTAACCTTGTGCTACAAGTCTAGCTTTATTTCTCATAATGTTACCACTCTCATCTAGTTTGTTCCTAAAGACCCATTTAGTTCCTATTGTAGATTGATTACTAGGCCTATCAACTAATGTCCAAACATTACTTCTCTCAAATTGATTTAACTCTTCTTGCATAGCCATAATCCAAAAATCATCTTTCAATGCTTCTTTGATATTTTTAGGCTCTATGCATGAGATAAATGCAACATGATTCATTAATCGAAGAGAAGAACGAGTGGTTACCCCCTTGGATGGATCACCCAAGATTTCACCATCTTTGACATAGTTCAACTCCCTTGGATAGCTTACTTCCTTTTCCTCAATAGCCAAGTCTTTCAAGGCTTCAAGAGGTGGATCTTGTGTGTCTTCTTCTTTAGGTTGAATCTCATCCTTCTTTGAAGTTTGACCTCCATCAAAGGTATTTATGATTCCTACATTATCATCATCACAAGAATCCTTCCTAGGAAGGGGATTATCATCGAATACAACATGAATAGATTCTTCTACAACTAAAGTTCTTTTGTTAAATACTCGATAGGCTTTAGAGGTTAAAGAGTAACCTATAAAAATAGCTTCATCACTTTTTGCATCAAATTTACCTAAATTATCTTTTCCATTATTTAAAACAAAACATTTGCACCCAAAAGGATGGAAATAGCTAATATTAGGCTTTTTAGATTTTATAATCTCATAAGGTGTTTTCTTTAAGATTGGCCTAATAGTTACTCGATTTATAATGTAACAAGCTGTGTTTGTGGCTTCCGCCCAAAAATATTTTGGTAAATTATTTTCACAAAGCATAGTTCTAGCCATTTCTTGTAAAGTTCTATTTTTCCTTTCAACTACCCCATTTTGTTGAGGAGTTCGAGGAGCTGAAAAATTATGGCTAATACCGTTTTCATTTAAAAATTCTTCAAATCCTAAATTTTGAAATTCGGTTCCATGATCACTTCTAATATGTGAAATTTTAAGTTCAAGATCATTTTGAGTCAATTTTGAAAATGTGATGAATTTTTCCAAAGCATCATCCTTAGTACTTAAAAAGAGAACCCAAGTGAATCTAGAAAAATCATCAACAAGTACAAATGCATATGATTTGCCACCCAAGCTCATAGTCCTAATTGGCCCAAATAAATCCATGTGGATTAGTTGTAAACATCTACTAGTAGAAATGTCATTAATGGATTTAAAAGAAGATCTATGTTGTTTACCCTTTGAGCATGCATCACAAATTTTATCGTTCGAAAATTTTATTTTGGGTAAACCTTTAACTAGGTTTAGAGAGACTAGTTTTTCTAAAACACTTGTGCTAGCATGTCCTAGCTTCCTATGCCACAACCATGCATCATTTTCATTTTGAGCAACTAAGCATGCATGAGATGTATGAATGTCATCTAGATGCACCATGTATATATTCCCTATGCGATGACCTATGAGCATAATATTATTAGTTTTAATGTCTACGATTTTACATCCGGTTTTATCAAACAAAACATTAAAACCCTTATCACATAACTGACTTATGCTCAATAAATTATGTTTAAGACCATTGACATATAAAACATTTTCAATGAGAATAGTAGAGTGATTACCTATGGAGCCAATACCTTCAATGTGGCCTTTGGAGTTGTCACCAAATGTTACTACTCCTCCACTTTTTGGCTTTAGATCCATTAGTCGACTCTTGTCTCCGGTCATGTGTCTCGAGCATCCACTATCAAGGTACCATGAGTTTTGACTTTGTGCTTTGGCCTTGTAGCAATGCTCCCCCTACAAACAAAGATATTTAAACTTTTGTTTTTGGTACCCAAATCATTTTGGGTCCATATGTGTTAGTTCCTAAAACTTTGGTTCCCTTAGGAATCCAAGGTGACATAGCAATAATATTATTAGATTTAACAAGTTCCTTAGGAACCCATACATTTCTAATTCTTTTAACTTTACTATGTCTAGGATAGTTACCTTGTTTGTAGTAGTTAGTCTTTTTCTTATATTGGTGTGTTCTAGAGGATTCTCCTATGTCATGTTTGACACTACCATTATTTTTTAAAGACTTTTTGAGCTCATTTAGCTCACTTAACACCTTTTGGTGTTCACACTTATTTTGAGATAAAAGATTATTAAGATCAATATTTTCTTTTTGAAAGAATTTGAGTTCATCTTCTAATCCTAATATCTTTTTCTCAATTTTAGAATTAGTTTGAGTAAGTGAGTCATTTTTCTCTTTTAATTCTAGAATAATTTTTCTATTCCTAATAACCGACTCCTTATACTTCTCAACTAATTCATCATATACCTCTTGTAACTCATCATAAGCATCATTTAATTCATCATATGAAAAATCTAAAGTAGATGAGTTAGAGGTTACCAAGGAGGAATCTTCCTCAAGTGCCATGAGGCAAAGGTTCGCCACTTCTTGTTCGTCATCCTCCGATGACTCCTCATCACTCCAAGTAGCAAGCTTGGCTTTGAGCTTTTTCCTCTTCTCAAAGCCCTTCTTCTTGAGTTGAGGGCACTCCGAACGTATGTGGCCGGGTTGTTTGCACTCGAAGCAAGTGAGTGGATCCCTTCCTTCTTCTTTGTTCTTGCTTTTAAAGTCCATCTTCCTTTGGATTTTTCTTCCTCGGTTGGACCTCATAAGGCGTGAGAATCGTTTGGCTATCATTGCCAATTCTTCAAGCTCATCCTCATCACTAGATGAGCTTTCATCAAGTTGGGAAGTTTTAGCCTTGAGAGCTATTCCCATTTTCTTCTTTTTCTCCCCTTCAAGCTTCTCCATTCTTTTTTCTTCTTTCTTTCTTTCATCTTCTCTTCCTTGCTTCATGATCTCGTGAGTAAGGAGAGAGCCTACAAGTTCATCAAGCTTTAGAGTTTTTAAATTCTTTGCTTCGATGATTGCGGTTCTCTTCCCATCCCAAGATTCGGGAAGTGAATAGAGTAGCTTTCGGACAAGCTTATCTTCCGGTATAACTTCTCCATATCCTTTTAAACCATTTACAATTGTGGAGAACCTATCAAACATCTTTGACACCGTCTCATCGAATTCCATCTTGAAATTTTCATAACTAAGATTGAGAATTCCAATCTTAGTTTCTTTGACATCGTTGGTGCCTTCATAGGTGGTTTCAAGAGTGTCCCACACTTCTTTGGCACTTTCAATTGATGAGACCTTTGAGTAGATGTCCGGACCGAAAGCACAAAATAACATGTGAAGAGCTTTGTCATTTACTTGAATCTTTTTTCTTTCCTCTTCACTCATTTCCGTTCTCCTTTTTAGCACCATTTTGCCATCATTATCTTGCTTCAATGGAATATATGGTCCATCCTCAATGACATCCCATACAAGATAGTCACTTGATTTAATGAATAGACGCATTTTATTTTTCCAAAAGGAGTAGTTCTCACCATTGAAGAAAGGAGGCTTTGTGGTGGATTGTGAGTCGTACATGCCGGGAGCGGAGGTTGAAGCCATCTCTTGATATTTTGATGATGATCACACTTCTTCCAAGGATCTCCTCTTGTGGTTGTTAATCCTCAAAGAGTTAAGCTCTGATGCCAATTGTTGAGTGGATCACACGAATGATAATAACCAAGAGGGGGGGTGAATTGGAATTTTAACAATGTTGTAACGGAAATTGCAACTAAAAATATTGACACGGGAATTTAGAGTGGTTCAAGTTCACCAACCGAACTCTACATCCACTACCTTAGTCTCACCAAGGATTTGCAACAATTTCCACTAAATTGTTCGTCCCCTTTTTCCAGGACAAGGAGGCAACCTTTACAATTTCGGTTAATTTTTCTACCCAAAAATTAACCCAATCCTCACACAAAAGAACAAAGAAATTTGGTGGCTAATAAGGTATCTCTCAATACAAATGATAGCCCAATATCAAGCACTCAACCCAATTGAACAAAATAGAAATGAAGGATACAATTGGGGTTTCTAGACAAAGTAGGATTTTTGCACAAATGCTTGGATTTGATGTTTTGATATCTTCTTCAGGTTCAATGTGTTGTTGCTGGAGCTTCTTGGACCCTTTTTATACCATCTTGATGATTTCCAACCGTTGTGGGTGTTAGCTTTAAGTTTGGAGCCGTTGGAAAGCTTTTTCTCCACTTTCTTGCACTTTTCCAGCTATGCGTATCGATACTCTATAGTGTGGTATCGATACCTGTCTCACAAGAAAATAGCCGTTGTGTACACATAATAAAGGGGTATCGATACGCGTTCTTAGCGTATCGGTACTGGGTATCGAAACGGCACAGGCCGTATCGATACCTTTTTCTCGACATAGCTCACTGTCAAAAGCGGTATCGATACTAGGGTTAGGGGTATCGATGCTGGTTTAGTGACCGTTTAAAAATCTCAACGGTTATATTTTTAAACCGACTTTTAAATTAATAATTATAAAATGGTATCGATACTAGTTGATACGTATCGATACTGATTTCATAGCGTATCGATACTGGGGTTTGCCGTATCGATACGTGTTCTGGCAGTGGCAAACTTTGCTAAAAAGGTATCGATACTCCTTGATGGGTATCGATACTGGTCGACGTTTTTTCAATATTTTTGCCTTGGAACACTTAGAAAATATTTGAGTTTGAGTTCTAATAAATCAGTTTAAAGTCTTTGGAGTTTCAAAAACTTATTAAGGGATTTGTACAAATAATTTTAAGTTCTTCAATTTGATCCTTAAAGATCTAGTTATATCAAAATCAAACATAGGTTTTACAATGTTACTTCATGAAATTATTTCAAGCATCATCTCATGGTATAAAACATGCATAAAAATAGTAGGAAATTATCAATCTAAAACCATGAGCATGTAAAAGCATTTTAGGGGCAATCACCACATTCAAGAGAGCAATCTAGCCAATACTTACTTCCGGACTTAGGAAGGTGTTTCAAACATTTCCTAAATCCCCAAACCTTATTTCTTTGTCCCTCAAGGACTTCTAAAACCATATGCACTCACTGATTACGTTTCGCTTGCTCGCCGAAACGCTATCTAAGCTTCCGGATCAACTCCTGTCTGAAGATGTCTCCCTTGTTTTAAACACATAAGAGCAGAGGATTAATGCATCATCATGCATTGAAATCACCAGCCACACACCTAAACTCACTGCTCTACACAAGAACCACATTTCGGCTACCAAACACTACCGAAATCACCTCCAAACTCTTCCAAAACCAAACCCAGCCAAGATCCATTACTTCTAATCATTTCTAAACATCAATTAACATCAAAAACCAACACAACCACGTCCTTATACCTCCAGCTATAACAGAACACCAAAATCACCTCAAAAACCATCATTCTAACAAGCCAAACTTAGAAAAAACAAACCTATTCAGGATTGTATTGATAAAACCTCATTTGTAACATCAATTAACATCCAAAATACATTAGAAAACCATCTCAAAACATATCCCAATCAATCACCACGAAAATCTTCAAGATCTCTTCCAAAATCTTGAGTTTTAAGACAATTTCTTGTTTCTGACATTAAAACCACTTAAAAATCATTAATAAAGGATTGATAACTTGGTAATTTCAGTAAAGAACTGATCATTAGAGGAGAAGGACGAAGCTTACCTCTAATGGATGATTTCTTCTTGATTTGGGCACGTTTTCATGAAAATTCAATGTAGAAATCAAGATGATTTGATGAGGAATTGATTAGGAATCAAAGAGTGATTGAAATCTCATCAAATGAAGTGAAAATCAAAGTGAATTTGCTGGAGAGAAAGTGTTTGATTGAAAGGAATTTGAGAGAAAATAAAATGAGGGAAAATTTGTGAAAAATAGTTATGAAAAGTCAAAGGTGGTTTTCTAATTTAATCCACCTTCATTTTCTTTAATTAAAACATTAATTAAATCACCCAAATTAAGGAAAAAACTGATGAAAATAATTTTGGTAAAATTATCTCCTTAAAGATTCAAAGTTCCAATCCTTTACAAAACAGGCACAATTTAACTTTGCAAAAACTATGATTTGGTCACTACACCGAAATGTAGTATTTCCAAACTTTATTTTGTAAAATTGATTTCACCATTCTCTTATATATATTAAATAAGCATTTTTTAAATATTTTTATATATTTTTAAAGCATCCTGAATTAGGTGTTCCCTAAAACTCCCTTTTAGATTGGAACCGTTTTTTAGACCAATCCGATTCAGACCCTAAACATCTAGGCCCAAATTTGGGGTGTTACAATTAACTTCTAGGCATCGAGAGAGCCAGAAGTTCATTAGAAAATCTTGTCGAGCAGATAAAGAACTTAATGGTTTACGCAAATATGTATTGTCAGTCGCTATAGCATTGACATAGGTAATCAAGCATATATTCTTAGCAATAATCTCAACCTTCATAATTATTTGTTAAGTCATTGCAGTTGTTTGTCTTAATCGTAGCTATCTTTAGATTAGTCAATTTAGTTTTAATCAAATCTACAATTACTAATACTTGCAAACTCATTCTTAGGTATAATAACTTCATTGTTATTAATCCAATCCTCGTGGGTTCGACACTCTACTCTTCACTTTATTACTTGATACGACAAGTATACTTGCTCTAAAGTGTATCACTATTCGACAAGCACCACTTGTATTTGAAGGACTTGGGTTCAAACCCCTCCAAGCGTGCATGATTTTAATATTTTTCCTCTAGCAAACGATGTTGTTTTGAGTTAAATTAGGCTTGAAAACAGCCACACCAAAGCGACATCATTTTGACTTAACGAGGATGTTAAAAGTTAACGACGGGGTGACATTTTCGAGTCAAAAACTAAAGTCCAGTGTTAGATTTGAAGTTTTTTGAAGTTCATTGGAATTTTTGAGTCACGGACCATCGTTTAGTGGCATATGGTGTAGTTTACCCTTGGATTTATTATCTTATTTTTAAAATATTTTATTTTAAATTTTGGGTTCTGCTATCATTAATTTAAGAATGGATTGTTTTTCGAATTTAATAAAATGTAATTAATTACATTAATGTTTATTTTGTTTTTCAATGGAATTTAGTAGAATTTAATTACATTCCTAAAAAGTTGTGTTCCATTAATTTAACTTTTTTTTAATATAATTAAACCTTAAAACCATAAAATCCTAAACTTTAAACGCTAAAACCATAAAACCTTAAAACATTAAACCATAAAAACCTAAACCCTACCATACACCATAAAACATAAACTCTAAAACTTAAACTATAAAACTATAAACACTAAACCCTAAACAATAAGCCCTTAAACAATACATCCTAAAACATAAACATTATGTGAGTATTAATTACATTAAACACCCTAAATTAGTTGAACACAATTTCTTAAGAATGTAATTAATTGCATTCTACTGGATTCACTACAAGAAAATACATTTTTAGTGACATTGAAAATAGTCACAAAAAGTGTTAAATTTAGTCACTGAAATTTGTAGTGACTATTTTTCTGAGTCGTCACCAATCGTCACTAATAACTCCGTCACTATTTTATTAGTGACAACTTTCATGTATTTCGTCACAATAGTTATATTTTTATGACCACACTATTTGACACAAATGATTATTAATAGTGACTAAAATTTTGACACTAATGTTATTCTTACTAGTGACAAATATTCTATTACAAATACATATTTAAATAGTGTCTAAAATATGTCGTCACTGTCAATAATAAAAAATTAATTATATTTTTAGTTGTAACCATTTTATTTAGGGTTTAAACTAATCACTAATTGTCCCTGAAATTTAATGGTACTTTTGCATTTTAGTCAGCAAACTTTTAAGTTTCATTAACTCACTGAAATTTAATTATAGATGATGTAGCATATTTAGATATCAATTTTTAGTAATAAATGCAAATGCATGGCTTAAAGGAGGATCGAACCTGGAACCTTTAGGGCGATAGTGCAATACTTATCCACTAGGCTAGAAAAGAAATTTAATACTATTTTGAAAGAAAAATAATATTTAGGTTAAATTGTAATTGAAATTAATTTTATTTATTTTAAAAATATGTATTAATTATAACACTAATTATTATAATAATAATTTAACTAATTTTTCTATGGTTTCTTATACGAAGTACGTATGTTGAAGAAACTATTTAGATTTTTTTGAAGAAAAAAACTAATCAAAATAGAATATATCTTTTTAAATTTTCAAAAAAAATTCTATCATATATTATGCTAAAATCACATATTAGTGTTTGTACTTTAATTTGGTCACTTTAAATTTCTATACTTTTTAAATTTTGAATTTTCGACCCTGACATGAATGATAGTCTTTAAATATGTTAAGTAAAATTTTCTTTTTAGCTAATTTGTTATACATAAGTTTCTTATTTAATTTTTGTTCTTTAATTTGATCATTTTTAGTCCTTGTAATTTAGTATTGCCGATGTCCCGTTAGGATTAAGATTAAAATTTTAAAATTTGAAAAATATAGGGACTAAAGTTGATCAAAATAGATTTACTAAAACAACAATTTACACATAATACAGAGACTATATAAATATTTTACCTTTTGACAAACTAGTTTATGGTAACTTTAATTTTTAAAATTATAAAAATAAATTTATCACTATGACAATGTCTAATTTGTCATTACTTTTATTTTTTTATTGGTGACAATTTATCACAACAAAAAGTTAAACTTTAAGTGACAAGTAATTTCATTGTAACAAAAAACATCAAATAACAGTGACCATTTAACATATCGTCACTATCATGTGTCAAAGTTTTAGTGACAATGAACTTTGTGTCACAATTGTATACTTATAGTGAGAATTCATTTGTGAAAAATGTAATCGTCACAATTACTACTGTTATAGTGACCAAATAAAAATATGTCACAATTACTTATACTAATAGTGTCGCACAAAAAAATTGTCACAAAAAGTTAATATTTGTGACAAAATTATTCCTAGTCACTATCAATTTGTCACTAAAAATCTATATTGTTGTAGTGATTTCATTGGAAAGCAAAACAACCATTAATGATAATAATATATGTAATTCTTAGTGATAGCCTATTAAAAGCAAAATCCTTAATTTTTATCTTAATAAATATGATTTGTAATAAATTTGAGTGTCTAAGGAATAATTTAATTAAGGAAGAAACTTTTATACACAAGGATGTGTAAACTAAACATGAGTATTTTAGTTTAGGGATTAAAGTTTTAGTTTATGGTTTAGGGTTTAGAGTTTAGAATTTAGGGTATAAGGTTATTTTTAAGGTTTAAAATTATGAATTTAGAATTTGTGTTTTATAGTGTAAATATGTAGGGTTGTGTAATTTTTTTAACAATGACAATTGAATTTTTATTTTAAAAAAAGCATGGAAGATATTACAAATACAACGCATCCAAAAGGGAGAGTGATGGGGACTAGTCCTCCAAAATCTCATATAAAAACCCAAAGGTGCAAAGAAAAGTAAATACTTCCATAGATATAGCATACCGTTAAAATCCATAAGCATTTCTGAATCTCCTTGTCTCTATCCAAACGAGACGCTTTACAGGATGAAAAAAGAGTGGTGATCGAACCAAAATATCAGGCAGATTGCTCCGCTACTCAGGTCTGAATACATCGGCAAACAACCATCAACCGAGTGGGGATCTATCTTTCTATGACCACCGACAGAATTATATTAAAAAATTAATGTCATGAAGATCTTTGTACGAGCACCAAACGACCGCTAAGGTATGCTGAACTCATGCCAAAATGACAGATGAAACAAACCACAAAAATCAAAATAAAAGTGTGCCACAAGGGCATAAGAAATGCCTGCCACAAATACAGATATTCTTATTAAAAATATGAGGAAAAAAAAAGAAAATAATAAAATCAAAGAAACAACATGTGTATCAAAATTTCATCCTTTAATTAAATTATATCTGGATTTTTTATATAGATAGTAATAGTCTATTTAATATGAGTAATAAACATTTTCAGATTTTAAAATGAATTCGCAAATTGAATTTTTAAAAATAAATAAATATACTATCCAGTGTACCCCTAATCATCAAACCAGCTAAAACATTTTGAAAAGAAAATAAAGAAGTTAGTGCAGAGCATTTTGATTAAGTGCAAAAGTTGAAGAAGTTAACTAAAGACCGCTGATATCTTAATTAGTGTGCAATGGGCAACACTTCTTCCAGCTAATGTCAAACCCGTGTTTGATTTTCATGGGGTTGAATATGTATAAATATATTATATTAGAAATGGTGAAAGTGAGTAGGGTTTATCGGCGGGTGGATATTGAAAATTCAGTTTGAGGTGGTTTATTTATTTTTTTTTAAAATAGAAGTTTGAGTTAAATTTTTCAAAATTTTTGAAAAGTTTAATTTAAAATTTTCATAAAAATTAAGAGTTTAACTGAAATTTTTTAAAATATTAAGACTTATCGGGACTTTTAAACATTTTAGGAAAGGGTTTAATTAAAATTATCTGATTTTTTTAAAATATAATAACAAATTTTAAAATTTGTGAAAGGGTTAAATTAAAAAAAACTAAAATTTTAAAAGATTAAAAATAAATTTTTAAAATTTTAGGAGGCCAAGTCTCTACCAGCTCCCATAAGCGTCCACCTCGACGCAGGGGCGGACGGTGGTAGGAGCCTAAGGGTGCCTTGGCCCCCCTAAAATTTTGAACATTTTACATTTGGTCCTTCAAATTTTTAAAAAATATTAATTTAGCCTTCTCAAAAATTGGAAATTTTAAATTTGGCCCCCTCAAAATTTTAAAAATTATCATTAAGTTTTTATTTCTTTAAATATTTTTAATTAAGTCCCCTTTTAAATTTTTGAAAATTTCTCATTAAACCTCACAATTTTTGAAAATTTTAGTTTGCGCTTCTAAAATTTTTAAAAATTTTAAATTGGCCCCCTCAACTTATTATACCAAGATCTGCCCCTGCGTCTACAGTTTATGGTTGATTAACATTTCATGGGGGAGTTAATTTGCAATATTATATGATAAAAGCTAAGTTTCCAACTACAATGTACATTTGACCGAAGCATCACAAATAAATAATGTAAGCAGTAGGCAGTGACGCGTTTTTTTTTGGCAAAGTCAGCTCCATGTTTATATATAAAATCAGTTACCGTATAAACGTACCGTAAATTTGAATAAAACACGTATGTCTTTAAAGTAAAATATGTTCTTATATATAATAAGATTATTTAAATGTATTAATTAATAAAAATGTATTAACATATGAATAGAAAAAATTTTGTCACGCTTGACGAGTACCGATGAGCATCACTAACGACGAACACCGATGAACAACATTAATTCAATTTATAAAGATAAAAAATCTAAAAGATTCGCCATATAATTATAAATTATTTAAAAATTAAAAGGTAAATTAATTAAAATATATTATTTTATTTTTAATTTTTTTTTAAACATAGATCATAACAGCTATCTACCCTTAAATTACAAAACTCTAATTTTTGTTCATTTGAAATTTAAACCGCCATTACCGCCGTTGTTGCCGTCGTCGCGTACCATCGCCGCCGCATACCTCCTACCACTAGCCTCTATCTAATGTTACTTAGGGTTTCAATTGTAGAACCAAAATAGAGAACTAACACCATCATAAACTTTCATCCCTCCCTTTGCCTTTCGTAAACTTTCCACTCATCTTCTCTTGACGGCACTTATAGTAACCCTAAATTCAAGTTTCAAGTATTAGTTACTATAAGTGCAGTGCAAGTTCAATTTTCAAGTATTGGTTACTATAAGTGCAGCGCAGGTTCAATTTTCAAGTCTTGCTGTGCAGGTCTAATTTTCAAGCAGGAGGCAGCAGCGGTGACGGCAGCGGCAGCAGCGGTGGCAATGGCGGCGGCTTAAATTTCAAATAAACAAAAATTAGGATTTTGTAATTTAGGGGTTTGAGTATGTATTTTAATCTATGTTTAAAAGAAAATTAAAATTAAAATGATATATTTTAATTAATTTACCTTTTGATTTTTAAATAATTTATAATTATATGGTGAATCTTTTAGATTTTTAATCTTTATAAATTGAATTAATGGGGCTCATCGGTGCTCGTCGAGCGTGGCAGACTCATCCTATGAATAGATACCAAATATTAATGATCGATAAACTCTTCAAACATGCATTGAATATAATCATGTCCTCAGGGGCGGACCCAAAAAAATTATTTAAGGGTGTCATTTTTCTTGAATTATATTTAAAGAATGTCAATTTTTATAAATAGGTGTTATTTATTTATTTATTTTAAAATTTTTATATATAAATTATACATAAAAAACATTTGTCCCAAAAAAATTTAGGCGTCTTCTAACCACCCATTAGTATGAGTGGGTCCGCCCATGCATGTCCTTATACATCATTTTGCTTGTTCAAATAATAAAAAAAAATAGTTAATTTTATCAAATATTTTTATACAATCAGGTAATGCAATCAGCTAATCAAATCAACTAATGCAATCAGCTAATCAAATCAATTAATGCAATTCTCTATCAACTTAAGTTATTATTCTGCTATAACAAATCATGTGAAAAATATTTTGGACATATTTAAAAATTCCAAAAATGATTCAAAAGTCCTCAAAATTTAAAAATTATGAAAACTGTTTTAATGGTCTGGAAACCATTCGCATGGTTTGAAAATCATGTGGGCTCGAAACCAATGTGCATGTAAGTATTAAATGCTATGTTTTATGACTTACCAATCGCTCTAAATACATCTCGATGGTTATAAACGGCAAGTATCTCATTACACACTATAAAAACGAGCAAATGATATTGAAGAAGGTTACTATAACCATCCAAGCTTAATGATCAAGAGAGATAGTTTTTAATTCTTTATTTCTTCATTTCTCTTGTAAATATTTTTAGAGTGTTTCATTGTGTATCTTTACTACTCATTCTTTGTGAGCTTAATTCTTGTAAACACCCACCTTGGGATGTAACACCCGTGTTTTGGGCCTAGGAGTAAACCGAGTTTATAGTCGAGTTAATAAAATTTAGTTAGAATCAACTTTACTTAAGTTGTGGTGTAATTGAGCTTTAATAAAAAGGGGAGGGACCTATGTTGCGATTTTACCCAAAACTTTTAATTAAAGTAAGATAACTTTAAAATTATATGAGTCATCATCTTCTTCTTCTCTTCTATTTCTTTCTAACGTGAAATCACCATCTCCAAAACCTCTCATCTTTTGCTACTATTTCATTGCTTGTGCTACTTGATTTCAACACCGTTTTGAAAGGTAAATTATGTTTTCCGACTCTCCTCCTTATTCT
Source organism: Hibiscus trionum (assembly GCA_030270665.1). Lineage (NCBI taxonomy): Eukaryota > Viridiplantae > Streptophyta > Magnoliopsida > Malvales > Malvaceae > Hibiscus > Hibiscus trionum. The sequence goes on from BSYR01000011.1 coordinate 25,206,449, forward strand.
CTATCTATATTTGGTCTTAAAACTCAAAAATATGAGACTTTGAGAAATTATGGTTTTATGTTAAAGTGTGGATTTTAGGTGGTTTTCCAAATTGTTTTAATGTTTTGAGTTGGGATTTAGTTTAATCATGATGGAATACACATTATATGTCAATTTGGTTAAATTTGGATGAAAATTCGTACTATGTTCATATGTTAAATTTTAAGGTGTTAAAACTTGGTTTTTGGTGAAGTTTATGTTGAAAACTAAGGGCTGATGGTTAGGGTATGATATGAGAGTGATTTGGGATGTGTTAGAGGTCATTTTGGTGTTTGGAAGTGGAGTTTTCAGCAAGGTGTTTGGGGAGTACGAAAATTGAGTTTTTGGGATGATTGTGGATTGAGAGATTGAAGAATATGGCTTATGTTTGTGAAGTGAGTTGTTAGTTGAGTTTTAGCATTGAATTATGGTGTAATAAGTGTGTTTTGTTTGGTTAGAAGCAAGAAGAAACGTTGAAGGAGCTTTGGAGCCGAATACGAGGTCGTAGGAGGATTGTTTCGATTTACAAAGGAAGGGCGGTGAGTGGTTTTAAACTTATCCTAAAGTTGGTTCGAGTATGTGTAGTGTGCTTGTGTAAAGTGTGCTTGGTAGGCCACTTATAGTTAATTCGAGTTGTTAGTTATCCGTTGATATCCATATATGCTAATGTGCTTACTTAGCTATGCTTTTGTGATCTTGGTGGTTTTGTACATGTATATTCATGAGGTGTATATATATGTGATGAGCATGAGTTATGATTGATGAAAAACGTGTTGTGGTAAATGATAATTGGCACTAAATAATTACCGGTTGTAAATGATCGATCATTAGGATTAGTGTGCACACAAATTGAGTCAAAACGTACGTGGCCTTGGTGGCGTTGAGGCACCAAGGAGGAGTACGGTAATGTAATATTCTACCGGAAGCTTTTATTCATTTCTACGTGATGATGAGTGGAATCCCATCCGTAGGGCATGTGGCGATGAGTGGAATCCCGTCCATGCAAGGCCGGTGATGTGTGTAATCCCACCGAGGTAACGTGTTGTTGAGTTTTAAATCCGCACAATCGGGGTAATTTAAAGTGGCCAATTAACTTATTCATATATGGTGATATATGGTGGTGAAACATGACTATTGTTATTGATGTTTGGTGCTTAGTATGAGGTAATATGCCATATTATGCCACTTGATGGACTAGCTAGGACTTCTTGTGATGTTGCCTATGCATGTTAGGTATGAGGTTTAGGGATTACATGCTTGAACCCTGCATTGTTGTTGCTTTCGTTTTAGAGTACCCTCACTAAGCTTATAGCTTACGCTCTCCATGTTCAACAATGCAGATCATTAGTGTGGCGTTAGCTCGGAGCAAGGCAAGAAGGGCTTCCAAGTTTTGTAACTCAAGTACGGTGGTAATTTTGTACTAGTTAGCAATGTGGCAAAATGGTTGTTGTATAAGTTTTTATAACTCTTTGTTATATATGATGTTTTGGGTTGTAAAGCATGAATTACTTGGTTGAATGTTAAGGGGGATGGTATGTTGGAAATGCTTAGGTTGCCTTGTTGTATGAATTCTTGAGATGCATGATCCTTGTGTGTTTGAATGCCATGTGTGTTGACATCTTGGTTGTTAAAGGTTGTTTATGTGTTGTTGGGTCTAGGGAGGTTTAGTTATGCATTTAGAGTGTGTGCCTTTTATGTTTGTGCTGAAAACAGAGTTTTGTAAAGCAGGGCGTATCGATACACCCCTGTGTATCGATACACCCTCAACTCTCTGAGATTCAAATCAGGCTGGCGTATCGATACGGTGTCCAAGCGTATCGATACGGTTCAACCTAGTTGACCAAGTGGTGTTGACCGAGAAGGGCGTATCGATACGCTCATGGGCTGTATCGATACGGTCCTCTTATGTTGACCATAGGGTGTTGACCTTGGTCAAGGCGTATCGATACCCTCTGAAGGCGTATCGATACGTACTGCTTAAAATGGAAAATTTGGTTGTTTAATTGCAGGTTTGTGAGTTTTGTGTACGTGTTTGTTCGCTGCGTGTCCCCTCACATAGGATTTAATACAAGCATCTAGAAAAGAAAAGAAAAAAAAATTTAGGGTTGCTAACCGAGGGGGAATCTTAATTGGTTTTCGCTCGGTTTTCCCCGTATGGCCCACTTGGACCGGTCATTCGGCCAGACCGGGACGAGGGGGTTACATTTGTTGGTATCAGAGCCTGAGGTTATCGAGACCTCGGGCAGGTAAGTGAGGTAAACTTGTTATATTGAGTAATTATGTTGTTCAATGCATGTATTGCCATGGAATCTTTGATATTTGACTGTTCGCATGATGTTTTGAAGCATGAATTTATGTGTTTGGTGTAGAGTGTGTGCCCATTGCTACTATTACTTAATTTACAAAGATTTTGAAAAGAGGAGTACTTGAGCACTATTGGACCCTTGCTTTGACTAACGAAATCCTTATATGTTTCTTGTTGTAGTTTATACCCTGATAGCTGTACCATGAGACCACGTGGGAGGCCTAGGAGGTTTCGACCGGAACCACGGGCAGAGGCTCCAGGAGTAGAGCCAATGGTTAGAGTTGAGGCTCAAGTGGGAGAGCCTGTGATTGGAATTGGAGCTCCTCCACCACCTCCACCACCACCACCTCCTCCACCGGGAGTTGGAGGCGAGGCTGAGGCAGGAGGAGAGGGACCACCAGGAGGTCAGGGTGGCCAAGGTGGCCAAGGACCGGCAGGGATTGACTTAGCTCTATTGGTTCAGGCGATAGCCGGGGCTTTTCAGGCTGCAGTAGCTGGAGGACAGGCAGCACATCATCATGGTGAGGGCACCGGATTGCCATTAGAGAGACTTCGGGGTCTTGGGGCTGATGAGTTCAGGGGGTCTACTCCGGAGAGGTCAGAGTTATGGCTTGAGAAGACCGTCCGTATCTTGGCTCAGATAGGGTGTACTGGTGATCGCAAGTTGGGCTGTGTTGAGTCCTTGCTTCAAGGCGATGCCTACACTTGGTGGGTCACTGTTACTTCAAGTATGGATGATGCTGAGATCACTTGGGAGTTCTTTGAGTCAGCATTCCGGAAGAAGTATCTAGGTCCACGATACATCGACGAGAGAAAGAGGGAGTTTATGGCTTTGATTCAGGGGCTTAGATCCGTGACAGACTATGAGATTAGATTTGTCAGACTAAGTCAGTATGCACCTGAACTTGTTCCTACTGAGGTGGAACGCTGTAACCGGTTTCGTTATGGGTTGAATGAAGAAATCAAGACATACACTTTAGCGACAGACTACACTGATTTTGATGTCTTGGTTTCGAGGGCCAAGGACTTGGAGCACAGTTTGAGTCTGACCAGGCGATCAGGTGGATCTAGTTCGAGTAAGAGATCCAGTAACTTTGATAGAGATGATGCCAAGAGGCATCGAGACAATAAACCTCATTATGATAATAGGCGTGGTGGCGGTAACCACGGTAAAGGCCATCAAAACCAGAAGGCTGGTGGGAAGTTGCCTACATGTGCTACTTGTGGGAGGAACCACACCGGTGAGTGTTGGGGAAATTTCCATTCTTGTTGGAATTGTGGGGCTAGAGACCACATGAGGCGTAACTGTCCACATCCAGTGGGACAGGCAGCAGCACAGGCTCCTGCAAGAGCCAATGATTTTCAGAGAGGCCGTGGGCGCGGTCGTGGCTACTTCCAACCTAGGATAGATGCACCTAGGGTGGATGCTCAGAGGAATCTTGCTCATGTTGTGGCAGTGCAGCTAGAGGCAGGAGGACCAGCGAGAGTTTATGCTCAGAGAGAGGCCGGGAATGACACTGATGTGATAGCAGGTAATTTCGAGTTACGGTCTATGTCTTTGCTTTCTCTGGTTGATTCGGGTTCTACGCATTCCTACATTTTGAGTGAGCATGCACAGAAGTTAGATATCCCTGTTGAGATCTTAGATGTAGGTATGCATGTCACTAGTTCTTTTGGTGAGACAGTAGTGGTTAGACGTATATATAGAAGATGTCCACTGAAGATTCAGGGTCATGTGTTCCGAGTTGACATGATGGAACTTCCTTTTTATGGTTTCGATATAATTTTGGGTATGGACTGGTTGGTTGAGCATCGGGCTAATGTGGATTTTGAAACAAAGAGAATTTCTTTGAAACTTTCTGATGACTACGAGGTAGTAGTAGTAGGCGAGAACATTAAGTTCTTGTCTAATGTAGTGTCAGCTTTAGAGGCTCACAAGTTGATGGACTCTGGATGTGGGGCTTATTTAGCTTATGTCATGAATCCGGATATGAATGAAGCTAGACCAAAAGATATCAAGACAGTATGTGACTTTCCGGATGTATTCCCTGAAGAGTTGCCGGGTTTACCTCCTGACAGAGATGTAGAGTTTGTAATTGAGACCATTTCAGGGTCTAATCCAGTTTCGATAGCTCCGTATCGTATGGCTCCAAAGGAGTTGAAAGAGTTGAAGAACCAGTTGCAAGAATTATTAGACCGTGGGTTTATTAGGCCTAGTAGTTCTCCGTGGGGTGCTCCCGTGTTATTCGTGAAAAAGAAGGATGGTAGCATGCGTATGTGTATTGACTATAGACAATTGAATCAGTTGACTGTGAAGAACAAGTATCCGTTACCTCGCATAGATGATTTGTTTGATCAGTTGAGAGGTGCTTCAGTGTTCTCGAAGATAGATTTGAGATCCGGATACTATCAGTTAAAGGTGAAAGAGTGTGATGTGCCGAAGACAGCTTTTAGAACTAGATATGGTCACTATGAGTTTCTTGTGATGCCATTTGGGCTCACGAATGCACATGCAGCATTCATGGACATGATGAACAGAATTTTTAGAGACTATCTAGACTGTTTTGTAGTTGTTTTCATTGATGACATACTTGTGTACTCGAAGACGGAAGAAGAACATGACGAACACTTGAGGGTTGTTTTACAGAAATTGCTGAGCAATCAGTTGTATGCTAAGCTTAGTAAATGTGAGTTCTGGATACGAGAAGTGGTATTTCTTGGTCATGTTGTTTCGGCCGAAGGTATCCGTGTTGATCCATCGAAGATCGAGGCTATTATCGAGTGGAAACAACCTAAGTCTGTGACAGAGATTAGGAGTTTCCTGGGATTAGCCGGCTACTATAGAAGATTTGTTGATGGTTTCTCTAGAGTAGCTGCTCCTTTGACTAAACTGTTGCAAAAAGGAGTTAAGTTTGAATGGTCAGAGGCAAGACAAAAAGCCTTTGAGAAATTAAAAGAAGCTTTGACAAATGCCCCAGTGTTAGTACAACCTGTTTCAGGTAAAGAGTTTGTAATTTACAGTGATGCTTCCTACGTAGGTTTAGGATGTGTTCTGATGCAAGAGATAAAGGTTGTTGCTTATGCTTCTAGACAATTGAAGGTTCATGAGAAGAACTATCCTACACATGATATCGAGCTAGCCGCAGTTGTGTTTGCATTGAAGATTTGGCGTCATTACTTGTATGGTGAGAAGTGTATTGTTTACACCGATCACAAGAGCTTGAAGTACTTGATGACACAGAAGGAGTTAAACTTGAGACAGAGAAGATGGCTTGAGTTGCTAAAAGATTATGATTTGACCATCGAGTACCATCCGGGTAAAGCGAATGTAGTCGCCGATGCTTTGAGTAGGAAAGTGGCTATAGAGTTGAGGGCTATGTTTGCTAAATTGAGTGTGTCTGGTGATGGTGGTTTGATCACCGAGTTGCAAGTGAAGCCTTCTTTGATACAATTGATTAAAGAGAAGCAAATGCAAGATGAGAGTTTAATTCCTCATGTTCAGGACATAGCCGAAGGAAGACCAACCGATTACAGTTTCAGTGGTGAGGGCTTGTTGTGCTTTAGGGATAGAATTGTTGTACCAGGAGATGTTGAGTTGAGACGTCAGATTCTGAGTGAAGCACATTCGAGTCCCTTTTCTATGCATCCGGGTAGTACCAAAATGTATTGTGACTTGAAGAATGATTACTTCTGGGTTGGCTTGAAGAAAGATGTAGCTGAGTATGTGAGTCGTTGTATGGTTTGTCAGAGAGTGAAGGCAGAACATCAGGTTCCTTCAGGTTTATTACAGCCTTTGAAGATTCCGGAATGGAAATGGGAGAGGATCACCATGGATTTTGTATCGGGATTACCCTTGTCTCCTTCAAAGAAGAATTCAGTTTGGGTGATTGTTGATAGATTCACTAAATGTGCTCACTTCTTAGCAGTGAACACTACGGATTCCTTAGACAAGTTGGCAAACTTGTACATCCGTGAGATTGTGAGACTTCATGGAGTACCGAAGTCTATTGTTTCAGACAGGGATCCTAGGTTTACTTCGAGGTTCTGGGGTTGTTTGCATAGTGCCCTAGGTAGCCGTTTGCATTTCAGCACTTCCTATCATCCACAGTCTGATGGGCAGTCAGAGCGAGTCATACAGATTCTAGAGGATATGCTCCGTTGTTGTGTGATTGACTTCCAAGGTTCTTGGGAGAAACACTTACCGTTGGTTGAGTTCGCTTACAACAACAGTTATCAATCTAGCATTCAGATGGCTCCTTATGAGGCTTTATATGGTAGACGATGTAGGACTCCGATCTGTTGGGCTGAAACAGGTCAGAGATTGTTACCTATGCCAGATTTGCTTAAGGGGACTACCGACAAGGTAAAGTTGATTTGCGACCGTTTGAAAGCAGCTTCCAATCGTCAGAAATCTTATGCAGATTTGAAGAGGAAAGAGATAGAGTACTCAGTGGGTGAGAAAGTGTTTCTGAAGGTATCTCCTTGGAAGAAAGTAATGAGATTCGGCCGAAAGGGCAAGCTGAGTCCGAGGTTCATTGGTCCGTATGAGGTAGTTGAGCGGATTGGGCCTGTAGCTTATCGTTTGAGGTTACCTTCTGAGTTGGAGAAGATCCATGATGTTTTCCATGTGTCTATGCTTAGGAGATATAGATCAGATCCTTCTCATGTGATGCCCGTTGAGGAGATAGAGTTAAATCCAGATTTGTCTTATACTGAAGAACCCATTGAGATACTTGCTACTGATAGCAAGGTGTTGCGTGGCAAGACCATAGAGTTGGTCAAAGTGTTGTGGAGACATAGAGGTGTAGAAGAGGCCACGTGGGAGAGGAAAGCGGATATGATTGAGCAGTTTCCGTATTTGTTTCCACCAGGTAATTTCGGGGACGAAATTTCTTAAGTGGGAGAGAGTTGTAACACCCGTGTTTTGGGCCTAGGAGTAAACCGAGTTTATAGTCGAGTTAATAAAATTTAGTTAGAATCAACTTTACTTAAGTTGTGGTGTAATTGAGCTTTAATAAAAAGGGGAGGGACCTATGTTGCGATTTTACCCAAAACTTTTAATTAAAGTAAGATAACTTTAAAATTATATGAGTCATCATCTTCTTCTTCTCTTCTATTTCTTTCTAACGTGAAATCACCATCTCCAAAACCTCTCATCTTTTGCTACTATTTCATTGCTTGTGCTACTTGATTTCAACACCGTTTTGAAAGGTAAATTATGTTTTCCGACTCTCCTCCTTGTTCTCTATCTATATTTGGTCTTAAAACTCAAAAATATGAGACTTTGAGAAATTATGGTTTTATGTTAAAGTGTGGATTTTAGGTGGTTTTCCAAATTGTTTTAATGTTTTGAGTTGGGATTTAGTTTAATCATGATGGAATACACATTATATGTCAATTTGGTTAAATTTGGATGAAAATTCGTACTATGTTCATATGTTAAAATTTAAGGTGTTAAAACTTGGTTTTTGGTGAAGTTTATGTTGAAAACTAAGGGCTGATGGTTAGGGTATGATATGAGAGTGATTTGGGATGTGTTAGAGGTCATTTTGGTGTTTGGAAGTGGAGTTTTCAGCAAGGTGTTTGGGGAGTACGAAAATTGAGTTTTTGGGATGATTGTGGATTGAGAGATTGAAGAATATGGCTTATGTTTGTGAAGTGAGTTGTTAGTTGAGTTTTAGCATTGAATTATGGTGTAATAAGTGTGTTTTGTTTGGTTAGAAGCAAGAAGAAACGTTGAAGGAGCTTTGGAGCCGAATACGAGGTCGTAGGAGGATTGTTTCGATTTACAAAGGAAGGGCGGTGAGTGGTTTTAAACTTATCCTAAAGTTGGTTCGAGTATGTGTAGTGTGCTTGTGTAAAGTGTGCTTGGTAGGCCACTTATAGTTAATTCGAGTTGTTAGTTATCCGTTGATATCCATATATGCTAATGTGCTTACTTAGCTATGCTTTTGTGATCTTGGTGGTTTTGTACATGTATATTCATGAGGTGTATATATATGTGATGAGCATGAGTTATGATTGATGGAAAACGTGTTGTGGTAAATGATAATTGGCACTAAATAATTACCGGTTGTAAATGATCGATCATTAGGATTAGTGTGCACACAAATTGAGTCAAAACGTACGTGGCCTTGGTGGCGTTGAGGCACCAAGGAGGAGTACGGTAATGTAATATTCTACCGGAAGCTTTTATTCATTTCTACGTGATGATGAGTGGAATCCCATCCGTAGGGCATGTGGCGATGAGTGGAATCCCGTCCATGCAAGGCCGGTGATGTGTGTAATCCCACCGAGGTAACGTGTTGTTGAGTTTTAAATCCGCACAATCGGGGTAATTTAAAGTGGCCAATTAACTTATTCATATATGGTGATATATGGTGGTGAAACATGACTATTGTTATTGATGTTTGGTGCTTAGTATGAGGTAATATGCCATATTATGCCACTTGATGGACTAGCTAGGACTTCTTGTGATGTTGCCTATGCATGTTAGGTATGAGGTTTAGGGATTACATGCTTGAACCCTGCATTGTTGTTGCTTTCGTTTTAGAGTACCCTCACTAAGCTTATAGCTTACGCTCTCCATGTTCAACAATGCAGATCATTAGTGTGGCGTTAGCTCGGAGCAAGGCAAGAAGGGCTTCCAAGTTTTGTAACTCAAGTACGGTGGTAATTTTGTACTAGTTAGCAATGTGGCAAAATGGTTGTTGTATAAGTTTTTATAACTCTTTGTTATATATGATGTTTTGGGTTGTAAAGCATGAATTACTTGGTTGAATGTTAAGGGGGATGGTATGTTGGAAATGCTTAGGTTGCCTTGTTGTATGAATTCTTGAGATGCATGATCCTTGTGTGTTTGAATGCCATGTGTGTTGACATCTTGGTTGTTAAAGGTTGTTTATGTGTTGTTGGGTCTAGGGAGGTTTAGTTATGCATTTAGAGTGTGTGCCTTTTATGTTTGTGCTGAAAACAGAGTTTTGTAAAGCAGGGCGTATCGATACACCCCTGTGTATCGATACACCCTCAACTCTCTGAGATTCAAATCAGGCTGGCGTATCGATACGGTGTCCAAGCGTATCGATACGGTTCAACCTAGTTGACCAAGTGGTGTTGACCGAGAAGGGCGTATCGATACGCTCATGGGCTGTATCGATACGGTCCTCTTATGTTGACCATAGGGTGTTGACCTTGGTCAAGGCGTATCGATACCCTCTGAAGGCGTATCGATACGTACTGCTTAAAATGGAAAATTTGGTTGTTTAATTGCAGGTTTGTGAGTTTTGTGTCCGTGTTTGTTCGCTGCGTGTCCCCTCACATAGGATTTAATACAAGCATCTAGAAAAGAAAAGAAAAAAAATTTAGGGTTGCTAACCGAGGGGGAATCTTAATTGGTTTTCGCTCGGTTTTCCCCGTGTGGCCCACTTGGACCGGTCATTCAACCAGACCGGGACGAGGGGGTTACATGGGAGGTTTTCATTGTTTACACAACAAACCTTGTAAAAAGGGGAGAAGTTATAGTTTAGCTTTAAAAAATTAGAGTGGTTATATCTTAGCTATTGAAAAGATAAAGGTTGTACGATTACCCCTTACACTTAAGGACAAAAAAATACTGTAGTGAATTGAGAAATCCCTAGTGATGGTAAGCTAAGATAATAGATGTAGACTTGGTTTAGAAGTTGAACCACTATAAATCGATTGTGCAAAATTTTCCATTTTATTTCAGTTTCCACCAATTCCTTCAAGAAGCCAATTCAACCCCTATTAGCTGTTTTCTGTTGATCGATTAGAGCCCAACAATTGTAGAGCTAATTAAAGTATTGAATATAATCATGTCCTTATATGTCATTTTGCTTGTTCAAATAAGCAAACAACCATCAATTAATTTTATCAAATATTTTTATACAATTAGGTAATACAATCAACTACTCAAATCAGTTAATGTAATTCTCTGCATGTCAATCCACTATCGGCTATTCACTTGTTGTCAAACAGATCTATATTGTATATTTGGATTTATTATCCATTTTATTTTAAAACTATTTTTATATTAACTTTTTACTTAATAAATTTGATTATTTAATAAATTGGAGTATCTAAGGAATAATTAAATTATATTATATTTGGATATATATATATATATATATATATATATATATATAGAGAGAGAGAGAGAGAGAGAGAGAGAGAGAGAGAGAGTAATAGTTTATTTAATATAAAATGAATAAGAAACATTTTCGGATTTTAAAATAAATTTGTAAATTAAATGCTAAAAAATATATAAATTTTCTATCCACTACCCCTAATCATCAAACCAGCTAAAATATTTTGGGTAAACTACATAAATGACCATCATACTATGGGTAAGGTCGCGATTTGACCACCTTACTTTTTTCTAAGCAATTAAATCACTATATTATTAAATTGGATGCAATTTGACCACTAGCCGTTAAAATCTAACGGAGGGAGTGACATGACAGTTAGTAAAATTTTGTATAATTACACATTTGGTCCTCGTTACTTATATATTCTATCAATTTGGTCCTAATTTTAGTTTAATAAAATAAATTAATTATTTTTTATTTTAAAATTATAAAAACATCTAATTCAATAAAAAAATTAATATTATATTGAATTATGTTCGTGAGTTTTGATTCGCTAAATGAATTTAATATAATTTTTTTAGTTTTTATTTTAAATCGTGCACTAACTATAATTTAAAATATATACAAAATATTGTTAACTTTAATTTAATTATTAGATTTATTTAATTGAGTTAGGTGTTTTTAAGTATGCCGTGTTAGAGTTCCCTAAAACTGCATTTCCTCCATTTTCCAGGCATTAACAGCAAGATAACACATATATTATATGTTGTACTTCATATCACAAAAGTAAGTTTGGTGTAGTGGCAAGCACATGTTTTTTCCACCAAGGGAGCCCTAGTTCAAATCCCCTAGCCCCAATTTTGTTACTTTTAATTTTCCTTCTCCAATCAGGTGACACGTGTTATCACCTAATTAAATAATTATTTAATTTTATTAAATTAAAATTATGACCAAGTTGATAGAATGTATAAGTAACGAGGACCAAATGTGAAATTATATAAATTTTTACTAACTCTCGCGTCACTCCCTTCGTTAGGTTTTAACGGTTGGTGGTCAAATTGCATCTAATTTAATAGTATGGTGGTTTAATTGCTTAGAAAAAAAAGTAAGATGGTCAAATCGCGACCTTACCAATAGTATGGTTAGACCTGGAAAACTTGACCCGAGACCCGAACAGAATTACCGGAACCGAGACTCGATTTTGACCCGAACATGATGTTGAGTGGATCGAATGATCGAAATAAACCAAGAAGGGGGTGAATTGGATTTTTAAAGGTTTAGGTGGTGGAAATTGCAAATTAAAAAGATAGACAATGAATTTTAGAGTGGTTCAAGTTCCAAATGAACTCTACATCCACTACCTTAGCTTCACTAAGGATTTGCAACAATTCCACTAATTGCTCTTCCCCTTTTTTAGGCTAAGGAGGTAACCCTTACACTTTTCGGTTTAATTTTCTACCCAAAATTTAACCCAATCCTCACACAAATAAAACAAAGATTTTGATGGCTAAGAAAGTATCTCTCAATACAAATTGTAGCCCAATTACAAGCACTCAACCCAATTCAAAAAGATAAGAATGAAAATTACAATTGGGGTTTCTAGACAATATTGGGATTTAGGCACAAATGCTTGGATTTGATGTTTGGATGTTTGCTTTTGGATCAATAGTTGTTGCTGGAGCTTTTAGAGGTCTCTTTTATACCTTCTCATTGATTTCTAGCCGTTGTGGTTGTTGCATTCATCAATAGAGCCGTTGGGAGTGTTATCTCACCTCCATAAATGCAGTCTGCAACCACCCGTTTCGAAACGCCCGACCCTGTTTCGAAACGGACCAAAATAGAAAGAGTCGTTGGGGTCCATTTAAGAGCCCGTATCGAAACGGTCTTACCCGTTTCGAAACACTTTTGCCACTGTCAAGGGTCGTTTCGAAACGGCTTGAACTCGTTCCGAAACGCCTTAACGGTTTCTTAAAAATTAGTTAAAAACTTGCAACGGTCATATTTTTCAAATCAAATGAAGAACCGTTTCGAAACACTTGATGTCGTTTCGATACGGGTTCTTTATGTTCTAAAGCTGTTTCGATACTTGTTTCGAAACATGGATTGGCAGTGTTGAAAACGTTTCGATACCCGTTTCAAAACATGGGTTGACAGTTTCAAAACCGTTTCGAAACGCCTTAGGCCGTTTTGAAACAGGGACTCGAAAAACACTGTTTCGGCTTTAAGAACACTTAGAAAATATTTGGAAAGCTTAGTTTTTAACTTAGGCATATTCTTTAAATTATATGGGGATGTTTGAGGAGTTAAAAATTCGTTTTGACATTTTCAATTTAGTCCTTAGGTTCTTTAGTTATATCAAAATTAAAATATCGGTTTCACACATGATGACCCGAAGTTTACCCGAAACTCGAAATAAACCGAACCGAAATTTTTGTTGAACCGAAATGGAACCAATCTGATTTTCACCCGAACCGAAAGCTGAACCAAATATCAACCTGATTTTAACCCGAAAATTAATGTAAAATAGATGAATAATTTATTTTTAATATTATCTATTTTTAACAATATAATAAATAATATAATGTTGTATGTTTTTATTATCTTTTTGTATTATACTTTGGGAGAGACTGTTGCTTTTCTCAAAATTGTAGTATAATAACATTTTATGTCATTCTAAGTTTAAATATTAATTAAATAAGGCTTTTGTCCCTACTAATTTTTAAATTTAGAAGTTTAATAGACTCTTTTTCCTCCCAATATTTGATCATAACTTCATTCTAAGCTACACCATAAACCTTAAACCACTAAAATTAAGCCTTAAAAATCCTAAACCATAAATCTTAAGCTATAAAAATTAATCTCATAAACCAATAACCCTAAACTACAACATAATCCCTAAACCATTAGCACTAAGGCTAAACCCAAACCCATAAACCGAAATTAGGGCCCATTTTCACAATTTACCATAAAATATAGCCTAAACTCGAAATTAGGGACCAATTTAAAATTTTCAAAGTGGAGAAATTTGAGAGCCCAATGTCCAATTTTACCATAGAAATAAATAGAGGTCAAATTCGGCTAAAAATTAAATCTTAAGAACTTAAATGAACAAAAATACCAATATATTAAAACTATTAGACTAAATTATAAAAAAATAGAAATAAATAGGTGTCAATTTCAACTAAAAGTAAATTTTTAAGGACTAAATATCATTGTAGGGAGGAGATTGCTATATTCGAAGTCCAAACCGTGGGGATACTTCATACTTGTGACTAAATTGAATTAAAATAAAACTTGAAAGTGAATATTAGGATTAAAATGTAACATTTTACCTCTCTTTATTTCTTTTTTTACAAATTCTATTTTTTCACTTTTTTAATTAAAATAACATGTTATCTTTTAGTTTTACGTTAAGGGCAATCAATTGTTTAACCTTCTATATTTTACTTGTTTTTTATTTAAGTCTCGAATTTCATTTTTAGATTCTAGTTTAATTCAATTGAGTCTCAATTTAGATTTATTTGATTGAAATTTCACATTTAATTTTAGAATTCTTTTAATTATGTTCGTGATTTAAATATTTAATTAAATTTAAATGCATAAATTAGAAAGTTAAATCATAATTAATCTCATACACCAATAACCCTAAACTAAACCATAAACCATTAATAATAAACCCAAAACCATAAACCTTAAGGAATCATAATTAATCTCATAAACTAATAACCCCAAATTAAGCCATAAACCTTAAGGAATTGAAACTAATGTCATAAACCAATAACCCTAAACTAAACCATAAACCTTAAGGAATCAGAAATAATCTCATAAATCAATAACACTAAACTAAACCATAAATTGTTAATATTAAACCATAAATTATAATCCTTAAAAAATCATAATTAATCTCATAAACCAACTCAAATATAAACATTAGATAATAGAAATACCCGACTCAAATCGAATTGACACAATCTTATCTATCCTGCATTGACATACAATCTTCTACATCAACGAAGTCTCTGTGAATCATAACCCAACTCAAACTGAATCGACCCGAAAATTCAAAGTTTGACCCGACCCGAATGACCCAATTTTGACCTGAACCGAAATCGCTCGACCCAATATTATAACGCTCAGAGTTTGGGGCCCGGGAGATAACCGGGTTTGGTTAAACCGATTCGGGTTAGTTTAATCGAAAAGAAACATTTTTAATAGACAAAAAGGGGTCTTTTATCTAAAGGGGAAAAATGGGAATTTTGGGCAAATGAAATAAAGAAAGAAAAGAAAAGTTTGAAAAAAAAAAGAAAGTCATCTTCTTCAAAAATCTCCTTTCTCATCAAAAACCCCTCCTAAACCCATTTCACTATTCCATTGATATTTCTACTTCATCTAAGCAAGATTTCTCAAGGTAATTTCTTCCTCACTATGATTTTTACTTATTTCAGTTATTCTCATCGAAACTTTCCTTTAAACCCATAAAATGCATTTTTGGTTTGGGTTGGAAAAATGGGTATTTTTCATGGGATTTCGTGGGTTTGATTTTCCATGGTTAAACATGTACTTTAATTTAAGCTTTGAGTAGTAAAACATGTTGGGATGATGGTTGGATTTGGGGAAACCCAAAATGGGTCTAAAAATGGGATTTTGGGTTGAAAAGGGTGAGTTTTTAGCTTGGTTTTGGGTAGAAATCGTGGCTGATGGTTCCCTTGTTGTTGGGAGATGTTTTTAGAGGATATTTGGTGTGTTTTGACATTTGGAAATGGTGGGTTCAGCTTGAGGTTGCATTAGAACGAATTTGGGTGAAGTTTGGGTTGAATGCCGATGTGTTTGTTGTGAGATTATTGAGTTTCGGGTTTCTGTTGTGTTTGTGAGTGTATTAGTGTTCTAATATTCAGTTTTGGGTTTCTTAAAATAGAGAAATCGGGTTCGGGTACTTCGGACGTCATATCGGGTGTTGTGGAGGCTTGAGAACGGTGTTTCGGCTTTCGTTTGTCTCTATCGATGATTGGAAATGTTTTGAAGTTTAAAATGATTCAAAGTTGTTTCTTGGGGGTTTGGGTTTAGCCTTAGAGGCTAACCTAAAACCAAGTGTAAGTTTGCTAATCTACCTTGTTTCGTTAAGTGTTGATGTGTGCGATTATTTATGTTGTTGTGTGAAATGTGGATTGCCTTTACTCTCCATTTTAATGTTGTTGTGTAGTCATTGTTGATGTCAAGCCTCACGTGATGGTTAGTCGTTGTATATGGTGATGTGTAGTCCCACCGGTAGTGACTAGTAGATGAGTACGGTGATGTGTAGTCCCATCGGAAAACTGCTAGTTGTTGTGAACGGTGATGTGTAGTCCCACCGGGAATGGTTGTGCATGTACAAATCATGTTTTGTCTATGCTTGCGTTATTACATCTCTTTCTTAAATGATTTTTCTTTTAAACTAAGATATATGTTTTAAACTGCATTGTTGTTGTGTTTTATAGCTCCGCTCACTAAGCTTTTAAGCTTACGCTCTTTTTTTTTCCAACAATGCAGATCGTTAGAGGTTTCGGGAGGCAAGTGGGCAAGGGAGGAGTTCTTGCTAAGCTCAAAGTATGATTTCACTGGTTGTAATAATGCTTAGACAATGGGAATACTAGATTTTGTGTTAGGGAGTTGGTGTTCAAACTCCTATGTTTGGCCTTGTTTATGTTGCTAGCATGTTTTAATTGTTGATACCACGTATTGTTGAAGTTTTTCATGGCTTTTGGTGGATTACTTTGCATTTTGGCATGTTGGTGTTTTGGAAGCCAAGTGTTCTTGTGAACTTGAGCTTGAAATCCATTTTATTGCGTGTATGCATGTTTGAGGTCGTGTTTAGGGTGTCTTGCCTCTAGATTGATTGTATTTTGAGATGCCATGTGGTTTGTGATGTTTCGGGGCAAGTTTGGGAACATTTGGAGATGTCAAATTATGTTTTCGGGCCAAACTGTGCCCAGGCGTTTCGGAAGTACACCTGATATGGTTTCGGAACGGTCGAGCTCCAGGGGTACCCGTATCGGAACGGGGGTGGTGCCGTTTTGGTACGATTTTCCACTGGAGGTTCCTATTTCGGAACCATGTAAGGTCGTTCCGGTATGTTTGGCCACTGGAGGTTCCCATTCCGAAACAAGGTGGGACTGTTCCGGAACGGCTTGATGTTGCTTTTTAAATGAAGCCCGCGTTTCGGAACGGGCAGGCATGTTTCGAAACGCAGGTGGTTAAAACAGATACAAGGCATCTTTGAAGGTTCTCGAATGTTATGTTTCAGTCCCTAATGCTTGTATGCTTCCTAAACGAGTCATGTGTGCCCCTTTGTAATAGTTTTGCCTCATGAGTATGAATTTGACAATTAAGCTACTTGGTAAGTTTAAATTATCGTATGCCTTCTGATTGGTTCGTGTTTCGCTTCGGATTAAAGATGATAATTAGACAAGACTTATCATAGACCCGAACCGAAAACAACCGATCTGATTTGTGACCCGACCCGGACCCGACTTATCATAGACCCGAACTAAACTCAAACCAGACTCGAACCGAACCGAACCGAACCGAATCTAAATCGATTCCAAACAGACCTGAAATAACCTGAACCGAATGACTCGATTGCCACCTCTAAGTATGGTGGTCATTTATGTAGTTTACCCAAATATTTTTGAAAAAGAAGAAAAATAAAAAAGTGAGTGCAGAGCATTTTGATTATAAGTGCAAAAGTTGAAGAACTTAACTAAAGACCATTGATATCTTAATTAGTGTGCACTGGACAACACTTACTTCCAGCTAATGTCAAATCGATGTTTGATTTTCATGGGGTTGAATATGTGTATATATATTAGAAATGG
Source organism: Hibiscus trionum (assembly GCA_030270665.1). Lineage (NCBI taxonomy): Eukaryota > Viridiplantae > Streptophyta > Magnoliopsida > Malvales > Malvaceae > Hibiscus > Hibiscus trionum. The sequence goes on from BSYR01000011.1 coordinate 25,223,728, forward strand.
TGAAAGAGAGAAGAGTTTATGGCTTTTTAACAAATCCTATTTCTAATCCTAATCCTACTTAGGGGTGTACTAAATAAATCGTTAATGTTAACCGTAACTAGTATAACCGTTCATTTTACAGGTTAATTAACCTAACCATTAAGGTTAAACGGTTTCGGTTAATCGAACCCCTAAAAAGATGGTTAATGGTTAATGTTGTGTGTAAAAGAGTCCTATCGCAATAGAGTGCAAGTGTACACGATGCAAGTAGTAAAGTGATACGAAGTATCGAATGTCGAATCCACAGGGACTGGAAATAGCTTTATCCTTGGATTGCTGCACAAGAGAGAAAGAAGAGAGTTTAATTGATTGTAGAGGAATAATGAAGAATACTGAAGATAAAAGATTAAAATATTTAGGGTAAAGAAATAGACCGGTATTGATCTGCTTGGTAGTGCAGGTGTTACTCTGTATCAGAAATTACTGTTTTGTCGTCGTCCCTGTCCCGGCAGCACCTGCGGCGGTAGCAGTCTGTTGTTGTCGCGGCAGCGATCACACAACTCTGTACTTTAAGCTTGGCAAGAATCCCTACTCTGACTTGTCCTATCCCTAGGTCCAAGTTTGTCGATGATCACGTCTTAGATGATACCTCCCGGCGTGAATCGAAGGATGAACACCGATGTTGTTGAATTCTTACTTAGCCACTTAACCTCGTCCTATCCCTAGGTCCAAGATAGTTCAACCATAAACTGGAGAACTCGCATTTATTCCTTTCGTATACTTAACTCTCTCGATATTAAGTAAATGAATAATCTCACAATGCTCTCCCGAAACTCTTGCAAGATGTTAAAACCAGAATAAGCAAACTTGAAGTTTATTTTATTGAACAGAAATTCCTAAAAACAATACAATCCTTGCAACTACTTTACAGAATCAACCCTTAGCCCTAGGGAAGCTTAGAACATGATGAGAAGGGGGTAAACGACTAGGGTTTTGGGGAAGATGGGTAGAGAATAAGATATCCTTCCCTAGGTCGAATTACATGCCTTTATATAAGCCTTAGGTTCAAGTTTTCTAATAAGGTAAGAGTACAAGTTTAAATTAAAGTACAACTCTATTAAAGACTAAATCTTCAGAGTAGATGTCTTTAACTCGTCCTCTTTTCTTACTTTGGGTTTCTTTCTTGAACTTTGGGCTTGGCCTTCATTCTGATCTAGGGCTCAGAAAAATATAATAGTTGTCCACGACAGACCGGCTTAAATTCCTCTATCTGTCGAACTCCACTTCACTTTTCCCTTCACCATTGCTGTCGTCATTGGCTGCCATGGCAGCGGCCATAGCAGCGTCGTCCTTCTTGACTCATGTCCTGTGTTCCAGCTTCGCTTCTTCACTGCCATCAAAAACTTGTTGCGTGTAAAAGAGTCTATCGCAATAGAGTGCAAGTGTACACGACCCAAGTAGTAAAGTGATACGAAGTATCGGATGTCGAATCCACATGGACTGGAAATAGCTTTATCCTTGGATTGTTGCACAAGAGAGAAAGAAGAGAGTTTAATTGTTTGTAGAGGAATAGTGAAGAATGCTGAAGATAAAAGATTAAAATATTCAGGTAAAGAAATAGGCCGGTATTGATCTGCTTAGTAGTGCAGGTGTTGCACTATATAGGAATCACTGTTATGTCGTCGTCTCTGTCACGGCAGCACCTGCGACGGTAGCAGTTTGTTGTTGTCGCGGAAGCGATCACACAACTCCGTACTTCAAGCTTGGCAAGAATCCCTGTTGTGACTTGTCCTATCCCTAGGTCCAAGTCTGTCGATGATCACGTCTTAGATGATACCTCCCGGCGTGAATCGAATAATGAACACCGATGTTGTTGAATTCTTCCTTAGCCACTTAACCTCGTCCTATCCCTAGGTCCGAGATAGTTCAACCATAAACTAGAGAACTAGCACTTATTCCTTTCGTATACTTAACTCTCCCGATATTAAGTAAATGAATAATCTCACAATGCTCTCCTGAAACTCTTGCAAGATGTTAAAACCAGAATAAGCAAACTTGAAGTTTATTTTATTGAACAGAAAATTCCTAAAAACAGTACAATCCTTGTAACTACTTTACAGAATTAACCCTTAGCCCTAGGGGAAGTTTAGAACATGATGAGAAGGGGGCAAACGACTAGGGTTTTGGGGAAAACGGCTAGAGAATAAGATATCCTTCCCTAGGTCGAATTACATGCCTTTATATAGGCCTTGGGTTCAAGTTTTCTAATAAGGTAAGAGTACAAGTTTAAATTAAAGTACAACTCTATTAAAGACTAAATCTCCATAGTAGATGTCTTTAACTTGTCTTCTTTTCTTGCTTTGGGTTTCTTTCTTGAACTTTGGGCTTGGCCTTCATTCTTATCTAGGGCTCAGAAAAATATAGGAGTGGTCCACGATAGACCGGCTTAAATTCCTCTATCTGTCGAACTCCACTTCACTTTTCCCTTCACCATTGATGTCGTCATTGGCTGCCACGGCAGCGTCGTCCTTCTTGACTCCTATCTTGTGTTCCAGCTTTGCTTCTTCACTGCCCTGAGTCTGCCACAGCAGCTACCTGCAAAAGTCACCAAAATCAGTAGCAACTGTGTCATTTTATATAACTGTGATGTATATGTGAAATCTGTCCTAAATGTAATGAATTATGCTTGAATGCAGCAGAAATATGGGTTAAATAAGGGGTAAAATATAGAACTTTTACACACTCAACACACTCCCAAACTCAAGTTTTTGCTTGCCCTCAAGCAAATGTGACCTAAATTTTTTTTTTGGCTTAAATTAGTGAACTTTTCATTACCTACCTCACATGCCCTATCACGAACAACACCTTGTCGGACACTTCTGGAATTATTCGGAACCATGCTATAGATCTTTTGTAGTGTGTGCATGTTTTGTGAACAATTATATGCCTAGATTCCCTTGGGTTACTAGAATATCTAAGCCACTCACTTGCAGTTTTATGCCAAATTTCATTTTTTTGGAGGCAATTCTTAGGCTCCTTTAGTTTTTTTCTTAGACTCAGTTTTCTTTTCTTAACTTAAGTTTGACTAGAGCATGTTTCGGGCACCTCTAGCTAACTTCCTAGAGCCGGTTTCGGGCACCTCTATGTGTATTGAGTCTAGCTTTTCTTAACTTCTTTTCCTAGAGCCAGTGTTAGGCACCTCTAGGGGCAACTCAAGTGTTTAAGCTTTTCCTATTCTAGTTTACTAAGAGAAATCTAGACAGTATAAGAGTCACAAAGGGTGTTTAAAGATCAGAACTATAGCTAGGCTCTAAACTGTTCTAAAAATGTCCTAAAGGCACTACCACGACAAAGTATGTCGCGGTAGGTAAGTTCAGTTCAAACACTTAAGCCAATTTTTTTGAAAAAAATAAACTTAAATAATAATTAATACTTAGACACAACTTTTAAAACCTAACGACACTTCATATTACTGGAGGGATGCCACCCCCAAACCCAAGGGTTGCATTGCCCTTAATGCATGATGATAGAAAATAGAAAACAAAAAACAAAAACAAAAATACATCATAATAATAATAAAACAGCAGAACAGCAAAAATAAGATAGGAACTTAATTTCAGGCACTGTCGTTGCTGCTGCTGCTACTGATCTCTAGCTGCCGGCGGGCAGAGAACTTCATTGTCGGTGCCGGCAGAATGCTCGAAGAGGCGGAGGCGGTCTTTTTCTTAGCTTCCCTTGGGGCTGGATACGAGTAGGTGAGATCTGGGGCGGCCTTTCCAGCACTTGTACCTCCTCTGATGAGCTGCTGCTGCTGGCAGACTTGCCCTGGCCGGATGGTCATTCACCAGTGTTGGGCTTCTGCCTTTTCATCGGAGTGAACTCCCTTGAAAGGTTCTGTTTGACAGAGGGCTCCCCATCAGATTCCTGCCAGATGGAAGAGGAAGAGAACTCGGCGAGGAAATCATCAAGTTCACCCAGTGGCTCCTTTCGTTTCTCTCCTCTGGTAGAGATAGTGGCGGTATGGCTGCCGCCTTCAGCTGTCACGGCCGAGGTTGGAGTGGATGCAGCAGAGGGTGTTTTTGGTGTGGCAGCAGGAGTAGGGGTATGGGCAGGTGTAGGGGTAGGGGTAGTAAAATAATACTCTGGGAAAGCAGGAAATTGTGCATTTCCAAAATTTAAATTGTTTTGAATAAAATGTATCGTTGCTGCTGTGAAGTCTTTGACGAAACTCATCAGACCAAGCTGCTTTTCCTCCATCTTTTGTAGTGTGGCTAGGATTTGAGTGGAGGAGTCTGCTGGAGGAGCTGCTGATGTTGGCTGCTGCTGCTCTGCGGCGGCAGGTTCTGTCTGAGTGGGCTCTGCGAGCTCCTTTGCCACGGCAGACGGGTTGAAGAATGAGAGGGGTGTGGCTGCTTTCAGCTCCATCAAACTGAATATGTTGCGCTCCGTCCATCCTTTTCCTCGGACCTTGTAATCTTCAGGGATTTCGGGTACGTTGTGGCCGCGACAGATCTCTGTGATGAGGTACGGGAAGAAAAGGGGTCCCGATGGCTTTAGGGCACACTCCAAAATTCCCTCTCGTATATACCGGCCAACATTAATAGGTCTCTCATTTAAAATGGAGTGAACGAGAGCTAACCTTGGTCGGTCGACCGTGCTGTTATGGGAAGAAGGCATTATCCTCTTCTTGACGAAGTGGTTCCATAGTTTTGCCTCTTGAGTGAGTTGAGTGCGTTTCACTGTCCAACGATGCTTGGGATCAGTATTCCACTCTGTCCCCTCTTCAGTTAATTCTGCCATGATAGCATCGTAGTCTACCGGCGACAGACTTTCCACGAACCTCTTGTGTCCGTTTTCCCTTTTGCTAACGTAGATTTCGTAGAGGGTATTGATGTATTTTGGCTCAAAAGTGACTTCCTTACCTCGCACTGTCACGGTCTTTGTGTCCTTGCTGTCGACGGCAGCGTAGAATTCTCTGACCAACGTGACATTCATCTCCTCTGGCTGGGCAGCAAACATCTTCCATTTAAGGGCTTTGATCTTTCGAGCTATGAATGGTTCGAGCCCTAAGTCTTCCGTGCGTTTGGTGTAAAGGAACCCTCTCTCTTCCCACATCTCCCTCTTTTGGAAGGAAGTGTAGTAGCGGTCGACGGAGTCGATGGTGGCAAAGCGGTTGGGGAGTCTGTCGTGGCTGGGTGTGCCGGCTGCTGCGGCAGAGCTGGAGGCAACACTTCGTCTTGTTTGTCTGGTACTCATAGTTGCAAGGCTGTAGAAAATAAAAGAAATTTGAGATCTAGAGAGAAAGCAAGTCGAGAGAGTAAAAGTGAGGTGAAAAATGAATAGTAAAATGGGGTTTATATAGATGAATGATTTGCTGCCCGTTGGAGCTGTAACGGCAGGCGCGAATAATGGGGCCAGCTGTTACGCGGGTTCTGACGCGTCTGTCATGCGTTTCCGTGTCTGCTGCGCGTCAGTTACGCGTTTGCGTGTCTGCCGCGACAGTGTGGTGACAAGCTATATTTTCCGCGTCTGTCGCGACATCTAATGACAGGTTGTGACGACAGACTTCTCCTTTGGGCTGCTGTGGAAATGGTGGGCTGATTCACTTCTTCTCCTCTCCTTGTTTCTCTTATTTCCTAAAAATAATTAAAATAAAAACTTAGTTCCTAAAAATAAAATAAAATAATTCTAATTTCCTAATAAATAAAATACATAAAAAATAAAAATAAAAAAATAAAAAAAAGTTAAATTAGGGATGCCTTGAGGGGCATCTCCTAAAGTAACCACTTCTTGTATCCTTGGGGCTTCAGTCCCCTGATAATGCTTTAGTCTCTGTCCATTGACTTTAAATTGGTGCCCGTCTTTTAAGGATTTGATCGTGATGGCACCATGAGGAAAAACTTGCACAACTTGGAATGGGCCGGACCATCTAGATTTCAGCTTCCCTGGGAAAAGTTTCAACCTAGAGTTAAATAACAACACAAGCTGCCCTGGGCAAAACTGTCGTGGCAGCAACTTCTTGTCATGCCACTTCTTGGTCTTGTCCTTGTAAATCCTTGCATTGGCATAGGCCATTGCTCAAATTTCTTCAATTTCATTCAAGTCAAGTAACCTCTTCTGTCCTGCCTTGTCTAAGTCCATGTTCATTGCTTTGATAGCTCAATAAGCTCTGTGCTCTATCTCAACAGGTAAATGGCATGTTTTTCTATATATCAGCTGGTAGGGTGACATTCCCAATGGTGTCTTAAATGTCGTTCTATAGGCCCAGAGTGCATCATTAAGGTGTAAAGACCAGTCCTTTCGAGTGGGTTTAACCATCTTTTCAAGAATATTCTTTACCTCCTTGTTGGATATTTCGGCCTGTCCTTGCTATCCGATGCTTTACGCCATATTTTCTTAAGGCAGCAGCAATTACCCTATTGTCGAAATGTCTCCCCTCATCACTGATGATCGCCCTAGGTATGCCAAACCTAGAAAAAATATTCTTGTGGAGAAATCTATGAACAGTCTTGGCATCATTTTTCTGTGTGGCGATCGCTTCAACCCATTTGGACACATAGTCCACTGCCAGTAGGATATATAGATTCCCACATGATGCCGAGAATGGTCCCATGAAATCAATCCCCCAAACATCGAAGATTTCAACTTCTAGGATGTTTTGCAATGGCATCTCATGTCGTCTTGAGATGTTCCCAGTCCGTTGGCACTTGTCACAGCTTTTGTAGAATGCTTGGGCATCCTTAAACAGTGAGGGCCAATAAAAACCAGACTGCAAAACCTTGGCAGTGGTTTTGTTCCCACCTAAGTGTCCTCCATATGGTGAAGCGTGGCAGTGGTGAAGCATAGCTTCCTGCTCATCCTATGGTACACACCTCCAGATGATCTGATCTGCACAATGTTTGAAAAGAAGAGGTTCGTCCCAATAATAATGTTTAACATCATTTTGGAACCTCTTCCTTGCTTGGTAATTAAGTTCAGGAGGTAATATTCCGCTAATTATGTAATTAACGAAATCAGCATACCAGGGGAGTTCAGAAAACTTACCTACCGCCGTGGCTGTCGCGGCAGTGCTCGTGGCTGCAAATAGCTGCTCCAAGTATGTGAGTCTTGTCTGTCGGTAGACTTTTTCCCATCTCCAATCTTGACAAGTGGTCTGCAACTTGGTTTTATGTTCCCTTTTTATCCTTGATTTCAATGTCGAACTCTTGCAACAGCAGAATCCAACGTATCAGTCTAGGTTTTGCATCTTTTTTAGTGAACAGATACTTCAGTGCAGAGTGATATGTGTGGACCACCACCTTCGTTCCAAGTATGTAGGCACGGAACTTGTCAATCGAAAACACCACTGCTAGCAGTTCCTTTTCTGTTGTGGTGTAATTCACTTGGTCATCGTTTAGTGTTTTGCTGGCGTAATAAATTACGTGGAATAGTTTGTCCTTCCTCTGCCCAAGTGCTGCCCCTACAGCGTAATCACTGGCATCACACATAATTTCAAATGGCAAACTCTAGTTTGGTGGTTGTACAATTGGGGTTGTTACTAGCTTTTCTTTCAGAATTTTGAATGCCTCAGTACATTCAGTATTGAAATCAAAGGGACGATTATGTTCCAGTAACTGGCATAAAGGCTTGGTAATCTTCGAAAAAATTTCAATAAACCTTCGATAAAACCCAGCATGCTCTAAGAAACTCCGAATTCCCTTGACTGTGGTGGGTGGCGGCAGCTTTTCAATCACCTCTATCTTTGCTCTGTCGACTTCTATGCCGCGGCAGCTAACCTTGTGGCCGAGGACTATCCCCTCATCCACCATGAAGTGAAATTTTTCCCAGTTTAACACCAAGTTCGCTTTCTCGCATCTTTCGAGCACCTTCTATAGGTTGCCTAAACAGCCTTCAAAACTATCTCCAAAGACGGAAAAATCGTCCATAAATATTTCTAGGAAATCTTCCACTATGTCAGAGAATATTTCTATCATACACCTCTGGAATGTTGCTGGTGCATTGCAGAGTCCAAATGGCATTCTCCGGAAAGCGTAAGTGTTGTATGGGCAAGTGAAAGTCGTTTTCTCTTGATCCTCCGGTGCAATAGCTATTTGGTTATAACCTAAGTAACCATCAAGAAAGCAATAATAAGGTTTTCCCGCTAATCTATCAAGCATTTGATCAATAAAAGGTAGAGGAAAATGGTCTTTCCGGGTAGCTTTGTTAAGGTTCCGGTAATCCATACAAACCCTCCAACTGGTCACAGTCCTGGTTGGGATTAATTCGTTTTCTTCATTGGTCACCACGGTTATTCCTCCTTTTTTTGGAACGCACTGTACCGGGCTCACCCACTTACTATCCGAGATGGCATAAATTATCCCAGCATCTAGCCATTTGATAATTTCTTTTCGAACCACTTCTCGTATAGCGTCATTTAATCGTCTCTGGGCATCAATGGTCGGCTTGTGATCATCCTCTAGGAGAATTTTGTGCATACATAGTGTCGGACTGATGCCTTGGATATCAGCTATTGTCCATCCAATAGCCTTTTTATGCTACTGCAGCATCCCTATCAGCTGCTGTTCCTGTTCCTACATTAACTTGGAAGAGATGATTACGGGAAACATATCATTTAATCCAAGAAAAACATATTTGAGCTGTCCTGGCAGGGGCTTAAGGTCTAAAATAGGTGGTTCTACAGTTGAGGGCTTTTGGATGATGTGTTCATTCGAGGTATAGTTTAAGGGCTCGAATAACTTACCTGGACGATTGCCTATCCAGTTTACCTCCTCTTGACCTTCAGTGTCTGATATATCAGAATATGAGGAGCTACTATCGGCGTTGCTGCCGTGACAGTCTTCCAGATGGCTGCTGTGGCAGTGACCAAACTTGATGTCATGGCAGCTTGACCTGATGCAGGGTTGGTCAAAGATTACTTCAGTGATGGCTTTGCATTCTTCTTCTGCATCAGCATGTTTGATTGCTTGGAGAACATTGAGCTTGATCTCTTGATCATTTACTCTCATTGTTAGTTCCCCCTTCTCTACATCAATCAGTGATCTGCCTGTGGCTAGGAAGGGTCACCCCAGGATGATTGGTGCATTCTCATCTGCTTCCAATCTAAAACAAGAAAGTCAGCAGGAAAAATAAACTTATCCACTCTTACCAAAATATCTTCGATCTCCCCTTCTGGTTGCACGTAAGAGCGGTCTGCCAGCTGCAGCATAACTGTCGTGGGTCGTGCTCGTCCAATACCTAATTTCTAAAATACAGATTTGGGCATTAAATTAATACTAGCACCTAGATCACAAAGTGCGTTACCCACAAATTTATCACCAATTATGCATGGTATGACGAAGCTCCCAGGATCCTTCTTCTTCTGGGGTGGATGCCTGTGCAAGATAGTCATGAATCCCTCTGTCATTTATACCGTTTCGAATTCCCCAAGTCTGGATTTTTTCGACATAGCATCCTTGAGAAATTTTGCATAACCGGGCATCTGCTTGATGGCATCTAACAGCGGTATGTTGATGTGAACCTGCTTGAAGATATCATAGATCTTTTTGAGCTGGTACTCCTGTTTCTGCTTTTGTAACTGTTGTGGAAAAGAAGGTGGAGGACGGTAATCTTCAATTCGTCCCTCCCATGGTATTCGGATTTGAGGAGGCTTAGGTTCTTTAGAATCTTTGTCTTTCTCCTCTGTCCTTTCTGCTGTCGTGACAGGTGTGGCGGTAGCAGGTTGCTTATCGTCTGCCGGGGCAGCATTCGCGGCAAATGTTTCTAGGGCTGGTTCCTCAATCGGTTTGGCTTTCATCTCCGGCCCTTTCAGTTGTTTCCCACTCCTAGTCGTAATTGCCTTGCACTGCTCATGTGTGGGTTGTCTAGCGACCTCAGTATCACTAGGGAATCCTCCGTTCTGCCTTGGCTTAATATGCTGGGAAACCTGGCCCATTTGTGTTTCCAGTGATTTCAGTGTAGCCTCATGGTTCGTCATTCTCATCTATGTTTTATCCATAAATGTCTCATTCTTCTTGACGAAGGGATCCATGTTTGCCATGTAGGCTCCTGTCTGGGACATAAATGTGGCCAATGTCTGCTCCAGTATACTAGGTGCGGCTGTCGGCTGCTGTTGTACTTGCTGTCGTGTCAGAATTCTAGGTGCCCCCTGGTTTTGGGTGTTCTGCACTTGAGGATTTATTGCATTGTTTGGGTTGCTCTAGGAGAACTTGGGATCTTTCCTCCAGTTGGGATTGTAATTGTTGGAGTCGTAGTTTCTTTTCTTGTTAAAGTTTCCAACATACATCCCTTCCTCTAGCTGTAGCGGGCAGTCTTCCGAACTGTGATTCCCACAGAAAGTTTCACATACCTCTTCTGCAGAGTAGACATATTTTGAATCTTTCTTTAGCAAATTTTCTACTGCCTTTGTGAGGTACACAACATGTGTCTTTAGGGGAATTGTCGGCCTCATAGTCCTTCACAGCTAGCACTCGTTTACCTCTCCTTACTGTGGGAAATTGCTCTTCGTTTTTTCGCCAAATTTTTCAATACTACCATGGCTTCGTCTGGATCTTTGTCCAACAACAGGCCATTTGCTGCTGAATCTATTCTCATCCAGGTATGTGTGTTTGCAGCATTGTAAAATTTGATAACTTGATTCCAAACGGGGAATCCGTGCATTGGGAAATTCCTCATAAGAGTGGTAAACATGTCCCATGCCTCGTTCATTGGCTCGTCATCTTCCTGTTGAAAAGTAGCAATTTCATTACGTAATCGCTCAGATAAATGGGAAGGATTAAAACGAGATAAAAATTCACGAGTTAGATCCGCCCAAGTTCGTATTGAACCCGACGTTAGTTTGTTACACCAAGTTTTCGCTCTGTCCCTTAGTGAATGGGGAAATAACTGAAGCCTCAGTATCTCCGGATTTACTCCTGGTAATCTAAACGATCCACAGATTTCCTGGAACGTTTTCAGATGTTCTCTGGCATCCTCTGTAGCAGCAGCACTAAATTGGCAAGCGGAATTGATCATGTTGAACATCACAGGTTTCAACTCGAAATTTTCAGCTTCCATGTCTGGCAGGGTGGTCTCTAGTTCCACATGATCATTGATCATGTATTCACGGCATGACCGTCGTGCGGCCACAGCAGCGGCAGGCTGTCCGTTTCCTTCATCCACGATAGGATCTTCGGGATCTTCGGGATTCCTTTGGTTGTTCCTCCCTTTATTCATTGCTTCTAATTGTTCCTCAAGATAATCGTTTCTGGCGATCAAAAGACGGACTCGGTTCCTGAGATTGCACGAGCGTTCGATTTCAGGGTCTAGTTGATACTCAGGTTCTTTGCCTCGTCTAGATCTGCGCATAAGCAAACGAAAAACCTTGTGAAAACACAGGGTGAACAATCCAAATAAAAACAGAAAAATTAACTAGAAAGTGCAGTAAAAGTAGGGGAAAGATATGTTGCCAGTCCCTAGCAACGGCGCCAAAAACTTGTTGCGTGTAAAAGAGTCTAACGCAATAGAGTGCAAGTGTACACGACACAAGTAGTAAAGTGATACGAAGTATCGGATGTCGAATCCACAGGGACTGGAAATAGCTTTATCCTTGGATTGCTGCACAAGAGAGAAAGAAGAGAGTTTAATTGATTGTAGAGGAATAGTGAAGAATACTGAAGATAAAAGATTAAAATATTTAGGGTAAAGAAATAGGCCGATATTGATCTGCTTGGTAGTGCAGGTGTTGCACTGTATCAGAAATTCTTGTTTTGTCGTCGTCCCTGTCGCAGCAGCACCTGCGGCGGCAGCAGTTTGTTGTTGTCGCGGCAGCGATCACACAACTCTGTACTTCAAGCTTGGCAAGAATCCCTGCTCTGACTTGTCCTATCCCTAGGTCCAAGTCTGTCGATGATCACGTCTTAGATGATACCTCCCGGCGTGAATCGAAGGATGAACACCGATGTTGTTGAATACTTCCTTAGCCACTTAACCTCGTCCTATCCCTAGGTCCGAGATAGTTCAACCATAAACTAGAGAACTCGCACTTATTCCTTTCGTAGACTTAACTCTCCCGATATTAAGTAAATGAATAATCTCACAATGCTCCCCCGAAACTATTGCAAGATGTTAAAACCAGAATAAGCAAACTTGAACTTTATTTTATTGAACATAAAATTCCTAAAAATAGTACAATCCTTGCAACTACTTTACAGAATCAACCCTTAGCCCTAGGGGAAGTTTAGAACATGATGAGAAGGGGGTAAACGACTAGGGTTTTGGGGAAGTGTGATAAGGTTTTTCCTGGGAAAACCGCTAAGTGAGGCCTTATCACTATTTTCTTTTTTGAAAAGGGTTTTATTTTTAAAAAGGGGGAAATTCGTATTTTGTAAAACTGTAAAAATTGGAGTCGCCACCGGCCACTAAGGTAGGCCGGACACCATAAAAACCAGAGATTCGTTTAAAAACGGGTTCGGGAGTTGGTTACGTGTGGGGAAGGGTTAGCACCCCCATCACGCCCGGAAATCGGTACCAAATAACTTGTTGCCTTTAATCGATAGAAATTATTTAAGATCCAAAGTGAATTTAATAAAAATGTTCTTAAATGAAAATGTGACTTAAATAGCACGGGCTATATCGAATTGTGGCTTTGGAATTAATTGATCATTTAATTAGAAAGGATGACGGTACACCGAACCATAGACTAAACTAAAATCATATAAGGCTGACTGTCGTGTTAGTTTAGGGTTCGGATCCCGTACGTCACCTTTATGCATGATGCAAGCAAGTAAAGGATGATGCATGTCATTTTCATTTTTTACGCTTTCGCTTACCTAGAGACGGTGAAAATTAACCCAAATATTCGATTGACATCCATTAAGCTAGGACTGTCACGACACGAATACCGGAGTTAATTAATACCTCTCTTTGGGTATACTTTGAGTTCAATTAGCATACTTGATAATTAGCGAACTCATGAATGACAAATATATATGCATGTCACGAAAAAAGCATATTCGAATGACAAAGAAAAAACAGCTAGGCTATATACACAATAAAAAAGAGAATGCAACATATTAAAATTATACGTAACATTATAAAAACCATAAATTATGCATACCTTAACAAGATTTTAAGAAAGGCAAACAATCACACATTTAATAAATAAACATACATGCCATACTTAACAAATATGAATAAAAATGCAAAGACATATATTCGATATAAAAAAGGCAAATGCATGAGCAACAAGAAAAAACATAATAAAATGCTAATAATAAAAAGACAAACTGGCAGGGATCAAAACTGTAAATAATCCATTTAAAAAGCTAATTAGAAGGCAAAATGGGATTAAATTAAAAAGACACGAAGAACCAAAGGGACCAAAACGGATATTTTACCCACAAGGATCCGAATTCAAAAGAAAAGAGGACTTGATTGAATGCGCGTTGAAACTCTCAGGGACCGGGAAAATGATTACAGAATGCAGAAACCCTTACATCGCGAATAGGGAGCTGCGGAGGGATCTAAATGGCTAATAACCCCAAAACAAACAAAAAAACGAGACCCTATAAATACCTAACCTAAACATCTCAGGACCCCTTTTGCAAACCCTAGCCCCTTCTTTCTCTCTCGACGACAACGGTACCCTAAACGCCGGTCGTCGCTAATCGACGACCGGCGAACCCTTTAACACCCAAACACACCTTTTTCTACGTTTCGAACCCGGAAAAACAGGGAACTCTTTTCCTTTCCGCGAAACCAATATCAAAACGAAAGCCTTCGATTGCTTTTTTTTAAAACCAAACCCAGATTCCCAAAATCTCTTCTGATTCCCCTTTTTGGGGTTATCAACTCCTACGGCTCACCATGCACGGCCCCGATAGGGGCCTGACGGCTTATCGCCAGTGAAGGAAATTGAAAAGCGAAGAGGAGATAAAACCAAAACGAAGGTAAAAAGCTTTATCTTTCTGTTTTTATTTTTTTTACTCTACGATTCGAAACAAAAAAAAAGAAAGTATACCTCTGAAACTGTGTTCTCTTTGTATTGCTCTGAAAGATGCTCGATTACAATTTTCTCTCTGAGTTCAATGGCCTGAATCGCAATCAGAATCATTAGCCCAGTACCTTCAATCTGTATGACGTCTCTCACTTATTTGAAATCCTGCGTGTAAAGCCCTAGTTGCCCCACGGACAAAGATGCCCCTTCACGACAACTTAACTTCAATGGTTCTTTCACCATCACACATCATGTAGTGCCCCTCAACTTTGGGTCTCACTGCTGACGATGTATTTATCTCTGAAGTAATACAAGGAAATCTCTTTGTTTAAAAATATGTCAATTCGCTGGTCGTCATTCTAATGAAGAGTGGATTTTCAAATTAACATACAGAACCTTGAAACCAAAAGTCTAATTAAAAGAAAAATAGAATAGGATGCCCCGGATATCAAATGCAAGAGCGTCTTCGATTCAGCTTTACGGTGATCTCTTCAAGCATAGCTTGCGCCTTTGAATGTTGTGGCGGTATTTGAAGTTATGAAACTCCTCCCTAATCGCTCGGCTCATCCTCATGATTATGGTACTTGCTGGATCAACTCGATTACCATTCCTTCTAATCATGTTTCTGATTACCATTGATTTCATGTCAGTGTCCTCAAGGATTCCCTTCTGGGACTTATTCATTTTGCTCATTCATTTATTTTCTTAGGGGAATTCAACTCGTCACGGTCCTTTGGCTCGAGAATAAAGATGGAGCATACAACGATACCCCGAGTTACTCGGCATAGTCACGATTTTGAAAATATTACCTTCACTCATGAAGCGAAGAGATTCAGGCTTCAGCGGAGTGCCCCTAAAATTCCACACTCGTATCCGAAAATTCCTATTACCAGGTTTCGGAAATTGGAGTGCTTTTTGTTAATGCCTATTACCAGGCTCTGAAATCATTTATTTTGTTTTAAAACAGTCTATTTTTCACTTTTCTTTTTTTTCTTTTTTAGGCACATTTAAGCAACCTTATTTGGGTTCTCTTAGGAGATTTCCTTATCATCGAACATCATCGAAGGAATAGTAATCTTGCTTCTCTCGCTTTTCCGACCAGAGCGGACAGAGCAGGAAATCTTACTTCATCGTTATCACAACATTCAGTCGATCTCTTTCATTAGAACCAATGCCACATCAAGCATGTGATATCCGAGGACCTATGAAGGTAAGGAGGGATATACATATATATGATTTCAAGGTCATTGTATGTTAAGAAAAATGCATTTTCATTAGAAAGAAAATCCGCAAATACAACAAGTGCCCTCACAAAAAGATCATTGTTATCTTCGGGCAAATGATATCAATGTTTGTTCCATGCATTACTTCAAGAGAAAATGCAACATGCACGGCTTAATTCCCAACGACGAAAACCGAGTACCAAAGCCCTAAAGGTAGTGTCTCCGAAGGTGTTGAGCTTGGGCAAAGACGTTGTCTTGATGAGCAGAAGATGCCCCTTGGGGTGGGTTGGACGAGGGGCCGATAACAAGAGGATTCTTAAAGATCGGGGTGGCCGAGTGGTCTCCTGATCTTTGAGCAAAACTCTTTCCTTTCAGACTGGACTGTAGCAGTTGGGGATATTCCTTTCATCATATCTTGTTGGGACTTGATGATGGTGTCCCTTAATTCTTGCCGAGTCTGTTCCACCTGACCTCTCAAATCAGCCTCTTGCTTAGCAACACTTTTCTCCATTTGTTCATGGTAAGAATGAATGCATGTAATGTGTTGTATGTACAACAAGGATAGGTGATTAATGGTAATCAAACAGAAATGTACCATTGAAGGCAAAGATGCATTAATTTGATGGACATTAATTTTATTTGTTTAATGAATGATTGAATGAATGAATGTGTCGTATGTACAACGGAAACATATGATCAATCGAAATGCATAATTGAATGCAAAGGTGCACTGATTTGATGGACATTAATTTTATTTGTTTAATCGAATAATTGAATGAATGAATGTGTCGTATGTACAACGGAAACACATGGTTGAAGGTAATCAATTGAATGCAAAGGTGCATTGAACATTAATCTTATAAATGCAATGTGTCGTATGCACAACACTGAGTTCGGCAAATATCCTCGTTAAACAACTCATCAATGGGAACCTTGGTCCATTACAATGATCGGATGAAACCTACTACATGCAGTTCTTAAGTTGGCATCTAGGCCGACGATTTTCTTCAAGACTCACTCAATCCCTTCTTCTTTCTTGAAATGATCTTTTGCTAGGAATCGGACGTTCTCTCGTATCCTCGTTAACAAGTAGGCCAACTCTCGGTCCTGCCCCCAAGTGGTATAGGCGACGAATTATGATTAATCCACTGTCGATATTGGTACTCTCGACTTGCTCTTTGAAAGGTTCCCAATGAGCCTAACCCTCAAAGCGCATCGGGGGTGAGGTCGGAATTCCCTCTGACTTGAAGTATTTTTCGTTGTTCTAGGTTGAGACTTGATTGTCGACTCAAGGCGGCAAAGTGCCCGAGAAACTTTCGATCTTGCCCCGGAAAGCTTGGTTGCGGTTCGGTGTGGTTCTCGCTAATTTCCTTGCAAGACTAGGTATTTCCCAACTGTTGTAGTCAAATCAAAGCTGCCAACCGTGGAACAAATGTAGGTTGAACTCCAAAATTCGAAGTAATGATCACTTGCCTGGGACATCTGACAAATAAGTGAGGTGGCCCTTTTGTCTTTTTTGAAAGTCTTTCTTGTCTTGGAACCCTAACCATGTAGTTGCTCTCCTCATGGCTATATTTTCGTCGAGATCCTTCTCATTATTGTTACAGACCATATTTCCCACTAATCAAGTCTTTAATTTCAGACTATTTCCAACTCAATGTGCTCTTTATGCAACGATGAAATATGCAAAATAAGAGAAACGGGGAAGAAAAGCAAAGACGTTAGTCACATGATAAATATAAATCAATAGGCAAGCAATGAAATTCAAGCATTAACGAAAAAAGAAGCGTAGAAACAAGCAATTAGCAAGAAAAACCTAGACACTCTAAACTCTAGGGTTATCCGCATGGCTCTAACGGGGTGGGCTTTCTACATTCTCACTCATGAGTTCGGTTCTAGCAAAGGGTACCCGACCCTATCTCATTACCTACTAAGGCAATAAGAACCCCAATTCTGTCCCATTACATGCTTGCGAATTGGTTTCGGCTCGAGGGAAAGCACGACCTGATGACGTGTAGGGCTGCTTACGTGTCAAAAGGCATGGATTCCGGAAGTGAATTACCGACCCGTGGAGGGATACTCACTTGGGTATGGGCGTTTCACTCCCACTTAAGGGTAGCTCGGGTACAGAGCTTAATGATCATGATGCAACACATGTCGGTGACTCCTTAGAAATTAAATGAAGAATTAATTCGAATGCCACAAATTTTCAAAGCTCGTTCAATTTAAGTCATATTTTCATAAAAGACCAAACTTATCAACCTCACTTTTAATTTTAAATATTTTCTATTGATTAAATGACAACAAGTGTTTTATTGGCTTAACTCTCTTTTTTGTTTTGTAAAAACAAAAATTTTCTCCCCAGCTGAGTCGCCAAACTGTGATAAGGTTTTTCCTGAGAAAACCGCTAGTTGGGGCCTTATCACTAT
Organism: Hibiscus trionum; assembly: GCA_030270665.1. Classification (NCBI taxonomy): domain Eukaryota; kingdom Viridiplantae; phylum Streptophyta; class Magnoliopsida; order Malvales; family Malvaceae; genus Hibiscus; species Hibiscus trionum. The sequence goes on from BSYR01000011.1 coordinate 25,241,331, forward strand.
TTTCTTCTTGAAAAGGGATTTTATTTAAAAGGGGGGAAATTCGTATTTTGGAAAACTGTAAAAATTGGAGTCGCCACCGGCCACTAAGGTAGGCCGGACACCATAAAAACCAGAGATTCGTTTAAAAACGGGTTCAGGAGTTGGTTACGTGTGGGGAAGGGTTAGAACCCCCATCACGCCTGGAAATCGGTACCAAATAACTTGTTGCCTTTAATCGATAGAAATTATTTAAGATCCAAAGTGAATTTAATAAAAATGTTCTTAAATGAAAATGTGACTTAAATAGCACGGGCTATATCGAATTGTGGCTTTGGAATTAATTGATCATTTAATTAGAAAGGATGACGGTACACCGAACCATAGACTAAACTAAAATCATATAAGGCTGACTGTCGTGTTAGTTTAGGGTTCGGATCCCGTACGTCACCTTTATGCATGATGCAAGCAAGTAAAGGATGATGCATGTCATTTTCATTTTTTACGCTTTCTCTTACCTAGAGACGGTGAAAATTAACCCAAATATTCGATTGACATCCATTAAGCTAGGACTGTCACGACACGAATACCGGAGTTAATTAATACCTCTCTTTGGGTATACTTTGAGTTCAATTAGCATACTTGATAATTAGCGAACTCATGAATGACAAATATATATGCATGTCACGAAAAAAGCATATTCGAATGACAAAGAAAAAACAGCTAGGCTATATGCACAATAAAAAAGAGCATGCAACATATTAAAATTATACGTGACATTATAAAAACCATAAATTATGCATACCTTAACAAGATTTTAAGAAAGGCAAACAATCACACATTTAATAAATAAACATACATGTCATACTTAACAAATATGAATAAAAATGCAAAGACATATATTCGATATAAAAAAGGCAAATGCATGAGCAACAAGAAAAAAACATAATAAAATGCTAATAATAAAAAGAAAAACTGGCAGGGATCAAAACCATAAATAATCCATTTAAAAAGCTAATTAGAAGGCAAAATAGGATTAAATTAAAAAGACACGAAGAACCAAAGGGACCAAAATGGATATTTTACCCACAAGGACCCGAATTCAAAAGAAAAGAGGACTTGATTGAATGCGCGTTGAAACTCTCAGGGACCGGGAAAATGATTACAGAATGCGGAAACCCTTACATCGCGAATAGGGAGCTGTGGAGGGATCTAAATGGCTAATAACCCAAAAACAAAAAAAACGAGACCCTATAGATACCTAACCTAAACATCTCAGGACCCCTTTTGCAAACCCTAGCCCCCTTCTTTCTCTCTCGACGACGACAGTACCCTAAATGCCGGTCGTCACTAATCGATGGCCAGCGAACCCTTTAACACCCAAACACACCTTTTTCTACGTTTCGAACCCGGAAAAACAGGGAACTCTTTTCCTTTCCGCGAAAACCAAGATCAAAACGAAAGCCTTCGATTGCTTTTTTTTTAAAACCAAACCCAGATTCCCAAAATCTCTTCTGATTCCCCTTTTTGGGGTTATCAACTCCTACGGCTCACCATGCACGGCCCCGATAGGGGCCTGACGGCTTATCGCCAGTGAAGGAAATTGAAAAGCGAAGAGGAGATAAAACCAAAACGAAGGTAAAAAGCTTTATCTTTCTGTTTTTATTTTTTTTACTCTACGATTCGAAACAAAAAAAAAGAAAGTATACCTCTGAAACTGTGTTCTCTTTGTATTGCTCTGAAAGATGCTCGATTACAATTTTCTCTCTAAAAAAACTCTCTGATGCCTCTCCGAAAACTCTCCTCTCTCATTACAAATTTTTCTCTGAAATTTCGAATCGAATCCCCGTTTACAATTTTTTTCCTTGAAAATCCCTATTACGGTATTACCACTTTCTCTCTCTCGGAAATCCCCCCTCTTTACATTACATTCTGCTCAGCCTTTTATAGCCCGATATTACAGAATTTGTGCATTTACATAAATCTGTCGAAAATTTGTTATTGGTTGCTCTGATTTCTGTTGATTTCACCCCTGGAATTTCTGGTATTACTGGTGCGCATCTGACACCTTAATTTTTGTTTGCATGCATCGCTGTAAGAGGGGAGGGGACCAGAGAAGGCCGGCCGGGCGACGTGGAGTGATCCGGACGGTCAGCAGAATTCAAAGGGGCTCGAACTCGCGTGCGTGGGAAGTTGAACGATCACGCGTGAGGGAGCTGGGCAGTCGCGCGTGTGGGCGTGAGGGTTCTGGAATCCTCCTCGGTTCGATCTCAACCGCCCGATGCGCCCTTGATCCGACGGCTGCAAGCGATGCGGCGCCAGTGAGCTGAGAGCCATCTGGGGTTTCTCTCGTGTTCTCATCTGGGTCGTTGATCTCGCGCCAGATCCAACGGCCAGCTCTTTCGGCGGCTGCACAAACATCTATGGCAGATTAGGGTTTCCCTTTATTTAAGTTGGGTAAAAAATGGGCTATGTACTCTTTTTGGGTTTTCAAATGTGAATGGACTGTGAATAAACTATTGGGCTTTGCATTTATTAATGTATATTGGGCTTATTTATATATATTTTTTGGTTTTCAGATTTATTAGTAGTAGTAATAATAATAATGATGATAATAATAATAATAATAATAATACGGTAATAAAATAGTGATGATATGGTGATTAATAACAGTGGACAATATACGTATAGCAAATAATGATAACATAATAGCCCATGGTAATAAGATAATAGTAAATGGGATAGATAATAGTAATTAGTAGAAAATTACTAATAGAACCCAAAATTCTAATAAGTAATATGTATATATCTATGTATTAATCAAACAAAGCCCAATGTGAATAAACAAAGCCCACTCTTATTTAAGCATATTTAAGGGCTAATCAGCCCGGACAAAATTAGTGATTACAGGAAGACGGCTAGAGAATAAGATATCCTTCCCTAGGTCGAATTACATGTCTTTATATAGGCCTTGGGCTCAAGTTTTATAATAAGGTAAGAGTACAAGTTTAAATTACAGTACAACTCTATTAAAGACTAAATCTTCAGAGTAGATGTCTTTAACTTGTCCTCTTTTCTTGCTTTGGGTTTCTTTCTTGAACTTTGGGTTTGGCCTTCATTCTGATCTAGGGCTCAGAAAAATATAGGAGTTGTCCACGACAGACCGGCTTAAATTCCTCTATCTGTCAAACTCCACTTCACTTTTCTCTTCACCATTGCTGTCGTCATTGGCTGCCACGACAGCGTCGTCCTTCTTAACTCATGTCCTGTATTCCAGCTTTGCTTCTTCACTGCCCTGAGTCTGCCACAGCAGCTACCTGCAAAAGTAACCAAAATTAGTAGCAACTGTGTCATTTTATATAACTGTGATGTATATGTGAAATATGTCCTAAATGCAATGAATTATGCTTGAATGCAGTAGAAATATGGGTTAAATAAGGGGTAAAATATAGAACTTTTACACACTCAACAGTTAACCTATATGTACTTTTTTTAACTAAGTATGAAGTTTGTGTTTAAAATCTCTATATTTAAGTTTATTTTTTGGAAATTTTAATATAACATTTGAAAATAAAATTGTAATAGGTTACTGGTTAACCTGTAAGCGAACTGTTTAGAAGGTTACAAATTAACCTGTAAGCGAACCGCTTCTTAACGGTTAACCACTATATGTTGGGAAACGCCGGTACACCCCATGGCGCAGCGAAAAATTATCTGGCGAATTCCACCAGTGATCTATGTACAAGGGACGAATTCAGGGTGATTGGGGATGAAATATTACCTTAAAAATCTGGTATCTTGATATCCTTAGGGAGTTAGGATAAACCAAATCAAATCTGAGTCGTCACAATAGCGCTTCGACCTCTACGCAGTCTACCCGATCGAAACGAACAATATTTTCTCTTCTCTAACTGTTAGAGAGGTTTTCCGAAAAAGCATACTTTGGCTGCTAGACTTTATGCCTTTATATAGCATTCAAAAACCTAATTCTAATTAAATTCAGATTCATTAAATATACAATATATTTAACCGAATATAATTAAATATGTAAAATCTAATTCTACTTTAATTCAAATTCATTAAATATACAATATATTTAACCGAATACAATTAAATATGTAGAATATGATTCTACTTTAATTAGGTTTTTAGGGATATATATATATATTAAAAGTGTTTGATAATTACAATAATGATCTAATTATTAAAATTTATATAAATGGGATTATCTATAATTACAATAATTATAATAATTTCGTCTTTAATAATTATTACGTGTACAACAAGTTTGTTGTAACCTCCAAAACCTGACCTAGGAGAATAGACCAAATTTAGGAAGTTACGTCTGAAAACTTTTCCCTCAAGAAATCCAATTTTTAAAATTATACTTTAATTAAAATAAAATAACTTAAATTTAATAATAAATATAAATATAAATATCATAATAAATATTCGAATGTTTAATCTCTGAAATAAAGTTTGTAAATACATGCTGAAACATAATTCCAAAATATAAAATAATAACAATAATCTAATAGTTTAAAATAAGCTCATATTGAATAGTAAAATAACTGGATAAAATCTGAGATCCTCCATACCACGTCGCTTAAAGTCCAAAGGTATCTGTAAGATAAAACTATGGGGGAATAAGCTAAAGTGCTTAGTGTGTCTCTAAAGTGCAAGAAAAACCATAAACACAAACACAAAAAGTTTCTATAAAATCTTTAAGTTCAAAACAATGATGAGTCACAACACAAACGACTTAATTTAATAAACACAATGCAATGTACCCAACTACAGCGCACCAATCGATAAGAGGAAAGTTCACCAGAACTCCTCACTACATCACACCAATCGGTAAGTGGTCAAAACCACAAGCTTCCACCGTACAATCCCAACCCATGCACACAACAGTATAAAATCACATGTTTACAAGTCACAACACATAGTCTGATAAATCCAATATTTCATAGTTCGATAAATCCGATGAACACAATTCGATAAATCTGATGTTTAGTTAAATCAAAAATCAAGTATGAATGCATGGAAAATTCATCATGCCACATCACATGTAAAAATATGCATAAGATATAAAACAATGTCATGCAGTAAATATCATTATTATATAGCACAGTAAGAAAACACACCTTAGCCAAAGCAAACTCAACCCACTGAATGATGTAATTTTCCATGATTAGATGTACTAGGTCTAACTATATCAGTACCTATAAGATTAATTTCTATATTAATACTACAATCACTATGACTAAGAATTTTTTCCTAAATACTTAGTTAACGAAATTTACTGATAAAAGTACACTTATCTGATCCATATCATTGATCTCCAAAAATATCAAAGAAACGACTGGATTGAACAGTTCAAGTAAAATCGATCAGATAGTTCGAGTCAAACTTCAACATTGTTTCATACGACCAAATTAAGCGATGAATGACAAAGGAATATTCCGATGAATGAGGGTGGTCCGAAACGCAACTGACGATGCAGCAAGTTCATAGGGCATTCGGTTGACGATACCATGAATGCATTGATTGCAGTTTGGGGCGTTGGACGGTGGGTGTTTGAGAGAAACAATAGGACATGTGAATATAGGGTATCGACTAGGTTAGAGGATGACACAATAGGGTATATAAGGTTTTATATCAAGAGCTTTACCACGAATAAATCACTCCCTCAATATATATATTTATTTTATAAATATCTTTATTTATGGTGGATATCCATATATTAAATGAGACTTTAATAGGCTTTATTATTAGGGTTTAATACCTATTGAAATTAGGGTTTCCATCTTATGCCTATAAATATATATAGACTTTTGAAGAAAACATTGTACACAACCCTACATTGAGAATATAATAAAAGTCTCTCTCTTTGTCTCTCATCTTTTCTCTTATTTATCTCTCTTGTTCTTCTTTACTTTATTTACAACACATTATCAGCAAGAGACTCTAACCAACTAAGGTGTTTTGTCGTTCGAATCCTAAAGGAGTTATTGAAAAGAATTTGATACTAGCATGAATCAAAGATAAGTTTTTCTCTCTCAATTATATTTTAATTATCGATTCTCTTTCTTTCTTTGATCTTTAACTTGACTTTTAATTTTTGAAAAACCTTTGGTTGTTTGGTGTTAGTGTAGCCATAGATTGACTCAATTACTGTGGTTCTTGTCGACAATTCCTGAAAAAGATTTAAACAACACTACACCAGACTTGTTCTATGGTGGCGCTATTCGTGGCGTTTTCGAAACAAAAGCCGCCACAATTTCACTTATAACGGCGTTTTTTAAACAAATGCCACAAAACGGCAACATTGGCGGCATTTTTACAAAAAGCGTCGCCATAGGGTGACACATAGTGGCGTTTTCGTCAATAAACGCCGCAATCAGTTTCATGTTAGCGGCGTTTTCTGCCGTAAACGCCGGTATAGGTTTCATGGTAGTGGCGTTTTTAAGTAAACGCCCCAATAGATTTCTTAAACCCTAACTAACATTTATTCCTGGTGTAAGGTTAGTGGCGTTTGTTACTACAAACGTCGTAATAGATTAGGGTTAGTGGCGTTTGTTAATAGAAACGCCGCGATAGGTTAAGTTTAGTGGCGTTTGATAATAAAAACGCCGCCATAGGCATAGGTGTTGTGGCGTTTGTTATAGAAAACGCCGCTAGATTAAACACACCGTTTTAATCAGATATATCCCCAATCTCATACTTATCGTGCAAAAAATCCCCAAATCTGTGTGCCCTAGCCGCTCCTCCTTGCCGTGTCGCTCCTGGTCGTTCTGCTCGTGGTCGTCGCTCCTCTCAAATTAAAGTATGTTTATGATTTATGATTTATGACGATTCTGAAAATACAAATTGACCAAACTTGGCTGCGTTTCTTAGCTTGTGTATAGTTATAGACCATACATTCAAGTTCTTAATTATCGGCTGAAAATGTTACTCCCTGTATTATAGTTTTGACAGAATTAATGCGCTCTCAAGTAGTCCAAATAACTAGTTAACAATATTTTAGATTAATAAATCCATAGCAGTAAGATACAATAGAAGAGGTGTTATTTAAGAAAAAAGAACTTCCCGAATTAATTTTGAGAAGGGAAGGAATTTATCTAGACCTGGCAAACTTGACCCGAGACCCGAAACCCGAACCGAATTACGATTTTGACCCGAATATGATGATTCAAAGTTGACCCGAAACCCGAACCGAACCGAACCGAACCGAAATTTTTTGTTGAACCGAAATGGACCCGAACCGAATGCTACCCGAACCGAAAGCTGAACCGAATATCGACCCGATTTTAACCCGATTTTGACCCGATTTTGACCCGAATATCTATTTTTAACAATATAATAAATAATAAAATGAAGTATAGAAATTTGAGATATTGGTGACCAATTTTATAATTTCATCATAAAATATAGCATAAAATTAAAATTGTAGACTAAATTGACAATTTGGAAGTGAAGAAATTTGAGAGTCCAATGACCAATTTTGTAATTATACCATATAAATAAATAGGGGTCAATTTTGGCTAAAAATTAAATCTTTGAAATTAAAATGAACGAAAATATCAATATATTAAATTAATAGACTAAATTACAAAGATTAGTTAATTTCAACTAAAAGTAAATTTTTAGAGACTAAATATCACTACGGGGAGGGGATTTCTATATCCGAAGTCTAAACCGTGGGAATACTTGTGACTAAATTAAATTAAATTAAATTAAAACTTAAAGTTGACTAAAATGTAACATTTTAAATGCAACATGACCCAAAAAGTAATTAATCTCTAGCTTAAAAAATTGGTGGCTTATTTCCCTCCAAAATTTTGTCTTTTCTCTCTCTATTTTTTTCAATTGTCTTTTTCTTTTTTTTCAATCTAGCTTAAAAAATTGGTGGCTTATTTCCCTCCAAAATTTTGTTTTTTCCCTCTCTATTTTTACCAATTGTCTTTCTCTTTTTCTTAATTTAATTGAGTTTCAATTTAGATTAATTTAATTGAAATTTCACATTTAGTTTTAAAATTATTTTAATTATGTCCGTGATTTATGCTTTTAGATTTTAGTTAGTTCAATTAGATCCTAAGTTTAATAAATTAATTCATTTCAGACATTATTATTATTATTATTATAAACTTTGATTTAATATAATTATACAAAAAAATTTATATAGATACATGAAGCTTTGATTTAAATATTTAATCAAATTCAAATACATAGATTAACAAGTTGAATCAGAATTAATCTCATACACCAATAACTCTAAACTAAACCATAAATACTAAACCTCAAACCTTTAACCCAACTCAAATCGAATTGACCCGAAAATTTAAATGTTGACCCGACCCGAAATTGACTCGATTTTAACCCGAACCGAAAGCGACCCGAACGACCCGATTTTGACCCGAACCGAAAGCGGCCGATCCGATATTGACCCGACCCGAAAACAACCGATCCGATTTTGACCCGATCCAATACCCGAAACGAATCCGACTCATCACAGACCCGAATTAGACCCGAACCCGAACCGAACCGACCCGAACCGAATCTAAACCGATTCTAGACAGACTCGAAATGACCCGAACCGAAACGACCCGAACCGAACCCGAACCGAATGACCCGATTGCCACCTCTAAATTTATCTCTAAAGTCATTTAAAGATTTTGATAGCAAGTTTTAGATTTTCATATGAAAAAACAGAGATTATCGAAGTGGACAACGAATTAATGAGCCTTTTGCGCAAACTGAAATTAACATAACGAAAGATGAAGAGTTTAACATGAAAGAAGTTTTTTTTGGCAGTCTAGACTGCAAAAAGAGAGTGGGGTTCTCAGCAGTTAGTGACAATTTTTTTCTCATAAAATTTGACAATAGACTATAAGAATTGAATCTTAAAAAGATGTCTATGGAACTTATTAGATGAAGAATAGATAATTCAAAATATCAAAAAGAAAATAGGAAGTGTATACTATTATATAATGTATCAACTAAGCCGTCTGCTCTATAGATTCTAATGATAAATAAGCAATTGCTTACAATAACTACTATGAAGATTCGTACATAAAGGGCTAGCTAGGTGACTAGAATAATAGATTTTTTTAAGTTATATGTTAATCAATATTATTGTTTTACTCATTCTCTCATTTCCTCTTATGTATTTTTTGTTTTAACTCTACTGTAAAAAAATATTCTCTTATTATGCATTCTGTAAATCATCATAAATCATAAACAATCACTTCAATTTGTATTTTCAGAATGGTATTGATAGGAATTGAGATTCACTAGAATACTTGTTTATGGTTTTGAAGCTACCTTATTGGTGTTGTAAATCGATAAATTGATTGTGAGATGGAGATGATGATTAGAGTATTCCCTTAAAATTTCATGGATTGGTTTATATTAAGGATTTAAGAACTATCGAAATGGCTTGTTGTGTATGTTTGAAGCTACTCTGGAGTCAATTTGTCACCTAGGGGTTGTTTTAATGATTTTTTTTGGCAACAAAGACTTTTTTGTACATTAGTTGGAGGGTTGTTTGTGCATGATAAATGAACTATAGAACCATAAATGTAGTAGCAAAACAATGGAGATAATTAAAAGGTGAATAGAGGTTAAAAGAATGGAAAATGTTAGACTGCCCTGTTTCGGGAAATACCACCAAGGGTTATTTCGGTTTAAATTGAGTATATATGGGCTATTTAATCATATTTAACAATGTGTATGCGATTGTATATTGAATTTGGATAGCTAAGAGGGTAAATTATTTGTTGAGAATGAACGATCACGACAGGAAAAATATTTTAAGTACAAAAAAAAAGAAGAGAAGTAAGCTCATCAATGGACAAATTTGAAATATTGTAGGGGACTAGGAGATTGGTTTGGATGATTTAAACAACTAGCGGGCTGTTTTTATGAAAAAGAGATATGTGATCATTTTGTGTTATGAAGGATTAAGTAGGTAAATGGATAAATTTTTCCTTTTCTTACTGCAATTAGATGATATTATTAAAAGATAATGTGCTCTAATTATTATTACAATGGGTGTAATTAGGGCGTTTCAAATTAATATATGTTGTTTTTTTAACCTGTGGATTGTTAATGGTTTGACAATTGACAATCGAACCTATTTTTGAGCCAAAGTGAGTAGGTTACAATATTTGATCAACTTTGTTGTTCTCTACACCTTTTTCTAAATAAGAAAACCAGGTTGAAACTACCATCTTCATTTATTTAGTAGTTGTCATGTGCATTCCATTTTTATTTTATATCAAAAGCGATACTAGAGTATTTCTTGAATGTTTGACAATTCGTATTTTGTTTACTTTATTGTTATGTTAAATAGGTTGAGAGCGATTCCACATTTCTGTTCATCCTTCAAAGTTGTGGATAATTCTCAGTTGTGAATAGGTGCTCTTCCCCAACAAGTAACTTTCTCTTGAATGTTCATGTTTGGTTGGTAGGTAGTTTATATATTTAACTTGACTTTTACTTAATTGGTAATGTTTAATGATACCAGCATATGTTGTCTTGCAATATAAGGCAGCTTTCTGTTATTTCTTTTCTTTTGTGTAAGGAGGACTAGAATTTCTTCAATATTTTTTAAAATTTGTCTAGGGCTGTTAGAATGTATTCAGATTTTTTTTATTATTACAGAAATACAAAATGAATAGGAGTTGGATGAATTTGCCAAGAGTAAGCGTCGACTATCGAAATGGAGTATAAACTTTTTTAGATTTTGCTTTTGCGAATGCAAGCCAAGAGGAAATGATTATTTGCCCTTGTAAGAAGTGTGCTAACATTAATTGGCATATTCGTGAAGTTGTACACGAACATCTAATTGTTTGTGGCTTTGTCCGGGGATATATAAAATGGATATTCCATGGAGAGATTACACCTCGTAGAGCTTCATCCACGAGTAACTCGACTAATCCTCTTAATTCTCATCACCGATCTTATAGAGAAGATGACATGAAGGGTATGCTGCGGGATGCATTTAATATGCATGATTATCATCAATCAGTTAGAGAAGATTGTGATATTGGTGTTAATGATTCCTTCGAGATAGGAAGAGGTGGATGTCATGAAGAGACAAATGGAGAAGCAGCAAAGTTCTATAATTTGCTTGATGAAATGAATGAACAACTTTATGAGGGATTAAAATATTCAAAACTCTCCTTTTGCATTCGTCTTTTGCATCTAAAATGCTTGGGAGGATGGACCGGTAACTCTTTTACGTAGTTATTAGAGTTTTTGGGAGAAATGTTTCCTTTTGCAAAAATTCCTCAATCCAGCAAAGATATGAAGAAAGTGATAACGGATTTGGGTCTTGGTTATGAGAAAATTCATAGTTGTCCGAATGATTGCATGTTGTATTGGGATGATCGAAAAAATCAGGAGTCTTGCCATGTATGCGGTAAATCTCGGTGGATGAATAGAGATGTAGAAAACGTGAGTGAAGACGAAGTTGAAGCACGATAAAAAAAGAAGCCAGTAAAGATTCTGCGATATTTTCCTCTAATACCTAGGCTTCAAAGACTTTTTATGTATTCAAAGACGGCCGAGTCTATGAGGTGGCATCATGATGGACGAACAAATGATGGATTTTTGAGGCACCCTGCGGATAGTTTAGCTTGGAAGTCATTTGATCAAAAGTTTCCAAATTTCACAGGAGATCCTCGAAATTTCAGGCTTGGTCTTGCATCTGATGGGTTTAATCCATTTAAAATCATTTGTACTTCATATAGTACTTGGCCTGTTCTGCTTGTTCCCTACAATTTGCCCCCTGGATTTGCATGAAGCAGTCATCCTTTATTTTATCCATGATAATCCCAGGTGAAAAAGGTCCAGGGAATGATATTGACATCTATATGCAGCCTCTCATTGAAGAGTTGAAACAATTATGGGTGGGTGTTGAAACATATGATATGTTAAAGAAGGAGAACTTTAATTTGCGTGCAGCTTTATTATGGATGATAAATGATTTCCCTGCTTATGCAAATTTATCTGGTTGGAGTACCGAAGGTCGTTATGCTTGTCCTTGTTGTGCTGCACAGACATGCTCGAAGTGGTTGTATAATGGAAAGAAATTTTCTTACATGGGACATCGTTGGTGGTTAGATGAAAATCATAGATTCAGATATGAAAAGAATTTATTTGATGGTACTGAAAAATTCAGAAGAGCTCATGAGCAAACAACGGGATCTGATATCTGGTCGATGTTGAAACATATGTAGTTTTCTTATGGAAAGACAAACCAACTGCCAAACTCACGAGAAAAGAAAAAGAATAAGGAAGTGTACGACCATGATGTTGATCAGTTGAGTGATGATGATTCTGATGAAGATGATGATCCAAGTGAGGCCGAGTTATGGAAAAAGAGAAGTATTTTCTTCGAGTTGCCTTATTGGAAGCATAACATTCTGAGACATAATCTTGATGTCATGCACATTGAGAAGAATGTTTGTGAGAATATTATTGAGACCATTCTCAATGTCGATGGAAAACCTAAAGACAATCTAAAGAGTCGACTTGACTTAGTTGACATGGGAATTCGACACGATCTTCATCCTCAGCAACTTGCTAATGGAAAGACTTCGTTGCCGCCTTCTATTTTTGCGATGTCGAAGAAAGAAAAAGAAGTGTTTTGCACGGTGTTGAAAGATATAAAGGTCCCAGATGGGTATGCATCAAATATATCTCGATGTGTCAGTGTTAAAGATCAAAGACTTTATTCTCTAAAGTCACATGATTATCACATATTGATGCAAGATTTAATGCCAGTTGCATTACGCAATTGTATGTCAAATGAGGTGACATCTTGTATAATTGAACTTTCCAATATAATGAAAGCAATTTGTGAGAAAGTTCTGATGGTCGAAGAACTTGAGAAATTGCAAGATCGAGTCGCCTTAACCTTATGCAACTTGGAGAAGATATTTCCACCATCATTCTTCACAATTATGGTGCACTTGTTGGTTCATCTCCCTTACGAAGCTAAAGTTGGTGGACCAGTTTTTTATCGGTGGATGTATCCTATTGAGAGGTATGAATTGTCTAATATGTATTTAATCAGTATTGAAAATTTAACTCTTCGATAGCTTTATAAAATAATGTTGTGTTTATTTCACGTCCAGGTTCTTGTGCAAGTTAAAGTCTTATTATCGTAATAAGCGTTATCCAGAAGGATCGATTGCTGAAGGGTATTTAGCAGAGGAGTGTCTGACATTTTGCTCTAGATATATGGAAGATGTTGAAACGAGATTTGATAGATCAAATAGAAATGAAGTGTGCAGTACTAATAACTTAGCTAAGACTTATTTGTTTGGAAGTTATGGTGAACCACTCGGCAAAGTTGAAATTGCACAATTAGATGAAAAATCTTGGGTCCAAGCACATCGCTATGTTCTTTTCCACCACAATTCATTAGATTCCTTACGCACGTAAGTTTTACAATATAAATGATGACGTATTTACTTTATCTTATATATTTCTCAATCTTTAACCACGTAACCTACTTTACAATGTGTATAAAGAAGAGCTACAATCTCGTGTACGCTCTCGAAGATTACATCAACGAGAGATTCAAAAGTTGTTCACAGAAACTTTTCATGAATGGTTAGGGCGAACGGTGAGTAATTTGTACGGCACGTAACTAATGTATAGTTGTAATACTTTATATAAATGCTAACGTTTTCACCTTTTACGCTTAATAGGTTTGGAATAGAAGAGAAGTTAGTGAGGAGGTTAAATGGCTTTCTCAAGGTCCAGATAGAATTGTAAAAAGATATAATGTCTTCCTCATTAATGGGCTCAGGTTCCATACAAAATCTCGTGAAAGATTGCGAATGACCCAAAATTGTGGAGTAGTTGTTACTTCTTCAATTACAAGTTATGCTAGTGCTAGGGACAATCATCCTGTAGAGGGAGATGTAGAATATTATGGAGTTCTTACAGATATTATTGAGTTGGATTATTATGGCAAAGGAAAGGTTGTGTTATTTCGTTGTGACTGGGCTGACGTTAATACAACTCGAGGTATTAAAAGAGATCAATTTGGTTTTACAGTGGTGAACTTCTCTCGATTAATTCATACTGGTCAACAATTGATAGGCGAACCATATGTATTTTCTTCTCAAGTGAAACAAGTTTTTTACTGCCATGACCCAATGAATAAGGGTTGGTATGTTGTCCTCCGTAACACTCCTAGAGACTTGGTAGACATAGGGGATGGAAATTCAGATGACATTGAAAGAAGATTAGAAACTTTACCTTTTGCAGCTCAAAACTTAGATGGAACAAGCACTAGTTCTAGTTCACAATTTCAATGGGCTCGGGAGGACATGGATGTAGATTTTAATGAAAATTGATGACATAACAATGTAGTAAGATGTTCTAACTCTAACTTGCTATCGAATACATATATTGATAGTAATATTGTTATTAGTTACTAGTTACTAAACTTGTTGTTTGTTTGTTATAGATATTATGCCTAGAAGGAAATTAAGTGACCTACGGATCGTTCAAGTTCCTCGAGCAGAGGAAGTTTCAAATAATGAGGGAGTGTCCGGTGTTGGATCTTCACAAGTTCCGGAAACAGTTGAATAAAATGAAGAAACCCAAGGTAATGTTCAAAACTTTATTTAATTGGTATATGCTTTTTTATTGACTTGATTTTAATAATTTTACCAAATTATTTCTTATATAGTTGAAGTTGGTCAAAGGCGCAAGAGTAGAGGACGCACGACGTTGACGGGGTTGTACAATCTTCCTCCTGGGGAATGTGTACAAGTTTCGAGAAATGATGTTGGTCAACCTATTAGGGCAGAAGCAGGTGTTCTGGCCAATGTCATAGGCATGACTGCACGTAATGGAGCACTTTTACCGATCAATTATGAGTCATGGCGTGAGATGCCGAATAGTAACAAGAACCAGGCTGTGGATCATATTAAGGTACTATAATGTCATTGTAATAGATAATCTATTATAGATCAAATTTATTTTATATACTCTGATTGTATAATTTGTAGGAGAGATTTTCTTTAGAAGTCTCACACGATTATGTGAAGCATGCGTTAGGAAAGAAATGGAGAGACCATAAGAGCTTCTTGAAAAAGAAATATTTCAAGAATAGTCTCAGCCTTCAAGAGAAGATGCAAAATGTCCCACCTGGATTGCTCCAGTATCAATGGGAAGATGTAGTCAGGTTCTGGAGTTCAACAAAAGGAGAGGTATGACTGCTACACTTTTTAAAGAATATTACTATGTCATTACAAAATTGGTTATATATGTATATATGTAATTTTAGGAACGAGAGCGTGTTGGCATTGCTAGTAGACAGAAACAGAAGTATACTCACACAGCCGGGTCGAAGAGCTTTGCCCGTATTGCTAATGAGGAGGTATTATTTTTTAGACATTATTCATTATTTTTTAATCTAATACTTTTTTCGTAAGTATTTTTATTATTCATTGTAGGAACTTAAGACCGGTAGTAGTGTTGGACGAGTACAACTCTTCGACATCACACACACAAAGAAAGATGGCTCTGCTATTACTCCTGAAGCTGCAGAAATTATGGTATATTTATTTGATGCAAAATCTAATATTATGTTATTATTTATATCAACATGATAACATTTTTATATGAAATAATATTTGAATTTATTTTCTTCATTGATTATTAGGCCAAAATGAAGGACAAAAAGATGGAGTTTGAAGCTACAGCTTCAACTAATGGTTCTGCTAATGTGGATGACATCGACAACCAAGTTATTGCTGATGTTTTGGGTCCTGAACGATATGGTCGAGTTCTATGTCAAGGATCATTCGTTACCCCAACAAAATATTTTGGTGCTAATTCGTCCCAGTACATGCCATCATAGAGTCGGTCTTCCCAAGCAGAAGTTAATCGTTTACAACAACAATTAACTCAATTTAAAGCCGAAGTAGAAGCGAGGGAAGCAGAGAAAGCAGCGAGGGAAGTGGGGAGAGAAGCAGCATATAAGAATCTCGAAAATAAATTTCAAAAAATGATGACCATGTTCAAGCAGAACCAACCGCAGAATCATCCATCTTAGTTGATTTATTAGGTTTGGTCATGTTTATTCTACTAAACGAAAGTTTAAATACATTTCACTTTGACTTTGAACTACAATGTTGAATTACATTTTCACTTTAATTTATAGACTTGAACTTATTTTCTTGTTGTTAAGTATTTTTTTCTTAATTTCTGAAATTATTTCTTGGATTGGATATGTCACAGGTTAAATTTGGGTAGTAAATATAATGCAAATTGAACTTTCAATGGGCAGTAAGATTTGCGGCTTTTATATAAAAAACGCCACTAAAAATCACGACCATATTGCGGCGTTTGTAAAAAAAAGCGCCGCCATAGAGGAAGTAATCTCGGCGTTTTTCAAGACAAACGCCGCTAAAGAACAGGCTTTTGCGGCGTTTTACTAGTCAAACGCCGCTACAGAGTATGACTTTTTTGCGGCGTTTGATTAACAAAACATCGCTACAGAACAGGTTTTTGTGGCGTTTGTTAGACAAAACGCCGCTAAAGAACACGATCTATCGTGGCGTTTTTCCACCACAAACGCCGCGAACTTTCGCAGCGCAAGTATCAACGGCGTTTTTGGCGGCGTTTTTATTAGCGCCGGGGGCATTTTTAGTGGCGCTAAAAAATGCCGCAATAGGCTAAAAAAAACGCTGCGAAAGAACAAGCCTAGTGTAGTGCAAGATATTGACAAAAGAGATTATAAGGAGCTATCTTGGTCATGTATATCTCCATTGTCCTTGAGAGGAAAATCAATATCTGTAAACTCTATTTTTATTTTTATTCTTTAATTTATGATTTTAAGGTGTTATAAATTATGGTGATTTATGTTATTTATTTTGATGGTTTAATCTGAGTATATTAGCTTAACATCTCGTTCTGCGAGGCTACTGGTCTCAAAGGAGGTTCTTTTTAAGAGACCTTGTGGACTGGTTTAACAATGCCGCGTATGAGGATTAAATCTTTGTTCTCTATAAGTATTATATATATATATATATATATATATATATATATATATATATATATATATATATTGGTTGCTCAATTATTCTTTAATAGTATGATTGTTATAAAGTCTATATTTGCTTGAAAGCAATATTATTTTTGTGTTGAAAAATTCGACTATAGACTTCTCCCAAGTTCAAGTTACGAAAAATGTCTTGATCCAAAAAAAAATTATGGGAGGCATTCCCTGAAGTGAATGCAAGCATGATGTTTATTCTATGCGATTATTGGACTTATGTCATTCCTTGAAGTGAATGCAAGCATGATGTTTATTCCATGCGATTATTGGATTTGTTTCATTCCTTGATGTGAATGCAAACATGATAATTCACTATATGGTTAGTGAATAAAACTCAGTTATGTGCCAGAGTATCACTGATGAGGTTTTAAAGACCTATTGGTCTCCGCTACATTCCCTGAAGTGAATGTGATATTTTTATAGCGGAAAAAATAAATGCCATATTAGCAATTGTGGTTGCGATTGAGGCCATAAAAATAGACATGAATAAGATGATTCTTTTGAGAATGTTTATATCCACCGAAAGTGGGATTATAAGGATGACAAGAATGATAGATATCATATCAAAATCTTTATGTTATCAATACGATGGTACAAACCATTGGTCTCGTACTTGTCAAACGCCAAAGTATTATGGACTTTATCCATAAGCATGAATGATAACTGAAAGAAAATATAAACAAGTTTTGTTTATGGCGAAAATAATTATGGCGTTGTTAGTCCAACTCAATTGGATATTGTTAATTTCTTCATAACCCTTGAAGGGAATAATTCGCCATTTATTTTATTTCCCTTATAACCTCTAAAGGGAATAATTGATCTTTTATTTATTTTGTTTTATGTTAATTTTATTATTTATTTATGTTAATTTACTTTATATTAACTTGTTTTACATATTATTTATTTGTGCTTTATGTTAATTTATTCTTTGAAGAATATGATTACTTTCAGAATAAAATATACAATGAATTGTGGCTATTTATGCCTAGCAGACAGTGCAAGTACTCATATTATACTTAAGTGTAAGAAATATTTTCCCATTTATATGCAAGGGAAAATATGAGTACTATTTCCCGAAGTACTAAAATATCAATGCTTTGTAAGAGCAATAAGTTATTGAGGGTTTATCTCTAATAGATAGCCGATTTGATATGATGTGCTATATTTAATATTTTTCATTCCCCGAAGTGAATGAAACAAAGCACATTTTGAAAGGTGCATAACTATGCATATTTTCCCATTTAAAATGCAAGAGAATAATGTGAGTATTATATCCGGAAGTACTAATATCACAAAAGGCTTCAACTGAGCAAATATGTTATTGCCAAATGGAACACTATTCCATTTTCACAGTGCATTATACTCGTCAAAGACGTAAAGAGACTTATTGAATTTTAAAGATATTTGCATAAATATATTGAGAATATTAGTCAAGGGGATGCCGACTATCTCAATATTACGAGTATAACTCAAGGCAATAATAAAATCTTGAACAAAATATATGCACTGTCATCCATATTGTACTACACAAGAATTAGTACAAATTGAAGCTCATGCTATTGTAAATTAGAAGTTTACTGATAACTTTATTATTTGACATGACCGGTTAGGCCATCCCGGTTCAATTATGATGCAAAAATTTGTTGACACTTTCATGTGGTCATTATTGAAGAACTAAAATTTTCTTCAAGGTAATATTTTTCATGTGATAGTTTCTATCAAAGCAAATCGATTATTCAATCATCATCAGCTAAGATAGATTGTGAATCTATTAATTATCTGGAACAGATACAAGGTGATATATGTGGGCCCATACACCTTTCTTACAGTCCATCTAGATATTTTACGATTTTAATCGATGCATCGAATAGATGGTTATATGTATCCTTGTTATCAACCCGTAACTTGGTGTTTGCGAGGCTAATTGCTCAGTTGATAAAATTATGAACACATTTTCCATATTACCTTATAAAGACAATCGACCTTGATAATGCTGGTGACATGTCATTTTACATGTAGTATCACTAATTTGCATCAAGCCAACAAATTATCATAAGTTCTCCCCATTACAAATGGTTTTTGGTCAAAACCAAATATTTCTCATTTGTGCGGTATATGTTCTGATTCCTCCACCACAACGCACAAAGATGAGTTCTCAAAGGAGGTTGGGAATATGTCATTCAAATTTCCCTTGATAATTAAATATTTTCTGATAGAGATTTTATTTACACCTCGATTTACTACTATCATTTTAATGAGTCGGTTTTCCCAACATTATGGGGAGAAAATAAATAGCTGGAAAAAGAAATAAATTGGAATGAATTATCATTATCTTAGTTTGATCCACGTAGTCAACAATGTGAACTATAAGTTCAAAGGATAATTCATTTAGCAAATCAATTGCCAGATGATTTTGTTGACCCTAATAGAGTGACTAAGTCACATATACCAGCTATGAATGCTCCGTTTAAATTTGATGTCCCAGAAGGACAAACTCTAGTTGCTAATGAGTCTAACTTACGCCTGTAGCGTGGTAGACAAGTAGGTTCCACAGATAAAAATCTTAGAAAAAAAAAGGAAGGGAGCTAGAGTTATGATGGCCTGATCGAGGAATCAATGAATTATGAAAATCTTAAGAAGAGATTAAAAGGTCTCCAATAGAGACATTAACATGACTCAGGTACATGATAATAAAGAGATCTCAATAGATTATGTCATGTTTGGAAATAAGTGGAACTAAAATCAAATCGACGTCGATAATACATTTGCATGCAATATAGCACTAGAGATTTTATTTAATAATGTGGATCATGAATCATTGTCAATTGGACAATGTAAATAAAGAAATTATTGGCCAATATGGAAAGAAGCAATTGAGGCGAAACTAATATCTCTTTTGAAAAGAGAAGTATTTAGGCCTATAGCCCGTATATTAAAATGTGTAAAGCTCGTGGATATTAATGAACCTTTGTGAGAAAGAGAAATAAAAAGGAGAAATCACGAGATATAAGCTCGTTTGGTTGCACAAAGATTCTCACAAAGAATGAAATTGATTATGAGGAAAATATATTCCTCGATGGTGGATGCAGTTACTTTTAGATAGTCTGACAATAAATGAAATAACTCAGTTTTCGCCTAATGAATGTTGTTACATCTTATTTGTATGAGTCTCTTGATAACAACATTTACATGAAGATTCTGGAAGGATTTAGACTGCCAGAAGCAGTTAATTCAAGTTCTCGAGAACATTATTCAATTATATTGAGTATATCTTTTTATGGATTAAAACATTTTGGGCACATTTGGTATAATCGCCCTATTGAATACTTATTAGCGGAAGGCTATAAGAATGATTTAATTTCCGGAACATTTTATTAAGAGGTTTAGCTCTAGATTTGTCTTTGTTTTTATTTTGTATGTTGGCGATTCATTGAGACTTATGAAGAGATCTTCTTAACAATGGAATCATTGTGCAGCAATCGACATACACAGAAAAAATGTTTAAAAAGACTTTACATGCATAATGCATATTCGTTGATCACAATTTGGTTGTTAGGTCTCTTAATGTAAACAAAGATTCATTCTGCCCTCGAGAAAAAGGTGATGATATTCTTGGTCTAAAAGCACCATATATACATTAATTGATCTGGAAGCATCGTATCTTAGCTGGTCCAGAAATACTATCTAAGTGCTATGAGACCATTGCCTTTAAATAATTGCTATGCATGAGGCAAAGCCGAAATATGTGTTTGGCTAAACATATCCAAAATATATGTGAATTACTTTCACAAGATAAGATGCAAGCTATCTTATGTAGAGATAATGCAGAATTTATATCTCAAGGTGGATACATCAAATGTGATAAAACGAAACATATCTCTTTAAAGTTTCGTCCCCCATGATCTTCAGAAGAATAGTATTTGATGAATCATTTCAAGCAATAATTTGGAAGATTTATCCACTAGTGCATACTCTATTTCAACATTTGAAGATTATATTCAAGATTGAATTATGAAGATTCAAAGATCTTATGTGATATTTTTATGACGGGAGTAAATATGCGTTGCACTCTTTTTCCCTTAACTGAGGTTTTGTCCCAATGAGTTTCCTGGTAAGGTTTTTAATGAGTCAACATGTTATGCGTATCAAAGATGTGTGTATCTTTTTCCTTCACTAATTTTTTTTTCCCACATGGTTTTTATCTTAGTAAGGTTTTAACGAGGCACATTATCTTTATGGATATCCAATGGGGAGTGTTATGAATATCTTTATTTATGGTGGATATCCATATATTAAATGAGATTTTAATGGGATTTATTATTAGGGTTTAATACCCATTGGAATTAGGATTTTCATCTTATGCCTATAAATATACACTTTTGAAGAAAGCATTGTACACAACCCTACATTGAGAATATAATAAAAGTCTCTCTCTCTTTGTCTCTCATCTTTGCTCTTATTTATCTCTCTTATTCTTCTTTACTTTATTCACAACAATTTAAGTTTAATACAACAATATTAAGGTCTCTTGAAACCACATATTAAAATATATTAGAATAAAATAGTATAAACATTTAATGACTCCCCATTAACATAGGTTGAAACGGCATGTAGGCTAGCTTATTAGATATAAAAGGAAAATAGTGGTTTTAAAAATTGAGATTAAAAATTAGGGTTTTTAATTAAATTTCTAAATCATTAGGGTTTTAAAAATTAGGGATTTTTCGAATCTAGAGTTTACAATTTAGGCGTAACTTTTGGGGTGTTACATTTGTACACATGCTATCTAGTCGATATTTGTTCGTTTCAATCATAGGGTGTGACCCTTGTAGGTTCATGTAACGTTAATAGTAATATCTAGAACAATTCTAATATTACAAACAAAGAGTGGCATCTAGCAATACATCATTGCTACCTAAGTTACATGAAGTCATGGTTCGACTTTATCTTTTTTTCGCGATTAACTTCTTTTATGTATTACATCATTTTGTACTTATATCTAGATCGAACACAAGTCATGGATTAGTCATACCTGTATAGTCCATCTAATATTTCTTGATATCTTGAGTAGACTATGATAAACGAATAACTATGATATCTCATATCAATTTATTCGAGCATGGCCATGCATTTTCTAGTCTCACTCAATCAAGTGGCCTACGATATTACTCCTATTATGTAGGAGGGACAAATCCTATCTTGATCAACCATATTTCACTATATAGAATGTGACATATTCAATATTAGTCTTTATAGTTTAGCCTGTTACAACACACGTTTGACTGCATCAAAATATGTCACTCTCGATATTGAAATAATGATGATCTCAAGTCTGAGGATCATACACTTAGTTATCACCATGAGCAATGTTGTGACTGTCACATAATAATCCAAGAAATATGCTCATAGCGGGTCAGTCCAGTATGTCGTTCTCTAACACATACTTATGTATTGATTTTGACATCTCTATGTCAATAACAACACTTTGTTATCAATCAACTACATATTAGTCTTAATATATTATTGTTGTCTACACCCACAATAATTCTCGACTAAGGACATTCAAGAATAACTATCTTATTCTAAGGACTTTATTATAATTCAGTTTATTTATAGATGCACAGAATAAGATTGAAATAATAATGATGGTTTTATTAATAAACAAGATAAAATAAGTATGTCTTTTTACAATCATCTCATGATTGGTCTTTGGGTATACTCCAACACTATAATAATTAACCATTTAAAAAATTAACGGTTAGGTTCCGGTTAATAACCGCTATAACAGTTAACCAACCGTTTAAGCTATAAATGATACGGTTAACTTACCATGAACACTCCATTCCTACCTAGAGGGAAACTCTAGGAGGAGGAAGGGGGTGTTCCTAGTGAGTCTAGAACCCATGACCTAAGAGAAATGGAGGAACTAAAATAAGTAGCTTTGCCAACCGACTAGATGTACTTGCTTCGGGTTTATGGTTTATTTTAAAATTTCATGGGGAATTAATTTGCAATATTATATGATAAGAGCTAAGTTTCCAACTACAATGTACATTTGACAGAACCATCCAAATAAATAATGTAAGCAGTGGGCATCCAGTGACGCGTTTTTTGTGGCAAAGTCAGCTTCATGTTATATATAAAGTCAGACACCATATTCAACCCCAAGCACAAATAAACAAATACATGTGGTTCTACACAATTCTTGAGGTACACAGACGTGGTACTACACAACATTCTTTGCGACTTTCAGCCTACAGATTCATTACGTAAACAAATAATGATCACATTACATCTAGTAATCATTAAAAACAAGTTTAGTTCATTTTTGAATGATTGGTTGGTATGCTAATTCCATGTTCATTACTATCGTTTTCCAATGTTCAAACTTATGCCACCCTGTCAACAAGCGTACACGACATCTCCTTTCTCGTATATAAACAACAACGTTGAAACCTGTAAGAACAAATTATTGGAGTTAGAAAATAATCGCATCCAACAATGGCAACCAAGCTTGCTTTATTCGTGGTATCCATCTTGTCATTTTCAGTTTCGCAAACCCTTTCTTCTGTAGTCGCCAATGGAATAGAGTATTGGTGCGACAAAACCCCAAACCCCCAGCCTTGCAAGTTTTTCATGCGCCAAAACCCCACAAGTTTCGTGCCCAAAAACAAATCTGAGTTCCACAAAGTGGCAGTCCGAATAGCCTTGGACCGTGCACTCAATGCTGAGAGCCATAACAAGTGGCTCGGCAAGAAATGTCGAAATGACAAGGAGAAGGCTGCATGGGCTGATTGCTTGAAACTCTACCAACAAACCATTCTTCAACTCAACCGAACCATAGACTCCACGAAATGCACCGATTTCGACGTGCAAACATGGCTAAGTTCTGCTTTGACCAACATTGAAACTTGTCGGGCAGGGTTCGTGGAGCTAGGAGTTTCTGATTACGTGCTGCCCCTAATTATGTCCAACAACGTCTCAAAGCTAATAAGCAATGCTTTGGCTTTGAACACTAATGCTTCATTTGTGCCGCAAACTTATCGACATGACTTTCCTAGTTGGGTCAAGCCCGGTGTCAGAAAGCTGTTGCAGTCTTCTTCGCCAACACCAAACCTTGTGGTGGCTCAAGATGGGTCGGGGAACCATAGGACTATTAAGGAAGCGCTTGATGCCGCTTCGAAAAGGAGTGGGAATGGTAGATTCGTGATCCGAGTGAAAAGTGGAATTTACAAAGAAAACCTTGAGATTGGCAACAAGCTGAAGAATATCATGTTGATTGGAGATGGATTGAGGTACACCATTATCACTGGCAGCAGGAGCGTTGGAGGAGGTTCCACCACTTTTGACTCTGCAACTGTTGGTAAGAACAGTCAATTTAACTAAATCGTAGCTACAAGTTCAAAACTAATTCATGGAAATAATACTTATGTATTCACTTTTCAGCGGTAACGGGTGAAGGATTCATTGCTCGTGGCATAACATTCCGCAACACCGCAGGACCGCAGAACCACCAAGCGGTGGCCTTGAGATCAGGCTCTGATCTTTCCGTCTTCTACCGCTGCAG
Source organism: Hibiscus trionum (assembly GCA_030270665.1). Taxonomy (NCBI): domain Eukaryota; kingdom Viridiplantae; phylum Streptophyta; class Magnoliopsida; order Malvales; family Malvaceae; genus Hibiscus; species Hibiscus trionum. Next base: position 25,265,969 of record BSYR01000011.1, read on the forward strand.
TTTCGAGGGATACCAAGATACACTCTATGTCCATTCTCAACGACAGTTCTACAAAGAATGCTACATATATGGCACCGTAGACTTCATTTTTGGAAATGCAGCTGCGGTTTTGCAGAACTGCATGATTTATGCAAGGAGACCAATGGATAAGCAAAAGAATACTGTTACTGCCCAAGGCAGGACCGACCCTAACCAAAATACTGGCATTGTAATCCATAATTCACGAGTAATGGCAGCCGCCGACCTTGCCCCGGTGCTTAGTTCATTCAAAACATTCTTGGGACGGCCATGGAAGGAGTACTCACGTACTGTTTTCATGCAAACATACTTTGATTCCTTGGTGGATCCTGCTGGTTGGTTAGAATGGAATGGTGACTTTGCTCTAAGTACCTTGTATTATGGAGAGTACAGAAATATCGGCCCTGCGGCTTCGACGAGCAGTAGGGTGAAATGGAAAGGTTATCGAGTTATAAGCAGTGCTACTGAAGCATCAAAGTTCACAGTGGCTAACTTCATTGCTGGAACCTCATGGTTGCCAAACGTAGGGATACCCTTCACTCCTGGTCTTTGAGTTTGTCAAATCAATTGCATCACTCGTGTTCAATTTGTTCCATTGTTTTGTTCTTTCATTGCAGCCTTGTCTTTGTCATACGGGGAGAAATCCTCATATGATTATGTCAAGAATTTCTCCTGTGTCATACATAATAAATTAACTAATGTTATTTTTTCTGCATCTCTCTGGAAATTCCAAATGTTAAGACAAGCTAAAAGGAATTAACAACAGAACAGTAATTACTTTATTCAAAATTCAATTCAAGTTACTTTTTTTTTTTTGTAAGAAAGGAGCGTTAGACTATTACAAAGCAAGCCTGGGGTATTTCTAGCATGTCAATCCGAGCTTGTCCTCCATGATCAACCGACAAATCTTAGCTGGCGGATCTTCCTTTTGGTAGAAACATGGCAACTTGTTGAAAGCTATTTTGAACATTCTATCCACCACCTGATTAGCCTATCGGTAAACATGATAAACGTGCACCTACCGTGGTATTACCATATATGATACAAGTGAATAAACTATTTGTCCATCTTCTGATGCTGAGAAAGCATGAACCAGCTATCAACAAAAAAATAATCCTGCTAACCAGATGCAAATGGTAAAGGAAGAGAAGAATTTTCAACTTCTATGCAGCTCGTCCCATGGCCGTCCCAGAAGTAGTACTCACGTACTCATGTTCATTCAAAAAAAAAATCCTTCAACTTGCAGGGAAGATTCATCAATTCAAAACATACTATAACAGCTGACTCTGTCAAATCTACTGTAATTAAACTCTGTAAAAGCTGCTAGTAAACCAACATTCACTGCTTGCTTCCCGTAAATAAATAATGTCGAATGACTGACCAAAATGAATTACATGTTTTCAGCAGGCTCTCACATCATAACCATCTGGGTCCGACAACCACTTGCTTGCAAGGTTGAAGATCCACATACTTGTAGAGCACAGAAACCGAGTATAAAAGTGCAAGTTTACAACAACCACCACTATGCATCATACTTTAGTAAGATTCTTCAAGCTCTCCATTTACATCAGCTACATTAAGGTGGGTCAAACTATCGGTTGTAAAAACTGGAAAATTATGTCACTTAACCCTGCCATCAGCAGATATTTGACTAAGTTACACATTCTAGAAAACAAGATCCTTAATATTTTAAATGCAACATTCATGTTGGATTACCTGTAAGTTCTACAACACTAGGAATCTGAAGAATCTGGAAAAATCGTATCAGCAAAGTACAACCTTTTATGTCCGTCCTTCAAATTTTAACTCCCCTTCACTTTTCAGGGCTGCAATTGCAACAAATGTTGTTATAGAAATTAGCAATTCTACAAACATTAAAGACTATATAAAATAAAAAGATTATGAAAAATATGAGCATTCACTGTGAGCAGGGATTTAAAAAGCAGACCGCGACCGCGATATAGCGGTTGCGCCGCCGTCCGAAAACGCGATTGGGGTAAAAAACGGTCCGCGATCGCCGCAATTCAGCTGCTTTTGCCCGAAACCGCGATATAACGCCGCAACCGCGACCGCGATTTAAAACCCTGACTGTGAGTGTAACCCCTAAACCCGACCTAGAAGTAATGGGCCGAATCTAGTGAGTAGCGATTGGAAACTTGCCCCTCAAGAAACAATTTAGGTTAAAATATTTTGTAATTCAAAAGAATCGATCAAATAAGTAAAACTCAACAAATATTCTGATTAAAATAAAACTCAATCTTTTAAACGATATTCCGATAATTAACTAAAAATCCGAAAGTAACTTCATAGATGCATGCATTTAATAAAACCCAAATTAAAAACAGTTCCAATGTCCATATTACACAAATATCCCAAACAATATTAAAATAATAATTCTGAGGTAACAGAAAGGTTCGTACTGAATAATAATTTATCTGAATAAACAAAAGATGCTACAAGTACCGATCGCCAAAAAAAGTGTTAGATATCTAAAAAGTAAAAACTAAGGGGTGTAAGCTAAAGAGCTTAGTGTGTCTCTAAAGTGCAAACGAAAACAAAACAAAAACCAAACAGTATTTTATTTTCTAATAAAGTCTTTTCTGAAAACACAACAAAACCGGATCATAATGATATGATGTCTGATGCACATGAATCATAGTACCCATCTCTGATACACCGAAAAGTAAGGTTCCCCATAACCTACTTTCTCCATCGTCACCATCCGAAGTAGAACTCAGCCCAAAGGGTGGAACCACTGATCCGAAGCGGAATTCAGCCCGAAGGGTGAAACCACTGAACTTCCCCGAACAAATCCCAAACCATATACCCACAATGATATGATGCAGATTTTAAAATCCGAGTCTCATCCGAAACTTGAATTATGAAAATTCAAATTGCACAATACTATAAATCCGATGTGTTACAATTCCAAAAATCTAATATTTCACAATTTGGTAAATTTGATTTATAGTTAAAACATAGTCTGATATGCTATGCATGATATCCGAAAACTTTCACAAATCACAACACAGAATAAATCACACATGTTTATATCATAAAAGAAATACAGAAGTTTAAAACACAGGAAGAGACACACCTTTAAGCAACAGAAGCTCTAATATCGAGAAAAGCGCGTCTTACGCTCAGATCTAGCTGAAACAGGACCTACGAGGTAAAACCATATATTAATATCTATTACTATCACTAAGCCACCAACTATAAACTCAACAACTAATCCGAAAGCATACTCACGTAAGGATCTCGAAGAACGAGCACGGTCGGTCTGAACAAGATTAGGTAACTCGTCGGCCTTGAAGATGTAATCACCTGAACACATGAATATTCTGAATAAGATTCTGAAATCCACAACTTATTATATTTTAAGTACTAATGAATTAAAATTAGCAAAACGTGTTTTCTGGTTTGAATTAGACAAAACGAGCAGCGGATTCGAATTCAGAACGTCGAGAAAGGTCAAGGTGAAAGTTTTCTGAAAAAGTCAACGCTGATCAAAGTCAACTATATCGGTCAAAGTCAACTGTCAACGTTGACTTGACTGATCAAAGTCAACTGGTCAATTGGTCAAACGAGTCAAAGTCCAAGGTCAAAGTAAAGGTCAAACAGGTCAAAGTCAAATGTCTGGTCAAAGGGTCAACAAGTTTGGTCCGGTCAACTATTAGTTCAGGTCGGTCAACTCACGTGTATGGTTCATTCCTGGGTCCGGTTCGCAAGAACAGTTCGATTCATAAGATTGGGTTCATGGGTCAAAACCGATTCGGTTCAAGGCAACACCAACAGTCCGAATTGCACAGGTTTGGGCTCAATCTAAAATAAAACACGAGTTGGATCTCTCTTCAAGCTCACTAGACGGGCTCTACACCATGTTACACACATACGGGCCTGGTTTGGTTTCCTACAATTGGGCTCAACCCTTCACATGCATACCAGCCCAAACCTTTTTTTTATGATCAGAATTAGGGTTACCATAACCCTTGACGGCAGAGGCAGATCTAGATGATGAAAGATGGCAGCTACGGCGGCGGAAACACAACAATTCGACGACAGCGACGGCGCAACAATCCGACGGCAGCAACCACTATGACGACAACTGAACCAAACGGCAAGGACGATGGCTGTAACAAACAAGCGGAGGCGGCACGGACGCAACAAAAACGAATTTGAGAGAGGTTGACGGTAGAGCACAACGGTGAACGGAAAAACTGAAAGGTTTCGCTAATTTCCAAGCAAACGATGAACGAAACGACGAAGATGACGCCACAATTACCCAAACCAATATCGGAGCAAACCGAGGGACCTTCGATGCTTAAAACCCCTAAAGAAGGATGGAGACGACGGCAGCAAAAGGTGGTGCAAAGAAGAGCCGAACGGTTCCCTACCGTTTCTGACCAGACGGCGGCCGATAATGATGGTCTAATGAGTGGGGTTTGCTAGCGAGGCAACGGGGAACCCATTGGTGGTGGTCGTGCGAGTCACGAACAGTGGTGGAGGTTGGTCGGAGCTTCGCCGGAAAGGGAAGGTTGAAAGGTTAGGGATGAAAGTGAAAACCGAGAGAGAGAGCGGCCGTTAGAGCATCGTGGTTACTAAATTGGTTTTTAGGCTGATAAAGTTGTATAAATACCCTAACAAAAGGGTAAATCACACACTAGGCCACTAAGTAATTTAGGGTTTATAAAACGTCATCAAAACTTTACCCACATTACAAAATGACCCCAAATTTCTGAATTAAGCCACAAAATTCCAATTATGTTCAATTTAATCTCTTAATCAAATTAGGGTTTTAAACTAAGAATTTCCAAATTCTAGGGTTCCAAATTAGGGATTTTCAAAATTTAAGGATTTTCAAATTGTCAAAATTTGGGTTCTTACAGTGAGCAACATTCCACCCTATATGAATGAACACCTTCTCATGTGTTTGCACTGCCATGTTATCTTCAGACACAGAAAAGCAGTTTTGAATTAGAGCTAAAAGTAACAATGAAACCTTGAATGGAATATTCAGAAGCACTTGCTTAGACATCTATTCAACATTAGCAAATTCACCTCTTTGTTCCAAACGCCGGCAGAAGAGAAGGATTAATAATATAATAGCAACCTTCCTTTCACCTGAAGTTCATCTTGCTACATTTTAAATAAAATAATGGATTAGAGAACCATGAATAAAAATGAAGTAAAAAATTAAGCAAAAATATTTGCTTACCAATTATGTAATTTAAAAAGGAATATCACTGTTTTCCAAATGTTTCGATCAAGAGCCTTGCTGTTGATTCATAAGGATACTTGCCCCGTTCAATCATTGTACCAAATACTATATAAGTTTCTCGCAATTGCTTTTGTTCACATAAGATGCAAAGCAACCTGTTATAATGATATAGCTGTGGGCCTGGATGATAAACAAGCATCTCTTCAAATATCATGAATGCAGGGATGCTCAAATAGCAGGCACAAAAATATGCAAATAATACAGCTGATTGAAGCCCCTCATTTTCTATTACATGGAGCTTCTAGCTGATTCACTACAGCTAAACTTCCCACTTATAAGCTGGGTCTATACTTCAGAAAAGAATGAAAAATATTTAGTGTATTCCATTGGGCTGCTGACCAAGGGGGATACATGATTCATCTTCCTTGAGCTCAGGTCAGAATAAAAAGCAAAGAATATACAGAGCATTGAAAACAAACACTTATAAGTTTAGGCAGCAATCGAAGGAGACGAATGGAGTTCCTCTGTGTAATTCCACTCCAAAGCCTCCCATCCCTGTGCTAACTAAGAAAACATGTATTATTGAGCTTAGGCTATCTTATTCTATGTTGGTATCGCCGTATTTTTTCTTCTTCTCCATATTATTTGTTTATTTTATTTGGGTTTCAGACTGTACTTGTCTTCTCCTTCCAAACCAACGGTGATTGAAGAAACTCCATCACCTGAATCATTAAAAGCCAGCCCCTTAAATTTGTTTCAAAATCAAACCGAAGGTGGACAAAACTTGACAAGTAAGTTTTCTAGAATGCATTTTGTTTCCCATTCTATGACCAAATCTCCTTACTTTGACGGTTTCTCAATCGAAGAAATTGAAACCTTTATGTGCATCTATCACGCAACATCAAACATCTCCACTCCTAGAAACCAAAAGATAAATGTACCTCTTGTGGATCCTTGAGAGAGAAAAATGCATTGCTCTCCTTGGGCACAGATGAAACTAAAATGCCATATCCACGATTTCCCTCTCTTAGAACCTGTTATAAACATATGAACTTGATTCTCTTAAACATATAACAGGCCGAACCTCTAAACCTAATTATGCAAATATGTTTTAAATGACATGAACAGAAAGTATAGCATTCTTATATCACAAGTTACAAGCGGGAAATCATAGAAGCCAATGAGAAAAGAAGCATATTGTCTTTAAAGATCACCTTCCGCCCATTAGTCAACCGTAGACGAGGGTAGTTTCTGATGACATCATGGACGCGTTGTGCCACTGTTGTCCATTCCTGAACATATAGTAAAAAAAAGTGCCTAGAAGTTAATACATTATCATGTAAAGAAAACATACTTACAGGCTCTTTAGAATCGGTGAAGGCCTCTAATACCAAAGGAAAATTCTCCCACCTTCCCATCTACGTTTCGGAAATGGACAGAGACACAGAATTTGTTGTTTTCAACTTTTGCTCCTTGAATTTCTTCGGTGCTATTGACAAGTGAGTTAAAAACCTGAGATGAATGAGAATTCTACATTAGAACAGAGACAAAAAGGTCGGGGCATGTATGGCACTCCAAAGAAAGTTGCATACCTCATCAATCATAGGTAAGAATTCACTAGCAGGCTGGAATAAGTTAACTTCTTTACCCTGAATTAGAGAGAAATATGATGAAAAAAATTAACTTAAGGGATATGACGAATAGGAGGAGAGAAACATAGGGTCTTGTGCAAAGAGATTTGCAACTCCGGACCTTCTTATCAGTAGATAGAATGTAGTTAGAGTAATCATCAGAAGGTTGCCTAACAGGACCCATGATTTCCCGCAAAATTGAGCTCTGTTAGTCCTACAAACTCATATACCTGAATAAACAAAGACGCAATCATATACCAAAGATCAAATAAAACAAATATTTTCAAGTAGGCAATTGAACATGGTAAATATATAAAATAGTGCAACAAAGTTGTCAATTATTCTAAAGCATGGTTTTCAAATCACCTTGTCACGGCTTCTGCCACTAATTATTCCTGTTGGAAAGCATTTTGCCACATTTTTTAATGCAGCTCGCATCTGAATAAAACGTTTTGGTCAGTATGTAGAAAAGAAAGAAAAAAGTTAGATCTTTGACCAAAATTTTCTCAAACTATCCAAACAAGCCATTCTTACTTCTTTAGACATAAAGGCACAATCTAGATTGTCCACAAATGGTGAAAGAGTCCCATCGTAAACCAGAAACAATGCTATTCTCTTGCCATTAGCAAAATTTGTGATTTGCTCAAACGATGCAAGTGCAGAAGGATATTTAAGCTGTAAAGCAAAGGATAAAGTACATAGCACATATCAATTTCCCCTCTATTTGTATCAAAATTAAACTCAATTAAGAAAGTCTACTACCAGCCATGTACGATAAGCAACATCCGTATCAGCTGATACAAGGTCATTGTTGAAATCTGTCAGAAAATATGCGCATAAATTAGAGATTATTTGTATAATTAGACAGGATCCTGTAGATCCTTTTTAGTGATTACAATCCCTAACTTTAAGGGATTTAAGTTTAACTAGAATAGTCTCTTTCCTAACTTAATAGTTACCTAAGTTAAGGATATAAGTTGTATATAAAGATGTAAGCTGTTGTATAGAAATGAAGAGAGTTTTCTACAGTAAATCACTCTATTTTGACATGGTATCAGAGCCTTGTTAGCTCCTTTTTTGAGCTCTGTCAATCTCGATTAACACCCTTCTTTTCCCTTAAAATTCCTCCTTGAGTGTTCAGTGAAGGTTCACTGTTAAATCCAGCAGAAAAATATGGTTGAGGTAGGCGATGAGAGCAGTACCAAGACTGTGCAAGGAATCTCAGTGAGTGAAGGGAGCCATTCGAATCAGATAGATTACTTGCAAAGCATACAGGCTGCCTGTAGATTTAATGGAAAAACTATCTTAAATGGTCTCAGCTTGTTCGTATTTTTTTGAAGGGTAGAGGAAAGCTAAGTCACCTCCTTGGAACTGGACCTAAGGAGGGAGACCCTCGTTTTGAGTCTTGGGATGAACAGGATTCACTAGTCATGTCCTGACTATGGAATTCCATGCTACCAGAAATTAGTGATACTTGTATGTTTCTCAATACAGCCCAAGAGATATGGGAGGCTGTAAAACAAACCTATTCAAATGTTAAAGATGCTGCCCAGATTTATGAGATTAAGACCAAAATCTCATCCACCAAGCAAGGAGGCAGATCCATCACAGAGTACTCCAACTTGCTGCAAAATTTATGGCAAGAGATGGATCACTACCAATGTATTCAAATGAAGTGTAGTGAAGATGCAGCTGTCCTAAAAAGGTTTGTTGAAAAAGAAAGAATTTATGATTTTCTTGCTGGACTAAATATCGAGTTTGATGCAGTAAGAGTCCAGATTCTTGGTAAAGAGGATCTACCCTCTATAAATGAAGCCATTGCAATCATTCGGGCTGAGAAAGGAAGAAGAGGGGTTATGGTTGAGAGCAATCAAGTGGAAGGTTCTGCTCTAGCCACCAGAAGTGCAGCAGAAAGAAAATCAAACCTGGAACAGTAGGTTTTTAAAGATAAGTTAGAAGGATCAAAAATGGTGCACAAAGACTCTTTATGGTGTACCTATTGCAAGAAGTCTCGCCATACAAAAGAGAAGTGTTGGAAGCTTCATGGGAAGCCACAGACAACAAACAAAATTTTTTTTGAGAGGGACCATCAAGAGGACAGGGAAAGGCATAAATCACCAAGCAGATGAATGAGGAGGCCCAAGAACAATCCTTTGAGTTCAACAGGGAAGAAATAGAGAAATTGAAAAGTTTACTTGGATCCCTGGAAAAACCTTCCTCTTCAGGTACTTGTAGTCTCGCTTTTTCAGGTATATCCTCTTCTCAAACATCTAAAGTCTCGGATTTCCCTACCCAAAACTCTTGGGTGATTGACTCAGGAGCAACAGACTATATGACCAATTCCTCTCTAAATTTTATCAATTATATACCTTGTCCTAGTAATAAAAAGATAACAGTTGCAGATGGAAGTAGGATAACCGTGGCTGGTCAAGGAGATATTGTTATAAGTAACACCCTGACACTTAAAAATGTCCTTCATGTGCCTAAATTGTTCACTAATCTCCTGTCTATCCAAAAAATATCAAAGACCCTAACTGTAGTGTTATCTTTTATCCTACTCAATGTGTTTTTCAGGAACAGGGAACGAGGAGGATGATTGGGCATGCTAAAGAAGAAAATGGACTGTATTATCTTGAAAATTCCAGTGGACAAGTCAATGTTTCATCTTTTTCACTTGTGTCAGATTCTAAAACCACCAAAGACCAAATATGGCTTTATCACCTTCGTCTTGGTCATCCTTCATTTAAAGTTTATGTTTCCTTCCTTGTTCAAATCCTTAAATAATGAAGAATTTCATTGTGACATATGTGAGCTTGCCAAACACAAACATGCTTCTTTTCCCATAAGTAATAAAAAGACATCTACACCCTTTTCTCTCATTCACAGTGATGTTTGGGGACCATCCACTGTTCCAAATATAACCGGGGCTAGGTGGTTCGTTTCATTTATAGATGATTGCACTCGTGTGTCCTGGATATTTCTTTTAAAACAAAAATCTGATGTCAGTTCTACTTTTAAGACCTTTTACACCATGGTTAAAAATCAATTTGGGGCTGATATAAAAAGGGTTAGGTCAGACAATGTTAAGGACTACTTTAATCAAGTCCTATCTTCCTATTTCCAAGAAAAATGCATCATACATGAATCATCTTGTGTAAACACCCCTCAACAGAACGGTGTAGCCGAAAGAAAGAATGGCCATCTTCTTCAAATAACAAGAGCCTTGTTGTTTCAAAAAAATGTTCTTAAATACTATTGGGGGAAGCTGTGTTAACTTCCACCTATATTATCAACAGATTACCAACTCAGGTTCTTGAATCTCAAAGTCCTATTCAAATCCTAAACAGTTTCTACCCTAACTTTAGTCCTTCTCTTCATCTTGAGCCTAAAATATTTGGTTGCGTTGCCTTTGTTCATATTCATTCTCAGAATAGGGGTAAGTTGGATCCAAGGGCATTGAAATGTATCTTTGGAGGTTACTCATCTACTCAGAAAGGGTATAAGTGCTATCATCCACCTACACGGAAACATTTCACTTCTGTTGATGTCACCTTTGTTGAAAATGAAAACTATTTTACTCACCCTTATCTTCAGGGGGAGATTTTGTTCAGGGAAGATAAGGACAAAGATTATTTCCTTCTTCAGCCTCTCACCTTGCCTCCACAAAATCAGCATGAATCTGCCCAACCTGTCCAAAATCAGCAGAATCAGCCTGATCTTATCCAATCTGCCCAGCCTGATCTAATCCAATCTGCCCAGCCTGTCCAAAATCAACCTGGTCTTACCCAATCTGTTGAATTTGATTCTCAGCCTTTTTTTGAATAGCAACAATCTGAACCCACCACACCTAAGGCAGGAATTCAAGATATTGCTCGTCCTCTACAAGTCTACTCGAGAAAAAAGGGACCAGTGCATGCTCAATCATCACCCTTGTCTCTTCCACAAACTGAGGTAATTACTGAACATATCTTTGATTCAAATAATATTGAGAATCCTAATTATGATTCTGATCATAGGGATTTTGAATTTCCTATTGCAATTAGAAAAGGAAAGAGAACTTGTACCACAAAAAATCCTCTTTATCTGTTCATTTCCTACAGAAATTTGTCTCCCAACCATAAAGCCTTCCTTACTAGCCTAAATTCCATTGCCATTCCTAAGACTGTGTCCGAGGCTTTAGAAAATGAGAATTGGAAGAATGCTATGAAAGTTGAAATGGAAGCACTGGAAAAGAACAAAACGTGGGACTTGGTGAAGTTACCAGAAGGAAAGAAAACAGTGGGATGTAGATGGATATTCACAGTGAAGTACAAGTCAGATGGCTCCTTGGAAAGGTATAAAGCAAGGTTGGTGGCTAAGGGGTATTCCCACACCTATGGGATAGACTACCTTTAAACTTTTGCCCCTGTTGCAAAGATGAATACTGTAAGGATCTTGTTATCATTGGCTGCCAATTAAGGATGGAGATTACAACAGTATGACATCAAGAATGCATTTTTACATGGTGATCTTGAAGAGGAAGTTTACATGGACATCCTGTCTGGATTTAGTCCAAATTGTGGACAAACAGTTTGCAAATTGAAAAAGGCCATGTACGGGCTAAAACAATCCCCAAGGTCTGAGATTTTGCATTCAAATGCAAATAGATCAGCATCTGTGCTGAAATAAATCTTTTTGATAGCAACTTAAATTTCATGTGTTGTTGCTTGCTGCCACTTCAATTTATGGCAGGGTTGAGATGGTTGATGCGTCAGTTGGAATATCATGACTGAAAATTAAAGCAGTTCCTGACTGAAAGGTCTGATGCGAATGATTTAGAAAGAGATCACAGGAATCTACACTCCCCTCAAGCTAGTAGATACACGTACTAAAGTTCCAGCTTGGATCTTTGATGTAGAATTCCTGGAAAAAAATTATCTAGTTTTCTAAGGCTAACTAGAACCTCTTCTCCTATCTTTTTACATTGGCTAAGATAGAATCATTAAAAAGAACACTATCAGACATCTTGCTGGGATATGAGAATTCCGATATGGTGATCGAAAGGTGATTGAACGGAGGTGAATATCATAGAAAGAAATTAGGCAGCTTCACCGGATGGATGCTACAGCGGAAGAGAACAACGCACCAGATCTAATGATTTGTCAGCAACGGAAGAAAAACGATTTCATGACCGTCGGCAACAACGGGAAAAAATTGGCGTCAGGATCGTCGGTGGCTCTTATACCATGTGAGAATTCTGGCATAATTGCCAGAAAGATGAACGACGGAGAAAAATAAGCAATAAAAGTGAAAAGCTGGAGTTTAACGATATAACCAAAATAGAGATAAAAGAATGAATTTCCTTGTATTTCTTGATAAAGGAATGAATTTCCTTGTATTTCTTGTATTAACATAAGTAACATTTATTTATAGTTTACAAGGAGTATCTAATCTAGGAAAGTCTTAATTAGATAAGAATAACCATTGATTTCTGCATTTTAACTGCAGAGATTTTATTCCTATTTTTTGCTTGCATTGACTTAGATATTAGGAAATAATTTCCTAAATATCAGTAGCCATTTATAAATGGGATATCATTTCGAAATCTTCAGTTGGCAACCTACAAAATATACTCTAGATTTGCTGACAGAAACTGGCAAACTAGGGTGTAGATCAGCCGAGATACCAATAGAGGTTAATCACAAACTTGAAGATGCAACAGAGGATGCAGCTGTGGACAGAGGCTCCTATCAGAGACTTGTGGGAAGACTAATTTACTTATCACACACCAAACCAGACATTGCTTATGCAGTTGGTGTTGTGAGCCAATTCATGCACAATCCTAATGAATCACATCTAAGGGCAGTGACTCAAATTTTACAGTACTTGAAGGGCACACCAGAAAGAGGAGTTTTATTTAGAAAGGAAGAAAATCTAACATTAGAAGCCTATACTGATGCAGATTATGCAGGGTCCTTAGTTGATAGAAGATCAACATCAGGCTACTGCACTTTTCTGGGAGGAAATTTAGTGACCTGGAGAAGCAAAAAACAGAATGTTGTAGTCAGGTCTAGTGCAGAAGCCGAGTTTAGAGCCATGGCACTTGGGATTTGTGAATTATTGTGGTTGAAGATTATCTTGGAGGATTTAAAAGTCAAGTGGGAAGGTCCAATGAAACTATATTGTGACAATAAATCAGCAATTAATATTGCTCACAATCCAGTTCAACATTACATGACAAAACATGTTGAAGTGGATCGACACTTCATAAAAGAAAAACTTGACAGTGGCCTAATTTGTACTCCCTATGTATCTACTGGTGATCAAGTTGCAGACATACTTACCAAGGGGCTACCTGGGAAGTATTTTCAAAAGCTAACAAGCAAGCTGAAGATGGAAGACATCCATTCTCCAGCTTGAGGGGGAGTGTCAGAAAATATGCGCCTAAATTAGAGATTATTTGTATAATTAGACAGGATCCTGTAGATCCTTGTTAGTGATTACAATCCCTAACTTTAAGGGATTTTAGTTTACCTAGAATAGTCTCTTTCCTAACTTAATAGTTACCTAAGTTAAGGATATAAGCTGTATATAAAGATGTAAGCTGTTGTATAGAAATGAAGAGAGTTTTCTACAGTAAATCACTCTATTTTGACAAAATCCCTGGTTTCTTATGAGGAGGGGATGAGGATTCCATAGAATCCAGACAGTTACTAGCACAAATATCAATAATTCCAGTTTCCATCCTAGGAACAGTTAGAAACAAATTTGGAGAGAAAGCTGCTCTTGAGTATTGCAACAGACCAAAAGTTACTCGTAATCTTGACTTGCTTAGTGGTGCAGGATCAGTAAGAACAGAAGTGTGGTTGGATTTCACATCCATCGAACCCAGTCTCGTATCACTATTTGATATGTAAAAGCTACTAGATTCCTTAGCAAATGATCCACTCAAGTGCAAAGAAACAATGTTGATGATCTCAACTATTCAAGAACCACCTCTTCGAAGTTTTCTTATCAATGATGTTTGGCAAGCAGTCCATCAAGCTCAAGAGTCTAAAATTCTGATATCAAAAAGAAATGTTAGAATTGATAAAAATGAAGCACAAGGCCATATCATTTTTTCCCCGAAAGATACAGATATTGGACACAACTTTTAACAATTACTTATGTCATTATCTATCTTGTTTAACTACTAGGCTATAACTTCATACAAAATTCTTCTAAAGTATCACTTTAAAGTATGCATACATCTAGGTAGACCCTAATTCTGATCATTCAAGGCACGTTGTTGCCAATGAATTGTCTTATTTAGTCAATGCTGGTGATTTATCTAATTCAAACACTAGATAGTTTAATATTTTTTGCCTTAAAAAACACCCTAACTTTATACAGTTTTAAAAAAAAAACACCTTAACTTTATATAATTCTCACAACATCTAATGCAAAACTTAAGAATAGATACATGAACAGAGGATATAATGAAAAAGGATAAATACTGCAAAACATAATAATAGATTAAGAAACTTATGGGTCAAAAAGTCTAGGAAATCTTTATTTTAAAATATAATAAAAGATTAAATAAGTGTCCACAAACATTCAGGAATATTGTAAATCATATATTTAAAATTACTAAGCCTGAATTTCCATACAACAATTTTAAGAAATATTATATCAAAGCACCACTCAAATAGATGCAAAGTAGCATGAAAATGATGATGCTAACAACAAGCGGTCGAGGGAAAGAATCTTAATACTTCTAAAGACAATAAATCTTAGCAAGCAAGAATATGAGATTTCTAATGAATGTCATTAGTGTAAGATGTATCACAAGATTCAATATTTGATACATGAATTGGTCCTTAGAGTCTCCTATGGCCCTGTTTGCAAAAACAAAATAACTGAACAAATTACAATGTTAATGACTCAAAACTGTATTTTGTAATTGTAGCCTAGGGAGAAAGATAAACAACCACTTACATCACACTCAAACCAAGCATTCAAAATGCAGAAAAACCTGAATATTAATAGAAGGAAAATGAGCAGGAGCATTCATTCATAAATGACATTGGCCCACAAAGAAATTGATATATCTGGTAGACAAAATAATTAAATGGTTGTCTTGATAGAAAAACCATCAATTCCCACATAGTCAAGAGGGAAACCATGTTAATTGCAACCAAGCATAAGGTGTCAACAGTGAATGGGAAACATTTAAAACACAATGGATCTAAGCACATAAAGATTCAATGATTGAATTAAACCATTATTGGAAAAGCAAAAACTGGTATTTTAGGTTCCATCATGCTTATGCTGCTATCAATTATTCCATCTATCAACATTTACCACGAAAAGTATTAAAGTATGTCGAAAATCAGTACTGGAGAAGTAATCACTGTGGTATAATATACAATTTTATTTTTTAGAAAATTGAAGAATCAACCATTGAAAAAAAAACACATTCATAGGAATAATAGGAAGAGAGGTTGACAAAAAAAGCTAAAATACTATTTTTTAGACATTAAAGGGAAGAAAGAAAAAAAAATGAAAACAAAAGGAATATTTCATTAGCATAAGCAAGGCAAACAAATTGGTATCGACATTAACATCATTCGTAACCATCAATCCATAAAATGTATATATCTATTCAAGGAAAACAAACCAACCATAAATGATGAAATTGGTTTTGACAAAAAAAAAAATCAAAACATAGCAGAAATCACCTATTTTTTTTTATTAAAAATGGCTTAATTTGAAAATGACCACATCCACATAAAATCTTCAATAAAAAACAGTTGCATTTGTTAAAAACGAATTTGAAAATATCCTAAAAAAAGCATAGATTTGAGAAAGAGTGAATCAACATAACGGCATTGCGTCCAAAAGCAAAAGAAGTAATTGCAAAGAAGAATAAAATAAAATCGCATAGAAACCTAAAAATCAAACAGCGAGGAAGAAATGAAGCCAAACGCCGCTCGAGAGACACAGGCAACTTCGAGGGCAAAAGCCGCGAAAGCGAAAACTTGAAAAGAGGGAAAAACTAATCAACAGAACGATTAATGCACCATTTCCTTGTTCAAGAAATTAAAAGAAAACCGGAGTTAAAACAAAAGGAAACAAAAGAAACTGACGACACCGTAATGAACTAAATCAGTACCTTCTCGGCGGCCAAAATACAAAAGAAAACAAATAAAACGCAGGGGAGAGAAAAGGAGAAGGAGATCATTATAAACTTATAATCACCTGAACAGGAGAAGAAATCGCATGGAACGTGAACGAGAAAACACCTTCAGTTTGGATTTTATAGAGTTTTGGTTTCGACGGAACGTGATTTACAAATCAGATGCAAGTTGTAAAGGAAGAGAAGAATCTTCAACTTTTATGCAGCTCGTCCCATGGCCGTCCCGGAAGTAGTACTCACGTACTCATGTTCATTCAAAAAAAAATCCTTCAACTTGCAGGGAAGATTCATCAATTCAAAACATAGTATAACAGCTGCCTTTGTCAAATCTTCTGTAATTAAACTCTGTAAAAGCAGCTCGTAAACCAACCTTCACTACTTGCTTCCCGTAAATAAATAATGTCGAATGACTGACCAAAATGAATTACATGTTTTCAGCAGGCTCTCACATCATAACCATCTGGGTCCGACAACCACTTGCAAGGTTGAAGATCCACATACTTGCAGAGCACAGAAACCGAGTATAAAAGTGCAAGTTTACAACAACCACCACTCTGCATCATACTTTAGCAAGATTCTTCAAGCTCTTCATTTATATCAGCTACATTAAGGTGGATCAAACTATCGGTTGTAAGAACTGGAAAATTTATGTCACTTAACCCTGCCATCAGCAGATATTTCACTAAGTTACACATTCTAGAAAACAAGATCCTTATATTTTAAATGCAACATTCATGTTGGATTACCTGTAAATATTACAACACTAGGAATCTGGAAAAATCGTATCAGCAAAGTACAAACTTTTATGTCCGTCCTTCAAAATTTAACTCCCCTTCACTTTTCAGGGCTGCAATTGAAACAAAGGTTGTTATAGAGATTAGCAATTCTACAAACATTTGAAAACATTAAAGATTATATAAAATAAAAACATTCTGAAAAATAAGAGTATTCACTGTGAGCAACATTCCACCCTATATGAATGAACACCTTCTAATGTGTCTGCACTGCCATGATATCTTCAGACACAGAAAAGCAGTTTGGAATTAGAGCTAAAAGTACCAATGAAACCTTGAACGGAATATTCAGAAGCACTTGCTTAGACATCTATTCAACATTAGCAAATTCGCCTTTCACCTGAAGCTCATCTTGCTACATTTTAAATAAAAGTATAGATTAGAGGAGAACCATGCATAAAAATGAAGTAAAAATTAAGCAAAAAGATTCTCTTACCAACTATATAATTTAAATATGGATATCATTGTTTTCCAAATGTTTCGATCAACAGCCTTGCTGTTGATTCATAAGGATACTTGCCCCGTTCAATCATTGTACCAAATACTATATAAGCTTCCCGCAATTTCTTTTGTTCACATAAGATGCAAAGCAACCGGTTATAATGATATTGCTGTGGGCCTGGATGATAAACAAGCATCTCTTCAAATATCTTGAATGCAGGGATGCCCAAATAGCTGGCACAAAAATATGCCAGTAAATTTTTGTAAACACCCTTGCTAGGAATAAGCCTCCTCTTGTACATTAAATGTAAAAGTGACAATGCTTCAAGTAATCTACCAGCCTGGCAAAGGCCTTTTACTAAAATGTTGAACACAATTCTATCTGGTGTGCAGCCATCTGCGTTCATTTTATTATATAAGCCTATGGCGTGATCAATTTCACCAGCTTTAATATGTCCACCCATAAGTATGGTAAAAGTCACTTGATTGGGCTGCACGCCTTCTTTTTGCATCAATTCAAGATGACCATATGCATCCTTCATCCTATCTGCCTCAATAAATCCAGAAATTATACCATTGTAGAGGTACAAATTTGGCATAAACTTTGTTTGTTTAACCTTCTGAATAAGCTTCAATGCAAAGCGTTTCATTGCTTCAAGAGAATCATCAGAAACTCTTAAATTCTTTTCTCTTGGCAGGAGAGATCGACAGTGGAGCAGTTGGAACAACCTTTCTCTTGCTCTTTCGGTCCTTCTACCTGTAGAACACCATCTTTTCCTGTTGCCGATGTTTCTGCAAAAACCACTGACCAATGCAATATAAAAGATCAGGTCTCGCTCAAGCTGGTTTCTTTCCATCAAATCAACTAATCTAAAAGCAAATTCAAACTCTCCTTTCTGCAAGAAACTGTGGATGAGAGAGGTATACAGTACAACATTAGGCATAAGGCCATCATCCAACATTTTATCAAGATACATACATCCCTTATCAATCATGTCTTTCTTTACTAGTCCACTAACCAGAGCATTGTAAGAATAAGATGTTGGCCTAATAGCTTCCTCTATCATCTTATCAAATAGTTGATGGGCTTCAATAACTCTTCCCTTATTTGAATAGGCATTAATCATTGTCGTAAAAACAATCTCATCAGGATCCACACCAGACTCAAGCATCCTTATGAACATATTTTCGGCTTCAAACATTCTTCTTTGTCGACAAAGAGAACCTATTATGCAATCGTAAATAGCAACACCAGGTTTCATTCCCCTGTCCTCCATTTGGTTTAGGATATCCAAAGCGGGTGCCAGATCTCCACGCTTACAGTGCTCATTTATTATTATCAAATAAGTTGCATGGTCTGGAAAGATACCTTGATCTAGCAGAAAATCGAGCAGGGATTTAGCATCCTCAAAAAGACCCTTATGGGAAAGACACTTCACCAAGGAATTATAAGTAAAAAGCAGAGGCCTGCATCCTAGATTCATCATTTTTTCCATGAAATGCAAAGCACTATCTAATTTTGCTTCCTCACAGAAGGCAATTATAAGTATATTGAATGCAACATTGGCTAGACGCAAGTTGCTTTTCAAGATCTCCTCAATCAAAAACTCAATCTTTTGCACCAAGTCTCCATGAGCTGAAACCGGAAGTAATAATGGATCAAGCCCACACCCATTTATGGCAATTGCCTTCAGAATCATAAAAGCAATGTAAAGTTCATACCCCTTAGGGTACATCTTCATAAGTTTGAAGAACAAAACATGGTCCGGAACAAGCCCGCCACTCAGCATGTTTTTACACAGTTCCTCTGCTTCCATTACCCTATTCTCCTTATATAATGAAGTGATTAGAACAGTGTAACAATGGGCATTAGGAGCTATATTCTTGCTAATCATTTTATTCAGAAGCATAGAAGCACAATCCACTTTTCCTTCCCTGCAATAATTACTTATCATAATATAATAAGTTACCACACCAGGCTGCTGCCCGTGCTCCACCATCTGGTTATATATCGCCCAACCCTGATCAAAGAAACCCATCTTAACAAACCCGTGGATCAACGTGTTATAAGTATAACCATCCGGCTCACATCCTGTCTTGAGCATTCTCAAGTAAACTCTCATGGCCATTTTCATCTTCCTATCCTTACTACATACATTTATCAACGAAGTGTACATCGTCTTATCCACAAAGAAACCCAATGATTCCATTTCTCCAAACAAAGACTCGGCCTCCACGACCAACCCTTTTTTGCAAAGACCATAAAACAAAGACTTGTACAAACGAAGGGTAGGTAACAATCCTGTTCTTTCAGGCATTAAATCAAACATCTCAACTGCTTCTTCTAAGTACCCTTTTTCACATAGTTCATCAATCAACACTTTATAACACCGATTACCCAAATTAACATTGATGTTATTTATTTTAACGAAGTAATCAAATGCATCCAAAAATCTTTCTTGCGATAAAAGCAGCCTAACGAGAGTTTTAAAGGCAGGTTTTTCACAAGAATCGTTCGTTATAAGCAGATCAAAAAGCACTGCGGCTTCCTCTAACTTCCCTAACTTACATAGGCAAATGACTATGGAATTATCAATTGAGGAGTCAGGAATGATACCTCTACCAATGATACAATCAGAGTAAAGAGTGCAGGCCAATTGGTGATTCCCTGAATGCTGAAGCTTTTTAATGAGAGTAGCGTAAAAGGATAAATCAAGGTCCAAGCCCCGGGCAGTGACGAAATGAATGCTTGACAATGCATCAGAGACGGAAGAAGACCGGGAGATGATGCGTTGGAGGAGTTTTTGAGCAGAGGATAGCAATCCACGATTGATGAGTTGCTCAGTGAAGGAGAGGCAAAGGGAAACTCGGTCGGTGGGGTAGGAGGGGTCTAGTGGAAGGGCAGCTGAGGTTGCTAGTGCTCTTCTGGTTTTGAAGAACAAGAGAGGTGAAACAAGTCTTTTATTTGGCATACGGATGGATATATGAAATTTTGTTTGAAAAAGGAGAAAGTATAATTGGTTCAAAATTGTTGAACAAAAAATGGTCTGGTTGGTCCAACAACAACAACAACAACAACAAGAAGGTTGCTTTGGATTTTATTTTCACAGCCCCTTCTGATTTTGGAACGCTGAATGACAGAATAACAGGCGGAGGCCGATGACCGAACAAAGAAGCTCTTCTTTTGAGTTTGTCTAAAACCCTCCAGTTGACAATACAAGATAATAAAGGTTTTGCCGAATCTAATATTCCACTGTGGATTTATTATTATTTTGAATATAATAAAGGGTAAACTACTGCAGGGGTCACTTACGTTTAGCGTCTGTACAGAGTTAGTCACCACTTTTGAAAAGTGCCAATTAGTAGTCTTCTACGTTTTCGATGTGTAAATACTTGGTCACTCCGACGTTATACTCCGTTAGTCCCCTAACGGATTGTTGATGTGGCGAAATTAAAATAAGGATAAATTACTGCAATAGCCATTAAAATTTATCTCATGTATATTTTTTCTCCTCAATTTAAAAAAGTAAACATTATAGTCACTAATAAAAATGTTTCTTTATAATTTCACCCTTAAATTTTTAAAAATTAATTTTTCAATCCTAAAACTTTACAATCAATTAACACAATAATATTATAAATGCTTAGATGAAAAATAGGTGCCCAAAGTATACCCTTTGAAACTTAGGTGCCCAAATTGCTCCTATTTAATAACTCAAACTTAAAAATTTAGTCCACTAACTACTAAAAAATTCGAGTTATTGGAATTTCTATTTTATAATTCAAACTTTATTTTGAATTTTTGAGTCGAGTTTATGAAATTACGAGTCGAGTATTTTCACATCAAACCAAAAAATTTAATTTTTTCAAGTCAAGTCGAGTTATTAGAATTTCTATTTTATAATTCAAACTTTATTTTGAATTTTTGAGTCGAGTTTATGAAATTATGAGTCGAGTATTTTCACATCAAACCTAAAAATTTAATTTTTTCGAATCAAGTCGAGTGTTGCACTTCCCTACATATAATTTTTAATTTTAATCCGTGTTTGTCCCAAGAAAAACTTCGAATCAAGTCAAGTCTACTATTGCTTGTTCACCTTCCCGATCGGCCGTCGTCGATCTCCGTCACCGTCGGGCGGTGGTGGTCACCGCCTACATCGCTAGAGGCGCCACGTCGTCGCGATCTCATCCATGGCCACCACGCGCGTCGTCGGGCCGCCTTCCGTCAGCAAATCTCGATTGAAGATCTGGCAAGAAACCAATCGACGCCACTGTTTCTCGCATTTTCCAGCATCGGTTGCCGTCCATTCGCGAGACGGACACCAGATCCGGGCTCCTGACGTGGCAGCGAGCAAAACCCCTAAGGTTCCGAGTCAAACCGACGTCGGCGGAGCCTCTATCGGAGCTACGTAAGTTCCGACGACGACGACGACGGCCGAAGTTTTTTTTGGGACAAACACGGATTAAAATTAAAAATTATATGTAGGGAAGTGCAACACTCGACTTGATTCGAAAAAATTAAATTTTTAGGTTTGATGTGAAAATACTCGACTCATAATTTCATAAACTCGACTCAAAAATTCAAAATAAAGTTTGAATTATAAAATAGAAATTCCAATAACTCGACTTGACTCGAAAAAATTAAATTTTTTGGTTTGATGTGAAAATACTCGACTCATAATTTCATAAACTCGACTCAAAAATTCAAAATAAAGTTTGAATTATAAAATAGAAATTCCAATAACTCGACTTGACTCGAAAAAATTAAATTTTTTGGTTTGATGTGAAAATACTCGACTCATAATTTCATAAACTCGACTCAAAAATTCAAAATAAAGTTTGAATTATAAAATAGAAATTCCAATAACTCGAATTTTTTAGTAGTTAGTGGACTAAATTTTTAAGTTTGAGTTATTAAATAGGAGCAATTTGGGCACCTAAGTTTCAAAGGGTATACTTTGGGCACCTATTTTTCATCTAAGCATTTATAATATTATTGTGTTAATTGATTGTAAAGTTTTATGATTGAAAAATGAATTTTTAAAAATTTAAGGGCGAAATTATAAAGAAACATTTTTATTAGTGACTATAATGTTTACTTTTTAAATTGAGGAGAAAAAATGTATATAAGATAAATTTTAATGGCTATTGCAGTAATTTATCCTTATTTTAATTTCGCCACATCAGCAATCCGTTAGGGGACTAACGGAGTATAACGTCGGAGTGACCAAGTATTTACTCATCGAAAACGTAGAGGACTACTAATTGGCACTTTTCAAAAGTGGTGACTAACTCTGTACAGACGCTAAACGTAAGTGACCCCTGCAGTAGTTTACCCTATAATAAAATATGAAGAAGAAAAATATGTTAACAACGATTAAAATGTGAAATTTATGGTAGAAATGTTAAAATTACATCTAAATTTTGATCAAATATTTGATTTCTAATTTTTGGATAATTTTACACATAAAATTTTAATTTTTAGTTCAATTTAATTTATCAGAATAAATAGTTTATTGAGTAAAAGCAAAATCAAGTGCCCAAAAATAGATAAGGAGTCTACCCCAAAAGTAGACAATCCAGGAACAAAAAACGCATAACGTAGGATAACAAACCCAAACTGAAAACTACATGCTCAGGCTGTGCAAAATAATCGGTATAACGGTTCATTTTATAGTTAATTAATTTAACCGTTAAGACTAAACGATCTCAATTAATTGAACCGCTAAAAAGATAATTAATGGTTAAGCTATAGATTAATCTATAGGTACTTTATTTTAACTTATAAAGTTTATATCTAAAATTTTTCTATTTAAGTAAAAAAATTGAAAAATTTAATATAATATTTATCGAATAGATAAATTTATTATTCTAAAAAGAAATAATGAACATTTGAAAAGAAATTCGTAATAAGTTACAGGTTTATCTGTAACCGAACCGTTTCTTAATGGTTAACCACTATAATAGGTAATCGTTAAAAAAGTAACGGTGAACTGTTTCTTAACGGTTAATAACAGTTAAATTACGATTAATAACCGCTATAACGGTTAACCAACCGTTTATGCTAAACGGTACAATTAACCTACTATTAACACCCCCAAAGTAATACAACAAGTACAGTGGTATTACGCCCAGCAAAAGCAACTTCAATTGATTACTTGAAACCACGATCAACGATCCACTCCTCTCTTTGTACACCTTACAGAAACAAACACATGACAAAATTCGACGCGCAGTATCAATGTGTTTAAGTCACTTCGAGAGTTTCTATGATCGATGCTCGTGATGTATATTTGAACCCATGATAATTAGAGTTGTTCATGAGATTTTGGTGGTCAATGAACTTAAAAATAAAGCATAGTATTAGAGAAAAATAAATTTGAAAGTAGGTCTCTTATAATAAATAGGGAAAACTACATCATTGACCACCAAACAAATTGGAGATATATATTTGAACCACCGAACTATAAAAAACGTCAATCACACCACCGAACTTATAAAATCAACCTATTTTAACCACCGCCGTTAAAAACTCTAACGGTGGAGTGACGGAACTGACACGTGGCAATTGATGGGTATATTTAAAAATTGCACATTTGGTCTCTGTTATTTACACATTCTTTCAATTTAGTCCTAATTTTAAATTAATAAAATAATAAATTATTTAATTAAGTGGTGACACGTGTCAAGACCTTATTGGAGGATTTTAATTATTTATATTTAATTTTATTAATTTATTTTCCCCCTCCAATCAGGTGGTGACACGTGTCACCACCAATTTAGAGGAGAAAAATAAACTTTTCTCCATTTGCGCTAGGGTGGATTTAAACCTAGGTCTTCCAGGGGTAAAGCCCATGGCTTTGCCACTACACCAAGCACAACTATGTGCTATAATTCTCCAGATATAATATATATCTCTTATTAGTTCCTATATTTATAAGCCAAAAGCTCAAACCCTAAACATTAATTTTACATATATAAATCATAAACCCTAAAATATAACCCTAAATATTTCAAATTAAACCTCAAACCCTAAAAATTTCAAATTAATTCCACGCTAAATATTTTAAATTAAACCCTAAACCCCAAACTTTAAAAATTTCAAATTAATTTCACGCTAAATATTTCAAATTAAGCCTTAAACCCTAAATATTTCAAATTAATTTCACGCTAAATAATTCAAATTAAACCCTAAACCCTAAAATTTTCAAAATTAATTACACGCTAGCTATTTTAATTTAAACCCTAAACCCTGAATATTTCAAATTAATTCCACGCTAAATATTTCAAGTTAAACCCTAAATATTTAGCGTGTAATTAATTTGGAATTTAGGGTTTAAGGTTAGGGTTTGGGGTTTAATTTGAAATATTTAGCGTGAAATTAATTTGAAATATTTAGGGTTTAGGGTTTAATTTGAATTATTTAGCGTGAAATTAATTTGAAATATTTAGGGTTTAAGGCTTAATTTGAAATATTTAGCATGAAATTAATTTGAAATTTTAGGGTTTGGGGTTTAATTTAAAATATTTAGCGTGGAATTAATTTGAAAATTTTAGGGTTTGAGGTTTAATTTGAAATATTTAGCGTGAAATTAATTTGAAATATTTAGGGTTATAGTTAGGGTTTAAGATTTATATATGTGAAATTAATGTTTAGAGTTTGAGCTTTTGGCTTATAAATGTAGAAACTAATAAGAGATATATATTAGATCTGGATAATTATAACACAAAGTCGTGCTTGGTGTAGTGGCAAAGCCATGGACTTTATCCCTAAGAGACCCAGGTTCAAATCCACCCTAGCGCAGATGGAGAAAAATTCATTTTTCTCCTCTAAATTGGTGGTGACACATCCAATAAGATCTTGACATGTGTCACCACTTAATTAAATAATTTATTATTTTATTAATTTAAAATTAGGACTAAATTGAAAGAATGTGTAAATAACAGGGACCAAATGTGTAATTTTTAAATATACCCATCAATTGCCACGTGGCAGTTCCGTCACTCCACCGTTAGGTTTTTAACGACGGTGGTCAAAATAGGTTGATTTTATAAGTTCGGTGGTGTGATTGACGTTTTTTATAGTTCGGTGGTTCAAATAGGTATCCCCAATTTGTTTGGTGGTCATTGGTGTAGTTTTCCCTAATAAATATTGAAGAAAAAACTAAAATTAGACCTATAATAATAAGTATTAGAAAAAATGAGTCTCTAATAACAAATACTGAAAAATAAATAAATTTTAAGAGCATGTCATTGATAACAAATATTGGGGGGAAAATTAATCCCCTAATGACAAGTATTGGGGATAATTGAACCCCTAATAACTAGTATTATAAAATTAAATTTTAAGAATATATCCCTAATAACAATATTGGGAAAATTTTGGGCCCCTAATAACAAGTAATAAAAAGGAGCTCTCTAATAACATGTATTGGGGAAAAGAATAAGAGTATATCCCTAATAACAAATATTGAAACAACTAGGCCCTTAATAACAATTATTGAGAAAAATTGGACCCCTAATAACAGCTATCGAGAAAAATGAAATTTAAGAGTGGATCTCTAATAACAAATATAGGGAAAAAATTGAGGCCCTTGTAGAAAGTATTGAAAAAATTAGGGCCTCATAACAAGTATTGGAAAAAAATGGACCTCTAATAATAAATAGGGTAAACTACATAAATGACCACCATACTATTGGTAAGGGCGCGATTTGACCACCTTACTTTTTTCTAAGCAATTAAACTACCATATTATTAAATTAGATGCAATATGACCACCAGCCGTTAAAACCTAACGGATGGAGTGACGTGGCAGTTAGTAAAATTTTATATAATTATACATTTGGTCCTCGTTACTTATACATTCTATCAATTAAGCCATAATTTTAATTTAATAAAATAAATTAATTATTTAATTAGGTGGTGACACGTGCCACCTCCTTATTGTAGGACTTTAATTATTTTTATTTAATTTAATTTTAAAATTATATTGAATTATGTTCGTTAGTTTTGGTTCGCTAAATGAATTTAATATAATTTTTTATTTTGAATCGTGCACTAACTATAGTTTAAAATATATACAAATATTGTTAACTTTAATTTAATTATTAGATTTATTTAATTGGGTTAGATGTTTTATGCATCATAAGTATGTCGTGTTCAAGTTCCCTAAAACTGCATTTCCTCTATTTTTCTATGCATTAACAACAATATAACACATATACTATATGTTGTACTTTATATCACAAAAGTTAGCTTAGCCCAATGGTAAGCACATGTTTCTTTCCACCAAGGGAGCTCTAGTTCAAATCCCTTTAGCCCCAATTTTGTTACTTTCTATTTTATTAAATTAAAATTAGGACTAAATTAACAGAATATATAAATAACGAGGACCAAATGTGTATTTATACAAATTTTTACTAACTGTCACGTCACTCCCTCCATTAGGTTTTAACGGCCGGTGGTCAAATTGCATCCAATTTAATAGTATGAGGGTTTAATTGCTTAAAAAAATATGGTGGTCAAATGCGACCTTACCAATAGTATGGTTGTAAAACCTAATTTGATTTTGATATAACAAAGTGTTTAAGAACCTATTTGTAAAAGTAAATAAAATTTTAAGTAATTCAAAGTCTCACAAATTGACAAAAAAAACTTAAACCAAAATGTTTCTAAGTCAAATAAATTGTTTAAGCAAAATTTTTCTAAGTTTTATAGCCCAGAACCTACTTGTACGCTAAGGCGTATCGATACGCTATAGCCGTATCGATACGGTTTTGAGGTTCTTGAATTTTAATCAACAAAAGTGTACCGATACGGTTATACACGTATCGATACGATATTTTATCTGGGCTTAACTATAAGGCATAACGTACCGATATAGTTGAACTCGTATCAATACGGTTTGATCTGATTTGATAAATCTTCGCATTTAAAGTTTTTGACCGTTGCTTGTCAATTATGATTTCAGCAAAATTTCAAATGGTCATTGGACCGAATCGATACGCCCATATAGCATATCGATACACTGTTCGCTAAAGTTTTACTCAGGATTTCAGTGAGTAAAATCCGTATCGATGCGATATTAGAATACCGATACACCCCGTCTCGGTAATTTACCCGACCCGGTTGACCTAGCCAAATTACCCGATGACCCGAAGCAAATTAGGCAGGTAATCTTATAAAAAAATTACCCTACCGGGTCGGGTACCCGTCTCGGTAATTTTTTTGGGACACGAGCCGAAAGTTTTCCCTTACCGGGTACCCGACCCGATAAATTTTAATATATATTTTTTATATTTTAAATTATATTTTTATTTTAGGTTTCTTAATATTTTTACTCTAAAACTAAGTGTAAATCCCTAAATTCTTTCTATATTTGTATTATATACTTTTAAGTTTAATTTTTTTAAAAAATATTTTTGTGTTTAACATGTTAGTTTTTTAAAATTTTAGAATTAAAAAAATAAACAGGGTACCCGGGTATGATGGGCCGGGACACGGGCCGAGCAATGAGGTACCCGGATGAACCGGGTACATGACAATGCCCACCCCTACCGATACGCCCTTATAGCATATCGATACTCCCTCTTAAATGTGCACAATGACTCTTTTTGTTTTGAGACAAGTACTAATACCCTTGTTCGAGTACCGATACGGTATGTTGTATAAGTACATTTATTGCGAGAAAAATGAAGCATGTCGGCTCTGTTGATGATCTCAACCATCAGAACGGCTAGAAATCAATGTAAGGGTATATAAACAAGCCTCAAAAGCTACAACAACAGCTATTGAATTTAATTGCAACAATCCAAGCACAAATCTAAACCTTTGAGCTATTGGAGTCAAACATTTTGTACCCAATTGAGTGATTTTTAATTGTATTCATCTTTTATCAATTTGGGTTGAGAGTACTTGTAATTTGTGGCAAATATTCCACCTTGTGAGGTTTATCTTTCATTTGCCAACAATCTTTTGTATTTGAGAGAGTCTTGGTTAATCTTTGGGTAGAAAGATTAACCAGTTGTAAGGTTTTCTCCTAATTCAAGAAAAGAGGATGAATTTCTAGTGAAATTGGCTGAAAATCCTTAGTGGGAGCTAAGGTAGTGGATGTAGAGCTTGTTCTAAGCTTGAACCATTATAAATTGCCTTGTATTGAATTTTTCCCTTTTCAATTTGCTTCCTTCAATTTTAAAAAGCCAATTCACCCTCTTCTTGGCCATTTTCGATTCGCTTGATCAACTTAACAATTGGTATCAGAGCCTAACTTTTTGAGGGACTCACATCCACAAGAGAAGATCCTAGAAGAAGATCAATCAACCTTCGAATCAAGCCATGACATCGACCTCCGGCCAAAACTTCCTTGGGTCACAATCGATCACCAAGCCCCTATTTTTCAACGGGGATAACTATCCTTACTGGAAAAATAGAATGAGACTCTTCATCAAGTCAAATGACTATGTCCTTTGGGATGTAGTGGAAGATGGACCAACTATTCTGATGAAGAGAGATGAAGAAGAGAGGCTAGTTCCTAAAACAAGAGTGGAAATGACCGATGAAGATCGAAGAAGACTTCAAGTGAATGACAAGGCCTTTCACATCATCTTTTTTGCACTTAGACCCGGTATGTATGCAAAAATGTCATCTTGCACAAGTGCAAAGGAAGTGTGGGACAAGCTAGAGACCACATATGAGGGTACTAACGATGTAAAGGAGACCAAGATTGAGATCCTTAATTTAAGTTATGAGAATTTCAAGATGGAGTCGGATGAGAGCATCTCTAAGATGTTTGATCAGTTCTTCATCATTGTAAATGGTCTCAAGGGCTTCAGTGAGATCATTCTCGAAGACAAGCTAGTCCGGAAGCTTCTTTACTCTCTTTTCGAATCATGTGATGGGAAGAGAACCACAATCATCGAGGCTAAGAATTTAAAGACTTTGAAGCTTGATAAGTTGGTGGGGTCTCTCTTTACTCATGAGATCATGAAGCAAGGAAGAGAAGAAGAAAAGAAAATAGTGGAGAAGCAAGAGATATAGAAGAAGAAGTAAGGAATTGCTCTCAAGGCATCTCAAGAGGAAAACAATTATAGTGAGGATGAGTTTGAGGAATTGGCTATGATAGCCAAGAGATTCTCTCGGTTCATGAAGTCCAACCGGTGAAGAAAGTTCTAAAGGAGAAAAGACTTCAAGAACAAAAACAAAAAAAGAGGAGGAGGATCAACTCATTTGTTATGAGTGCAAGAAGCTGGGCATATAAGATTAGATTGCCCTCAACTTAAGAAAAAGGGCTTCGATAAGAAGAAAAGGCAAAAAGCCCACGTTGCCACTTGGAGTGATGAATAACCATCATCAGATGAATAGGAGCACGAAGTGGCTAATCTTTGCCTCATGGGTATTGATGATGATTCTAAGGTAAACCCTAACTCATCTACTTTCGATTTTACATTTGATGAACTTCAAGATATATATGATGAGTTGCAAGAGGTTTATGATGAGTTGGTTGAAAAGTACAAGGAACCAGTTTTGAAAAACAGGAAAATGATTTCCGATTTGAAAAACCAAAACGATTCCCTTTCTAAAACCATCTCGGAACTTGAAAAGAAGATTGTGGTTTTACAAGATGATTTAAAGTATTTTCAAAATGAAAATGTTGATTTAAACAATCTTCTTTCAAAAGTTCATGATGATCACCACAAAGTGGTGAATGAGCTTAAGACTTCTCTTAAAGTAGTTGGGAAACAAGATTTTGAAAAAGCAAGTTCTTCAAAAACCAACTATGTAAAGAGGAACTTTAGTGCCTAGAAACAAAGAAGCTCTCAAAGGCATCCTAAAGGTAAAAGGGTTAGAAATGTATGGGTTCCTAAGGAACTAGTAGTTTCTAATAATATTAATGTTATTGCTTCTTGGATCCGTAAGAGAACCAAGTATTGGAGAGCTAACTCACATGGACCCAAAATGATTTGGGTACCAAAAATCAAGAACTAATCTTTATTTGTAGGGGGAGCATTGCTACAAGTTCAAAGCTTCATGTTGGGTTTTATGTGCTCGATTTTCTTCAACCGTTCTAGCTCGCCAAGGGTGGAGAAGTTGAATTTTTGGGTGTTTTAGTGGGAGGTGAAAAATAGACAATAGACACAAGGATTTATAGTGGTTTGGCCTTCCAACAAGCACCTACGTCCACTACCTTAGCTCCCCACTAAGGATTTCAAACAAATTCACTAAAAATTTAGTCCCCTTTTCTCGGATTAGGAGGAAACAGTTACAACGATCAAGCTTTCTACCCAAAGCTTGATCAAGCACTCTCTCACAATAGAAATTCTAAGCAAACTTGAAATCCCTCTAATAGGTATTTGTTTGTACTATAAAGCTCTCACCCAAACCTAAACACTTGAGCAAATTTGACAATGTTTAGATCACTAGTGTTGTCTATACAAGGAATTTACAATTAAAGCTCTAAAGACATTTTGACATCATAATGTTGTAACAATTGAAGCATTAACCATCTCTTGATACTTGGAGGTCCCTTTTATACTCCCAATAGAGTTTATAGCCGTTGAGGACCGTTGGGGTTGTTTTGGAGCCGTTGAAGCCTTTATTTCCCACCATAAATGCAGTTCTACAGCTTGGCGTATCGATACCCTTGAATCCGTATCGATACGGTCCCGATAAGAAAATAGTCATTGAGCACTTCAAGCCGGTGTGTATCTATACGCTTGGCTAGCGTATTGATACGGTCTTACAATTTAAAAGACCGTTGGGAAATTGATCGTTGGGGATAGTTAGGCGTATCGGTACGCGATACAACCGTATCGGTATGCGAACTAGCCGTTGGGTATTTTAAGGCATACCGTATCAATACGGCAAGGCGTATCGGTACGAGTTTTGGCTACTAGAAAATGACTATAGTTGAAACCCTAGGGCGTATCGGTATGGTACCAGGCCGTATCGGTACATGTACTTGAAAAGCACGGTTTTGACTAATTTTAATACACTTTAAATCATTCCAAAGCCATGTAAAACCCTTAAACATATTTTCAAGTTGTTTTTGATTAAAGTACATTTTAAATTCTTTTCAATTTAGTCCAAAACATTTTTCAAATATTATATCAAAACACTTAGTTCTACAATCTCCCCCTTTTTGATTTAATAAAACCAACTTGAAAAATTGTTTGGGATTCTCTTCCCCTCTGTATTTTTAAATTTTGAATAAGATATTTAAAATTTGAATGAAATTAAAGCCCCCTTATTCTCTTGAAAAACTTGAAAAATCAAATTTTCAAACCATTTCTCCCCTTTTTGTTATATCAAAAAGAATTTAAAATGACATTAGGCTTAAAATAACTTAGGAGGTAAAAAAATTGACACAATTAAAAATTTTGGTTTAAAAATTGGCTCCCCCTTACTCAAGGCATCAAACAATGTTAGTTCAACATATATGATAATCTAGTTGAAATAAAAATAAATCAAATTAAACAAATGAAAACAACTAGATTTTACCACACTTGAACTCAAGGGAGGATGTGAAGCCTTCCTTCTTCAAGTGTTCTTCTTAGTTTGCATGGTGCTCCCCCTCAAATTTGAACTTGTTGATCACTCTCCATCACACCTAAACAAGACAATCTAGTAATTTTTGGTATCCAAATTGCTTTGGATCCATAGACGTTAGTTGCACATAATTTAGTCCCCTTAGGAATACATTTTTCAATTTCATCCCTTTTGTTGAAGTGATTAGTTATTTTGGAACCCAAACACTTCTAAAACATTTCCCATTCAAGAATCTAGGGGCACTAGATTGTCTTTGATAAAAATTTGATTTTCTAAAAGTGTTTTTCTTTTCAAGCTCTTTGGAAATCAATTTTTTTTTCTTTCTTAAGATCATCAATTTCTTTTTGATGAACTTTTTCCATCGTTTGAAGCAAATTTTGTAAATCTAAAACTTTAAGCTCAAAATATTTGAATTTTGCTTCAAACTCTATATTGGTTTTAGAAAGCAAATCATTTTCGATTTTTAACTTTGAAATCAATTTCTTGTTTTTCGAAAATGAAGCCTTGAATTCAAAAACCAATTCATCATAGGCTTCTTGTAACTCATCAAATGAATATGAATTAGAACTAGATGAGTTAGAAGTTACCTCCCCCTCATTGAGGGCCATGAAGCATAGGTGGGCTACCTCATCATTGGTGGAGTCTTCATCACACCATGTCGCCACATATGCTTTCTTTGAAAATGATCCCTTTTTGTTAAACTTGTGGGATTCCTTCATCTTCTTCGATTAATTCTTGGATTTATCCATCTCGCTTTTCATGAACCGGGTGAATTTCTTGAAGAGATAGGCCATCTCTTCATCTTCTCTTTCCTCCTCACTTAGTTCTACATGATGGCATGTGGAGGATTTGAGAGCAACGACACTCGCATTGATGCCTAGCTCCATGACCTTCTTCTTCCCCAACTTTCTTATCTCTTCCTTCTTCTTCTCCTCTTCTTTGTCTTTCTTCATGATTTGGTGAGTGAGAAGTGACCCAATGAGTTCATCAAGCTTTAAGGTCTTGAGATTTTTTGCTTCGATGATAGCGGATTTTTTCGAGTTCCATGACTCAGGAAGTGAGTAGATAAGCTTTCGGACAAGCTTTTCTTCCAGAATGACTTCTCCATAGCCTTTGAGTCCATTGGTGATGGTGGAGAATCGATGGAACATCTTCTCAATGTCCTCTTCCGGATTCATCTTGAAGTTTTCATACTCTAGGTTGAGGTGGCTGATCCTGGTCTCATTTACTTCGTTTGTTCCCTCGTATGTAACTTCGAGCTTGTCCCAAACTTCCTTGGCACTCTTGCAAGAAGACACCTTCTCGTAGATGTTGAGGCTAAGTGCACAAAAGATGAAGTGCAAAGCCTTGCAATTTAGCTCCATCTTCTTACGATCGACGACACTCCACTCCGCCTTGCTTCCTTTTGGTATGAACGAGCCATCTTCAATGATATACCAAAGCTTGTAGTCTTTGGATTTGACAAAGAACATCATCCTCGTCTTCTAATATGCATAATTTGTCCTGTCGAACAAAAGTGGCTTGTCGATGGATTGCGCCATTGAGACGGTTGTTTGAAATGTTGATCGAGCTTGCTAGATCACCTCAATAAAGGTAGTTAATCCTCTTCAATTGAGCCAAGCTTTGATACCAATTGTTGGGTTTTATGTGCTCGATTTCCTTCCACCATTCTAGCTCGCCAAGTGTGGAGAAGTTGAATTTTTGGGTGTTTTAGTGGGAGGTGAAAAATAGACAATAGACACAATGATTTATAGTGGTTCGACCTTCTAACAAGCACCTACGTCCACTACCTTATCTTCCCACTAAGGATTTCAAACAAATTCACTAAGAATTTCGTCCTCTTTTCTCGGATTAGGAGGAAACCGTTACAATGATCAAGCTTTCTACCCAAAGCTTGATCAAGCACTCTCTCACAAGAGAAATTCTAAGCAAACTTGAAATCCCTCGAATAGGTATTTGTTTGCACTATAAAGCTCTCACCCAAACCTAAACACTTGAGCAAATTTTACAATGTTTAGCTCACTAGTATTGTCTATACAAGGAATTTACAATTAAAGCTCTAAAGACATTTTGACATCATAATGTTGTAATAATTGAATCATTAACCATCTCTTGATGCTTGGTGGTCCCTTTTATACTCCTGATAGAGTTTATAGCCGTTGAGGACCGCTGGGGTTGTTTTGGAGCCGTTGGAGCCTTTGTTTTCCACCATAAATGTAGTTCTACAGCTTGGCGTATTGATACCCTTGAATCCATATCGATACGGTCTCGATAAGAAAATAGTCGTTGAGAACTTCAAGCTGGTGCGTATCGATATGCTTGGCTAGCGTATTGGTACGGTCATGCAATTGAAAAGACCGTTGAGAAATCGACCGTTGGGGTAGTTAGGCGTATCGGTACGTGATATAACCGTATTGGTACGCAAACTAGCCGTTGGGTATTTTAAGGCATACCGTATCGATACGAAAAGGGATATCGGTACGGGTTTCGACTACTGGAAAATGACTGTAGTTGAAACCCTAGAGCGTATCGGTACGGTACCATACCGTATCGGTACGAGTACTTGAAAAGCACAATTTTGACTACTTTGAATACACTTTAAATCATTCCAAAGCCATGTAATACTCTTAAACATATTTTCAAGTTGTTTTTGATTAAAATACATTTTAAATTCTTTTCAATTTAGTCCAAAACATTTTTCAAATATTATATCAAAACACTTAGTTCTACACTTCAAGTCAAAACACTTGGTACCTTGATAGTGGATGCTCAAGACACATGACCGGCGACAAGAGTAGATTCATAGAGCTAAAGCCAAAGAGTGGTGGAGTGGTGACATTTGGTGACAACTCCAAAGGCCACATTGAGGGTATAGGTTCCATTGGTAATCTCTCTTCTATTCTTATTGAAGATGTGTTATATGTCAATGGTCTAAAGCATAACTTGTTGAGCATTAGTTAATTACCTGATAAGGGTTTTAATGTTCTTTTTGATGCTAATGGTAGTAAAATTGTGAACATTAAAACAAATAAGATAATGATCATTGGTCATCGCATAGATAATATATATATTGTAATACTCGTATTTTGTCCGGGGATAGTCTTATATTAATAGTTCGATATAAACAAAACTAAAATAAATAACAAATAGATATAAAATAGTCCATATATATTTTATAAATGTCCATGTACATACTTAGAACCCATTTACATCACAAAAATCCCAAAAGCCCAATAAGAGCCCGAATTCCTAATCTACAAGCTATTAATACCCAAACAAACACAAACAAGGTCTTAAATATGAATAATCCTGCTCAATCAGGGATTAATAGAATAAATTTATACAGATGATAAGATGGTGGTTCATTATTATGGAAGGGAGTTCTTGATCTCTAAGAATTTCTAGATAGTAGTCTTTAGTAATAGATAATTGTAAGTCATGGGTATTGAAATCCTTTTTGTTGTCATAAGAAAATCAGTGGAAGTGGTTAGAATTTCAGCATGGTATACTATAGGATCACCTTTGTAATTAGATTGGTTGAACGCATGTTTATGTAATATGAATTTCAACTATGATATTTGTGTATCTTTCTCGATGATACCACAATGTTAGTAATAGTTAGTGTTAGATTCAGTGGTTTAGTTTAAGGCTTAAATATGAGGAATAAGAAACCAACATGTTAGTAATGGTTAGTGTTAGATTAAAATGGAAATGCATAACAAAAAGGGCTCTTGTTTGATTATAATAAAGTATTGAATAAAGAAGAGAATGATCTTTTGAGACTCTTTACATTGGCCAGTGTTTATATGATGTGTATTGACTATATACAATGTGATAATGTTTTAAATAGGCCTTAGTAATGGAATGAATGATGTAATAATCATGTTAAATTTTTTATTTCACGTATAGGCAAACTTTTGTTCAAATGAGCCATGTTAAGAATGGAAATTATGTTTATGTAGTAATTATCATTTGTCATCATTTTTTCCTTTCATCGTTCTGTCATTTATCATTTCAGATAGACATTGTTTAGAATGGAGCATCGTAAGGAGTTGGATGTAGAAGCGGTGTGTGAGGCACCTAAAAAATTGACACCATATTTACACTTCTAGTAAGTTAAAATGAATGTATATAGCATTGTTGAAATCGTTACTTGGTTAGCGACTTGTATTGCGTAAGCTAACTCTGGAATGTTGTTTTACAGTATAAGCGAATGTAAAAGATTGAAGGGTGGTAAAAAGAAAATCAACAATAGTGTAAGTGTGGAAAATAAAAGCCTAGTGTGTGTTGTGTAATAGTTTGATAAGTGTACATATTATTTGCATTTTAATAATTTTGGGACTGATACAGGTAAGAAAAGCACTAGGTGTGAGATGGGCTGAGATGACTGATGATGAAAAGAAGTGTAACACCCCAATTTTGGGCTTAGAAGTTTTAGGTTTGGACCGGACCGGTCGGGTTGCGGTTCGAATATAAAAGGGTGAATTTAGGAAAGCCTAGTTCGGGTTGCATTAAAAATATGGAAAAATGTCTTAAAATCCTCTTTTATTATATATAAGAGAAAGGTGAAATCAATTTTACAAAATGAGGTTTGGAAGAGTGACATTTTGGGTTGGTGACCAAAATGTAATTTTTGAAAACTGGGTGACTGTTTTAAAAAGGATTGAAACTTTGAATCTTTAAGGAGCTATTTACCCAAAAGAGTTTCTCCAGATTTTTCTGAATATTAATCAATTTAATTAATGGTTTTTAATTAAGTGCAAAAGGAGGGAAAATATATTTTGGCATTTTAACTAACTTTTCTCTAAATTTCCATTTTCTTTTCTCTCAACTTTTCTCTCAACCCAAACACATTTCTCCAGCAAAATTCTCTCTGACTTTGACAACTAAAGATTAGATTTCAATTCTCATTTGATCTCCAATCAATTCTACAACAAAACCTTAGCATTTGCTTATTGGATTTTCAAGAACTGTGGTTCCAAAAAGGGAGAAACTCAAGTTTAGAGGTATGAACGTCCTTCTCCTCTAAATTCTCAGTTCTTTACTGAAATTCCCAAGTTCTCAATCCTTGATTTGTGTTTTATTAAAGGTTTTACAATTGTGTTCTTGATTTTGGCTTAAAATGCAAGTTTTGGATTTAATTTTGATTAAATTCGTACTAAGTGATTGGGCTGTGATTTGAGATGTCTTTTTGATGTTTATTGAATGTACAAATGATGTGAAATTGAGGTTTAATCAATGCAATCCCGGATAGGTTGATTTTCCTAAGTTTTTACTTGTGAAAATGGTGGTTTTTGGGGTGATCTTGGTGTTTTGTTAATGCTGGAGGTATAAGGACGTGTTTGGGATCATTTTGGATGTTAATTGATGTTTAAAAATGGTTAGAAGTGATGGATCTTGGCTGGGTTAAGTTTTGGAAGTGTTTAGAGGTGATTTCGGTTGTGTTTGGTAGCCGAAATGTTGGAGTTGCAAAGAGCAGCGAGTTTAGGTGTGTTGCTGGTGTTTTTAATGCATAATGATGCATTAATTCTCTGTTGTTATGTGCTTGAAACAGGGGAGAATGATCCGTGAGCAATAGAGGAGGCGTTGAAGGTTTCGGATGCTTGGAAGGCTTGTTGGCTAGCCTTGTTTTGTGTATCGGTGAGTGAAGTTGGGTTTTCAGCTTTAAAACCAAGGTTTGAAGGTTTTGGGAGCTTAGTTTAAGTCTAAACAACTTAGCTAAGCTCAAGAGTAAGTAAATGAAATTTCTCTCTTGGTTTGTGTTATGAATTGGTTTTTAAAGCACTTGTGATTGTTGGATGCAATGCATGTGATTTGCATGTTTTAAATTCTGTTTTGAAAGCATATTTTAGCATGGTTTAATGCTGGTTTTGAAAGCCATGTGTGAAGGATGCTCAAGGTAAGAGATCCTTGGTTTTGTACATTGGAATTGTGGAATTGATGCATAGTGTTGCATGTTGTTTAATGGCTTTGTTTAATGCTTCAAAACAGTGGATTGATGATGGTAATTGGTGGTTTTGGCATTTTGGTTATGCTTGTAAAACAATGGATTAATATGGTAAATTGGTTATATTGGCAAGTGATGTAAGTGGTTCTTGGTTACTTGAATCGGATATAGTTAGCCGGCTATAGGATTGGGTGCACCGTGAATAAAGTCACCTTGGATGTGGAGTGGTTGTGGTTGTACCGGTAACTCGATCCAAGTACACTAACGAGATGGTTAAGAACACCATGGTGGTTAAAAGTCCATGGGTGGGTCTTGTGTTAATGTCATAATGGTGGTTAAAATTCCATTTGAGAACCTTGTGTATGTTAAGGTCATAATGGTGGTTAAAATTCCATTTGAAGACCTTGTGTATGGTAAGATCACAATGGTGGTGTAAAGTCCATGTGTGGATCTTGTATGTCCCGTGATCTCGTTAGTGATGTTATACAACTACCAATGAGTGATGGTAAGGTCATAATGGTGGTTAAAATTCCATTTGAGGACCTTGTGAATGTTAAGGTCATATGGTGTTTAAAAGTCCATATGAGGACCTTGTGTATGGAAAGGTCATAATGGTGGTTAAAATTCCATTTGAGGACCTTGTGAATGTTAAGGTCATATGGTGTTTAAAAGTCCATATGAGGACCTTTTGATTGGTAGTGTGTATGAAGCGTGGGGACAACGCTTGTAATCCGCGTATCCGATTGTGTCTTGCGTTATGATGGTTTGTGAATTATCACTTGGAAGCCAATATAATGTTCTTGAATGTGATGAAGCTTGAGATGCTTGAAATGATTCATGGTTGCATGAGAAGTGTGTAATGTTCTATGAATGCATGTTTACTTGTTAGCTTGAACAAGAGTTTATTTTTTAATGAGAATGGTGCATGTGTGCATGAAATCTCTTTAGTGCATTGAAGTCTTGCGAAGACTTGTTTTTAAAGGCATGAAATGCAAATATTGATTTTGTGGTTCATATGTTGCATTTGTATAATGCATGAGATAGATTGAATGAGAAGGTGGTTTTTAAAGGTTTCTTGCTTTGAAATGATTTTCAATGCATGAGAAACGTACGTTGTGAAGTGGAAGTGTTTTCCAAGGATTTTGTATTTAACTTTGCATATGATGTTCATGCATGGAATGGTTAAATTGATGGTTTTGCAAGGTTGTGCTTTGAAGTGAATTACTTAGCTTTTCTAAGCTAAGGGTTGGTTCTCATGTTTGAGCAATGCATGATTTAAAGCATGTTGTTTAAAAGGGTTTTCAAACATTGTTTTGGTTTATCGAATTATGTTTACTTTTAAAAGAGGTTTTATGACTCGCTGCATTGATGGTGTTTTGGTTTTGAGCATTCCTCACTAAGCATTATGTGCTTACGCTTCTTTTTGTCCATCAATGCAGATATTTGAAGTTGGGACAGCGAGAAGCAAGGGATTCAAGGAGAACTCCACTTGAGATGTATGTCTTGGTTAATAGCTATATATAATAAAGGCAATGGGGGGAGAATCTCTTATGTTGATGTTTAATGAGATTGTGTATGTTGGACAAGTTTGGTTTATGATTTTGAACTATGTGGTTTAACGCTTGCATCGTTTGAATCTTCTTATTCTTAACTCGTTGTGCTATGCTTCTTGTTTTAAAAGCATGATTGGGTGATGGATGTGTTGAATGAGTTGGTGCACCTAGGGGTGGTTTTGTATCTAGATTTTGATGCAAATTGGTAGGTATGATGCTTGGCATGTTGTTGATTTATTGTGGTATGGTTTGGAGCATGTTCGATGGGGTTTAAATGTGATAAAGCAGGCCTATCTGCTGTATCTGGGCAGCCTGTTTCGGAACAGGAGCTACCGTATCGGAACGGAGGGCTTGAAATGGCCTAGGCGTTCCGAAACGGGTAGAACCGTTCCGGAACGGTTTTGCCACTGCCAGGCCCTGTTTCGGAGCTGGTTTCGGAACGGTCCCGCGTTTCGGAACAGATCGTCCCTGTTCCGAAACATCCGACCGTTGGGCACTGAAGTTGACGGTTATATGTTTTGAAATCTTTGCGTTTTGGTCCTGAACTTTGTATATGCAATTGAATGAGTTTGAGATGTCCGTTTGAGTTTAAATTTGACAGAGAAGCATGAAATATGACTAATTTCATAATGGTAACTTAAAAGTGGGTTAAGTCCTTATAATTTTCAGAATTTACAAATTGGTCCCTAAATTCGTATTTTGTGCAATTGGGTCCCTTATTGTTTTCTGATTGCTGTGATTTTTGAGTATGCTTATCTCAAGAGAATGTCTAGAGTTAATGTGCATCTAGACAAGTTTAAAAAGAAAAAAAAGGGTCGTTAATCAAGGTTGACTTTGGTTTTCCCCGTGTAATCTTCATAGTCCGGGTCAACCGTCTAGGCCGAACTAAGGGGGTTACATTTGGTGGTATCAGAGTTGAGTTGCGAAAGCTTGGGGGAAATGGTAAATTTTTGTAATATGTGTTTGATGTTTATTCTGATGTGTGGTTGAAAGTCGGTTGAAATGCCTGTTTATGAGCGAATTGTAGATGTTCTTGTCATGCTTTTTGATTGTGAATCTTCATTGAGCTGATGTGGATTTGTGCTGATGATATGCTGGTGATGTAAGCTGATTTTATGAATGATGAAGGTGTAATGGGTATGATATGTTAATGTTATGCTGTTATGGGTGGATGTTGTTTGATGAAAGCATGATCGAAATATGTTGATTGATATGCTCAATGTTGTGATATCCATGTTTTATTGACTGTTATGTCATGTAAAAGGGGAGAATTCGGGATACCCATTGCCTTATTATTATAGCTATTGTGTTATTTTGGAGTTGGAGTTTTGAATCCTTGCTTAAAGCTGGTCTGATCGATTTGTTTGTTTTGTTATGATTGTTTGCTGTTAATAGCATGGTGAAATCGATGAGAGAATGGCAGTTGGGTGAGATGGTTGCTGCTTTAGAGCAGGTTGTTAAGGCGTGGAATTCACCTTTTAATGGAGGTGTTTCGTCTCAGTCTTCAGTGCCTGAAGTTGAGGTTGTAAGGCAGGAGGAAGAAGTTGGTTCTGTGATGAAGAGTTCATCACCTATAGTTCAAGAGGTGTTGGGAACATCTCAAGCTGTGGTAAAGGTAAGGCCTGTAGACGTGCCGGCTGTGGGATGTGCGGGTTTGTCGAAACAACGTTTACATGATTTGGGAGCTGTGGAGTATCATGGTTCGACACTTGAGACGTTCGAGGCCTGGTTGGCCAGTGTAATTCTGATTTTGGATCAGGAAGGTTGTAACTATGCCTGTAAGCTGGGAAGTGTTGTCTCATTGATGTTGGAGGACGCTTGTGCCTGGTGGACATCTGTGGTGGTGGCATCGCACATCCACGATATAGATTGGGACTTCTTTGTGTCTGCCTTTTATGAAAGGTACCTTGGAGAGAAATTCCCAAGAGTTAAGCAACGTGAGGGTGTGGTATCAGTTTATGAAGGTGAGAAAAGTTTAAGTGAGAGAGTTATGGGTACTGACCTCCGGAGCGGTCAGCGTAATAGGCTACGTGATAGAAGGTTTTGCTTGAATCGAAGTCTGGGTGGTAGTGCAAATCTGGGGCAAGTGCTGCATGATCAAGGAGTGGAAGCTCAGCTACCAGTGTGTGACCGTTGTGGAAGGCGCCATGTTGGAGGTTGTTGGGGCGCAGGAGTTTGTTGGAACTGTGGTTCTAAAGAACATGTGAAGCGGGATTGTCCTCAAGTGGTGAGATCAGCTTCAGTGGTAGCAGAAGGGTCTCTGAAGGGTCGTGGGCACGGCCAAGACAAGGTTCGAAGATGGCAGGAAGGGCAGAAAGGTGTGAGGAGCTTGCAGAATGAATCTTGTTGGAATTGTGGGTCTGTTGGACATTTGAGACGTAATTGTTTGAAGTTGGCTCGGGGTAGTCAGGGTTCTTTACCGCAGGGAGATGGTGATGACCTTAATGTGTTAGCTGATGCTGCAGCGGTGCGGCTGGAGAATGAGGGTTCTGCGAGGAAGAGAGTTCGTCTGTTGAAGCTCCGGGGTAGTGAGGTGTTTACAGGTAACCTTGTTAAGTAATCTTTGCCTTAGTTATCTTAGTTTGGTTTCGGTTTGGCTTTACCTTGCGTAGTGGGTATGGTCTCGTTGCTAGCATGTTTGGGGTAGTAGTTGGTGTTGTTTTGAAAACAACTTTAGTGTGAAGAGGGCATTAGTGAGTATCTTGTGGATAATGGGTTGTTAGAATGATGAAGTTGGTTAAGTTAGAAGTAAGATGGGAGGTTGTTTTTAGGCGGATTCTGAGGATGTTATTGGTGGGTGTGAACCGACATACATGCACAGTTAAAATCATTTGTTATATGCTATATTATATATGTACTGGTCCATGCATACATGTGACATGACATTAGAGGTTTTGCATGCATGTACATCAGGCATTGATAGGGCATATTGGTGACCATGCATACGAACGTTCACACTCGATGATAGTTAATCGGGTCCGTTAGTGTTGGGATAGGGTTAGGTTGGATGATGGGTTTCAAAAGTTGTTTTGGTGATGGGAGAATGTTTGGAGTAATGGGGGGGGGGGTATTAAGCGGGCTGACCGTAATAGTGAGTGCGATTTAGCATGTTGGTGGAAGGAAGGTGTTTGGCGCTTAATGAGTTTAGCGGTATGGAGGTGAGGAGATTACCGTTTGAGTTAGAATCAGTCAAAGTGGTTGTGAATAGCTGGTAGAAGTGGTAGTTTCTTGGTGTTAAGTGATGTGGTAAGTTAGTGGATGTGTTCCAAAGTGCTGAGGTAACTTGGCATTGATGTTGTAGTAGAAGGGTTGTTTTTGTAGGTGATGGTTCGTAGCAACCTTCGAAGAGTTGAGAAGATGTTGTGTGTTGCGTGTAAAAGTGTCTATCACAATGTAGTGCAAGTGTACACGACGCAAGTAGTAAAGTGATACTGGAGTATCGGATATCGTCTCCACAGGGACTGGGCTAACCCTTTCCTTCGCTATCTGCACAAGGGGAAAAGAAGAGATTTAATAGTTTGTCACGAAAATAATAAAAAGAACTGGAAATAAGAGTAAAGAAATAGAGATAGAGAGAATGGGCTGGTGTTGAGTTGCTCAGTAGTGCAGGTATTGAATTGCTTAGGAACTCCAGTTCTGTCGTCGCGCCTGTCGCCGACAGCACCTGTCGCGGCAGCGAACACTAACTCCGTACTTCAAGCTTGGCAAGAATCCCAGATTTGCCTTGCCCTATCCCTAGGCACAAGTCTGTCGATGATCACGTCTTTGATGATACCTCCCGGCGTGAATCGAAGGATGAACACCGATGTGTATGAATTCTTCCTTAGCCACTTAACTTCGCCCTATCCCTAGGCACGAGATGATTCAACTATAAACTAGAGAACGCGCCCTTATCTCTTTCGTATACTTAACTCTCCCGATGCTAAGTAAATGGATAACCTCACAATGCTCTCCCGATGCTCTTGCAAGATATTAAAACCAAGATAAAAGAACTTGAAGTTTATTTTATTGAACTGAAAAATCCTAAAACAAAGCAACCCTTGCAACTACTTTACAAAACAACCCGTAGCCCTAGGGGGAATTTAGAACATGTCGGTGACGGGTGGACGGCAGGGGTTTGGTTTCGGTTATGGGGTAATCGGTTCTGCCCTAGGTTTAATCTATGCCCTTATATAAGGTTTGGGCTCAAGTTATCTAAGGTAACAAGGATTACAACTTTAATTAAAAGTAAGATTCTAATAAAGACTAAATCTCTAAAGTCTCCTACTTTCCAGCCGCATCCTTGTTTCTAGGAATTTCTTCTCCTTGAGCTTTGGCTTGACATATCTTTTGATCCGGGGCTTGGAAAAATATTTGGCTTCCACACGACAGACGAGCAGATTTTTCTCTATCTATCGAGATCCACTTTACTTTTCCTCTTCATAAGTCTGCTGTCACCTTGCTGTCACGACAGGTCCATGACAGGTTCATCTTCTTCGGCTGCTTGTCCAGTTCAGCTCTTCTGCTTATCTGCCCTGCGCCTGCCTTCTCCGTCTTCTATGGCAGATACCTACAAAAACAACCATTTTTAGTAGAATCTGTGCCTTTTAATATATTTGTGATGTTTTGCTGTAAACTGACCTAAATGCAATGAATAATGCTTGAATGCAGCAGAAATATGGGTTAAAAAGGGTGTAAATAATAGAACTTTTAAACACTCATCACACCCCCAAACTCAAGTTTTTGCTTGTCCTCAAGCAATTAAGACTTAAAAGAAAAATGAAAATTTTTGTGTTGGCCTTCAAACAGTGAACTGTCCCTTACCCGTCGCTCATTCTCTATGGCGGCAGCAACCTGTCGGAAAGATTAGGATCTGTCCGGAATCTCCCTATAGTCCTCGTGCAGTGTGTGCATGCTTGTGAACAATTATATGCCAAGACTCTCTTAG
This sequence comes from Hibiscus trionum, assembly GCA_030270665.1. Classification (NCBI taxonomy): domain Eukaryota; kingdom Viridiplantae; phylum Streptophyta; class Magnoliopsida; order Malvales; family Malvaceae; genus Hibiscus; species Hibiscus trionum. Next base: position 25,310,203 of record BSYR01000011.1, read on the forward strand.
TTTCACTAGAAAATTTCAGCTCTTAACTCGAATTTTTATGCCAAGTTTATCTTTTGAAGGCACTTCTTATGCTCATTTGATTTTCTGTTTTGACTCGATTTCAAATTTCTTTTTTTTAAGCTAAAGTTTCACTAGAGCCGGTTTCGGGCACCTCTAGCTAACTTCCTAGAGCCGGTTTCGGGCACCTCTAGGGCTATTGATTTTCTTTTGCTAAATTTCTTTCCTAGAGCCAGTGTTAGGCACCTCTAGGGGCTATTCAAGTACTAAGCATCATGTTCTAGTTTGGCTAAAAGACATCTAAGCAGTATAACAGTCACAAAAGTGTTTAAGTTTTCAGAACTATAGAAAGGCTCTAAACTTCTCCTTAACCTGTCCTAAAGATGCTGCCACGACAGAGCCGTCATGACAGGTAAGTTAACTTCACAGTTTTAAGCCAACAGTTTTATATTTTCTGATTTTTTTAGAGAACTTAAATAAATAAAAGACACAACAATTAATAAAAAGATGTACTTAAGACTCCATTAATGATGGAGGGTTGCCACCCCCAAACTCGAGGGTTGCATTGCCCTCAATGCAAAATGACAGAAAAAACAAAAATATGAAGCAAAGTACATCACAAAAGATAAAAGCAGGCAACAATAAGAGGAAAATAAAAACTTAATTTTCAGTCGCTGTCCTCGCTGCTGCTGCTGACACGGATCTGACGGCGGCGTCTGGGCTGTGGAGGAGGCTGGGCAGGTTCAGGGGCAGGTTGCTCCACGACCTGGATGTCGGAGCTGCTGCCGCTGAGAAAGTGGAAGCAGCATTGCGTCGGGTTTTCCTATAAGACATATTAGTGCAAGGGTTGTGAAGAGTAAATGAAAGCAAATGAAAACTAAAAAGGGAGAACAAGTAAGAAAGACAGAAGTGAATGAAAATGAAAATGAAACGGGGTTTTATAGCGGTCGAGTTGCTGCCCGTTTAATGCTGTAACGGCAGGCGTGAATAACGGAGCGGCAGATTGGATTTAGCGTGTCTGACGCGTCTGACACGCATTTATTCGTCTATTACGCGTCTGCCGCACGCTTCTGCGTCTGCCGTGTCAGTCTGTTGACAGCCTGTCATATCCGTCCGCGGCGGCAGCCGAAACGACAGGTTTCCATAAATGGGCTTCAATGGGCTGATGGATGGGCGGTGGGCTTGGGTCACTTCTCCTTTTCTTCTTGACTCCTTTATTTCCTAAAAACATAAAAATAGAAAAACATTATTCGAATAAAATAAACCTTATTTCCTAATAATAAATAAATAATAAAAATACTCCCTGTTCTATCGATGCTTGAGGGGTCGTTTCCGGTACTTCTTGAAGTCCATCTGTACCCTCCATCTGGTGATTTTTCTCATGGTGGGGGCTCCTTTCTTTCTCTTCCCTTTGTAGTCCATGAAGTCCTCCCTTCTTGGTAATGTTTCTGAGGACATGAATATATGATTAGAAAAAATCAAATTGACATTCGACCACAAACTTACCTTGTTTTCATTGAATGTTGTTGCGGTTGAATGTAGCTCTTGCTGTCGTGTCTGCTGCTGTGACAGGCAGTTATTTTGACAGCCTGTTGTCAGGTTACTTTGCAGGTCAATGGGACATTGGTAAGTGCCATCACTCTCTATACCAAATTCTGTTGACCACTCGTAGATCTCCATCAGTAGAGACTTTGATGATTCTATGTCCACCGGCTTTGGTTCCTCTAATACCTGCAATGGAACTGGTGAGTTTTCATATAATTCAAAAGGTTCGTTTATTACCTGCTCATATTCCATCGGCGAGGCATTGTCATTGGGTAGCTCTTCTAGGTGGTCGTGCGAGTTCCATGACAGGGATGGATGTGTGCAATCTTGGTCAGGCATAATTGAGGTAGTGGGTTGAGAATTTGCCTATGATGTGGTTGCTGCTGCATCATCAGTTGCTGCCGAGGCGGCAGTTGCTGTCGAGGCGGCAGTTTCTGTCGAGGTGGCAGTTTTTGTCGAGGCGGTAGTTTCTGTCGAGGCGGCAATTTCTGTCGAGGCGGCAGTTTCCGCTTTGACTGGAGTTTCTGCCTCAAAAGTTGTTGCTGCCGTGACATTCTCTTAAATTTCACTCAGCATTGTCGCGGTGTTGCTCCATTTCGGCTCCTCGGTCATTGCCATGGCAGGTTGTTGCTCAGACTCATCATATGTTGGGTATTCCTTCACATGGGCATCCTCGTCGTCTTGCCTCAGGATTTCAGGTTCATCTGTGGCATGAATGAGGACTGGTCTGCTCAAGAGTTCATCCATCTTGGCGATACTTGCGTTCGTAGAGGCTGACACTTTTTGAGTGATTGCCAAGAAGGCTTGCAGTGTGTCTTCTAAGGATTTTGACTGCTCTTGAGGATGATGACATTGCCAGGGCAGGTCGGGTTCTGCAGCAAAACTGTTATGGTATAAAAAAATTTGTGGGTTTTGATCGTACCATAAAAAATTTTGCTGCTGCGGCATCGGCATTTGCTGTCCCTGTTGCTGCCACGGCTGCTGCCTTGGCAGCATGTCTTTACGGTAATTGCAAGAACTTTCCCACATCAACTCTCGTATGGTTTTTCCTGGCATGTTGATGCCCTTGAACCTGTATTTTCACCTGAGTTTTTTTTTAAAAAAAATAAAATAATAAAATAAAATAAAATAAAAAGAATAAAAGAAAAGTGCATAAGCTAGGGTAAGAGTGTGTTGCCAGTCCCCGGCAACGGCGCCAAAAACTTGTTGCGTGTAAAAGTGTCTATCGCAATGTAGTGCAAGTGTACACGACGCAAGTAGTAAAGTGATACTGGAGTATCGGATATCGTCTCCACAGGGACTGGGCTAACCCTTTCCTTCGCTATCTGCACAAGGGGAAAAGAAGAGATTTAATAGTTTGTCACGAAAATAATAAAAAGAACTGGAAATAAGAGTAAAGAAATAGAGATAGAGAGAATGGGCTGGTGTTGAGTTGCTCAGTAGTGCAGGTATTGAATTGCTTAGGAACTCCAGTTCTGTCGTCGCGCCTGTCGCCGACAGCACCTGTCGCGGCAGCGAACACTAACTCCGTACTTCAAGCTTGGCAAGAATCCCAGATTTGCCTTGCCCTATCCCTAGGCACAAGTCTGTCGATGATCACGTCTTTGATGATACCTCCCGGCGTGAATCGAAGGATGAACACCGATGTGTATGAATTCTTCCTTAGCCACTTAACCTCGCCCTATCCCTAGGCACGAGATGGTTCAACTATAAACTAGAGAACGCGCTTTTATCTCTTTCGTATACTTAACTCTCCCGATGCTAAGTAAATGGATAACCTCACAATGCTCTCCCGATGCTCTTGCAAGATATTAAAACCAAGATAAAAGAACTTGAAGTTTATTTTATTGAACTGAAAAATCCTAAAACAAAGCAACCCTTGCAACTACTTTACAAAACAACCCGTAGCCCTAGGGGGAATTTAGAACATGTCAGTGACGGGTGGACGGCAGGGGTTTGGTTTCGGTTATGGGGTAATCGGTTCTGCCCTAGGTTTAATCTATGCCCTTATATAAGCTTTGGGCTCAAGTTATCTAAGGTAACAAGGATTACAACTTTATTAAAAGTAAGATTCTAATAAAGACTAAATCTCTAAAGTCTCCTACTTTCCAGCCGCATCCTTGTTTTTAGGAATTTCTTCTCCTTGAGCTTTGGCTTGACATATCTTTTGATCCGGGGCTTGGAAAAATATTTGGCTTCCACACGACAGACGAGCAGATTTTTCTCTATCTATCGAGATCCACTTTACTTTTCCTCTTCATAAGTCTGCTGTCACCTTGCTGTCACGACAGGTCCATGACAGGTTCGTCTTCTTCGGCTGCTTGTCCAGTTCAGCTCTTCTGCTTATCTGCCCTGCGCCTGCCTTCTCCGTCTTCTATGGCAGATACCTACAAAAACAGCAATTTTTAGTAGAATCTGTGCCTTTTAATATATTTGTGATGTTTTGCTGTAAACTGACCTAAATGCAATGAATAATGCTTGAATGCAGCAGAAATATGGGTTAAAAAGGGTGTAAATAATAGAACTTTTAAACACTCATCATTGTGTTGTGGGTTGTAGAAAAGGGTTAGTCTGGGAGAATAGAAGTTTCGTAATCTAATATGTATGTATAGGTTGGGCGATGTTCTAGTAAGGCAAGTGTTGTAGTCAAAGTTTGAAGTGGAAAAGCAATGTAAGTCAAGGGCCATTGTTGGTTGGACGGGTTCTTGTGAGAAGTGGTTGGCTGGTTGTGTATAAGTAAATTCCTTCTGAAGACAGCTGTGGTGTGTGGAACGGCTGGCGGAGTCAAGGTTGGGGTTTTGTGATGTGATTTTCGGGTGTTAGGTGAGTAGTCCTGGTGAATCGTTATGGTAATGATAGCGGTGGATGTGAAGGAATGTCAGCAGTACGTTGAGAAGTTTGAATAAGCAGTTGATGCTTAAGAATTTTTGCTTGATGTGGTAACCTTTGTAAGAGGTTGAGCAGTTGTGCAAGGGGTGTTAGAAGCAGTGAAGGTTGTGGGTCACATGGTGGCTAAACTGGATTGGTTGGTGTCACTGTGTGTACGAGTTTTGGGAGTTATGAGCTGAGGTGGTGTATGCTGTAAAAGTTTGGAGGTTCTTCAGGTTGTTGTTGGGGCTGTGTGCAGTCCGGAAGTGTGAAAGGTTAAGATTTGGTTAACATCTGAGTGTTCTGGAATCTGTGAACAGTATGTGGTGGTGTTGAGTTTGGGTGGAGTTTTGTGAGGAGAGTGTTCAGTGGTGGTTAAGTCTCCTGTGTTGCCTTGTGTGTTGCTTTGAGAAGTTTGGTTGTTCTCTTTTCGCCAGTTGAAATTTCGAGGACGAAATTTCCTAAGAGGGGGAGAGTTGTAACACCTCAATTTTGGGCTTAGAAGTTTTAGGTTTGGACCGGACCAATCGGGTTGCGGTTCGAATATAAAAGGGTGAATTTAGGAAAGCCTAGTTCGGGTTGCATTAAAAATATGGAAAAATGTCTTAAAATCCTCTTTTATTATATATAAGAGAAAGGTGAAATCAATTTTACAAAATGAGGTTTGGAAGAGTGACATTTTGGGTTGGTGACCAAAATGTAATTTTTGAAAACTGGGTGACCATTTTAAAAAGGATTGAAACTTTGAATCTTTAAGGAGCTATTTACCCAAAAGAGTTTCTCCAGATTTTTCTGAATATTAATCAATTTAATTAATGGTTTTTAATTAAGTGCAAAAGGAGGGAAAAGATATTTTGGCATTTTAACTAACTTTTCTCTAAATTTCCATTTTCTTTTCTCTCAACTTTTCTCTCAACCCAAACACATTTCTCCAGAAAAATTCTCTCTGATTTTGACAACTAAAGATTAGATTTCAATTCTCATTTGATCTCCAATCAATTCTACAACAAAACCTTAGCATTTGCTTATTGGATTTTCAAGAATTGTGGTTCCAAAAAGGGAGAAACTCAAGTTTAGAGGTATGAACGTCCTTCTCCTCTAAATTCTCAGTTCTTTACTGAAATTCCCAAGTTCTCAATCCTTGATTTGTGTTTTATTAAAGATTTTACAATTGTGTTCTTGATTTTGGCTTAAAATGCAAGATTTGGATTTAATTTTGATTAAATTCGTACTAAGTGATTGGGCTGTGATTTGAGATGTCTTTTTGATGTTTATTGAATGTACAAATGATGTGAAATTGAGGTTTAATCAATGCAATCCCGGATAGGTTGATTTTCCTAAGTTTTTACTTGTGAAAATGGTGGTTTTTGGGGTGATCTTGGTGTTTTGTTAATGCTGGAGGTATAAGGACGTGTTTGGGATCATTTTGGATGTTAATTGATGTTTAAAAATGGTTAGAAGTGATGGATCTTGGCTGGGTTAAGTTTTGGAAGTGTTTGGAGGTGATTTCGGTTGTGTTTGGTAGCCGAAATGTTGGAGTTGCAAAGAGCAGCGAGTTTAGGTGTGTTGCTGGTGTTTTTAATGCATAATGATGCATTAATTCTCTGTTGTTATGTGCTTGAAACATGGGAGAATGATCCGTGAGCAATAGAGGAGGCGTTGAAGGTTTCAGATGCTTGGAAGGCTTGTTGGCTAGCCTTGTTTTGTGTATCGGTGAGTGAAGTTGGGTTTTCAGCTTTAAAACCAAGGTTTGAAGGTTTTGGGAGCTTAGTTTAAGTCTAAACAACTTAGCTAAGCTCAAGAGTAAGTAAATGAAATTTCTCTCTTGGTTTGTGTTATGAATTGGTTTTTAAAGCACTTGTGATTGTTGGATGCAATGCATGTGATTTGCATGTTTTAAATTCTGTTTTGGAAGCATATTTTAGCATGGTTTAATGCTGGTTTTGAAAGCCATGTGTGAAGGATGCTCAAGGTAAGAGATCCTTGGTTTTGTACATTGGAATTGTGAAATTGATGCATAGTGTTGCATGTTGTTTAATGGCTTTGTTTAATGCTTCAAAACAGTGGATTGATGATGGTAATTGGTGGTTTTGGCATTTTGGTTATGCTTGTAAAACAATGGATTATTATGGTAAATTGGTTATATTGGCAAGTGATGTAAGTGGTTCTTGGTTACTTGAATCGGATATAGTTAGCCGGCTATAGGATTGGGTGCACCGTGAATAAAGTCGCCTTGGATGTGGAGTGGTTGTGATTGTACCGGTAACTCCATCCAAGTACACTAACGAGATGGTTAAGAACACCATGGTGGTTAAAAGTCCATGGGTGGGTCTTGTGTTAAGGTCATAATGGTGGTTAAAATTCCATTTGAGGACCTTGTGTATGTTAAGGTCATAATGGTGGTTAAAATTCCATTTGAAGACCTTGTGTATGGTAAGATCACAATGGTGGTGTAAAGTCCATGTGTGGATCTTGTATGTCCCGTGATCTCGTTAGTGATGTTATACAACTACCAATGAGTGATGGTAAGGTCATAATGGTGGTTAAAATTCCATTTGAGGACCTTGTGAATGTTATGGTCATATGGTGTTTAAAAGTCCATATGAGGACCTTGTGTATGGAAAGGTCATAATGGTGGTTAAAATTCCATTTGAGGACCTTGTGAATGTTAAGGTCATATGGTGTTTAAAAGTCCATATGAGGACCTTGTGATTGGTAGTGTGTATGAAGCGTGGGGACAACGCTTGTAATCCGCGTATCCGATTGTGTCTTGCGTTATGATGGTTTGTGAATTATCACTTGGAAGCCAATATAATGTTCTTGAATGTGATGAAGCTTGAGATGCTTGAAATGATGCATGGTTGCATGAGAAGTGTGTACTGTTCTATGAATGCATGTTTACTTGTTAGCTTGAACAAGAGTTTATTTTTTAATGAGAATGGTGCATGTGTGCATGAAATCTCTTTAGTACATTGAAGTCTTGCGAAGACTTGTTTTTAAAGGCATGAAATGCAAATATTGATTTTGTGGTTCATATGTTGCATTTGTATAATGCATGAGATAGATTGAATGAGGAGGTGGTTTTTAAAGGTTTCTTGCTTTGAAATGATTTTCAATGCATGAGAAACGTATGTTGTGAAGTGGAAGTGTTTTCCAAGGATTTTGTATTTAACTTTGCATATGATGTTCATGCATGGAATGGTTAAATTGATGGTTTTGCAAGGTTGTGCTTTGAAGTGAATTACTTAGCTTTTCTAAGCTAAGGGTTGGTTCTCATGTTTGAGCAATGCATGATTTAAAGCATGTTGTTTAAAAGGGTTTTCAAACATTGTTTTGGTTTATCGAATTATGTTTACTTTTAAAAGAGGTTTTATGACTCGCTGCATTGATGGTGTTTTGGTTTTGAGCATTCCTCACTAAGCATTATGTGCTTACGCTCCTTTTTGTCCATCAATGCAGATATTTGAAGTTGGGACAACGAGAAGCAAGGGATTCAAGGAGAACTCCACTTGAGATGTATGTCTTGGTTAATAGCTATATATAATAAAGGCAATGGGGGGAGAATCTCTTATGTTGATGTTTAATGAGATTGTGTATGTTGGACAAGTTTGGTTTATGATTTTGAACTATGTGGTTTAACGCTTGCATCGTTTGAATCTTCTTATTCTTAACTCGTTATGCTATGCTTCTTGTTTTAAAAGCATGATTGGGTGATGGATGTGTTGAATGAGTTGGTGCACCTAGGGGTGGTTTTGTATCTAGATTTTGATGCAAATTGGTAGGTATGATGCTTGGCATGTTGTTGATTTATTGTGGTATGGTTTGGAGCATGTTCGATGGGGTTTAAATGTGATAAAGCAGGCCTATCTGCTGTATCTGGGCAGCCTGTTTCGGAACAGGAGCTACCGTATCGGAACGGAGGGCCTGAAATGGCCTAGGCGTTCCGAAACGGGTAGAACCGTTCCGGAACGGTTTTGCCACTGCTAGGCCCTGTTTCGGAGCTGGTTTCGGAACGGTCCCGCGTTTCGGAATGGATCGTCCCTGTTCCGAAACATCCGACCGTTGGGCACTGAAGTTGACGGTTATATGTTTTGAAATCTTTGCGTTTTGGTCCTGAACTTTGTATATGCAATTGAATGAGTTTAAGATGTCCGTTTGAGTTGAAATTTGACAGAGAAGCATGAAATATGACTAATTTCATAATGGTAACTTAAAAGTGGGTTAAGTCCTTATAATTTTCAGAATTTACAAATTGGTCCCTAAATTCGTATTTTGTGCAATTGGGTCCCTTATTGTTTTCCGATTGCTGTGATTTTTGAGTATGCTTATCTCAAGAGAATGTCTAGGGTTAATGTGCGTCTAGACAAGTTTAAAAAGAAAAAAAAGGGTCGTTAATCAAGGTTGACTTTCGGGTTGACTTTGGTTTTCCCCGTGTAATCTTCGTAGTCCGGGTCAACCGTCTAGGCCGGGCTAAGGGGGTTACAAGAAGCCTTATATTGAAATGTGCGAGGAGCAGAAGTAGACTCTATCTGATTGGATAGTAGAAGGCAATGTGAAGGAAATAGTTATGAAGGAAGAAGATAAAAAGGTAAGTAAATGTGTATATTTCTTGTTAGAGAAAGAGGTAAGAGTTCAAACATGTCGTAACAAAATATATTTAAGCGTAACAGTAAAGTAATTATTGTTCTATGAAATGTTGTAGGAGATATCTTCAAGATGTAGCCTGAAGAAGCTGTCAGATATGTTTAAAGAGATACAGAAGTTGAAGATTGACAGTTTCGTTAATGAGTTAGGGTTTAGCCCTTTATTCGGAATGACATTGCGAGCAGTTCATCGCGACCTATGTTGCGAGTTAGTGGATAAGTTTGATGTCCAAAGCTCGATGATAGAATTTGGTGGACACAAAATTCCAGTAATGGTTGAAGATGTGGAAGCAGATCTGGGTTTGAAGAACCAAGGTTTGGATGTTGAAGAGGCCACGAGAAAAGTTGATGCAAAAGAACTAGCGTTGAAGCACAAAATAAGTACGAAGACCACAATTAAAGAACTTGAAGGGAGATAGTTAGTGGTGCTTTTGAGTGTGATGAGTTGAAAGCTCGTGTACTTTTGTACATTGTTGGTGTGTTTGTAAGTCCAAATGCAAACTTGGTGCCTTCCTTAGAACATTTCAGGTTGTTGTGCCTAGTTGGGTTGACTGGAAAGCTAAACTGGTGTAAATATGCGCACGAGAGGTTACTTGATGGAGTAGCCAACTGGAAAGCTCATGGTGGGTTGACATACATGACAGGATACATCACGATCTTAGAGGTAATGTATTTTTAAAAGAATGTTTCGTTCCAACGTTGTAGTTGATTCATCTAAGTTTGAATTTTATTATAATGTTTTGATTAATATTAAATGTAGGTGATATTGTTTGATTTTTGGAGTGGAATTCTGAGCAGAGGCTATGCTTCTTTTAATGGTTGTAGAGTGTCCATGAGATCTATATTTTGTACACATTCATGCCCTTATTATTGCTGTCCTTAAGCTCATTTAGGCATATTTAGGTGCATTGCATGCATTATAACAATATCTTCTCTTATACCATGCTTTTATTGAATATTTTATGTTTGGTTGAGAAAAGTTACTGTTTTAGTTTAGTTTATATTTTCAGGTGCTATAGCTAGGAGAGGAGAAGAAAGGACATGACCGGAAAAGAAAGCTGGAATTAAAGGAGCTGTACTGAAGCAACTCAATATACCGCCAATGACGCTGTTGAAGCAGCATTGCCGCCCAGAGCCGCCCGAGCAGGAGTTACACCGACTTAGCCAAGATGGGTCGCGATTTCAAGAGGGCAATTTCCTAAGCCCAATGATCCCAATCTTGCAATTTCCTGAAGCCTGTAACGGCCGGTAGAGTTAATTCAAGATTGATAAGTAGAAGCACTTATCCTTACTTGCAGAAGAAGACAACGTCCAAAGAGTTTGTATTTAAAGTATAAAAAAGTTTGTATTTAATGTAACTTACTTTTAGAACTCCTATTTCAAGGAGGACTCAAACTTAGGTCATGAGCCCTATATATACCCAAATGCATGTAAGGGTATGCGAGCATGTCGTGAGGGATCAACGACATCTGTTGACGAGAGTGTAGATGGGGAGATAGCTAGATAGGTTGGAGTGTTGGGGGTCGCGGCCCAACTCTCCTAGGGTTTAGACGCGTGTATGTAAAGTAGTTTGAGGGAAACAATTGTATAGCTTTGAGTTGTTTTCAATAAAAATTCTAAGTTTGCTTAATCCATGCTCCTTGTTCGTTCAATTAGTCTACACCAGTCAGTTGAAGAGAAAATCCATTTGTCGGGAACGAAAGGGTTAAGCACGGTCACAACTCACCAAGGCGTGACTAACTTGGTTCCACACTAGTTCACAAGTTTCAGCGGCTAAAAGGGAGTACCAACCGGGTTGACTAATTTTGTTCCACACTAATCCTCAAGTTATCATCTCGAGCATCCTAACCTAGAAATAGGAGGGATCACTGTCGACTATCCTGCCGAACTTAGAATGTCTGCCAGATGAGCCGCCAAGACTTCTTTTCGTTCCACCTGCCGATACAGTACACACCCCTGCAGTGGCAATGACCTACTGCGGCCGCGTGACAGGGTCGTAGTTTGCCTCCCACCATACCCGCCGAGGAAGCATCTCTTGGTAGTGCAAAACATACTCAGACTTTACAATGCAGTCCACACGCTACTGAACTGCACTAGTCTTGCCCAGCGAGCGGAATGGTTATCTGCGTAACGGCTAAAACCCCGTTATTCGCGCCGCAATAATTGCCACCCATTGACAGAGTGCCCGCGAAGGCAGTGGAGAGAAACGACTATATAAGGCCAACTATTCTACCATCCCGTTTTTCACTTTCCTCTCTACTTTGCTCTGAATTTTTTTTACTTATCTTTGCTTCCAAGATTTCTTTGTTTTACTTTCTTTCACATTCTTCTTGCTTTTTTAGGATAAACAACCATTCCACAAAGTATGGCCTCGTCACAGAAACCCGCCGCCACCTCCAAAACTTTATACAAAAGGTTCTTGAAACCTGTTGTCGAGAAGACCTACATCCAGTTTTACAGAGAAAAGCAAATATGGGAGGAGATGGGCTTCCAATACACGCAGCCTGATGGTGATTTTGGGTTGGAACCTTTCCTGTTCGAGAGGATCCACAATATGGGTTGGGACCAATTCGCACGGCAGCCAGAAGGGATCAACAACAACCATGTGCGAGAGTTTTACGCCCACCGAACAAACCCAGAGATCCTTTCGTCTACGTTCGAGGAGAAGGTGTTAAGTTGACTGCTGACATGATTAATAACTTTTACAGCATAGAGATCAGTGGCGACCCGCACGGAGAGTGGGAATCATATTTGACGGGGGTTGACTTCAACAAGATCATGAAGGAACTTTACAAGCCAAACACCAAATGACTGACAGGAAAGAACAACAGGTCAGTCAACCACCGAGACTTGCTGCCAGAGGCAGCCCTTTAGAGTTACTTTGTTCAACACCGCCTGATTCCAACCTCGCACGGATCGATAGTAAACAGGCTGCGGCTCGCCCTTATATGCAGTATTATGAAGGGGTGGCAGATCAACGTTGGCGAAGTAATAATAATGGAGATCTACGCCCACGCAGAAAAGCCAACCATCAATGATCCACTCTTCTTCCATGCACTCATCCCTAGCCTGTATGCCAATTTTGGCGTGACGCTGCACCCAAAAGATAAAATTCTTCATTCCAAGGAAGGATGGACAAGAAGGGTACGCCAACAAATGATGCATAGTGCGGAGCCTGACACACCTTCCACTGCCCAGCCGCCGTCCCAAGCTGCGCCCACCCCAGCCGCAGCAGGCAGTACTGATGCTGCCCTCACGTCTGTCGCAATCCCCCTACTGCGCAGTCTAGTGGAAAGCTGCCAGAGGATTAAGCACAAGCAGGTGATCTTCACCAAATACGTAGCAGACGTGCAAGAGGCCTTTGTGGCCTCCCTGCTGGACAAATATCAGGACGTCGGACCACAGTTGCCCGCCTTTCCAACGGAGCTAGCAGCATCCAAGCCAACCCAGATAACTCCAAGACCAGCTGCTACTCCCGTCGTTGACGACAACGAGGGGCCGCATCGACGCCCCAATAGAAGAACCTCTCCAACCCCTATCCAACCATACGACCTCTCTTCCACATCTGAATCAGAGAAGGGGAAGAAACAACTACTGCCTCTCTAGTGGCCAAAACGACCTCTGCCAAGGACACCGGGTACTCAGACATGGAGATTTCCTACTCCCTTGACGACGAGCCGGCAGAGGCAGCCAAAAAGAGAAAACGGCCAACAGCAAATCCCCATGGTGGAGAAGCTGAACGACAAACTAAGAAAGCCACCCCCAACCGCATCCAGCAACCACATAGCTCGAAGAATGGCCCAACAGAAAGACCATCCGCTATGCGCCGCCTTCTCCTGCTTGCCTCCTCAGAATCTTCCTCTGACGCGGCAGCAACAGAGAGGAACTCCCTCAATTTATAGCACCATTTTTCTTTTCTTTTCTTTTTAATTTTTCTGTTTTGTTTTATTTTCTCTTTATGTTTTATTTTCTTGTTTTTAATTCTTCTTTTTTATATTTTATGTTTTTGTCTTGTAGAGGCACTGAGGACAATTCCAACCTTGAGTTTGGGGGGAATTAGTCCTATTTGTTTTAGGTTCATAGCATTTAGATGAATTTGTAAATTCTGCCCCCTATGCACTTAATGAAATAGAAATCTTTAGTTCAAAACTTGTGCCTATGATAGCTTAGCCGATTACATATATTCGCACCATTCTAAAAAAAATTATACCTAACTATGGGAAGAAGCATGAAAAATACCTTAGAAAATTTCCTTTTTGCCAATTATCTTTACACTTGTCTGTTAAAAGCTGATTTTTTTCTTGAGTTTTGAGTTTAACACTACCTGCCTTACTTAATAAAAGTTTCTTGATTGAATACAGGTTTACCGCCACGACAGCACATGGAAACACAAAAAAGAAGATGAAAACCCTAGAGGTGCCCGAAACAGGCACTAGGCAGAAATAGTAAATACCCTAGAGGTGCCCGAAACAGGCTCTAGGAAGGATCATGAGCAAGGGCACTCCGATGCTATAAAAAAGTCCATGAATCTAAGCCAAGTGACGGATAAATTAGCAAGAGTGACTGAATGTCTTCACGGGATGACTGTATTCAAAGGGTTCAGAGTTTTGTACAGTGTACCTATCTTAACTTCAAACCCAGAGAATAGTTGTGATGAGCTGAAGCTCTTAAGCCATGATCAGAAAAAGAAAACAAAAGTGCCCAAATGTGCTGCTAAGGCAACAACTCGTATCCTTTCAAGTAACCTAATTATTTTAGGCATACTTTGTTAACTTGGTAACTTCAGCATGTTTAGCACGAACACAGACCTGCACTGGCATTAAGAAAAATTAATCTAAGTTATTTCATGTCATTCCCTATCACTAACATTAAATAGGTTCCACAACCTTGAGGTAAGAAATCAAGTTGCAGGCTATTGTTTCTATTAACTTTGTGCTAAGGGACAATTTACTTGTTAGGTTGCATTACTTGAGGACAAGCAATAGTTCGAGTTTGAGGGTGTGTAGATTGTCCATGAGTTTTATATTTTGTACACATTCATGCCCTTATTATTGTTTTCCTTAAGCCCATTTAGGCATATTTAGGTGCATTGCATGCATTATAATAGTATCTTCGCTTATACCATGCTTTTATTGAATATTTTATGTTTGGTTGAGAAAAGTTGCTATTTTATTTTCGTTTATATTTTCAGGTGCTATAGCTAGGAGAGGAGAAGAAAGGACATGACTGGACAAGAAGGCTGAAATTAAAGGAGCTGTACTGAAGCAGCTCAAGATGCCGCAAAGGACGCTGCTGAAGCAGCATTGCCGCCCAGAGCCGCCAGGGCAGGAGTTACACCGACTTAGCCAAAATGGGTCACAATTTAATGATGGCAATTTCCTAAGCCCAACTAGCCTACTGAAGCCTGTAGCGGCCGGTAGAGTTAATTCAAGATCGATAAGTAGGAGCACTTATCCTTACTTGCGGAAGAAGGCAACGTCCAAAGAGTCTGTATTTAAAGTATAGAGGAGTATGTATTTAATGTAACTTACTTTTAGAACACCTACTTCAAGGAGGACTCAAATTTAGGTCGTGAGCCCTATATATACCCAATGCATGTAAGGGTATAGGGGCATGTCGTGAGGGATCAACGACATCTGTTGACGAGAGTGTAGATGGGGAGATAGCTAGATAGGTTGGAGTGTTGGGGTCGTGGCCCAACTCTCCTAGGGTTTAGGCGCGTGTATGTAAAGTAGTTTGATGGAAACGGTTGTATAGCTTTGAGTTGTTTTCAATAAAAATTCTAAGTTTGCTTAATCCATGCTCCTTGTTCGTTCAATTAGTCTACACTAGTCAGTTGAAGAGAAAAGCCATTTATTGGGCACGAAAGTGCAAGGCTCACGAAAGGGTTAAGCACGGTCACAACTCACCAAGGCATGACTAACTTGGTTCCACACAAGTCCACAAGTTTCAGCGGCTAAAAGGGAGTACCAACCGGGTTGACTAATTTGGTTCCACACTAGTTCTTAAGTTATCATCTCGAGCATCCTAACCTAAAAATAGGAAGGATGACCGTCGACTATCCTGCCGAACTTAGAATGTCTGCCAGACAAGCCGCCAGGACTTCTTTCCGTTCCACCTGCCAAGACAGTACACACCCCTACAGTGGCAATGACCTGTTGCGGCCGTGTGACAGGGTCGTAGTTTGCCGCCCACCATACCCGCCGAGGTAGTATCTCTTGGCAGCGCAAAACATACTCAGACTTTACAATGCAGTCCACACGCTACTGAACTGCACTAGTCTTACCCAGCTTAACGCCCCAAATCTCTCCCTAACATCTCTCTCTCATCACTCTTTATTTTTATTTGTGTTTTTTTATTTCCACATCATGAGATTTAATGGCGCATTTACTAAATCTTTGTGCAGGAAACCATTCATAGGAGCTATTCCAATCCCTGTGGGAGATGATATCTTTTATACTATAACTTGACAAGAGTGTGCACTTGTGCTCATAAATGGAGAACACTTTAACGCTCTACAAGTTTTTTGTGCCATTGCCGGGGATTGGCAACAACAACTACGTTTGAATTTCTGCGCTCCTATTTAGTTTTTGCACATTAAATCTCTTTTTATTTATTTTCTCAAAATAAAGAAGCCTCTTTGCTTTCTTGGTGTATGTCCCGCTAGGGCAGCAAGGTTGGCAGCAACATCCACCTGAGGAGGGGAAGAACATGCTCAGACATCTAGCAAAACACAAAGACCCTCAGGAAGTTGTTATGCTTGGGAAAAGCGCAACCCAACATAACCTAATTATTATTTTTAATTTTTATTTTTAATTTATTTTTTAGTATTAGGATTAGATTAATTTTTATTTAATTTTTGTATTAAATTTATTTCAGGTTAGGAATGAAGGAAAGATCAAGAAAGATGAAAGAACAAAGGAGAGGCCCAACTAGCGGTCAGGGCAGCCCAAGGCAGATAAGCATAACAGCTAGTGGCTTCATAACGGCTAGCCGCAACGGCTATATTTCGCACCAGCGTGCATAACGGTTATCAAAGTAACGACTAAAACCCCGTTATTCGTGCTGCAATAATTGCCGCCCGTTGACAGCTTGCCCTCCAAGGCAGTGGAGAGAAACGGCTATATAAGGCCAACTATTCTACCACCCCGTTCTTCACTTTGCTCTGAATTTTTTACAATCTTTGCTTCCAAGATTTCTTTGTTTTACTTTCTTTCACATTATTTTTGCTTTTTTAGGATAAACAACCATTCCACAAACTATGGCCTCATCACAGAAACCGGCCGCCACCTCTAAAACTTCATACAAAAGGTTCTTGAAACCTGCTGTCGTGGAGACCTACAACAAGTTTTACAGAGAAAGGAAACTATGGGAGGAGATGGGCTTCCAATACACGCAGCCTGATGGTGATTTTAGGTTGGAACCTTTCCTGTTCGAGAGGATCAACAATATTGGCTGGGACCAATTCGCACGGCGGCCAGAAGGGATCAACAACAACCATGTGCGAGAGTTTTACGCCCACCAGACAAACCCAGAGAGCCCTTTCGTCTACATCCGGGGAGAAGGTGTTAAGTTGACTACTGGCATGATTAATAGGTTTTACAACATAGAGATCAGCGACGACCCGCGCGGAGTGTGGGAATCATATCTGACGGGGGTTGACTACAACAAGATCAAGAAGGAACTTTGCAAGCTAAACACCAAATGGCTGACAGGCAAGAACAACGGGTCAGTCAACCACCTAGACTTGCTGCCAGAGGCGGCCCTTTAGAGTTACTTTGTGCAGCGCCGCCTGATGCCAACCTCACACGAATCGATAGTAAACAGGCCGCGGTTCGCCTTTATATGCAGTATTATGAAGGGGCGACAAATCAATGTTGGCGAAGTAATAATAATGGAGATCTACGCCCATGCAGAAAAGCCAACCATCAAAGGTCCACTCTTCTTCCCTGCACTCATCCCTGGCCTGTGTGCCAATTTTGGCGTGACGCTGCACCTAAAAGATAAAATTCTTCCTGCCAAGGAAGGATGGACAAGAAGGGTACGCCAACAAATGATCCACTGCCCAGTCGTCGTCCCAAGCTTCCGCCACCCCAGCCGCATCAGGCAGTACTGATGTTGCCCTCACGTCTGCCACAATCCCCCTACTGCGCAGTCTAGTGGAAAGCTGCCAGAGGATTGAGCACAAGCAAGTGATCTTCACCAAATACGTAGTAGACGTGCAGGAGGCCTTTGCGGCCTACCTGCTGGACAAATACCAGGACGCCAGACCATAGTTGCCCGCCTTTCCAACAGAGCTAGCAACATCCAAGCCAATCTAGATAAATTCAAGACCAGCTGCTGCTCTTGCCGTTGACGACAACGAGGGGCCGCACCGACGCCCCAATAGAAGAACCTCTCCAACCCCTATCCAACCATACGACCACTCCTCCTCATCTGAATTAGAGAAGGAGGAAGAAACAACTGTTGCCTCTCCAGTGGCCAAAACGATTGCTGCCAAGGACACCGAGTACTCAGACATAGAGATTTCAGACTCCCTTGACGACGAGCCAGCAGAGGCAGCCAAAAAGAGTAAGCGGCCAGCAGCAGATCCCCGGGGTGGAGAAGCTGAACGACAAACTAAGAAAGCCACCCCCACCCGCATCCATCCGCCACATAGCTCGAAGAATGGCCCAGCAGAAAGACCATCCGCTATGCGCCGCCTTCTCCTGCCTGCCTCCTCAGAATCTTCCTCTGACGCGGCAGCAACAGAGCGGAACTCCCTCAGTATATAGCACCTTTTTTCTTTTCTTTTCTTTTTAATTTTTTGTTTGTTTTATTTTCTCTTTATGTTTTATTTTCTTGTTTTTAAATCTTCTTTTTTATATTTTATGTTTTTGTCTTTTAGAGGCATTAAGGACAATGCCAACCTTGAGTTTAGGGGGATTTAGTCCTATTTGTTTTAGGTTCATAGCATTTAGATGCATTTGTAAATTCTGCCCCCTAAGCACTTACTGAAATATAAATCTTTAGTTCAAAACTTGTGCCTATGATAGCTTAGCCGATTACATATATTCGCACCATTCTAAAAAAATTATACCTAACTATGGGAAGAAGCATGAAAAATACCTTAGAAAATTTTCCCTTTTGCCAATTATATTTACAATTGTCTGTTAAAAGCTGAATTTTTGCATGAGTTTTGAGTTTAACACTGCCTGCCTTACTTAATGAAAGTTTCTTGATTGAATACAGGTTTACCGCCATGGCAGAACATGGCAGCACAAAAAAGAAGATGAAAACCCTAGAGGTGCCCGAAACAGGCTCTAGGAAGAAAGAGTAAATACCCTAGAGGTGCCGAAAACAGGCTCTAGGAAGGATCATGTAACCCCCTTAGCCTGGCCTAGACGCTTGACTCGAACTACGAAGATTACACGGGGAAAACCAAAGTCAACCCGAAAGTCAACCTTGATTAACGACCCTTTTTTTCTTTTTATCTTCTCTAGATGCTCAATATTAGCCTATATGATTAGCACGATATTTCAGCGGAAACGACACAACGATTGGAACTCATTTAAGAGTTTAATTGAAAGAATTAGACTTTTAGGGGTCAAAACATAATTTTTACAAATTACAAGGACTTTGCAGGTTTTAAGCTTACCAATATGTAAATAGTCATAATACAAGCATCTCTGCCAAAAATAAACTTAATCGTACATCCCAAACTCAACCAATTGCATCCATAACCATCAAGGACTAAAATGTAAGAAATGAGAACATGAAACAATTCAAAATGTAGACCAACAATTAACCGTTTCGAAATGCTGATCCTGGTATCGAAACGGTCATATCGAAACTGTATTGACCGTTTCGGTACTCGGGCTCGTTTTGGAACCCGTATCGAAACAGGGTCTTCCAGTAGCCAAAGTGTTCCGAAACACTCTTACGTGTTCCGAAACACCATGGCCTTTACATGCCCCCGTTTCAAAACAGATAAGGGTGTTTCGATACACCCTGCTCTGCAACTATTTGTTTTTCTGTTTTTTCACATCTCTTCACATTCAAACACATCCGAGCATGTCCCAACTCATACCACAACACAATTACAACATGTTTAGGCACCAACTCTATCATATTTACATCAAAAGCTAGACACATTACAAGCATTAAGCACAACAACACACATTTATCTTATGCTACTTGAATGAACACACTTTTAACCATAAAGCATATCAATAATAAGATACAAAATGAGGATCCAAACACCATATAATGACCATATACAAGTCTCAAACCATAAACCAACTTGTTCTAGGTAACCAATCTCACCACACAACAAAGTAAAGGATACCCCCCATTGCCTTTCTTATCTATAACTATAAAACAAAACATACTTCCCAAGTGGAGTTCTTCTTGAATCCCTTGCTTCTTGCTGTCCCCACTTCAACTATCTGCATTGATGGACAAATAGGAGCGTAAGCACATAATGCTTAGCGAGGAGTGCTCAAAACCAAACACCATCAATGCAGCGAAACCATAAAACATCCTTTGTTTGAAATCACATTTCTATAAACCAATGTAATGTTCGTAAACTTCATTTGAAAATGCCGTTGACTTAAATCATGCATCGTTCAACATATAAATCAGCACTAAAGTCTAAGTGCAACGTGTGTCTCAATCTTAAACATCATCCATGTAATTACTTCTATTTAAACCTTCTCATGCACCAACACTTCATGCAAAATTTAAACCACTTTTCTTGGAAACCATTTCTACATCATGCTCTTTCTTTCTCACGCTGGAAAATCATTTCAAAACAAATCATCATTTGAAAATCACATGTACCATCTACCTATCTCATG
Organism: Hibiscus trionum; assembly: GCA_030270665.1. Lineage (NCBI taxonomy): Eukaryota > Viridiplantae > Streptophyta > Magnoliopsida > Malvales > Malvaceae > Hibiscus > Hibiscus trionum. The sequence goes on from BSYR01000011.1 coordinate 25,330,094, forward strand.
CATTCAACCAATGCAAAACTCATGGCAAGGCCACACATGCTTGTTATACAAAAGCTTCTCATAATCTCAAAATCTCATATGCGTTTCTCATAGCATAAAAACACTTCAAGCATTGGTACATGTGAAACACATTTCATTCTCATATATTGGCATTTTCATATTCTACTTTACACGGATATGCGGATAGCTTGACTCGAGGTCAAGTCCTACCCTGGTGGGATCTCGCCACCAGACTCTCATGGCGGTATCTACCTTCGCCACAAAGCTTGGGTATTTCACCAAGTCCTACTCCGATGGAATGCCCATCATCGATTTCTCATGAAGATAACATCTAATGCCATAAAGGTTGGGTCTCTCTCTTTGGAACGAATCCCAAGAGCACGTACGAATTTTTAGTTTATAGTGCACTCTACATCCTATTGGTCGACCAATTATATTCGGTAATCTTCTCATCACTTATGCCAATATATCATATCAAAATCATTAACACATCTACTGTTTTCAAAGCATGCAACGCCATCAAGGCCCAAAATGTTAAACCATGCCTTTAAAACACTAATTAACACCACATACTCTCAAGGGTCATTAATTTCATGCTTCCATCACCAAACTAAGTTTGATAACCAACTCTCATGCTTAAAAACCATGCTCAAACAGCAAATGAAATCGTATTGCCAAACCAAGCACATCAAAAGCCATCTTTAACATTTTCAAACAATAATAGCACAAACCGAGAGAGAAATCTACTTCACTTACTTCCAAACTTAAACCGGCATTTCAAGCCTAGATTTAAGTTCCCAGACCTCTTTTCAAAATCATTCCAAAGCTGAAAAACGCGTTCTCACTCACCGATACGCAACACTACGCTAGCCGACGAGCCAACCAAGCGTCCGAAACCTCCAATGCTACCCCGATTGCTTCCGGATTACTCTCCCTATTTTTAGCACATAAGAGCAGAGAATTAATGCATCACCAGACATTAAAATCACCAACCATCCACTCTAACACGCTGCTATACCCAAAACAAGCATTTCGGCTATCCGAAATAACCGAAAACACCTCCAAATATTCACCAAACAAAGCCCAACCAAGATCTATCAATTCTAACCTTTTCTAAACATCAATTAACATAAAAAATCACCATAAACTCGTCCTTATATCTCCAGCAACAACAGAACATCAAAAACACTCCAAAAACCACAAATCTAGCATGTAAAACTTAGGAATCCAAACATATTCGGGATTTGTTTGATAAAACCTCATTTATAACATCAATTATCATCCAAAATACATTAGAAATCAACCTCAAAACAGAGCCTAACTTAGAATTATGAAAATCATCAAGATCTCTCCAAGAATCTTGAGTTTTATTACAATTTCATGTTTCTAACATTAAAGCAACTCAAAAATCATTAGCAAAGGATTGATAACTTGGGAATTTCAGTAAAGAACTGATCATTAGAGGAGAAGGATGAAGCTTACCTCTAATGGCTGATTTCTCCTCAATTTGGTTAAAATTTCTTGAAAATCCAAAGTAAAAACAAGAGGTTTTGATAAGCCAAAGATTAGGAATCCCTAGGAGAGTGAAATCTCAACAAATGAGATGAAAATCAAAGGTTAATTGATGAAGGAAATGTGTTTGGCTGAGTGGAAATTGAGAGAAAATGAAATGAGAGAAAACTAACGTAAGGTAGTTGTGAAAAGTCAAAATAGATTTTCCCTTTTAATTCTCCTTTATTCCCCCAATTAAAACATTATTAAAAACTCCCAAATTAAAGATAAATCTGATGAAAAACATTTTGGTAAAACTAGCTCCTTAAAGATTCAAAGTTTCAATCCTTTATAAAACAGTCACTAGTCAACTTTTGCAAAAACTGCAATTTGGTCACTATACCAAAATGTAGTATCTCCAAATCGTATTTTGTAAAATTGTTTTCACCATAATCATTTATATAATAAATGAGGATTTTTAGATATTTTTCCATATTTTTAAAGCATCCCGAACTAGGTGTTCCCTAAATCACCCTTAAAGATTCGAACCGTTCTCGACCGGCCCGATTAAATCTCTAAAACATCTAGGCCCAAAACCAGGGCATTACAACTCTCCCCCACTTAAGAAATTTCATCCTCGAAATTTACGTGGAGGGAAAAGGTAAGAAAATTGCTTCTTCATGTCATCATTCCTTTCCCACGTGGCTTCCTCAACACCACGATGTCTCCACAGGATTTTGACCAGCTCAATGGTCTTACCTCGAAAACCTTACTATCCGTATCCAGAATCCCAACGGGTTCCTCATCATACGTCAAGTTTGGATTTAGCTCAACTTCTTCTACAGACATAACATGCAACAAATCCGAACTATACCTCCGAAGCATGGATACATGAAACATATTATGTATCTTTTCCCACCCTTGAGGTAGTAGTCTCAATTTGTAAGCAATAGGACCCACATGTTCTATCACCTCATATGGTCCAATGAACCTTGGACTAAACTTACCCCACAGACAAACTTCAACATTACCACTCACGGTAAGACTTTCAGATCACATGATTACCAAACTCAACTTTAATTTCCCGCACCTCCAAACCGTGCAAGACTTCCAACAATCCAAACAACTCTTCACCCTTCGCAACATACTCCACCTTCCTTCATAATTCATTCAACACACACACACGGTATTACCAACCCTGTAACCCCCTTAACCCGGCCTAGACGGTTGACCCGAATTAAGAAAGTCACACGGGGAAAACCAAAGTCAACCCGAAAGTCAACCTTGATTTACGACCCTTTTTTTTTCTTTTTAAAACTTGTCTAGATGTATATTAAGCCTAATTGTGATCACACAAACATCATACCAAAAGATCACAAACATCAGAGATCAAACAGGGACTCAATTGAACAATATACAACTTTAGGGACCAAATTGTAAATTCTGATAATTATAAGGACTTAATCCAAATTGAAGTTGCCAACTTGTAATTAATCATGTTTCATACTTCTCTGTGAAATTACAGCTCAAAAGGACTTCCCAAACACATACAATTGCACAAACAAGTTTTAGGACCAAAACGCAAACATTCCAAAACATATAACTGCCAATGTCAGCCCCCAACGGTCACCCGTTCCGAAACAGGCATAGCCCGTTTCGAAACTCGGGGCCGTTCCGAAACAGGCATAGCCCGTTTCGAAACGGGGGTCTGGCAGAAGCCTTTCCGTTTCGGAACGGCCCCTCCCGTTTCGGACGCCTAGGCACGATTAAGGCACCCGTTCCGAAACGGTAGGCGCTGTTCCGAAACACCCTGCCCAGATTGCTCCAAAACTCCACTTTAAACATGCAATTACACAACCAAACATGCTCCAAATGTCACCAAACTTTACCAGCATGCAATTCAACATATATATAACATATTAGCATCATCAATCCAACCAAACATCATCATATGCAAAAAGCCCCAATTCTATAGGCATGCTTCCTACACAAGCTAGATATTCAAGCACCAAACTTACAAAACAAGCATATAAATATCCAATCCAAAGACCAACAATCTTAACATCAAGAAACATACTTAGGGAGTACAAAACACCTCCCAAAACATACACATGGTTTCCCCATTGCCAAACCACCCAAAAGCTAAAATGTTTAACAAAAACCTTCCATACATTGAGCTTTACTTGCACTTGAATTCTTGCCCTTCTTGCTGCCCTCAAAAGGTCTCTAATGCTCTGCATTATTGAATTAAGAAAACAAAGAGAGCGTAAGCAAAAGCTTAGTGAGGAATGCTCATTTAAACCATTCAATAATGCATTTATAAAACACTTTATTAAACATGCTTTAAACCATCATTTACACATGCTCAAAAGCATACTTAAACATGCATCTCATGCATCAAATCATAACATGTCATATTGGCCACAAGTGATAAATTCCATTTCTTTAAAAACAAGTTCATCAACTTTCACCCCAAGGACTTTTAAACACCTTGGCCCCAAGGACTTTTAAACACCTTGGCCTATGGACTTTTAAACACCATAGAATGTATCACATCAAGGACTTTTAAACACCTTGATCCCAAGGACTTTTAAACACCTTGGCCCCATGGACTTTTAACCACCATGGAAAAGGATCACCTAAGGACTTTTAACCACCTTAGTGTCCACAACATGAACCATCCAAGGACTTTTAACCACCTTGATGTTCATAAGTAACAAGGCTCACTCAAGGACTTTTAACCACCTTAGTGACCTTAACATTTTAAAACCTCACTTGCCAATATACATCATTATCATCACTTACATCACTGTTTTAAAGCATAAAACCAAGCCATATTCATCATGCATTTAAAAGCATTAAACCACGTCATTTCAATGTACAAAAGCAAGGAACTCCTACCTAGAGTTACCTTCAACATATGGCTTACATCATCAACAAAAACCATGCTAAAACATGCTTCCAAAACAGTATATAAAACATGCAAATAATCATTTTGCAACACAACAAAATCATGGCCACCACTAGAGAGAAATTCTGAAAACTTACGCTCGAACTTAGCAAAGTTGTTTAGACTTAAACTAAGCTCCCAAGACATTGGTTTCAAAGCCAAAAACCCAATTTCACTCACCGATTCCACTTTGCCACTTGCCGAAGCACGAAATCAAGCTTCCGAATCAACAACTCTTGGATCCAAAGATGCCTCCCCTGATTAAACACATTAAAGCAGAGGTTTAATGCATCATCAAGCATCAAAAGCTTCAATGAAAGCACTCAAACTCGCTGCTCTCATTCCCACTCCAATTTCGGCCACCAAACACAACCGAAATTGCATCAAAACCACTTCTCAACAAAGCCCAGCCATAAACCAGCAAAACCTAACATCCATCAACACCATAAAACATCTAAAAACAACCTACAAACATCCTTATACCTCCAGCAACAACAGATCCACAAGATCACCACAAAAACATCCAAGAAACATAAGCTAAACTTAGGAAACTCAACCTATCCGGGATTGCATTAATCAAAACTCATTTCCTTATCAATTTAGAGTTCATTTAACATCAAAAACACATCTCAAATCACAGATCAATCAGATCTAACGAAAAATCATGAAAACCATCAAATCTTGCATTATAAGCCAAGATACAATTCCAAACTCAAAAGCCTTTAATTAAACATCAATTAAGAGTTGATAACTTGGGAATTTCAGTAAAGAACTGATAGTTTAGAGGAGAAGGACGTTCTTACCTCCAAACTTGTGTTTCTCCACTTTTTGGAATGAAAATCCTTGTTGAAACACTTAGCAATTGAAGAGATTTGAAGATACAATGATTTGGAATCAAATGAGAGTTGAATGGAGGGATTTAGGTGAAGAAATCAGATCCAATTCTCTGGAAAAGTAGTGTTTGGTTTGAGAGAAAATGAGAGAAAGAAAGTTTAGCAAAGTTGGTTACAAAATCCAAAAATAGCCAAAATGGCTTCCCTCCAATTTTAATGACCTTTAAAATCAGATTTTAGACTTAAAATATCTTAGAAAAATCTGGAGAAATCATCTTTGGATTAATAGCTCCTTAAGGATTCAAAGTTTCAACTCTTTATAAAACAGTCACCAAACTTTCAAAATTTACATTTTGGTCACTAGCCAAAATGTCATACTTCCAAAACCCATTTTTTCAAAATTGATTTCACAGTTCACTTAATTATATTAAAAGATGATTTTAGAACATTTTTCCATATTTTTAATGCAACCCGAACTAGGCTTTCCTAATTTCACCTCTTTAGATTCGAACAGCACTTTGACCAAACCGGTCAACGCCCAGAACTTCTAAGCCCAAAACCGGGGCGTTACAACTCTCCCCCCCTTAAGAAATTTCGTCCTCGAAATTTACCTGAAGGAAAGAGATAAGGAAACTGCTTCAGCATGTCTTCCTTCCGCTCCCACGTGGCTTCCTCAACACCGCGATGCTTCCACAGCACCTTCACCAACTCAATGGTCTTGCCACGAAGAACCTTGCTATCCGAATCCAGAACCTTCACCGGTTCCTCATCATAGGTCAAATCCGGATTCAATTCCACTTCCTCCACAGGCATCACATGCGAAGGATCAGATCTATACTTCCGGAGCATAGAAACATGAAACACATCATGAATCTTCTCCAACTCCTGAGGTAACCTCAACCGATACGCAACAGGACCCACACGCTCAACCACCTCATATGGTCCAATGTATCTAGGGCTCAACTTACCCTTCCGACCAAACCGCATCACCTTCTTCCAAGGCGAAACCTTCAAGAACACACGGTCACCCACCGCATACTTTATCTCCTTACGCTTCAAATCCGCGTAAGACTTCTGCCGATCAGAAGCAGCCTTTAACCGCTCACAAATGAGCTTCACCTTCTCTGTGGTCCCTTTCAACAAAGCCGGCATCGAAACCAACTTTTGACCAGTTTCAGCCCAACAAAGAGGAGTCCTACACTTCCTTCCGTACAAAGCCTCATAAGGTGCCATCTGTATGCTCGCCTGATAACTGTTGTTATAAGCAAACTCAACCAAAGGCAGATGCTTCTCCCAAGAACCTTGGAACTCAATCACGCAGCACCTCAACATATCCTCCAAAATCTGGATAACTCGCTCAGACTGACCATCCGACTGAGGATGATAGGATGTACTGAAATGCAACCTTGTACCCAGAGCTTGATGCAAACACTGCCAGAACCGTGATGTGAACCTCGGATCCCTATCCGACACAATCGACTTGGGCACACCATGCAGCCGCACAATCTCAGCAATGTACAGCTCTGCCAGCTTATCCAAAGAAAACGTAGTATGCACAGGCAAGAAATGCGCACACTTCGTCAGGCGATCCACAATCACCCAGACCGAATTCTTTTTTCGATGGAGACAAAGGTAAACCAGATACAAAATCCATGGTAACCCTCTCCCACTTCCATTCAGGGATTTTCAACGGTTGCAACAACCCTGAAGGAACCTGATGTTCAGCCTTAACTCGCTGACACACCAAACACTTGTTCACGAACTCCGCAACGTCCTTCTTCAAACCAACCCAATAGTACTCATCACGAAGATCACGATACATCTTAGTACTACCAGGGTGCATAGCAAAAGGACTACTATGACCTTCAGTCAGAATAGCACGCCTCAACTCAGCATCATTGGGCACTACTATCCGACTCCCGAAACACAGCACACCATCATCATTGAAACAGAAATCCGAAGGTCTACCCTCCGCGATATCCTGAACATGAGACACCAAGGAATCATCCAACAACTGCTTATCCTTGATCAACTGAACCATAGACGGCTTCACATGCAACTCAGCCACAAGACCACCATCACGCGATATGCTCAAGCTAGCAAACATGGCTCTCAACTCAACAGCTACCTTCCTACTCAAGGCATCAGCAACAACATTAGCTTTTCCAGGATGATACTCAATCGTCAGATCATAATCCTTGAGCAACTCCAACCAACGCCGCTGCCTAAGATTCAACTCCTTCTGAGACATCAGATACCTCAAACTCTTGTGATCTGTGTACACAGTACACTTCTCTCCATACAGATAATGCCTCCAGATCTTCAGAGCAAAAACCACTGCAGCCAGCTCAATATCGTGCGTAGGGTAATTGCGCTCATGCACTTTCAACTGCCGCGATGCATAAGCCACCACCTTACCCTCCTGCATTAGCACACATCCCAAACCAACATAGGATGCATCACTGTAAACCACAAACTCTTTCCCTGATTCAGGCTGAATCAAGATAGGAGCTTGCGTCAAAGCCGCCTTCAGCTTCTCAAAAGCCTGCTGTCTCGCTTCTGTCCACTCATACTTAACATCCTTCTGCAACAGCTTTGTCAAAGGAGCAGCAATCTTGGAAAACCCATCCACAAACCTTCGGTAGTATCCCGCCAAACCAAGGAAACTACGGACCTCATGAACAGACTTAGGAACCTTCCAGCTCATCACCGCCTCAATCTTCTGAGGATCAACACGAATCCCCTCAGCTGAGACCACATGCCCAAGAAAAACCACCTCTCTTAACCAGAACTCACACTTGCTCAGCTTAGCATAAAGCTGATTCTCCAACAAAGCTTGCAAAACAATCCTCAAATGCTCTTCATGCTCCTCCTCAGTACGCGAGTACACGAGGATATCATCAATGAACACCACAAAAAACTTATCCAGGTATTCATGAAACACACGATTCATCATGTCCATGAAAGCAGCAGGAGCATTTGTCAACCCAAACGGCATCACAAGAAACTCATAATGCCCATACCTTGTCCTGAAAGCTGTCTTAGGCACATCCACATCCTTCACCTTCAACTGATAATACCCTGACCTCAAGTCAATCTTAGAGAACACAGCAGCTCCCCGAAATTGATCAAAGAGATCATCAATCCTCGGCAAAGGATACCGATTCTTGATAGTCAACTTGTTCAGCTGACGGTAATCAATGCACATTCTCATAGTGCCATCCTTCTTCTTCACAAACAAGACCGGTGCTCCCCAAGGTGACACACTCGGCCGGATGAAACCACGATCAAGCAACTCTTGCAACTGCGTCTTCAGCTCCTTCAGCTCCTTAGGTGCCATTCTATAGGGAGTAATGGACACAGGAGTTGTATTCTCATACAGCTCAATTCCAAACTCCACCTCGCAGTTAGGAGGTAAACCAGGCAACTCCTCAGGAAAAACACCAGGAAACTCCTTTACAACCCTGATATCTTGCACCCTCAACTCCTTAGAGCTAGGATTCATCACAAAAGCTAGATAGGCTTCGCAACCTTGCCTCAGCATCCTGCTCGCCTCCAAAGAAGATACCACATTGGCAAGAAACTTCACATTCTCACCAACCACCACAACTTCATAAGATCAACATGAAAAACATGCTCTTGAACAACCAAAGGGCACCTTCTATACAACTTTCGAGTCACAACAGTCTCACCAAAAGAACTAGTGACCCGAACACCAACATCCAAAGACTCAACAGGCAAACCAAGCAATTCAGCATGCTCACGAAGAATATATGAATGCGTAGATCCAGAATCAATCAAAGAAAGCAATGACAAGGACTGCAAAGTAAAGGTACCTGCAATCACATCTGCATCATTCCTGCCCTCTCTCTGAGCATACACCCTCGCTTGGCCTCCACCTTCAGGCTGAATAGCTACAACATGAGCTACCCCTTGGCCACCTTCCTCTCTCCTCTGGAAATTACCACGGCCGCGCCCACGACCTCTCTGTGGTGCAGCAACAACAGGAGCACGCACCTGCTCACCAGCCATCCTCGGACAATCTCGCCTGAAGTGGTCCGCAGAACCACAATTCCAGCACCCATTCCCAGCATTACCAGCTGTTGCAACAGGAGCTTGTGCCACTCTCTCAGCACGAGGACAGTCACGCTTCAAGTGACCACGGGAACCACAGATCCAACAAGCACTAGGATCAGCTCTAGCATTGCCTCCTCTAGCAGGTGCACCACCACCTCTCCTGGCTAAGGACTGATACTTCTGATCTCGTCCCCTCTTGTTCCGTCCACCTCCGGAGCTATACTCAGCAGCTCGCTTGCCAGCACCCTTAGCAGACAAACTCAGGTTCATCTCAACGTCCTTTGCTCGGCCCACCAACACATCAAAATCATCATACTCGGCGGCCAGCAAATACATCTTAACATCCGTCACAAGACCGTAACGAAACCTCTCGCACCTAGCCCTCTCATCAGGTATCAGCTCCGGTGCATACTGACTGAGCCGTACAAACTGTACCTCGTACTCAGCTACACTCATGCTCCCTTGGGTAAGAGACATGAATTCCCGCTTTTTCTCATCCAGATATCTCACTCCCAGATATCTTCTTTTAAACACATTCTGAAAGAATGTCCAGGTAACATCAGCTTCAGTCATTCCAGAAATGGTAGTCGTCCACCATGTATAAGCATCGTCCTGCAGCAAGGACACAACACAGCCCAGCTTTTGCACATCCGTGCAACTCATCTGACCCAAGATACGCTTGGTACTTTCCAGCCAAGCCTCAGAACTCTCAGCTGACAAACCTCTAAACTCAGTCCCTCCAAGACTGCGCAGACGCTCCAAAGGCAATCTGACTCCAGCATCTCCCTGATGCCCAGCTCCCTGAGCTCCAGCTACTGCTGCTCGAAAAGCACCCGCAATAGCTTGTACCAAAACAGACATATCAGGCATAGCTTGCCCCTGACCAACCTCTGGTCCAGCAGCTCCAGCACCAGCATCAGCTGCAGCTTCAGCTCTCGCACCTCCAGCACCACCACCAGGCGGAGGAGGGGGTAACACATCACTACCAGTGTGCTCTTCATTCTCATTCTCGTTAGGAGCCGTAGCTCTCGCATTACCTCTTAACTCTCTACGTGGTGCCATACTTTTACCATGCAATCACAACACAAATAAAACAAAGTCAGGCCCAGCAAGGTAAGCAATCCAAGTATTCAAGCTCAATTTCATTTCAAAACAACATCTTTCCTTTAGCTTTTGTTTGGCAATGGGTACCCTCAACATGCAACATCAGAGCATACAACTCAACTGCATCAACATTTCAAACCACTGAACATGCTTTCAAACAACAAGCATTCATAGCATACATACTTCAATCATGCATACAAACATTCCCAATTACTCGAGAACTCAGCTCTGATACCACCAAATGTAACCCCCTTAACCCGGCCTAGACGGTTGACCCGAATTAAGAAAGTCACACGGGGAAAACCAAAGTCAACCCGAAAGTCAACCTTGATTTACGACCCTTTTTTTTCTTTTTAAAACTTGTCTAGATGCATATTAAGCCTAATTGTGATCACACAAACATCATACCAAAAGATCACAAACATCAGAGATCAAACAGGGACTCAATTGAACAATATACAACTTTAGGGACCAAATTGTATATTCTGATAATTATAAGGACTTAATCCAAATTGAAGTTGCCAACTTGTAATTAATCATGTTTCATACTTCTCTGTGAAATTACAGCTCAAAAGGACTTCCCAAACACATACAATTGCACAAACAAGTTTTAGGACCAAAACGCAAACATTCCAAAACATATAACTGCCAATGTCAGCCCCCAACGGTCACCCGTTCCGAAACAGGCATAGCCCGTTTCGAAACTCGGGGCCGTTCCGAAACAGGCATAGCCCGTTTCGAAACGGGGGTCTGGCAGAAGCCTTTCCGTTTCAGAACGACCCCTCCCGTTTCGGACGCCTGGGCACGATTAAGGCACCTGTTCCGAAACGGTAGGCGCTGTTCCGAAACACCCTGCCCAGATTGCTCCAAAACTCCACTTTAAACATGCAATTACACAACCAAACATGCTCCAAATGTCACCAAACTTTACCACCATGCAATTCAACATATATATAACATATTAGCATCATCAATCCAACCAAACATCACCATATGCAAAAAGCCCCAATTCTATAGGCATGCTTCCTACACAAGCTAGATATTCAAGCACCAAACTTACAAAACAAGCATATAAAGATCCAATCCAAAGACCAACAATCTTAACATCAAGAAACATACTTAGGGAGTACAAAACACCTCCCAAAACATACACATGGTTTCCCCATTGCCAAACCACCCAAAAGCTAAAATGTTTAACAAAAACCTTCCATACATTGAGCTTTACTTGCACTTGAATTCTTGCCCTTCTTGCTGCCCTCAAAACGTCTCTAATGCTCTGCATTATTGAATTAAGAAAACAAAGAGAGCGTAAGCAAAAGCTTAGTGAGGAATGCTCATTTAAACCATTCAATAATGCATTTATAAAACACTTTATTAAACATGCTTTAAACCATCATTTACACATGCTCAAAAGCATACTTAAACATGCATCTCATGCATCAAATCATAACATGTCATATTGGCCACAAGTGATAAATTCCATTTCTTTAAAAACAAGTTCATCAACTTTCACCCCAAGGACTTTTAAACACCTTGGCCCCAAGGACTTTTAAACACCTTGGCCTATGGACTTTTAAACACCATAGAATGTATCACATCAAGGACTTTTAAACACCTTGATCCCAAGGACTTTTAAACACCTTGGCCCCATGGACTTTTAACCACCATGGAAAAGGATCACCTAAGGACTTTTAACCACCTTAGTGTCCACAACATGAACCATCCAAGGACTTTTAACCACCTTGATGTTCATAAGTAACAAGGCTCACTCAAGGACTTTTAACCACCTTAGTGACCTTAACATTTTAAAACCTCACTTGCCAATATACATCATTATCATCACTTACATCACTGTTTTAAAGCATAAAACCAAGCCATATTCATCATGCATTTAAAAGCATTAAACCACGTCATTTCAATGTACAAAAGCAAGGAACTCCTACCTAGAGTTACCTTCAACATATGGCTTACATCATCAGCAAAAACCATGCTAAAACATGCTTCCAAAACAGTATATAAAACATGAAAATAATCATTTTGCAACACAACAAAATCATGGCCACCACTAGAGAGAAATTCCGAAAACTTACGCTCGAACTTAGCAAAGTTGTTTAGACTTAAACTAAGCTCCCAAGACATTGGTTTCAAAGCCGAAAACCCAATTTCACTCACCGATTCCACTTCGCCACTTGCCGAAGCACGAAATCAAGCTTCCGAATCAACAACTCTTGGATCCAAAGATGCCTCCCCTGATTAAACACATTAAAGCAGAGGTTTAATGCATCATCAAGCATCAAAAGCTTCAATGAAAGCACTCAAACTCGCTGCTCTCATTCCCACTCCAATTTCGGCCACCAAACACAACCGAAATTGCATCAAAACCACTTCTCAACAAAGCCCAGCCATAAACCAGCAAAACCTAACATCCATCAACACCATAAAACATCTAAAAACAACCTACAAACATCCTTATACCTCCAGCAACAACAGATCCACAAGATCACCACAAAAACATCCAAGAAACATAAGCTAAACTTAGGAAACTCAACCTATCCGGGATTGCATTAATCAAAACTCATTTCCTTATCAATTTAGAGTTCATTTAACATCAAAAACACATCTCAAATCACAGATCAATCAGATCTAACGAAAAATCATGAAAACCATCAAATCTTGCATTATAAGCCAAGATACAATTCCAAACTCAAAAGCCTTTAATTAAACATCAATTAAGAGTTGATAACTTGGGAATTTCAGTAAAGAACTGATAGTTTAGAGGAGAAGGACGTTCTTACCTCCAAACTTGTGTTTCTTCACTTTTTGGAATGAAAATCCTTGTTGAAACACTTAGCAATTGAAGAGATTTGAAGATACAATGATTTGGAATCAAATGAGAGTTGAATGGAGGGATTTAGGTGAAGAAATCAGATCCAATTCTCTGGAAAAGTAGTGTTTGGTTTGAGAGAAAATTAGAGAAAGAAAGTTTAGCAAAGTTGGTTACAAAATCCAAAAATAGCCAAAATGGCTTCCCTCCAATTTTAATGACCTTTAAAATCAGATTTTAGACTTAAAATATCTTAGAAAAATCTGGAGAAATCATCTTTGGATTAATAGCTCCTTAAGGATTCAAAGTTTCAACTCTTTATAAAACAGTCACCAAACTTTCAAAATTTACATTTTGGTCACTAGCCAAAATGTCATACTTCCAAAACCCATTTTTTCAAAATTGATTTCACAGTTCACTTAATTATATTAAAAGATGATTTTAGAACATTTTTCCATATTTTTAATGCAACCCGAACTAGGCTTTCCTAATTTCACCTCTTTAGATTCGAACAGCACTTTGACCAAACCGGTCAACGCCCAGAACTTCTAAGCCCAAAACCGGGGCGTTACAAACCCATCCATTCTCAAGCTACCATGTGATCGACGACCACTCCACTTTCCAAAAACCTCTTACTTACCGCTCAAACTCTAGCTCGAAGATCAACATGACACACAAAATTTCCTAGGTAACAATTGCTTACTAGGTTTTCCCCAATGTATCAAAAAATGCTCCTTCACATCCGCTACAATCTGCACCATACGTTCAACGATCATGATACAAGACCCAGAGCACCATCACACGCCTCAACAGTTCACCAAAATTTGCCCCTACCACATCCAAAATCCTCGTCACGAGACTATAATCTTATCCCTAACAGTCGCTTCACTTACATCAAATGTCTCAAGATAGGTTTACTTACACTCAGCTAAACAAGCACCCTCTCCCCAGGACCCAGCCAAACTAACATGGCCTTTGAACTTACATTACTTTTCCAAACACAAGCTTCGGCTATGATCTTAATCTTACCTAGATGTTATCCAACGACAAGTCTTAATCCTCACACAAAACAACCGCAATAGGTCACGCATAAAATTCATTCCAAACACTTACAACTTTCTAAACACATACACTACAACTTTTTCAAGTTACCTGACCACCCATTCCATCCGCATACAAAATATAGTAGGACCATGAATCCTCCACCCATCTCAAGAAAAAACCTCAGTTAAAGCTCTCGTCAGAACCTCCTTCCAACTCCTCTAAGGTTACTGCCGAACCGTCACCCACTTAGAAAAACCATTTTATTGTAATCATTTATGCAAAGATGCATCAACACTTGAAAAACAAATCTGCAAGCTTACAACAACCATCCAACACAAAGAAACTACAACATCTAAATGTTATTCCCAAAATGCTTTTAACTACACCTCAAACAACCTTGAAAAATTCTAACCCCAACGGTCACCTCCTTACCACCACGCCGCCAAAAACCCTTAAATCACCTAAAACACCTTTCCTCTTGCCAATCAGGCTAGATCACACTCATTACTGCCAACAACTTGTTTACTTCTCATTATCGCATCTAGAATTTACCTTGCACTAAAAAAACACTTTAAACCCACGAACTACCCTAATCCTACCACATCACTAACGGATCCAAGTAGCTATACGCAAGTGTGAACATTTGTATGCATGGTCACCTACATGCCCTTATCAATGCCTGTGCACATGTATGCAAACCTCTAATGTCGTGCCATATGTATGCATGTACCAATATGTATAATATATATACAAATGATTTTAACTGTGCATGTATGTCTGCTCACACTTACTAATAACGTCCTCAGAATCCTCCCAAGGACAACCTCCATATCCATTCTCCCAGCCCCACTATTCTAACAACTCACCGACAACAACTACTCCAACTATTACACTTTCGCCACTAATGTTGTTCTCAAAAATAACACCGACTACTACCTAAACTCACTAACTAACTAAATGACCTTATCTACCACACAAGAAGACCCAAATCCATAACCAAGCAAAGATAACAATGACAAAGATTGCATAGTAAAGATACCTGTAATAACATTATTGTCTTAGAGCTTCAAGCGACAAGCACTCAACCCCACAGAATCACCCTTCTCCGGCCGCACCACCACAGCATCGGCCAACACCTTGAGGTCATCATCGCCTCCTCGCTGTAAAGAACCCTGACTACACTCACGTTCGCAAGGAGCTTCGATAGACATCCCACCTTGACCACCCCAAGTTAACTCTGGACAATCTCGCTTCAAATGTCCAGCGGACCCACAATTCTAACAAGATTCAACCACCGTACACCTCGCACCTCTCTGCCCTGCTTGCCACCTCCGAACCCTATCCCGATCGCGGTCACGACCCTTTTGAGGCTCATTTGCACGTGCTGAAGCTGGTCTCACTATTTGAGGGCAATTACGCTTCACATGCTCTATTGAACCACAGTTCCAACAAGCTCCAACACCCCAACAAACCCCAAAGTGACACCTTCTACATCAGCCGCACTCCGGTAAACGAACTACCACTCTTTGGCTTTGTTGCACTTGACCCACACCAGCTCTACCTCCAAAACTCTGATTCAGACGAATCCTTCTGTCACGAAATCTCTTACGCTGCCCACTCTCTAGGCCAGAACTCACAACTCTTTTACGTGCATTTTGCTCACCCTCATAAATTGAAGCCACACTCTCACGTTCCTTAACCCCTGGGAATTTATCTCCAAGGTACCTTCTATTAAAGGCAGATAAAAAGAACGCCTAATCCACATCGTGGATATTTGCTGCAACCGACACAGATGTCCACCAAATACAAGCATCCTCCAACATTAACGAGACAACGCTTCCTAGCTTATAGGCGTTATCACACCTATCATGATCAAGAATTGGAATCGTACTGGCAAACCAAGCCTCAAACGCCTCAGGCGTCGAACCATGATACTCAACAGCTCCCAATTCATGTAGACGCTGCTTTGACAAACTCGCCTGTCCCACAGCCGACACATACACGGACCCTATATTCACCGCGGTCCGGGATGTTCCCTACATCTTCTGAACAACAGACGATAAATTTTTCATCACAGGGCCAACCTTTTCATGCTGCCCCACCGCCTGAACTTCAGGCACTGACGAATGAAATGATACACCCTCACCAGATGGTGAATCCCACCTCCCAACAACTTGCTCTAAAGCAGCAACAATCGTACCCGATTGCAATTCTCTCATCGGTTCCATTATGCTAATATCAACAAGGCAATGATAACAAAACAAATAAAACGATCAGGCCAGCTTCAAGCAAGGATTCAAGACTCAAACTCCAAGTTAACACATTTGCTATAATAATAAGGTAATGGGTATCCCGAAATTTTCCCCCTCTCGTATGACATAATAATCAATATTAACATTGATATCACATACACCATGCATATCAAACAACAAAATTCAATCACGCTCTCATCAAACAACCTTTACATTCAACATCATAATAGCAACATATCACACTAATCATAATTTTCATTATTCAAAACCAGCTCACAACGTCATCGTATCATCAATACATGTTCACATTAACTCACCTATAGTTCATAACAATTGAGCATAATATGAACATCAATATTTCACCCAGAACATGTTTTTCAACCAACTTGCCATCATACACCAAGATAAACATCCAAATCTTACCATAAGAACTTACCACAAACCCACCATCACCCTAAATGTTCGCAAACCTGGCGCTGATAACAACAAATGTAACCCCCTTAGCCCGGCCTAGACGCTTGACTCGAAGTATGAAGATTATACGGGGAAAACCAAAGTCAACCTTGATTAACGACCTTTTTTTCTTTTTATCTTCTCTAGATGCTCAATATTAGCCTATATGATTAGCACGACATTTCAGCAGAAACGACATAGTGATTGGAACTCATTTAAGAGTTTAATTGAAAGAATTAGACTTTTAGGGACCAAAACGTAATTTTTACAAATTACGAGGACTTTGCATGTTTTAAGCTTACCAATATATAATTAGTCATAATACATGCATATCTGTCAAAAATCGGCTTAATCGTACATCCCAAACTCAACCAATTGCATCCATAACCATCAAGGACTAAAATGTAAGAAATGAGAACATGAAACAATTCAAAATGCAGACCAACGGTCAACCATTTCGAAACGTTGATCCTGGTATCGAAACGGTCGTATCGAAACTATATTGACCATTTCGGTACTCGGGCTCGTTTCAGAACCCGTATCAAAACAGGGTCTTCCAGTAGCCAAAGTGTTCCGAAACACTCTTACCCGTTCCGAAACACCATGGCCTTTACAGGCCCCCGTTCCGAAACACCATGGCCTTTACAGGCCCCCGTTCCGAAACAGATAAGGGTGTTTCGATACACCCTGCCCTGCAACTATTTGTTTTTCTATTTTTTTCACATCTTTTCACATTCAAACACATCCGAACATGTCCCAACTCATACCACAGCACAATCACAACATGTTTAGGCACCAACTCTATCATATTTACATCAAAAGCTAGACACATTACTGTAATCACTAATTTTGTCCGAGCTAATTGGCCTTTATATAAGCTTAAATAAAAAGGGGCTTTTATTTACATTGGGCTGTGTTGACTTAAATTAACCCATATATATACCATGTTCATAAGTGTAATCACCCATTTTGTCCAGGGTGTTAACACCTCTTGCTCTTTTAATAATAATGGACTTCGATACTTATATATATATATATATATATATATATATATATATATATATATATATATATATATATATATATATATATATATATATATATGTTACGGGAAAATTTATACAAAAAGGAAAAAAAACAGTATATATATTAATGTTATCTACCTAATTATTATATTATCATTTCTATCTTATTATCATATATTGATATTGCCGTTATTGTTACTTATTATTATTACCCTACATTTTACTAACATCTATTATTATCTATCATATTATATTTAATATCATTATTATTATATTTAGTATTATATTTCATTAAGTTATCGTATTACCGTTATCATAATAGTTGTTATTGTTATTATCTCATCTCATCATTATTATTATAATCATATTTATTATTATTATTATTATTATTATTATCTACCTATTGGATCTGAAAATAAAATTAAGATTAACATAAATAAAGAAGCCCAATCCATTTATATAATGAAAGCCCAAAGTTATTTAATTTTACAGTCCATTACAATTCCAAAACCCAAAAAATTATTATTGATACAAGGCCCGTTTGGCCCAAAAAATAAGCCCTAATCGGATCTAAAAGAAAACCCTAATGTTTACACTTTGTGATGCAGCCGCCACAAGCCATCACCGTTGGATCTGGTACGAGATCAACGACCCAGATCGATCAAGGACCAGAAACCCTAGAGGAGAGGGTCCGCCCAGGTTCGCACCGCACGATCAGAGCCGTTGGATCAGATGAAGATCCAACGCTCCAGAATGCCTATCCAACAGAAACCCTAGCCTCCATCAGAGGGTGTTGCACCGCTCAAATCTGAACCGTTGGATCAAACATGATCCAATGACTCAGATGAAAAGAAACTTCACACGCGAGACTCCTCCGATTCACAGCACGTCCACGCGCGACGTTTGGGGTCACCACGCGCACGCGTGTAGCTCACACACGATGTTCCAGTGTGCCCGAGAGCCCGCCACATCGTCCCCCTCCGATCCAACTGACGATCCAGTGGCCACTATAGTTTGCCGTACGAGCCATGCACGAAAAAAAGAGAGAAGTCATCCAATATCAAATGCAGCAAAACAAAAGGGAAAAAAAGAAAAAAGCAAAGCAAAACGAACAAAAGAGGCAACAGGATGGCAGGGGAATGACAGAATCACACATGAATCCGGGCAAATCAATTATACGAACCAATGGACATTTTCCACCATATAAACAAAATGTAAAAAACAGTCGAAATTTCAGCTATAAAGCCAAATCGACACTCATTTTTAAGAGATTCGTGATCTCCCGCAAAGAAAGCACGAAAAGCAATACCAATTCCAGAAAATTCTCAGGTATATCAGTTTCCATTATTGCATGCAAAAGAGATTAATAAAAAATAATAAGTTTAATTTTTTTACCTTTTTCGTCTTCTCCGACTCCTTTCTCCTCTGCCGAGAACAAGCCTAGCCACCCGTTGGCACTAAAGGTGACTCGGTCAGGGGGGGGGACGAGAAGGCCTTCCCTTCCTCTCTTTGTCTTCATCGTCCCTTGAGAGTCCGGTAGGTCTTTTAGGGTTTTTTGGTTTTTTTGGGTTTTTGTTTCGAAAGGAAATAGGGGATGTTGAGTTTCGAATGTTGGGTATTTTCGTAGGAAAAGGTTTGTCTTCGATTTGTTTCTAGGTTTTTTAGGGGGAGTTTTTCTAGTCGGAGTGTGTTTTAGGTCTGCCGGACGGTGAATAGCACCGGCCGGTGTTCGGGGTCGAGAGAGAATGAGTCGTTTAGGGTGACAGCTAGGGTTTTAGTTTGGGCAAAAGGGCGCCCGGGTTGTTTAGGTTAGGTATTTATAGGAGTTCTAGGTTTTAGTTTAGGGGTAAATTCACGTCTAGTCCCTCCGTGTCGCGTCTTTAGCGTACTAAGGGTATCCGTCTTCCTAAATTGCACCCTAGGTCCTTAGGGTTTTAGGTCCGTGTTCGATTTCGTCCCAGGTCGAGTCTTTTTTGGTTTTATTGCTCGTCCGGTCCCCGTCCTTTCATCCCGTGTCCATTTTGGTCCCCGTTCACAGTTTTGTTTTTATTTTTGTGTTTCTTCAAATTGGCCATTGTTTTTGTGTTTCTTGCAATATGGTCCCATTCTGTTTTTATTTTTATGGCATGATAAATGGGTTGGATGATCTTGATGTATGTTTTTTATCGCATGTTTATGTATCAAATATGTATGTTGGTCTGGTATATTTGTTGTAATTTTGTGGGTCCCGCATGGCACGTTTATTGCCTAATTATCGTTATATCGAATATATGTTTTCGGCTTGTTTCTACGATCTAAAATGATTAGAATTCTATATTTTCATGCTTGATTCGAATACCTACATGAGTCGAATATATATGTGTTACTATGTTTTTTTAATCCATTATGCTTTATGTATTAAGTAAACTAATGTGAAATGTCTTTTCAATTAAATTAACTAATAGATATTAAAGGTGTTAAAATTGGGCTTTGTGGAGCTTTAGATGTGGATATCCTTAATGTGGGCCTTTTTGGGCCTTAGGATAGATAAGTTGGTTTAGCATCTCGTGGGCTTTATCCTTTTTTCAATATGGGCTTGGGTTAGTTAGTTTAGATAAGTCATCTCGATCGGTTTAATTACGTTGGTTTGTGCGCCCGCCTTATAGGGGCATGATTCGAGTAATTAGGTCAGTTCGAGTTTAAGGCCTTTATTAGGTTTAATCGTACCCACTTCTAAAAATTAGAATTAATGTGACACTTAGACAAAAATTAAACAAGATAATCCATAATTGATTTAAGCCTTTTAATTAGGGTGTAAACGACCTAGGACCTAATATTAGAATTATGTGATAAATGATTAAACCACTAATTAATATTCCATAATTTGGACCTTTAAGTTAGGGCCTTGGGTGGGCTTTTTATGTGTTCATTTTTAGCACTTTTATGACATGCATATATATACTTGTCATTCATGCGGCCCGATAATTAAGCATGAAAACTAGACTTAAAAATCTACCCCAAGAGAGGTATAAATTAACCTCGGTATCCGATAAACGACAGTCCTAGCTTAATGGATGTCGATCGAATACTCGGATTAATTTTCACCGTCTCTAGGTAAGCGAAAGCATAAAAAGGAAAATAACACGCATCATCCCTTATTTGTCTGCATCATGCATACATGTGACGTACGGGATCCAAACCCTAAACTAACACGGCAGTCAGTCTTATATGATGTCGGTTTAGTCTATGGTCTGGTGTACCGTCATCCTTATTAATTAAACGTTTAATTAATTCTAAAGTCACAAATTCGATAAAGCCCGTGCAAATTAAGCCATATTTTCATTTAAGAACATTCTTATTAATTCCACTTCGGTTTTTAAATAATTTCTATCGATCAAAAGGCAACAAGCATTTTGGTACCGATTTCCGGGCGTGATGGGGGTGCTAACCCTTCCCCACACGTAACCAACTCCCGAACCCGTTTTAAACGAATCTCTGGTTTTGTGGTGTCCGGCCTACCTTAGTGGCTGGTGGCGACTCCAAATTTTTACGATTTTCCAAAATCCGAATTCCCCCCCTTTTAAATAAAATTCTTTTCAAAAGTGATAGTGATAAGGCCTCACTTACTTAGTGGTTTCTCATAAAAAAACCTTATCACAGTTTGAAGACTCCGCTGGGGATTTTTTTTTTGTTTTTTACAAAACAAAAAAGAGAGTTAAGCCAGTAAAACACTTGTTGCCACTTAATCGATAGAAAATATTTAAAATTCGAAGTAAAGCTAATAAGTTTGTTCTTTTATGAAAGTACGACTTAAGTTGAACGGGCTTTGAAAATTTGTGACATTCGATTAATTTTCCATTTAATTATTAAGGAAGTCACCGACATGTGTTGCATCATGTTCATTAATCTCTACACCCGAGCTACCCTTCTTAAGTGAGAGTGAAACGCCCATACCCACGTGAGTATCCCTCCACGGGTCGGTAATTCACTTTTGGAATCCACGCCTTTTGACACGTGAGTAGCCCTCCACGTCATTAGGTCGTGCTTTCCCTCGAGCCCAAACCAATTCGCAAGCCTGTAATGGGCCAGAATTGGGGTTCTTGTTGCCTTAGTAGGTGATGAGATAGGTCCGGGTACCCTTTGCTAGAACCGAACTCATGAGTGAGAATGTAGAAAGCCCACCCATTTAGAGCCATGCAGATAGCCCTAGAGTTTAGAGCGTCTTTCTTTTTCTTGCTAATTTCTTGTTTCTACGCCTTTTTTCCATTTAATGCATGAAATTTATTGCTTGCCTTGATTTATATTTATCATTTGACTAACCCCTTTTGCTTTCCTTCTCCTTTTTCTGTTATTCTGCATATATCATCATGTCGTAAAGAGCACATTGGTTTGGGAATAGTCTAAATTAAAGGCAAGAATTATGGGGGGAAATAGTGAGGAGTATGGATGAAAAGAATTCAGAGGTACAAGAGTGGTCTGAAGGAGGGCAGCAACACGAAGGGGATAACATTACCGTTGGGTTCAGGTCGGTGATGGCCAACAAGACTTTCATGAATATAGAAATCAATGATGTGTCAGGGTTGAAACATGTATGGAACAGTTGGGATTCCGAAGCAAGGACCGCTTTCAAAGGTGAGTTTGGTGACATAGCGTACCTGTTGTACGTCTCAGTTGATCAAGCATTACTTCGAGCCTTAGCCGGGTTTTGGAACCCAGCCTACAGTTGCTTTACGATCGGGGATTTAGACCTCACACCGAATATCGAAGAGTACCTAGATCTTGTGAATTGCAAGAAAATACATGAGGATTGTGTTTTCTCGAAGACAAACAAGTACAAGCCTTTTCGGGAAAAAACTTCTAAAGCTTTCAGATACTTTAGCATCGTGGGTAGACCAACAAGTTGGGACATGGAATAACAAGGAGTACCTAAAGGTTGACGGGATTTTGGCCTTAGCTTCGGTACTTCCGGCGGGTAGGGTTCAGCGGAATTTATTCGCACTGTTGATTTATGGGTTGGTCCTCTTTCCTAAGGCCTTAGGCTTCATCCATCCGGCGGTGTTAGATTTGTTCAATAAATTGGCCGAGGGAGGCAATCCAGTTCCGGTCATCCTATCAAAAACCTTCCAGTCTTTAAGATTTTGCCGAAAGCACGGAGGTGGTCGCTTCTTGGGATGTCCACAACTCTTAACGGTGTGGTTCTATAGCCACTTTTGGACATATGCTAGTTTTTCAAGGCCGGTTTATGATAGTAAGTTTTCAGCTTTAGAAGAATTTTTGAACAAAGCGAATTGGCCTACAAAGTGAACTGAGGAGGTTTGGCTCGATGTGCTTCAGAATTTGAATGCTGACGATGTAGTTTGGAGAGTCCCTTGGTTATCAGCAAGAAGTATTCTCTACAGGTGCGGAATGTACTCATGGATACCTTTGTTGGGACTTTGGAGACACACGGCCTATGCACCCATTTTAGTTTTAAGACAGTACGGGTCAAAGCAGTTTGTGCCAGCTACGAAGGGTTTGAATGATTTCGACGTCGACTACCAGAAGGAAAAGGGCTACAAAGGAAAGGTGTTTACCGCTTCTTCAACATGGAATAATGCAAGACGGGTAAGGATCCTGAATGCTCCTTACATGGTCACCCCAGAATACGAAGTGTGGAGGTTTAACCGCGTCGATGATAACGTTCCTCAGTTGAACCCGGACAAAAGGAGGACTATGAGGGAAAGGTTAGCTTCACTTCCTACCGAAGTGGACTTAATGAGAGAACAGCTAGAGGAGGAACAAAAGAAGTATGCACAGCTTGAAGAGAAGGAAAATAGAGAGAAGTTTGATTTCGAACTAGAAAGAGTGCGATATGAAGGGAACATTAAGGGACTACAAAAGAAGAATGACGAGTTACAGCTTGAGCTAAGGATGGAAAAAGAGGAAATACAAAAGTTGCAAAGAATGAACAATGGTAAGATGGCTAGCGAAGGTGTGGCGAGTAAGGGGGCTGAACTCCGTCTCAAGCAAGAAAGGGCAAGGGCTGAAAACTATAAGAGAGGGTACCATGAATTCAAAGACTGGGTACTTACTTTGACTCAAGAATTGAAGAGCCTACGCACCGA
This sequence comes from Hibiscus trionum, assembly GCA_030270665.1. Classification (NCBI taxonomy): domain Eukaryota; kingdom Viridiplantae; phylum Streptophyta; class Magnoliopsida; order Malvales; family Malvaceae; genus Hibiscus; species Hibiscus trionum. The sequence goes on from BSYR01000011.1 coordinate 25,354,230, forward strand.
GTATTCAGGGCAACTCGAGAAAGAAGTGAATCAGAATGGGACCTTAAAAGACCAAGTGAAGAACCTGGAAAAGTCTCTTTTTAGGCACAAAGGGTCAACTAGCAAACTCAAAGCCAGTGAGTCGGAAAATTAAGTCTTGAGGGATCGCATCGACGAGCTAGAAACCAAGGTACAAGAGCTTAAGGATCACATTGAGAGCATCAGGAGGGCAATCCAAGTATGCCCTACGCCTACTTTGGAGCAATTACACTTCGCCGCCTTTACTATTTGGAGGCAAGAACAGGAACTGGCACAGTGTGACGCCCGTGTGCGCTATGTTGCCGCGAAGTTGCAGCTTTTAGCCGAAGATGCCACCGAGCTTTATGATCAGGTTGACGACTCGAACAAGGCAGGAGAGACAGCCGTATGGATTCTCAGGGAGGTTATGGATTTGAGCGCCAGGCTAGACCAATACGTATGAAGAAGAAGAAAGAAGAAGTAGCGTTAGGATGACTAGGTTTTTAGTGGTTGTTAATGTAGGACTTTTGATGTAATCAGCTTCCCCAAAATTTGTAATCAAACACATTCCACTTAATATGAGCTATTTGAGGATGATATTCGCCAAACTCAGTGTTGCTCTTCGTATTCATACATTATACATTCACACATTATACAATTATTTATTTATTCATACAATATACATTTATTCATACATTATACATTTATTTGAACATTTATTTGCACATATTGTTTAAATAACTTGAACTTAACTAAAAAACTTTGCATTTCAGATAACAATTGCACTTTGGTTCATTAAAATTTTCAACCATTCCACATTCGTACGGTACACGATCTCAGTATCAGGTCATAGAGGAAAGGTTGGCTAAAGTGGAACAAGGCCAGAAGGATTTGGAGAATCGTTTAGATGGGGTTAACAGGAACATTAGCGGCCAGATAGCACAATCGTAGGTTTCTATCATTGCTCAGATGACTAGCTTGTTAGCCAAGATGAAGGGAAAGGAAGGAGTTTCTGTTGAGAGCTCGCATGTGGAAGAACACGAAGGTACTACGTCGCACACAAGGGTTAACCAGGAAGTGCTGGAGTTAGGGAAGAAGGTCTTCATTAACCTTACGGGGGCATCTGCTAGTCGCCCCAGAGGAGTGGCAGCAAGTCAGCCTGTTGATATAGAAGGCGACCATGAGAATGAGGTGCCAGATTTTAGTATGTTAGAAGAGGTAGAAAGGTTCAGAGCCGAGATAGAGAAGAAATACGAGGAGAAATTTTGGGCATTCGAGGAGAAGCTCAGAAGTATCCAAGAGGTGGATGAACAAGGAAACAATGCCAGTGATTTGAGTCTGGTGGCAGATTTAGTGCTTCCGCCCAAGTTCAAGGTCCCTGACTTTGATAAATATGATGGCACCACATGCCCATCATCACACATCACTATGTACTGTCGGAAGATGGCCGCTTTTATCAGGGATGAGAAGCTGCTTATCCACTGCTTCCAGGATAGTTTGACCGGCTCCGCTATCAGGTGGTATACTACGCTCAGCCGAGTAAATATCAAGACTTGGAAGGACCTCTCGAAGGCTTTCATAGAACATTATAAACATGTGACAGATATGACCCCGAATAGGGTTATGTTGGAGGGAATGGAGCAAAGAGTCAATGAGAGTTTGCGCCAATACTCCCAGAGGTGGTGGGATATAGGTGCTCAGATCCAGCCCTCGATTCTAGAACATGAGATCACCCCAATGTTCATCAACACATTGAAGGGGACATTATTTGACCGTCTGATAAATAATACTACTCAGAGCTTTGCAGACATGGTGAAGACATGGGAGTCCATTGAAGTGGCCATCAAAAGTGGGAGGATCGACAGTGGAGAAAGTCATCGCAAGAGCTATAAGAAGAAGGAAAACGAGGTGAATACTGTGAACACCTATACGGCCCCGAAAAGTTTTACCCTTTCGGTACCGCAGGCTACATCAGGCGGGGGACAGAGCTCGAATAAGAAGGAAACTAGGGCTCCCAAGAAAGAGGATGAAAAGATGCATTTCACCCCAATCCCAATATTCTACGTTGACTTGTACACTCACTTCTACGAGGCAGAATTGGTTCGTCCCTATCATGTCACCCCATTCAAGCCGCCATTCCCGGCTTGGTATGATGAGAAAGCCAACTGTGAGTATCACGGTGGTGTTCCGGGGCATACAATTGAGAACTGCATAGCTTTTAAGAAGTTTGTGCAGCATTTGATTAAAACCGGGGTATTACAGCTAGATGAGCCAAATACTACCACTAACCCGTTGCTGAATCATGCGGGCCGGGGAGTGAATGCGATCGAGGAAGGGTACACCAGAAGGGCTAAAGTCAGTGTGTCTGAGGTCAGATCCCCGTTACGATGGGTGTTGAAGGGGAGTGGACCCTACTGTGAGTACCACCAGCACGAGGGGCATGACATTCAGTGTTGTGGGGAGTTCAAGCAAGTGGTCCAAGGAATGATGAACAATAGAGAAATTGAGTTTCTTGAGAAGGGTGAGGAAAGAGGGGACCTAGAGGTGTGTGCGTTTGATGACACTAAGGTCAAGTTTGGCTTAGACCGACCCTTTGTTTTACCTCGCAAGACGAAGGAGGGAAGCATATCCGAGGGAGAAAGCCCTAAACTGGCCCCGAAATTGAGGATATCTCACCCGACGTCCTTCCTTTTTAAGGACGAAAGGAAGATTCATGGAACTATGCTGCACATGTCTCGGTGCCGGAGAATGTGAATCCAATGAAAGAAAGCAGGTTGCCAAGTGAGCAAGAGCCCAAGAAAGAGGGTGGTCCGAACGAGTCGGAAATTGAAGTAGTAAATGAGGTGGGGAACCTCACAAGAAGTGGGAGGTGTTACGCCCCAGACGCTCCCGAAGAGACAGATCCAAAGGGAAAAGAGAAGTCGCCCGAGCCAGAAACTGAATAGTTGTTTGGAGAGGACCCTCCTCCCAAGATTAATGAACCAGTGACAGAAGCACGAGCTCAAGAGTTTTTGAGATTCTTGAAGCACAACAGTATAGCATTGTCGATCAGCTCCGGAAGCAGCAAGCCCGGATTTTAGTGTTAGAACTGTTATTGAATTCAGAGAAACACCGCGATGCACTCCTAAAGGTACTGAACCAGACGTTTGTCCCGGACGACATTTCGGTCAACAAGCTAGACCGGATTGTAGGTCACATCGCTGCGGATAATTTCATTTCCTTCAGTGATGACGAGATCCCAGACGGAGGAATGGGGTCGACAAAGGCTTTGAATATAACTACGCATTGCAAAGGGTATGTCCTACCGGGGGTGCTTGTTGATAACGGTTCAACTTTGAATATGATGCCGATGACAACTTTTCAAAGGCTGCCCATAGACAGCTGACATATGAAGCCCTGCCACAATTCAGTCAGAGCTTTTGATGGGACCCAAAGGGAAGTTGTGGGGAAGATCGAGGTACCGTTGCTAATCGGACCTACCGAGTATGTGGTCGATTTTGTGGTGATGGATATCAAGCCAACCTATAACAGCCTATTAGGGAGGCCCTGATCCATTCAAAGGGAGCTGTGCCTTCGTCCTTGGACCAGAAGCTGAAGTTCGTCATTGAGGGGAAGTTAGTGAGTGTGTCTGACGAACATGACATTATAGCGTTCGCGACTACCGACACTTCATATGTTCAAACTAACAAGGAAGCAGTTGAATGTGCTTTTAGGGCCCTTGAATTCGTCAATGCAACATTTGTGACGGAGGGAAGCAAGATTTTGTGCCCAAAATTATCTAAATGCGCCAAGATGCAAGTTTGGCAGACATTGGGGTAGGGAGCAAAGAAAGGAAGAGGACTCGACAGAAACTTGCAAGGATAATTGCGTGTCAGAGGTGTTATCAACAAACATGACAGATTTGGGCTTGGTCATAAGCCCACATTTCAGCAAAGAAAATTGGAATGGAAGAGGAAAGCCGAATGGAGAATGACTAGACTCCGAGGGGAAGACATGGTATGGGAGCCAATTGTCTACACCGATATGAGAAACATCTTTGTATTGGGTGGAGTCATCAACCCCAAACAGATGGTACATAAGGCCAATATAGAGAATGCCAAACTCGGTGAGGAAGAAAAGATCAGCGAGGCGCTAGGAGAATTGAATGTTAATATGATATCCAAAGATGAGGGGGGTTCGACCCTCTTGGCAGGAATTCGCCCTTGTCTTCCGGGAGAGGCACTTAACAACCGGACTGTTCAGGATGTGCCTGTAGTCTTTAGGTCTAAGCCAGAGTAATACTCAGAACTCACCCTATTTGCTTGTGGCCGCGAGCAATATGGATCTTTTGTAAAGGGCACCTATGTTAATCTGCTCGTTTTAAATTCAATAAAAAAGGCGCTTTTCCAAAATTGCAAAGCATCCCATTCATTTCATTCATTATTCATTTATTATTTATTATTCCACCTTCTCTGTAAATAATATACATTCGTTTTCACAATACATATTCTTTTCATAAATGTTGCATGACCCCTATTATTAACTTTGTGAATGATGGTGAATTTATTCCCGAGGTGGATTTTGAGCAACCATTGTATTTGGCCGAAGTTGGTGAAGAAGAGGGTAATGAGGAGGAATATGAAATTCCGGAAGAATTCCTCAGACTGATGGAGAGTGAAGATAGACAGATAGTCCCTCACTAGGAGAAGATAGAGATCCTTGATTTGGGGAATGATAATGAAGACCGAAAGGAGGTCAAGATTGGCACAACACTTTCGTCTGCAACCAGGGTCGAGCTAATGAACCTGTTGTTAGAATTCAAGGACATTTTTGCATGGACCTACCAAGACATGCCAGGTCTAGACACGAGTATTGTTGTGCACAAGCTACCGATCAGGCCATAGTGCAAGCCGGTCCAATAGAAATTGAGAAGGATGAGAACAGATACCTTGTTGAAAGTCCGGGATGAAGTAAGAAAGCAGTATCAGGCTGGGTTCCTCAAGGTGGTTGAATATTCAGAATGGGTGGCCAACATAGTGCCTGTCCCCAAGAAGGATGGAAATGTTCGCATGTGTGTGGACTATAGAGATCATAACAAGGCAAGCCCGAAGGATAACTTCCCTCTGCCTCATATCGATACCCTAGTAGACAACACAGTGGGCCATTCGTGGTTCTCCTTCATGGACGGTTTTTCAGGATACAACCCGTGAAACCGATATTTTAATTATGATATAACTAAAGAACCCAAGGACTAAATCGAAAATGTGAAAACGAATTTTTAAGTCCTCAAACCTCTCTATATGTTTTAAACAATTTGCCTAAGTTAAAAACCAAATTTATCAAATGTTTTCTATGTGTTTTCAAAGCCTAAACAGTGATTTTTGAGTGACCGTTTCGAAACAGCCTTAGGCGTTTCGAAACAGTTTTGAAACTGTGAACATGTGTTTCGAAACGGGTATCGAAACAATTTCAACACTGCCAACCCGTGTTTTGAAACGGCTTAAGAACAATGAGACACCGTATCGAAACGACATCCAGTGTTTCGAAATGGATTTAAAATTGATTTGAAAAATATGACCGTTGAATGTTTTTAACTTATTTTAAACAAATAGTTAAGGCGTATCGAAACGATCTCAAGCCGTTTCGATACGATCCTTGACAGTGGCAAAATGTTTCGAAACAAGTTTCAAAACGGGCTCTTAGCGTATCGAAACATTTCTAACCGTTTCGATATGGGCTATTTAATGCACCCCAACGACTCTTTCTATTTTGGTCTATTTCAAAATAGGGTCGGGCGTTTCGAAACGGTTGGTTGCAGACTGTATTTATGGAGGGGAGATAACACCCCAACGGCTCTATTGATGAATGCAACAACCACAACGGCTAGAAATCAATGAGAAGGTATAAAAGGGACCTCTAAAAGCTTCAGCAACAACTATTGATCCAAAAGCAAACATCCAAACATCAAATCCAAGCATTTGTGCCTAAATCCCACTATTGTCTTGTAACCCCAATTGTATTTTTCATTCTTATTATTTCAATTGGGTTGAATGCTTGTAATTGGGCTAGATTATCTATTGAGAGATACTTGTTTTAGCCAACAAATTCTTTGTTTCAATTGTGTGAGGATTGGGTCAAATTTTGGGTAGAAAATTTGACCGAAAATTGTAAGGGTTACCTCCTTAGCCTAGAAAAGGGGAAGAGCAATTAGTGTAATTGTTGTAAATCCTTAGTGAAGCTAAGGTAGTGGATCTAGAGTTCATTTGGAACTTGAACCACTCTAAAATTCCTTTTCTACCTTTTTATTTGCAATTTCCACCACCAAGAACTTTAAAAATCCAATTCACCCCATCTTGGTTTAGTTCGATCATTCGATCCACTCAACAATTGGTATCAGAGCCTACCTCTTTGAGGATTAACAACCACAAGAGGAGTTCCTAGGAAGAGTGTGATCATCCAAATATCAAAAGATGGCATCTACCTCCGGTTCGAGCATGCATGAGTCTCAATCCACTACAAAACCACCTTTTTTCAATGGTGACAACTATCCGTTTTGGAAGAATAGAATGCGCCTCTTCATCAAGTCCAATGACTACTTGGTTTGGGATGTCATTGAAGATGGCCCCTACATTCCATTGAAGCAAGATAGTGAAGGGAAGATGATTTTGAAGAAAAAGATGGAGATGAGTGAAGAAGAAAGGAAGAAGATCCAAATAAATGACAAAGCTCTCCACATGCTCTTTTGTTCTTTCGGTCCGGACATCTACTCCAAAGTATCATCCATTGAGAGTGCCAAAGAAGTGTGGGATACTCTTGAGACCACCTATGAGGGAACCAACGATGTAAAGGAAACTAAGATTGGAATTCTCAACCTTAGTTATGAGAATTTCAAGATGGAACCCGATGGTGTCCAAGATGTTTGATCGCTTCTCTACCATAGTCAATGGGCTCAAAGGATTTGGAGAGACTATACCAGAAGTCAAGCTTGTCCGGAAGCTACTCTACTCACTTCCCGAATCTTGGGATGGGAAGAGAACCGCCATCATAGAAGCCAAAAATTTGAAGACTTTAAAGCTCGATGAGCTAGTGGGTTCTCTCTTTACTCATGAGATTATGAAGCAAGGAAGGGAAGAAGAGAAGAAGAAGGAGGAGAAAAGAGTAGAAAAGCTAGAGGTGGAAAAGAAGAAGAAGATGGGAATAGCTCTCAAAGCTTCATTACTTGAGGAGAGCTCTTCTAGTGAGGATGATGAGCTAGAAGAATTGGCTATGATAGCCAAACAATTCTCACGCTTTATGAGGTCCAAACGGGGAAGAAAAATTCAAAGAAAGATGGACTTCAAAGGTAAAAACAAAGAAGAAGCAAGGGATCAAATCATTTGCTTCGAGTGCAATAAACCCGGCCACATACGTTCGGAGTGTCCTCAACTCAAGAAGAAGGGCTTTGAGAAGAAGAAGAAGCTCAAAGTCAAGCTTGCTACTTGGAGTGATGAGGAGTCATCCGAGGATGACGAACAAGAAGTGGCCAACCTTTGCCTCATGGCACTTGAGGAAGATTCCTCCATGGTAACCTCTAACTCATCATCTTTAGATTTCACTTATGATGAATTAAATGATGCATATGATGAGTTGCAAGAGGTCTATGATGAATTATTTGAGAAATACAAGGAGTCGGTCATTAGGAATAAGAAAACTATTTCGGAACTAAATGATAAAAATGACTCACTTTCTCAAGCTAATTTAAAATTTGAGAAAAAGATATTAGGCTTGAAAGATGAACTAAAATTCTTCCAAGATGAAAATATTGACCTTAATAATCTTCTTTCTCAATGTAATAGTGAACACCAAAAGGTGTTAGATGAGCTTAACAAGCTCAAAGAGTCTTTTAAAAATGTAGGTAGTGTGAAGCATGAAATAGGTGAATCTTCAAAAACAAACCAACCTAGGAAAAAGACTAATTACTACAAACAAGGTAGCTTTCCTAGACATAGTAGAACTAAAAGGATTAGAAGTATATGGGTTCTTAAGAAACTAGTAAAATCTAATAACATTGTTGTTATGTCATCTTGGATTCCTAAGGGAACCAAGTTATTGGGAGCTAACACTCGTGGACCCAAAATGATTTGGGTACCAAAAACAAAAGCTTAATATCTTTGTTTATAGGGGGAGCATTGCTACAAGGCCAAAGCACAAAGTCAAAACTCATGGTAGCTTGATAGTGGATGCTCGAGGCATATGACCGGAGACAAGAGTAGATTCATGGATCTAAAGCCAAAAAGTGGAGGAGTGGTGACATTTGGTGACAACTCCAAAGGCCACATTAAAGGTATTGGCTCCATAGGTAATCACTCTACTATTCCTATTGAAAATGTCTTGTATGTCGATGGTCTTAAACATAACTTGTTGAGCATAAGTCAATTGTGTGATAAAGGATTTAATGTTTTATTTGATAAAAATGGGTGCAAAATTGTTGACATTAAATCTAATAATATTATGCTCATAGGTCATCACATAGGTAACATATACATGGTGCATCTAGATGACATACATACATCTCATGCATGTTTGGTAGAACAAAATGAAAATGATGCATGGTTGTGGCATAGGAAACTAGGACATGCTAGCATTAGTGTTTTAGAAAAACTAGTTTCCCTTGATCTAGTTAGAGGTTTACCCAAGATTAAGTTCTCTAACGATAAAATTTGTGATGCATACTCTAAGGGTAAACAACATAAGTCTTCCTTTAAATCCATTAATGATGTTTCTACAAGTAGATGTTTACAACTTATCCATATGGATTTATTTGGGCCAATTAGGACTATGAGCTTGGGTGGTAAATCTTATGCATTTGTTCTTGTTGATGATTTTTCTAGATTTACTTGGGTTCTGTTTTTAAGTACTAAAGATGAGGCTTTAGAAAAATTCATCACTTTTTCAAAACTAACCCAAAATGATCTTGAACTTAGAATTTCTCATATTAGAAGTGATCATGGAACCGAGTTTCAAAATTTAGGGTTTGAAGAGTTTTTGAATGAAAATGGTATTAGCCACAATTTTTCGGCTCCTCGAACTTATCAACAAAATGGGGTAGTTGAGAGGAAAAATAGAACTTTACAAGAAATGGCTAGAACCATGCTTTGTGAAAATAATTTACCTAAATACTTTTGGGCGGAAGCCACTAACACCGCTTGCTATATTGTTAATCGAGTAATGATTAGGCCAATTTTAAAGAAAACACCTTATGAGATTTAAAAATCTAAAAAGCCTAACATTAGCTATTTTCATCCTTTTGGTTGCAAGTGTTTTGTTTTAAATAATGGAAAAGACAACTTAGGTAAATTTGATGCAAAAAGTGATGAAGCTATTTTCATAGGATACTCTTTAACCTCTAAAGCCTATCGAGTATTTAACAAGAGAACTTTAGTAGTAGAAGAATCTATACATGTTGTATTCGATGATAACCTCCTTCCAAGGAAGGATTCTTGTGATGATGATGATGTAGGAATCATAAATGCCTTTGATGGAGGACAAACTTCAAAGGAGAATGAGATTCCAACAAAAGAAGATGACACACAAGATCCACCTCTTGAAGCCTTGAAGGACTTGGCTCTTGAGGAAAAGGAAGTGAGCTACCCAAGGGAGTTCAACTATGTCAAAGATGGTGAAATCTTGGGTGATCCATCCAAGGGGGTAACCACTCGATCTTCTCTTAGATTAATGAATCATGTTGCATTTATCTCATGCATATAGCCTAAGAATATAAAAGAAGCATTGAAAGATGATTTTTGGATTATGGCTATGCAAGAAGAGTTAAATCAATTTGAGAGAAGTAATGTTTGGACATTACTTGATAGGCCTAGTAATCAATCTACCATAGGAACTAAATGGGTCTTTAGGAACAAGCTAGATGAGAGTGGTAACATTGTAAGAAATAAAGCTAGACTAGTAGCACAAGGTTACACTCAAGAAGAGGGAATAGATTTTGATGAAACCTATGCACCCGTAGCTAGAATGGAAGCCATTAGGATGTTGCTTGCATATGCATGTTATCATGATTTCAAGCTTTTTCAAATGGATGTTAAAAGCGCTTTTTTAAATGGTTTTATAAATGAGGAAGTGTATGTGGAACAACCACCGGGTTTTGAAGACTCAAAATTTCCAAATCATGTTTTCAAACTCACTAAAGCTCTTTATGGTTTAAAACAAGCTCCTAGAGCTTGGTATGAAAGACTTTCAAACTTTTTAATTGAAAAAGGTAAGGTGGACACTACACTTTTTATAAAAATGTATAAAAATGACATCTTAGTAGTACAAATTTATGTTGATGACATTATTTTTGGTTCTACTAACGAATCTTATTGCAAAGAGTTTGCTAAGCTAATGCAAGGTGAATTCGAGATGAGCATGATGGGGGAGCTCTCATTCTTTTTGGGACTCCAAATCAAGCAAAGGAAGGATGGTACCTTCATCAATCAAGCAAAATACATCAAAGATATGCTCAAGAAGTTTGACTTGGAGAATGAAAAACCTCAAGCCACACCTATGAGCTCATCTACAAAGCTTGACAAGGATGAAGGAGGTAAGTGTGTTGACTCTAAGCTTTACCGTTCTATGATTGGATCATTTCTTTACCTTACCGCAAGTAGACCGGATATCTTGTTTAGTGTTTGCTTGTGTGCTAGGTTTCAAGCTAGTCTTAGAGAGTCTCACCTTATAGCCGTTAAGAGAATCTTTAGGTACCTTAGAGACATTCCTTGTCTAGGCCTTTGGTACCTTAGAGACTCCACCTTTAACCTTCATGCTTATTCGAATGCAGATTATGGGGGATGTAAATTCGATAGGAAGAGTACTTCGGGAACTTGTCAATTCCTAGGTAGTATGCTCATATCTTGGTTCTCTAAGAAACAAAATAGTGCAGCCTTATCTACCACCGAAGCCGAGTACATATCCTTAGGGAGTTTTTGTGCTCAAGTCCTTTGGATGAAGCAACAACTCTTAGATTATGGTATTAAAGTTGAAACCATACCCCTTAAATGTGATAACACTAGTGTCATATGTTTGACAAAAAATCCCATCCAACACTCTAGAACCAAACATATAGAAATAAGGCATCATTTCATTAGAGATCATGTCCTTAAAGAAGATGTGGTTATAGAGTATGTTGACACCTTAAATCAATTAGCGGGCATATTTACAAAACCTTTAGACAAAGAGCATTTTTGGTCCCTTATGAGAGAGTTAGGTCTAACTAGCCTATCTTGACCTTTTAGGACCTATTTTGTGCTTAAAATTGCTTGATCTTGTGAAATGCCATGTTTATGTGTTTTTACTCCTAATTTCATCCATGCCTATAGCTAGGGGAGTATGTTTATGTTTGCATATGTTTTTCTTGCTCATTCATGTCATTCATGCAAGATATGGCTTAGAAAATTTCATTTTTCTGCACTTTTAGAGCCTCATCTGTACTTCCAGGCCCATGTGTATCGAAACGGGTCCACTTGTTTCGATACGGATGCTTTAAATTTCTATATGAGAGAAGGGTGTTTCGAAACGCCTTCCAAGGGTTTCGAAAATGTTTTTGCTACTGCCAATGTGTGTATCGAAACAAGTTTTGATACGAGTCAACGGAGATTCGATACGGTCAAAGCTGTATCGAAACGGTCAGCTGGTGTTGAAAAATCGGTCAAACTTTCGTGCCCGCGTTTCGAAACGGTCAACACCGTTCCGAAACGGGTTCGCGGACTGCTTTAAAGGGGCTTTTAATGATAAAGTTAAACATAAATTAAAACTCTCCCAAAACCCTAAAAACCCTAGAATCGATTTTTCCTATAAAAACCCTCTAAACCTCATTGTTTTTCACCAAATCTTGAGGGCTTTTTCTCTTAAACACAATTCTAAGCAAGCATTAACAATATTGTGCGAGGATTTTCATCCATTCATCCAAAATCCCAATTTAAGGTATATTTTCATCTTTTTCTTTTTCCTTCAATTTGTATTCGAATCCTAGGTTAGAAAATTATAATTTTGTATAGTTTATGTGTTTTTACTCCTAGGTTTTTCAAATCTTGTAAAAAAAATTCAAAATCTTCTATTTTTTGATTCGAATATATATTTTTTTCACTCGTATTTTTCTTTAAAAAAATTTGTTTTGTTTTGTTTCTTTGTTTTTAAAATTTGCTTTTAAACCTAAGTGGGATTTACCATTGGATTGAATTAAGAAATCTCATGCATACACTTAAATTTTTTTTAAATTGCTTGCTTTATGTTTTTAGGATGTCTACGGAGAATGTTAACAAAAAGCGTAAGACCGGTCAAGCAAGTGAATCGAGCATTCGTCCTAATCTCACCCAGCTATTTCAAAAAAGTCTTCGAACTCAAGAGATGAGGGATCGTTTCAATTATTTCAAGGAGTACGAAGTTCATCATGAGCGTGTTATTGATCTCACGTTTCTTGACTCCGAGCGCTTTCTCTTTCGTTACCTCGACCGTTTAAGAGAATGGGGATTCCTTGGTCTATTGAGTATCCCGGATATTTGCTACAAGCACATGATACTTCTCTTTTACTCCAATGCTCAATTCATTAATAGTGAAGACAACTCCGAAGTCGTTGGCCTTGAGTCTTCTATCTTGGGAAAGAGGATTGTCATTGACATCCCTTATTTAGAGACTACTTTTGGTCTTAAGGACGAATGAATCGAGAATGAGAGTCACTTTGGTTCTAACACCGGTTCGGTGCTTACCTTGGATGCTCACGATAGGTTTCTCCACTTGATGGTCTCGTGGTTTCTTCGCCCCTCCGGAGGTAAATTTTCTCACATTCGTCAAGTAGACTATTTTTGGCTTGAATGTTTCCGTAGTGGTGAGCGCCCTAATCTTGTTAAGATCATGTTTGCCGAGATAGTCAATAATGTTAAGCTTCGTGACACCGATGCACTAAAATCTTTCACTTATGGGATGGTTTTAAGTCACATCTTTAGCAAGCTTAATCTTGATTGCACCTACGACTCTCCGGAACCCCGCAAGTCAAAAATTGGTGAGTCTTCTCTCCGTAGGTCCGATTTTCGCTATGTAAACAATGGGCATTGGGAACGTGTTGATAGGGAAGCACCTCCACCTCAAGTTGAACCTCAACCACAAGCTCCAGTTGCAAACAATGAAGCTCTCACAGCTTTCCTTACCGAGCGGTTCAACTCTTTGGACACTAACATGACTAGAGGTTTTGGTGCTATCAATACCCGCTTGCAATCCGTGGAGGATCGTCTTCTTGCAAATGAGAATCGCCTCACCTCCCTTGAGAATCAACAATCGGCTATGGACATGTCCTTCTCCACCTTTTATGGCCAATGGATGAATTTTCGTCGCTCTCAAGCCAAGAGCGATGATGAGTCCATGGATGATGATGGTGACGACGACGAGGCTTAGAATTCTCATGTCATATCATATTAGCTATGCATTTTAGGATTAAGTTTGCATCTTTATTTCCATTATGTTTTATGAACCTATGCTTTTGTTTTTATTTGGGATTATGCTTTGAACTTAATGTTTAAGATTTATGTTTTGGATATTTTAATTTTATGAATTAATATTATGTTGCTTATTGCTTATTGCTTTTAACCATATCTCTTCTCTATGAGCCTTGTTTATTATTTTTGATCTAACAAAAAGGGGGAAAAGTAATCTAAGAGCCAAAATTCGTTTTAAATGTTTAAAGTGGTTTTAAGTTTTAAACCTTGAATTTAAATTCTTAAATCTTTTTAAAACTTCAAAAACCCATCTTAAATTGAGGGGGAGTTAGAATGTATTCAAAATTTTAAAAACTCTTAAAAATTCTAACTTTGGTTTTGTTATATCAAAAAGGGGGAGATTGGGGAACCGATATTTTAATTTTGATATAACTAAAGAACCCAAGGACTAAATCGAAAATGTGAAAACAAATTTTTAAGTCCTCAAACCTCTCTATATGTTTTAAACAATTTGCCTAAGTTAAAAACCAAATTTATCAAATGTTTTCTAAGTGTTCTCAAAGCCTAAACAGTGATTTTCGAGTCACCGTTTCGAAACGGCTTTAGGCATTTCGAAACAGTTTTGAAACTGTGAACATGTGTTTTGAAACGGGTATTGAAAGGATTTCAACACTGCCAACCCGTGTTTCGAAACAAGTTTCGAAACGGCTTAAGAACAATGAGACACCGTATCGAAACGACATCCAGTGTTTCGAAACGGATTTAAAATTGATTTGAAAAATATGACCGTTGAATGTTTTTAACTTATTTTAAACAAATAGTTAAGGCGTATCGAAACGATCTCAAGCCGTTTCGATATGATCCTTGACAGTGGCAAAATGTTTCGAAACAAGTTTCGAAACGGGCTCTTAGCGTATCAAAACATTTCTAATCGTTTCGATATGGGATATTTAATGCACCCCAACGGCTCTTTCTATTTTGGTCTGTTTCAAAACAGGGTCGGGCATTTCGAAACGGTTGGTTGCAGACTGCATTTATGGAGAGGAGATAACACCCCAACGGATCTATTGATGAATGCAACAACCACAACGGCTAGAAATAAATGACGAGGTATAAAAGGGACCTCTAAAAGCTTCAGCAACAACTATTGATCCAAAAGCAAACATCCAAACATCAAATCCAAGCATTTGTGCCTAAATCCCACTATTGTCTTGTAACCCCAATTGTATTTTTCATTCTTATTATTTCAATTGGGTTGGGTGCTTGTAATTGGGCTAGATTATCTATTGAGAGATACTTGTTTTAGCCAACAAATTCTTTGTTTCAATTGTGTGAGGATTGGGTCAAATTTTGGGTAGAAAATTTGACCGAAAATTGTAAGGGTTACCTCCTTAGCCTAGAAAAGGGGAAGAGTAATTAGTGGAATTGTTGCAAATCCTTAGTGAAGCTAAGGTAGTGGATGTAGAGTTCATTTGGAACTTGAACCACTCTAAAATTCCTTGTCTACCTTTTTATTTGAAATTTCCACCACCAAGAACTTTAAAAATCCAATTCACCCCCTCTTGGTTTAGTTCGATCATTCGATCCACTCAACACAACCAAATAAAAATGGATCCTGATGACATGAACAAGACGACATTTGTGACAATGTGGGGGACATTTTGTTATGAGGTAATGCCCTTTGGTTTGAAAAATGTCGGGGCAACGTATCAAAGGGCCATGGTGTCGCTCTTCAATGACATGATGCACAAAGAAATCAAGGTCTATGTGGACGACATGATAGCAAAGTCCCAGACTGAAGAAGGGCATATTCAGAACTTGAGGAAATTATTCCAGAGGTTGAGGAAGTATCAGTTGAAACTCAACCCAGCGAAGTGTACTTTTGTTGTCACATCCGGTAAGCTTCTAGGCTTCGTGGTTAGCAAGAGGGGAATCGAGATTGATCCCGACAAAGTAAAAGCTATCCAGGATCTCCCACCACCACGGACCCAAAAGGAAGTTCGGGGGTTCCTAGGGAGGTTGAATTACATATCCCGTTTCATCTCCCAGTTAACCGACAAATGCGACCCTGTCTTCAGACTACTTCGGAAGAATAACCCTGGGGTTTGGGATGAAGAGTGTCAAGAGGCTCTAGATAAGATCAAGGGGTATTTGACCAATGCTCCAGTCTTAGTACCCCCAGTACTAGATAGACCGCTGATCTTATACTTGACAGTTTTTGAGAATTTGATGGGATATGTCCTAGGGCAGCATGATGAGACCGTCAAAAAAGAAAAGGCAGTCTACTACTTGAGTAAGAAGTTTACCGAGTGTGAGACTCGATACCCGCAAATCTAGAAGTTATGTTGTGCCCTAGCATGGGCGACCAAGAGGCTCAGACAATACATGTTGTACCACACCACATGGTTGATCTCCAAATTGGACCCTCTAAAGTTTCTGATGGAAATGCCAGCGCTAAAAGGAAAGTTAGCCCGTTGGCAAATGTTGTTGTCCGAATTTGATATCATGTATGTGAGTCAGAAGGCAGTAAAGGGGAGTGCTATAGCAGACTTCCTGGCAAGTCGGGCCTCAGATGATTATGAAACATTAGACTTCAGCTTCCCGGACGAGGATCTGATGTGTATAACTGAGGGGGAGAGTGACACCATTGAAGGAGAATCATGGAGGCTATACTTTGATGGGGCATCCAACACTCTAGGCCACGGGGTCGGTGCAGTGTTAGTCTCTCCGGAGGAGATACATTACCCTTTCACCAGTAGACTGGACTTCTTCTATACCAACAACATGGCTGAATATGAGGCGTGCATCATGGGGTTGCGTGCAGCCATTGAAAGAAGGGTTAAGAAACTCTATGTGTTTGGAGATTCTTCCTTGGTAATATATCAGCTCAGGGGTGAATGGGAGACTAGGGATCCAAAGTTGGTCAAGTATTACAACTTGGTCTAGGGACTGATCAAGAGTTTTGAGAAGATCAGTTTTACTCACCACCCTAGGGAGGATAATCAGATGGCAGACGCCCTAGCAACCTTAGCTGCCACATTCAAGGCAGGCTCAGGTGTAGAGATGAGACCAATTAAGATGCGAATGTTGGAAGTACCAGCCCACTGTTACAGCATAGAAAAAGAGGTGGACGGTAACCCATGGTATCATGACATCTTGCAGTACATTACATACCAGACATACCCCGCAGAGGCTAATGAGAACGATAAGAGGACCATTAGGAGAATGGCGACTGGGTATGTCCTAGACGGGGAAACCTTGTACAAAAAGGGAAAGGACCAAGTGATGCTAAGGTGCGTTAATGCTCGGGAGGCCAAAAGCATTATGGCAGAAGTTCACGATGGGTTGTGTGGGACTCATGCCAACGGCTTCTCAATGGCCCGAAAAATCATGAGGTATGGCTACTTTTGGTCAACCATGGAAGGGGACTGTATTGACTACGCTAAGCGGTGTCATAAATGTCAGGTATATGCTGATAAGATACATTCACCATCGATGCCATTACATACCATGAATTCCCCTTGGCCTTTTGCCATTTGGGGAATGGACGTGATTGGCCAGATCCACCCCAAGGCTTCCAATGGACACCGCTTCATCCTTGTTGCCATTGACTATTTCACTAAGTGGGTAGAAGCCGCTTCCTATGCCAATGTTACTAGGAAAACGGTGTGCAAATTCCTGAAAGGGGAGATTATCTGCCGACACGGGATACCGAAAAGGATCATTACTGATAATGGTTCTAATCCGAATAATAAGATGATGGATGAAGTATGCGAGTAGTTCAAGATAAAACACCATAATTCCACGGCGTATCGCCCAAAAATGAATGGCGCAGTAGAGGCTGCAAATAAGAACATCAAGAAGATTATAGCCAAGACCACATACACGTTCAAGGATTGGCATGAGAAGTTTCCATTTGCCCTCTTCGCATACCGGATGTTCATACGTACCTCGACTGGGGCAACACTGTACT
Organism: Hibiscus trionum; assembly: GCA_030270665.1. Classification (NCBI taxonomy): domain Eukaryota; kingdom Viridiplantae; phylum Streptophyta; class Magnoliopsida; order Malvales; family Malvaceae; genus Hibiscus; species Hibiscus trionum. The sequence goes on from BSYR01000011.1 coordinate 25,371,639, forward strand.
CTCTGGTTTATGGTACAGAAGCAGTATTGCCTATGGAGATAGAAATCTCATCCCTCAGGATACTAAATGAGGTAAAACTGGAGGAAGCTTAATGGATACAAGCTCGGTTTGATCAGTTGAATCTAGTTGAAGAGAAGCGCCTAAGGGCCATTTGCCATGGTCAAATGTACCGGAAAAGAATGATGCAAGCCTATGACAAGAAAGTCCACCCGATAGAGTTTCAGGAATGAGACTTGGTGCTACGGAAAGTATTGTCCACCCAAAAAGATTCTCGGGGGAAATGGATGTCCAATTGGGAAGGGCCCTACATGGTTAAAAAGGCCTATTCTTGAGGGGCACTGATCCTGATGGAAATGGATGGGAAAGAGTTGGGCAATCTAGTGAATTCAGATTCGGTAAAGAAGTACTATGCGTGAAAGACGGAGGGGGTGAAAACCCGAAAGGGCGCCTCAAAGGAAATAAATACTTACATCGAAAACTCGAAAAGGGCGCTTCAAGTATTAAAAATTAAAAAAATTAAAAAAAAGGTGGAGTGAAAACCCGAAAGGGCGCTTCACAAGAAAAAAAGAAAGACGGAGAAAAGGGGGAATCGAAGGACGAAAAATCGAAAAGGGCGTCTTGAGGTTAAAGGGGAGTTGAGAATTGAAGAGGGGTATCTGCAAGAAAGTACCAATAAGCACACGATCAGCAAGTAAGATCTCTCAGGATTCAGAAACATGCAAGATAATGCTAGCAAAGGGTCTGCCTAGGTCGATGGATTCCCACATCATTCACGAGGAAAATGCTTAGGTTATTGCATCATTTGTTCTCTCCATGCATGACATATGAATTTCTCATGAACTTCGAAATATATTAATAAATATTAATTGGCGTCTTCATTCATCTCTTTTCAAAGAATTACTCGAGTAGTTTGAAATAGACTTACAAAGCAAAAGATTTCTTGGTATTTCTGTGGTTTGATCTCTTGAATGTATGCGAACAAAAGCAGCTAAGTCGGCCCGATGCCGGATAAGTGACAAGGACCCTGAAGAAAAATTTCAAGCAGCTAACCACAGCCAGGCTTTGATAAGATAAGTGTCACAGAGACCAAACAAAAAAGAATAAAAGAAAAAAAGATAAGAAAAAAGAGAAAATAAAGAAAAAGGAAAGAAAAAAAAGAAAAAAGAAGAAAAAAGAAAAAGAGAAGAAAAAGAACAAAAGAAAAAGAAAAGAAATAGAGTGAAAACCCAGAAGGGCGCTTCATAAAAAAGAAAAATACCAAAGTGAAAACCTGAAAAGGCGCTTTGGGAGGAAAAACCGAGGCTGGAATCCGCAAAAAGGGCTTCCCAAAAGATCTAGAGGCTAAATCCGAGTGTGAGTCAAACATCGGCATCGAAGAGGAAGTAAAAGATCAAGAGAGATCAGCAGAAGAAGTTGTGACACCAGGCCCATATGCGGCATACTCATTCATGCATCATCATAGGCATACATGTGCTAGGTTCATACTAACACATAGCACCATAATATTTTCCCTTTACAGATATGTGAAGGCATTTGCCGCCAAAAAGAAGCAAAAAACGCAAAAGGAATGAAGTATAGGCAAAGAATTTCAAACTCGCCACATCAGGATCTAAGATCAAAAGAGCTCAAGGATTTTCGGGCAGAAGAGCCAGAAAGCCTGCTCAGTTTGTTTTTGCCGCTTCGGGAAAACAAGTATTTTAGGGTTTATTGTTTGCCACTTCGGAAGAATGAATCAACTATGTCCTTTACCGTTCTGGAAGAACATACCAACGCTACCAACTTGGTTCCTGCCGCTTCGGAGGAGCAAATGTAGCTTCATGCGAAAAATTTCAGACTCGCCGCATCAAAATCTAAGAGCAAAAGAGTTCAAGGATTTTCGGGCAGAAAAGCCAAAAGGCCTGCTCAGTTTGTTTTCGCCGCTTCGGGAAAACAAATTATTTGGGTTTATTCTTTCCCACTTCGGAAGAATGAATCAACTATGTCATTTACCGTTCCGGAAGAACATACCAACACTACCAACTTTGTTCATGCCGCTTCGGAGGAGCAAACGTAGCTTCAGGCGAAGAATTTCAGACTCGCCGCGTCAGAATCTAAGAGCAAAAGAGCTCAAGGATTTCCGGGCAGAAGAGCCAGAAGGCCCGCTCAGTTTGTTTTTGCCGCTTCGGAAAAACGAGTTATATGGGTTCTTTCTTTGTCGCTTCAGATGAATGAATCCATTAGGTCCTTTGCCGTTCCGGGAGGACATGCCAACGATACCCACATTGTTTCTGCCACTGTGGAGGAGCAAATCACCCAGACAGGGAAGTTAGAAAAAATTAGGGGTTATGGTCTTCGCTTTGTTCTTGTTTCACAAGTACAAGCAAAGAGGGGCAACTGTAATCACTAATTTTGTTTGGGCTAATTGACCTTTATATAGGTTTAAATAAAAAGGGGCTTTTATTTACATTGGGCTGTGTTGACTTAAATTAACCAATATATATACCGTGTTCATAAGTGTAATCACCCATTTTGTCAAGGGTGTTAACACGTCTTGCTCTTTTAATAATAATGGACTTCGATACTTATATATATATATGTTACGAGAAAATTTATACAAAAAGGAAAAAAACAGTATATATATTAATGTTATCTACCTAATTATTATATTATCATTTCTATCTTATTATCATATATTGCTATTGTCGTTATTGTTACTTATTATTATTACCCTACATTTTACTACGATCTATTATTATCTATCATATTATATTTAATATCATCATTATTATATTTAGTATTATATTTCATTAAGTTATCGTATTACCGTTATCATAATAGTTTTTATTGTTATTATCTCATCGCATCACTATTATTATAATCATATTTATTATTGTTATTATTATTATTATTATTATTATCTACCAAAATTCTGGCGGGGCACCTTCCATATTCGGTCGGATGGCAAAAAAAGTGGTTGGATCTGAAAATAAAATAAAGATTAACATAAATAAACAAGCCCAATCCATATATATAATGAAAGCCCAAAGTTATTTAATTTTACAGTCCATTACAATTCCAAAACCCAAAAAATTATTATTGATACAAGGCCCGTTTGGCCAAAAAAATAAGCCCTAATAGAATCTAAAAGAAAACCCTAATGTTTACACTTTGTGATGCAGCCGCCACAAGCCATCACCGTTGGATCTGGTACGAGATCAACGGCCCAGATCGATCAAGGACCAGAAACCCTAGAGGAGAGGGTCCGCCCAGGTTCGTGCCGCATGATCAGAGCCGTTGGATCAGATGGAGATCCAACACTCCAGAATGCCTATCCAACAGAAACCCTAGCCTCCATCAGAAAGTGTTGCGCCGCTCAAATCTGAACCATTGGATCAAACACGATCCAACGGCTCAGATGAAAAGAAACTTCACACGCGAGACTCCTCCGATTCCCAGCACGTCCACGCGCGACGTTTGGGGTCACCACGCGCACGCGTGTAGCTCACGCCCGACGTTCCAATGCGCCCGAGAGCCCGCCACGTTGTCCCCATCCGATCCAACGGACGATCCAGTGGCCACGATAGTCCATCGTACGAGCCATGCACGAAAAAAAAGAGAGAAGTCAGCTAATATCAAATGCAGCAAAACAAAAGGGAAAAAAGAAAAAAAGCAAAGCAAAACGAACAAAAGAGGCAACAGAATGGCAGGGGAATGATAGAATCACACATGAATCCGGTCAAATCAATTATACGAACCAATGGACATTTTCCATCATATAAACAAAATGTAAAAACAATCGAAATTTCGGCTATAAAGCCAAATCAACACTCATTTGTAAGGGATTCATGATCTCCCGCAAAGAAAGCACGAAAAGCAATACCAATTCCAGATCATTCTCAGGTATATCAGTTTCCATTATTGCATGCAAAAGAGATTAATAAAAAAGAATAAGTTTATTGTTTTTACATTTTTCGTCTTCTCCGACTCGTTTCTCCTCTACCGAGAACAAGCCTAGCCACCTGTTGGCACTAAAGGTGACTCGGTCAGGGGGGAAAACGAGAAGGCCTTCCCTTCCTCTCTGTGTCTTCATCGTCCCTTGAGTGTCTGGTAGGTCTTTTAGGGTTTTTTGGTTTTTCTAGGTTTTTGTTTTGAAAGGAAATAGGGGATGTTGAGTTTCGGGTGTTGGGTAGTGTCCTTGGAAAAGGTTTGTCTTCGATTTGTTTCTAGGTTTTTTTGGGGGGAGTTTTTCTAGTCAGAGTGTGTTTTAGGTATGCCGGACACTGAATAGCACCAGCCGGCGTTCGGGGTCGAGAGAGAAAGAGTCGTTTAGGGTGACGGCTAGGGTTTTAGTTTGGGCAAAAGGGCGTCCGGGTTGTTTAGGTTAGGTATTTATAGGCGTTCTAGGTTTTAGTTTAGGGGTAAATTCACGTCTAGTCCCTCCGTGTCGCGTCTTTAGCGTACTAAGGGTCTCCGTCTTCCTAATACCCTAGGTCCTTAGGGTTTTAGGTCCGTGTTCGATTTCGTCCCAGGTGCATTCGTGAACCCGAACGACATCACAAGGAACTCATAGTGACCATATCTAGTCCTAAAAGCTGTCTTCGGAACATCACACTCTTTCACTTTCAACTGATAGTTCCATGACCTTAAATCTATCTTTGAGAACACTGAAGCACCCCTCAACTGATCAAACAAATCATCTATACGAGGCAACGAATACTTGTTCTTTACGGTCAACTGATTCAACTGCCTATAGTCAATACACATTCGCATGCTGCCATCTTTCTTCTTTACAAACAACACAGGAGCACCCCAAGGCGAACTACTAGGCCTAATGAAACCACTGTCTAACAACTCCTGAAGCTGACTCTTCAATTCTTTCAACTCTTTCGGAGCCATACGATACGGAGCAATGGAAACTGGAGCAGACCCTGAAATAGTCTCTATCACAAACTCTACATCTCTGTCGGGAGGCAACCCTGGTAACTCTTCAAGAAACACATCCGGAAAATCACCAAATGTTCTAATATCTTTCGGCCTAGCCTCACTCATATTCGGATTCATCACATAAGCTAAGTAAGCCCCACAACCGGAATCCATCAACCTATGAGCCTCTAAAGCTGACACAACATTAGACAAGAACTTAATGTTCTCGCCTACTACTACTACCTCGTAGTCATCAGAAAGTTTCAAAGAAATCCTCTTCGTCTCAAAATCCACACTAGCTCGGTGCTCAACTAACCAGTCCATGCCCAAAATAATATCAAAGCCATAAAACGGAAGTTCGATCATGTCAACGGGAAACACAATACCCTGAATCTTCAGCGGACACCTCCTATACATATGTCTAACTACAACTGTCTCACCGAAAGAACTAGTCACATGCATACCTACATCTAAGATCTCAACAGGTATATCTAACTTTTGTGCATGCTCACTCAAAATGTAGGAATGCGTAGAACCCGAATCAACCAAAGAAAGAAAAGACATAGACTGTAACTCAAAATTACCTGCTATCACATCAGCGTCGTTCCCGGCCTCTCTCTAAGCATAGACCCTCGCTGGTTCTCCTGCCTCTGGCTGCACTGCCACAACATAAGCAAGGTTCCTCTGAGCATCTACCCTATGTGCATCAGCCCTAGGCTGGAAGTAGCCACGACCGCGCCCACGGCCTCTCTGAAAATCAGTCGCCCCCGCAGGAGCCTGTGCTATGTTCGGTGCTTTTGCCGCCTGATGCAGACACTCCCTCCTAAAGTGGTCCCTCGAACCACAGTTCCAACAAGCATGGAAGTTACCCCAACACTCACCATAATGTTGTCTCCCACAACGTGTACACTCGGGCAAACGCCCTCCACCTCTATGGCCCTGGTGGCCTCTACCATGGTGGCCACCGCCACGTCTACGGTCAAACAGATGTCCGCCACCTCTATGCCTCTTGGCATCCCCACGGTTAAAGTTATTATTCCTCTTACCATAACTAGATCCTCCAGAACGCTTGGTCAGCCCCAAGTTGTGCTCAATGTCCTTGGCTCTAGCAACCAAGACATCAAAATCAGAATAATCAAAAGCTAAAGTATACCTCTTAACATCTTCGTGAAGCCCATATCTGAAACGGTTACAACGGTCCCTCTTAGTTGGAACCAACTCTGGTGCATACTGACTTAAACGAACAAAACGAATCTCATAGTCAGTCACAGAAGCATCTCCTTGAACTAGGGCCATAAACTCTTGCTTCTTTTCATCAAGGTATCTCGGCCCTAAGTACCTTTTCCGGAAAGTAGACTCAAAGAAATCTCATCCAATCTCAGCCTCTGGAACTCCAGTAGTAACGGTGACCCACCAAGTGTAGGCATCACCCTGTAGCAAAGAAATCACACAGCCCAACTTACGGGCACTAACGCAACCCATCTGAGCTAAGATGCAGACGGTCTTCTCCAACCACAACTCGGATCTCTCGGGTGTAGACCCTTTGAACTCCTCTGCTCCTAGGCTACAAAGCATCTCTAACGGTAAACTGTTATCATCACCTCTAGGCTGAGCTGCAGCCTGAGCCTCGACAACTGCGGCCTGAAACGCTCCCGCTATAGCTTGAACAAGCGAAGCCATATCTATTCCCACAGGACCTTGGCCACCTTGGCCAACCTGAGGTTCCTCTCCCTCAACTCCAGCCTCGCCTCCCTCACTAGGCGGAGGTGGTGGTGGTGGAGGAGCTCCAACTCTAGCAGCATGCTCTCCTATATGAGCCTCAACTCCAACCACCGGCTCATCAACAGGAGCCGCAACACGTGGTTCCTGACGAACCACCCTCGGTCTACCCCTAGGCCTCGACATCGCGCTCACAAACAACAACTACAACAACAACAACAAAGCACAAAAGATAGGGTTAGCAAGGCAAGGGTTTCAAGTGGCTCAAGTATGTTCCCTCACTTTAAAAATTCTTTTTCCGATGTAATAGTAGCAATGGGACTCCACACAACATGCTTCAAACAAAACAACACACATACATGCTCAAACAAGCATACCTCAAACATACTTGATAAACAAACAAGCATGCTTACATGGCAAGAAAACACCGTGCATTTTCAATACAAAAACTTAACTTACCTCACTTACCTGCCCAAGGTCTCGGAAACCTTAGGCTCTGATACCAACAATTGTAACCCCCTTGTCCCGGTCCGGACGATTGACCAATCCGAGTGGGCTACACGGGGATAACCGAGGCGAAACCCATTAAGGCTGCACTTCGGTTACCGACCCAAGAAAACTTTTTCATTTATTATCTTGTCTAGATGCGTTAATTTAACCTATGTGTGAAGCGGCAGCGGAAACAAGGCTCACGAGAAGCCTAACAGCAAACAGGGCCTAAACCCAAACCTTGAGACCCTTTAGAGATGTCAAAAAGCCCATTTTTAGGTCTGTGTTTCGAAACAGACATCGCCCGTTTCGAAACACGGGCTCCAGTTTAAAAATTCAGGCACCCGTATCGAAACGCATCCACCCTATTTTGGAACAGGGTCCCATTTCGCCTAAGCGTTCCGATACCCGTTTCGGAACAGGAAATCACAGTAGCCAAAGTGTTTCGAAACTTGTTTCGGAATAGGGGCTCACAGTAGCCAAACCGTACCGAAACGCGTTCCGATACGGGGGGCCCTGGAACCACACCCGTTTCGAAACAACACAACCCGTTTCGAAACACCTGCAATCTGTGAATTCCCAAAATCAGTTTTAAACATCTCCAAATGATCCCAAACGCCCTTAACGACCCCAAGTAGCATACATAACATACAAACACACTCTAGAGGCAAGCACCCTATTGCAAACATACTCAAGTTACATAAGGATATAAGATAGGGCATCCATACAAAAGATCATACATGACATACACTTAAGCATTCAAGATAACATGCTTACACAAGGTCAACACTAAGCATTTAAGGTGGCAAATTAGACATGGTTTACAATCAATACAAGGCAACCACAAGCCAACCAACATAATATTTAGAGGAGTCTAACATGTTCCTAAACAACCAACACCAACATACTTCAAAAGCATCAAAGCAACATTTACATATCCCATTGCTTGACTATTATATCCTTTAACTAAAATGTCCATACTTGATAGCTAAGATAGCACCACAAAGCACACTTGGAGGCCCCTTCTTGTACTAGCAACCCACGAACTACGGATCTGCATTGTCGAACAAAAGAGAGCGTAAGCATAAAGCTTAGTGAGGGTAAGCTCATTAAAAACAAACCTCGACAATGCAGGGTCCAAGCACGAGCACAACCAAGGTAGAATGCATGATCTTACCTTCGATCCACATGAACCAAAAACACATGATGCATGAACATATAATCAATATTATGCCATGCTCAACAAGCTCAATCCTCATCATATGTAAACACATATATCCATCCATATAAAAATCACATTTCATATCTTATTGGTACACATACCATCACATATTGGCACCTAGCTATGAGTCGAATACACGGATAACACGTTGGAACTCACATCCAACAACAAACTTTACCTCACGGTGGGATTACACTCATCACCGTTCATGCGGAGGGGATTCCACTCATCCTCACGCCCTGTCGATGGGATTACACTCATCACCGACTATCATATATATATATAAGAAGGTTTTCCGGGCGAACCCGTACTCCATCTTGATGACTACCATCATCAAGACCACGCGCGCATTTGACTCACGTGTGCACACTAAACATCCTAATGATCGATCATTTGTACCCAAGCATACTAGTGCCAATATTAAACACAATCCACAACCTTTCACAAGAACATTTCATATTCAATTCCGTGCTTAGCACGTATGTTGAGTGTGTAAAAGTTCTATAATTTACTCCATATTTAACCCATATTTATGCTGCATTCAAGCATAATTCATTGCATTTAGGTTAGATTTCAGTTACACATCACAAATATATCAAATGGCACAGTTTCTACTGAAATCGGTTGCTTTTGCAGGTAGCTGCTGTAGCAGATGGAGGGCAGTAGAGAAGCAGACGCTGGACAGTAAAGAAGCAGAGCTGGAACTGGATGTGTAGACGAAGAGGACGATGCTGCCAAGGCCGCTGCCGTGGCAGCCAAGGACGGCAGTGATAGTGAAGGAAAGAAATGAAGTGGGCCTCGACAAAAAGAGAAAATTAAGCCCACTGTCATGGAGCACTCTTATATTTTTCCAAGCCCTAGATCAGAATGAAGGCCAAGCCCAAAGTTCAAGGAAGAAACTCCAAGCAAGAAGGAAGGACGAATTAAAGACTTATGCTCTGAAGATTTAGTCTTTAATAGAGTTGTACTTTAATTTAAACTTGTATTCTTGTCATATTAGAAAACTTGAACCCAAGGCCTATATAAAGGCATGTAATTCGACCTAGGGAAGGACATCATCATACTCTCTAGCCTTCTTCCCAAAACCCTGGCCGTTTCGCTTCCTCACCATGTTCTAAACTCCCCCTAGGGCTAAGGGTTGCTTTTTAAAGTAGTTACAAGGATTGCATTGTTTTAGGATTTTCTTTGTTCAATAAAATAACTTCAAGTTTGCTTATTTTGGTTTTCAACATCTTGCAAGAGTATCGGGAGAGCATTGTGAGATTACTCATTTACTTAATATCGGGAGAGTTAAGTATACGAAAGGAATAAGTACGGGTTCTCCAGTTTATGGTTGAACTATCTCGGACCTAGGGATAGGACGAGGTTAAGTGGCTAAGGAAGAATTCAACAACATCGGTGTTCATCCTTCGATTCACGCCGGGAGGTATCATCAAATACGTGTTCATCGACAAACTTGGACCTAGGGATAGGCCAAGGCATAGCAGGGATTCTTGCCAAGCTTGAAGTACTGAGTTGGGTGATCGCTGCCGCGACTAACAACAGATCGCTGCCGCGACAGGTGCTGCCACGACAGGCACAACGACAGAACAGAGATTCCTAGACTTTGCAACACCTATACTACTGAGCAATTTAATACTGGCCCATTCTCTCTATCCTGAATTATTTACTCTTTTATTATCAGTACTCTTTATTACTTCGTGACAACAATTTAAACTCTTTCTTTTTGCAACAATCTAAGGTTAAAGCTATTAGCCTAGTCCCTGTGGAGACGATATCCGATACTTGCGTATCACTTTACTACTTGCGGCGTGTACACTTGCACTACATTGCGATAGACACTTTTACACGCAACAAGTTTTTGGCGCCGTTGCCGGGGACTGGCAACATATCTTTACCCTATCTTTTCCTACACTTCTTTTATTTTTCTGTTTTATTTTTCTTGGATTGTTCAACATGTGCTTTTCACAAGGTTTTTTGTTTATACGTAGATCGAGACGAGGAGACGAACCTGAGTATCCATTAGACCCTGAAATCGAACGCTCATACAATCTTAGGAACCGACTTCGCTTCGTGTTAGCCAGAAACGAATACCTCGAAGAACAGTTAGAGGCCATGAACAACCAAGGGAATCCCCAGGATAATGAAAATCCTGCCGGAGATGGAAGGAATAGTCCACCTGCCGATCCTTCTGTCACTGCCGCACGCCGGTCATGCCAAGACTACATGCTCAATGATCATATAGAACTAGAAACAACCCTGCCAGACGTAGACGTTGACAATTTTGAGCTGAAACCTGTTATGTTCAGCATGATTAACAACGCTGGCCAATTTAGTGGTGCTGCTACTGAGGATGCTATGGAGCATCTGAAAGCATTCCAGGAAATCTGTGGTTCGTTTAGAGTACCAGGAGTAAATCCGGAGATACTGAGGCTTCGGTTATTTCCTCATTCATTGAGGGACAGGGCGAAAACTTGGTGGAATAAACTAATGTCGGGTTCAATACGAACTTGGGCAGATTTAACTCGTGAATTCTTGTCTCGTTTTAATCCTTCACATTTATCTGAGCGATTACGTAATGAAATTGCTACTTTTCAACAGGAAGATGACGAGCCAATGCACGAGGCATGTGACATATTTACCACTCTTCTAAGGAATTGTCCGATGCATGGAATTTCCGTTTGGAATCAGGTAACTAAATTTTATAATGCTGCCAATTTACAGACTCGTATGAGAATAGATTCAGCAACGAATGGATTGCTGTTGGACAAAGATCCAGAAGATGCAATGGCAGTATTGAAAAATCTGGCGAAGAACGTAGAACAGTTTCCTACAGCAAGAAGAGGGGGTAAAAGAGTACTAGCTGTAAAAGATTATGAGGCCGATAGTTCTCTAAAATCACAGGTGGCATATCTCACTAAGGCAATGAAAAAGCTTCTGAAAGAAGATTCACAACCTATCTACTCAGCTAAAGAGGTATGCGAGACTTGCGATGGGAATCACAGTTCGAAAGATTGTCCGCTACAGTTAGAAGAAGGGATGTATGTTGGGAACTACAATAAACAAAACTATAATTCCAACAACTACAATCCCAACTGGAGAAAGGATCCCAAGTTCTCCTGGAGCAACCCTAACAATGCCCTGAATCCTCAAGTACAGAACACAAATCAGGGAGGACCTAGACTACTGACTCGGCAGCAACCGCAGTAGCAACAGCCACCACCTGCTACAACTAGTATACTAGAGCAGACCCTGGCTAAGTTTATGTCTCAAACAGGAACTTACATTGAGAACATGAATCACTTCGTCAAGAAGACTGAGACATTCATGGATAAAACAGAGATGCGGATGACTAACTATGAAGCTACTCTAAAATCTCTGGAGACACAAATGGGTCAGGTTTCCCAGCATATCAAATCGAGGCAGAATGGAGGATTCCCTAGCGATACTGAAAACACTAGACAACCCACACATGAGCAGTGTAAAGCCATCACGACAAGGAGTGGGAATAAATTACCAGGGCCAGAGAAGCAAGCTGAACCGATTAAGGAACCAGCCCTGGAGTCGACTGCCGAGAACGCTGCCCCAGCAGACGACAAACAGCCGGCTGTCGATGAACCTGTCACGGCAGCAGAAGGGACTGAGGAAAAAGATGAAGAACCTAAGCCTCCTCAAATCCGAATGCAGTGGGAAGGACGTATTGCTGATTATCGTCCCCCACCTTCTTTTCCTCAGCGGTTACAGAAATTGAAACAGGAATCCCAGCTTAAGAAAATCTACGATATTTTTAAGCAGGTTCACATCAACATACCACTGTTAGATGTCGTTAGGGATATGCCCGGTTATGCCAAATTCCTCAAAGAGGCCATGTCGAAGAAATCCAGGCTTGTGGAATTTGAGACGGTCAAAATGACAAATGATGCATGACTATTCTACACAAGCATCCACCCCATAAAAAGAAGGATCTTGGGTGCTACATAATACCGTGCATAATCGGAGATAAATTTGTGAGTAAGGCACTTTGTGATCTTGGTGCTAGTACAAATTTAATGCCCAAATATGTTTTTCAGAAATTAGGTATTGGACAAGCACGCCCCACAACAGTTATGCTGCAACTGGCAGACCGCTCTTACGTGCAACCAAAAGGAAAAATTGAAGATATTCTGGTAAGAGTGGACATATTTATTTTTCCTGCTGACTTTCTTGTCTTAGATTGTGAAGCATATGAGAATGCACCAATCATCCTGGGGCGACCCTTCTTAGCCACAGGAAGATCACTGATTGATGTAGAAAAGGGAGAACTCACTATGAGAGTAAATGATCAAGAAATCAAGCTGAATGTTCTCCAAGCAATTAAGCACGCTGATGTAGAGGAAGAATGCAAGGCTATCACTGAAGTTATCCTTGACCAACCCTGCATCAGGTCGGACTGCCATGACATCAAATTTGGCCACTGCCCCAGCAGCCATTTAGACTGTCACGGCAGTGACGACGACAGCAGCCCCTCAGAACCTGATACATATGATACTGAAGATCAAGAGGATGTAAATTGGATAGGCAATCGTCTAGGTAAGTTATTCGAGCCCTTAAATTATACCTCGAATGAACATATAGTCCAAAAGCCATTAACTGTAGAGCCACCTGTTCTAGATATTAAGCCCCTGCCAGGCAACTAAAATATGTTTTCCTTGGTTTAAATTATACGTTGCCCGTAATCATCTCTTCCAAGTTGATGCAGGAACAGGAACAACAGTTAATAGGGATGCTGCAGCAGCACAAAAAGGCTATTGGATGGACGATAGCTGATATCCAAGGCATCATTCCGGCACTATGCATGCATAAAATCCTCTTAGAGGATGATCATAAGCCGACCATTGATGCATAGAGACGTCTGAACGATGCTATGCGAGAGGTAGTGTGTAAAGAGATCATAAAATGGCTAGATGCTGGAATAATCTATGCCATCTCGGATAGCAAGTGGGTGAGCCCGGTGCAGTGCGTTCCCAAGAAAGGAGGAATAATTGTGGCAACCAACAAAGAAAACGAGTTAATCCCAACCAGGACTGTGACCGGTTGGAGGGTTTGTATGGACTACCGGAAGCTTAACAAGGCTACCCGGAAGGACCACTTTCCTCTGCCCTTTATTGATCAAATGCTTGATAGATTAGCGGGAAAGCCTTACTACTGTTTTCTTGATGGATACTCAGATTATAACCAAATAGCCATCGCACCAGAGGATCAAGAGAAGACGTCGTTCACTTGCCCATACGATACTTATGCTTTTCGGAGGATGCCATTCAGACTTTGCAACGCACTAGCTACTTTCCAAAGGTGTATGATGGCGATATTCTCCGACATGGTGGAGGATTTCCTGGAGATATTCATGGATGATTTCTCTGTCTTTGGAGATAACTTTGAGAGCTGCCTACGCAACTTGCAGAAAGTGATCGAAAGATGCGAGAAAGAAAACTTGCTACTAAACTGGGAAAAATGTCACTTCATGGTAGATGAAGGGATAGTCCTAGGCCATAAAGTAAGTTGTCGCGGCATTAAAGTCGACAGAGCTAAGATCGAGGTAATCGAAAAGCTGCTACCACCCACCACAGTTAAGGGAATCAAAAGTTTCTTAGGGCATGATGGTTTTTATCGAAGGTTTATTGCAAATTTTTCAAAGATCACCAAACCTTTATGCCATCTTCTGGAGCAGAACCGTCCCTTCGACTTCAACACTGAATGTATTGAGTCATTCAAGGTTCTGAAAGAAAAGCTGGTAACATCCCCAATAGTACAGCCACCAGATTGGAAACTACCATTTGAGATTATGTGTGATGCTAGTGACTATGCTGTCGGGGCAGCACTTGGGCAGACGAAAGACAAGCTCTTTCATGTTATATACTATGCCAGCAAAAAACACTGAATGACACCCAAGTAAATTACACCACAATAGAGAAGGAATTGTTAGCTGTGGTGTTCTCTATTGACAAGTTTCGTTCATATATACTTGGAACGAAGGTCATTGTCCACACAGACCACTCTGCATTAAAGTATATGTTCACCAAAAAGGATGCAAAGCCTAGACTGATACGTTGGATTCTGCTACTGCAAGAGTTCGACCTTGAGATCAAGGACAAAAAGGGGACAGAAAACCAAGTTGCAGATCACTTGTCAAGGTTAGAGAAGAGAAAGAGTCTCCCAGCAGATGAGACACACATACTGGAGACCTTCCCTGATGAGCAGCTGTTCGTTGCCACAAGCACTGCCGCGACAGCCATGGTGGCAGGTAAGTTTTCTAAACTCCCCTGGTATACTGATTTCGTTAATTATTTAGTTAGTGGAATAAATCCTTCTGACCTTAACTATCAAGCTAGGAAGAGGTTCCAAAATGATGTTAAGCATTATTATTGGGACGAGCCTCTTCTTTTCAAATATTGTGCAGATCGGGTTATCAGGAGATGTGTACCACAGGATGAACAGGAAGCTATACTACATCACTGCCATGCTTCACAATATGGAGGACACTTGGGTGGTAACAAAACTGCTGTCAAGGTTTTGCAGTCGTGATTTTATTGGCAGTCATTGTTCAAAGATGCTCAGACATTCTACAAAAACTGTGACAGATGTCAACAGACTGGAAACATCTCAAGGAGACATGAGATGCCACTGCAAAACATTCTTGAAGTCGAAATCTTCGACGTTTGGGGGATTGATTTTATGGGACCATTCTCGGCTTCATGTGGGAACTTATACATCCTCCTGGTAGTAGATTATGTGTCCAAATGGGTTGAAGCGGTCACTACTCAGAAAAATGATGCCAAGACGGTTCAGAGGTTTTTGCATAGAAACATTTTTTCCAGAATCGGCATCCCCAAAGCGATCATCGGTGATGAAGGGAGACATTTCGACAATAGGGTTATAGTTGCTGCCTTGAAAAAGTATGGTGTCAAACATCGGATCGCAACAGCATACCACCCTCAGACCAATGGACAGGCTGAAATATCCAACAGAGAGGTCAAGAACATTCTTGAAAAGATGGTTAAACCAACTCGGAAGGACTGGTCTCTACACCTCAATGATGCATTATGGGCATACAGAACATCATTCAAAACTCCATTGGGAATGTCACCCTACCGGCTGATCTATGGGAAAACATGCCATCAACATGTTGAAATTGAGCACAGAGCCTACTGGCCATCAAGGCAGTGAATATGGACTTGGAAAAAGCAGGACAAAAAAGGCTGCTTGACTTGAACGAGATTGAAGAAATTCAAGCAATGGCCTATGACAACGCAAAGATTTACAAAGACAAGACAAAGAAGTGGTATGATAAAAAGTTGCTGCCACGACAGTTCTGCCCAGGGCAGCTTGTGTTGTTGTTCAACTCTAGGTTGAAGCTCTTCCCAGGGAAGCTAAAATCTAGGTGGTCCGGCCCATTCCAAGTGGTGCAAGTTTTTCCCCATGGTGCCATCACAATCAGATCTTTAAAAGACGGGCACAAATTTAAAGTTAATGGACAAAGATTGAAGCATTATCAGGGGACTGGAGCCCCAAGAATGCAGGAAGTGGTTACTTTAGGAGATGCCCCTCCTAATTTAACCTAATTTGTTTTATTTTTTATTATTGTTATTTATATATTAGGTAATTAGAATTAATTTATTTTTAGAAACTCAAGTTTTTATTTTTATTATTTTTAGGAAATAAAGGAGACAAGGAGAAGAGGAGAAGTGAATCCAGCCCACCATCTTTCCATCAGGCCAAAAAGCCCAACTTAGGAGCTTGTCGTTACAACTGCTACGACAGACACGGAAAATCCAGCCTGTCAACACGCTGTCGCGGCAGACACGCAAACGCGCAGCAGACACGGAAACGCGTGACAGACGCGTCAGAAACCATGCAACAGCTGGCCCCGTTATTCGCGCCTGCCATTACAGCTCCAACTGGCAGCAAACTCCCCCTCTATATAAACCCCGTTTTACTATTCATTTTTCACTCACTTTCACTCTCTCTATTTGTTTCCTCTAGAATTTTTACTTGCTTTCATTTTATTTCCACAGTCCTTGCAACATGAGCACTAGAAATACCCGCCGAAGCTCTGCCTCAGGATCTGCCCCGGCAGCATCCACTCCAAGCTCCTTCCAGATCTGTGATCAGTGGGATGAGAGAGGCTCCATTTACACTTCCAAAACGGGGAACCTGGGGCTGCAGCCGTTCATAGCCCGAAAAATCATAGCCCTGTAGTGGCAGATATTCGTAGAACAACCGGAGGAGATGAACGTGACTCTCGTCCGAGAATTTTATGCTGCCATCAGCAGCAGGAACGTGACAGCAGTTACAGTTCGAGGGAAAGAGGTACCCTTCGAGCTCGAATATATCAACACACTCTATGGGTTCTATGTGGGACAAAGAGAAGATGGTCACCAAAGATTTCTCGAGAGTTTAGAGCCTGCCGACTACGATGCTGTGATGGCAGAACTCACAGATGAAGGTACCGAATGGAATACCGATCTGAAGCATCTGAGAACAGTAAAAAGAGTCCAACTCACCCCGGAGGCAAAACTGTGGAATGCGTTTATCAAGAAACGGATTATGCCCTCCTCGCACAACACGACAGTCGACCAACCAAGGTTAGCCCTCATCCATTCTATTTTAAATGAGAGGCCAATTAACGTTGGCAAATACGTCCGGGAGGGTATACTGGACTGTGCTTACCGACCATCAGGACCACTCTTCTACCCTATCTCATCACTACCCTCTGCCACAGCCACAACGTACCGGAAGCTGCCGAGGATTTAAGAGTTCGAGGGAAAGGTTGGACCGACAGGAACATACTCAGGCTGATGGAACTAAAAGCTGCCACGCCCCTGTCATCTTTTGATCCTACTGCCAAGGTAGCTGAGCCAACAGAGCCCACCGACACCGAGCCTGCTGCCACAGAACCCAGGCAGCCTACTGCAGCAGCTCCTCCAGCTGACACCTCCTCACAAATCCTTGCTGCCATACAAAAAATGGAGGAATGACAGCTCGGCCTTATGAGTTTCATCTGAGACTTCACCACCGCCACGGTACATTTCATCCATACCTCTCTTAATTTCCTCGATGCTTTGTTCCCTACTTTCCCCAATCATTATTTTGCTGCACCCACCCCTGCCCACACCCCTACCCCTGCTACCACACCAAAAACACCATCTGCCGCGTCCACTCCAACCCTTGCCACAACAGCGGCAGGCGGCAGCCGCACAGCCGACACATCTGCCCGGGGAACCAAGAGAAAGGAGCCTGAAGACGACCTCGACAGGTATATTGCTGGTTTCTCTTCCTCTAAAATCTGGACGGCATCCGACAACGAGCCCTCTGTCAAGAGGAACTTGTCCAAAGAGTTCACCCCGGAGGAACGGCAGAAAACAGTAGCCGATAAAGAAAAATCCGACAGTGGCAGTAGCAGCAGCAGTAGTAGCGGCAGCAATATCGAGAGCAGCAGCAGCTCTGAGGTTCAGGTAGTGGAGAAACCACCTCATATCTCCCCTACACGCATTCAACCTCCACGAGAAGACAAAACCAAGAACACTTCTGCCTCTCCCATCCGTCTGCCAGCACCAACAAAGAAAGTCACTGCTCGTCGGCAGATTCAACTCAGCAGCAGCAGCAGCAGCGACGACAGCACTTGAAATTTTAAGTTTCTTATCTTATGTTGTTGTCTGCCTTTTTTATATTTTGTGATGTTGTTTTTATTTTTCTTTTTCATCCATGTCATTTGCATTGAGGGAAATGCAACCCTCGAGTTTGGGGGTGGCATCCCTCCATTAATGGAGTCTTTTTAAGTTTAAAAATTGTGTCTTTTACTTAGTTTATTTTTGTTCAAAAAAATGAAAATTTGGCTTAAGTCTTTGAACTGAACTTACCTGCCGTGACAGCCTCTGTCGTGGCAGTGTCTTTAGGATAGTTTTAGAAGCAGTTTAGAGCCTCACTATAGTTCTGAATCTTAAACACCATTTGTGAATTTTATACTGTCTAGAACTTTACTGGTAAACTAGAATAGGGAAAAGCTTAATACTTGAGTAGCCCCAAGAGGTGCCTAACACTGGCTCTAGGAAAAGAAGTTAAAGGAAAATAGACTCAATACACCTAGAGGTGCCTGAAACCGGCTCTAGTCAAACTTAAAGCTAAGAAAAATGGAGCCTAAGCAAAAACTAATGGAGCCCAAAAATTGCCTCCAAAAAAAAGATGAAAGTTGGCATAAAAATTCAAGTTAGAAGTTTCAGCTATTCTACTAAACTAAGTGAGTCTAGGCATATAATTGTTCACAAAGCATGCACACACTACACGAGAATTATAGCATGGTTCCGAATGAATCCTGAATTATCCGACAAGGTGTTGCTCACAATTGGGAATGAATGGTAGGTAAGTGAAGGTTCATTGTTTTAAGCCAAACAAAAAAATTTTAGGTCTGAATTGCTTGAGGGCAAGCAAAAACTTGAGTTTGGGGGTGTGTTGAGTGTGTAAAAGTTCTATAATTTACTCCCTATTTAACCCATATTTATGCTGCATTCAAGCATAATTCATTGCATTTAGGTTAGATTTCAGTTACACATCACAAATATATCAAATGGCACAGTTTCTACTGAAATTGGTTGCTTTTGCAGGTAGCTGCTGTAGCAGATGGAGGGCAGTAGAGAAGCAGATGCTGGATAGTAAAGAAGCAGAGCTGGAACTGGATGTGCAGACGAAGAGGACGATGCTGCCACGGCCGCTGTCGTGGCAGCCAAGGACGACAGTAATAGTGAAGGAAAGAAGTGAAGTGGGCCTCGACAAAAAGAGAAAATTAAGCCCATCTGTCGTGGAGCACCCTTATATTTTTCCAAGCCCTAGATCAGAATGAAGGCCAAGCCTAAAGTTCAAGAAAGAAACTCCAAGTAAGAAGGAAGGACGAATTAAAGACTTATGCTCTGAAGATTTAGTCTTTAATAGAGTTTTACTTTAATTTAAACTTGTATTCTTGCCATATTAGAAAACTTGAACCCAAGGCCTATATAAAGGCATGTAATTCGACCTAGGGAAGGACATCATCATACTCTCTAGCCTTCTTCCCAAAACCCTGGCCGTTTCCCCTTCCTCACCATGTTCTAAACTTCCCCTAGGGCTAAGGGTTGATTTGTAAAGTAGTTGCAAGGATTGCATTGTTTTAGGATTTTCTTTGTTCAATAAAATAACTTCAAGTTTGCTTATTCTGATTTTCAACATCTTGCAAGAGTATCGGGAGAGCATTGTGAGATTACTCATTTACTTAATATCGGGAGAGTTAAGTATACGAAAGGAATAAGTACGGGTTCTCCAGTTTATGGTTGAACTATCTCGAACCTAGGGATAGGACGAGGTTAAGTGGCTAAGGAAGAATTCAACAACATCGGTGTTCATCCTTCGATTCACGCCGGGAGGTATCATCAAAGACGTGTTCATCGACAGACTTTGACCTAGGGATAGGCCAAGGCATAGCAGGGATTCTTGCCAAGCTTGAAGTACTGAGTTGGGTGATCGCTGCCGCGACTAACAACAGACCGCTGCCGCGACAGGTGCTGCCGCGACAGGTGCTGCCGCGACAGGCGCAACGACAGAACAGAGATTCCTAGACTTTGCAACACCTACACTACTGAGCAATTCAATACCAGCCCATTCTCTCTATCCTGAATTCTTTACTCTTTTATTATCAGTACTCTTTATTACTTCGTGACAACAATTTAAACTCTTTCTTTTTCTCTCTTGTGCAGCAATCTAAGGTTAAAGCTATTAGCACAGTCCCTGTGGAGATGATATCCGATACTTGCGTATCACTTTACTACTTGTGTCGTGTACACTTGCACTACATTGCGATAGACACTTTTACACGCAACAACGTACTCACCATGATTAATATCATGCACATTCCACATGCATATAACAATGCATCAATCCAAGCCTCAACATACATGTATAACATCATATACATAGCCAACACAATCACAAATAAACATGAGGCATAAACACATTCAAAGATCAACCATAGTCTCTAACTAAAGCTTAGGATTAGGCTACCACTCTAATCCCAACTCTAGGTGGGTCTACCAAGCCCAACCTAGTCCACATGATTGAACCAAAATACTCAAAGACCATTTTAAAACATTTAACCACTCATCTTCACTTCCAAGCTCAACAACCAAGCAACCAAGACCTTCAAGCTTCCGGATTCACTCTCAATGCTTCACCAACACAATTTCCTTCCTCTAATCAACTCAACACAAACAAGATAACCTCGAATCAGTCCACACAACAATGTAGCAAACCCGGAACACTACTCAAGCATAAAACACATGAATTCAAGCTACGAACAACCCCCAAAACATCAAACTCGAGCAGCCCTCAACCTCAATCCAAAACTCTTGTTTCAAACACTTTTAACACCTCAAAAAGCCTCCAGAACAATCCTCAACCAACATACAACCAAAAGCCCTCAATTTCCAACATTAAACACACCCAAAACTCAACTTAAAACCCGTCCAAAAACCCATTAAAACCCAAATCCGAAAATCATGATAAAACTATTTAAAATTCATATATGTTGGACCTCATCGGTTGAAAACAACTTATCTAATATTAATAATTCAATAGCTTTGATATAATCTCATAAAGCTTCAACCTTTGACATTTTCCATGGAAAGCCAAATTTCTAAAACATTGATGGAAATGAAATCTAACGGTACTTTCAAAGAGATGATGATGAGAGCAAGATGGGGATGTGATTACCTTTCAAACCGACCAAAAATGAAGAAGCAAGGAGATGGAATAGTGAAATGGGAAGAGCTCTCTCACTTGTCGTTCAAAATGAAAAAATGGGAGAAGTGATGAAGATGAAGACAAAGCTCACTTTTAATTAAAAGGGGTTTTAAATGGAAGTTCACTTATTTACAAATTTGCCATTAATGAGATGACAAATCTCAATATTTGCAAATTTCCATGGAAAATGAGAAACAATTCAATTTGGTCCAACACAAAGGTTTGTTTTGGAAATATGAAGCCTTAAAATAATATATTATTATTTTAACTATAAAACTGAAACTCCAAAACATTATTTTATTTATTTCCACCCAACCCCCAAACCCGGGTGTTACAAATTGCACCCTAGGTCCTTAGGGTTTTAGATCCGTGTTCGATTTCGTCCCAGGTCGAGTCTTTTTTGGTTTTGTTGCCCGTCAGGTCCCCCTCCTTTCATCCCGTGTCCATTTTGGTCCTCGTTCACAGTTTTGTTTTTATTTTTGTGTTTCTTCAAATTGGCCACTGTTTTTATGTTTCTTGCAATATGGTCCCATTCTGTTTTTATTTTTATGGCATGATAAATGGGTTGGATGATCTTGATGTATTTTTTATCTTATGTTTATGTATCGAATATGTATGTTGGTCCGGTATATTTGTTGTAATTTTGTGGGTCCCGCATGGCCCTTTTATTGCCTAATTACCGTTATATCAAATATATGTTTTCGGCTTGTTTCTACGATCTAAAATGCTTAGAATTCTATATTTTCATGCTTGTTTCGAATAGCTACATAAGTCGAATATATATGTGTTACCATGTTTTTTTTAATCCATTAAGCTTTATGTATTAAGTAAACTAATGTGAAATGTCTTTTCAATTAAATTAACTAATAGATATTAAAGGTGTTAAAATTGGGCTTTGTGGAGTTTTAGATGTGGATATCCTTGATGTGGGCTGTAACCCCCTTAGCCCGACCTAGACGATTGACCCGAACTATGAAGATTACACGGGGAAAACCAAAGTCAACCCGAAAGTCAACCTTGATTCACGACCCTTTTTTTCATTTTAATCTTGTCTAGATACTTTATAACCCTAAGTGAGCACTCACGAAACACGATTGAGAAGGGCACAGTGATCGGATAACATATAGGGACTCAATTGCACTTCACACGAGTTTAGGGACCAAAATGTAATTTTTGTAAATTAGAGGGACTACATTGCTTTTAAGGTTACCTCTATGAAATTAGTCAAGTTACATGCTTCTCTGCCAAATTTCATCTTAAAAAGACATCTCAAGCTCGAGTAATTGCAATATCAAAATTTAGGACTAAAATGTAAAGCATACAAACATCCAAACAATTCAAATCTGTGTCCAATGGTAACCCGTTTCGGAACACCCACATACCGTAATGAAACGTTGTATCGAAACGGCGTTGACCGTTTCGATACGCGGGTATGTTCCGAGACCAGTTCTGAGACAAGGCATTCCAATAGCCAAATCGTTCCGAAACAGCCTCCACCGTTTAGAAACACAAAGGCCATTACAGGCCCCCGTTCCGAAACACTAGAGGGTGTTTCGATACGACCTACCCAGAAACAGCAGCTTTTGCTGGTTTTTCAACTTGAAACACACTCAAACATGGCCCAAAGACTTTCTAATCATACCAACAAGTCAACATACATATAAGGGACATATTTGGGACATTCAAGCACAACCATAGCATCAAACATAAAATTTCATTATTCTAAAGGCATGCATCCTAATCTCAAGACCCAAATAGGCAATCCAACCTCAAAACAAGAAATTAAGGCCATTTACAATCCAAACAAGCTAAAGCAAACATGCCACAACCTTAGGGAGTTTAACACATCTCCCAAATACAATTCTTGGTTTCCCATTGCCAATCTATCAAAACTAAAGTGTACGAAAACGTCACCATACATGAGCTTGGACTTCCTTGGATGAACTTAGCTTCCTTGATGCCCGAAAACACCTCAATTATCTGTATTATTGGTAAAAGAGAGAGCGTAAGCACAAATGCTTAGTGAGGTATGCTCTAAAGAAAAAATAAACCCAATAATGCACATCTTGAAAACACTTTCATCAAAAGCTTTTAAACCACATGCTCATTCTATGTCATGCTTGGAAACCTTTCAAAGCAATTTCTCATTGAAACCACATGTACCTTCATTCTATCTCATGCATTTAAACCAATGCAAACCTCATGGCAAAGCCAAATTCATGCTTGTACTCTAAAGCATTTCATAAACAAACCACATATGCATTTCTCATAGCATAAACCATTACATCAAAGGTACATGTGAATCAAAAACCATAACATATTTTATATTGGCATTTCACATCTCTTTATTACTCGGATATGCGGACATCTCTCTAGACACTTCCGGTGGCATCTCTCATCACCGTACTCACTCGTCTAGCAACATAGTTTCCGGTGGAATCTCACATCACCATACTCACATGGCGGAATCTCTCATCGCCACAAAGCTTGGGTATTTCACCAAGTCCTACCCGATGGAATGCCCATCATCGGTTCTCTCCCTTTGGCTTAACCAAAGAGCACGTACGAATTTTTAGTTTATAGTGCACTCTCATCCTATTGATCGATCAATTATATCCGGTAAGTATCTCAACATCTATGCCAATATATTATGTTAAAACATCATCTCACCTACTGATTTTCATGCAACAAATCTCAGCATTCTCATCTCATTTCAAAACCATAACATTTGCTATGCTTCAACATAAAAGCCCAAACCTCCATTAAGCAACATGTTACTTAATGAAATCATTTCAAGCATCATCTCATGTTATATTACATGCATAAAAATAGTAGGAATTTATCAATCTAAAACCATGAGCATGTAAAAGCATTTAAGGGGCAATCACCACATTCTAGAGAGCAATCTAGCCAATACTTACTTCCGAACTTAGGAAGGTGTTTCAAACCTTTCCTAAATCCCAAAACCTTGTTTCTTTGTCCCTCAAGGACTTCTATAACCATACGCACTCACCGGTTACGTTTCGCTTGCTCCCCGAAACGCTATCTAAGCCTCTGGATCAACTCCAAAGGTGTCCGAAGCTGTCTCCCTTGTTTTAAACACATAAGAGCAGAGGATTAATGCATCATCATGCATTGAAATCATCAGCCACACACCTAAACTCGCTGCTCTACACAAAAACCACATTTCGGCTACCAAACACTATCGAAATAACCTCCAAACTCTTCCAAAACCAAACCCAGCCAAGATCCAACACTTCTAATCATTTCTAAACATAAATTAACATCAAAAACCAACACAACCACGTCCTTATACCTCCAGCTATAGCAGAACACCAAAAACACCCCAAAAACCACCATTTAACAAGCAAAAACTTAGAAAAAACAACCTATTCGGGATTGGATTGATAAAACCTCATTTATAACATCATTTAACATCCAAAATACATTAGAAAACCATCTCAAAACAGAGCCCATTCAATCACCACGAAAATCTTCAAGATCTCTTCCAAAATCTTGAGTTTAAAGCCAATTTCTTGTTTCCAACATTAAAACCACTATAAAATCATTAATAAAGGATTGATAACTTGGAAATTTCAGTAAAGAACTGATCATTAGAGGAGAAGGATGAAGCTTACCTCTAATGGATGATTTCTCCTTGATTTGGGGAAGTTTTCTTGAAAATTCAATGTAGAAATCAAGTGGATTTGTTGAAGGATTGATTAGGAATCAAAGAGTGATTGAAATCTCATCAAATGAAGTGGAAATCAAAGAAAATTTGCTGGAGAAAAAGTGTTTGGTTGATAGGATTTTGAGAGAAAATGAAATGAGAGAAAATTAGTGAAAAGTGGTTATGAAAAGTCAAAGGTAGTTTTTCTATTTTAATCACCTTTATTTTCTTTAACTAAAACATTAATTAAATCACCCAAATTAAGGAAAAATCTGATGAAAACATTTTTGGTAAAATTAGCTCCTTAAAGATTCAAAGTTTCAATCCTTTACAAAACAGTCACTACTAAACTTTGCAAAAACTGTGATTTGGTCACTACACCGAAATGTAGTATTTCCAAACCTTATTTTGTAAAATTGATTTCACCATTCTCTTTTATATATTAAATGAGGATTTTTAGATATTTTTCTATATTTTTAAAGCATCTTGAACTAGGTATTCCCTAAAACCCCCTTTTTGATTCGTACCGATTTCCAGACCGATCCGGTTCAGACTCTAAACATCTAGGCCCAAATTTGGGGTGTTATAACTCTCGGCCTCTTAAGAAATTTCGTCCTCGAAATTTACCTGGAGGAAAAAGGTAAGGAAACTGCTTCTTCATATCATCTTTTCTTTCCCATGTGGCTTCCTCAATACCACGATGCATCCACAACACCTTAACCAGCTCAATGGTCTTACCTCGAAGAAATTTATTGTCCGAATCCAAAATCTCAATTGGCTCCTCATCATAGGTCAAATCTGGATTCAACTCAACTTCCTCCACAGGCATAACATGTGAAGGATCCGATCTATACCTCTGAAGCATGGATACATGAAACACATCATGTATCTTCTCTAACTCTTGCGGTAGCCTCAGCTTATAAGCAACAGGACCCACACGTTCTATCACCTCGTATGGTCCAATATATCTAGGGCTCAACTTACCCTTCCGGCCAAACCTCATCACCTTCTTCCAAGGTGAAACCTTTAAGAACACATGGTCACCCACCGCAAACTCAATCTCCTTATGCTTCAAATCCGCGTAAGACTTCTGCCGATCAGAGGCTGCATTCAACCGCTCACAAATGAGCTTCACCTTCTCGGTGGTTCCTTTCAACAACGCCGGCATTGAGACCAACTTTTGTCCCGTTTCAGCCCAAAAAAGAGGAGTTCTGCACTTCCTCCTATACAAAGCTTCATAAGGTGCCATTTGAATACTTTCCTGGTAGCTGTTATTATAAGCAAACTCCACCAAAGGCAAATGCTTCTCCCAAGAGCCTTGAAACTCAATCACACAGCACCTCAACATATCCTCAAGCACTTGGATAACACGCTCAGACTGTCTATCCGTCTGTGGATGATAAGAAGTACTGAAATTCAACCGCGTACCCAAAGCTTGATGCAAACATTCCCAAAATCGCGATGTAAACCTCGGATCTCTATCCGACACTATAGATTTTGGTACACCATGCATACGTACAATCTCAACAATGTACAGCTCTGCCAGCTTATCCAAGGTATACGTAGTATGCACAGGTAAGAAATGCACACACTTCGTGAGACGATCCACAATCACCCACACAGAATTCTTCTTTGATGGCGTCAAAGGCAAACCAGACACAAAGTCCATGGTTATTCTCTCCCATTTCCATTCAAGGATTCTCAACGGTTGCAACAACCCCGAAGGAAACTGAAGTTCAGCCTTAACCCGCTGGCAAACCATGCACTTGCTCACATATTCTGCAACATCTTTCTTCAACCCCACCCAATAGTACTCATCCTTCAAATCACGATACATCTTTGTACTACCAGGGTGCATAGCAAAAGGACTACTATGGGCTTCGGTCAGGATAGCACGCCTCAACTCCACATCATTCGGCACTACTATCCGACTTCCAAAACATATAACTCCATCATTATTAAAACAAAAATCCGATGGTCTATCCTCAGTGATATCCGGAACATGTGGCACCAAAGAATCATCCAACAACTGCTTATCCTTTATCAACTGAACCAGAGATGGTTTTACTTGCAATTCAGCAACAAGACCTCCATCTCGCGATATGCTCAAGCTAGCAATTATAGCCCTTAACTCTACCGCCACTTTCCTGATCAAGGCATCCGCCACAACATTAGCCTTTCCCGGGTGATACTCGATCGTTAGATCATAATCCTTAAGCAACTCCACCCAACGCTGCTGCCTAAGATTTAACTCTTTCTGAGACATCAAATACTTCAAACTCTTGTGATCCATGTACACAGTACATTTCTCACCATAAAGATAATGTCTCAAGATCTTCAAAGCAAAAACAACCGCAACTAACTCAATATTATGCGTAGGATAATTGCGCTCATGCACCTTTCAACTGTCGCGATGCATAAGCCACCACCTTACCCTCTTGCATTAACACACACCCCAAACCAACGTAGGATGCGTCATTGTACACCACAAACTCTTTTCCTGATTCAGGTTGAACCAAGATAGGAGCTTGCGTCAAAGCTGCCTTAAGCTTCTCAAAAGCTTGATGTCTCGCTTCCGTCCACTCATACTTAACATCTTTTTGCAACAACTTCGTTAAAGGGGCAGCAATCTTTGAAAATCCATCCACAAACCTTTGATAATATCCTGCCAACCCAAGGAAACTACGGACTTCATGAACAGACTTAGGAGGCTTCCAATTCATCACCCCCTCAACCTTCTGCGGATCAACACGAATCCCCTCAGCCGAAACCACATGACCAAGGAACACAACTTCCTTTAGCCAAAACTCACACTTGATCAGCTTTAGCATAAAGCTGATTTTCCAGGAGCGCTTGCAAGACAACTCTCAAATGACCTTCATGCTCCTCCTCAGTATGAGAGTACACAAGGATATCGTCGATGAACACCACAACAAACTTGTCCAAATATTCATGGAACACTCTATTCATCATATCCATGAAAGCAGTAGGAGCATTTGTCAAACCAAACGGCATTACAAGGAACTCATAATGCCCATACCTTGTTCTAAAGGCTGTTTTCGGTACATCCACATCCTTCACCTTAAGCTGATAGTACCCTGACCTCAAGTCAATCTTGGAAAACACAACCGCTCCCCGAAATTGATTGAAAAGATCATCAATCCTCGGCAAAGGATACCTGTTCTTGATAGTCAACTTGTTCAGCTGACGATAATTGATGCACATTCTCATAGTGCCATCCTTCTTTTTCACAAACAAGACCGGTGCACCCCAAGGTGACACACTAGGCCGAATGAAGCCACGGTCAAGCAACTCCTGAAGTTGCGTCTTCAATTTTTTCAACTCTTTGGGTGTCATGCGATAGGGAGCAATGGACACCGGAGTTGTGTTTTCATACAGCTCAATCCCAAACTCCACCTTTCGACTAGGCGGCAATCCAGGTAACTCCTCCGAAAACACTCCAGGAAACTCACGCACAGTTCTTATATCTCGAACACGTAACTCCTTAGAACTAGGATTCATCACAAAGGCTAGGTAAGCCTTGCAACCCTGCCGCAACATCCGACTTGCTTCCAATGTAGACACCACATTGGCAAGAAACTTCACATTCTCACCCACAACCACCACTTCATAATCATTCGCAAGTTTCAACGAAACTCACTTGCTTTCGAAATCCACTATAGCTCTATGTTCAACAAGCCAATCCATGCCAAGGATTACATCAAAGCCATATAATGGCAATTCCATGAGATCAACAGGAAAAACATGATTTTTCACTTTCAAGGGACATCTCTTATACAACTTCCGCGTTACAACCGTCTCCTCAAAGGAACTAGTCACATGCATACCAACATCCAAAGACTCAACAGGTAAACCAAGCATATGAGCATGTTCACGCAATATGTACGAGTGTGTAGATCCAGAATCAATCAAAGAAAGTAATGACAAGGATTGCAAAGTAAAGGTACCCGTGATCACATCTGTATCATTCCTTCCCTCACGATGGGCATACACTCGAGCCTGACCGCCACCCTCAGGTTGAACGGCCACAACATGTGCTACGTTCCTGCCACCATCATCCCTACGTTGAAAATTACCACGACCGCGCCCACGACCTCTCTGTGGCTCAGCTGCTCTCACCGGAGCTTGTCCCTCTCTCAGAGGCTGAGGACAATCTTTCTTCAAATGTCCACGATTCCCACAATTCCAGCATGTCCCAAGGTTACCCCAACACTCGCCACCATGCCGTCTACCACAACGGTTACACTCAGGAGTCCTCAGAACAGCATTAGGTCCTTGCTGACCTCTACCAGGGTTACCACCCCCACGCCTAGCATCATAGTGCGGCCTCCTATCCTTATGCCTCTTGTTGCGATCTCTACCATAATCGTGTTCAGCCGCTCGCTTCACGGAGCTAGATCCACCCGCTCGACTAGCCAGACCAAGATTCGATTCAATGTCCTTGGCTCTAGTGACCAAGACATCGAAATCCGTATAATCAGTCGCAAGCATATAAGTTTTAACATCCGCTACAGCCCATAACGGAATCGTTCGCACCTCTCCCGCTCACTAGGGATTAGCTTAGGTGCATACTTACTGAGGCGAACGAACTGAATTTCATACTCAGCTATTGACATGCTGCCTTGCACGAGAGACATAAACTCTCTTTTCTTCTCATCTAGGTAACACACTCCCAGATACTTCCGCCTGAACGCATTCAAAACGAACGTCCAAGTCACCTCGTCATCCTCCATCCCAGAGATAGTGGTCGTCCACCACGTATAAGCATCACCATGTAGCAGTGATACAACACAACCCAGCTTCTGAACATTATTGCAGTTCATCTGACCCAGTATCCTCTTGGTGCTCTCCAACCAAGACTCAGATCCCTCCGGAGATAAACCTCTGAACTCAGTCCCTCCTAGACTGCGAAGACGTACCAAAGGCAACCTCACATTGGCATCATCCTGATGCGCAGCTCCATGAGCTCCAGCTACTGCCGCCTGGAAAGCTCCAGCAATAGCCTGAATCAACATGGTCATGTCAGGAGCAGCTTGCCCCTGCGCACCCTCAGGTCCAGCGACCCCAGCACCAGCGTTACCAACTCCAGCACCACCACCAGGAGGAGGAGGTAAATCCTCAACATTCTCAGCATTCTCAGCATTCTCATTATCGGTCCTCGATCTAGTATTGATTCTCAGCTCTCTACGTGGCCCCATTATATAGAAAACAATACACTGACAAAAATGCAACAAACACAATTAGGCACAATAAGGTAAGCAACCCAAGTACTCAAGCTCATTTTTGAAAACAACTCTTCTCATTAGTTTTGATATGGCAATGGGATCCCTAACCACACTCCAATATAGCATAGTATCACACAAAAACATCCCAATTGAATCATGCATCGCTATTCATATATCACACTTTCACCAAAGAGTCGCCATCACACATAAATACATACAACAACCACATATCAACCCCAATAATTCGATAATCTGGCTCTGATACCAACAAATGTAACCCCCTTAGCCCGGCCTAGACGATTGACCCGAACTACGAAGATTACACGGGGAAAAACAAAGTCAACCCGAAAGTCAACCTTGATTCACGACCCTTTTTTCATTTTAATCTTGTCTAGATACTTGATAACCCTAAGTGAGCACTCACGAAACATGATTGAGAAGGGCACAGCGATCGGATAACATATAGGGACTCAATTGCACTTCACACGAGTTTAGGGACCAAAAAGTCATTTCTGTAAATTAGAGGGACTACATTGGTTTAAAGGTTACATCTATGCCAATATATTATGTTAAAACAGCATCTCATCTACTGTTTTTCATGCAACAAATCTCATCATTCTCATCTCATTTCAAAACCATAACATTTGCTATGCTTCAACATAAAAGCTCAAACCTCCATTATGCAACATGTTACTTAATGAAATCATTTCAAGCATCATCTCATGCTATATTACATGCATAAAAATAGTAGGAATTTATCAATCTAAAACCATGAGCATGTAAAAGCATTTAAGGGGCAATCACCACATTCTAGAGAGCAATCTAGCCAATACTTACTTCCGAACTTAGGAAGGTGTTTCAAACCTTTCCTAAATCCCCAAACCTTGTTTCTTTGTCCCTCAAGGACTTCTATAACCATACGCACTCACCGGTTATGTTTTGCTTGCTCCCCGAAACGCTATCTAAGCCTCTGGATCAACTCCAAAGGTGTCTGAAGATGTCTCCCCTATTTTAAACACATAAGAGCAGAGGATTAATGCATCATCATGCATTGAAATCATCATCCACACACCTAAACTCGCTGCTCTACACAAAAACCACATTTCGGCTACCAAACACTACCGAAATAACCTCCAAACTCTTCCAAAACCAAACTCGGCCAAGATCCAACACTTCTAATCATTTGTAAACATCAATTAACATCAAAAACTAACACAACCACGTCCTTATACCTCCAGCTATAGCAGAACACCAAAAACACCCCAAAAACCACCATTTTAACAAGCAAAAACTTAGGAAAAACAACCTATTCGGGATTGGATTGATAAAACCTCATTTATAACATCATTTAACATCCAAAATATATTAGAAAACCATCTCAAAACAGAGCTCATTCAATCACCACGAAAATCTTCAAGATCTCTTCCAAAATCTTGAGTTTAAAGCCAATTTCTTGTTTCTAACATTAAAACCACTTTAAAATCATTAATAAAGGATTGATAACTTGGGAATTTCAGTAAAGAACTGATCATTAGAGGAGAAGGACGAAGCTTACCACTAATGGATGATTTCTCCTTGATTTGGGCAAGTTTTCTTGAAAATTCAATGTAGAAATCAAGTGGATTTGTTGAAGAATTGATTAGGAATCAAAGAGTGATTGAAATCTCATCAAATGAAGTGGAAATCAAAGAAAATTTGCTGGAGAAAAAGTGTTTGGTTTATAGGATTTTGAGAGAAAATGAAATGAGAGAAAATTAGTGAAAAGTGGTTTTGAAAAGTCAAAGGTAGTTTTTCTATTTTAATCATCTTTATTTTCTTTAACTAAAACATTAATTAAATCACCCAAATTAAGGAAAAATCTGATGAAAACATTTTTGGTAAAATTAGCTCCTTAAAGATTCAAAGTTTCAATCCTTTACAAAACAGTCACTACTAAACTTTGCAAAAACTGTGATTTGGTCACTACACCGAAATGTAGTATTTCCAAACCTTATTTGGTAAAATTAATTTCACCATTCTCTTTTATATATTAAATGAGGATTTTTAGATATTTTTCTATATTTTTAAAGCATCCCGAATTAGGTATTCCCTAAAACCCCCTTTTTGATTTGAACCAATTTCTAGACCGATCCGGTTCAGACTCTAAACATCTAGGCCCAAATTTAGGGTGTTACATGGGCCTTTTTGGGCCTTAGGATAGATAAGTTGGTTTAGCATCTCGTTGGCTTTATCCTTTTTTCAATATGGGCTTGGGTTAGTTAGTTTAGATAAGTCATCTCGATCGGTTTAATTACGTCAGTTTGTGTGCCCGCC